>CM049387.1:25661458-26946458 GCA_026937815.1 Etheostoma perlongum | reverse complement strand
ACACACACACACACACAAATGTGACAGTGTTTTGTGTGTGTCTATTTGCAGAGAAACCAGCAGAGATGGATGTGAGCCCCAGTAAGTCTGCAGCTTAGTTATTACAGAACTTTGTTTGTACATTACATTGTTACATCAGATGTTTTCTCTGTATTTTTTGTTTTTAAATCAAGGCTAAAGACGCATTTTACTCACTGCCCTTTTACAGTAAACACACTAATCTCTCAATCTGTTATCATGTTTATAATTCTGTATTTGTGAATTGCTGCTTGTTCTTGTTGCTGGCATGTTTGTTTAGTTTTCTTTCTATATTTTATATTAACATGTAAATGTTCTTTTATACCGCACCTTAGTGCTTCTTGTACAGCAATTCAGCTTAAGCTGTGTTTGAATGTGCTCTGTACTTACTTACTTAGATTACTTTTGCATTAACCATTTTATTCCTGCGTTTGTACGTGTAGTCGTCTGTTTCCTGTCCGATCGTGATTGGCTGAGAGAGAGAGTGATCCAGTGGATTCAGGAGGAAATAGAATCTGACAACATGACCTCAAATGACTCAGCCAATCACCTCCTGCAAACCTACTTCGAGGTAACAACTTTTCAGAGAAGTAGTAATAACTATCACTGTTTTTTAAGGTGATCCCAGTTTTTTGCAACTGGATCATCTGAGACATAAAGAGCTATTTAAGAATAACTGAAAAAGATATTTCAAATCTGACTCTGTTTGTGTGTTACAGACGTATGCTAACGGGGATTCAGAGCTCGATTCTAAAGAGTTCCTGAGCTTCCTGAAACATAATGAGACGGCTCTCAACCTCACGTACTCTAATACTCTGGAGGTCAACATGCTACTGAGGTACGCACATGCCCAAACGCTAGGGCTGCAAAAAAATGATTTCATGGACGACTAATCTGTTGATTATTTTCTCAATTAATCAATTAGTGGTCTGGTCTAAAATGTCAGAAAATGGTGAAAAATGTCGATCAGAGTTCCCCAAAGCCCAAGAGGACGTCCTCAGATGTCTTGTTTTGTCCACAACTCAAAGATATTCAGTTGATGGTCACAGAGAAGAGAAGAAACTAGAAAATATTAACATTTAAGAAGCTGCAATCAGAGAATTATTTTTATTAAGAATGACTTAAACTGATTATCAAAATAGAAATAGAAATAGAAATAGAATGCCTTAATTGTCATTATTTGTCATTATACACAAGTGCAGTATCTGTGCAATGAGATTGAATCAACCCCTTTACAGTGTTGACACAAAATATAAAAATATAAGATATAAGACTATAAAATATCAAAATATAAAGTATAGGTAGTGCAGAGAAAAAAGAGGGGGGGGGGGGGGGGGCTGGTGCACAGTCCTGAGTCCTGAGAGCAACTGTATACATATATAAAATAGCTTTGAATACACATTGTGTTAAAGTAGAGAAGTATTAACAAATAAATAAATATTGCACTGTAATGAAATGAAATGGTTAAATTCTAAATATTGCACTGTATGAAATTGCACAAATTCCAGTGTCCTTTAAAGTATTATATAACAGTATTGCACAGTCGGAGGGAAGAAGAAAGTCCGGGGGCCGTGGGTAGGCTGTGGAGTGGAGTCAGTGCATATGTGAGTTCAGGTTCATAGTTGGTGATTAATCAATTAATCAACTGATTTTTGCAGCTCTTACACACACAAAACACAAAAGATAATCTGACAGTGGTTAGGACTCTATAAACTCTGTGTGGTATAGTTTAGATGTTATATATGAAGCATAACTTTCTTTTTATACATAATGCAAGTTTTCATGTCACCAACACAGGTTCATGTTCACACTATTGGCTTCACTCTTAGAGTTGCGTCAGTATATGTTTCTCTTCTTATACTATTAAAAATAAGTGAGAATGGTGAAACTATGGCTCATTTCAGTTCAGCTTCCAAACCACAAAATGTAGTCATTCATCAGCAAATTTGATTTGTTTTAAATATGATTTTCTATACATGAATCCTTATAATTTATTTTCCCTCTCCATTCGGCGTTGGATGCACTGGCATCTTTTTATTTATAAGGCAGTGTTAGAAGTTCTTCCTCCTTATCTGAACACTTCCATCCTCCCGAGGTCTGCAGGGACATATTACCTGCGCTCACAGGATCTGTTTTTATTGACAGTCCCTAAAAAAAGGCTTTTCATTTTGCAGCATCATCTGCATGGAATCAGCTTCAAAATGAACTCCAGTTGAAAGAGTTGGTCTCATTTCATTCTTTTAAAGGCTTTTTAAAGAATCTTGCAGAAAGGCAGTCTGTATGTCACTGTTTTTAAATTGATTTAGGACCCAGGTTTTTTATGATGACATTGTTGTTTTGAATATGAGTGATAGTGTGTTTATGTATTGTAAGTGTACCTGTAAGTGTCTCTGTCTATTTGAAACGTGCTGCTGCCACTTGCCAGGGCATTCTTGTAAAAGAGATTTTTAATTGTTTTTTATCCTGGTTAAATAAGGGTTTGAGTAACCAATAATGTGCCTCTCAGGTCTCTGTGTGTTGATGCTTTGATTGAGCTGTCGGATGAAAACGCAGACTGGAAGCTGAGCTTAACGGAGTTCATCAACTGTCTGACACCCACCTACCATCCCTATGAGAGAAGTAATAACACACACATACACACACACACACACACAGTCTATCAAGTGTATGATCAGTGTCCCTGAAGAATGTATGAACAGTATTATTTATTTCTTGTTTCCAAAACATGATATTGCCAACAACTACACAGACATTAAAAACATATAATCAACGTCTGAATCTGAGAAAAACTGTTTTAAGAGATGCACATTGTTCACATAATGTAAAAAAATACCAAAACACAACCAGATCAGATTTGCATTTTAATTGTTGTTTTTCTTACCTGCGTGTTTTCTTGTGTGTGTGCGTGAAGAGTGCGCTCTGGAGGATGAAGTGTTCGAGGACGGAGCTGAAACTCGGATGGAGTGCAACAAGTGTGTGTGTGCTTGTGGAAACTGGGTCTGCACCGCTCTGACCTGCAGTGGTGAGGACACACCTCCCACACACACTCTCACACACACACACACACATACACGCATGCATGCATGCACGCACGCACACACACACACGCACACATACACGCATGCATGCATGCACGCACGCACACACACACACGCATGCACGCACACTCACACACTCACTCACACACACACACACACATACACGCATGCATGCACGCACGCACGCACGCACACTCACACTCTCACACACACACACACACACACACACACTTACTTACACGCATGCACGCACGCGCACACTCACACACACACACACACACAAACACACATGTATCTAGGTTTTCCCTCTGTTAGGGCTTTTCTTTTCCCATCTTTTTATCTTTGTAACATAATCATGTGTTTTTCAGGAGAGCATCAGGTGGAGCAGGATGTTAAGGAAGGAGCAGAAGAAGAAGAAATGACAGAAGAGGAGTGGAGCAGGAGAGTGGCTGAACTCAACGCTATACAGGCAGACAGGCAACACTGAAATGATGCGATGGGAACATGTAATCCATCATTACATCTCCTGTAATAAAATGACTTTACTAATCAATCAAAGAGGAACGTATTCTCAGAACTTAACTCATAGGTTGTTTTCAGGAAGTTAATGCAGTGTAATTGAATGGACTGCAACATAATTTAACATAACAGGCATAATTACATTTAAATAGAATATTCAAAAATGTTTTTGTTTGGTATGTCACTGTTGTCTATGCATTTAATTCTGGCAGTTTTTCAGTAATTCAACATACCTAATCCTTGACTTTATTCATTATTAAAAAAGACATTTGAAATGTAAGTCACTAAATCAGCGAAGAAAATTCCAGATACTGAAAAAAACAAATTGTATCAAGAGGCTGATAAAAAAAACAGGAGGGTTAATTCAGGATGGATTGTTTCATCTTTTATGAGATACTATATTTTTTTGTATTTGCGTTGTGAAATGAATGCTGCTGTTGTTTTATGCAACTGTTGCTCTAATAAACAATTTATTGTACAACAAATTCATTATCAAATCCTGAAAAACTTTTATTAAAAAGGGTAAAATGAATTTCATTACATGAATTTATTGTATAAACCAATGTATATTAGTAATTAAATAAGCATTCAATAATGATAATATTATTATGACAATGCAATAAATGAGAACATTGTGATCACTGCAAACAAAAGTCAAGTTTAAAGATCTTTCCCAAAACTTGTGAATTAATTTATTCAAAGATGATGTAGCCTGTAACACATTGAGTACTCAATAAGGCCTCCAGACAGGCTCCTCCCCTCGTACAGAAAGACACGCCCCATCAATGTAATTAGCCAGAGATGTGATGAGGTTGCGGTCCTCCCCCATGGTTTGGATCGTTTGGTTCGGTCCATGGTAGAAGCTGCTCGGCTGGTACGAACCACTGTGGTTCAGCGAAGGGGGGGGAGGGGAAGACAGGCTGTAGGAGCTGTACGGTGTGGGCTGGGTGGGGTAGGAGATTGTAGGCAAGTGGGGCATTCTGGGACTTGGAGTGAAGGAGGAAGTCAGAGAAGTTACCTGGCCCAGAAACGATGGCTCATTGGTCCACAGAGAGGAAGTAAAAGATCTACAATCTGGAGAGAAACAACATCAACAGATTGTCTACAAAAACATCAGTAACAAATTCTTGAGCTTGGAACAGCAAAAAAAAGATCTTAATTCAAGCTCCACTTGTTTTCCAGAGCTTTCAGCCATATCGTATCTCGGCCTTCCTCAGCAGATGGAGTTTTTTCAGTTGTGACCATAGACCTGTCTACTGTATGTACAATTGCACATTTTTAACTCAAATTTTGCTGCTCTCATTTTCCTCATTGTATGTGCCTTCTTATTTTTACTTTTTATATTGTTTATTTGAATGTTATGTTTGTCTGTGGACCTAACTGGTAAAATATGTCTTGTCTTCACCGTGGGATAGAGGGAAACGTAATTTCGATCTCTTTGTATGTCTTGACATGTGAAGAAATTGACAATAAAGCAGACTTTGACTTTGACTTTGACTTTGAATATTAATCAATAATATACAGTCTATGGTTGTGACATAAGTATTGAACTTTTATTGCCATCTTCATGAAAACTGAGCAAAATCCATCAATGGAAGAAAATGTGACATGTGGCTGGAAGCTCTGGCATAAATCTAGTAAGTTAAGATTTATATATGATTCATTTTTATTGGTTTATATTTCTAATAAATTGTTACTTTTATCAATGGTACTGTAGTACAATTTTAAGGTACTTTGTGAGATATTTCCAGTTATATTAGTATTTTAGATGGAAATATAGTCCGTTTAACGCCTTTGCAACTAAAGTTATTAACCACTTTGCAAATTAGGATTTTACATTATAAAATACAAAATATGTGATATAAGGGCCTTATTAACCCTACCCAACAGTACAACAGTATACGCTGTGCAAGTACAGTTACTTTACTGTGGATAAAAACGTTAAAAATATACACCAGTTCGATACAACTTTGCTTTTGCGGAGACGCTGTACATTTGAACACTGCTGCATATTTGCAGTCCTGTATGTGAAAGTATACAATAACATGGTTGGTTTCTAAAAAATAAGGATTTATACAACAAACCTGATGATGCAGTGCTGCTGGTGGGTGACCTGAACACTCCTGACTTCACCTCCTTCTGCCTCGGTCCTGTCCACAGAGAGAGAGAGAGAGAGAGAGAGAGAGAGAGTCAGAGTAATTCTGACTGAAAGCTTTGGATAAAACATCTTGTTATTTTCTCCAGTGTGTACTGACGTCTTGGCAGCCGCTGGCCATCCACAGTGACCTTGATGGCTCTGTGTACGGTGGCGATCTGAGGCGGCGAGGTCAGCACATTGATGGAAATTGTGAAACTCTTACCTGCAAAAAATAACACATATTCAGGAAACTATAGAGGCATTACACATAATTTAAGTTGATAATTGTGGTTTAATGTCAAAAGACGTCAGGCTATGTTTACTGCATTTACTCCCTAACTGGGACCTTTTGGGGCTGATTGGCTGGGATTTGCTATGGACACATGGAGATACGCTGTTAAGAGCAAATTATGCCATGTATCCAGCTAATTTATAAAGCTCACGTTACTGTATTGTGTTAACAGTCAACTTCATTTAATATTTTATGTGGCGTTTTCTTTTGCAGGGTGAAAATGTTTCACCAAAACAGGTTCCTTCCTGAGACTATTTTGCAGAGCCACCGTCGCTGCGTCCAGAAGTTAGCACCGCCCAAGACGAAATGCAAACAACTCTGAGTGTTTTTTTCTCCTATCCCAGGATGTAGCCGTGGAGGAGACCTAATACTCCACAACGCTGTGGCAGTAGACCTGGCCACGTTCCTCATAACTGCTGTTGAGTCACTTTGAAAAGAGGCCTCTGCATGTTTATTTGTGTTACATATAATTATTGTATCAGTAGAGCATCAGTCCATCTACCTCTCCCGCTGCGCCCTATGAAGCGCAGGTCATTAAAGTAAGCATAGCCCTGCTTCATGGTCGCCGTGGCGTTGCGTAGCTCGGCGCTGCTGTTCTCACTGTTGCCAGCCATCACTGTGACAACCACGCCATCTGGCACGTCATTGCCCAGGGCAACGACCTGGAGGAGGGAGAGAGATGGATGGGTGGACAGATAGATGAATGGACAGATAGATAGATGAATGGACAGATAGATAGATAGATAGATAGATAGATAGATAGATAGATAGATAGATAGATAGATAGATAGATAGATAGATAGATAGATAGATAGATTGCTTACAGTGAATGCTCTCGGCAGGGTCTTATTACACCTCCAGTGCTGCGGCAGGCTGCTGCAGAGGAAGTTAGGGCTGTCCGTCTGCACCAGGCCCCTGGGTGGCGCCGTGCTGCGCTGGTGGAGGGACCTTACCTCCTGGTCCTCCAGCTGGCGGTTGGTGGGTGGTGGTGTTGGCCGGCGCTTCACCACAGGATCTGAGAGGGAGCAGAAAGAGAACAGAGACATCTATCCTTTTTTTTTCTTTAATATGTTTTTTCTGAAATTAAAATTCCTGTGGTCAACAAAGACTGCATACAGTTATAAAACAGAAACATTGCCATGTTAGGAGTAGGCTATAATTCCTATAATCCATCAATAAAAAGCATAGAGAGCGGAGGTAGAGAAACAAGCAGCAGTAATAGTCCTTACATCTTAAGCCTACATTTTATATTTAACTTTTCCAAGTCAGCTCCAATCGCCTCACCGTTCTAAAAGACTTATATAAAATATATCAAAGTTTTTTGAATCAGGATCTTAATGGTGAAGTAGCCTATTTTTCCTTCTCTGTGCTATAACACAAAGAAACTTCCATGAGCAAATATAGTCTTAATCTGCCACCAAGTTCAAGCAAGACCTGTTTATTTGCTGTGTGAACCATCAGTGCTGCAGCTACTGGGTCCCAATCTTTAGTCAAACAAACCAAGTTTAAGTTCACGTTAAAAAGCAGCTCAAATCTTGACAGACTGGAATGTGTTGGTTAACCCTTATGTGGTGTTCCTATGTTTCTTACACAGCCAATGCTCCCGGGTCTGGTGAACCCACCACAGGCTTTTAAATCAACACAGCTATAATAATTCATGTAAAAATACTTAACAGATGTTTACTTTAGCTCAATTACCAATGGTAAATACATCATTTGCGGTTCATATTTTCCATTTACCCCCTGTGAGATCACATTTATGATCTATGATCATTTTCGTTTTTTGTGAGAAAACAAAGAAATTCAAATTTTTAAAAAGGTAAATGTGTGCAGTCATTGAAAATAAAGCATTGTTTATGTTCTTTACAGAAAATGAGCCGAAGTAGAAGAAATAATAATTAGCATAATTTGTCTTTAAGCAAACATTGACCCAAACAACACACAATGGTTAAAGTAAAAATAAATATTTTATTCTGTGTTTTATTCTGTGATATTAGGAATGATCCAATTGGGATGTGTTGCATTTTCTCAAAATAAAACAAAAAACAAAAAAAACGAAACTATTATAAGTGAGACATTAAAGGACGTTTTTAGCCAGAAAGTGTAGAAAACTACAACTACCAAAACGACACGCTTTGAATGTTGAAATGTACGTCATCAATTCGCGCCAAACATTTATGAAATCGAAAAGCGTCAACAGACGCTGCAACCACGCTTACTTGAACGATTTTGGTGAGAGTTTACAACTACTTTCCGGACCTTTTCTTTCTCTGTTCCTCTCCTCTCGTCTGCCTTTCCCTTGTTTTCTTCTCTTCTCGCTGTATTGTGTGTAATTCACCGCAGTGTTTGAATAGTATTATCATTCAGATTGTACTGCCGGGGAGGGAAGTTACTGCGGTCGCACCACCTGTCCCCTCTGTCCCTCTGTGTGGGAATCCTCCGGGTTGATTTGCCTCGAATATGTTCTGCTATCTTGTTATTTTAGCCTATTGGCTCAGCTTGTGTTCTGTACTACTAGTGTTGTTTCGGTTAAATGAGGCCAAAGTGTACATTACAGACTATATTCAGAGCCGTGACAGTGGTGTTGACATTGACTCTTGTATCTCTGTGTGGGAGAGAAGCTTTCATTTGCGTAAGTGGGATGCTGCTGTGCCATTTTGTGATATAATTCATCAACAGAATTATGTTTCACCACTGTTATTCATTATATCTACACTCAGCTGTCAGTTTATTAGTTAAACCTAGTTAACACTAATGTTAGTCTCAGTATACATGAAACAGTCTGGCAACATGGCATTGTTTGATTTAACAATGCAGTACAATACAGTTCATCAGCATCACTAACTACATCCTCCAAAAGGCCCAGTCAGCAGAATCAACACTTCGTAAAACCGCTACAACATTATAACCTTCATTGCCCTGTTACACCCTGCTACTCCCTGCTGTGCCCTGCTGTGCCCTGCTGTGCCCTGCTATGCCCTGTTACTGTGCCCTGCTGTGCCCTGCTACTCCCTGCTGTGCCCTGCTGTGCCCTGCTACTCCCTGCTGTGCCCTGTTACACCCTGCTGTGCCCTGCTACTCCCTGCTGTGCCCTGCTGTGCCCTGCTGTGCCCTGCTGTGCCCTGCTATGCCCTGCTACGCCCTGCTGTGCCCTGCTACGCCCTGTTACGCCCTGCTACACCCTGCTTTGTTCTGCAGTGCCCTGCTACGCCATGAACTACTACTAGTAGTAGTAGTAGTCATAGTTCCATTATCTTTATTGTGACTATTATTGCCATTGTTCATTGCACCCCCAACCGGCCCCATCAGACACCGCCCACCAAAGAGCCTGGGTCTGTCTGAGGTTTCTCCCTAAAAGGAGTTTTTCCCACAACTGTCTGCCTGCTCTTAGGGGAATTACTGTAATTGTTGGGTCTTTGTAAATTATAGAGTGTGGTCTAGACCTACTCTATCTGTAAAGTGTCTTGAGATAACTCTTGTTATGAATTGAATTGAATCAAGGAAGGATATAAAGCAGGACTCTTGTATTGGACTGCTTTTAGCAAAGGTGTATCTTATAAACCGGCAGATGAGTGCATATCTTATATTATATTATCGTTATAACCAAGAACGGTTGTTGGTTAATTTGGAACAACATTTTGTGACACCTTGTCTTTGGCTTTACAACACAGCATTAAAAACAATCTAAAAAACCTCTAAGAACAGTTGAAGGGAACGAAGAGCATGTCCACATCATCAGTGTATGTGAATAAAAACACCAATGCAGTAAATAATAAAGTGCTGTATGTGTTTGAAATCACAGCGAGTCAGGATGCATTCAGCATATGAATCAAGTTTTTACAACATCAGCAGCAAGAAAGAATTTACAGAATCTGTCTAGTTTAAGATTTCAAGATCTCCTTTGTGGCAATCGGGTTGTCAAAGCAAGGGAAGATGTGAGACTGAGACACTTTGAATGAAGCAACACCTACATTTCTTATGACATACTAAATAGTGATACAGCTATAGCATCAGCATCATTGTTGACAGGTTTTAAGATTGAAATAGTCAGGCAGCCTCTTTATTATCAGTTAGGCTGCTTTCAACGACCTTTTTCCAGAATTGCAGGCTCCACCTTTTTAATTTAGTTTCTTAGTGTAATAGAGCTTTGTTTCTTTGTCCGTTCATGTCATCAGGTGGCTGTTGTATGTGAGCGGTCCCATGGCTGGCTCCGCAGCATCCAGTTCTAAAGACCGTCCAGCCTCCAGGACCAGTTTCATCCCAGAGCTACAAAGCATGATGTAAGACACACACACACACACACAGACACACATACATACACACACACACACACACACACACACACATACAGGACTTACCCCAGTACAGCATTGGGCTGCTGCTGAATAGACTGTTTGAAGCCATTGAAACCTGTTTAACAAAGGACAGAGAACTTGTTTTGCTAATGATAAACTGTCTGATAAAAATTGAAATACAGATGACTTAAAACAGTCCACAACTGTTTTAAGTGCAATATGTGAGTTATGCAATGCAATACATAAGCTATTGGATTGTTCAATATGTCATTTGTGCAATAAGAAGGCTATTAGGGTCGTAAAATATCTCATTGTGCAAGGGCTGTGCTACACTTATTGCAGACAATGCAGCTGAAAAGCTTGTTCAATTACAAAAAAAAAAGAAACTGCCATTAGAAGAAAAAGTTAATGTGCTTACTATATAGGTACCAGTCTAATGTATATGAGAGGATGTGTTGTGCTGCATGAGAGGATGTGTTGAGAGATTCTTGTTTTCTCTATTTTATTTTGTTTTTATAAAGCTGTGGAACAGACAACACAAATTTACTTTCGGAGACAATGAAGTATATCTTATTTTATCTTAACCCGTCATTTTGGTGACACTGTTAAGGTATGTCAAATGAAATAGAAATGGCTCACAGGCCCTTATTAACGATCAATCACTGCACATTTAACATATCGTCACTAGACTTTCAGTTCACAACATTACAATCTAGTTAAGATTCCGAAAAGAATGGATCGCTTTGGTATCCCAATGCATCACCTCCTAAATATTATTACTACACACGTTTTCATTGACAAATTCAAGCAGTCAGATATACATGAACTGCCCTGCTCTTAAAACAAATCTTCCTGAATGTAGAGGAATCTGAACACAGCAGACAAAAGGCAAGAACAAAAAAAGCATCAACCAGAAAATCAACAACTAACATCAGTAGGCAATAATCGATTATGATATGTCACTGAATCAATGCAGAATCGTCCAGGTCCGCATCGCAAAGCATCGATGTAGTGATTAATTTTAAAACCCCTAATGGACTAATTAACATAGTAACTGCAGCAAGTACACAATTAATGTGTTTTAACATGAAGTGTAGCTGAAATTAATGGCCTTATTTTATCTAAACTGTCTTTGCAGTAGAGCTGAAACTATTTTTTTGATGTATCGAAATGACTATCAACCTAAAACAAATCAGCTATTCAAAAAGTGTACGTTATTATCACCAAATTGGATCATTTTAGGCAAAATAGCTAATAAGTCATATTAGCTATTTTGACTAAAATGTCATTCTCTAGTTAATTCTCTGACATTTTATGGAAAAACACAATCATTTTCAGATGACTCAATAGTAAAACATAATAATTTGTAAACACTTTACTAAACATATTGTATAGTTTAACAAAAGAATAAGTACATTTCCTGAAATCTATTGCCACAGTTGTCTTCTTCAAAACATTACTTCCCAAAAGAAAATGAATCTTATCCTTAGTAGATACTAAGGACAAAGACAGTTGTACAACTTTTCCACAAACCACATGGAATTATTTTTTTGGTCACAAATTAGATCTGTGGGTTTTTCAAAAGAAGTAAAATACGTAATGTGGCCTCTCATTAGTGTGTCTGTGTGTGTGTGTTTTTGGGGTACTCACCTGGTGTTGTGTGTGTGTGTGAGACTGCAGAGAGATGGTGTTGGTGGTCAGAGAGGCTGAAACCCAACTAAACCCCAAAACCTAAAACCAGCACTCAGCCTGAGGCCTGCCTGCCCACAACCCCAAACCAAAGCCAGTGTGTCTCACCTGTGTGGTTGACAGCAGCAAACAGCCAATCACAGCGCAGATAAGAGGGGGGAGCGAAGAGACCACAAGGGCTGTCTGGTGTTTGTGACAGAGAGACGGAGGGAAAGAGAAAAAATGAAAGAAGGAAAGAGCTTCAGGATGTGGGTTTAGGTCAGACTGCCATCATGGAAATGGCTTTTTTAGATGCAAATTGAGGTTTGGCCAAATTGTGGTGTGTGCATGTGTGTGCGTGTGTACAGTGGGTACGGAAAGTATTCAGACCCCTTTAAATTTTTCACTCTTTGTTTCATTGCAGCCTTTTTCCAAAAATCAAAAAAGTTCATTTTATTTCTCAGTAATGTACACTCAGCAACCCATCTTGACAGAAAAAAACAGAAATGTAGAAATTTTTGCATATTTATTAAAAAACAAAAACTGAAATATCACATGGTCATAAGTATTCAGACCCTTTGTTCAGTATTTAGTAGAAGCACCCTTTTGATCTAATACAGCCATGAGTCGTTTTGGGAAAGATGCAACAAGTTTCTCACATCTGGATTTGGGTATCCTCTGCCATTCCTCCTTGCAGATCCTCTCCAGTTCTGTCAGGTTGGATGGTAAACGTTGGTGGACAGTCATTTTCAGGTCTCTCCAGAGATGCTCAATTGGGTTTAAGTCAGGGCTCTGGCTGGGCCATTCAAGAACAGCCACAGAGTTGTTGTGAAGCCACTCCTTCGTTATTTTAGCGGTGTGCTTAGGGTCATTGTCTTGTTGGAAGGTAAACCTTCGGCCCAGTCTGAGGTCCAGAGCACTCTGGAAAAGGTTTTCGTCCAGGATATCCCTGTACTTGGCCGCATTCATCTTTCCCTCGATTGCAACCAGTCGCCCTGTCCCTGCAGCTGAAAAACACCCCCACAGCATGATGCTGCCACCACCATGCTTCACTGTTGAGACTGTATTGGACAGGTGATGAGCAGTGCCTGGTTTTCTCCACACATACCGCTTAGAATTAAGGCCAAAAAAGTTCTATCTTGGTCTCATCAGACCAGAGGATTTTATTTATCACCATCTTGGAGTCCTTCAGGTGTTTTTTAGCAAACTCCATGCGGGCTTTCATGTGTCTTGCACTGAGGAGAGGCTTCCTTCGGGCCACTCTGCCATAAAGCCCCGACTGGTGGATTGCTGCAGTGATGGTTGACTTACTACAACTTTTCCTCCCATCTCCCGACTGCATCTCTGGAGCTTAGCCACAGTGACCATTGGGTTCTTCTTTGCCTCTCTCACCAAGGCTCTTTCCCCCGATAGCTCAGTTTGGCCGGACGGCCAGCTCTAGGAAGGGTTCTGGTCGTCCCAAACGTCTTCCATTTGAGGATTATGGAGGCCACTGTGCTCTTAGGAACCTTAAGTGCAGCAGAAATTTTTTTGTAACCTTGACCAGATCTGTGCCTTGCCACAATTCTGTCTCTGAGCTCTTCAGGCAGTTCCTTTGACCTCATGATTGTCATTTGCTCTGACATGCACTGTGAGCTGTAAGGTCTTATATAGACAGGTGTTTGGCTTTCCTAATCAAGTCCAATCAGTATAATCAAACACAGCTGGACTCCAATGAAGGTGTAGAACCATCTCAAGGATGATCAGAAGAAATAGACAGCACCTGAGTTACATATGAGGGTCACGGCAAAGGGTCTGAATACATATGACCATGTGATATTTCAGTTTTTGTTTTTTAATAAATATGCAAAAATTTCTAAATTTCTGTTTTTTTCTGTCAAGATGGGTTGCTGAGTGTACATTACTGAGAAATAAAATGAACTTTTTTGATTTTTGGAAAAAGGCTGCAATGAAACAAAGAGTGAAAAATTTAAAGGGGTCTGAATACTTTCCGTACCCACTGTATGGCCTGTTGACCTCAGTGTGTGTGTGTGTGTGTATGTGTGTGTGTGCGCAAGTTTGAAAAGAAAAGAAGAAGAAAGCAGGAAAAAAAAGAAACAATAGTGAGAAAAATAGTGCAGATGCCATATCTAGGTTTTATGCTTCTACAAAACTGTGTTTTTCATTTACCAATTTATATAAACAGTTGTTGTGTAAACACAAGTAGTCGTTCAACAACTTTGGCTGAATGCAATTCAGTCTGAAATTGAATTTAGAAATTAGTTTTGAATCCAAAACTGTTCAATTCAAGAAAATGTAAAATACCAGCACAACTCTGAGCAAGCATTTAAATCCAGCTTGCATGTAGCATGTAGCATGTATCATGTGGTACTTACCTAAGCTGTTATATGTTGCTGCTAATGCACATCATTTCACATTTTGACAGAAACAGAAACAGCAGCTTCATTAGAAGAGAATTGAATAAGCGTAATTTTCCCAATACTGCTGAACCACTAAATTGACAAGTGATGCTCCCAAAACAAAGTCAAACAATTTGTATATATAATGTGTACAATTCAGAAAATGTCACGATTCAATTCGATTCTGATTTTAAGGCTCACGATTTGATTCAATATCAAATTTCGATTTAGATACAATTATTGATTTAAAAGAATACACACATATACGTACTGTATGTGTGTGTGTGTGTATATATATATACAGTGTATGTATATATATATATATATATATATATATATATATATATATATATATATATATATATATATATATATATATATATATATATATATATATATATATATATATATATATATATATATATATATATATGTGTGTATATATATATATGTATGTGTGTATATGTGTATATATATATATATATATATATATGTGTATATATATATATATATATATGTATATATATATATATATATATATATATATACAGTGAGGAAAATAAGTATTTGAACCCTGCTATTTTGCAAGTTCTCCCACTTAGAAATCATGGAGGGGTCTAAAATTGTCATCGTAGGTGCATGTCCACTGTGAGAGACATAATCTAAAAGAAAAATCCAGAAATCACAATGTATGATTTTTTAACTATTTATTTTAATGATACAACTGCAAATAAGTATTTGAACACTTGAGAAAATCAATGTTAATATTTGGTACAGTAGCCTTTGTTTGCAATTACAGAGGTCAAACGTTTCCTGTAGTTTTTCACTAGGTTTGACACACTGCAAAAGGGATTTTGGCCCACTTTTCCACACAGATCTTCTCTAGATCAGTCAGGTTTCTGGGCTGTCGCTGTGAAACACGGAGTTTGAGCTCCCTCCAAAGATTCTCTATTGGGTTTAGGTCTGGAGACTGGCTAGGCCACGCCAGAACCATGATATGCTTCTTACAGAGCCACTCCTTGGTTCTCCTGGCTGTGTGCTTCGGGTCATTGTCATGTTGGAAGACCCAGCCTCGACCCATCTTCAATGCTCTAACTGAGGGTTAGAGGTTGTTCCCCAAAATCTCGCAATACATGGCCCCGGTCATCCTCTCCTTAATACAGTGCAGTCGCCCTGTCCCATGTGCAAAAAAACACCCCCAAAGCATGATGCTACCCCCCCCATGCTTCACAGTAGGGATGGTGTTCTTGGGATGGTACTCATCATTCTTCTTCCTCCAAACACGGTTAGTGGAATTATGACCAAAAAGTTCTATTTTGGTCTCATCTGACCACATGACTTTCTCCCATGACTCCTCTGGATCATCCAAATGGTCATTGGCAAACTTAAGACGGGCCTTGACATGTGCTGGTTTAAGCAGGGGAACCTTCCGTGCCGTGCATGATTTCAAACCATGACGTCTTAGTGTATAACCAACAGTAACCTTGGAAACGGTGGTCCCAGCTCTTTTCAGGTCATTGACCAGCTCCTCCCGTGTAGTTCTGGGCTGATTTACCACCTTTCTTAGATCATTGAGACCCCACGAGGTGAGATCTTACATGGAGCCCCAGTCCGAGGGAGATTGACAGTCATGTTTAGCTTCTTCCATTTTCTAATGATTGCTCCAACAGTGGACCTTTTTTCACCAAGCTGCTTGGCAATTTCCCCGTAGCCCTTTCCAGCCTTGTGGAGGTGTACAATTTAGTCTCTAGTGTCTTTGGACAGCTCTTTGGTCTTGGCCATGTTAGTAGTTGGATTCTTACTGATTGTATGGGGTAGACAGGTGTCTTTATGCAGCTGACAACCTCAAACAGGTGCATCTAATTTAGGATTATAAATGGATTGGAGGTGGACATTTTGAAGGCAGACTAACAGGTCTTTGAGGGTCAGAATTGTAGCTGATAGACAGGTGTTCAAATACTTATTTGCAGCTGTATCATACAAATAAATAGTTAAAAAATCATACATAGTGATTTCTGGATATTTTTTTTTAGATTATGTCTCTCACAGGGGACATGCACCATGATTTCTAAGTGGGAGAACTTGCTAAATAGCAGGGTGTTCAAATACTGGTTTTCCTCACTGTATATATATGTGTGTGTATGTGTGTATGTATATTATTCTTTTGAATTTGTTATTTTAACATCCTGTTATGTTGTGTGTGATGTCTGTAAGCTACTGGGACCTTCCATCTCTCATGTTTTTTTTTTTTTTTTTTTAATTCAATTTTTTTTTTTTAAATCTTTTAACAAATATTACAGTAGTGCAATCGTGTGATTTAAAACAAAAAATTAAAAAAAATTTTTCCCATCTTCATCCGCTTATCCGGAGTCGGGTCGCGGGGGCAGCAGCTCCAGTAGGGGACCCCAAACTTCCCTTTCCCGAGCCACATCAACCAGCTCCGACTGGGGGATCCCGAGGCGTTCCCAGGCCAGGTTGGAGATATAATCTCTCCACCTAGTCCTGGGTCTTCCCCGAGGCCTCCTCCCAGCTGGACGTGCCTGGAACACCTCCCTAGGGAGGCGCCCAGGAGGCATCCTTACCAGATGCCCGAACCACCTCAACTGGCTCCTTTCAACGCGAAGGAGCAGTGGCTCTACTCCGAGCTCCTCTCGGATGACTGAGCTTCTCACCCTATCTCTAAGGGAGACGCCAGCCACCCTCCTGAGGAAACCCATTTTGGCCGCTTGTACCCTGGATTCGTTCTTTCGGTCATGACCCAGCCTTCATGACCATAGGTGAGGGTAGGAACGAAAATTGCCCGGTAGATCGAGAGCTTTGCCTTCTGGCTCAGCTCCCTTTTCGTCACAACGGTGCGATAAACAGAATGTAATACCGCACCAGCTGCTCCGATTCTCCGACCAATCTCACGCTCCATGGTCCCCTCAGTCGTGAACAAGACCCCAAGGTACTTAAACTCCTTCACTTGGGGTAAGGACTCACTCCCTACCTGAAGAAAGCACTCCATCGGTTTCCTGCTGAGAACCATGGCCTCAGATTTAGAGGTGCTGATCCTCATCCCAGCCGCTTCACACTCGGCGGCGAACTGATCCAGTGAGTGCTGAAGGTCACAGGCCGATGACGCCATCAGGACCACATCATCTGCAAAAAGCAGCGATGAGATCCCGAGCCCACAGAACTGCAACCCTTCCCCGCCCCGACTACGCCTCGATATCCTGTCCATAAATATTACAAACAGGATTGGTGACAAAGCGCAGCCCTGGCGGAGGCCAACCCTCACCTGGAATGAGTCCGACTTACTGCCGAGAACCCGGACACAGCTCTCGCTTTGGTCATACAGAGATTGGATGGCCCTGAGAAGGGACCCCCTCACCCCATACTCCCGCAGCACCTCCCACAATTTCTCCCCGGGGACCCGGTCATACGCCTTCTCCAGATCCACAAAACACATGCAGACTGGTTGGGCATACTCCCAGGCCCCTCCAAGATCCTTGCGAGTGAAGATCTGATCCGTTGTTCCACAGCCAGGACGGAATCCGCATTGTTCCTCTTCAATCCGAGGTTCGACTATCGGCCGAACCCTCCTTTCCAGTACCTTGGAGTAGACTTTACCAGGGAGGCTGAGAAGTGTGATACCCCTGTAATTGGCACACACCCTCTGGTCCCCCTTTTTAAAGAGGGGAACCACCACCCCGGTCTGCCACTCCTTAGGCACCGCCCCAGACTTCCACGCAATGTTGAAGAGGCGTGTCAACCAAGACATCCCCTCCACACCCAGAGCTTTCAGCATTTCTGGACGGATCTCATCAATCCCTGGGGCTTTGCCGCTGTGGAGTTGTTTTACTACCTCAGCGACTTCCACCAGGGAAATTGACGACAATCCCCCATCATCCTCCAGCTCTGCCTCTACCACAGAGGGCGTGCCAGCTGGATTTAGGAGTTCCTCAAAGTGCTCCTTCCACCGCTCTATTACCTCCCAGTTGAGGTCAACAACGTCCCATCCTTGCTGTAAACAGCTTGGATGATTCCTCGCTTCCCCCTCCTGAGGTGGCGAACGGTTTTCCAGAAGCACCTTGGTGCCGACCGAAAGTCCTTCTCCATGTCTTCTCCGAACTTCTCCCACACCCGCTGCTTTGCCTCTGTCACGGCAGAGGCTGCAGCCCTTCGGGCCCGTCGGTACCTTGCAACTGCCTCCAGAGTCCTCCGGGATAACATATCTCGGAAGGACTCCTTCTTCAGTCGGACGGCTTCCCTGACCACCGGTGTCCACCAGGGTGTTCGTGGGTTACCGCCCTTGAGGCACCTAAGACCCTAAGACCACAGCTCGCCCGCAGCTTCAGCAATGGAAACTTTGAACATTGTCCACCAGGTTCAATGCCCCCAGCCTCCACAGGGATGCATGAAAAGCTCCACCGGAGGTGTGAGTTGAAAGTCCGTCGGACAGGGGCCTCCTCCAGACGTTCCCAGTTTACCCGCACTACCGTTTGGCTTACCAGGTCTGTCCAGAGTCCTCCCCCATCCCCTGACCCAGCTCACCACCAGATGGTGATCAGTTGACAGCTCTGCCCCTCTCTTCACCCGAGTGTCCAAAACATACGGCCTCAGATCAGATGAAACGATTATAAAATCGATCATTGACCTTTGGCCTAGGGTGCTCTGGTAACACGTACACTTATGAGCATCCCTATGTTCGAACATGGTGTTTGTTATGGACAATCCATGACTAGCACAGAAGTCCAACAACAAACAACCACTCTGGTTCAGATCAGGGAGGCCGTTCCTCCCAATCACGCCTCTCCAAGTATCTCCATCATTGCCCACGTGTGCGTTGAAGTCCCCCAGCAGAACTATGGAGTCCCCTACTGGAGTCCCATACAGGACTCCATTCAAGGTCTCCAAGAAGGCCGAATACTCCGAACTCCTGTTTGGTGCATATGCACAAACAACAGTCTGAGTTTTCCCCCCCATCACCCGCAGGCGTAGGGAGGCGACCCTCTCGTCCACCGGGGTAAACTCCAACGCAGCGGCGCTCAGCCGGGGGCTTGTGAGTATCCCCACACCCGCCCGGCGCCTCACACCCTGGGCAACTCCGGAGTAGGACAGAGTCCAACCCCTATCCAGGAGTATGGTTCCAGAACCGAGACTGCGTAGAAGTAAGCCCCACCAGATCTAACTGGTAGCGCTCCACCTCCCGCACAAGTTCCGGCTCCTTCCCCCACAGAGAGGTGACGTTCCACGTCCCCAGAGCCAGCCTCTGCCGCCCGGGTCTGGTCCGTCGAGGTCCCTGACCTTCGCCGCCACCCATGTGTTTTTTAATTTTAACAATTTTTCTTTTGGAATTCTATGAAACGATTTTGAATCGCGATTTGAATATGAATCAATTTCTTTGCACACTCCTAATAAACGCTTTTAAAATGGTTAATAAGCATTGACTTGTAACAATTAGCAGTCTAAATGCATTTCACTGTTTGAAACATCACTGGGATTAATATTTAGTGTCTTTGTGCCTCAGGTTTGCTCTGGGAGACGCTCGCAGGCCTCTGCACGAGACCGCAGCTCTGGTGGAGGATATCGTGCACACACAGCTCATTACTATGGTAACGCAAATACAGTACACCTGTACATAGGCAACGGTGGAAGACGTTTCTCAGATCTTAAGTAAAAGTAGCAATACTACAGTGTAGAGATACTTTGTTATGAAACTGAGTGTAAGTTATAATAATGCTAATTAAACGGATTGGTTTATTAATCAGCTGCATCAGGCCTGCGAGGGGGCGTCTCTTCGTGGGTCGAGGGTCATTTCACCGGAGGACATCCTGTTCCTGATGAGGAGGGACAAGGTAAACAAGACACACACAAAACACACACTAAAACAGCACATAAAATACACAAAACATGAACTTTTTTCTTTCTTCTGTCTTTTTCTGTTAGTTTTTATCTAATTTTATTATTCAATGTCACAACTTGTCCTCTTCTCTGTCTCTGTTAAACCAGACTAGCATGGGACGACTAGGTGAGGGCTAGGTCCTTTCAAACAACTAGGAAGAAAAGAAACCCAACAACATAATACCCTACTCCCGATAAACTGGCTCCGTCCTAAAGCAACAACAGCAAAAAGATGACTATAAGAAATAAGACAATTAAATGCAAGGGAGGAAAAACAAAAAGGTGGCCCTCGCAAACCCTCCTTAATTAATTAACCATTAATATGACATGCATTATGTATATGTAGTTCTGTCACTAATACAACAACTACAAATCTCTACCAAATTGAAACAACTGTCTCTGCTGATGTCTTACTGGTTCGGGTCATTGTCTGCATATCATTTTTGTACTATGTCCCATATATATATATATATATATATATATATATATATATATATATATATATATATATATATATATATATATATATATATATATATATATATATATATATAATTACTGCTATCTTTCTGATTCTTTCTTCACTTTCTCTCTCTTTTTCTATCTGCTAACCAGAGGAAGGTGGCGAGATTGTTAAAATATCTCCAGTTCAGAGATTATAAATCCAAACTACTCAAAACTGTGGAGGATGAAGAAACGCTGCTAGAAGCAGGTATATGCACGCTCACACATACACCTCCACGGCCGGTGATGTTGGATTACTTGATCAAATTGTAATTACAAAATGAGATGTTGTTGTGAGCCTTTATTGGAAGAACAGCTTGACAAACAGATGCACATACAGTTTACTGCTTTTACAGCGTTGGAACAATATTAATTTCCCCGTACTGCTAAGATTTGTGTGTAATTAATTATGTTGTCAAACTGCAACCTGACCTCTGATTACTTTGTTTTACAGCACATCTGGTTTTAAATACATGTTTGAGAATCAAATATCACAGTAAAATAAACTTGGCTTGTTTTTTTATTTTTGTGCCGTGTGTGTTTTGCAGACAAATCGGGTGTTGCCGGCGGTACCCAGCGGAGGCAGCGAATGGCCCAGGATTTTCTGGTGTGGATGGATCAGACTGGCGAGCTCCTGTCGTTGGATGAGCGACACGAAGTAGATCCAGTCAAACAGGAGCGGATGGAGGTCAGAGGTTATCATGATGACTTCAGCCATGACACACAGCAATGATTTGACTGTAGACAACAGTGCACTCAGTTTTGGGATTGATGATAATTATAATTGTTTTGTTTTGTGTGTCTCTGTATCTTCAGCGTTTGGAGCGTCAGACTCGAGCTATGGACCAGGCTCAGTACTCTGAGTTCTGTGAGAGTCGACAGCTCAGCTTTGGTAAGTCTCTCGCTAATGATCCTAGTTTTAGGGAGTTAATGTTAGAAGTTAAAGCCAAGGAGACACCTTTTGTAGAGCTAGGCTTTGCCCTATAGCTAGGAGAGCTGTCCTAACTGCCTATAATTACCAAATATTATTCAATTGTCATTAATTAATTATACGATTAGTTGCCGGTGCAGATCATTCAAGGAACCAATCAAAAACCATCTCAAGTAATGTTCCTTGTAGCAGAACAGGCACAAAGGAGTACAAATACTGAAAGTTGAGCCTTTTTGTAGAGCTGCATTTTCATTCTCTGTTGATTACTTCTTGATTACCTGATTGTTTAGTTTTCAAATCGTCTTCAAATTGCTTTCGTTATCCAAGCAGCATTCCAAAACACAAATATATTCAGTTTACAATAATATAAACTGAGTAAAGCAACAAATACTCACATTGGACAAGCTGTAACCGACAAACATTTGTCTTTTTTATTTGCTAATTGAAAATAAATTATCATTATTGTTCCATCCCTTGGCTAATTGATTAGTTGACTATTTGTTTCAGCACAAAACCAATTGAACTTACTGTATTATGAGATATCACATATCAGACATCACAAGATAAAATATATAATGTGAGGTATGGGTGGGGGAAAAGTTGATACAGCATTGTATTGCAATATTTTCAGTGGCAATACTGTATCAATACACAGGCACCAAGTATGGATCTTTTATTATAAATGTGTTGGTCAGTTTGTCTGCTTGACAATCCCATTTATCAGCAATAAAATTGAAATGAGATGAACACACAGAGAAATGTATCTTTTTAGGTAAAACAGATGGTGAGTTTCCTTTTAGGGGACGTCATTTGAAATTGGGAAAAACTAGAAGTTGGAAAAAAGGTAAAGACATTGCAATGTTGCAATATGTTTAAAATCGCAATAATATTGTATTGTGGCATAAGTATCGTGATGATTTTGTATCGAGAGGCCTGTGGTGATTCCCACCCCTAATGTGAGGGAAATGTGTCTCTTAACCATGAACGATGATGAAAATCAGTAGGGTAGTTTTATTTTAGTTAAAGGTGCCCTGCCACACAAAACTGTTTTTTCTTGCATTTTTTGAAATATACAAAAAATGTTAGAGTCCAGGGTAGAACGTCAGACATTACCACAAAGTAATGAAATATGTGTGGCAGGGCACCTTTAAGCATTTCAAAATAGTGCCAATATTACATAAAACAAATTCTCATGTCTTGCTTGCGTACATGTGTGCGCATGCATGTGTGTGCGTGTGTGTGCGCGTGCGTGCGCGGATGTGTGTTTCCTTCCAGCTAAGAAGGCATCAAAGTTTCGGGACTGGCTGGACTGCAGCGGTTTGGAGCTGAAACCCAACAGCATCTCCATGGAGATCTTGTCATACCTGGCCTATGAGACTGTTGCCCAGGTAACATGAATGTTGAATCATGTTGTTGCACATACTGTATCCTATTAATGTCTCTATCTACTTTATATGTGAAGTTAAAAACCTTCCAGTTTTATAAAGTGTTTGTTATTCTCCTTGTCCAGATTGTGGATTTGTCTCTGTTGGTAAAGCAAGAAATGACTGCGAAAACAAATCCCATCGGTCGTGTTATCTCTAACAGCTACATCCACTACAACACACACACTGAAGTATGACGCACACTAATGTCACTCACATTTGTTATCACCTAAACTGAAGTACTACAGTCATGTTTTAAGTAAGTAAATAACATCGGTCTTTTATTTTTCCAGGTAAAGAAGGATCCAGACTCACCTGAAGCCACTCCCCCTTCCACACCTAGCTCCTCCCACTCATCCAAATCCCTCCCACAGGGTAACGGCAGCGTGGACGGCCGAGGGAGACAGAGGAAACGCAAAAAGGTGTGTTTGATCTGCAACCCTCTTATAGCGTTTTTGTTTTGTTATACACAGTCTGAGTCTGAAATTTTCAATAAATAGAATTTTGACATACTATACTTTGACTTTTTTATGATTTTTTTCCGACATACCTTTTTCGACATTATACTATGACTTTTTTATGAACTTTTCCGACATACTATACTATGACATTTTTTGACATACTATACTTTGAATTGTTCCGAAATACTATACTATGACTTTTTTCCGACATACTATTCTGACGTTATTCGACATACTATACTTCGAATTAAGTATGAATTTTCCGACATACTTTTCCGACATACTATATATGATGCGTTTTTTTTTCCGACATACTATACTATGCCTTTTTTCCGACATACTATACAATGATTTTTTTATGAATATTTCCGACATACTATACTATGACTTTTTCCGACATACTATACTATGACTTTTTTTATGAATATTTCCAACATACTATACTATAATTTTTTTTTTTTTGAACGACTATACTTCAAATTTTTTATGAATTTTTTCGACATACTATTCTGACTTTATTCGACATACTATACTTCGAATTAAGTATGAATTTTTCCGACATACTATACTATGCCTTTTTTTTTATGAATATTTCCGACATACTATACTATGATTTTTTTATGAATATTTCCGACATACTATACTATGCCTTTTTTCCGACATACTATACTATGACTTTTTTTATGAATATTTCCGACATACTATACTATGACTTTTTTTTATTTGAATGACATACTATACTATGACTTTTTTTATGAATATTTCCGACATACTATACTATGATTTTTTTATGAATATTTCCGACATACTATACTATGACTTTTTTTATGAATATTTCCGACATACTATACTATGATTTTTTATGAATATTTCCGACATACTATACTATACCTATTTTTTTTATGAATATTTCCGACATACTATACTATGACTTTTTTACTATATACTATACTATGATTTTTTTATGAATATTTCGACGACATACTATACTATTTATGAATATTTCCGACATACTATACTATGATTTTTTATGAATATTTCCGACATACTATACTATTTTTTTTTTTATGAATATTTCCGACATACTATACTATGATTTTTTCCGACATACTATACTATGATTTTTTTATGAATATTTCCGACATACTATACTATGATTTTTTTATGAATATTTCCGACATACTATACTATGATTTTTTTTATGAATATTTCCGACATACTATACTATGATTTTTTTTTTTTTTATGAATATTTCCGACATACTATACTATGATTTTTTTACTATGATTTTTTTATGAATATTTCCGACATACTATACTATGACTTTTTTCCGACATACTATACTATGATTTTTTATGAATATTTCCGACATACTATACTATGATTTTTTTATGAATATTTCCGACATACTATACTACTATGATTTTTTTATGAATATTTCCGACATACTATACTATGACTTTTTTTTTTTTCCGACATACTATACTATGCCTTTTTTTTTTATGAATATTTCCGACATACTATACATACTATATGACTTTTTTTTTATTTGAATATACTATGCCTTTTTTCCGACACATACTATACTATGATTTTTTATTTTTCCGACATTACACTATGACTTTTTTTATGAATATTTCCGACATACTATACTATGATTTTTTTTTATGAATATTTCCGACATACTATACTATGATTTTTTTATGAATATTTCCGACATACTATACTATGACTTTTTTCCGACATACTATACTATGATTTTTTTATGAATATTTCCGACATACTATACTATGACTTTTTTTATGAATATTTCCGACATACTATACTATGATTTTTTTTATGAATATTTCCGACATACTATACTATGCCTTTTTTTTATGAATATTTCCGACATACTATACTATGATTTTTTTATGAATATTTCCGACATACTATACTATGCCTTTTTTCCGACATACTATACTATGGAATTTTCCGACATACTATACTTATTTTTTTTTTTATGAATATTTCCGACATACTATACTATGATGAATTTTCCGACATACTATACTATGATTTTTTTTATGAATATTTCCGACATACTATACTATGATTTTTTTATGAATATTTCCGACATACTATACTATGCCTTTTTCCGACATACTATACTATGACTTTTTTATGAATATTTCCGACATACTATACTATGACTATTTTTTTATGAATATTTCCGACATACTATACTATTTCCGACATACTATACTATGCCTTTTTCCGACATACTATGACTTTTTTTTTATGAATATTTCCGACATACTATACATATTTTTTATGAATATTTCCGACATACTATACTATGACTTTTTTTATGAATATTTCCGACATACTATACTATGACTTTTTATGAATATTTCCGACATACTATACTATGATTTTTTTTATGAATATTTCCGACATACTATACTATGATTTTTTCTATGAATATTTCCGACATACTATACTATGCCTTTTTTCCGACATACTATACTATGATTTTTTTTATGAATATTTCCGACATACTATACTATGATTTTTTATGAATATTTCCGACATACTATACTATGATTTTTTTTATGAATATTTCCGACATACTATACTATGACTTTTTTTTATGAATATTTCCGACATACTATACTATGATTTTTTATGAATATTTCCGACATACTATACTATGCTATTTTTTTTATGAATATTTCCAACATACTATACTATGATTTTTTTATGAATATTTCCGACATACTATACTATACTTTTTTTTCATACTATACTATGCCTTTTTCCGACATACTATACTATGGCTTTTTTTATGAATATTTCCGACATACTATACTATGACTATTTTTTTATGAATATTTCCGACATACTATACTATGACTTTTTTCCGACATACTATACTATGATTTTTTATGAATATTTCCGACATACTATACTATGATTTTTTTTTATGAATATTTCCGACATACTATACTATGACTTTTTTTATGAATATTTCCGACATACTATACTATGATTTTTTTATGAATATTTCCGACATACTATACTATGACTTTTTTCCGACATACTATACTATGATTTTTTTATGAATATTTCCGACATACTATACTATGATTTTTTTTATGAATATTTCCGACATACTATACTATGATTTTTTATGAATATTTCCGATTTTTTTATGAATATTTCCGACATACTATACTATGATTTTTTTATGAATATTTCCGACATACTATACTATGCCTTTTTTCCGTCATACTATACTATGATTTTTTTTATGAATATTTCCGACATACTATACTATGATTTTTTTTTATGAATATTTCCGACATACTATACTATTTTTTTATGAATATTTCCGACATACTATACTATGCCTTTTTTTTATGAATATTTCCGACATACTATACTATGACTTTTTTATGAATATTTCCGACATACTATACTATGATTTTTTTTATGAATATTTCCGACATACTATACTATGACTTTTTTTTTTTTATGAATATTTCCGACATACTATACTATGACTTTTTTACTATACTATGATTTTTACATACTATACTATGATTTTTTATGAATATTTCCGACATACTATACTATGATTTTTTTTATGAATATTTCCGACATACTATACTATGATTTTTTTATGAATATTTCCATACATACTATACTATGCCTTTTTTTATGAATATTTTACTATACTATGACATACTATACTATGACTTTTTTTTATGAATATTTCCGACATACTATACTATGACTTTTTTATGAATATTTCCGACATACTATACTATGATTTTTTTATGAATATTTCCGACATACTATACTATGACTTTTTTTATGAATATTTCCGACATACTATACTATGACATACTATACTATTTTTTATGAATTTTCCGACATACTATACTATGCCTTTTTATGAATATGCCTTTTTCCGACATACTATACTATGCTTATTTTTATGAATATTTCCGACATACTATACTATGATTTTTTTATGAATATTTCCGACATACTATACTATGATTTTTTATGAATATTTCCGACATACTATACTATGATTTTTTTTATGAATATTTCCGACATACTATACTATGATTTTTTTTATGAATATTTCCGACATACTATACTATGACTTTTTTCCGTCATACTATACTATGACTTTTTTTTATGAATATTTGACTTTTTTATGACATACTATACTATGATTTTTTTTATGAATATTTCCGACATACTATACTATGATTTTTTTATGAATATTTCTATACTATGATTTTTTATGACATACTATACTATGATTTTTTTATGAATATTTCCGACATACTATACTATGATTTTTTTTATGAATATTTCCGACATACTATACTATGACTTTTTTATGAATATTTCCGACATACTATACTATGATTTTTTTATGAATATTTCCGACATACTATACTATGCCTTTTTTTTATGAATATTTCCGACATATTATTCTGACTCAGTGTCCTCTGGTTT
The DNA here is from genome assembly GCA_026937815.1 of Etheostoma perlongum. Taxonomy (NCBI): domain Eukaryota; kingdom Metazoa; phylum Chordata; class Actinopteri; order Perciformes; family Percidae; genus Etheostoma; species Etheostoma perlongum. Next base: position 26,918,368 of record CM049387.1, on the reverse strand, counting down.
ATCAAAACAGTATTATTTGTTTCAGAGTTGTCCGGCTACAGTGGAACCTCCCAGTGGAGCCATCCAGCCCTGTCACATCAGAGAGGCTATTAGAAGATACAACTACAGACACACAGTACGTACACAAAGAATGTGTCAACATTTTCAATGACTGATTAGGCTTTCACACTTTGGCAGAGGCAAACTACTACATTTCATGGATTGGTTATTTACAAGTCTGTCTCCATTCTAGTTCATGCTAAATAAACAACACATTTAAGACTTTCTTAGGACACTAACGTGATTTGGAAAACTCAAACTGTATTTTACAATCCCCCCCAGAGTGCTTATTGGAGAAGTGGAATGGCCTTCCTCGCCTGCTGAAGATGCAACACATTCCTATGTATGTGCATGAATAATTTCCTTTGTGGTTCCATTGTTAAAGACTTTTCAGTAAGCTGGTGTTCAACTGTTTTCGGTTAGTAGCATCAGATTTCTTTTTTACACTTGGGTGAAATCTAATCTATAAAAAGGGCTTCAACGTTGTTATTGTTGAAAAGAAACTTTATTGGTCACTAATACAGAAACACAAGAGACTACTGAGCATGGTCAAAACTCAGCTTGGGACGACATAGCAACTTAAGACGGCTGCATCTCTAAAATTACCTTATGTTGAAAAAAAGGCCAGAATTACCACAACTGAGAAGGGGGAAGAGCTTGGAAACGTGATTGTGTTTATCGGCGTCTGTTTCTCCATGGTGAGTTTTAAAGTGTGTGTTGCATGTGTCTAAATGATTAGCAGTTGTGTGGCTCAGTATTTCTGAGCACTGTTGAGCAGTGCCTCCCTCTCCATCAGCAGCTCCCCATATCTCTGCTGAAGTTCTCGTTCTCTCTCCATCTGCCTCTCCACGTCCTCCCGCAGAGCCTAAAACACAGAAAGATGATATCAGTCAGGCTAAAAAAATCATCTCACACCAACATCCAGAGCTTAGACTTGTTTTCCTGGAGTTGCTGAGGCCAGATGCGTTGATTCAACAGACATCTATAGACTGTGAATGAGCTCAGACACATTGTCATCTACTGGTGGTTTTGATATTTTGGCGACTCCACACATTGAATCTTCATAAGCTATAGATGTTTAACTGAATATTTATTTTATAGGGACTAAATGAACAATCTTATGAATAAATTGTTTAGTCTATAATAAGTCGGCATTAGTGTACACATTTTTTAGTCCAAGGAAAAACCTTTAAAGTGTTTGTTTTGTCTGAATTTAAAATGATGTAATTTTGAACATCTGAGAAGCTGGTATCAACAGTTTAATACTTTGTTGCTTGATAAATTCCCTAAATGATTAATCAATAATCCGAATTGACCAATAAAGTGATTGTTTCAACACAAATATTGTAAGCGTTATGGTTAATGTGATCAGCATTAAGGAAACAGACAATTGGATATACACTTGTACAGTAATCATGTGTCAAATGTATTACCTCTTTTCTTCTGGGAATGGCAGTATCCTCTTGTTTCTTCAGCTGATTGAAAGTCTGGAGTTCTGTGGCTGCCTGCTCCACCTGGTGGACACCATGAGTAGAACATAAATGCATTATTACAATACTCCTTTATTATAAATACCAAGAATGACAGTGTTTAGTACTATAATCTACAGACTACAAAAGTAGGTAGCTTATCAGTTCACTCAATTTAGGGTAAATATTTAATATTCACAGATGCATCTTTGAGCCAATTGTTCACTATTAAGCCCTGTTAAATGACAAAGATAAGGCGTTAATGGCTGGGGACTCCGTCATGTTCAGTACCTGTTCCCAGAGTTCATTGTGCTGCTTCAGGAGCCCCAGGGCTCTGGACTGAAAGCCTCCCAGCAGGATTTTGAGTTTCTTCTCCAGCTTAGCTGCTCTCCGGGCCTCTGCGGTCATGTGGCCACGGTTCACCTGGAGGCAGACAGACACACAGACCACATCATTTAGATCAGAGTTTTAATGTAGCACTTCATAAAGAAAACAAGCGAGTTCTATTAGCTTCCCATGCGTCTGTGTGCTTACTCACCTCTAGTTTTTTTTCCAGGCTCTCAATACGGTCTTTCTTTGATGCCAGATTGGCTCTGGTGTACCTGTTCTGAGCGGGTAGATATAAAACCTGCAGAAAGAGAGAGGCAGACCAGATGATTCAACAGCTGCTGATTAGGACTGGGCAATCCATTGATATTATATCAACATCGATTATAAGGCTGGATACCATCTTAAATTTTGGATAATAGGACACAAGTGTGGTCTTCTGGTTTTAAAGGCTGCCTTACAGTAAAGTGATGTAATTTCCTGAACTTAACAGACTTGTTTGCCTTTACCCACTTAAGTCATTGTATCCACATTATTGGTGATTTATTTATCAAAACTGTCATTGTATTAATATTTTGTGAAAGCACCAATAGTCAAAACGCCACAATATTGACATTGATGTATTTGGTCATCGATATCATGATATTTGATTTTCCCCAGCTCTGCTGCTGACCAAAGGTTGATTGTGTGAGGATGAAGGAAGCTAAAGAGAGTCTTCTTAAGGGCTAGATGACTTACCTGTCCATAGCATTCCTCCCACACCTGGCTGTAGGCCTCCATGCTGAGATCCCCGTGACCCATTCCTGCCTTCACCACCTCCATTTCTGCAGCCAGTATTGCCTTTGCCTGTTAATTAACATACCTCTTACTTACTATAACCACTTATAAACAGGTTATATTGCAACTAGACATCCATCATTGTCAATGTCTCACATGCATTCCATGTTTTTATGACCAAACAAGCAGTCGATTAATTTGTTTGAAAAACCCTTGAAGTGATGTGTGTGTTACCTGCTCCATATCCTCCGTGCTGATTGGCTTGTAGGAATGTGATTCCAGGTATGTGATATGCGAAGCGTTGTTAGATGTAGAGGTGGGGCCTCTGGTTTTGCCGCGCTGCAGTTGACTGGCTGCGTTGGCCGCTGGGTGGTGCAGGCAGTCGTAATGCAGCATGGTAATCATTTCCTGTTTGATCAGCTCCTCGGCCAGCTGGAAGTCCAAGAGAGGCTCCATGGAGGTGGGACGGAGGACGGATTCGTTTACCTGCAGAGACAGACGGTATTACCAGCTGAAATCATCCTCCTGGATTATTCAAACAATTATGAAACAAACCCAACGCTGACACGCCATACGACGGCGACTTACACTTTATGATGACAAATTACAGATTTTGAAAGCTTTTTAATGCCAGCTGAAGTTAAGGGTAAGATTGGTTGCGTCAGAAAAACACCACAAAATCTCTTCAATCATCATCTGATTAATGTCTTTGCATTTTGGAACTCGAGATTACACAAAAAAAACAACGCAAAAATATATTTTTTTGTCAATGGGTCAGTGGTGTTAACATTGTCAACTTGATCAAACCCTCAGAAAGTGAGTGTGTTTGTTACCTCAGTGGGCCTGGGGAGATTCCTCTGAACAGAAGTGTGTCGCAGCTTCAGCTCCTTCTCTCTCTCTGCATCCCGTATAGCCTGACACACACAAACACACAAACGTAGTGAACCTTTGTTCGGCTAGCTTCATTTGAATTACAGGTATACACACATGGGTTTATGTCATTAAGATCACATAAAGCCTAACTAAAACTCTAAAGAGCGACAGTGCTGTGTGTGCATACCTGCTTGCGTGCCTCTACTTCTGCAGAGTCCTCTACAAAACCAGACTCTGCCTCTGTTTCTTCGAGGTCCTTCTCTGCGTTTTCCGGAAGAACAATCTCAAAGTCGTTCTTGGGAACAGGAAGTGACATCAGGCCCTGCTTCAGCTGCTGCAGGCTTTCCCTTTGCTGTGTGAGAGAGGAGAGTAAAAGCACTTTATCAATTTTCCTCATTTACTCACAAAATGTACAACCAGAATGTGACAGTGATGTCTTTCACAATATTTTATGTTGTTGGAAAAAAGTTATTTGACAAAGAAGCAGCGGATTTAGTTTTGAACGTTTACAACGTACTGCACGACATCAGAAAACATACAGTACGTTACAGTTGAAAGTCCATATATTCAGAAGTAAGTGTGAGTTGGGAATTTACAGTTTTACATGTGTACAAGGAGCATGTCATTACCAGGTGTTTGGAGTATGCAGGGTCAGCCAGTTGCTCCTCACTGTTAATGTTCAGTTTGTCTCTCAGCGGAGTGCGCAGAGGGGTCAAACCTGGGGTCACGGCACCGCGCGGGGTCAGCGCTCCTACAGCTTGAGGGGTCATGCCGTCCTGCTCCTGACTCTGTCCTGGAGTTCTGTTAGAGATGACATCACATTGTGAATGTCAACATTTACACTTCCATCTGATTTGTCCTTAAATGCAGCGTTGTAGCAGTACAGAGCTGAGAGCGTTGTTACCTGAATGGTGTACTGAGAACTGTGTTGGGTGTCTGTATCTGCTGTCGTTGAGGGGTCACTCCACTGAAGTCGCTCTCGTGCAGCGGAGTGTTGAGGCCTCCCTTTAGAGGGGTGTCAATGTTGGTCAGAGCCATCAGGTTCTGGGCTTCCTGAAAACACAGATCAAAAACCTTGAAGAAAGTTTATTTATATCCAAAGATGTAGCCTGTGTAAGATGTAGGGTATCAGGCTGGAGAGCGGATCGGCCGCATTCTGTCCGAGCCCGGCCCACGTCCAACAGAGCATTAACCAAGCCCGACAGGCATTAAGATATTTATATTATACATTTCTTTTTCTTCATACTAATGACACATGTACAGTTGTTTGTGTGGAAAGCCCGTTTTTATTAACTGTAGGAAGGCATCAGCACACACGGGGCAACAAGCACACGTTAACACAGGCGCACACTAATATAGCCAATTAAAATTAAACTAACATAGGCCAACCAAAAATGGCCCAAGCTAACCAAACTAAATCCCAAAAATTCACACAAGAGGTTCTGCTTGATGGTCCTGCCAGCAGCGCTGAAGTTGTGCTCACTGCTCCTGTACTGTAGGATGCAGCGGACAAGGACACTAAGCTTCGGTAGTAAGTAGTAGAAAATTGTTTGAAATTGTAAATGTCCAATGAATGAAATGTCCACGAAATAATTTTTCTGCCCGCCGGGCTCGGATTGAGTATACGTTCTCTATAATCAGGAATATTTGCAACATTTCTATCCTTATGCAATAAAGCCGTTCAGAAAACAAAAATCTAAAGATTAGAGATCTAGATGTGCTGTTTATTTTTAAATATTATTCTTTATTACGGCTGTTGGAACAAAATGCGATAAGTTGAAAATAATTTGAATGGTAAACACGTACAAAAATAAAATACTAATCAATGTAATTCCTATTTGAAAGTGGATTTTTTTTTTTGCTACCGTAAGCAAATCTCGCCCTCCTTGCCTTGGTCTGTGAAAGCATGTGAAAACAAAATGTAGATGGGTATAATTTGAATATTTAAAAAATTAAGAATGAAATTCAAAATGGTATTATATAGGAAAACTGAGGGCTTTATTATTAATGCATTTATTTTTTGTTTAAATGTCTGTTTAGGGCCATGTCGTTGTGCCGCCTTCTAATCGAGATAGTTTACCTTCAACTTAAATTTTGAAATAAATCAGTAGATAATAAAAATAGCATACGTTTATACTGATTCTGCCTATATGAGCTGTATATACATTTGTAGCTCACGTTGTAACTGTTAGTTTGAATCTGTCCGTTACCTGCAGTATCCTGTCCTGGGCAGCAGGGGTGCGTGGGGTACGAAGCCCCGTGGACATGGCGTTGGTGACGCTGTACTCTGACAGGAGGGCAGAGGAGGCCGAGTTACCGCTTTCGCTCTCCTCGGCAGCTTGACGGGCGACCTCACTGGCGACACCCAATTTGACGACTTCCTCCAGTTCTGCATCACTGATCTATAAAGATAAAATTAAATATGAATAAACACGGTTGGTTTTGAACCACCAACACTGGCGAGAGACTGTTGATGTGTGTATACCTGTGGTGTCGGTAAAACCAGTTTAGAGCGTTTCTTGGTGAACTCGGCCACTCCGCTGGTCTGCAGGATGGCAGATGGGAGATCACTCTCTTTCTTCTTCTTAATCTTCTGTTTGTCTTTCTTCCTGTCTCTCTCCTCTTGCTCACTACCCACAAACACACAAAATGATTTATAAATGAAAACCATGATTTAATTTAATGATGTACAATGTGCATTCATCATGTATCTTTAAGTGTTTCTGTTTAGCCTTTAACATTGTATTTATGAAGTTGAACAGTACTAACGCAACTGTGTTTTTCAAAGGTTATAGTTTGTATTTACTGTACTTTTGTATTTGTGTAAGCCTTGTGTTTGTTCCTGGGATATCCAAACCGTGTGTATAATATATGGTGTTACTGACTTGCGTAGTTCTCCGTCCAAGTGCTGTTGTCTGAGTCGTTTGAAGTTAGGCTCCAGAGGGTTGTACTGCTCCATGCTGGTGTCATAGAAACCCTTAAAGTGAACACAATTACCAATTAATAAATTACAAACTTAATGCTGTCCTGGAGTTGAGAGTTCGCTTTAAAATGGACAGAAACAATCAACAATGATTACCGATGCCGGTTTCTTTTCAAATGGGATTTCAGCGTTGTAGTCTACTCCTCGCTTCTTCTTCCTCTTCTTCTGAACATCAATTCCTGCCGCTCTCAGCTCTCTGCGCTTTTGCAGAGCAGCCAACCGCCTGCAGCAGAAAGTAAGGGACAAATTAAATGATATAATTATGTACAACTAAGAACGTCAGGCATTAAAAATTGATAATTGAAAAGTTAAACATGCTGAAAAAAGAAATGATAACCTAACCTGGCTTCCTCCAGCTGTTTCTCTCTGGCCTTCCTCTTGGCTTTCTTGCCCTGGGTATTGGCCAGTCGAGCCCTGGCCTCTGACAGCATCTCCAGCTCATCTGCAGAAAATGACACAGAAAGACACTCACAATTAATTTAATGTTGTTAGGACATACAGTTTATGAGGTTGGTGTTATGTTCAAAATGCTGTCTCCTACTGGATTTTATTTATTTGACATGATTTCAACCGTCTAGATGGTGACTGCAGCAAGAATAGCTACTAAATTTCTCTTAAGAGAAATGATAACTATAACATTCACTACAAGAAATGTAAAAGACATAGAAATGCTGTCCCTTGAAACGGATAAAGTTCCAACAAAAGAAAGTTTCTGGAAAAAGTCAGTCCCTCCATCACTGTCTGGAGTGTGTTGACATACCTTCGTCCATGTCCACAGGGTCGGGTCTGGCAGGTTTAGTTTCAGGATTAGGGTCGATCTCTCCTGGTTTTAACTTCCTGGGGTCATCTCCCACTTCTTCCTCATTGTCTCTTTGTGCTGCCTTGTCTCTAAACAAACACAAACACACACACTTAATCAAGAACATTTGCAATAATCTTAATGCACTTAATTAAAATGCTCCATACATTGTGTTGCAAAGTATCCTACAATCAAGGGTCTGGGAGGAGCATATGTAGAGTATAAAAGTGTTTAAAATCATACAGCAGGTATTCATAGTGTTCCAGGCACTGGGCAGCAGTGCGTCCTATGATAGGAGCAATGGTCCTCCACTGAGTGGGCATCAGCTTGGCCAAATGAAGCAACTTCTCCTCCTCTTCTCTGGACCATTCTGTTTTCTTGATGCTGGGGTCCAACCATTCGTACCTGCAGACAGACACAAAACCCAAGGCATAGAACAGTTATTTAAACAGGAAATCTAATTGGGATGAAATATCTCTTTTGCAGGGACTTCATAACAGCAGAGAACATAAGTATAGAGATAGGATGCAAAACAGCCCGTTACAACAACAATTACATCAGAAACCTTCACAAAGTTACCAGTATAAATTCATCCAACATGAGTTTTACAATTCTTCGTAGTTAATTCCATTAATATCTTGTGATACAGATGATATTTACTTCTACAAGACTTGCCATCACCTTGAAAACACAATAAAGGTGTTCCTATCACATGTCTTTGTATCAAGACTCACCATCTTGCTTTACACTGTTTGGCAGACTTGCGGTGCAGCAAGGAGGCAATGCGAGACCACTGGTTCTTCCCATATTTCATCACCGCTGCCTTGAGGATCTCATCCTGGGAAAATGGGCAGATTAGAAAACATTTATAAAACACTAATGATCAACAACAGATACCATCCAGTATCACCACAATACAAGAGCCAGACTGATACACTCTCACCCTGGACTAATACATCTTATTTACACTACTAGTATTTATATATTTTTTTTATTACGCTACACGTTTGTCATTGCACTCAATATATGCATCTTGTCTTATATTTTGTTCTCTACCTGTTTTTGTATTCAGGCTGGGCAGTATATTGACTTTTTAAATTATATTGATATATTTTCAAACCAGACATAAGTTGAGACAATTGCGTTTATATTGATATAGTTTGATGTTGCATTACATGACCCATGTCTTACTTAAAGTGCAACTCACAACAGAGTCCAACAATAAGGATGCCCCAGAGCCAGTTAATACAATAAGCCCGGTGTAAGTCTGCTCTACTTTCCCAGACTTCCCTCTGCTCTCAGTGCAAAGAGAGACAGACAGGATTGTTTACTTCATACATGAAATTACACTCAATCCTAAAACAACATCCAATAATTGTGTTTTGACTGGATTAAGAAAGTCAACTTGTGTTATAATAGTAACGGAGCTCCTTTGGGGAGTGTGTAGCGAGAGAGAGAGCCAGTGAGAGTTGGTGGATGCGCTCAGAGCAGACAGCTGTTGACTATTTCAATGTTAAGCAGGAGTGGAAAACCTGTTATTGTACTTAAATCGATTATTGTTGGAGAAAACTACTGAATGAGCATTCACAGAGACAGGTCTGGTTTTATTTAATACAGGCCATTTATTTTAGATCATTTTTCATTTAGAAATATTACAACTGTATATTTTCAAACAGGGAAGTAAACTATAGATTTGCTTGTGACATTTCACATGGATTTGACTTACAACTGAACATTTAGCCCACTTTGTAGAAAATACTAATGTAAAATATATTGCCATTCAGCCTCAAAAAAAGCATATGATTTGTGGTACATATCGCCCTTCCCTATTTGGAATTTTTTGTTGTTTGCACCGTATGTTCATTCATTCGTTTGTTGCAACAACACCAGGTTAACACAATGACAACAAGTCCCTCTTGCAATTATCTGAACCATTGCTGCCCTATAACTTTACAGTATACTTTGCATTTAATTTGACACTAGTTGCACTATGTGCCCACGTATTCAAGCTATTGTTGCTAAGTATTGTCTAGTTTTTTTGCTCGTGATTGGATAGATTGCGTATTGTTGAATGGTTTGATTTGCTCTTTTGATTTTATCTTATTTTACATCAAGCTGTAACAGTGACCCGCTGTGATTAGTTAACTACGCATTTACCTATCTATATTTATCTGCCTATCCATCTAATGCAATACATCAGCTATCTTAACATTCCTCCATCCATCCACGTCTATCTCTATGACACAATACTCTACTAGCCTTAATGCTATTCTTACTTCATGTTAGCTTACTTGCTCACATTTGCAAACTCTTGCAGACTGCAGTCATGCTTGCTAATGCCGTAGCCATGTTTTCTGACAAAATACGTTACACTTAACGTTTTCGACATAGTTAGCAGCAACACAAATAAACTAAACTCGCTACACGGGATGAATCCCGTTAAATGAGCAGCTAGCTTCGTGCTAACTGCAACTCGCGTTTCTATTAGCTGTTAGCATGATGCTAACGTAGCTAGTCATGTAAACACGTACCTCCGTGTTGCGCCACACGCCTCCTTTAATCATAATTCGCGGCATCTTGGCGGCTTGTTGCTCTCCGCTTCTTCAGCAAAACTGTTTCTCGAGCAATTGTGGAAAAAAGTTCACAATTTACACTCAAAGTAAATACAATGCGAGGGAGCAACGAACGTGCACCACACACCGCACCGGAAACTTGTATGTGGACGTCCGCCGAAGGGTATTGTGGGTATTATTCTACAGGTGTTGGGTCGAAATCGTCCCCCCTCCATCAATTAGTGTTTCTTCTTTACCACACCCTGAGCCTAAAGTCGTATTCTACCATGCTTAAACCACTGACTATACATATTAACAGCTTGTGGCTGAAACTAAACCTTGCTTTGAACCTGACTGCTGACCCAGGCCCGAGTAACGTTTCTGGGGACACGATTCAGACAGGAACCGTATTTTGCCGTTACACCACAGACAAGTCTTTGCTTGCACTAATTAAAATTTGCGCTTCGTTTTCAAGCTTTTGAAAATGCAAATATAGAGAGTGCTACATCTGCAAATGTACAACCCAGATAGTGAATTAAAAAAACTTTGCTCCTGTTTGGTGTTGACAAATAGTAAGCCTAAGTTGCATAATGATTATATGATATAATTATAAGAAGTCGAACCCATGAAAGCTCATAGTTTAATCATATGCTACTTATGGTAGCATACAAGTAATAATATACAGGGCTTAGCCTTACTATGGCCATTTATTGTATAGTTTACGTGACTAATATAATGTAATATTCAATACTCATTAGGACACATTTTTGTTGTTCATTATTATTCAGCTTAATGTATTAAATGTAATAGCACCCCCATGTGGTTGGGGGATACTGGCACTTGTATATAATATATTTGCTTGGACCCACGTAGGATACAAAAAAGCCAGATACAGAATATTTAGACCAAAGATGGGCATCATGTGCCTTGGACTGCTGAGTCTGCGGGATTTAATTTAAACAAAAGACTCTGCCTGCTGTCACCACATGCAGGCTCTCCATAACTAAACAATCACATTATTTGGTTACGAAAGACACAAGAGTAACCCTAAACTCCCCATCTATCTAAATGGTATCAAAAAGTGAATGGAATAATTCATTTTAGCGGTTAAAAAAAGATCTAAATGTTGTTTATTTTGTCCCAAAGACAATAATTGATTTAGTCTAGATGTAGTTTGGGAATAGTCATTGCTGCAGAATGACATCATAGCCTGCTAGTTGTCGCCTTAAACAAAGAGCGTTCAGTGCTACAGTCATGCTGTGACCTTGGCTTTACAACTAGTCATTGCTTTATACCCGCAAGCAAGGTCCAACCACATACTTATATTCATACTAAATGCCTGAAAATACACCGAAAAGTACTCAGATATCTATAGTGATGATGTTTTTATTTCAACTCGGTATCAGAGGTACATATTTACTGATTTCACACAAATGATACCTGGCTACATGTATGTTCTTCACACGGTAGCACGACACAGAGAACACTTACATCAACATGACAAAAAGACATGCACAAACGAGGCAGTGACGGCGTGGTAAGCCCTGTTGGCTAACTGCACCGACTGACCGTTGGCCAGAACACAAGGAAGAAACCAATCACAATGGGTGATATCACTGACTTTGACCATGTGTAGGGGTGAGGAGAGGATGAGGGAAGACGGAGGAGGAGGAGGAGGAGGAGGAGGAATAAGAGGAAGAGCAGGGAGAACAGATAAGGGACCGGAGAATAAGAAGAAGGGCCAATGCCTAAATAGTAACACTGAGTACCATAACAAACATAAATAATATTTTCAGTATTGACAATAAATATCAGTTATCTCATAAATAACATTATTATCCCTTTGTAATAACATACTATGTCCTTAAATCTGATATGGCCTGCACACTTCCCAATCAAATAGTGTATAATGTACCTTACTGCAGTTGACACGCACTAACACAAACAGAAACACACACACACACACACGCACGCACGCACGCACGCACGCACGCACACACACTCACACTCTTTCACGCACACACCTTTTATTTCTTTCTCTTTAAGTACAATTCTGTCCAGTGTTACGGGAGCAATACTGTAGGACGAGGGACACAGGGTCATCTAAAGGGGGTTTAAAGGTAATGCTTAGTTATTTTGGGGTCACATGCAGACTGATATATACAACTGTAAACTCCCTCAGTCCCGCCCTCCCTCCCTTTTACCCCCCTTCATATGTCCGTCTCTCCGCCTCTCTTCTTGTAGACCTTTCTTCCACTAAAACACATCTTTACACTACCCGTCATTCTCCCTTTCTTTCATTTAGTTACTAAATTTCTCTATCCTGATAATTCTTCTTGTTTAACCCCCCTCTTTTCCCTTGTCTCACCTTGACTCCCCTATCTGTAAACTTGTCTATTTCAGGTCCCCAGCGTCTCCCTGGATGGTCTTTTTGATGCGGAGCAGCATCGTGGTCAACCACTGGTCCAGACGAGACACCGAGTCAAACTCCTTCACAGCCTCCGTGAACGCCTCGCTGTTCTGCTCCTCGTGGGCATCTAGGAGTTTCTGTGGCAACACAACATGAGACTTTTCTAACACCAGGGGATAGTGAGTGATAGTGTGTGAACAGAAAAACGCAAACACTTAGTTTTAAACCCTCATAACATAGCCATATTTCTGCAAATCACTTAGACTACCTCCAATTTGGAATTTGGACGTTTTCAAATGTTTAATCAAATGTCTATTAACTTACTTTTTGTCAGACCAGTTGTCTATATTATTGTTAATATAACTAATAATTAAAACTTTAAAGAGCATTGGCTGATGATAGCAGTAGCAAATATGACCTTAAATACAATATGTATGGACACTCAGACGGTCATGAGGAAAAATGTAATCTTTTTAATGGCATAATAAAAACTCTTAATGAGTATTTGACTAATCAAAATCACATTTTAATGAGTATTATGTACTCGGCATGTTTACTTTCAAAAAATAACAGAAATGGAGAGAAAGAGATGAAGAAAAGAAGAGAAATATACCTTTAAGAGTTTGAGCTCTCTTGAGTCTGAGAAGGCTGGAAACATCTCCTCGTACTTTTCTATGGCCAACTGCAACACACACAAAGAAATAATTGTGTGTGTGTGTGTGTGTGTGTGTGTGTGTGTGTGTGTGTGTGTGTGAGTGTGAGTGTGTGTGTGTGTTTGCATGTACAGGTGTGTGTTACCTTGGCGTTCAGTTCATCCACTATGAAGTGACAGAGTGAAGCCTTAAAGAAATACTCTTTAGCGTTGTACTTCAACAGAGGATTGTCCATGGTGTTCATAGCAACCTGAAAAACACACACACACGCACGCACGCATGCACACACACGCACACACACACACACACACACAGCAGAAACACACTAAATTATTGACTTTTAAGACAGAATGTGATCAGATGAAATGTTAAAAAAAATCCTTTGGACTTTAACATTTGTTTTTATTGCATGTACATTGTTCTATTTTTAACCTATGGTTGTTTTAGTTTTTGTTGTTTTTAACCTATGAATGCATTTGCCTTGTTTTGTGTTTTCTTGATTGACTTATTATTATTTTAAATTGTTGTTTTTTTTTTTTACCCTAGATCGACCACTTTTTGCAAGCTAATGGGTATCCAAATAAAGAATTTGCATCACCCTATACATGTGTGCTGATGATTTTTTATAAAGACTTTACAAACTGTGTGTAATTAGCAGTTACCTGTTCATAGATTTCAATAGCTTTGGGGTACAGCTCCAGCTGAGCGCTGTAGTGTCCCACCTTCAGAAGACATTTGTTGGCTGAGCTGAAACACACACAACAAAGCAACCAAGAGTTAACGGCTAATATGTGTATTGCCATTGTTTCCACCATTATGCTCACAGCCTGGAAGTATAAGGAGTGATGTTTTCCAGGCTGAGTATTTGTAAAGAAGTCTCATCTAGAAGATGGATGATGTGTTGGCCTTTTGGAAAGGCCATCCGGCTTCGCTGTAATAACTCTGTTGGCGTGGGAGTCAGCATCGTTCACGGACCACCTCGTCATATTGGCGGCACTTTTAATTGTGACTCACTGCCGCACTGTAAACAACATTTAGTGCAGACTATTCTACATGTATGAACAAAAGTAAGCTACATAATGAAAGTATGGTTACACTTTGAGGTAGCTGAAGAGTGACATGACACTGTCATGAGCGTGTCATAAACATAAACAAGTCATAAACGTTTATGACATAATGCAAACCTATTATATAATGCTGTCATTCGGTTTTGTTATGACAAGGTATGGTTAGGGTTAGGTCAGATGGGCGCTGCCAGGGGTAAGGGGACTGGCAGGGTTAGGTTAGGTTAAATCAGTCAATACTGAAAGTACTGGATAGCAACAATCCAAAAAACTGCTAATAAACACATTTATTTTAGAAACATCGAAGAATTTGGTTATGAAAGAGTTGTTTTGAGGAATATGCTGTAAATTAGTTTTTTGCATGAGCCTACATTGTATATACCCATGTGATCATATACTGACATGTATAGGGCAACAACTAATGATTATATTTTCATTATAAATTCATTTTGCACATTCCATTGTCAACTCCTTTTAATATATTTTTTGTGGCATTTCTCAGCCTTTATTTTTGACAGGACAGATGAAGAAATGAAAGGGTAGAGAGAAGGAGAATGATGTGCAGCAAAGGCCGCAGGTCGGAGTCAAACCTGCGTCCGCTGCTTTGAGAAAAACTCTATATGGTCGCCTGTGCTACCAACTGAGCTATCTGGGCGCCCTCATTTTAATCTTTTAATCTATTTTCTTATCGGAAATCTTTCTATTTTATATTCATGATCCTAGGCTACTTGTTCTTTTCTTTTATAGTGATGCACCAACCTAACCTAGCCATATTTCTGCAAATCATCTGACAGTACCTCCAATTTGGAATATGGACGTTTTCAAATGTTTAATCAAATGTTTATTAACTTACTTTTGCCAGACCAGTTTTCTGTATTATTGTTAATATAACAAAAAATCAAAACTGAGCATAACATAATGAGCATAACATAATGCTAACAGCAGCCCATGGAAATTCCTTGGCAATGAACCTGATTCTGACAATTATTTTCCCAATTATACAACTTTTTTGGAAAATAGCGAAAGATGAACTACACAATTTCCCAGAGTCCAAAAGAACATCTCAAAATAGTTTTTTTGTGTTTAATGTTCTGCCAACAAATGGACTCAGAAAAAATAAGTATATTATCATAATAGTTGCAGTTTACAGTTGACATTAGTTAATCCACTAAACATTCCCGCTCCATTCATGTGTGTGTTAGTTTCAGAACATGTACCTGTTAGATTCTTCTCCCTTGTAGTAGTCTGCTGCCTGCTCATAGTGGGCAATGGCCTGAAAACAAAAAAACAAGCACTTTAGCACAGAATATCCTAATGTATAATCAACAAAAATATAATGACAAACCTAATAGAAACTGACAATCATTATCCCCCGTCTCATACCTTCTCAATATCAACCAGCTCCGCCTCATAAACCTCCGCTATAGTGATGTGATGTTTGGCTGCGATGGTAAAACGACCCTGTAACCAACACACACATACAAGGTATTACTCAAAGATAAGAGTGCTTGTCACAGGAGCTGTTCAAAGGTTGAGGCACAGCTTACCATGTCAGTGTAGATGTCAATGGCCTGATTTAGACAGTTGATGGCCTCTGGAAGGAGACAGATAAGAGAGAAAGAAGATATGTTATAAATACAACTAAGAGGTGTCTGCTGAAGCCTTCTGAGCCTGCTAAGTCAAATTAAAACTCCTTCAGTTTCCTCCCCCTGTGACTACTAACCTGCTAACCCATAGTATTTTATTAAGCTTATCACAAGAGGGCTGTTGCAGCATAACCCAGATATCAATTTTCCTAGAGCAACCCAGGGACCCAGTTTAATCCTCCAACAATGCCACCTCAGGGTCCTGACTCCGACTGTGATACAGAGGGCTTCCCCTTCCATCATAGCAAGTAGTAATACCTCAGTGTAGATATACTCTGCTATAAGTAAAAGTCCTCGTTCAAAGTGTTTTTAAGTTAAAGTACAAAAGTATTAGCATCAAAATATAAAAGGAGACCATTTTTCATGTCCATACTTTCTGTTTTCTACTAGAACATATTTACGTGCTTTAAAAAACACTTTATTTTTTTCATATTGCTCACAGCTGCTAAACCTGTATTCTCCCTCTGTCTAAGATGCTGGGCCTGTCTTTTTAAGCCCCCCTCCTGAAAAGCCCAGTCTGCTCTGATTGGTCAACCTTTTCAGGTCTTTGCATCTGTGTTCCACCCATGTATGTAAATTAAAAACTGGATATCCAAAATTGCTTCTCTTTTATTCATTGAAATTGCTCGCCCAGCGCATATGCAAAAAAATCCCTCTGGGTTTCTCTCTTTTACAAAGGAGAAGGTGGAAAATCATTTTGGGCTGCAGGGGGACTATACGTTGCAATACCACGAGTGGCAACTAGAAACATCACATTAGAAGTAAAAAGTGGAGAAATGCAGTAGAAGAAGTAAAGTACCTCAACAGTGTACTTTAGTACAGCATTTTAAAGCACTCTGCTTTAAAACAGATGGAGTGGGAAAAATGTGGCTAGAAAAGTAGATGTAGATTAACACAACATCTGAGAGAAGAATCCTGTTTGTTACTACATCTGAGATTACTGTAAACAAAGAATTAAACCTGGCGTTAGATAAAGTGAAACAAAATACTCATTAAAACTAAATCAACAGGGACTATGATCAACATCCTTGATATGTTCTGGCCACACTCTATGTTCACTCCACACTTTTTAGCCACAATATTTCCAGACCACAGAGATCAAACCTCTAATATTCCTAAAAGATGATATGAAAAAAAGACTTAGACTTTAGAGTTAGATTAGACTTTAAAGGTTCATTCCATGGGAAACTGAGCCCTGGGTATCCTGCTCTGCCTTTAAGAAAATGAAAGTTCAGATGGTCCGATCTGGAATCTTGCCACTTATGAGGTCATAAGGGGCAAGGTTACCTCCCTTTTCTCTGCTTTGCCCGCCCTGAGAATTTGTCAGACTCACGAGAGAGAGACGTCATGGCTTTCAAATGAGCAAAGTGGCAGTTGGTCAAAGTCATACCCCCCCACTGCACTCTCCTCAAAAGCTACAGACTCAAAAATAGCACATACTAAAGAAACCCATTGGCTCTAGAGTGCGGATCGGGCCGGATTTTTCTGTCCGAGCCCGGCCCGCGTCCGACAGAGCAGTAACCGAACCCGACCCGAGCCCGACAGGCATTAAGATATTTATGTCCGAGCCCGACCCGAGCCCGACAGTTAAAATCGCATTTGTTTCTCATACTAATGACACATGTACGTTTGTTTGTGTGGAAAGCCGCTTTTATTAAGCAATTGTAGGAAGGCATTTGGAAATGTCAACAGATGAGCGCATCAATGCACAGCTGACTTTCCTTCGTTTGCCGTTTCCTGCGGCCAACTTCTTTTTAACATCTTCCATCGTTGCGCTGCCACATGGAGCTTAATACGCACGGCTTTCGTTGTCACAGCACACAGGAAGACGGATGTTAGGGTAATATTTGACATTTATTTTAAGCTGTTTTAAATTCAAAATGTTCAATGCTTTATCGCGCTGATGTGACCGAGCCCGACCCGAACCCGAGCATCCTTTCTAAAAATCTGTCCGAACCTGGCCCAACCCGTCGGACCGTCGGGGCCCGACCCGTCGGGTACCGTCGGGTCCCGTCGGGCTCGGGTCGGGTATCCATCCTCTAATTGGCTCTAGTGGCTGAATTTTGGGAAAGAGACTTCAGATATGGTATTGGGGGACCACTAAGGTCTATATAAAAGCATCCAAAGAGCACCATGTCATGGGACCTTTAAGCATCGCAAAGTTGGGAACAGGCCTGAAGGACACTGACACTTTCAAAGACCAACACAACACACATAAAGAGGTTTTCCTTTTTTAGAGGAAAGGCAGCACAATGAATGACAGCTAGACCACAATTAGAGATGTGCTGAACACCAAATCCAGCAGGAAGAAATAAATTCTTGCATGTGCAAATCAGATATGGGCATCCATCGATAAACACTTTGCCTTGTTCATCTATGCCACAATTTGCGAGAAAATGATAATCTGAAGAAAAATGCAAATTTTGGGTGAAATGGTGGATGGAGAATTTGTATTATGAAAATGCTCCTACAGGAACCACTGGTCTGGATCGGAAGGCAAACTAATAAAACAGCACACAAACTATTATTTTTGCTGATAAGATGATATGAATCTTCCAGGAACTCACAAAGTCCAACTAGGTCTCATAATTTGTTTTTCAGAATAATAAACTCAATTACCACTCATTAATATGCTTTAACACAAAAACCAATGCTTGATGTTTCATGTTTTACGTCAAGTACCAATGGTGCTATTTGGGAAGGAATACTGTGTGTGTGTCTGTCACTGTGTGTGTGTGTGTGTGAGAAAGACAGCAGTGCTCACCCTGTGGGTCTGCCTTCTTGTAGGCGTTGCCGGCGTCGACAAAGCTGGTGGCGGAGTCCAGTTTGTTCTGCAGCTGCATGTGGAGCCGAGCGGCCTGACAGAAAGCATTCCCCGCAGCTAGACGCAAACGCACGCGCGCGCGCGCGCGCGCGCACGCACGCACGCACGCACGCACACACACACACACACACACACACACACACACACACACACACACACACACACACACACACACACACACACACACACACACACACACACACACACACACACACACACACACACACACACACACACACACACACACACACACACACACACACACACACACACACACACACACACACACACACACACACACACACACACAGTCTCAGTCACAGTTGAATGCAAATGTAATATCCAAATTCAGTTTCTAGTTGTACTAAACATGCCTTTGACCAATGTTTTAATTTGAATTATCTGACTGTGTTAACGATTCAGTCTGTCTGCTTACTTTCTTATGAAGATAAAGGTTTAAATCAGTACCTCTGCATTTTTTGCTCCTTTCTGACAAGACTGGTTATTCAACTATGAATCACATTGAAAAGTAACAGACTAAGTTGTCTTAAAGAATTTATATTTTTTTATGGTTTTAATTTGTGTTGTGCTTATTTATGCCTTATGTTTTCTGTAATCTGAGCTGGTTTTGTAGAATGGAGAGCTGTAATTTCCATGATGTTAAGGATAAATAAATTGAATAAGGACTGCAGCTAACAGTATTTTCATTATCAATCAATCTGCATATTATTTTCTCAATTAATTGTTTGCAATGTCAGAAAAAGGTTAAAATGTCCTAAGGTGAGATCTTCAGATCTCTTGTTTTGTCCCCCAACAACCCAAAACCAACATTAACATAATGACATTAAACAAAGAAAAGCAACACAATAAAAAGCTTAAATAGGTAATGAATGAATGCAAATGTAATTTAAATTCCGTTGTTGTAGTTGCACTAACCGTGCCTTTGACACTCCTCATTTAATAATTTGCACTGCGTGACTGTGTTAATGATTCACTCTGTCGACCCACATCAGGCAGCAGAACCATCAAAACACACATCTAAACAGCTAAATACGGCTTGACCTATTATCAGCACATCATCTGTTGTTTCTAGGACACACACTGGTTTCTGCAGCCTGAAATGTCTCACTCATTTGTCCAAACTGTCTGGAAATTTCATATATGAATCCAATGGTTGTATGAAAGCTCTTATGTGGTAACATAACTCTCTATGCAGTCTGTTGAATCATTTATATCCTGTTAAAATGTGTATGTGAGATTGTGTGAGGGTGTTTGGTGTGGGAGTTTGGTTATTCATGCATGCATTCATGTGATTTTTTGTTTTGTTTATTATGCAATATGAGTATGTGACATATATATGTGCGTGTGTGTGTGTGTGTGTGCGTGTGTGTGCATGCGTGCATGTATCTGTGCACATCTGTGTGCGTGTGTGTGTGTGTGTGCGTGTGTGTGCGTGCGTGCATGTATCTGTGCACATCTGTGTGCATGTGTGTCACCTACCACTCCAGTTCTTTGCCATCTTAAACATGTTGGCTGCTCTGGCGTATATTTCACAGGCATCCTCCACCTTATGGTTCCCCCTATAAAACACACACACACACACACACACACACACACACACACACACACACACACACACACACACACACACACACACACACACACACACACACACACACACACACACACACAGGAAAGGCAAAAACAAACAAAATTAATAATTTCCTTTTCATTATTTCCATGACTCCATGAATTGAATTGTGTTGCATTTTAAATTACAGTATTAACTTTAATGTCGTAAACTGTCCCTCTGACTTTGTCCTCCGATATGAAAGAGTATTTTAAACTAGCATGCAGAGTTGTCCAGCTGAATAATAATGAACTTCATTAATACTAAACTTTATTTATATAGTACAATTCATAAAACAGAGTGCTTAGCATTACAACGACCATAAAATGAATGAATTAATGAAATTAGTAAAAACATATGATAAGAGCAGAATGACGTCACTGTGGAGGTCATTCACCCTGGCACTCAAACTCTCTTAAAGGTCCCATGGCATGAAAATGTCACTTTATGAGGTTTTTAACATTAATATGAGTTCCCCCAGCCTGCCTATGGTCCTCCAGTGGCTAGAAATGGCGAAAGGTGTAAACCGAGCCCTGTGTATCCCGCTCTGCCTTTGAGAAAATGAAAGCTCAGATCTGGAATCTTGCCCTTTATGAGGTCATAAGGGGCAAGGTTACCTCCCCTTTCTCTGCTTTACCCGCCCAGTGAATATGGCCCACCCATGAGAGAGTGAGACATCAGTGCTTTCAACCGAGCAAAGTGCCAGTTGGTCAAGGCCGCACCCCCAGCCTCCACCTTGAAACCCCCACTCCTCCTCAGAAGCTACAGGCTCAGAAATGGCCCATACTAAGGAAATCCCATTGTGGGACTGGCTCTAGTGGCTGTTGGGGATACGGTAGATCTGTAGATCGAGTAATCAGTTGATCAACTACCGGTAATCACTTCAGCTCTAAGTTGAGTTTTGATTCTTGTACTTTAGACCGTTTTTAGATTCGGAATATTACCTTTGTTATATCTACATTGTGTGACTTTTACATCCTCTACATATAAAATTGCTCTACATGCAATACTTAAAGCACACTGCCAATGTATAATATATATATATATATATATATATATATATATATATATATATATAAGGCCTCACTATAGCTAACCTACTCAACATAATGATCAAATAGATGCCCTCTCAATTCAATATCTATCTATCTATCTATCTATCTATCTATCTATCTATCTATCTATGTCAGGTGACATTATTTATATTCCAGTGTTTCCATTTGACATGTAAACATCCGCCCCTCCCATCCGCGCGTGCACCCGCTCACGCGCACTCACACACACACACACACACACATAAAAAAATAAACAACCCCCGCATCTCCACCGACTGATTCCTCGCACACCGTCCTGACTGCGCTGCTCCCCCCCTCCCCCTCCTCCTGCGCTCGTGCCCGGCCTCACGCTCCGTGCGATCCGGCTAACATCCCGCAGCAGCAGCAGCAGCAGCATCGATGGGACACATTTACATTCCTCTTGCGTGACAGGCCACGTCACGCAGGCCACATTAGCTGCGATGACAGCTCTTATTTTCGGCATGCAACAGCTGATTAAAAGGCGCTATGACTCTTGGGATACATCTTTCAGAAGGACACAATGTCACAGTGAACGTTACCAGCCCCGATAGGGATGTACAGAGTAGATTATAGGAATAACCTATAAAATACAAAAATAATACAACAATCGGGTTGATTACGCCTCTAAATGTCATTAATGAGAAGCACAGAGAAGCACTAAGGCTATTCTTAGAATATTAGAAGGATTTCTCAGAAGCAATCAAAAGGCTTTGATAGGCCCCGCGTGCAGAGATCTGTCCTCCATACCAAAACGAGAGAGAGGTAAACAGAGAATGAGGGCCTTTTTACCCGAACATCCCCCCGAGGAAGGATCCGGATGCTTTGACCTTCTTGTCGGCTTCAGCCATCAGCTGCATGGCCTCCTTCTCTTTGCCGGAGTTGTCCATGGCGAGCTGGGTCTGCCGCTGGCGGAGGGACTGGAGGAGAACAGGCAGATGTTCCGCAGTGGACGGAGAGGAGGAGAGCACAGATCGGAGGAGGGAGACGTCTCTGCTGGTGCTGATGCTGAGAGGCTGCAGCTCTTCTTCTACGGCGAGAGATAAAAGCCATTTACGGCTCAGTCTCGCCACCTGTTGGACACAGTATGAACTGCAACTGTCTGATCCAAGTAGAAGTAGAAAACAAATACATTACATTTATATTTTCTAACTTAACCTACGTTTAGTAGGCTATCTAACAGTGTGGAATACTTTTATACTTATATATTCTAAAGTAAAGCAATATCACACTGTTAAAATCCTCAACTTAATGCAGGACTTTGACTTAACTAAATGTTAAAGGGATACTTCACCGATTAGCATTAAGCTTTGTGTCAGTAGAAACCTGGTAGTATTTCTGGAGGACTGTGCATCCCTTGGAGACAGTGGACTACAACACAAGTTCAGAGACTGCTGTGTTTTGGTTTTTGTGGAAACATGGCTAAACAACAGTGTACCAGACTCCGCTATCTAACTACTAGGCCTGCTAGCCTTTCAAGCAGATGCTGCTCTGTCGGGGAAGATTTGTGGAGGTGGGCTGTGTTAACATGGACACGGACTGGTGTAGAAATGGGGGGCTTTTATCCAACTACTCCTAACCACGGGTGGGGTTTGTGACCGTTAAATGCCAACCATTCTACATTTCACGCAAATTCACGAATGTTTATACTCAGTGTTTACAGCCCACCAAGCACTAATGCTACCATTGCGTTAGCTGAACTTTACGGAGCCTATGATGTGTGTGCACTAAAGGTTGCCTGTTTCAAATGTCGTTTTTACATATTTTAAATGTGTAACACCACTTCAGCCACGGTGAAACGTTTCGTGTCTATGGTTGGAATAACAATAAAACACTTGAGTTGAGTTGAATGCCTCACTGTCTGTCCATGTCTGTAATCAGTAGGCTAGCATGGGAGTGGACTTGTACAGCAGCAAAGCAAGTGCATTCTATGAGCCAAAAACACATTTTCTGGCTTTTCTCAGCCTAGAAGGCACCACTTTCTAATATAATTTCATATTTCTACTACATAAGTGACACAATTTAAAGATATTTTTATCTTTCCAATGGTGCAAAAATACCCCTTTAAGTCAAAGTCCTGCATTTAAACTTTTACAAGCCTAAAAGTAAAATAGCCTAAAATGTATTTAAAGTAGCCTATCAAAAATAAAAGTACTCATTAAGCAACAGAATGGCCAATGTCATTGTACTCCATCGTATAAAGTATAATCCTTGTAGTCTAGTACTTTAACTTTAGGCTAGTAGTTATGTTTAACAATATTTCATTTTAGAAACTCATTAAAGGTTTTTAAATTTTAATCAGAAAAGAAACTAATGCAGTCAGATAATATAATAGTAGTATATAATAGCTAAAATGGAAGTACTTCTATAATTAGATCTGCATTGCCTTAAGGTATAGGATCTGAGTAAATATACTTAGTTACAACTTAGTTACTTTACACCTCTGGTATCTCATGCAGATGTTGATGATGTTTGTTTTTTTAGTTTTATGTTTCCAGGTTGCGAGATATCTGACTCGTAGATTTAGCCCTCACTCCAATACAATAGAGGTGAGTAAATTGTGTTTGTGGTTCACATCAAAATGTCAGCAACACCTCTTTCCAAAAACAATGCTCCAGTTACTCTGGGCTATCAGCATTTTATGATTGTGCCAGTTACTCTGGGTGATATGCATAATTGTTTAGCTTAACTTACCATAACATATCTGGTACCTTTGGAAACCTTGTTACCATTAGTAGAAATGAGCAAGTAAAAGGGACTTTTTATCGGAAATATGAAAGATAGTAAGAAGAAAGCAAATAGCATGACAAAACAAAGGTAACACATTGTGCAAGATGGATTGTACTGCCAAGGTAAATACATAGACAAAGAAATAAGCCACCCATAATAAGAAAGAAAGAAAATTGTAGATGGCATATATACATATTCATTACATTCCCACACTGCCAGTGACGTCGACAGGCAGAAACTTCATTATTAAACAAAATAATGACAGACCATCTCTCAGCTTGAAATCCGTCCTCCACATTCCTCCCCCATGACACCTACAGTTCACTGCCTCTCTGTGTAAAGCCCACATCATTGTGCGCAAACACAAAATAATGGAGTTTTGTGCATGCAGCGTGTTGGTCTTGATGTGCTTGACAACAGTAATTACCTCCTCTCATTCGCCTCTTCAGTGCATCTTCTCTAAAAGGTTAATACAGCAGGGATGCTGGACTAAAACATTCGGAATATGAACTGATAACACCTCAGCTTTAGATCAAATATTTTTAATTTTCAATTGATCTTAAAATAGCATTCAGTAAAACCAAGAAACTATTAATCTGGTGGAGAAATCCAAGACAAGAAAGCATGCTCAGATTAATCACTAAAGCAAGGGTGTGTTCAACAAGGCATTTTGTTGGAGAACCATTTTCAGACTTTAAACATGTTTTAAACACATCCTTTTAAGGGGTAACAGAATTGTGAGGTTACTTTATTGTCTAAAACCTGTAGTAACCTGTAAAAGTGTAGGCTACCTTTACGAGGTCAAGTATAGGCCGTGGCAAAGAGTGTTTAACTTGAAGCTATAGTGCATAGTTTCTGTCTCCCCCATGAGGAATTCTAAGCGATGACAGCAAAACTGTCGGCGCGTCCACATTATACAAGCCTTCCGTGATCGTGCACCACCTCCTCCACGCAGTTGCTTTAGCCAAGGAGGACATGGAGGATTAAAACAAACATGGTGTGCAACACAATATTCTGAACACAGCCATACTGTGATATACAGAGAGAGTTGTGTGGAGCTGATGGTCTTCATTACCTTTGTAATGAATCATTTGGCAATGGCTTGAATGTAACTGATGTTCATTAATATTATTATTTTTTTTAATTGTTAAAGCTTTAATCAACAGCGGCTTATATTTGAAGAAATGGTTCCCTGCAAAAAGTCTGTTGAACACAGCTGAAGCCTTAGCGCAGAGGAAAAGCAAAACATGGAAAGTTTTCCAACAAATATTTTAGGGAAGATCACTGTACAAAGAGACAAGCTCCATTCATTTTACATTTTTACAAATGGTTTATGTTCTTGATCCCTAATTATAATGGAAATAACAATAAATAAAGAAATAGCATATTAGAATGATAACTTTGCTAAAACCACTGTCACATCGAATTGAATAAATCATGCAGCGGCGGTAGACTTCGAGGCTCCTCCACCTCTAACTGTTGATTTGGATAGCAGTCGGAGGGAGCTGCTGCTAATGCGCAGGAAACTCAGATTATTTTTTTAAAGACATAAACAAAATACGTACTTATCCCAAAATTGTTCTCAGCAAATCGTCTTCCTTCCAATAAACATTTTTAAAATAAAATTCCATTGGTTCAAAAAACATCTCAGGCTAACAGTCATGCGATGATGTATAATTGTAATAACCTAACAGAAATTGCTATCATGATTAATTATTCTCCCAAAATGTCATGAATAATATAAACAAATAAATAAATAAATAAATATATGCATAATCAAAGTATTTGAAGACTCAATAAATGATCCAGTGGTTGTTTAGGCATAAATCTTGTAAAATACAAATTACAGATCGTTATTTACTGAGCTTTTTTCTTTATCAAATTAAACTAATTTAGATAATTTCCTCACTCAAAATTAAGTGTCAACATACTCATTAAAGGGATAGTTTGGATTTTTTAAAGTATGGTTGTATGAGCTACTTCTTCATAGTCTGTGTCTTAGCTACAGGAGCTGGCGGCCGATTAAAATTAATCTACATCAAGTGTCCGCTATGATATTTTTTAAAACTTTACCTTGAAAAACGTGATTATGCAATCGCATAATTCAATGCATAATCAGCCAAATTCTGCATATTTATGCAGGTGATTCACGCAAAATAATGCGGTGCTTGCATGATTTTATAATCCTGCATTTACATTGCAAAAAAGTCACATATATCTTAGCAGAAAGTTGAAAAATGTTTTGTTTACTTTACACAAGAGCCCTGTTGCCATGGGAACGTTATGAAGTGACGTAATTACGTGACAGTCTCTTAGGCATAAATATCCCGCATATTCCATGCATTTTTTGAGAAAACGTGTCGCATAATCAAGGACTTTTGCCCACAACAATCACAAAAAAACTGCATTTTTCTGGAAGGACGGTCTTTCAGACAGGGAGCGGAAGCTGTTGTCTCTGCTCGCTTCCAAACCACCAGACTCTTTAGACAAAAACAGTTCCCGCTGCTTCATTTGGTTAGTCTGTTTGTGTTATTGTGTGTAGCAGAAAGTTGAAAAATGTTTTGTTTACTTTACACAAGAGCCCTGTTGCCCTGGGAACATTATAAAGTGACGTAATTACACGACATGACAAACACACACATTTGTCTTTTACTGTTTTACTGTTACTGTCTATTTTAATGTTGCTTTGATGTTATATTTGTAATGTATTTTTCGCCCCCGTAAAGCACTTTGCATTGTTTCATGTCTGAATGATGCCATATGAATAAAATTGCCTTGTGTTGCCTAAGGATAAGTACCCTTACTTCAAAATATCCAAACTATTCCTTTTATATTACAAATATGGGCTTCATCCCTGTTAAGGTCTTACCTGTAATGTGGATGAACAATCATCACCCCAAAAAAAACGACCACATAATATGCACCTGAAATATTACATGACATTAGATGTAGTGAGATTGATGTAACATAAATTACCATTAAAATCGCTGTGTGTATTTAGCTATATCCTGAAAAGTTTACAGTATTCACATTACATGATGGTATGTGTGTATTATCTTGTGCTGCTGTGCACATCATCCTAGGTTGTTATAATAATAATACATCAATTCTAATTGCACTTTATTTTCAAGATATATCTGCATGGGGAAAAGTGAAAGAAGAGCATGCGCATCTCACTTATTACTATCACCGAAGTGCTCTTGAGCAAAGTAAAATAACCTCCAGCTGTTGTTTATAAGTGCATTATTATTGCCGTTTTTGATTCTAACCATTGTAAAAGTTGTCATGGCCATAGCTGCTTGGAATTGACTAAAAACACTGCTGAAGTGATTGTGTTATATTGTAAAACCTATCTCCATGTGCATATAAAATAGTATGTTCACTGCACAAACTGTCAGATAGATAGCTAGCTAGATAGATAGATAGATAGATAGACAGATAGATAGATAGATAGACAGACAACGAAGTGCATGCTTGAATGGAATTAAAAAATAAACCAATAAAGCATTCTTCCAATAAAAAGAAAACAACAGTCTTCATAATCTTAAAATCGCCTCTCACTACTCTTTCCTCAATGCTTCTTTCTTACTTCCTCTACTTCATCGACTCTTCTTCTTCACTCCTGGTCACATGCTCTTCCTCCTCAGTCCTCCTCTGACAGCGTTTCGTGTGGGGTTGACGGCCGGGACTTGCTTTGTCCTCTAACCTCCGTCTTCCTGTCCTGCAGGAAGTCTTGAATCTCTCTCCCGGCAAACACTGGAACTTATCCTGAAACTCTTCCTCCACGGCCCCTTGCAGCTGCAAAAACACAAGAGAATTATAATTCACGTTGTTTACAGATTGCATTTGGATCGATTCCGTCACCCTGATTGTGCACTGCTGCAAACCAAACTGAGAATATGTAAACACAGAATCAGGGAAGTCAAAAACAACAAATAAAATAATAAAATGAAATATTCCATGTTTATTTCGTACTGTTAAGATGGGTTGTACGTAAAAAAAAAAAACAGCTGTTTTTAGCCATTACTGCTTAAAGTTGAGCAGCTCCAATATGGCTGCCAAAGGGCAGGTAGCATCACTCAAACGCCACGTGTTGACGTAAATACTGTTCCTAAACTGTGTTGGTTGGGAGCCACAGACAGCAGCAGCAATTTGGAGTCCCATGAAGAAGACATTTCTTGATGTGTTGCACATTCAAGTGTATATATATATATATATATATAAGTATACAAAGGGGTAGGAGGTGCATTACACTGAGGCAAGACAAGGACCCAAAGGAGCATCATAAGGAACGGCAGTTATGGGCGAAAGACAATTTACATATATATATGTATTTTACCTTTGGTTTCAGGTCTTGTATCTCCTGCAGGAGCTCAGTGTGCTGTTCCACCAGCTGATCGTGGCGCTTTGTCTGCGTCTCTTCAAGCTGGATAAAGAAAAACAGACAGTCAAAACGTCTTATGAAGCGTATCATGGATGCAGAGAGACTGAGCTATAGCCACGCAGAGTTTAGTGTTGCAAACATAACATTTTCATCATCATCTCTGCAGTTTTTTAGAATATAGAAAACATTAAAAAAAATCCCGTGACCCAAATTCTTCATCCTCTGCTCACCCGTTTTATGTTCTGGACGACTTCATTGACGTAGGACTTATTGATCTCATTCTTCTCCCTGGAAAAAAAAACAGTCAGATGAGTTGGAGCTAAACATTGTTTCTCTTCTGACAAAACCAGCTGTATGGATCAGTGTATGAAACCTTCTCGCTATAGCCGGGAGGTACAGTAGATTATAATGTGTGTGTGTGTGTGTGTGTGTGTGTGTGTGTGTGTCTGTGTGTTCATGGATCGTACTCTTCAGCCAGATGTTTCTCTTTGGTCTTTGCTTGGTTGATCTTCTCTGTTCTCCTTCGATCCATCTGTCTCTTCAACTCTTTTTTCTCCCTATGGCAGAAGGAAAAACATTAGAGCTAATAGTGTCAAGGTTTGGGGAAAAAAAACAACTGAAAAAGTGGTTCAAAATATACAATTGATTCAATTGCTCTTTATTCTGATGTAATTGATTTATTATCCAGGTTAATGTATGTAATTATCTTGTATAACAGCTGGGGAGTGTGGGTGAGAGAGGGTGAGCAAGCAGTCTGGATCTACTTCTTGTGTGTTTGTTCTGTAATGCTGCTCTGTTTGTATGCGTTTTATAATATTGTATTTGTGTTTATAGAACACCCTTAAAAATGAGATGCTACATCTCAAGGGGCAACCCTTTCAATAAAATCAATTACATTACAACATTTGGGGTAGAAATCGGTTAAGATGTTTTACGAGGGATCACCCCAAAATGTCAAACATAAAGCATTGTATTGAGCAGATTAAAAAGGCCACCTTTTGTGGTAAAAGCATACCAGGTTATAGTATCATGTTAGAATTTAATAGGAATACAAAATGGCTACATAAACACACTTTGATGGGAAAGTGACATTTCTGAAATCCTTTTCAACTTTCAAACATAATGTATTAGATTTATTTCTGCTTTTTTTCAGTATCATGGCATTTAATGTGTTAGTTGTACATACTGTGAGATGAAAGTTGCCTGGAACAGCTCATCAAGCAATGTACTGTATGTTATGAAAGCAGCTCATAATAATCTTATTATTTGTGTAATTCCCCATAGAGAATAAACACCCTAATGTGTGTCACATAAGTCCCAGATTCCAAGGGCGTAACTCTGGGTTCAACTTGGAGTAAATTTCTTTAATTATGTTTCTAATTGTAATTAGATATTATTTCCAGATTTGTAACTCACTTGTCACAGATGTCTTTGAGTTTCTTCATCTGGCTGTTGTGACTCTCCTCAGCCAGACTGCTCAGTCGCTCTGTCAGCTGGAGATAACAGAAACACTGGTTCACATTTAAATTGTTCAGAGCATGCCCGGCCAATGTAACACAGGGCCTGGCCAACGTAGAACTATTTACTACAAAACCTGGACCATTAGTTTGGAACTTCACTTTAAATCCTAAATGGACAACATGCCATATAACCTATTTTTAGAGCTCACATTTGGAAATATTTTATTTTGTTATTTATATTGTTATATTGTGTTAATCCATCATTCACAGGCACTTATAAATTGTCTTTTTTTGTCTGTCTGCAACAAAAAGGGAGCTTTAAATTAGTTCATCCTAATATAGATAGATAGAAAACTTTAGAGACATCGACTAGGGTTAGGGTCAGCAGTAGCAGTTGGTTTTGTTAGACCTTACCGTTTTAATATGTTCTCTCTGTAGATATTTCTGACTGTAGTACTGTTCCTGCCTCAGAGCCAGAAGCTGCTGCTCTTGCTCATCTCTCAGCTGCTGGAGGCGCTCGTCTTTCTCACCGTCCGAACACGAAGCCCTGGTGAACGCATACACGTTTTAAAAGGAATAATGTATTATACAAAACACAGAAAACATTCAAGACTATTGATAAGTTCTAGACTTTGACGTTGACAATATTTCACTAGACACAGAACTAGAGAGGGGTAATGACCATTTTAGTTAGGCGACAATGATATTTTTGGCCTCGATATTAAAGTAATAAGATGAGAAGAGGACTTTGTGTGTGTGTACCTGCTCTTGCCGCACTGTCTGGACACCTTCTTGTGCTTGTTGTTGAAGTCTCGGAGGAGCTCGGAGGTTTTCTTCTGATGCCTCCTCACTAACTCCTTCAGCTCTTTAAACTGACGTCTCTGCTCCTTCTGGTAAACCTTTGACTGCTGAAGACTCTCTATGGTGCACACTTGAACATCTGTTACCACAATGGATCACACAGCATTGTTTAATAATGCTTATTCTTTCTGTGGTGTATTTGCTCTCTCTCTCTTTCTGTTATTTCTGTTGAAGCTTGGACAATGGAAAGTTTTTTGGTCATATTATTTATGATAGGTTTTTAATGTAATTTTAGTCAATCACAACCAAATAAGTTCTGTTAAAGCTTGTTTGCGTAACCTTTTGATATTATGAATGGCCGTTACATTCAACCCGTTGCCAAATGAGTTGCTACAAAGTTAATGAAGACTATCAGCTATACACAACTCTCTCTGGATGTCTCAGTATGGCTGTGTTCAGAAGATTGGTGTCGTCCGGCGACTTTCGCAGGAAGAAACTCGAGTGAAGACAGTGACCTCCTCTAAACAGTTCATCATGGTTTTTTAATCCTCTGTGTCCTCCTGGGCTACTAGCAACTGCGTGGGGGAGGGATCCAGGGGTGAAGCACGTTCACGGAAGGCTTGTATCATGTGGATGCAGCGACAGAATTGTTGTCATTACTTTGAATGGCTACAGAAACTACACACTATAGCTTTAAATAAGCCTTTCCAAGATGTCCTGCTACAAGAAGAATACTTGGATTTTTGATTATATAGATGGATTGTAACACCAGCACATATTAACTGTGGCCCCCTGAGTTACTGCAGTGGGGCCACCAAATTATTGTTTGATCAATCCTTAACAATTTTTTCTTTTTTGAAAAGTTAAAATGTGTCTGAAAATATAAATAAACATGAATCCATCATTTTATCAGCAAAGATAAATTACAGATTTAAAAAAAAAGTTATTATTATTTATTTACACTGATGATAGGTTTACTGGCCTGTTAGTAAGATCCACAGACACAGTTGATCTTAAGTATTCCCTGTGCCACATGTATGAATAACATGAAAACAAGATGTATAAATACATAAAAATGTCAATAATTATTAACTTAGTATTTGTATGTACCATAAAAAGGTATGTGGATAGTTTGTCCAAAAGTGATTAGAAAGCAACATACTGACCTATCAAAACACTTAAAACCAGATCTTCACTCTTTGCTGCTGGCTTAGCTGCTTCTAAAATGCAGAAAAGACATAATTAATATGACATAGAACATAGACAAGACATAATTAATCAACATCAATAACAACAATAAAATGAATAGAACTTTAAGTGCTACAGCTAAAATGGTCAATATTAGCATGAATGAGTGAATGAGTGCCTTTGTTTGTGGGTGGATGTTACCTGTCGCAGCTGCTTGCTGATTGGCTGCGGAAGCTTTTGGCGTCATTGGGGCGTGGCCTGCAGGGCCAGGGGCGGGGCTGAGACCGTTCTCCAGCGGAGCCGATTTCACATCGTGCTTACGTTCTGCACAGCTGTCCGCCTCATCCTAAAAAACCCCACATCAACCAGAATTACAGTTCTGCTTTCACAACAGAAACATAAAAACAGCGCAAAGAGGACAGACCTCCGTCTGTGTGTCCTCCTCCACGTCCTCCAGAGTCAGAGCCGCCAGCTGTTTGGACCGCTGCTCCAGGAGGTTGACATATCGAATAGGGTTGGACAAAGCCTCTATCACATCTATAGAGAAAATATATAGAAACAGACTGAGCTGCCAGTTGTGCTGCAGAGGGTCCGAAGACATACAGTAGCTAGTGGTTTTCTCTCGGTTACTGACAAACAGGTTAGATAGGCTAGGCTACATTCGATTGAACAAGTTGTAGTGCAGCAGAACTTGAACTGTTTGTCGATGGTGGCTCAAAAACTGAGAGACTGAGAAATTGAATCTTGGAAATTCAATCAGCATTTCACATTAAAGAAAGAACAGGGAGAACGAAATATAACTGTGCAGTGCAACCTCTGCTTGCCAGCAACCATCCTGCTTTTCAGCGTCCACATCACTCCACCTCCAACCTGAAGCATCTTAAAGTAAGTTTTTTTTTTTTTAATTAGCCAAGGGCAATCGTCTGCTGTAGTTTTACTGGACATCTTGCTATTTTAGAGTTGTATCAGGTAGCTGCTTAGTAAACGTGTTACTTTACATTCTCCTATGTGCTGATTTACTAGCCCCAGAACCGTTGAAAGACTGATGAATCTGCAGCAAATCTCTTTAGACTTTAGATGTCCTTTTTCCATGTTATTTTATGTCTTACTGTTTATGTCACACCATGTTTTGTTATGTTTAAATAAAGAAAATTTAAAATCAAGAAAAATGGGCCATTAAAGACTGAAGTGTTGGGAGAAAGTGGGGGAAAGTTTGACTTGACAGAAAGTCGTACCTGCAAAGGTGTCTGGGACGTAATCTTTGACCTCGATGTAGACGAACACAGCTGGTAGAATCAGAGACTGGTTTTTCTCATTCCTCAAGCTGATGTAACGATAACCTAAAGAATACATTTACCAACACAGAGTCGGACATTACATCATTTGAGTTATTTAGGGTGAACGTAAATGTAGGAATCTGGCAAGAAAATTAGAAATTAGAGATGTACAGTTGAGTTCATGCCAAACATCAGTCATGAACATTCATGTAAGGACAAAATCACAAGAAAAAGAATATCACTCTAAGTGGTGAATAACATTTTTAAGTAGGAACGACTGGCAGTTTCTGAATAATGTGACAAATACATTAGTGGATTTAGAGCCACAGAGCCATTAAAGGCAAAAGAAAATGAAGTTTGAATATAATAATCTTTCAAGTTGGAGGCATTTGCATGTAAAGACATTTCCATTTTGTTACTCGATACTACTTTTTTTGACATAATACATTAGTGCATTACCATAATTTCAGTTCAGGAAAGTTTTAAACAATCATTTTCTGGCATAGTGCTGCATTTACACAAGAAAAGGCAATTTTTTTCAATAAATAGAGAAAAATAAAGTTAAAACATATGAAATATGATAAACAGATAAAGACACCACGCTGACTAGATCTCCAGGACACAACAGCAGCAAGCCATTTGCACTAAAGATATAAATAAAAAAACAAAAAACTACATCTCACAGGTGACAAATTCAAAGTTTCACAATAGACAGAGAGAAAGTCAAGGATACAGAACATGTGACAAAAGTTACTACCTGGTCTTATGGCAGACACTGGAATAATCCGATGACCAATAAACTTCCCTCCTTCCTCAAAAGCAGCGATTCTCAGAGAGGCCAGAGTTGGAAGAATCACCTGTCAGAGACAAGGTCCCACCATTAACAGACAGATTGGACAGAGGTGGTATAGGGTCTGTCCCTCCTGTCTCTCTGCTCACCTTTTTGAAGACAATCGGCTCTTCGTCCCACACCGGGTTGATGGCGTTGTTGTTCTGGGAGGTTTTGGTCTTTAAAGCTTTCCTCCTGGTGTCTGCAGGAAGTCCAAACATGTCCACCTCCACATACACACCCACCCGCCGCTCAGTCAGGAACTGGCCTGAAATCACCTACAACATGCAGACACATAAGCAGACAGATTCAAACCTGTCAGTGAACAAATGTATACTGCTGTAGGGACAGTTTACATGATCTATAAAGCAATGTGTCTCTACAGTACATGTAGTCTCATGAATAAAAAGAAAGTACTGCAGTTGTACCTTCACAGAGAGGGTGTTGGCTACGATACCATCCACTGTGTTTTCTGTGAAGGGGTCAAAGTGTTTGTCCGGCCGTCTCATGAACTCAGGCTTCAGTCTGTAACCACTCCGACCGTTGTACTCGAACATGAAGAGATTCAGCTGCATGGACAAATCTGAAACAAACAGCTCATATTAAGTTTAGGGTAACAAAGTACAAATAAAAAAAGTGTAGTTTATCTGCACAAAGTATACAAAGTACATACAATAGATTAAAGGTCTCATGACAGGGTGCTCTTTAGAGGCTTTTATATAGACTTTAGTGGTCCCCTAATACTGTATCTGAAGTCTCTTTTATATAGACCTTAGTGGTCCCCTAATACTGTATCTGAAGTCTCTTTTATATAGACCTTAGTGGTCCCCTAATACTGTATCTGAAGTCTCTTTTATATAGACCTTAGTGGTCCCCTAATACTGTATCTGAAGTCTCTTTCCCAAAATTCAGCCTGGGTGCAGAATTACAGCCACTAGAGCCAGTCCCACAATGAGCTTTCCATAGTATGTGCCATTTCTGAGTGTGTAGTTTTTGATGAGAAGAGAGGGGGGGCAAGGTGGAGACTGGGGGTGCGGTCTTGACCAGCTGCCACTTTGCTCGTTTGAAAGCCACAATGTCACTTTTTCATGGGTAACCAAATTCTCTGGGCGGGCAAAGCAGAGAAAAAGGAGGTAACCTTATGAGGTCATAAGGGGCAAGATTCCAGATCAGCCAATCTGAGCTTTTCTTTTCTCAAAGGCAGAGCAGGATACCCAGGGCTCGGTTTACACCAATCACCATTTCTAGCCACTGGGGGACCATAGGCAGGTTGGGTTGTCTCAACTGACATTTTCATGCCATGGGACCTTTAAGAAAAAGTAATGTCAGTGCAGAAGAGGAAAGCAGCCTAAAAGTCTTCCCAGGATTCTTGGTCCTCCCTGGAACTCTTTTGCCATATCACCTTGCAATCTATAGAGCTTTGAAGCTTTGAATGAATTAAATATAGTAAATTCAGCTTCAATCAATTAACTTTTAGATTTTGGATGAATTTTGGGTCTGTCTAACTAACTTTGTTAGCTTTTTTTAACTACTATGTGTTTATAACACTTTTAGCATTGAATCCTCCAGGAGAGTATTGTGTTCCTATTTTGAGGATAACAGAGGTAACATTAAAATGCCCACTGCATTACTCTGTTAGGTAAGGTTAACCACAAAATAATTACCATTGTATTATCTGGTATCTGTATATCTTTAAAGCCCTGGTCGGAAAATGACCACCATATATTAAATCTCTGTTGCACTGGAATCATGGTCCACTTTTAACTCGCTCCAGTGACTGGCTGGTTCTTCAGGTGCCTCGTGCCAAGTCTGAACTTGGAAAGACTGCTTTTAGTAAGTGTAAGTGCAGCAGACTCATTAAATCTCTTGCAACTTGACCTAAAACTGAATACTCATATATCTTGCACGCTTTAAGACAGTACTTAATAACGTCCACTATTGGCCTGTATCTGTTTTAACAGATATTGTTTGTTGTTCTGTATGAGTGTATTTTTAACTTAACTGGTTTGTTTATTGATTGTTTGTCTGATGTCTTGGCCTCAAGGGCCAACTCCCTTAATTGATTACGCCAGTCTTAAATGAAGGTTTGAAATTAAATTAAAATGTGTCTTCTTTTCCTGTGAGTTAGTGGATCATTTTAGATCTTTACACATCTATACACTGTGGTTGAACGGGTCACAATCTAGAGATACATGCAACCTTTAAGAAGC
This sequence comes from Etheostoma perlongum, assembly GCA_026937815.1. NCBI lineage: Eukaryota > Metazoa > Chordata > Actinopteri > Perciformes > Percidae > Etheostoma > Etheostoma perlongum. The sequence continues at coordinate 26,882,370 of CM049387.1, read as the reverse complement.
ATTGATTTAAAGTGCTCATAATATGTTTTTTTTGACTTTTTCCCTTTCCTTTATTGTGTAATACTGTATATCTGAAGCCTAGAGTCCACCCCCAAAGGGACTCACCATCTCCAACAGAAAACACTGTTCACAAACTGCTCCAAACAGCTCTATTGTAGTGCAGCCTTTACTTCCGCAACGAACGCTCGTCACTTTGTAACACACGTTATAATGCTCACCTAGCTGCTAGCACGGCATGTCCTCATACTCTGCAACTGACTAGCTAGCAGTGCTTGCCTAACTTTTGCACATGTGCGACTGCAAACAAAGATGGTGTTTTAGCTACAGAAGTGAGATTCCTCCCTTTGTAGCTAAAACTGAGTGCACACAAGGTGAAAATAGGTGGTGCAGCAATGTGCACTACAACAAAAACATGGTGTTTTTTGAAAACTAAACCACATAAACCTATTCTGATGCAACCTCCAAATACAATTATGAACCTGAAAATGAGCATAATACGAGCACTTTAAGGGGTCACAAGCCAAAACGGGTTGAGCATCACGGTAGTGCATAAATATTGACAGTCCTACTCACCTATAGTTTGGTAGTTGAGAGCCACCAGTTGACAGCCAGCGTTCCAAAAGAGTTGAGGCATGAAGTTGGATGAGTCGACTCTGGTTCCTTTCGGATAGATACGACTCAACTGGGATTTATTATATCTGGTTAATGTAAGGTTAAGAACAATTATGTTGTGTCAAACATTTTGCCGAAACACTGCTGTATTTCAAAGATAACAAAACACAGCAAGACATCTTCCAGTCACACTTGTACAAAACTAAAATACCATAACTCAACAAACTAAAAATTTATATTTTTGTATAGATATTACTGCAACTGATACAACTACTGCACTTCCAACTACAACTACTAACACACTTACACTTACTACACTTACCATTAGGGTTGGACATCGAGAACCGATTCCTACTTGGAATCATTTCTTTATTGGAACCGTTTGGAGGATTTAGTTTCAAATCTGATCATCGGATCCAAATTTAATATGCACAAGTTTTGGTTTCCGTAGCGGCCAGGTGCTTGTTGTGTTGCATGGAGCACAGTAAGCAGCGCTTGAGTGTGGCTTTATTTTACGTTGAAAAAGTCCTGTAAAATGGCAACCCACCAGTGACTCAAAATAAAACCTTCCTCTTATTCGTGAAATAAGAATGCGACCCGTTTCAACTCTCCCCCTCAAAGAATCAGAACCGAGAATCGATAATCCGGAATCTAAAAGGACGAATCACAATAGAAATCAAAATCGTTAAAATCCAAATGATGTCCAACCCTACTTATTACATCATCATATATAGTCAAGTATAATGTATTATACCTAGGATTGGGTATTGTTTTCCTAATAAAGGTGCTAACGCCTTATACTTTAAAATCAGTGCCTAAAACGAACTTGAACCCGATACTTAAAAAAAAGAGCACCAAACGACAGCCGGGGACTAAAGAACGGCTTGTTTATTGCTAAGGCCATATCATCAAACTTAAATTATTTATCTAACAATAATAGCTCATTTCACCAGTCAATTGTTTTTAAACAACAGAAAGAACAACCAATAAATTTTACAACAACAGCTTGAGATTCTCGAGGTGCACTTGAATGCACCGTGAGATTACAAGGTGCACTCAAATTACTAATTTCCGACAACAGTGGCCATAGTGTCTCAAAAAGTGCAGCCAGTCTACTCTGTGTCATTACCTGCAGACTTTAATTGTCCCAGTGTTTGAATCCCAGCTAATGGTAGGCTAAAGTAACCATCTGCCAAGTGTAGTGTTAACTTGCATCACGGGCAGTGAGGCTTCTTTTGCCTGTAACGTCTGTTTCTGAGCACCAGGGAACAGCACATGGCATTTCAGTGAAACAGAATTTAATAAAGTAGTTTGAATTGAATGGAAATCTGAATTGTCTTTCGGTTCGGTAGATACCGTTGCTTAGGAACCGGTGCCAATATTGGCAATATGGGTTTCTGAACCCAACCCTAATTAAACCTGTTGCACACTGGTTTATATAGAGACATACAATTAAGACAGTCAATTACTGTAGAGACTAAGACAGATTTGTGAATACAAACAAAGCATCAAAAAGAGGACGTGAGACACAAAGTATAGAAGCAGTTGCCATGGGGGGGGTAGCTGCGGTAACTGTTGCCAAGGATACTCTACAAACTCCACTGGTGACTTTGTGAGATGCTCCAAAGCTTTGGTCTCCACAAAAGACGACATGTGGTAACAGCGGGCTGCCTCTACAAACAGACGTTATTCAGCAATTAACTCGGTTCCAACATGATTCTCACATTATCTTCAGATAATAATTCCAATAACTTTTTTATGCTTCTGTGGACCCACACTTTGCATGCCTTGTGTTATAACATGATGAAGGTCAAAATGACACTTCAGATTAGATCAGCTTATTTGTCATTTCAAGAAACAAAGAGATTCATCCCAGTGATTTTTGTCATCAGAAACAAGATACATATTTTTTTTATTAGAGATTATCCTTAAGACATTAAATGCTAATCCTTGTACAGATAGAGCTGAGGCATGAAATGAAATTGAAGGATTTGTGGGTGTACTGTTCCAAGAAGAAAGAGAAATATAAAAAAGTGTCAGGTTTGGATCTGCTTTTCTTACTCTTGGAGGCTTCGAAGGAGTTGAACTTGGTTGGCTGGACATAGTTTACCAGAGTTGACATTTCCTCTGTAGCCACTGCCTCTCGCTCTGCTGAGCCCTGAATTAAATGACAATGGGAATAAAGTTTTAGAGTGAAGATTCACATATTGAAATCAGTGGTTTGAAGGTCTGATGGCAGCATGGAATGGAGAAATGCTGGGAGGGAACAGGTTCAACAGATACACCGTTTGGATTGTTTATGTCCTAACAAACGAGGTGATGATGTGGTGATGGTGCAGTGAATGTGACACATGCCTTTGGTGTGGGAGACCTGGGTTCAATTCCCACTGAGATACATCAACCAATATGTCCCTAAGCAAGGCATGTTGCTCCTAAGGCGAGCGACCAATGACAAATATGCTTTAGAGCCCGACCGATAAAGGATTTTTAAGGCCGATACGAACATTTAAAAATCCGATATACCGATATATCAGCCGATATACAGTATAGTTTTAATTATATATATTATAATATATTAATTAATAATTATATATATATATTAAAGTTATGATAAATAAAATGTATAAAAATACAAACTTAAGATATGAAACTTAAAGTCCTTTTGAACAAAAACACATTAACAAAAAAATATAATCAGTGTTGCCAACAGGGACGTTGTAGAGCGTCCTCTGGTGGACAAACTATGCAACGCCAACACTCATAACATGGTTGACAGTCCGTTTTTATTTTTTTAAACATTCATTAATCAAAATCCTTTATTTGTCATTATAAATGATTCTGATGAATGAATATTAAAGAAAAAAAAGAATTGGCCATTATAAATGCCGATATTGATTGATTGGGAAATGTCTAATATGGGCTGATAATATTCGCCCGCCGATATATTGGTTGGGCTCTAAGTATATATATATATATATATATATATATATATATATATATATATATATATATATATATACAGTATACTGTATATGTATAGTATATACAAGTCGCTTTGAATGAAAGCCTCAGCCTTTTGGTAATGTAATGTAAACTGTAGTAAGGGAGTTTTCATTACTTGGTAACAAAAACAGTAGCATCATCTGACAGCGAGCAGTAATACAAAAGTAACAACAAGAGTAAACAGCAAACCATTTTCTGCAAGACATCCATCTACATTTTTTAAACACAAATACACACATGTATAGACACACTAACCTCTCATAACTGATTTCACATGCCTAGTTTTGTTATTTTTATTGTTTGCATTTATTTTTGTTCTTTCCTCTCTTCTCTATAGCGAATTGTGTTTCAACACAAAACATTTTTTATCAGCAGTTTGCTTCTTTGTTTTACCAGATTGTGTCTCTTATTGTTTTCCCCCCAAATATTTGTGAAGATAAACTTGAAGGGGAACTCTGCCTATTTTACAAGAAGATCTGTTGTTGTGGAGGTCTTGTTATACTGAAGGTGGGGAAAAAATGTATAAAGCCTTTTGTGTCTTGTGTCTGCACATAATCTGATAAATCAAGACTGTCCTCCCTTGAAAAACACCCACATAGGTCGTTTGTTTAAGCAGCAATTAAATCTTTAGTGTGTAACATTTTGATATTAATCGATGTCCGTTACATTCAAGCAACTGCCAAATAACTTGAATTAACATAATAAATATAATTAGCATCTGTGCGGAGGAGGGGAAGACTTGTATCATGTGGAGACGCTTACAGTTTTTTTGTCATTACTTTGAATTTCTCATGGGGGAGATAGCAACTGTGCACTATAGCTTTAAGACTCTTTTACAAATACGTATTTGCAGCTATATCATACAAATAAATAGTTACAAAATCATACATTGTGATTTCTGGATTTTTTTTATGTCTCTCACAGTGGACATGCACCTATGATGACAATTTCAGACCCCTCCATGATTTCTAAGCGGGAGAAGTTGCAAAATAGCAAGGTGTTCAAATACTTATTTTCCTCACTGTATACAGGAGAGCAATGATTGGTAGAGTATTGTTTAATAAAACAATAAACAGTTCGCCTTCATTGCTTGTAGGGCTACATCTCCTGACAGCTCAGGCCCATTGTAGCTATGTTTCCATCCACACGTTTTTATCTGAATTAAGTGATATTGAACGTAAAATGCCTTATGGTTTAAGGTCATTGTATGGTTGCAACCCGCCACAAAACGAAGAAGGAGAAGTTGTAATTATTTTGCGCCCAGTTTTTCCGCTCTGTTTGCACACATGGCGGGTATCAACAAAGACAGAAGTAAGTGGACAAACGAGGAGACGAGAGACTTTTTGAATTTAATTTATCAGGAACTCGCCAGGGAAATGGAAGGGAAATGATGTGGCTCGGGAAAGGGAAGTTTGGGGTCCCCTACTGGAGCTGATGCCCCCGCGACCCGATACCGGATAAGCGGATGAAGATGAATGGATGGATGGAGGAACTCGCCAGGGAAATGGACGACAAAGGTTAGGACAAGCCGTGGGACGTCCTCCGGAGTAAATGGAAGGCGCTCAAACAGCGAGACATGTCTCAAAAACAGTGCCGGAGGGATAAGAAAAGGCAAGTTGCATCTGCATCATCATGGCGATGTGTTGATATCGTCATTGTTTTCTTATTATAGCTTGATATGTCGCTATAAGCTGGCACTTAAGCACTATTACAACTTGTCCCAATTTGATCATGTATAATTTGTTCGCAAAAGTTTGTTGTGTGATTCAGTGCGAAAATGAATGGAAACACTTGAAAATGTCTAAAATCAATTTGATCGCAAAACAGCACGAGACGTCATTACGTAAAGGTTTTATTGGCTTTAAAGCCGTTGGATGGAAACACACCTTCATCAGCTTTATTCGCATGAGGTATTTTACCAAACTTCAGATAATTCGATTGACGTGGATGGAAACTTAGCTTGTGACCTCTAAGGATAAGAAAACAACAAAGCAACAACAGTACACATTCAGAATGAACAACAGCAACACACTGCAGAGACAAGTTATAGCACAAATGACAAAAAAGCAGCAAGTGTTAACAGTAACATTTAGATTACATAACAAGAGAAACAAAGACAATGGCATAAACAATAAACAAAACCATGAAAAAAACAACAACACTTGTAAACGTTAACAAATGGCGACAGCAGTGAGGGCGACCGCCCCTCAGCTTTGTGTGATGTCACCACTGACCTTTTTTACCATCATCATCTTCATCATCATCATCTTCCTCACTCTCAGCCTCCATCTCTGTTAAAATTAAAGTTAAACAAGTCTTCATCCGCATCGTCTCTTCACCCCTTCTTCCTCTTTTTTTTTTCTTTTCTTCCAAAAATCAAACACCAGTATAAAACTTGACCCTGTGTTTTCAGCTGACACTGTGTACACAACCTAACTGATTACAGGTCAGACTACAAGGTTTGTATTCTCACTGCAAATACAACACCATCACAGAAACCCTAACGCTGGTGACAAGTCCTGAATCTGGGTTGGAGAAAAAAAACAATTCTATGGGAGAAATGTATCATCCAGACACTACACGGCAATACGGTAAATAACTGGTTGCTTCCTTATTTTCAAGTGTCCTTTGTAGAAATGCATGACCCATTCAATCTGTCAGTCTGCAAGAATGAAATAGTTTTGCTATTAGCATACATGACAATAAAACCAAAAATAAATTACCCACCACAACAAACTCAGCACAAAATCTGTGCTACAATTTCAAATAGAAAACACAGAAAATATCAAATTTTAAACAAACAGATGCCTGTAGATTTGTAAACAACTTCTCCGTAGTTGATTATTCAACCCACACAAGCATTCACAGACCAACGGTTCATGGCCAGTGTATGAGTATGTACTTCAGCACGGCTACTCTCTTTGTGTACGTCTGGGCTCTCAGTCCCAGACCTGTTTTCAGGATTTGCACATCAGACGTGTCAATACAGCTCTCTGTTTTTCCCTTGCGCTGCTGTTTAATTGCTGTTCTGAGCTTCCGACCTCTTCTGGGATGTCCATGCTCATTACTGAGACATCCCTGATAAGGTGCAGGAGGAGCAGATTTGTCACTTTGGCCAAAGTCATGATGAAAATTATTTTTTTTTAAACAATGTGTAGGATCCTCTGACAAAGTTTTTGTTTTTTAAAGAGACTCTGAATCCAGTAAATGTAAACAGAATTTTGAGCGATAGTTATCATGTTTTAACTTCAATTGAACACACATTTGTATAAGCTACAGTCACATACACTCTGTAACAGCCAAGCTTATGCGAACTATTTGAAATAAACTTGTGATAATTGTCACAGTTTGCCCTCATTTCTCCAAATCCTTCTCGTCTTTTTCTCCTGTGGTTTGTTCAATAAATATGTAAAAATAAACATGGCTGTCTGAATCTCTATAAAACCATTCATCTGTGGCAGCGCTGGAGCTACAGCGCCATCATTGTACTTTTTTTCACACTGAAGCTAATTTTGTGGTGACTCATATTTGTGAGGACATACTGTATGTCTGTAGCATTTGGAAACAGTAGCAATAAAAATCTAAATGCTACTAAATTAAAGCCTGAATACTCTTTGGTACTCATATTCCCCAGCCATATGCAGTTATTGTAGCCTGAGAAAGCATCATTACAGGCGGTTTTGTATTTTGATAAACAAGAACACATTTCACATGGGTTTCTAGGCTTAAAAAAGTAATTTTGTCTTTGTGTCTTACCTCCTGTGTTGTTGCTAGGAGACACTGGTTCGTTGCTCTGATTGGCAGGTTGGTCCGTCAGTCTTTTGGTGTCGGTGTTATTGGAGGGTTTGTGGGATTTCTTGTTCTTGATGAGAATTTTTCCCATCAGCTCCTGAGGACTGGGCAGGGGGACACCCGCCTCCAGCTACAAACACACACAATGGAGATCACAGCACAATTTGTGTGTGTGTGTGTGTGTGTGTGTGTGTGTGCGCGCATGCGTGCGTGTGTATTAGCCTACTTACAGGGTATTTTTCCAGAGGGTCAATCAACAGTGCTTCTCCAAAAATAGATTGACAATATTCAGCCATTTTTGCCTGCTGCTTCAAACTGATAAATGAATAGACAGATGGATGAATAGATAGATAGATAGATAGATAGATAGATAAACATCTACATTATAAACCATCCATACAGATCAATCAACACAAATCAACTAATAATGACAGAGGTTCTCACGAGTCCACGTGGTTTTCAAAGGAGAGTATGACGGGGAAAGGTGAGGTCTTGAAGGCGCACTCTGCAATAGCTTCAATCACTTCCTGGGAAATAAAAAACAAAATGACATCAGTACCAAGAAAAGTAGTAAGCAAGGGAAAGCCGAGTAAAACATATATCACACACAAAAACAACCACAGAACTAATCAAATCTCCAGGAGATAAGGAGTGTTTTCAGTCTGCCTTCAAACAACACTCGTGTCTGAGCACAACCAATACAAAGTGGCTAAATATTCAGGACCATAAAAACCAAAAGCAGCTTCATCAACGTAGGATTTGGCCCTTGGAACAACTACCATACCCTTTGCCAGACAACCTACAAGGTTTGTAGACAATAAGTCATTTTTGTAATGTTTTGTTTAGGGAAGTTTATTAGAATTGACAGGCGAGACCAAGATCCCCGGAGCCTTAAACCCATAGGGCCCCAGAGTGCCCCTCTTAGCCCCCTTACTCCACTGATTCCCAATCACTGCACTGATCTTATGACAAGTTTAGAGTAAAAATCACACTTTGGTGGAACTGCTAACGACTCATAAACAGCTGAAATGTATTAAATGAGTTCCAACTTCACTGCTTTGTTGTGAGAGATTAAAAGGCAAAAGGGTTAGAGACCACTGGCTGTTGGTACAATCTGTCAAGCTACACTATGACTACATATCGACAGGAAGCTTAACTACAATGTGCACACACACCTTAAATGGGATTTCCGATGTCATGGTGAACCCGTGTGTGATGACAGGTTCCTCCTCAGCAGTTCGTCCTTTCCACACATCTAACTCCACACAGCGGCATCCAGCCAGAAGAACCTGCCTGTACATCTCCACCGAGGAGCTCCCTGCCAGCTGGCCCGCTGAAAGACAAGTTAGACATTATGACAGGTCAAACTACAGTGAGAAAGTGCTTTGTTGCATTAGGATGTTTTTTGAGAATGATGGTATGCTTTTATTTGATAGTGGAGAGAGGCAGGTGATGTAAATGTGAAAAGAAACAATGTCATGCAGCAAAGAGTCCATCGAGCCAGGAAGTGAACTGGGGACTCACTGCTCAGGACATTTGCGCCCTAAGCACTCGGCTATCAGGTCGGCCCAGAAAGAGTCCTTTTTAACCGCTAAATGTACATTAGGTGTTTAGTGGAGGCGATTTTCTGAACCGTTGTTGAGTTCAGTGTCACTCTGAAGAACTACAGAGTGGAGCTTTATGTTCCCCTGACACTCTGCTTCATTCACAGAATTTAAAGTGTCATCTTGTTCAGAGATTTTTTAGATGTGTCGGTGTGAACCACAACAAATACAACATTATAAACGTTTAATTGAATGAAATTAATTAATTAGCCTGGGAAAACCTTGACAAACTTCCGGCAAATTTGAGATTTGCTCTGCAAGTCCGTCTGGCCAAGAGCCCAGTCAAGTCCATTTCCAATTTATCCAAATCGAGGCACCAATCACAACTGTTGAGGCGGGCTTTACACGATGATGATAGCGCAGCGACATTGAAGCATATTTTGTACCGCAGTAGAACATCGCTCGTTCGAATCAGCTACCGGGTCTGTTTTAACCGACTTGAACATTTCCTTTTTGTTAAAAAACAAGCAAAGAACAACACTGGAAGCCCCCATATCTAAAAAAGATGTTTTTAGGTCAATCCAATTGTGCCCAGAGGCATTTGAGCCGCCCTTTTGGAAATGGGCTGTGAATGAACGTTACCCAGTCCCACTCTCAGTTACAACTGAGAAGGCTCTGGTGTCGACCAGGCTAGAAATTAATAGCTAAGAACTAAAATCACAATTCAGACTGCGTTTTTGTTGTTGCCCACAGCTCATTTTCTTGGATGGATGTCAACAACCTTCCCCTCACACCTTTAAATCCTTGAGTTTGTTGTTGTGTCCTGGCAGCCATTGACGTCAGTGTTTGAATGCAAAGTAATGATTCACTACCGGTAGTGTGTGTGTGTGTGTGTGTGTGTGTGTGTGTGTGTGTGTGTGTGTGTGTGGACCAGGTTTTACTACATTTGTGGGGACCAAAAACTGGAAATACAGTATACTTATGGGGTCCTGACAGCTTTGTGGGGACAAAATGCTGGTCCCCATAACGTTAAAGGGCTGTTTGAGGGTTAAGACTTGGTTTTAGGATCAGGGTTAGAATTGGGTTATGGTTAGGGTTAGGGTAAGGGTTAGGGTTAGGCATTTAGATTTGATGGTTAAGGTTAGGGTAAGGGGCTAGGGAATGCATTATGTAAATGACTTGTCCCCATAAAGATAGTGAGACAAGACTGTGTGTGTGTACGTGTATGTTTGTGAGTACCTGTCAGGTATGTATTATGTGATGAGTTGATGATGTAGTGAGACAGGGGAAAGCTCATGTCTTCAGACTGATCCAGTTTTTCTGGTGGGATGATTCCATTCTCTTCACTGGAGATATAACTGGAGAACGCCTGGAGAGAGATAACACACACACACACACACACACACACACACACACACACAGATAAATATATATTTAAGGACATAAAAGTGAGAAACACATTTCTACATTATAAATATTTTATGCACCCTGCAGTTTATTTTAACATCCTGTTGGTTTCTAATATTTTAGAGCTGGAAATGTAGCCTATTAAGCTCGACAGAAAAGTTCAGCCATACCCAACATGTCCTACAGTTTTCAATTACTTTGGCCCTAGTTTCAGAACCTTGACGTGTTTTTTCAAGACTCTAGACACAAAACTCACAACCGATGATCAAAATGCATATTTTTTCAAAACTCTAACACTTGTTTCAATTGCTTGGATACAATACACATAAACCCAAGATCATTTATTTATTTAACAAAAATCACATGTTCAATATGACACAACTTAACATCAAAGTATTACTACTTCAAAAAGCAATTCACACAAAATGATTGTCTATTCATTTCATTACAGTACATCTAATGATACAACTGCTCAAAATGATGAGTAACTGTTGCATTATTCTTAATGCAGAGTTGGATGGAGACAGAAACAATATTCCATGTTTAGATCATGAACGTTTCAATATACTGAGATATATTGTCACCAATTAGCGTGGAGCATGAACCAATTAGACTACATTATCTATGGATGTCATATTTCATCATAATTCTTTACAGTAATGTACTACTGTTTACCAGACACTGTTGCTATGGTCCCGTGTACCACCTTTACTGTAAGACTATTTACAGTATTGACAGTACTGCACTGCAGGCCTTTGGAACTGCCTATATATAGTATATACACACACTCTTATTACACCCCGTACACCCCTATTTATATTCTGTGCAACTGATTTTGCTGCTGTAACGCTGTAATTTCCCATGTTTTTGGGATCAATATCTATCTATCTATCTATCTATCTATCTATCTATCTATCTATCTATCCCACATTGTTCCCCATGCCCAAAGGTTTTTTCACAAGATGTTTGGCTAATTGTAATGTAGATGAGAACCTGAGGCCAAATCCACATGACAGAGTTGATGAAGATGTAGAAGTACAGGAAATACTTCTTTTCTTTTCTATTTCCTAGTTAATTATTTAGCTTAGATTCAAATAAACATATATATTATGATTGTACTGTATTGTTTTTCATCGATACATTTCAGATTTTGTTCAATGATTGCACTGTGTCTGTAGTATTCTCTCTGCTACTGCAGTACTTTTACAGGGATGTATTTTCATCTAGTACCATAATGAAACATGTATCACCTATTTTGTACTACAATATTTAATGATTCCACAAACAATGACACAGTGAAACTATGTGTAGCTTGTTTGGGTGATCTAAAGTAACATTTCAATGGTATTTCACAATAAATTAGTTTTTTGAACCAGTGATTGTGCAAGTGCAAGATTTCTTTAAAGATATGAATGCACAATGCAATGTTTTGAACATTGGACAGCTTGTGTTACAAGTGATGACCGTTTTGAGTTTTGTGTCTAGAGTTTTGAAAAAGTGACATCAAGGTTCTGAAATTAGTAGCAAAGCTACTGTAAAAAACTGTAATATCTAAATCCAACTTTATGAGCGTATTATGATCTATGGTTACATTAACCCACTTGGTACACATTAGAGATAAAAACATACTTCTTGCTTTGCTAATGAATACAAACATAAGCAGTTTGAACAAATGAGAAATTATCTGGTTTTTCTGCACGCTCTTTATGCCTATTTAAACATTTTCTTCAAAGCTTATTGTTTGTCTGACAGTGAAGTCATATTGAGGAGATTTACTGAAAAGTCTTGACCCACCCTTTTACTGTGTAAATTAAAACTAATTAGCATTTCCAAAACCAGATTTGTTGCAAGTCAGTTTGCTTAAAAATAACAGCGTTATTTTGACTTCATACTGTATGTATGCAAAAATATCTCTACTCTATCTCACAGATCATGCAAGATACAGTATTAGGGGACCACTAAGGTCTATATAAAAGAGACTTCAGATACAGTATTAGGGGATAACTAAGGTCTATATAATAGAGACTTCAGATACAGTATTAGGGGACCACTAAGGTCTATATAAAAGAGACTTCAGATACAGTATTAGGGGACCACTAAGGTCTATATAAAAGAGACTTCAGATACAGTATTAGGGGACCACTAAGGTCTATATAAAAGAGACTTCAGATACAGTATTAGGGGACCACTAAGGTCTATATAAAAGAGACTTCAGATACAGTATTAGGGGACCACTAAGGTCTATATAAAAGAGACTTCAGATACAGTATTAGGGGACCACTAAGGTCTATATAAAAGAGACTTCAAATTCAGTATTAGGGGACCACTAAGGTCTATATAAAAGAGACTTCAGATACAGTATTAGGGACCACTAAGGTCTATATAAAAGAGACTTCAGATACAGTATTAGGGGACCACTAAGGTCTATATAAAAGAGACTTCAGATACAGTATTAGGGGACCACTAAGGTCTATATAAAAGAGACTTCAGATACAGTATTAGGGGACCAATAAGGTCTATATACAGTGAGGAAAATAAGTATTTGAACACCTTGCAATTTTGCAAGTTCTCCCACTTAGAAATCATGGAGGGGTCTGAAATTGTCATCGTAGTGCATGTCCACTGTGAGAGACATAATCAAAAAAACAAAATCCAGAAATCACAATGTATGATTTTTTTTAATTTATTTGTATGATACAGCTGCAAATAAGTATTTGAACATCTGAGAAAATCAATGTTAATATTTGGTACAGTAGCCTTTGTTTGCAATTCCAGAGGTCAAACGTTTCCTGTAGTTTTTCACCAGGTTTGACACACTGCAGAAGGGATTTTGGTCCACTCTTCCACACAGATCTTCTCTAGATCAGTCAGGTTTCTGGGCTGTCGCTGAAAACACGGAGTTTGAGCTCCCTCCAAAGATCCTCTATTGGGTTTAGGTCTGGAGACTGGCTAGGCCACACCAGAACCTTGATCTGCTTCTTCCAGAGCCCCTCCTTGGTTATCCTGGCTGTGTGCTTCGGGTCATTGTCATGTTGGAAGACCCAGCCTCGACCCATCTTCAATGCTCTAACTGAGGGAAGGAGGTTGTTCCCCAAAATCTCGCAATACATGGCCACGGTCATCCTCTCCTTAATACAGTGTAGTCGCCCTGTCCCATGTGCAGAAAAACACCCCCAAAGCATGATGCTACCACCCCCATGCTTCACAGTAGGAATGGTGTTCTTGGTATGGTACTCATCATTCTTCTTCCTCCAAACACGGTTAGTGGAATTATGACCAAAAAGTTCTATTTTGGTCTCATCTGACCACATGACTTTCTCCCATGACTCCTCTGGATCATCCAAATGGTCATTGGCAAACTTAAGACGGGCCTTGACATGTGCTGGTTTAAGCAGGGGAACCTTCCGTGCCATGCATGATTTCAAACCATGACGTCTTAGTGTATTACCAACAGTAACCTTGGAAACGGTGGTCCCAGCTCTTTTCAGGTCATTGACCAGCTCCTCCTGTGTAGTTCTGGGCTGATTTCTCACCTTTCTTAGGATCATTGAGACCCCACGAGGTGAGATCTTGCATGGAGCCCCAGTCCGAGGGAGATTGACAGTCATGTTTAGCTTCTTATATTTTCTAATGATTTCTCCATTAGTGGAGCTTTTTTCACCAAGCTGCTTGGCAATTTCCCCGTAGCCCTTTCCAGCCTTGTGGAGGTGTACAATTTTGTCTCTAGTGTCTTTGAACAGCTCTTTGGTCTTGGCCATGTTAGTAGTTGGATTCTCACTGATTGTATGGGGTGGACAGGTGTCTGTATGCAGCTAACGACCTCAAACAGGTGCATCTAATTTAGGATAATAAATGGAGTGGAGGTGGACATTTTGAAGGCAGACTAACAGGTCTTTGAGGGTCAGAAATCTAGCTGATAGACAGGTGTTTAAATACTTATTTGCATCTGTATCATACAAATAAATAGTTAAAAAATCATACATTGTGATTTCTGGATTTTTTTTTTAGATTATGTCTCTCACAGTGGACATGCACATACGATGATAATTTCAGACCCCTCCATGATTTCTAAGTGGGAGAACTTGCAAAATAGCAGGGTGATCAAATACCCATTTTCCTCACTGTAAAAGAGACTTCAGATACAGTATTAGGGGACCACTAAGGTCTATATAAAAGAGACTTCAGATACAGTATTAGGGGACCACTAAGGTCTATATAAAAGAGACTTCAGATCCAGTATTAGGGTACCCCTAAGGTCTATATAAAAGAGACTTCAGATACAGTATTAGGGGACCACTAAGGTCTATATAAAAGAGACTTCAGATACAGTATTAGGGACCACTAAGGTCTATATAAAAGAGACTTCAGATACAGTATTAGGGACCACTAAGGTCTATATAAAAGAGACTTCAGATCCAGTATTAGGGGACCCCTAAGGTCTATATAAAAGAGACTTCAGATACAGTATTAGGGGACCACTAAGGTCTATATAAAAGAGACTTCAGATACAGTATTATTATGCAAAAATATCTCTACTCTATCTCACAGATCGTGCAACAGGTGGCGCTGGTTTTGTTGTAGTTGCCACATTTTTTTTCTGGCAAAATCCAGACAAATGTGAGCACCTCAAGTGCTTAATTTAGTAGTTTACACTCGGTGGATATGTGGGTGGGTTGGAAGAGTATTTTGGTAACCACCTATGTGCACACACAAAATTATACAGCTGACGGCATCTTAAGCTATTTAGGAAAAAGACCAAATATCCTGTATGCATGTGTGTGCGTGTGTGTGTGTGTGTGTGTGCATGTGTGTGTGTGTGTGTGTGTGCGTGTGTGTGTGTGTGTGTGTGTGTGTGTGTGTGTGTGTGTGTGTATACCTTGCTTCAGTTGTTCCTGGTCATGTTGGTACCGCTCCATCAGAGAGTGTGTCTGTGCAGGACGGAGAGGCGGGTAGAGGATTTCATTCAGCCTCGGGTCTCTCTGCTTGTTGTTAATGAAGTCGGTCATCTGATCGAGTGACAGCATGTTGTCATCCCAGCCTCTGCAGATCAGAACGGGGTCAGGACGGATGTTACAGGGCACTAGAGCATGTCTACACATCCTCAAAACATTTTACACAATCCTTTAAAAGTGGTAAAATATATGAGGTCCAATACGATTGCAATATGTCCACATGTTATTTTTACATAATTGTGTCTACTTTACTAAAGTATATGTAACTCACATTAGTGCAAGTTAAGTAAAATAAAGTTGATACATGTTTCAGTAAATAAAAATACCTATTTCATTACCATAGAGAAATTTTTTTTTCCACAAATTTACAATTATCTGCAGTACTCACAGCTTTTCTAACTGTTTGTAACTGTGTTGTTGTTTTTCTGACAATTTATGGATAAATTATTGGGAATTAAAAGATTGATCAATCAATAAGGACAATAATTCGCTGAATACAATAAGTTAATCACACAATACTGTGATTAACACTGTAGAGTTAAAGAAACAGCCTGTCTCTTCCATCCCCCTCTGTGTACAAGTGGGACAGAAGATGAATCATTATTCATCATCATCCCATATCAAAGAAATTGGCCTGAAGCTGATAACAACAGACTTAAAAAGTAGAGTAGCTTGTTTAACATTAACAAGTATTTGAGCTGATCAGGGGTCAGCGACTGTAGCTGTATATCAGGAGACTTTCTCAATACTTACTGCAGTTTAAAGACGTTGCTGAGTTCAGGACGGGGACACAGAAAGTCCAAAAAGCTCCTGTATACTTCAAGTGTGAAGTCCTCCAGTTTGATACTGTCACCCTGTCAGATATATAGGACATGGTGATCAATTAGCAAAAACTGGAACCGTTGGTGTCAAAGACACTGTATCAGCTTCCAGCACCTCCCTGTGTTTAATCCTCTTCCTATTTATTGTAAGAGAGTTGTTTTTTTTAATTTTTTTAAACCTTGTAAATAATCAAACATTTTCTCCTCATCTTTGATTTATTTCCCCAACTCTTCTCCATTAAAAAGACATTTTCTGTGCTCACAGGAATATTAAATGTGAGATTCAATGTGAGCAGGGACTTTACTTCTTTTCACTGGTTGCTTCAAAACTTGATGACCCAGATATGTGAGCTCATTCCAAACCCTCCGTGCACTGTGAGTCATTCTGGACAAAAAGCATCAGATAAAAAGCCTCAACAGAAAAAAGAAAACGGAGGGGAAAAAGAGGGATAAAGTTGAGTGTGTGTCTTACAGTAAATACAGTATATACTGTATAGTTATCCAAAGGGAAGGCCACGGCTTCTCAAAGTATGTATTCATGACATATTTAAACTATAAACTCTCATGTATGTCTACGATTCACTGCCACAAAGAATAATCCAGACGTCTGTGCAGTTATTACCCGTCCGTAGGGCAGTTTGCAGTTCTCCAGGGCAGTCTCTACTCTCTTTCTGTCTGATGAAAACAGTCGAACAAAGCTGAAAAAGACAATGACATCACAGCATTATCACCTCACTCTTAACCACAACATGTCGCCAACTCGAAAACCTACATTTTGACTTCTTAAAATATAGCTCCTCCCTCTAATGAACTTCCCCAAATTCCCTCCTCTAACTCCCCCAGATGTCCTCTCTTCTTACTCCACCAAACTTACTTTACCTTCCACGTCACCTCCTGGTCTCCCAAAATGTCAATAAAACAAATTTTACCCTGACAACATGACTAAGAGCCAGGTAAATAATATTATTGTTGAACACCTTTTTGGTCACTTACGGTAAGTGGGTCATGTGGTGTTGGCGGAGGAGTTCACCTGTTTAGCTTTTGTGAAGGGAGTGATGGTCGATGCTGACCGCTGTTTAACGCTTTTTATCGTATGGATTTTGGAAACATTTTGTACTCCTTTGAAACACTTATGAAATGTCTTTTATACACAAAGTCGTCTGTTTCTCTTGCAAATAAACACACAAAAGTCCGTCATTGGATCTGTGAGTCATTGCATCAACTGCGTCAGGCAGGTTAGTTTATGGCTAATTAAGCTTTATGTTCAAATTGTCGCCTATAGTAACCTTGCAATATTTCCCCCTAAAGAGTCGTTTAGCCCGGTGGCAAGTGACTTTCTTTTTTTCACAAGGGCCCGGCTAGGGGCCATTCACAGACAGATAGCAGCACTGATGTAGAGCCCAATAGTTTCTGTGATGACAAAACCATGAATGGAATCGCAAAATGAATCATTAAAAAAGTTGCAACACAGATTCCATAGGTCCCTGCATTAAGTCATTATTGACATGTAAAAACATGACTATGTCTATGTTTCCAACCGAGCCAAACAAAAACTGTAGTCTTAAAATACTTTCAAAAATGTTATAAATAGGCCTGGTGGGGGGGGGGCAGCTTAGGCCAAGTGGGTCACCAGACTTGCAATACACTAGGGGGAACACTGCGTTTTTTCTCAACATCCCTAAACCTGCTCCTTCAACTTCCTGAACTTTAAAACCACCCTGGCATTCCTATAACTATCTCCGTCATTGACTTCAAAGATATATCAACTGACCCGAATTCTGCTCTTGCTTTGCTTCTAAAAGACAGCTTTCATAACTGTTTTATCCCATCTCAAGCTCTGGCAGTGGTTGATTACCAGGTCAGTGCAGAATTAGGCACCTTCATGAATCCTGTCCCTGTTTTTGCTTTCCCAAGTGCACACGGAATTAAGTTTATTTTTGGAAGCAAGGGACAGGAAAGAGCAAAGTTTTGCGTGTCTCTACAGATTTTGTCGGGCTATTTTCTCAAATCCTCTACACCATCTACTGTAACACGTGTTTCAAAGTTAACACAGAATCATTGATTAAAGATTAGGAAGGTAATAATAATCAGGAGCATACTTCTTGACAGGAATCCTCCCCTCGGCGTTCGGCTGCAGAGTTAACCTGACATACCTGAAACAAAGAGAGTACAGCATATTAGATCCTAGAACCACAAGGTTTTTTAAAAAGAAGCCTACTTTGAAAAATAGAGGTCCGTGGGTTAAGATATTCTTTTGGTGTCCACTATTTCTACTGTATAGTCATTACTTTA
Source organism: Etheostoma perlongum (assembly GCA_026937815.1). Lineage (NCBI taxonomy): Eukaryota > Metazoa > Chordata > Actinopteri > Perciformes > Percidae > Etheostoma > Etheostoma perlongum. The sequence goes on along the minus strand of CM049387.1, from coordinate 26,863,947 downwards.
AGTCAACTATTTCTCCAATGTATTCCTTACTTTTAGCTGCCTGTTTAAACTTGTTAGTTTAACTGGTTTTTACACACTCTTACACAACTGCAACATGTATCTGATGTATTCTTTCAATTAAATTATAATTTCATTTTTTTGAAATTAGTTAAGCTGCTCAATGTTTACCCCTGGTACAAGGCTACACCTGGTTGGGTATCACGCGTGCGTGCGTGTGTGTGCGTGCGTGTGTGTGTGTGTGTGTGTGTGTGTGTGTGTGTGTGTGTGTGTGTGTGTGTGTGTGTGTGTGTGTGTGTGTGTGCGAGTGTGTGCGTGTGTGCGTACACTCACGCTTTTAACAGACTCTGGTCTCTGTTGAGATTATGGCTCAGCAGGTTGGAAGACAGAGAAAACAGTTCCACACACCACACCTGCCAAAATCAGACACTCCATCATCATCATCATCATCATCATCATCATCATCATCATCATCATCATCATCATCATCATCATCATCTTCATCATCATCATCATCACCATCATCATCACCATCATCATCATCAGGACCAATCATCAGTGACACCATCACTGACGTGATATTCCGTACCTTAGCTTCCTCCTCCTGTGAGGCAATAAAGTTGAGCTGGTTGACATTCACAAGGTCTGAAGCCGTAACCACGGTAACCATGCGATTCTCAAGCCGGCCGACTAGGTTTCCCACTTCCATCAGCTCGCGCAGCTTGGCCTCCTATTGGACGACACGGAAATAAAAAGCTGCTGAAACAGAGCCATGCTGGAGGCACACAGTGAAGACGGGTGACTACTGAAAATCAGTGAAATATTAAAGTGCTCATATTATGCTTTTTGGCTTGTCCCATTTCTTTTTTTGTTACATATCTTTTAAATGCACGTTTTAGGTTTACAAAGTGAAAAAGCCCGAAGACCACCCCAAAAGAACTTACCCTCTCCAACAGAAAACCCTGTTCACAAACCGCTCCAAACAGCTCTGTTGTAGTCCAGCCTTTACTTCCGTGACAAACGTGCGTCACTTTGTAACACACGTTATAATGCTCGCCTAGCTGCTAGCGTGGCACGCCCTCATACTCTGCTTCTGACTGGCTAGTAGTCCTTACCTAGGTACTGTCAGGGCCCTCATACTCTGCTTCTGACTGGCTAGTAGTCCTTACCTAGGTACTGTCAGGCCCTCATACTCTGCTTCTGACTGGCTAGTAGTCCTTACCTAGGTACTGTCAGGACCCTCATACTCTGCTTCTGACTGGCTAGTAGTCCTTACCTAGGTACTGTCAGGGCCCTCATACTCTGCTTCTGACTGGCTAGTAGTCCTTACCTAGGTACTGTCAGGACCCTCATACTCTGCTTCTGACTGGCTAGTAGTCCTTACCTAGGTACTCAGGGCCCTCATACTCTGCTTCTGACTGGCTAGTAGTCCTACCACTGTCAGGGTCCTCTCTGCTTCTGACTGGCTAGTAGTCCTTACCTAGGTACTGTCAGGGCCCTCATACTCTGCTTCTGACTGGCTAGTAGTCCTTACCTAGGTACTGTCAGGGCCCTCATACTCTGCTTCTGACTGGCTAGTAGTCCTTACCTAGGTACTGTCAGGGCCCTCATACTCTGCTTCTGACTGGCTAGTAGTCCTTACCTAGGTACTGTCAGGGCCCTCATACTCTGCTTCTGACTGGCTAGTAGTCCTTACCTAGGTACTGTCAGGGCCCTCATACTCTGCTTCTGACTGGCTAGTAGTCCTTACCTAGATAGGACTCTGTAGCTAAAACAGAGAGCTCAACAGACAGAGAAGCTACAGCAATCTGCAGTACAACAAAATACTATGTTTCTAAAATGAACCTGAAAATTAGCATACCATTAGTACTTTAAGGGGTTAAACATAATCACGTTTTGTAAAAAGGCTTTGAATGTCTTTTTATATTTACTTTTTCCTTCATATTAACTTATATTATAATATGTCCCCTTACATTTTTTACTTATCTTAAATCTTTTTAACCTGCTGTGTGGCTCTTTTAAGACAGGACAATCAGGTTGTTGTTTTTTATTTTCAACTCAGTCATGTCAAGGCGTTCCAAGACAGGGGTCTTCAACGTTTTAGGCCAAGGACCCATTAGCTAAAGAGACAGAGCTGGGACCCCGTACTACATATATTGTATCAAACTGAGCTGCATATTAAACTGGGAGGATGGATGGATATGCACACATTAATTATACTTCATATTTCCATGGTTTACATACATGGGAAAGGCACAGTGATTCATGTTAATGTATATTTTTAGACATTTGGTAAAAAAAAAAAAAAAAGAACTGTCATAAAATTTTCTAACAATAATTTGGCGGCCCACCTGGAGTAACTCTGAGGACCCCCTAAGGGTCCCCCTGTTGTAGATCTCTGTTCTTTGTTCAGAGATATGAGTTAAATATGTTGTTTAGCATGCTAATGGTACATAGAATACTTTGCTTCTCGCCTGAAAAAGGTGTCACTTTAAGTGCCGTGAGCCATTTAATGTGGAAAATCTGCTGAGCCTGTGAAAACGTCAATGTGTCTGGGTTTAGAGCGCACATAGGATTGGCTCTGTATTATCCATCATGCTCAAAACACAACATTTATTAAGACGTTAATGTAGAAAACAATGTCAGGCACCTTGATCCAATAATACATCATAAAATGTAATCAAAATATAGTGTAGCGGAACAAAAGCCCCAAATTTCATCATGAAACAAAAGGACTAAAAAGCTTAATTAGCCCTAAATGAGTCATATTCAAAGCCTGTCTTTGTATAACACTTTTATTAGTGGACCAAATTCCAATTAATTTGACTCTCTTTATTCAGTACTGAAGTTAAGACGGACCCCCACATACTGTATGTACACACACAGTAACCCATTGCAGTGTCAGGTTTCACCTCATCTGACACAGTTTTCTTAATGTATTACTTTCTGAATTTGGGTGTGATCACAATAAGTTAAACTCCTTCCCTGCCTGAACTGAAAAGTATTAGTGAGGAGGAAGCCACCAGCTTTTAAGGAGCTTTTCGCCTGCTACAGCAAACAATGTTATAATATGAACATCAATTTCTGGATGACAAAATAAATGCGGAGTGAAAGGAACAGAGGGAGAAGATAATTGGAAATTTGTGAAGCAGCCACTGTAATCATGATTTAAAATCATTCGAGTTAATAATGGCTACCACTGAACAAAATATATCATATTCTTGGTTATTCACAGAGTTATGCACAAAAACGCTTTCCAGAGGAAGGAAGATAAAGCACAACGAAAGGACGTTCAAAGCATTAAATACAACATATGATCGTAGAAAATATAGATATAAATAAAAATAGAAAATCTCATATAAAATGATGGTATAGCTGTAGAGAAATGCCAAACACAGAAAAAAATAGATTAATACTGAAAACTGAATGATTAAAACAGTTGATCAGCGATGGTACCTTGGGAGTTTTGGTGCTTCTCCCAGTTCTGACATCTTTTACGAGGGTCAGGTCCAACAACTCTGTCTCCTAAAGAACACACACACACACACACACACACACACACACACACACACACACACACACACACACACACACACACACACACACACACACACACACACACACACACACACACACACACACACACACACTCAGTTGGAGCTAAATGCCTCATCCTGTTTCCTGCTAATTATAATCCCACCTGGAGAAAGCGTGTTTGTGTGTGTGTGTGTTTGTGTGTTTGTGTGTGTGTTTGTGTGTTTGTGTGTTTGTGTGTTTGTGTGTGTGTGTGTGTGTGTGTGTGTGAGACAATTACTGATCTCATGCTGTCCATTTGCTTTTGCAATACCTGTTAAACTAGTTTCTTCAACCATGCATTGTGGTATATCTGTACAGCTGTTATACAAATATACTATACAGTATATAAAAGCAGTACTATAATATAATACTAAATGAGTTTGTTACCTGGCTCATTAACAATATAAATGTACAGGTAGAGGCAATTCAAAAACAGTGTATGCGTCTGTGTGCCTAACCTTATTTTGGTCGGTCCAGTAGAGGTAAAATCCATGTGGGTCCACGTGTAGAATCACTGGAGTCACCGTAGACAGATCCTAAAGAGAAAGACCAGGGACCACAATGAAATAAGCCTTAGGACTTTATTGTGTTTTAATGTTGGCCTAATTAGTTATATGTGTGGTTTTTTTTTAAATCATCAAATAAATCAAAATCTAAATAAAAAGAATCAAGTCAAAGACAGGTGGACACGGTGAAGAAACAGACAACAAACTGCTTTCAAATAGCAAATATTTAACTACAGGCCTGTAATGCTTTAGAAATGTCCACAATACAACAAAAGAAAACAGTGTCCAGAAAAATTCAACCTATAAAATCACGTCTCACCATGGACAAAAAATGTTTTAATTAAAATTTTTGTTTAATTAAAAAGGTGGCGTTGCTGTTCTGCACTACACCTGTCAGTGGTGCAGGAATGATAATGAAACATTGAAATGTGCTTATTATTAAACAGGGAACATCGAGTGACTTTCGGACACAGACTAACTAACTAAAGTTCTGTTCAGTTGTCATGACATCCAACTATTGTCCCTGTTGCTATAGTAACCCACCATGACAGTCTTCTAATGGGTTCCAGGTGAAATCAGGCAACGTTTTAAATGAAACATACCCTTCAGGGGACCAGTTCACGTGGCTACTTACTGGGGAGAAGTAAAAAAAATTAAAATAATAATAATATAGTCCGTCAGTTATTTTATAACTAAAGACCATCGGGTAATGAATTGAAGTATTAACTGGGGTTAAACTGCGTGATCCCAACATTATTTAATTAAAGGGATAGTTTGGATATTTTGAAGATCCAGTATTAGGGGACCACTAAGGTCTATATAAAAGAGACTTCAGATACAGTATTAGGGGACCACTAAGGTCTATATAAAAGAGACTTCAGATACAGTATTAGGGGACCACTAAGGTCTACATAAAAGAGACTTCAGATACAGTATTAGAGGACCACTGGTCTATATAAAAGAGACTTCAGATACAGTATTAGGGGACCACTAAGGTCTATATAAAAGAGACTTCAGATACAGTATTAGGGGACCACTAAGGTCTACATAAAAGAGACTTCAGATACAGTATTAGGGGACCACTAAGGTCTATATAAAAGAGACTTCAGATACAGTATTAGGGGACCACTAAGGTCTATATAAAAGAGACTTCAGATACAGTATTAGGGGACCACTAAGGTCTACATAAAAGGGACTTCAGATACAGTATTAGGGGACCACTAAGGTCTACATAAAAGAGACTTCAGATACAGTATTAGGGGACCACTAAGCTCTATATAAAAGAGACTTCAGATCCAGTATTAGGGGACCACTAAGGTCTATATAAAAGAGACTTCAGATACAGTATTAGGGGACCACTAAGGTCTATATAAAAGAGACTTCAGATCCAGTATTAGGGGACCACTAAGGTCTATATAAAAGAGACTTCAGATACAGTATCAGGGGACTAATAAGGTCTATATAAAAGAGACTTCAGATACAGTATCAGGGGACTAATAAGGTCTATATAAAAGAGACTTCAGATACAGTATCAGGGGACTAATAAGGTCTATATAAAAGCAAGCAGCATGTCATAGGACCTTCAAAACTAAATCAAAGGTGATGAAGCCTCATGGGTCATATTTGTGCAGCATGTGCTTTTGTAACTGACAACTCTGATCCCCATTTGGCAATATATGCATTTTTGTTGGATTACACACCAGCATATAGATGGCTCAGAAAATAAATTGATTGACTAAGGTTAGGGAAAAATAATTGTCATGATAAATGAATAACTGTTAAGGTTTTCCAACTAGCACACTTGGTAAAGGTTAGTGAAGGGATGGGAGCGCAGATCTCAGACGGTGTCATTAAAAACATTCCCGGTTTAGAGAAGGAAACATCTTTTGTTTCTAAATTGAGTTTTCAATTAGCAATGGGATTATTATTAGAAATTCGAAATTTATCTACAGATGTAAAAAGCACATTACAAAGTGCACATTTGGTTTAGGCAGGATTTCTTCTAGAGAAACTGCTAATCAATAGTTTTATGGATGTTAGAGCTTACAAAGTTCGGTACATTTCTTTGCATGTTTTTTAAAAGGTTGTTTATTCTGCTGTCGGAGCTGCTTTACTCGTAAATAGTGCAGCCTACATCCAAAAGAAGAAAGACCTCAGAAGATGGTTAACCAGATCCCTGGTTGTCACACGTTGGCATGGCAACCAATTCTATTTTTCATAGAAAAATTTAAAAAAGAGTCTAATAAAGCCCAGCTCTATTCCACAGATATCAGATATTCAAATACAACAAAAAACACACACTCACACACACACACACACACACACATTTGGTTCAACTATGGTGAATAGATTTAAGAGTCAAATTATTTGTATCGTAGTATATATCATAATATTATCTGACTCAATGCATAGATTTACACACACACACACACACAGACACACACACACACACACACACACAGACACACACACACACACACACACACACACACACACATTACCTGACTCAATGCATACACACACACACACACACACACACGCACACACACACACACACACAGACACACACACACACACACACACACACACACACACACACACACACGCGTCGTTTTTAAACACAGATCTGTTTAGGTGGTGGTAGCCATGCCAGTTACCATGGTAACCGGACAGCACGTTTCTCGTTTCTCATTGTCGGGGTTCTGTACTTCAGCATACCAACACACACACGCATACACACACATGCACACACGTGCACCTGTGCAAGCACTTGACTGTGCAACTGGCCGCCTTTGAAGAGATCTGCATGTTAGTTTTAATGCACACACACACAGTAAATTCATAATAATGGCTTTTATACCAACAGGTGGCAATAAAAAAAGCTGATCATAATTATGCTTCTCACACTCACACACACACTTCTGTCTGTCTTGCTGGCGTGTAATCCACAGGTACTTACTGCCAAAGCTCAATCAACAAATGAATAGTAAACACATCTGACAACATGGCACATTTCCTCCTGCTCCTCCTCCTCTCTTTTCTCTCACTCTAATTCAATTCCACTTGGTTCGATGATTCCAGTGAGCACAATAAGGATCCTATTCTGACACTGCCAAAATATATGTTACAAAAATAAAGATAAACCCTAAAAAAAGCAGAAAATAATTAGGATCTTTGGCTTGCGCTTCTGCATCTATGTACTTAAGGAAAATCAGTGTCCTTACCTCATCCCATTTAATGAAGTTGCTTCCGTTCCTCAGTGTTTGAGAGACGGAGGGAGGCTGGAGTTTCAATGCATGGACCCCTGGCTGAGCACTCGCCATGGTTTCACACACACACACACACACACACACACACACACACACAAACTGGAAGATATTCAGGCTCAGACACTTGGATGCGGCATCTCCATCATGTCCGAGCCCAAACTCCTCAGAAGTCAGGCAGAGACGCTCAGCTGCTGCAGCATCCTCTCCTCTTCAGATTTTGTCCAGTCTTGCCTGCACTCTTCACTCTTTTTTTTAAATTTCAGTCCTTCTCTCTCCTCTTTCTCTCTCTTCTGTGTCTCCTTCCTCTCTCCTCTCTTTTCTTATCCCTCCCTCTTCTTTTTGTCCTCCCTCCCTCTATTGGCCCCCCCTCTCCTCTGTTGGTGCTGCATCTCACAGAGAGACAGACTGAAACAGATGCCTTCGTGGGAGACAGGATACGTGTGTGTGTGTGTGTGTGTGTGTGTGTGTGTGTGTGTGTGCACAGCCTCCACAAATTGACTCATCGGCGACATGCGCACAGCGGCAGCTTCCCACAGATGGGGGAGGGACAAGAGAGGAAGAACAAGAGCGACAGGGAGGGAGAGATAAAGAGAAAGAAAGAAGAGAGTGGGAGAGATGGAGAGAAATGAAGAGAGAAGAATTAGAAGGACGGTAAAGAAGAGGAGAGAGAGAGCTAGTGGGAGAAAAGGGAAAGAGAGTGGGCAATTTAGAGGTTGGTGAATCAAACCAAACTACAGTCAAATAAGGCCACTCTTGAATACATTGCCAAAAGTATGTGGACAACGCACATTACACCCATATGTGAGTCTCGTTGTTGAACCATGGACATCAGTCTGCTGCTATATCAACCTCCGCTCTACTGGTTGCAGACTTTCATTCAGATTTTGGGAGGTGGCTGCAGGGATTTGCTTCTGGCCAGCATTAGTGAGATTTGGCACAGATATTGGCGGATGAAGCATGGCTTGCTGTCAGCCTTGGTGTTTGGGGGGGGGAAATTTGAGGTCAGAGTTCTGTGCTGGCCAATGAAGTTCTTCTACACTGAGCTAAGAAAAGGGTTTCATCATGTATACTTCATGTATATTGTATTTATGTATATTTTATCCTAGTATTTCATTTATATTTATATTCTGTGTTGCGTTAACTGATGCATGTGTGCTGCTGTAACTCCGTAATTTCCCATTTTTTGGGATCAATAAATAAATATCTATCTATCTATCTATCTATCTATCTATCTATCTATCTCTTTAGGGTTGTTGGCATGATACTAATAAAGCTAAACCTAATTTTGGGTATTGACACTAGCATCAGGATCTGTACCAAAGAATACATCAATCCCATGTTAGATCATTCATGCTCCCTTTGTTTCTCTGCTGCGGTTGCCTTGTTAGTTCACATGATTCACACGATCAACATTGTGTTTCAAAATGCATCCGAAGTGATTTACAGAGAATAGTAAAATGTGATATTTGGTTTCCAAATCATTTGGTGGTGATGAAAATATATATTCAGAAATTCAGAAAACGGACACTTTTAATAATAAAACATACCAACATTGGCATTGATACAATTGGTTCTGGCCCCGGTATTACTTTTTTTTGGATCCAAACCAAATTTTGTGGCATTGCCCTTCACTTCTTTGTGGACTTGGCCCGTTAAAACATTATCTTGCAACATGATAACATGATGACTATCCTTAATTGGAATTAGGAGGCCTGGCCCAAGCCATAAAAAACAACTAAAAGAAATATGCATGAGGGTGTTCACATACTTTTGCCGATATAGAGTATTTTAAAAATACACAGGTTGGAATTAGATCTGTAGATGTTTACAAAAACAACTAATTATAACAGAGGAAGGAGGAGAGTGGGCGAGACAGTGGAGCTGAAATATGAGTATTGGAAGAGTATTGTATAAAAAACAAACAGTCAATGACAAACAAAGTGCCTCTGCCTTGGAATACAAAGTCTGAAATTGGCAGTTTTAGTGCATGGAGAGTCCAGTGAATAAGAGAGCATGGGTTTAGAGTCTGAGTGTGATTCAGAGGAAAATAAGGACACAACCCTGTGAATTTCTGTAATATTGCCCCCTGCGTGTTGTGTTTAACAATAAGCTCTGATTCAAATCCAGTCATGTCTTCTGTAAAACATGTCAAGTGTTTGCACAGCAGCAGACAACATAGACTGAACAAAATTATAAACGCAACACTTTAGTTTTTGCCCCCATTTTTCATGAGCTGACTTTTTCTATGAATACAAAAGGCTTATTTCTGTCAAATATTGTTCACAAATCTGTCTAAATCACTGTTAGTGAGCACTTCTCCTTTGCCGAGATAATCCATCCACCTTATAGGTGTAGCATATCAAGATGCTGTTTAGACAGCTTGATTATTACACAAGTGTGCCATAGGCTGGCCACAATAAAAGGCCACTCTGAAATGTGCAATGTTTTACTGTATGGAGGGGGGGGGTCTGAAAACCAGTCAGTATCTAGTGTTAGGGTTAGGATTGGGGTTAGGGTTCATCTGTGAAGAGAACACCTCGCCAAAGTGCAATGCCATTGAATGTGAGCATTTGCCCACTCAAGTCAGTTACAAACTGCTGTCAGGTCGAGAGAGAGAGAGAGAGAGAGAGAGAGAGAGAGAGAGAGAGCTGAACCTTTATAGGACACAAGAACACAGCATCCTGCCAATGCCACATTACGACCCTGTAACATACACACTGCCCTACACACAAACGTAATGCATCACATTTTTGACAAACACTCTTACAAGTCCAACTTTAACAGCCTGCAGACTCCTACACACACACTTCAATGCATAAAAAGTCACGTGCAGAGACTCATGTTGCCATGACACTGTTCAAACCTGTTACTCAGTGCCAGAGCCAAATTTATCAGCAAATATTCCAAATTCATATGCTCTTTAATAGAAACTTGGTACTACACCAAAATATAATGTTATGGAAAAGAAAAAGGTACAGATCCATCATCATCAAATCACAACAATGGGATTTTGCATTTAAAGAACAAAAAGAATACAAATGCTGTGAGGTCCAGATAACAATCCAGCATTGTTCACAGCAGCACAGCGGGCGCTTTGCTTCAGTGAACACAGAGGAAGCATTGAACTGTTTTATGGCTGTTGGCACAAAAGAGCAGTTAAGGTGCTCTTTGTTGCACCTCGGTGAGATAAGACGAAGGAGGGGTGGGAGGTTTTGTCTCGGATGGATTTAGTTCAGGATCTTCCTGCTCAATTTGTTTACAGAAGGCCCAAAGAACTGGGTCAACATACTCCTTGTTTTTAGTAGTTTTGGGGTCCTGTGGATTCCTTTTCTACATTTATAATTTAAGACTGAATATCAAGATTGGGTCTTATGTATATTGGGATAAGCAACACATGCTTTTAGACAAGACACGCCATTAATTTGCTTTTGACGGATCATTTTAAAAGGTTGCAAATAGTTTAAAACTGATTTCTATTTGTTTTTTATTTCCACACCTTCTTCATGTGTTGTGTTTCTTGATGCAAGAAGACATAATAGATTACAATATGCAAGGTCCTTCTGCAACAGAGACAGCTGGTAACACAAAGGGACACATGAGGAAAAAATTTAAACTGCTGTACTGCAAATAGTACTTTCTTTCCATCTGGAGTTTGATTTATTCAATTTTTCTCAAGATTAAATAAAAAAAAAAAAGCAGAAAAAAAACGGAAAATCATGAGCCCTGTCATTCATTATAAAAAAAAAGAAGAGGAACATTTAAATGTCTAAATTATCATGCACTTGATTTTGCAGTCTGGATATGATCGGCAAAACTCGCTGTAGTTGTGGTGTTAAATGTAAAGGACATTTCCTTTCAATTCCTTTTCGATAACGTCTTAAAAACTGGATTTGTTTACGTGTATCCCTACACTACAAAAACAAGACTGTTGAATTAAAAGCTGGAATTTGTTCAAGAATTTGTTTTCTAAATTGCCGCACACTGCATTACCGTCACAAACCCACTGACAGAAACACACACAAATGCTTCCACACACAAGACTCAAGACACTCCTACTGCCCACACACTGGCACTCACAGAGACAAGCGCACACACACACACACACACACACACACACACACACACACACACACACACACACACACACACACACACACACCAGTCTTCACCAGCAGATCTCTGCGCTGGGAACTTATATAAGGGGGAGTGGGAGGCTGAGAGCTATTTCAGGACCAGAAAAAGACGCAAGGGTGCATGTGTGTGAGCGTGTTTTTGTGTGTGTATCCCATATGGATTTGTATTGGTGCTGCTGTGTGTGTGTGTGTGTGTGTGTGTGTGTGTGTGTGTGTAGGCCTGCTGTAAGGACTATAAGAACTCTGATTCAGTGGGTTTCATAACCAGTCAAGTTTGAAGTGAAGTTTGGCTCACAACCTCTGGCAGCTCAGAGAGTCTCTGAGCCTACGATGCGTTCAGTCACACCCCGGAGCTGCCTGCACACACATTTAAAAGCCAGCAAACCCACAGAGCTGCTCTGCGACTGGAAAATGCCTATACATGTTTACTTGTTGTAGCCACAGACATGTCAAGTGCACCCGGATGTTGTGGCAGCAGCATCCTTTCCCTCACAGCTCTGATAAGAGCCTTTCCAAAGCCTTCTTTTAATTGCAGTCTTCTCCCAAAAAAGCCCCTCTGAATTGCCTGAGATCTCTGGAGAACAATTTTAAGGGTTCAGTACTTTCTACTAAGGAAATAGTCCCTTTAAAACCGTGTGGAATATACAGAGTAAAGGGAAGGACAGTCTCTGCAAAGACATGTTGCTGTTGAGTTGTGTAAATGTAACAGGTCAATGCAGTGAGCTCCACAAATAATTTGATTGTCCTGGGGTGCAGGGAGAAATCTCAGTTATTCAATATCTCTGAAGCGGATCAAATAAAACCAAAACTGTATCTGTGACTGCTGCAAAGCAATTTCCCTCGGGATAAATGAAGTTTTATCTGATCTTATGACTGTATACCTCTTGGGTGAATATGAAAGGGTTTTAAATTCTGACCCGCAACAAAACACAATAAATTAATAACTATTATTAAATGCTTACGGATGTGCAGGACCAAACACTCTCTCTCTCACACACACACACACACTCTCACATACACACACGTAAAATGTCTACAGACCGAAATGTAAAAAGATAAAGTAACAAACATTGTGCAGAGGTTTTCTCAAAGATTCTGACAGCAAAAAGAGAATTGGTTAACAAATGCAAAACAAGTTACCAGGGGAAACGAACAGAGTGAAAGGAAACTTTATAATAAGAGAGCTTCATGTGTAGCCACATACAACAGGAAAATAAAGCTTTTCAGCTGGTTTTGGCATTTCCACGTCAAATTAACCTTATATCCTGCTCAGTAAAGTAAGTGGGATCCCAAAAAGTCTGTTGTTGAGCAGCGCTAAGCTTTCTTTAGCTCTGGACGAGACGAGATGCAGGACTGACTGCAACAGTGAACGCTAGCCGGAGGGCCGCGCTGATATAAGATCCAGAGTTTGACCTTGTTAGAGTGATTCAGCATGTCTGTGGGTTCTGGAGAGAGCTGGGCTGTGAAGTGTGAAGGCACATTTGGCGCTCTCGCCTCCATCACTAAATCATCTGTATCACTGTTTCACTTTAAAACCTAGCCCACATGGTCTCCAAACAAGTAGCCTATGGTCTCTTGCGGCGATCTAAATGTTTGGTTTTTTTTAAGTGTGAAAAAAATGGAAGCACAAATTTGTTAGGCAAGTCCAACACAGGACCAACATCCACTGAGAGACGAAGAGTAAGGTACGGAACAAAACAAAAAGCTATTGAACCACATTATTAACAGAAATGTATGATTATATATGTCTCTGCTCGAGACAAACTTGACCCGACTCGACCCCCGGGCCGGGTAATTGTTTCCCGCCATTATCCGCGGACCAGGCCCTTGATCAAGCATTTGTGTTGTTTTAATCATTAGGCTACTTTATCAGCCTAACTGGGTGGGAAGAAAGCTATGCCTCTCCAGTTTCTCCCTGTAGACCTGGGTAGGCTATATGTCCGGCACCGACTTGAGTGTGAGGTAAACTGTGCTAAATCGTGTCTCCCTCAGCTGTAGCACTGTCTTCGACAATTGCGCAATTTTAGATATCTATCTAGATAGATTGCTTTAGATATCTCACGAGTCCTTTAGCAGTAGATAGCCTATGATGTCTCCCATATCCAGCATGGTGTTGGCCAGTGCGTCGGCGTGCAGACCGTGGCCAAGGCCAGTATTAATTAGGTGATCGAGACAATAAAGTCTCCTGTATGGTTCCATGGCTCTGATTATGTTGCTGCCTTGATCTGTTGCCCACACTATTAGCCTGAGAGGGAGCTAGGGTCCAGGTTTTTTATTTGTTACGTTTCATCAGTCGGATCCATTTACGATCAATCCCATTCTGAATAAACAACTGAGTTTACATGCTTCGTCCTTGTTGCATTATTCATTATGATAATTCTAAACAGATTTCTGTAGTTCAGAACATCAGTTATAACGGCCCACGTATTAAAACATTTTCAGGTTTAAATCGGCTCAGGCTCATAATTACAGTTAATGTGTCGGGCCGGGCGGGGCCGGGGAGGGTCTGGCTTGACTTTTTGGGCCCGATCTAAGCTTTATTCCCCCATGATTTGTTTCTGAAGTCTCTTTGAGGTAAACGCCTGCAGCGTGCCTCACTTAATTGCAGTATTGAAGCATTTCAGTAAGTCAATAAAGCATGTTATGAAATATTGAATAATACCTCGACTGTTACTCTGAAACTGCCTTTAGCGGCTGATTTAGACATGCACTCAATACCTTTAAATATGAACATTTGTTTTTCACTTACAAATACATTGTTTTCCTCTCATGGTGAACAAATCTCCGAACAGCATTTGGACGAAAACTCTTTGAGACAAATTATTATTATTAAATTATTATAAGTTTTCTTGAATATTTATCTGTTTATTTACAGACACAGTTTGATGTACTATTTAAAGAGGCGCTATGCAGTTTTGGACATTTCTTAGGTTTCTCTATAGAAACGCAATTTTACTGATGTTTTTATATTTAAAAAAAGGATATTACTCTTTAACAGAAAGGTCGACCTCCTTAGAAATCCTTTCCATAATGATGCCAGACGTAAGAAAATAGGGTCCAGGTCGAAAACCTGGGTAGTTACCCTTTTATTGGGGAGTTCTGCAACTTAATCTGCACCAGGCATGACAAGATTGGCTTATTCTAGAAAAAGTAATAACTTCATTTATTGATATTTTAAAGTGGTTTCAAAGAAACTACGAGATTGTATTAATTAGGGGATGGCAATCAATCACTCTTAAACTGCAATTCACTGTACCGCCAAAGCAGCATTCACACTTTAACCTAGTACAATCTGATAGGACAACATGTGATCTTTACAGTTTTGGACCAGCAAATCCAAATCCTTCCATTTTACAGTCAATCTACTCACAATGAATATCAAAAGTCATTTCCTGAGATGAGAGCATACATTATTTATAAATATGACCTGACAAAAGCTAGTATATGCACAGAGCAGTGTTATGGACTCCTAATTACAAAAGCCTAATATGATTTTAGAGTATCTAAAGAATGATTGATGACTTTCCAAAGCGACCAGAAGAGCAGAATAACCATGAAATCAGAGGTCAGAACAGCAGACATTTAAGTTGGTGGCTGCTATATTTTTTGTTGAAGTGAAATGTCCTATGAAGATTTACTTAGATGTAAATTAGATGTTTTGACATCAATCCTTTAGTTTACTTTCCGACTAATCAGACACCAAACCAAAATGAATAAAATATCTGTTAATCATAATCACATGTGGCCCGGTAAAGTACAAGTTCACCACCTAGAGCATGAGAAGAAAAGAGTGGTTTGATTTATTTTAAGCTTTCATCTCCGAGGCACTACTAATTAAATAGCTTTCCTCTAGCACTACAAGAAGACTGAGGCATCATCCAGCACTCCCAAATTACACACTTCCCAACTGTGTTTTCAAATATGGATTTATGTAACAATCCAATAAAAAGCACCAAAACTTCTTGAAGCACTCATTTAATGAGAGCAGGTATCCATTTGTTCCCCGTGATTTTAGAATGAGACCTTTAAATTATTCAGTGTAGAGATAACGATCAGACATCCCACACAAGGCCACAAAAACATCTCGCAAAAGCCTGGCAGCCATCGGCACACAGACAGTAATGAAACGGCATTACCCAAGTGTAAATAAGTGGGAGAGTAGAAAAGGTTAGCCACGTTTCCCCTCATTGCAAACATTTGCTTAAAGGGGAAAATCAGCAGCGGAGTCAGATAAACGCCAGAGGAGTTCAGAGGAAAAGCTCCAGTAGTAGCTGGCGTCTCCAAATAACCTTCTGGCTTATTGGGTTTATGGATCTTGAGACTAGAAGAACTTGAAAGGAGTATTGCGGCATTTGTGGTTCTTTCAATAATCATAACAGTGAGCAAGGGAATAAGCAGAGGATTCAAATATGAACGTAGCTTCACCTTAGAGACGTATACAGCTGAGCCAAAACAAGAGAAATCTGCCAAAAATATGACTTGCTCCTAGTCTTTTATCGAACATGAATGTCAACCACTCATTGGTTGTAGCTAGCTAGCTAAAAATAAGCCATTTTAAGATATTACCTTTGACTTTTTGAGGATTATTTCTGGGGTTTATACCCTTTTTTCGATAGAACGGGGGGGGGGACATGTACCAAAGGGCTGGAATCGAGCCCGGGCCGCTGCAGCGAGGACGCAGTCTTTGTACATGGGGGCGCATGCTCTAGAGGCAACAAATGTTATTTAACATCAATGTGATGCAAATGTGCCAGATTTAATTTGAGAGTAATCCATAACAGTTAACATATTTTAACTGTGGGTTTTTATTCTTGTTTAGTCTATAAAACGTCAGAAAAGAATGTAAAAATGGTCCTCGGTTTCACAGACCACCGCCCCCCCCAAGGTGAGGACTTTAAATATCCGACCAACAGTCCAACATACAAAGACATTGGATATTTACAGGAACACGGAAAAGCAACACCTGCTCACACCGAAGGGGCTGGAAACTATTAGATTTTAGGCATTTCTTACAAGAAATCTGATTCAGAGGATTCTCAAAATTACTCAGAGCAAAAACTCCTATTACTTGAATTCATGGAGAGCATAATTGTCTCTGCTCTACTGAATAAGGATAATCATTTGCAGCTGTAGTTTTAAGATTAGGACCACCAAATGGATCAGCACCAACAGGGTGTGCTGGTAGCATGTCATTGCTTTTTTAATCCTCTGATATAAAAATGGATAAACTGTCAGATTTGTGTCTCAAAAGATTAAACATGATGTTTGTTTATAGTGAAGAAAAACCAGCCGTGCAGTCACGTACAAACAGACAAGCCAAAGCTAATTTAGTTTTACTCATATACATTTGACTCTTGATTGAAAAACTACATAAAAATAGAAGCCCTTGCCAGATTACTTAACATATACTGTACGTGACATGTATGTGTATATGAGTATATATGCTATATGAGTGTGTGGGTGGATGGTCTATATTTGTGTTTGCAGTTTCTATCTGTGTGTGCGTGTCTCTAGTCCTCAGCCAGACCAGTGGCAGAGTTGCCGTTAGGAGTTTCTGTAGTGTTGCAGTTAAACCATCTGCGGCCTCGGTTGGTTTCCGTGTGTCATTGCCATGGCGACTCATAAATGACTGTCACAGCCACTTGGTTTTTAGAGCTCCTGGCGATTATCCATCTGTCCAATCTTTTTCCACGGCTGATCAGTGTCCCTCACGGGGCTGTTCACTACTTTTGCTCTGCTCTCTGGACATTTCTTGGTATGGTTGTCATTGTGATCTGGTGTTTAGCACCTGGACAGTCTTGCGGCCGTAGTGCCAGTAGCTATAGCCCGACGCCGCTGTGGTCACTGCTGTAACATACCTGCAATGTAATATAACAAAGGACATATTGGAATTCAAACCCAGTTTTCATTTGATTGGTTAATTTGGTTTAACAAGTACTATTTTCCCATTGTAGAAAGTCTTTATTGTGTTATGGGAGGAACTATTAATCGCCCTTTAGTGACTAGTCATAGTTGATTAGTTGGGACGATGCATCAAATTACTTAACTTCCATTAAAATTGTGCTATTAAATTCTGTTTTTTTGTGTGTGCAGAGATAGCGTCAAGAAAGACATTTTGGCAGAGGCAATGCATGCTAATAAATATAAAAAGTTAAATATAAAGTGTTTTGAAACACTTATTTTTTTTTTTAAACGTCATTGAATTTATCCATCATCAGACAAAATACAATTAGAAAACGGTATCTATTGGCACATTTAATGATGAATTTATTTGTTTTTGTAATTATGTTGTATAAATACAAATGTAATTAAGACGTTTGTAAATTATGTTTTTATATATTTATTAATTTCAATAGCTTGGGCTCCAATTCACTTGTAGGTAGAAATGTAGTGTAATTAAAGTGGGTGTTAATGCTACAAGTTGGTTACAGAGACTTTACATTTTCTGTCGGGGAAAATAAAATAAGCAGGGTGAAAATTAAGTCTGAGTGTACAACAACCGAGCAAGACAAACAGATGCTTGTTGTTGTGTAAATGAATTCAAGTCGGTCGAACTTGCAGAAAAATGTAGGTTACTGT
The DNA here is from genome assembly GCA_026937815.1 of Etheostoma perlongum. NCBI lineage: Eukaryota > Metazoa > Chordata > Actinopteri > Perciformes > Percidae > Etheostoma > Etheostoma perlongum. The sequence continues at coordinate 26,845,887 of CM049387.1, read as the reverse complement.
GACACTATAAAATGTTTGTCCTGATGTCGGATCCCTACTCCAACCCACTCAGAGTTGTAGAGTGAAATGAGTCAGCGCACTTAACCTGAACACTGTTGGAACAAACGTGTGCTTAACAGAGATGAAACCATTTGCATCAAAAACTCTTTGGACAATAAACATTTGTTGTTGTAATTACTACACTAAAATGTAAAGGACAAGACGGATATTAAAGTCAAGTGGATAAGTCCTGCGTGTGCATGCATGTGTTGTGCAGTGCGTGGGGTTTACCATAAGCCCTGCAGCAGGATGTGGTCTGTATACTGAAAGACTGGAGCAGCCAAGGAAGATGCCACCAGAAGGAGCTGGATGGCCGTGTTCACCTAACAAAAACAAATGCACACACACAAATCCAGAAGATTATAAAAAAAGGCCCCAAAACATGTCAAAGACTTCAGGCTTCTCTAGCAAATAAAGCTTGGCTCATTATTTTTGAGAAACCGTGTTGCACATGTGGCTGGTTCCAAGAACAAAACAAGACTTTTTGGCAGGTAATAATACTCCTGCCAGATACTTTTATTTTCCAGGTATCAAAATAAATGATGGAGAATTTGTAGTGGAGCCGTAAAGGAACATCATGACAGTGAATTTTAAAGTGTTTGAATGTGTACAACAGATTTCTGCATCCATGTATTGTGGATTCAAATTAAAAGATTTGGATGAATGATCTGCACTGTACCAGGATTTCAGTTTCTGCATCTGGTGACTGTCATGCACATGTCAAGAGCCATAATAATAATAATATAATAAAATAACCACACATTCTCAATATATCATGTTATTTAAGCCCCCCATTGTTGCTAAATCTCCACTTTAGTACAGCAATGTACAAAATGTTCCAAATGGTGTACAGTAAGAGTGTGTGGTTGTTTCCGGGTGTCACCTTGCTGAAGAGTGTGGGCTTGAGCTGTGCTGTGGTGTAGCAGGGGTTAAAAAACTTGCTAAGGGTTACCTGGAGGAAAAAGATGAAGAGATGACAAAGTACATTCCTTGACTAAAGCGCCCATTGGAATCCACAGTACATTAACATTACTTTCTACTTCTAGCAGATCTTGCACCCAATGCTGTATTTTGAATCTGTCAAGGTGCGCTTGTTTAGAGTGAAATGGGACGTGTCTCACCGGTGGAGGTACAGTCTTGTATCTAACCCAGAAGACAGCAGCTATCAAACCAATGTCTCTGGAAATCACTAGAGCTGTCAGCAGAGCTATAACAGAAGAAACAACAATACTAAATCACACAAAACACAGTAAGATGGAAAAACAAAGAAATGCAGCTTTGTAATTCAACTGTCATCGATCATTCTCTCGAACACTGAAAATAAGAATATAGAAAGAGGTAGCTAAAACAAGAAATGCAAACAGTCCAATACCTGGTATAAGTTCAGCATAGGTGAGACTGAGGTACAAAATACTGATAAGAATCTTATCAGCCAATGGGTCGAGAGCGCTGCCCAACGCCGACTTTTGACTTGGCCACGTTCTGGCAATGTAACCATCCAACTGAGAAGAGAAAGAGGTAGAACGAGAAGAAGACATTATAGACACAATAGATGCCCTTTTAAGGTCTAAAAGGAGCGAAAAGGAAGATTTATATAAAAAGGTGACTGCATTGAAGTCCCTGCCAATAATAACCCATCTGACAATAATAATGGCTTGAAGTAAATCCCCTTCTTAATTACCATCCTGATCTGCGGACCATGTCTGCGACATCCTGGTGATTAACAAACATGTTAAATTAACATTAAAGTGCAGAAGTCTTGTTTTGTGTCTGGTTGAATTAGTCAATGATTCACAAATAGCAAGACAGAAACTAAATCCTGTCACAAAATGTCCAGTTTTATGATTCCACGTCAATTCAGATTGAATTTCAAAAAGGACGAGACAAATAGTGCAAAATGAGTCCTACTGAAAACTGTTTGGATGTAGGTGTGTGTCTTGATAGAATACTAATTTTATATAACATTTACTTGACAATAATACTTATTACTGCTAAGGGGAGACCAATGTTTTTTAAGAATTCCATAGTTTTCATGTGTCAAATGTCTGAAGTCCAAAAACTGTTTTTTTAGTGAAAGTGTGTGTCTGCATTACCAGGTCAGTTGCTCCAGCCAGTGTGAACAGAGCGAGACTGAGGTGAAAGTGCTGCTGGATGATCAGATGACCCAAGTACGGAGCCAGCAGAATCCGACACACGCACAAGAAGTTGGGGATTGTCCACGGGTTCTCATACTGCAGACAGAGTGGTTACATACAGTGTTACTTCACAGATCAACAGAGAGATAATAACATGGACATAGCACAGCAGGTGAAACCGCCTACACCTATTCCAGCAACAACTCTAATAATGAAGATTCACAAACAATTCATAATCTTGGCGGGTTAAAAACCAGTGGAAAGATAGGAATAAAGAAATGTTATAATAATATATTTTTTTTAAAACTGACTTTTTGTTGTTGCTAGAGTTTGAGGGAGATACCAATTTTGGCACAAAAATTTGCTGACACACAAAAAATAAACTTGCTGGTGCCCTCTGATGGACAAACTAAAACAGCAACAGTTTCTAAATTTGTATCTCTTTCACATTTCTGTGCTTCAACTTATTTTTACTTGCAATAGGCTAATACTGAATGATATGTCAGCCCATCCCATCGGTCTAGCTGTATTTACAGTACACTTCTGTACAACTTGAGTTTAGGAGGAAGGAAACCGCTCCGCAGCCCCTTTGCATCCTGGGAGAGGATGTGGACATGGTTGAGGAGTACAGATACCTGGGTGTCAACATCAACAGCAGGCTGAACTGGAAGGTCAACAGCACTGCTGTTTACAAGAAGGGGATGAGCAGACTATTTCCTGAGGAAGCTCAGATCCTTCAACGTGTGCAGCTGAATGTTGGAGATATTGCGCCAGTGTGTCGTGGCCTCTGTTCTCGCTGTTTTTGTATTTTATCTTGTTATTTCATATATATTCTGTATGTGTGCCGTGTGTCTATTTTGCTGCTGCAACACTGGAATTTACCATTCTTTGGGATCAATATAAAAAGAAAATCTATCATTGTATGTACATCCATCTTAAGCCAATTTATACTTTCATCTCTCTACAAATCAAAATGCAACATTGTACTTTCTTGATTTCCTTCATTTACTTGACATTTGACACACTAATTACTTTTTGTGACATATTTCACATCCAAACGCACTGTTATCCATACATCATTCCAGCTCTTTCTAGACCAACATCATCACATTTACATTTTGCTGAGAACATTATAACGTGAGGCTTTTGCTTGTAAAGGGTCTGAAGACGTCCAGCACTGTTGGGTTTGTTTTTATCTGAACACACTTCAAACAAGTGATGGTTTCTACCATCTTTTCATTATATTTTCACACTTTACATTCAGGACAGCTCTGGAAGCTACTCACCAGCTCTTTGAACTTAAAGAGGCCCTCTCCCGGTACCGGACTGGCTTCATTCCGGTCCGCTGCGGGGGAGCTGTCCGGGGACTCCTTGGTCTTTCCGCTGCAAAGCCCACGAGCTTTAGGTGACAGCAGAGACTTGAAGCTGGTCTCCGACCTCTCGTGACCTCCCCGGTGCAGAAGCACGGTTCCTTGAGTGTACCAGGGTGTCGCATTCACCTGCTGGAGGATCCCATTGACTCTGAAGACCCACGAGCCGCTAACCGGAGACTGTTTTAACCTCGCGCAGTCGGTGACAGGTGTGTGTCTGGACCGCCATGACGCAGGCTCGAGCCGACACACACCCGCACACTGGGCGGACAACAGACAGCGAACATTTGCTGCGTTGCGACGCAACGGCGCGGAAAGTCTCCGAAAACACAACAACATCATCTTCACGAGCCTTCCGTTACCGACCTGCTGCTATCGTGCGATTCGTACCCGTTTTCATGTTTAAGTTTAAGACGCTCAGAGCCGAGAGAATCTCAGCTTCAGGGTAAATGCTAGATCGTACCCGATACACGTGTCAACGCCTGCGCAGTGTGCTTGTGATGACGTCGCCACGTGCATTGGGCACAGGTCTTGGTTGTGCGATCGTACATTCTATGGGTGCGATCTAGCGTCTGGGCTACCCAACGCTCCAGCCGGCCATGACTTCAGGCCAGCAGGCTGCCATGTTGCCGTAAACTGACACCGCAAAGGGCGTCGCAAAATCGTCAATGACGCTTTCGTTGACAAAGCTTTTATTTAGAAAAAAAATGATGTTGTGATTAAGACAAGACCACAAAGTTAATATCAGCAAAACAAAGTCATCAGATGAAAGTATTTGTACACAGTCAAGTTTTAGAGCTTTGCTGATTTTATTTTACCATTTTATTTCCTTTTCTGTATTATTGAAAAAATAAAATATGCTGAGATTTACAGATAATTAATAATTTGATAACTACATGTTTAATGTAAACATGTAGTTGTAATGTAAACTAATAAAGTGCAAACCATACTCAAAATAAACCAGAAATGGTAGACGATACAGAACGCTTGAGACAAAACGAGAAGCAAGTTTTGTATCGTTTTGTAACACATACTTATTATATATATATATATATATATATATATATATATATATATATATATTTTTTTATATATATATATATATATATATATATATATATACACATATATAGCCCGACCTAGGTCAGCACAAGAAAAATATGTGATATGCAATAGCATTGTTGAATATTGCAATAACAATATTACTTGCGATATATAAACCAATACTAAAGTCAACTTAGTTCTGCATTTCTGCTGCTTTTCAGTATTCTGCTAAAATACAACAAATTGCTTTTTTTAACACATGCAAGGAAATAATTACCAATATTCTTTTATTGAACATTGAAAAAAGGCACTACTAAAAAAAGAATGACAGTAACACTTGAAAGTGCAGTTTTATCCACATGTTGTCTTTTGACTAACACAAGAAAATCTCGGAGTTTCCTTTACGATACGTCGCAGCCTTTCACAATGTGTTCATGGCGGCAGTTGATATCGCGATAACAATAACAAACGCAATATATTGTGAAGCCCTAGCCTGACCATTACTGGGGTCAATACAACAACCAGCTTTACCAAGCTATTAAACATAAGATTATTTTTATTTTAGTGACATAGAAGTAACAGTTACTTCAAAAATATAATTTTAAAATAAATAAATCAGAAACTCAACAGTGAGGTAGTATAGTCACCGATTAGGTATTTATCGAATATAAGAACCGTACATCAGCACTTCTCTCAGACATTTAGTGCGCCAAAGACCAAGACTTTGACAAAGACTTTAAAAAAGAATTTCAACTATAACTGAGGAGTCAGTTCCTCTTTTAAGTAGGAAGTTGGTGGTCGTGGGGAAAACTGTGGTTGCCATAAGGTTGTGGAGAAATGCCCTCTGTAAGATTTTAGTAAGTTAGATGATCTGTTCTGTGGTTGTTACAATCTCTTCAAAAGGTTACACAGCAGTCCGTAGGGTGGAGGTTTGGTTATAGTGGTCTGGATAATGAGCTCCCCATCAAGTTCCTTTCCTCTTACATAAAAAGAGACCCAGTTCAGTTATCCCGAACACTGACCTTTTAACGAGGTCCACAGTATGAAGCAGGTCCCCAGCTCTTGGTCTGTTGCAGTTGTCAGTGATCAAACCGTCTGCAGCTGGTACAGCTTAGCTCCTTTCTTCAGCAGGAAACCCTGTTCATTGAGGGAACTCACCAGACCTTCAAAATCCACCACCTGAAAGGAATTAACCAAAGATAGAAAATAAATCCAGCATGCACAGAATGATAGTGTTTTCTGTTAGAAACAGGATTTACTGGATGTATTCAACACTCACTCATGGCCTGGATGGTGGAGTACGTTTTTTTGCTAGGAAGAGATTCTTTAAGCAACAGACAATTCACCTTGTCTATAATTCACCCATGTGTTTCTCTAATTCCCCCTCTTTCATATTTTCATAGGTGTTTGTTCAGTGATTCCAACTGTATTTATGAGTAGTAGGCATCCAGATGCAACCTTGCATGATGGTCTTAACTTCACCAGTATTTCTATTTCAGCATTTTAATTTTGATGTCGTTCTTAAGCAAGTTGATAACTCAATTTTCGATACGTTCTAAAGGAGCTCTACTTCATTTACAAAATGTGGATGACAGTTCCAGTCACAGACTAGATTAGTCAGAATAACATGGGGGTGTTTGTGCCTTTCATTTGGTACAGTTTATCTAGTGCATGTGTATTTCAGTTTCACCTTTATGTTCAGTTTGTTGGCGATAGAACGAAGCATCTGTAGGTCAAACTGCTTCTGATTGGTCCTCTGAGCATGCATGTGCAGTGCGTTGACCAGTCTTTGCAACGCTACGCTGACTCATGCCTGTTCCAAGCTGCGAGCGCTCAAAGTCCAGATTGCCCAGCCCATCTGAATAAGTATCAGCCAGACTGCAAAACAAAAATACACAATTTGGTGAAAATCACTTGGTTACTTGACATGATCACAGTTATAAGTTCTGTAATGGGTATTCTGCTATGTGCACTAGTTTTAAAAACAAATTCTATATATTGTGCAGCAAATAAATATCAAGAACCCAGGTGAGAGCAACGTGTGAACTGTTACCTCTGCAAATCAAAGATCCTCTCCTTAAATTTAAGGTAAATGACAAATACAACATGCTAAATATTCTCTGGTTTGAGCTTCTGAAATTAGGTTTTTCTGCTATTCTTTGTCTTAATAAACTAAATATCTTTATGTTTTGGAAAGTTGGTCAGACAAAACAAGCAATTTAACAACATCATCTTGGGTTTTAGAAAATTGTGATGACAATTTGTCTTTTTGATGGTTGCAACCCTAAAACACACAAAGCCCACTGTAGGGTCACCTGTGTTTCATGATTTCCACCACATCTTCAGCATCACTGCGGGTAGCCGTTTCTCTGAGCTCCAGCCTGGCTCTTGCCTACACAAAAACACGCTTAAGTACTGGGGCACAACTGGGAAAAATGGTGACTTTTGTTAGACACAAAAGTGTTGAGCATGAAACTATAACCCAAAGATGTTATCTAGTATGTTAATCTATTACATGTTGCTTTTGGGCGAATACACTGAATACATCAAATATACAGAAACCTACCTCAGTTAGTCTAATTAAAGACTCGAGTTGTCGTGTGGTGATGGGTGTGGAATCAGCTGAGTGTGATTGAGATCTCAGTGACAGGTAGAAGTCCTGAAGTATCTTTGCTGCTTCAGGCGAGAGCGAGGGATGGACATACTGGCGAGCGTAGCTGATATACTTCCTTAACAAGCATACTGGAATGGGGTCTACAGTTTCACCTGCAGGGATCTTGACACAGAAGCAAATGCATGAATGCAAATGATTTGTGACAGTGGAACAATACAGTTAATCTTGAATTTCACTGTACTCCTTCAGTATGATCCATTGTATTTACCTGCAAACGTTCAGACAGCGGCATGTCTGAGTGTTCTAGCAGGATGGAGGTCTCTAAATCACTATTAGCCCTGGTAACTATGGCACTGCTGGTTGTGCCTTTTCCTGCCCTGTTTGCCATGACGTGTTCTGACAGGTGGCGGTCATGTGACTCATCTGGGATGTCCAGCAGAAGGAAGACCACGTCAAATCGAGAGAGAAGTGCTGAACCCATTCTAAAGACAAGAATGCCGAGCCGTAAATATAACTAAACCACTTGTATATTTACACAGATATACAGTAACATTATACAGTAACATTCGACGGCAGTCAATAAAAAATAAAAAACTTACTTCAGATTTTCAGAAACAGTCTTGCCTCTGTTGTAATGTCCTCCAATGGGGTTCGCAGCAGCTACGACTGACGTCCTGGCAGGCAGAGAGGAAACTATTCCAGCCTTAGCCAGACTCACAGACTGCTGCTCCATGGCTTCTAGCAGAGCCTGCTGCTGGTTGCCCAACTTATCAAACTCATCAATGCAACACAGGCCTAAAGGGAACAGACAGAGAAAGAGAATAAAAAGAGAATGAGGCCAGAAGAAGACAACAAGGTAGAGAAAAAAGAAAAGAAACAAGCAGGAGTGACAGATGGACGAAAAAGCCTAACATATTTTCTATGCAGTTTCACATGCTTGCAGCCCCAACAGGTAGAGCGATAACAATGTGTGGATCTCCAATTCTGTTGATTACCTAGTTGTTGTTTTTTTTTTTTTTTTTAAATGCTTTGCAAGGTGAGAAGTTTGTCTGACACCTTGAGCCTTTTTTTAAAAGGCGCCCTGCCACACAAAACCGTTTTTTACTTTTGGAATATGTCAGGTCCATATGTGTGTGTTATGTCGTGAATGTGAAAATGAACTGCTACCTCCTCTGTCAGCTCTAGCCACTGAAAAGAAATAAGAGGATAAATCAGGCCAATTACAAAAGCTGGTCAGTCTGACGTCATGTTGCCTGAGCTCATTAATATTCATGAGCTCACCCAGTTACGCTGGGTAAAAGATACTGATAGCCAGGCTCTTATTGGCCAATCAAAGTCAAGTAGCTTTTCTCGTTGAATATGAATGAGAACTGGCACAAATCGAGCTGAGTCTTCCTGCAGGCTTTCTATACCAAACTAGAATGGCTTGAAACAAGGTAACCAAGGCAAAATGTTAGAGTCCATGGTAGAACGTCAGACATTACCACAAAGTAATGACATACTGTACATGTGGCAGGGCACCTATAAACCTGGGGAACAAAGAGGCAGTGCTGCACTGAATTAAACTAAAAGACTGTCTAATAAATCAATTTACATTGTCTATACACAACACAGGTATAAATAAAACACTTTTTTTAAAGCAATGTGTCCAACTTCTTTCCTACCTTGGTCCGCCAGCACCAAGGCGCCGGCCTCTAGAGCAAAATCCCCCGTTCCAGCGTCTCGAGATAAACTCACGGTTAGTCCTATAAAAAAAATTAAATTAAATTAAATTCCCAACTTGATTATGATGCAACACATCTGGAAAACTGGCCAAAGAGTAATCACCACCTTAGCTTAAGGAGAATAGTACTTTTAAGACAATTTACCTGTGGTGCTTGTACTGTTGCCACATACATAGATTCCTCTGGGAGCCACATTACACACTGCCTACACACACAGCAAACATAAATATATATGTAGTTAACGTATACACATTGAAACGGGTTTGTATATTACAGCTTCAGAAAGTAAAGGTAAATTACAACCTCTAGTAAAGGGTAACAAAATTACATTTCTTATCGTTTTTACTACATTACTGCTCTTTTACAGTATGTTTTCTGTTTTACCTGCAACATCTGACTCTTCCCCAGTCCGGGGTCTCCCACCATCAGGATGTGCGGGTCTCCTCTAACTGGGACGCTGTTCTTGCCAGTGTGTTTCTGTCGGCCTCCAAACAACACCAAGGCTAGAGCAGCTTTCACCAGCTTGGGACGGACAAGAACACATGAGCTTAGCCTTGATAAATCAAGATGACAGAAAATGATCTGTTTGCCAGGTGGGAATGACATGCTGTTTTCAACCAAATGATAAGTATCCCTTTGTAACCTCTGATGAAAATGCTGTTGGTTTTCTTGATCGCACAACTCACCAGGTGGCCGTAGATGACAGGACACAAAGACCTGAAAGAGGTGAGAAGATCAGAGTGTTACATATCTTGGTTTGAGTTAATAGCACAGTGTTTTAGTACTAAAGAGGACTAAACGTCCACACACACACACACACACACACACACACACACACGCAGCCATGTGTGGCTGAAATGCATAACACTAATGAAAACTGTTGGATGAATGAAAAACAGCAAGACAAATTCAAAGATCCCTAAGACTAGTAGGGGCAAAAAATGTTTGGCCTGAGAGCTACATCGTAAGGTTTGATCATCTAGACAGTGCTCATTTTGGCCAAATAGGAATACAAAAAATGGTTTGACACGTTACTATACTCAAAATGCAATCAATCGCAGTCTTTCACGATGCAGTATTGTGCAAGTTGACATCAGGAGGACAATAAATAAACAATAAATTATGCAACCCTAGAAAAGAAAAACAAAATTGTCCCACAACGCCAATGTTGTTCAAACTCTGTGGTTTGGGATGTAGGAAAACTACAAGTTGATATCTGGGTTCTGTATCTTTTTGGACCATGCCCGGTGGAGGCTACCAGAGGCTCATACCCAATCATCCCCGCCCCGGCGGCACCCACACAGCTTCACCGCAAGCCCCTGGCCTGCGATGAAGCCGCAGGCTGGAGGTCTGCGGTCGGGCAGTGGTCCAGACTACGTTCGTCATTAAAAGGCGCCGTTCGCAGCCCCCCCGCGTTCCCATATCTGTCTTTGCGAAAGGGATTAAAAAGCGCACAGGAAATAAAAAATTATATATATATGTGACCCCGCCAAATTACAGACATTGCTGATTTGCATGGGATTAAGATCACAGATAATCTCCGTAACTATAACAAATGACTAGAAGGTAATGATTTACCTACTAACCAGGAAATGCTAATCCTGTGCAAACAAGGCTATATTGTAGGTATTAAATATCTTACTGTACTATAAGTCTCAGAAGGTCAGGCTGTGACTGGATCTCCTGGATGGCATACAACTCCTTCAGACTGAACTCCTCCCCCCCAGAACGATTTTCAAGTGACCCCTGAGCTGACTTGGACTGCTGACCTACACATTAAAAACAAAAAAACCTTATTGTTCTGTTATATTACATTAAGTGCTCCGCCTAATTTTAGTACAAATAAACAAGCTTCAGTACCTTTAGTATTGCTGACTGAAATAGCTTCAAGGTAGAGGAGGAACATGCACTGATCCTTATTCCCCCGAGAGCTACCTGCATAGAAAAAATAAAGTGCTCCGTGTGTTTGTTTGGGGCCACTGTGTCAGTGTTCTTATTCATATTCAACTCAATTCTTATTCAAGTTCTTATTCATTTCCTCCTTCCAGAATTGTGGTACCTAAATATAGGCTTATAGTGTGTACTGTATATGCAAACATAGTTAATACATTTTTACATTTAACTAAGTACCAGTAAAAGGAAAAAACTAACTCCAAACTTCACCTCCCACCCTGGTTAGAATGTGTATGTCTGTGTGTGTGTGTACCATCGCTGGTAACTCTAACTATCCCCGTCACAGTGACTGTGTCCCCAGGGACGCAGCTGTCACAGAGGTCAGATGTCAGTTGACACTCCACAGTGCGGGGGATCCGTCCAGTCTCCCTCTGCTCTCCGCCCATCAACTCCTGCACCCTGAAGAAGCACAAAAAAACCTAATTTCATATGCAGTATGTAAATGGTGACTCAGGGTTGGAGATGCACTGCTTTTTTGCATTAGAATATTTAGAGTGTGACACTAAGGATAATGATTAGATTTTTTCAGTTTTCAGGTAAGCAGCCGTCCTAGATTTAAATAGTGCTTCCTCTTACTTATAATCACAAAGCATAACTTCAAAATGTCTTTCCAAGACCACTGCTGGAACCAGTAGATTACATTATTAAACCAACAACAGCAACAAGGATTTCAGTTCACCATGTGTTGTTTTTCACTGCTGATCATTCAATTTTATAAATAGGCACACAATATACTTACTTAATGATCTGCCAATCTACAGTATGAGTAAAAGGGGAACTCCTGCTGGGGGCGAAGGTACGACTGCGGCAGTCTGGCTGGATACACTAGGTGATAAAAGACAGTATGTACACATGAATCAGTAAACCTAAATAATGATGTCAAAGATGGTTTATGTGTATGTTGAATGAAAATTGTATATGTATATATATATACACACACACACACAGTAATATTTGTGCAAAGATTAAATATTTTGGAAAAAGTGTGCATACCTTGGTCGGTGTAGCATATTTCCCATGCTGCAGTGGCAGTGACTGTGGGTGCATGCAGCCCAGGCACCTGAAGGCCATCCTGGTACACAGAGGTCTGATATTGCTCACCCTGACCACTGTTCCCCTTACACACACCAGCCGTCCAAACACATTGGCACGTAACGTCCGCAACGCAGTCAGCGGTTCATAGTTATACAGCCTGTTGATGATTCACACAAATTCACAAATCTTCCTTCATGGTTGGCAGTTGTACAGGTGTCAATCAAACAACTGATTGTGCCTCACTGTGTGCATTACCTCGCGCTAATGTGGGGAATGTTGATGATTGGTGTAGCAACAGGAAGCTCTTCCTCTTGCAGCTCAGCAGCTTGTTTCTCTAAATCTATAGTCAACACCTGGGAAACACACGTAACATGTACTATTCATTTATTAAAAGGCTTAGAGTACTTTAGAGTAGTTTAAATTATGTAACTTGCAAATGACACATGTATGTATTAGTGACTATGTGTTTGTACCTGGTGAATAGCCACTCCCAAACAGTTGAGCATCACCTCTGGCTGCTCTTTCAGCTCTGTGGTCAGATCAGGAAGTGCTTCACGTACGGTTTTGTCTCCAGTCAAGTCTGCATAATCTACAAGGACACTGCCCTGACGCTCAATTTCATCCTGTGCACAAACAAACTTTTTACTTTTAACTGACATAGCAAACATGTATAAAGTACAACAAAAAGTGGAAACGTTTTTTTTTTAATGTTTTTCCCTGCAAAAGAAATGCAAATACACTGAACAAAATTTTAAACGCAACACTTTTATTTTTGCCCCCCTTTTTCATGAGCTGAACTTAAAGATCTAAGACTTTTTCTACGTACACAAGGGCTTATTTCTCATTCTAAATCTGTGTTAGTGAGCACTTCTCCTTTGCCGAGATAATCCATCCACCTTGCATTTAAAATTTTGGTCAATGTAGATAGATAGATAACTATTTTGAGCAATGTTAACCATAATGGTGACCAAAAAGTTACACAAGCAGTGAGACTGACCTTGTCATACAGATCAATCTTAGAAACAAAATATTTCTCAAACACTTTGATCTTCTCCACACTAGGTGAGCTCTCTATGAAGCCTGCACATAAAAAGACATTTTAAGACATATGTACTGTATATCACAGACACAGAAAAGGCTACATGATCATGACCATTATATGCGTCTACAACATGCATTATCATCATGTGAAACTTACTTACTTACTACTTACGTACTTTCTGTGAAGTAGAGAGACCATCCTTTGTACCGACACGATATATCTAGAGTAGCCTGACAAAGGACTAAAGAGGCAGACAGATAGTTTTTGTAAGGCAGGATTGTAAATTCTGACACATATTGTAACAGCTTTTCATGCAAAATTTCATTTAAAAAAAACATTAGATGCAAGTATTTAATTTGTTATATATTTTTTTAATTTGTTTTTCTCCCACATCTTCTTATTATGCAGTGAACAAGAGCACCTTGTTTAATACTCATTTATTTTTGCAGATTTATATATAAAAAATAGATTATAACCCTAAAAGGTATTTACTGAATATTTTAAATGGAAAAGCAAATCAAACTCACCTCTCTGGCTGCTGAAGGTATTGTTTCCTGATCCTCCTCCTACTCCGCCACCACCTCCTCTCCACCCTCCTCCACCTGCTGATCCTCCTCTCCATGGTTTACTTCTCAATCCTCCCCCCCTCCCATCTCCTCTCCATCCTCCACCCCAACCATTTCCTCCTCCCCTCCCACCACCTCTCCATCCTCCCCTCCATCCACTAACACTGCCACCACCACCTCCTCCTCCTCCTCCCCCCTCCCACCTCCTCCCCTCCATCCACTAACACTGCCACCACCACCTCCTCCTCCCTTCCCACCTCCTCCACCACCACTTCCTCCTCCTCCCCTCCATCCACGAACACCGCCACCATCACCCCCTCTGCTCCATCCACTACTATTACTACTACCTTCTCCTCGTCCCCTCCACCCTCCACCCCCACCCCTCCATGACTCTCTCCTGGATTCCTCTCCACTCATTACTTCCCTAAAGCAAAGCAAGAGGGAGGAAAAGAACATGAATGAGTGAGGGTGACAGCATGGTAGTTTGTTTTCTTTGGGCTGTTTCAGTCAAACATTTAACAAGCATGCAGTATGTATTTGCAAACCAAGATAGAAATTAGAAAAAAGTCTCCTCCTCCTGTCCAATCATGTGTAAAAGAAATGAAAGTGAGTGGCACGCATGTGTAACAAACACAATACCAAAACAAATAATTATTGAATATGTATTTTTAATGCACTTGCTACATATGACAACATTTGAATTAAACAATATTTACTTTCCAAATAAACTGTGGAGGTGCAACTTTATTGTCATTTTGTTTTCACCACTTCAAACTCCATTTAAAAAAGACCTGAAAAGAGCCACCGTCTAACTACCTCGTGCAGGCCTAGCATATTATTTTATTTTTTTACAAAAACGAACGACTTGAGACATCGGCATACACATGTTCTACTGAGCAGTACATGGTGTTATACAGTATATGATATCTACTGAGCAGTACATGGTGTTATATATGATATCTACTGAGCAGTACATGGTGTTATATATGATATCTACTGAGCAGTACATGGCGTTATATATGATATCTACTGAGCAGTACATGGCGTTATATATGATATCTACTGAGCAGTACATGGGTTATATATGATATCTACTGAGCAGTACATGGTGTTATATATGATATCTACTGAGCAGTACATGGTGTTATATATGATATCTACTGAGCAGTACATGGTGTTATATATGATATCTACTGAGCAGTACATGGTGTTATATATGATATCTACTGAGCAGTACATGGTGTTATATATGATATCTACTGAGCAGTACATGGTATTATATATGATATCTACTGAGCAGTACATGGTGTTATATATGATATCTACTGAGCAGTACATGGCGTTATATATGATATCTACTGAGCAGTACATGGCGTTATATATGATATCTACTGAGCAGTACATGGTGTTATATATAATATCTACTGAGCAGTACATGGTGTTATATATGATATCTACTGAGCAGTACATGGTGTTATATATGATATCTACTGAGCAGTACATGGTGTTATATATGATATCTACTGAGCAGTACATGGTGTTATATATGATATCTACTGAGCAGTACATGGTGTTATATATGATATCTACTGAGCAGTACATGGTGTTATATATGATATCTACTGAGCAGTACATGGTGTTATATATGATATCTACTGAGCAGTACATGGTGTTATATATGATATCTACTGAGCAGTACATGGTGTTAGCAAATTCCCAACGTTTATAATCCAACCGTTAGCGTTGACGTTAGCTACTAACGTTAGCAGTTAGCTAGCATTTGTAATATGTTGTAACGTAGCTAGCTAGCTAACTCTTTGCTTACGTTAACCACCCATTAAAGTTACACTGGAATAGAAGAAAAGCTACGCCTGTTTAAACTGCTTTGTGTGCTTAATTAGCTAGCAAGTGCCCAATTTTCCAACTGTTCTACACCCATTGTATAATGTTTTTAACTGTGTTTTTTTTGACGTTTTACTATCTAACTTAGCTAGCTAGCTACATGTTGCGTTAAAAACACTGACAGTAGGGTGATACAAACCTTTCGTTTTGCTTGTGAAATAGTCGGTCGACAATATGCTACATTAACTCAAAAAGTTACGAACTTCTGTCTGTTTACACTTCAGGCTAAAAACAAAGTTCCCTCCACTCACATTGAAATCTCTTCTTCTCCTTGCATGTGCCACAGAGTAGGTTCGCGGGCCCTTGCCTGCCGCCCAGAGGACATCAAAGGTACTACATGTAAGAATTCCCTACTATAACAAATACTCTTGCGTGTTGCTCTGGTGTTAATGGAATACGGTTTTAATGGTCAATTCATGGACCAGCAAATAAGTATTATCATCCTGTCAGGTGAAAAGGACTTTGAGGAGGAAGGTATGGGTCTTTGAATGCATTAACAATATATATAATATAACATGTAATGATATTGAAAGCATATTTGCTGTGTTCTACATAATGACAATGACCTTGACTGAAAAAACTTTACACAATCCTCTGCCGTCATCTTGTGGACATCTTGTGACATTACAGTTTAGTTATATATTTATTTTTCACACACATTCATGCCATCAAATACATACGTGTCCTATGTCTCTTTGTCTACACCACTCTAACTTCCCCCACTTCCTCACCCTCTTTCTCTCTCTTTTACTCTTTATCTCTCTCTTCCTCCTAAACACACCACACACCTCTAGCAGTTCTTGTCATTTCGATGCCATTTTAACACAACAATAATGTGCACATTGGCCTGCATACACACATATTCACAGCAAATCATTTTTATATAGCGCCCTTTACAAAACCCAAGGACATATTAAGGAGTAATTATAACAACAGGTGAATTCTGAATCCACACAAACAGTTAGACAACGTAGTCATACGGGTGCGATCACACATGAGCTTTCTATACAGCGTGAGGACCCACATTGACATAAATGGACTTGAAATGAACTTTGTTACTGCACAAAGTAGGTACTGGGTAAAAACAAAATGAAGTTTAGCATCTAACTAGAAAACTCTTGAAAAGTGAAATTGATTCACCAAAAAGATCAAATGTATGAGAGCACACGCACACTCACACCCTTTCAAGGGAGTAGTTTGGAGGGGACAGAACAGACGAGGAGAAAAATCAATACCTGAACTACTGTGGCCTGGATTAGTTAGTGGTAATAGCAGTGGACTGAGAAGATGGATGCGCACACGCACATGCACACACAGACGTAGAAGAGGTCTTTTTCAATTCTCAGTGTAATGAACATAATGATCTCTCACTCTGTGAGTCATAAGAGCTGTTTTTGACCTTACCAACAAACTGTGTGCGTGTGTGTGTCCTGTTCTATCTCATCACACTCAGCTGTCTTGGGGATCTGACCTTTGTGATGATAATGGATGTTATGGGGAGAGAGATGGAGAAACTGAGGGGCTATAGAAGAGAGCAGCAGAGAGATGGGAGTGGAGACAACGAGACGCTGTGCCACTCAGCGAGGCGTTTAATCTCTACTTGATCAGTCATCAGCAAACGTCTCACAAAATCAATGCGAATTCGAGGCGATTCCACAAACAAGGAGAGATCGTTTTTCAATACGATTTGCTTTTCAGCAAGAGTTTGCGACCCCAAAGTTAAGAAGATGAGTCACTGCTACTGGGTTGTGACATGACAAGAGTATCGATATGTTTTAAATTAGCCTAAATGATAGGGTAAGAGACTTCATTACGTGTATGTGTGTGTGTGTGTGTGTGTGTGTGTGTGTGTGTGTGTGTGTGTTTGGGAGCACAAAGTCAAACTGAATTATTTTCACAGCAGCAATCTTCTATTTTGGATGCTCTGCTTCTTTCTTGAACTGTTGGAGAGAGATGCTTCCTCTCAATGATTCAATCAGTTTCTCACCTGGAGTTTGAGTTTGTCAACGTGCTAACCCACAGAGTTACCATACATTTGTTTTCTTGTTTTATAATGCCCCCCACTGACTTAGAGATGCATGATTTTTTTATCAGACATAAAAAGTTATTCTAACTCTCACACTGGCTCTGTCTCCGAGCATCAGGTCAGCAATAACATACAATAAATATACTTTCTCCGGACTCGTCCTGCAGTGTCTACTCAGTTTCTAGCAGAATACAAATAGAAGCTGTTCTGGAAGAAGAATTGGCAAAAAAGTGGTTTCATCGTCTTAAATCCACATTACATTTATTCTTCTGATCATGCACTTTCATGGAATTAGGGTTGAGAAACAAAACAAAGCACTGAAAAGCATTAGAAGGTGGAGAACAATATCCGAGCAATGGGATTGCTCCCCACAAGCATCACACTGCACAGTGATCATGTGTGGCTCCAGGAGACCAGCACAGGTCCGTGGGGGCAGGCAGCCGTTTGCTGCAAAGACAAATTGAGCTGTCAAACCTTTTTTCTTCGTTGTTTTTAACATCTTTCTCTGCAGCAAACAGCATTTGCGGAAGCGTTTTGGAGAAGGTGCTGGAGAATTTGCAGAAATCCCTGCCAAAGTTTAATTTCTGCAATAATCCTGGTCCACATTAATATTTGTAGCTAGCAGGCTATTAACCAACACTTTAACCCTTGTGATGTCTTCCTGTCGACCATGCAACTTTTTGTTTGCTTTTATCAAAGTTTTTTTTGTCACTTTTTCTGATGTTTTTTTATCAGATTTTGTTTCTGCGCCTTTTGACATTTTAGTGCAATTTTCCCTGCGTTTTTGAAGCTTTTTCTGACATTTTTTTCAACATTCTTTTATTTTGCTTTTTCAAATGCTATGAAATTAAATAAAACTCCCAAATTCAATGAAAGCAGCGAATTGATGGTTTATTTTACTTGTGAAGAGCATTGTGTTGTTTTTTGTTGAAAATCTGTCTGAAAAAAAAACAAACATTTGTGATATAGAAACTTTTTGAAAATGGGTCAAATTTGACCTGAGGACAACAGGAGGGTTAACATTATTTTAGCGTCTTTTCATGTGTAATTTTAGTTTCCCGGCCTGCAACTTGACTGTTTTGGTTAATTTATTCCTCACTCTATAACACCGCTCAACCAACCAAAATGAAGCACGAGGGGGGGATCATCATCATTGTGGGACTGCAATCATAACAAAAATATACATTGCACGTTTGCCACCTCAATAAATAAGACCGGGACTAATCTCTGCACTGGACATTATCATCTTCTAAAACATCCAAGAACCGTACAATAATTTTGTCCCCAGTTGGACAGTTGTCCTAAATCAACCAAATAATCCACTCAACACTGCTAAATGCAACACATGTAAACACACACACACACACACACACACAATGTGAAATGTGAAATGACCACCAAATAAATCCAAACACACTCTCTAGAAGCACACACAACAGTAAAAATATCAACCACACGCACAATTTGGAAAAAGCTGCCCTGGCAATTTGCTGTCGAGCCCTGCTGACATTTCGGTCTTCTCTACAGGCCCCCAGACTACAACTGCAGATGGAGGCATTCCAGCTGTTATCTGAGAGCAACATATGCATGTAGACAGCAGCAGTGACTTTGAAAACAGAAACTGAAACCTGCCTCCTCTGCAAGCAGCAGCTCTTTTCTTAGCTTCACTCTGATGGGAATGACAGGGATCTTCCCTTTCCCTCCAGTTCTCGGCAATTTAATCACAAAATTACTCTGATGACACTTATATGCTCTCTGCTTTTCTTTCTTTAGCTTTGTTTAAAGGAGAGGCGCATAATCATCTGTTCTTTGTACTCCGAGGAGTGAAAAAGAGCAATTAATTACTTCTGTGACCTCTCTCCTTTCTCCACCTCCTGTCTCTCCTTCTGTCTCTCGGCAATGCAAAAGGCCAAAGAACATCTGTCAAATTTGTTTTCCCTCTCTTATTTTGCATTTTTTCCTTTCAGCATCCTTTATCACTCTGTGAGACTCACAGTTACACACACACACATACAAATGCAGACTGCACAAACTCTCTCTCACACACACACACACACACACACACACGCATCCAAAACATATACTGTCATCCTAGAGACACACGCATACAAATGCCGACTGCACAAACTCAAGAAAGAAAGGTAAATGTTCAATATAGCTATGCCAAGACTCAGTTATATGTCAACTAAACGTCTTTATTGACACACTCTATGAGAGTGTGTGTCTCTGTGTGTGCGTTATGACTGCATAATAGCTCTGAACCCCAGTGGGTCTGTCTCTCCATCTCAACTAATTTTTGTTTTTACTGCACACTAATGGGCTATTATGAAACACAGACACACACATAACCTCGTAGTGTGTGTGTAGTATGTGTGGGTGGATGGAGTGTGTGTGTGTGTGAACTAGGCAAAAGAGTTTCTCTCAAATCATCAGTTTCCAGCGGTGAGGATAGATTGGTTTTAACTGAATATGTGAAATGAGCCCCTTCTAAACTCATTCAATTAGATTTTTACATTTCCCAATAGGCAACAATTAGCTCACAAGAAGTGCTACTTTACAAGACCCAGACTACAATTGCAGGGCTGGAATGAAATGTTCAATTAGCATTACATTGTGTAGATTTTTGGAAGAAAATGTAAACATGTTACACACGGTAATCAGCACTTCTAATTGAATGCTTAGTCAGAAAAACAGCTTCGCTAAACAATGGTGTCCAAAGCAGCAAACCAGATAGGATTATCAAACTCTGAATCTGAGGCTGCTTCCTTCTACTACGAACAACAAAAGCTGACAATTTTGTCTGGACAGACGAGGACTTGGAGTTGCATGTTTATCTGATGAGGACCGACACAGTCGACCGTGATAAGCCACAGCACAGCACCCACGGGAGCACAGCACCCACGGGAGCACAGCACCCACGGGAGCACAGCACCCACGGGAGCACAGCACCCACGGGAGCACTACCAATATCCTGAGCCTCGCAGCCCTTTGGCCGCTGCTTGAGAGCGGGAGGCAACGGGCTGAGGAGGGTGAAGCAGACCCTCCTCCTCCTCTCGCTCTCTCTCTTTCTCTTCATCCATAAGGTTGTAGCCTACATGTGGTCATCGAACTAAAACAACCTTATCCACATTGTCAAAATCATATTGAGCCGTTACATTAAAAATCTTTTAGATAACAGGAGCCTGTAATTTCTGTAGCCTACTCCGTAACAACAGACTACCTGAACACATTTTCTCATCTCTCTCTACACTGCTGTCTTCAGATTTTTGGGTTTTTACCCTTTAGACGGAAACACGACGGTGGAACGTATTTAAGATTTCCACTCTGGAGGGTGGTTTCACTTTTTTTGCGTTTTTAAGCCCCAAAAACTATTAAAAGTCACATCTGAACAAATATTTTTATGTTTTCACCCGCGAGATTTCTCGTGTAAACAGGGCCTAAGCTAAATTATGTGTTCACCCCTGTTGAAAAATCTCAGAAACCAGTGAAATTACCTAATGGAGAATGTTCCTTTCACGTCGTTTCTGTAGTTGCCATGTTTAAGTCAAAAAAAGTTTAACAATCATCATCTCAGACGGCAGCCACCAATAGCCGCCATATTACTACTGGAAATGTGGCAGCAACCTGTGTAATGGCACTTTTAAAGATACCCGAGGGTAACTAAAAGGGAAACAACAACTGGATGTAAAGGGTTAAATTAAAAAAAGTAAGTTAAGTCGAGAAATATGAACAAGAGTCTTACCAGCAAATAGTGTTTTGAAGAAACGATGCTCTCTCTCTGTGTCTGAGCTCATTATGGACGCATGAATGTGAAAGTTAGTACGGATTCAGGGATTATTCTTTCATTTCCCACATGGGTTTCAGGTGACTGGTAATAAGCAGAGCATTATTTAATCTACACCCATGTGAAGAAGCTCAACAGGGGCCCCGGGTAAATAATGATGAGACAGAAACTTTTACGAAAACAAATTAGCACTTCATGTTTGGTGGGATGGATTACGGAGCTCAGGCAATTTTCAAATCTGTTGGGCGTTGTTTTTCATATTTTACAAGAATAAATGACTTTCTCCTGAAGCTAGAAGACATGAATCTTGATTTCTCCGTCGCGTTGACGGTGTACAGACAACAACAGGGAGAATAGAAAAGGAAAAGAGGCAACTTGGACGGCTGGCACAAACTTGAAATCAATTGACCAAAGTAATTTCACACAGTCAGAAACACATCATGAATAAAATAAAATAGCATAGTGTAAATAAAAAGTCTCAGGTCATATTCACTTGTTATTTCACTTGTGTCTTCCCAATAGGATCGATTTTAAATAATCTTAAACAGATCAAACATGGTAATCATTACAAAGCTGTGAAGTAAGTAACAGCAGTTTAGTCAGAGTTATGCTCTTAATAAGAAATATAAAAACCTAAACTGTATGATGAAGTGATGATTGAGTTTGAGAATGTGTCTAAATGTCTTCTGTCACATATTCATCACACTGTGGCAACAAAACGACGCCAATTTCTCTGCCTCCCCCCAACCCGGTCTCACGGCAATTTGTGAAAAGATTATGTTATTTTGATCTAATGATTCGTCAACAGGGATAGGCTTTTCTCGTTTATTTCATGGTGATCACCAGAAAATGAAAAATCGTGTCACAATAGATTAAATTACGTCACCATTTTACAAAATGCCATAAGACTGGGCTGCTCCACCCCGTCAAAGATGAATAGGATTATGTTTGTGCTGCTCAAAAGATGAAAATGACATTTGAAAAACTGTCTCGGTTCCTCCAGATGAACTCAAACTTCGCTTTGAAAATGCATTTGTTTTGTAGAAAGTACAGCAGTCTCTGTGATCCTATATGAAAATATGGGTTAATTAACCCTTTTAAACACACACCACTGTCAATATGTTGTCCTCCCATATAATGGTAAATGGTTGTATGTGTGTTTTATTATATTCTGTTTCAAGCCTTGTAAAAAGGACTCAAAGGCCAAGAAACTCAAACTCAAACTCACTGTGTTCGAACCCGGACTTCAACTGTAACACAAAGAAACAACACACCACAATGACAGATTGTTTGAACTTACTAAGAAAAATCAGAGAGCATCAAGATGAAGCTGTGAGCCAGAAAGTAAGAAACACGCCCAAGAGGAGTGTAATGAAGAGAACAAAAAGCTGATTGTTCTGTCTGTTCATCCGCTCTCTGAGTCCAACATACTGTTCAGTCCATCAGACCTCTCAGCCTTTTACCAAATGACCCATTCAATCACATATGACATGTGCTCACTGAGTACATGAAAGAATCCATCGTCCAATAGTGCGATCCATTTGTACTTAAAACTCAGTTTCCGAGTTCAAAATCCAACATGGCTGCCCCCTGTATCAACAGTTGTGAAAGCTGTAATATCATAAAGTTATAAGCACTTCGGTCTCATTTGTGTCATTCACACAGGCAATGTTCAACTTATGTTACGCTGTTTGTATGCACAAAAAAACGCGAAATGCATTGTTATCTACAACTAAAACAAGCTTTGAACGTACACATGTCCCACCAAAACAAGTCCCTACCCTAGGCTATTTTGCAGCGGCACCGTGGCTCCGTCCGGCATTCAGCGCCGCCCAAGACGATTGTGATCGGTTTGAAGAAATGACAATAAACCAGAGCACATTTTTTCTCCAATCCTGGACAGCTGTGTGGACTAAGGTCTGACAATGCGAGACTAGTGTTATACGAGCCTAGGTTAGCTTAGCATTGTAACACTCTTTCCATGGAGCCATTTGTGTGTCTGTAGAAGTGACTGAATACACCGTGTGTGCAGTTGTGCCATGGTTTTCTAGAGGCCCTCTCTTATCTCCTCCTTGACGTTCTACACTTGTCAGCTCCTGCACTTTGCCGATGAAAGCCTTTGTTGAAGCAAACACCAACTGCAAACTATTTCTGCCTCTGGAACCACGCTGCCTGTTGGTTGAAAGTAAACACATCGTGGATGTCTGAAACAAATAGATTTGTCAGCTCAGGGCCTTGAAAGCAGCAGGACATTTTTTTGTCTCAGTGACAGAGAAGCAGACATCTTTTTTTTGTTTGTATGTCGAGGGAATGGCAAGCACCAGCATTGTCACACTCAGTGACTGTCTCTGATGCCATGACTAACCTTCGTTGCTATTAACAACGCTCTAATGGCCCTCCAACTCACCAGGCAAAGGAGCCCTCGAGGGATCCCTATGTGTGTGCAAGTGTGAGAAGTGTTGCCTTTTCTGTCCCCGGGAATAGAGAATAACAGGACCGCCACGTTCAGGGAGCTTTTCCATTACAGCTAATAGAGCAAGATAGATGCTGGTTAATGAGCCTGTGGACCGGCTGCGATCCCGGCCTTTACCCTGAGACTCCTTTGTTTTCATCAATGCTAACTGGTGTGAGAGACGTGACAGTGTGGCCCAATTTTCTACCACAGATTTCACTTAAAGCGCAGAGCCATTAGTTTGGTACCATGTTGTGGAGAGACAATGACACTGTCACATCTTTTGGCAATTTTTTTTTTTTTTTTTTTTAAAGGAGCAGAAATTGTTTTTTTTTCTTCTTTTTTCTAATGTCTGGAAACATTTTTTGGTGTTGTGCCTCTCTTTAAAATAAAGGCAGTTTTCAGTCTGAAAATAATCTTTTCTTTGTGTTTGAAATAAACATTGCTGAAGGAGAGCAGAAATATTTCTCAAACACCTTTTTTGTTTGCAATAAATATATATGGAATTGATTTCTCTCTCCTCCTGCCAATTGGTCAGTCTGTCATTCTGTTTTAGGCTTCTTGGTTTTGAATTGTGAAACTCTTGTGAGTGTTTTGCTGCCAGTAATATACTTCTACAGTCTTATCAATTAGGATTCAGGATTAAAACATACATAGGGATGACATAACAGAAAAGGCAGGTGACTAATTTGGGAATACAACTTAATTTGTGTACAAAAGAGTACCAAATCTGCACTTCACTTGCATAAACAGTGTACAAATTAATATAAAATGTGCACACATAATCATCTGCAGAGCTACTGCATCCATTATAACAAATGAAATGTGTTGTTGAAGAGAAATCTGAATATTCATAAAGTCACTGTAGAGCACATCCACTCTCAGTAGTCAACAGTTGATACTTCATAAAGTTTTATATTCCAGACTGTGTCAGCAGGTAATAACTCTTCTGAGTTCAGTAACATTGAATCCACAAATCCATCAAAATAATCACTCGACAGCTACGTTTTAGTGTAACTACTGTATGTCTCTTTTGTATTTTAACTTGCGGGCCGGAAGCTTTTATATTATTTTTTTTAAAGATTTTTTTGGGGCTTTTCCCTTTATTAAAGTGTGACAGTGTATAGACATGAAAGGGGAGAGAGAGATGGGGGTTGACACACAGGTCCGATTCAAACCCGGACCGCTGCAGGACTCAACTTGGGGCCAACGCTCTAACTGGGTGAGCTAAAGGCCGCCCCACTGGGGGCCGAAAGCGACACTCAGTTTTGTTCTTTTCATGGGTTTTGTGGACAATACAAAAAATATACACAATCTTTTTTTAAAAACTCTGATGAGATTAATCCAGGTCAACATAAGTCTAATTTTAACCTTAAAACAGCAAAAACAGATTAGGGGACTAGATGCAGAAGGAGTGTTCATCTTTAAGATAAATAAGGATATGAAAATGACGCCTAAACTTAAAGCAACACCAAATATTCTTTTGTACCTTAAAATAATTTAGTAATAGTTTCTGGGCACCCGGATGGCTCGGTTGGTGGAGTGGGCGCCCATGTGTGGAGGTTTGCTCCTCTACGTGGCGGGCCCGGGTTCGGCTCCGACCTGCGGCCCTTTGCTGCACGTCTTCCCCCCCCCTTTCTCCCCTTTCGTGTCTTCATCTGTCTTGTCAAAAAGGCCCAAAATGCCAAAACAAATGTTTAGAAAATTGTTCCAGTGGTTCATCAACTCATAACAGGGTGAACAGCACTTCTGAATTTGCTTTGGGGCCCTTTAACGACTCTAACCGCACTATGCAAGTTTGCCAGATCGGGTAGTGGATCTGTAGTTCCAATGAGACAATGCCAACCTGTAGGGGGACCGAAGAGGAAACGTGCTTTAGTGTGGCTTTAAAGCTATAGTGCGTAGTTTCTGTCTCCATCATGAGGAATTCTAAGTAATGACAACAAAAATGTCGGCGCATCCACACGATACAGCCTTACGTGATCATGCACCACCCCCACCCTATGGTCATTATCTTCACTCGAGTTTCTGCGAAAGTCGTCGGACGACACAATCTTCGGAACATCGTCATACTGTGAGATACAGAGAGAGTTGTGTGGAGCTGATAGTCTTAATTAGGTTTGTAACAACTCATTTGCCAATAGCTTGAATGCCATTCATATCAAAAAGTTACGCACTAAAGCTTCAATATCACAGAGATGTTGATAACATTTTGAACATTTTCACGCAGAATCTCTGAGTCTTATCTCACTGCCTAGATTCCTGTGTTCCTCTCCGAACATTAGAGATTAAACATCTGTCAAACGGAAATCCTTCACTTTCTCATCTGTCCTGGTTTTGTTATACAGGCTTCCCTCGTTTCTGCTGTGATGGAGCAGAGGCACAGCCGCTTGTTTCGGCTGCTCGGGGAATCATGAATGCTGACTAAGTCTCCTCTTGTTCCGCGTTGAGAGTGTCAGATAAATACATGTGCTAAATGCTACTTCAGTGTGATCCTAAGTGGTGTGAATCAGAGGAAGCGCGAACAGAGGCAGTATGAATTATCCAAAATACCTTGTGTGGTTCCATTCTGTTTGTTTGTGGTTATGGCTTTGAACTGTGCCGGGCTCCTACGGGTGCTTTCAGACACCACCAGTAATGTATTGTTTATGGCACAGGGCCTCAGGCAGACAGAATGATGTATTGAGCCGTTCTGTTTTCTTCTCACAATCCGTCTTCAAAGAAACAAATCGATCTGAAACAGAGAAGTAGGGGGAATGGGCAAAATTGCAAAAATAGACTTTCTTTA
Organism: Etheostoma perlongum; assembly: GCA_026937815.1. Taxonomy (NCBI): domain Eukaryota; kingdom Metazoa; phylum Chordata; class Actinopteri; order Perciformes; family Percidae; genus Etheostoma; species Etheostoma perlongum. The sequence goes on along the minus strand of CM049387.1, from coordinate 26,819,413 downwards.
TAGTGTTTTGATGCTGTGATATGTTATTTTGTCAGGAGCATTTTTAAGGCAAAATCAAAGTTTACCCTTCGGAGCAGAAAAGAGCAGAGGCTTACGTATTTATGAATTTTTAAATGTGTGTGAGTCATGTTGGGTTGGTGTATGTGTGTGTATAGTGGTGGGTAAGCAGCAGCAGGGAGCTGTTAGCCACAATAGCAGTGGTGCATTCAGGGTCCTTTAACAAAGCTTTAAATCTATTCTAAGCTATCAAATATTTTATTTAAAATATAAGAAACCGGCAGACAAGATATTTACCCTACTTTTCTGCATTTAGATTGATTTATGTTTTCTCTAAAGGTGCTTTTTCATGCACAAAATAAATTTCTTTGAAGCAGTTCATTCATTTCTTTGGGGCTTTACACAAAAAAATGGAGTAAAAAGCTGTCAGTAACACAAAGTATTATTTTATGTGTCATGTATGCATCTATTTCTGTGAAATATGAGTCCTGTAGCTGCCAGCAAGAGTGACAGCTGACATGAAACAGATGTGGAACCTCTGCACATTTCAATTTCACAGCAATTATGCAAACGCACCGTCTGCACGACCCTGTGGTATGTTCTCAAAAACACAATGGTGGCTGCAAAAGGTCTCAGTACAGCTGTGATCATCTGTAAAACCAGAATTTGGTAACATCTGTGGCTCTCAGCAGATGGTATATTTTTCCCATAATACTTCTCAGAATTCACATTTCATTCTTTTATTTTCTGTTGATAATCTTTGACTTTATACGACGCTGTTGTCTGTGTCTGTTCAGCCCCAGCGGTTATATAACAGGCCAATTCTCCCTCTGTTTATGTCCCCGACATTACAACACACAATTTAGTGTTTGTACTCTACAAAACAACAGATGGAAAGGTTTTTACAAAAGGGTTATCAAAAAGTGTATTGTACTGGTGTTGTAGGATCTTTATTAGATTAAACTGTCCTAAATAACTGGATTTGTCTCTAAGTTCCTCTGATAAAGGCCTGTTATTTTTTAATCAATCGGTTGAGAGTTACTGGGGGAAGAAGTGTGGTCTCTGACCAGTAAAAGACTTCATTTAGTGTGTATATCTACAAACAGCAGCTAGAAAGGATTTTTTTTTTTTTAAATAGGGGTCATGCGTATTGTATTGACGTGGTAGGATGTTTTATTAAAATGTTTTAATTCCCCTGATGAAGGCTAGTGACCTAAACAAGTTTTAATCAATAAGTTGAGAATAAGTGGGCAGAGTGAGTGTTGCACCTGCTTTTCCTCATGATGGATTCGTATCTTTAATGATGAAGCAGCACATATGACTGTGAGAAAGCATCTTTTGAGTCTGTTCTTTTCATACCACTTTCTACTTCTACTCTGCTCCTTTTCAGGGAGAAATATTGTACTTTTCACTCCACTTCATTCATTTGACAGCTGTAGTTACTTTACAATTTAAGATGTTTGCACACCAAACACCTGTAGTTTATAAAATATGATGGTTTATTATAAATTAAACTACCCAACAATATAGCACTTTTACTTTTAATACTTTAAGTACATTTTCCTGATGATACTTTTTACATACTTTTAAGTAACATTGTCAGTGCAGGACTTTGACTTGTAACAGAGTATTTATTAAGTGTGGTATTAGTTCTTTTACCTTAAGTAAAGTCTATGAATACTTTTTTCCACCACACATGATTATGAAAAATGTTGAAATGACTGCAGCTGTAGGCTGGATACAGGACCTCCTGCTCCCTGTCCCACAGCGGATCCGAATCTAAAGACCTTCTCCTCACTCACATAGCCAGGCCCTTTGCTACCTCACCGACCTGCTCCCCCAACACACTCCGTCTAGCAGTCTCCGCTCCTCTTTTAGTCTCGTTTAGTGTGTTGTCTTCTTTTTTAACTTGCTATTTAAACATTTTATAAAGTGTCTTTGATTATCATGAAAAGCACTCTATAAATAAAATGTATTATTATTATTATTAACTAACGCTTAGTGTTACTTAGAGAGTAACTGCAAAAGTTAAGGGCAGGCAAAACATGTATTATGCACCCATGGAAACACAGCAAACAATTATATACAAGCAGTATGAAAATAAAACTTAACATATGCAAACACACACACACCCACACACACACACACCTGTTATAGACATTGTGGCAGAGCTGTTATAACACTCATCACCTCTTGAGGGCAGAATGACTCTGCAGTAAAGTAACAATTTCAACATTTTAATCTTTTTCTCCTTCACTTTCACTCCCTCTGATTTCTTCTTTTTACTCCCAACCTTCAACCTGCATCCTTCCTTCTCCATTGACCTCTCTCCTTCTCTTTCTCTCTCTCCCCCCCACACTCTCTTTCACTCTCTCTCTCTGTGGTGTATCCAGCTAACAGTGTCACAGGCTCCACTGCTTTACCAATTCCATCAAAAAGCTATTTAACAAACCGCAGACCTGGGCAGCCGTGCCTGCAATGCCTCCACTATCCCTTCATTTTTCTACCCTCCTCTCTTTTCCTCAGTTGCACCTCTTTCTCTCCCCCCCATCTCCACCTCTGTTGGCTCTACACCTTTCTCCACCCTCCTCTCCTGCTCATTTATACATAACTCTCTGTCAGTTCAGGCAAGTTGAAAGAGGCCTTGAGAGGAAAAGGACCCTTGTTTTCTAATCATTACGTTCCACGTAAGTTAACACGCCTTGTCATGCTTTATGAACAGCACTAAAAGTTTAACTTGCATTTAATGTAATTTTAAATCCAATTTTATGACATCCCACAAAACAGTAGCTCCATGCAGGAAAACGCTCAACGTGCTTAGCATCTAAAACAACAAGTGGATAGAAAAAGGTATGTCCTGTCCAAAATAATAAAAATGTACAGTTTTTCCAGCTGAGAAACTTGCCATACAAAGTAGATTATAGCCTCTTGAGATGAACCATCTTGTTATAAATGTTTCAGGATACTAGCCAGCTAAATAACAAAAGCATATGTTATTTAAAAGTTGGACATTTTGGGAAATATGTTCTTTTTCTTGCTGAGTTAGATGAGGAGATGGATACTGTCTGCATGTTAAGAAAAGAGCTGTAGCCAGGAGAGAATTAGCTTAGCTTAGCATAAATACTGGAAGCAATAAACATGTAGTCTGGCTCTGACCAAAGTTTAAAAATACGCAGACACACACAAGATATCTAATTAACACGCTAAAATCCATACACAAACACAATTGTTAAGTGGTTTTGAAGAGAGTTACCGCTGCAGCGCATAGTGCAGTCTTTATGCTAAGCTATGCTAACCAGCTTCCGGCTGTGGATTTAAACGTAATGCACAAAGTGGCATCAGTCATCTCATCTAGCTCAAGAGATCAAAGCTTAGTTCATTTCTTTAACAATTCTTTTATTTATTTTAGTAGCATTATTTTAGTTTATCCTTACATTTTGAAATAAGAGATGACTAGTTTGTCTCTTACTGTATTCTACTTTTACAGCAAGTGTATGTGTCCTTTGCAGTCGTGCTGCAAAAAAATAATTTTTTGATGCAAATTCCTTTTTTATTTCATTGTTTTTAGATGCAAAGCAACACAAAGTCACTGTGTTGCTTGCACACAGTCAGCTTATTTTTCCACAGCGGCCCTCAAAGGAAGACGCTGCTTACCCCGTGTCCCCAGTCATGACTTTTTACAGTATTTGTTTTTTTGTTGACACAGTGGTTTGTGTGAGCCTGGCTCTTCCTCTCACTGCTGGCTGCGTGGTGCCAACATTTCCTTCTGCTTCAGGCTGTGCCCTTGGTTGTTTTCTGATCCATTTTTCTCATCCAGAACTGCCAAAGGTAATGCAGCCAGCTCGAGTCCCCCTGGTCACTCTGGTTAGCATTTCTCTTTGTAGTTACATCTTAAGTCTTAATATAAGGAGGACCAACAAAGAAAGAGAGTGACATGTAAAGAACAACTGTTTTTCTGCCTCTACATGTTTTGTTTACATGAAACTTTTAGAGCATTTTTGCCTCTCGAAACTTCCTCTTCCACATAAGTAGTCAATTTAGCTTTCTATTTCCAACTGTTTCGTATTTTCTATTTGCTGTGGTTGCAGTTTACATCCACATTAATCTAAAGAGGAGTTCAATGGTGGGGGGGTCACTCTCTAGGTAGCAGTCATTACTCAGCGGCACTCTGCGGTGTGAACGTTTTGCCCCTGATAGCGCTAGGTGACACCACAACCCGCAAGCTCTTTCCTTGATCGCAGCAGAGAATCTGTCAAGATCAGCTGTGGATGCCAGGAGGCAGGGAGTGATTTGTTAAACAAACCAGAGGGGGGGGGATGTTTTTTGATCATGCACAACAAAACAAAACATGCAAAACTTAAATGCCCCTTGCAATACCGTGGATATAGAGCCACACAAACACTTAAAAATGCATTCAATGGAAAATATAGTGATTTCAAGACAGGGAGCGGAGTTGCAGCGAAAACTAAATACTTTCACCCAGGAACCGCTTGTTCGTTCCTCTGGAATGTCTCGATCCAAATTTTTTTTCTTAAAACGTAACTAAACCAACTAAATTAAAAATACTTCCATTTTTGGTAAATAATGGTGTATTGGTGAAGTAACATTGATTACTTTGAGGGGGCGGGATACATTTTGTCACCCCTGGGGATAAAAATAATTCAGCAGAGGCCGGGATATGTAAACCAGAAGGGGGGAAATCCCACGCACCCACTCTGCCAGGAGGCGTACCCAAAACTTAACATGCAGCTGATGTCACATGAATGATCGGCTTTTAACTCCAGACTCCCGTGCTGAATAGGAAGATTACTAATAGTAGACGTGGATCAAATGACACTGAAGGCAATATGTTTCAACAAGTAAAAAAATAGGAAACCTAAAAACTATGGACTTGCCAGCACTCGGCCATGCCACAAAAGCTCAGGAAACTGCACTCACTGAAGACTGTGTGGTAGGGTTGAGAACCCCTGAACCGGCAAGTAAGGGGACCTGGGGCTGGGGGTGTGGCCTTGACCAACTGCCACTTTGCTCGTTTGAAAGCCATGATATCTCTCTCTCATGGGTGGGCCAAATTCTCTGGGCGGGACTAGAATAGTAAGGAGAGGTAAGATTCCAGATCGGCCAATCTGAGCTTTCATTTTCTCAAAACAGAGCAGATACCCAGGGCTCGGGACCATAGGCAGACTGGGGGAACTCATATTAATATTAAAAACCTCATAAAGTCAACCAGCAGAAAGAGTTGCTCAGTGATCAAATGCTTCGTTTTTCTGAGAACCTTTGGGTTTCCTGTTAGGAGTGTCACAATTCTCCAAATCCAAGATTCAATCTGACTTTCAATTTTAAGGTCACAGTTTGATTCAATTGAAGATTTATTTTTAATAATGTGTGTTAGGGACAACAATGCCACAATAAGAGCCATGAGATGGCAGAAGAGTCCTTAGCAACAACAGTTTGACTTCTCAGAATTAACAAAGTGCAACTGAATGTACCATTAGTTTAACAAGGTGACATGAACGCACCATGGAGTCCTACACAGAGCCCACACACTTTACCATTGTGGTTTGTTTACACTTACTCACTCGCGGGGAAGGCTAGATGTTACCACACCTGCCTCCTGCAGTGGCCACGGTGTCTGGAAAGGTCAAGCAACTTTATTGCCTTTATACATATATGACATACACAAGTAGGTGGGGGTGGAGAAGAGAAAAAATACTGGGGGAATCCAGACTGATGTCATGAAAATGGTGTATGTATGACACGCCAATTCATATGCCACCATTAGCGTGTTATCAAGACGCATACTCGCTTTTTAGCATGTTTATCAACGCTGTTTGGCCTCCATTGACTTACATTACCTTGCAAATTTGTGTAAATTTACGACATAGTGAGGATTATGAAAGGGCAAAAACCTGCATGAAGGGGTAAAACACAGGACTTTCACCCCGGAGACCAAGGATCTAAACTCAACCATCGGTTTCTTTTTTTTTTCTAAAGCCAACCCTGTTTTTCTTTTCCTAAACCCAACCGCATATCACGTTTCCTAAACTTAACCGCTGCTTTCTTCTCGCAATAACACGCCAAGTGTACAGCGTAGACATACACGCAGATAGCTCAAAATGCGTACAGATAACACGCCGCTTGGCTTAAGAAAGTCGGCGTGTATGTTTACACAAAGTCATGATGTCATGTCGGGGAATCGATTTTCGATATCGTGACACCCCTACTTCCCCTCCACATTACCACAAAGCTTGAAAGTCCATCTGCTCCTAAAGACCCTGAGATACAGTGAAAGGCTATGGATCAGGCAAGTAAGTGAACCTTGAGTTGATAGTGTTTTTTTTTTTTTCTCTCTCTCTCTCTCTCTCTCTCTCTCTGTGGAGGAGGGTCTGGCAATGAGACTAATCTACACACCACTATTCGGGTGTGACTCTGGAGGTCCTGGACTTTTCGCCCTTGGTGTGTAACTCTCCCCATGCTGTTGTGAGAACGTGTTCATTTGTGTGTGGAGGGGAGGAGGAGGTGTTGTTCAGCAGGAGGCCTGATATTGTGCTGAGACAAGGGGGACATGTCAGGGGCACAGACAGTCTGGACATCCTGGCTGACAGCAGGGTGCAGTCTGTTTTTTTGTCTCTTAGTGTACAGCATCTTCCTCTCTTATCCTCTCCTCCATTCCATCCCTAATTCCCATCCTCACACCATCATACCTCCCTCATTCCCTAGTCTCTCCCTTCCTCCCTTTTTTTGTTTCTCTCCTTCTATTTCTCATCTCCTCACCTGCAGCGCTGGCTTGAAGAAAGCAGCACTGACAGTAATAGATATTGAATTACAATTAATACTGCCTCGCTCGATTTGCCAATAGTCATCCTGCTGAGAGACGAGAAGTAAGAAAAGTAGCAGTAGAAAAAGGGAGATGAAAGTAGAGAAGTAAGAAAAGTAGCACAAAATGGAGAAGATGCAGAAACTTTTGTTATAGTGTTTTCAATCAATATTCTACTATGCCGGATTATCTTATTTATTTGCTGCAGTTGGATCAGTCAGCATTGTGAAATGTACCTTTAGGAAGTAATGTGTTGCCTACATGTTGATACGAGAGAAGCAATAACGTCTATAGACAGCGCCCTGCATCTCTACAGTTATTATCGGAGGCATTTGCAGAGTTGTTTATTTTGCATCTCGACTCAAGAGTGAAGTTAGTTAGATGTGGCCAACTGCCAAATGGCTGACGTCACATAGGCAACACGGTTTGGTTCTCTGGGAAGTGAGATCCAAAACACACCTGTAATTTCTGATTATCGCCAAAAGTGTCACCAAGGAAACAAACATCTTTGAGATTGTAACTTCAACTTAGTGCTTGAAGATGAAATCAAAATCACACCCACCAAATCAAAAGAACATAGCTTTTATCAGATTTTTTGCTCAGCTCAACACAAACTTAATGACACAAATACTTGTTTGGATAAAATGTTCAATAGAGTTGCAAAAAAAAAAACACAAAGTAAAAAATCTAGCCCAACAAATTGTAGTCCCTTAAGTCTATGTCAGGCAGCCTCAGAACCAGGCTATATGAGGTTAATGTGTGTGTTAATAATAAACCACGAGAGTTGTGGAAACCAAAGCACCAGTGTGGCTGGGAGCTTTAAGCTATTGTCTCCTACTACACTCTCCAAGCTGCGTCAACCAAGAAACAGACCCAAAATGTAACGTACAGAGTCATATCGCAATAACGCTTATTCAAATTTGACAGAGAGGAGAGAAAAAGAGAGGAAGGAGAGGAGAGCAGGATGGGGAAACTGTGTGCGTGTGTGTGTGTAAGCAAAACACAAAAACAGTTATATGCTGAGACAAGAGAGACAGAGGACATAAGATAAAATGACAATGAGATTTAGAAAGTAAAAGAAAGAAGGAAATTAAGATGTTACGGCTTTCTCCCTTTGGCAAGCTGGACTCCCCCTGGCAAGGTGACGCCTAATTCCTTAAACAACGTCCACCCAGCTGTGCAATAAGAGCAGATCATGAAAAACAAAAAAGACATAGTCAGTTAGGGGGCAAAAGAAGAAGAAGTGTAATCTGTTACCGCAGTGTGTGAGGCCTGAGAGCTCGTCCTTGGTGATCAGTCTTTTCCACTGAGCCGGAGGTTTCCTGTGGATAAAGGCTTTGGCTGGGGCAGGGAGGCAGAGCGCTCTGCTTGCGGATGTCAATTTGCAGCGTTAAACAGGTGGCACGTTACTAGCTGGCATTTGGAGAGCAGCGCTGCAGGGCAGCTTTCGCAGGCTTTTGCACTTCCATGCTGCAGGCATAGTTTCCTGGGATGGCGATGGGTTTTTTATACTGGAAGCCGAGTTTCCTCTGTTGTCTCTTCTGCTCTGGTCTGTTTTGTTCCAGAAAGAGAACAAACCCGACTCTGTCTGTCACTTTTATGATCCCCAGAGCCAAAAATCATGGGATATTTGTCAAATCACGCAGAAAGGAGACAGAGTTTTTCCCTCTCAGCCAAAATAGCCTCTTCTCTACAGAAAGGAGATTTTAAGGGCTTACTTACTGTGCTTGTTTATGTGCTTTTCCAAGTAGTTATGTCCTCTATATGACTTTTTCTCTCAACCACGTGTCATCCAGAGTGCAGCAGTGGATTTCTCTAATCGGCACACCTTAAACCAGAGGTGGAAGCAAAGCTTGAAACATCTCATGTTTGGTTGTATTGAATGATGTACTTGGAGGTATGGAGGTAACACTTGGGAGCTTTGTTCTTCCAACCATCATAAAAACCAAAACAATGAGCCAAAAGGGACTTAAAAGCTCTGAATTCAGGGGTCTTTATGATTGGATGTGAAATATTTATGCCAGGTTCAAAACACATGTAAAAATAGACCTGATCCAAAATGTGGTTGACCTTAATGGACTCAAAAAGAGACAGCACGTTTAGTCTGAATATCTAACGCCTCATTTAATATAAGATATTTTCTGTTTATAATTAGATAATTTGCAATGTTTTATTTCAAAGTTGACACAGGTTTGTATTAATATATCAAACTGTTACTGTTCTCTTGTCATGGCTGACTGTTATCTCTTGTAACTTGTGTTCCTTAAATGGACAGAGCAGTCAAAAAGTTTACGTCCCTTCCTCTCCAAGGCCACAACGAGTTCTTTTGTCTCTCTGTAGCGTTGGCGTTTTTAGACCCCCTAAAAATTATAATAAAACAAAACTAAAAGACTTGTGTGTTAGTGACAGAGGACAGACAATTACAGGTCCAAAGGGCTTGAAACAGGTTTAATATCCTGTGTGGTTGTCACCAATGCTATGCACCTGTAACCCACTCAATGAAAGGGTTAACAGAAACGTAGTGTTGGCCAATCGGAGGAGGTTGTGCCAGACTCCCGCCTTTGGCTGAGTCTCTATCTAATCTGTCAGAGGGAGAACAGGAGATGGTTGTGAAGTTTAACGTTGGTAGTCCAAAGAGAGGAAGTTGGTCATTTCATGGTGAAGGTTAGAACTCAAACGTGAAGCAGCTAAAATAGCTGAATGTTAGAACATTGTGTGAAATTGGTCGTTATTACTGTGACTTATAAAAGGGTCAGGTTTAGTTCCATCATAGTGGTAATAGTGTCAAAAAAACTTAAAAAATGATGGGCTAATAGAATTACTGGTTTATTAATCACACTATCATTTGGGGCTGAGCCCCCTAAAGGTCTGATCCTAAAATCACCCCTGCTCTGTAGATTTAGACATTTGTACAAGGTTTACAAGGTAAAGTTAAACTGATGGAAAAAAGAAACCGCACACTGTGCAAGCGAGGGCAGAAGCTGCACACGTGATTGGACGGTAGTACGTAAACAATACGACAGTCACAGAGAAAATATAATACAGAAATCTATAATTTAAGAATGGTGGAATTCTGAGTTTCTGGTTTCCTGCTCTCAAAGCTCAGTCTGCTGCTTCCTTTTCTTTCTGTTTAATTGTGTCCAACTAGATTTAATTTGCTGTCTCCCAACATGTGTTAATTCCACTGAAGACAAATAAAAATAGAAATTCATTATCTTGTCTTATTGTTCTCAGGAAACCGTGGAACGTAGGGAAATCTACTGCAGTCCTACCATATATCATGGCAAAAATGTCTGAATAAGACCTTGTTATATTTATGTGATGCAAGCAGTGGTTTTATGCTAGATAATTAAGTATGCAAGTCCTTCTGTTAACCCGCCCAATACACATATAATCAGAAAAAATCATCTTTAAATAGCAACGAAGACAATGTTTGCTTTTACTCAAATGGCTTTTTTTGTGTAAAGAAATTTATACTTTCATGATTTTGCTATACATTTTGTACAATTACTTACACAAACACATTTCCTATGTCACATCCCCCAAACCAGCTTTTGAATGCAGAGAACTTCAAGGTAAACCTCTCTGAATCACAGGCTTCCATTCATCCAAACAATGAGCGCTGGTTCACCTGATTAAATCTAACAGCATGTGTGACAGCGAACAAGAGACTTTGGAAACCCAACCTCTGCCTTCTTTACATCTGGATCCCCTGTCGAGTACACGAGGCGGTGGCGAAGTTTCTAATTCCACTGATGAAACCTGCTGTAAGGTTAGATCATGTTGGGCATCTACCTTTTTATAAACCATGCTGCTGAATATTGTTTTTTTCCAGGGTGAGATTTTCCAGGGGCGGGGAATAACCCCTTTATGGTCTACATATCCTGACCTCTGCTGAATTATTTATTATCCCTGCTGAGGACACACTGTATCCCCCTCCTCAAAGTGACCAATTCTACTTCACCAAGAGACTATTATTTACCTCCAATAGAAGGATTTTAAACTAAGCACTGTAACGTGAACAGTCTATAGTGTGATAGAACGATAAAATCAGAGCAGCAGCTGCTGGTTGTATTTAGCTGCTACATGGGCAGTTAGCTGTTCAGCTGCCAGTAGGTGAGTTAAGTTTAGGCACCAAAACGACTAGTTAAGTTCAGGAAAACCATCGTGGTTTGGATTAAGACATTCTCGAGTAAAGAATGATTGTTTCCTGGGTGAAAGTATTTTTGTTTTTGAAGTGAAGTGAACGCTGCTCTCCGGCTTGAAAGCGCTATATTTTCCATTGAATATTAAAATGCATATGTAAGTGTTTTAGCATGCCTGGCCGAGTGGCACTATATCTATGGTATTGCAAGGAGGATTTAATACTGGCATGTTTTGCCTGATCATAAAGCACCCCCTCCCCCTCGATTATTTGATAATGTAACGATAAACTGGAGGAGGAAATAGAAACAAACAAAACGATGAATGAGTCATATAAAGACAAAAAGTTTAAATGAAATGTCATCATTCACAGGATCTAATTACGGATTTATACTTGCAGATTATATCTGTTGGCACTTAAATTAAAGTCATATGGATAAAGCTTGTGCCGCTCAGGTCGAAAGCTGAGGCGTTGAAGAGCTGGCTCCTCTGATGAACAAAGCAGACATAGTAAGGAATATAAAGTGTAGATTAAAGTGACATCAAGTGAAGCCTTCACACCCGGTTTGAAGCCAACGTTGTGCTCCCACAGTCCGAGGTCCTGTCTGATTTTTCTATTCTGTGCTAAAAGGGTTCTTATACCATGGGTCAGTAAACAAAATGGGTTGTGGGCTGATAAATGGTCCCTACATAGCATGAGTGGGACTATTTTTTTCCTTAAATTACTCTGGGTGTCAGAGAAAAAAGGTTACACTTCTCATTTAGTTGCTGAGTTTAAAAACTACTGATGCTAAACTGAAACAGGTTGGAAACCTTTTTATGTGAGGATTACACAATATTAAAAAACAAAAGCAGCACTCATAGTGTCACAGGTTTTAAACTAAATCAAAGGTTTTAGTTGAACGCATGGCCAATTCAGATTTAGGCTAAAATTGAGGAGATTATGATCAAAAGCTCTTGAACAGCTACTGAATGGACCTAGTAGTGAGACTGTTTTGTTTAATTTAAACTGGCTTAACTAGTGTTGTGTACTGTTACGAGGGGTAATTGTCTCGCTTTGCCAGACCTTCCTCCACAGCACTGCGGAGGAGGGTCTGGCTAGTCCACATAACATTCCGGGATGGGAGTTTATTGCATTTCTTTAAACCAATCCCAATCGTCGTGGGCAGCGCTGAGCGTTGCACCGAGCCCTGCTGCTGTTGGAAAATAGCCATGTGCGTACGTTCAAAAGTTTTTAGTCGTGCAACAGAAAGGAAGTTGAAGGTCATTAATATAGACTACAAGGGTAAATACTTAGATAAAGGAAGCAATAGGAACCTTTGAAATGATTTATAGAGAGTTTTGGCACACACTTGGCACAGAGTATCACTTAACTAAGTAGAGATAAGAACTGTAAAATAAATCTAAGAAAATATCTCTGATTTGATAGATACCTCTTAAAAAAATTAGCTCCTGAAAAAGAGTTCAGAAGAGAGGTTTAAATCCTGCCTTACTTTCTACCTCTGCACACAATTGCGTGCTCACAAATGTGAGCTACACACACGCCGAAGGGCGCCTTTTTTGTTGCATCCAACACGGACAGTCACTGCCCAAACGTCCGTATTTTACGAGTTGCATGGGACCTTTAAAGTAGTACTCAAGCAGTAAGTAAGTAAGTAAGTAAGACTTTCATTTTATTGAGGGGTCGTCATGGTTGTCAAAATGCACAAATCGTCTCATGGTTTGATTCAAACATTTTTTTCCAACCGGGACAACAAATACACAAAAACCTAACTTACAGGGAAGGTAAAATGCTATTTGAATGCTATTGTGTTGTGTGTATTGTGTAATGGTATTAGACTGGCATAAATGTGACTGACATGGCAATTTATGTAATCTATATCAAGATATTTCACTAAAAGCCCAAAAATGTCAACCTGCTGCTAGCGCCAAAGGAAAGGTCAGAGAACCACATAAGTCAGAGGATTCATCCTCCGATGATCATTAATATTCAATCCATCCAATAGTTGTTGGATATTTCAGTCTGGACCCAAGTAGAGCGGTGGACCGGCCGACAGAGCAGCATTGCCATCTCTAGAGTCATGCTGCTAAAAGAAATTAATTCAAAAATAAAAATAATTTATAGTAACATATAAAACCACCTCATCTCAGTGCATTTAATGTGTAAACATATCCCCAAATATTCATGTATCAATTTCTTCTTTCACCTTACAGTTTTATCTCATGCTTTTAGGACTCATGGGATATTTGAACCTCCGCCAAAGAGAAACACTATCAACAAAAAAATAAGAGCACAGAGCCTCAGTAATGACTGATATGAAGTGACAATCCCCTTTTTATATAAAACAGGCCTGCTTATTGGCGAGAACACAAAGTGGAAGCTGCAGTAAGTAGTTACAACATCAAGTGAAAGAAAATTTCCCCTTAAAGGCTCAATGCGTATGAGCAGTCGGACGCCTGAGAGCCGGCTTTATTAATGTTGATATTTATAGCACTTGAGATGTTTAAGGTATACAATATAATGTAACTGTTCCATGGTGCCCTACAATATCCTGTAATAGCACACAAACAAATTCAGTTTCTCTACCTTATCTTTCAATTTCTCTAATCCTCTCCCCTCCCCACCTCTTCCTACTGTCTTCCTCCATCACTCTCACCCCTCCTGTGCTGTTCTCTTTCCTTTCCACATCCCTCTCTCCTCCCTTCTCTTCCTGGTTCTTGGCCATCCGTCTGCCTCTGTGCCTGAGGTGCCGCTTGCTATTTGGATGATTTAGTCCGAGAGGGAGAGAGGGATTTCATTAGCTGTTTACCTGTGGGCCTCTGGTACCTGTGGTGCTATAAGGCTGCTTTATTAAAAAAAGCTCACATTCAGCTGTGGAGGAGCACAGGGGCCCAGGAGGTTAAGGTTCAACCTGTGTATCTGGCCATGGGTTCAAGTCCTCGGAGTGGGTGTGCACCATTGGGCCTGGGATACCTGCAGCGCTACGAGGATGCTTTAGTTAATACTTGGTAGTAATGAACACAGGGGCACTGATGTGCTGTGCGTTTGAGTCCTCGGAGTGGGTGTATACTCATGGGCTTCAGGTAACCATGGTGCTATAACACAGGTTTATTAAAAATCTACACCACACTGGTGGGGAGTTTACTTCAGGTTGTGGTAAAGACTTTTGTGGTCGGTGTTGTGAGTTTGAGTCCATTTTTGGAAAAAGATATGAGCTATTTCATTAAGGGTTTACCTCTGGGCCTGCCCGTGGCCCTTTAAGCCTTCTTTATGAGTTGTGTTCCAGGTTATTAAAGAGTTTTCAGTATTTTAGTCATCATGCCTGTTGGTTATGATAGTTAATAGCTGTCGAAACATGAGCCTACCCTGTCTCCTACAAATTACATGTATATACTGTACATATATATTTTTTCATTAACAACCACATTTCATATATTTTTTAGTCAACATAGGCGACATTTTTTGTGACTATAGCGACAAAGTTGCAAAACGTTAATAGTTAACAAATTTACAAAAGGTTCACAGAAACAAATTCATTGTTGAAAATCTGTTCTCCAGACTAGTACTGAAACAATCAATCGTGGTTTATAATAAACAAATCTTGATTTCATGATTTTGCATAAAACGCCACATTCAATGTCACTTCAGGATGTATGGTGTATTTTTTTGTTGTATTTTTGTCGTGCAGAGAAAGCTTAGGGTGTGGAAGATCTTTTTGGTACAAAAGTTCCTCTTTTTCATACTATTTCTCTCAGAAAGTTAAAAAAAAAGTGTCTATGGAGACACAAGAAGAAGATTTGATACTACGTAAGAAGACTAAGTTTGGAAGGCGACCATTTGATTTGACAACACAGACTGCTGAAGCCTCATATGGCTGAACTTTGGAATACATTTGTGTACAGAAATACAACTGGAATGTGGATTCGCGAGATATCTCTCTGCTGCTTGGGTATGGACATGAGTAACAATTAATTACCAATAACTCTTTCAATGTCTGAGCATGTGAGAGTTTTTTCATACAGTAGACTATACAAGCCTATCCTTTCACCTAAACACACTCAAGCTCCAGGATGCAAACCCCAACCTTCAGTAAAGTTCAGCATTTTGTTCCCTTGCCATCCATCCCAACCTTTTCCCTACAACGCAATCAATAAACTAGAAAAATGTTCCTAGTAAACATACAACACGAGGCAAAATGTACGTTAACACATCAACCTAAACAATTTAATAGTATATAAATGCAATTTTAAGAGACAAGAACTATCAGACAATTTGTAAATATTCCAAAAGTTTATCCAGATTATCTTTACTACTTTATTAGGAGGCTTTGAGCTGCATGTGTGTGCTGGTGGTGAGATTGGTCTTATTTAAAAATTTAGAAATTCCCATTGCACTCCATTGTAGACAGAATACCAGCTGAGATCAGTTGCATTGTTTTTTAACCACTGCAGCAATTTTCAGATTACATTATGTACTTACATAATAGTAAAATGGTTCTCCAATGTTTTTCTAGTTAGTTTTTTTTAAATGATATCAGATTAGTAAACATAATGTACCTTTGGAACATTGGATGAATGGTTGCTGATAATGGGTAATGTAGATATTGCATTAAAGATCAGCCCCCCCACTCAGATCAGCTGGTATTCTGTATTGGAGTGGTATGGGAATTTGTAAGTGACCCCAAACTTTTGACCGGTAGTGAATATATGTCATTGCCACTTTAGGCTGATTAAGGAACTACATGGAGAGGTTTTACTCACTCAATGGTGATGTCCAAAGTTGATATGATGACTGTGATGCTGTTTTATCAGGAATCTACACCAGCAAAGCAAACACGGAGTGAAATAAGGAATTCCTTTTTCTGAGCAGAATGAATCAAACACGGATCGACGGTGTGAGCGTTCTCTCTCTTGGCAGCGTTTCATAATGAACTAGCAGTATTTGTTTGGCTGTCAACCTGTATTAAGTGGCAGAATTAATCAAGCTTATCTTTGTACCGTCAGCTTTAATCAACACCGCTTGGCATGTTATGTGCCCTTTGACATCATTTGTATGCAACAGTCAGCTCTCTGCTCTCAGAGACAGCTGTGGATATAATAGGTCACACACAAACTCTCTCTCACACACACAGCACATATGAATATAGAAATGTACAGATTACAAGTGCAAACATG
The DNA here is from genome assembly GCA_026937815.1 of Etheostoma perlongum. NCBI lineage: Eukaryota > Metazoa > Chordata > Actinopteri > Perciformes > Percidae > Etheostoma > Etheostoma perlongum. The sequence goes on along the minus strand of CM049387.1, from coordinate 26,803,281 downwards.
TGTCCACATATAGACACCCATATGCACATAAATACTTAACATTCAGCTACTTAGAGTGCATACATCAAGAACTATGTAATCTAAACATACACATACCCACAAGATGGAAAAAGAAACAGATAACAAGTAAAGTTAAAGAGAGTTGGAGTTCCCAGAGGGAAGAAACGAGAGTGTTGTTGAGACTGTGGTGCCCCTTTCTTTATCAGCTCAGAATGTACATTCTAACAGTGCTAAACCTGCCAAAACACTGCAAACTAGCTGAATATATTTAGTGTGAAGTGTTTTCCCCGGCAGTGGTATAACACATTCACAACTACAACAATTATGCAAATACAAATGCAAAACCCTCAAAGATCTTTTAAAAGTTTAATAAGAACTCATTATATTAAAAAAAGGTCACTTGATAAGCACCAAAACTTGCGAGTGATCAAAAATAGTAATAACTAATTCAAATAAGCATACGTTATAACACATGCAGCAGAGCATATGTGATTAAAAGACGAACATAAGACATTATCTAGTGATTGACACTTTGGTAATAGTTAAAGTAGATAATCTTAAAATTGAAATGGACCTATTTATTTATTTTTTAAATAGATCAAGAGCTTTGTGGCTTTGTGGATAGCACTGTTGGTTTGTTGTTTGACTGAAATATCTCAACCGCCAGATCTTTCTATTAAGATCTGAGACGTCCAGGTTTGCTTTGATGGAGCTCCAGAAATAAAAAAAAAGAAAGAAAGAAACATTTTTTATAGGCATCATGATTGCACTATGAAAGGAACTCACTATTTCTGTGAGTCTTCCTCTCGGCCTCAGTTGGAAGAGAGAACGCTGACTGATAGGCGGCCGGGTGGAAAGGTTGCTTTGGAGGCCCATCACTCTGGGAGAGGCCTCAGTGCTCCCCAACACACACACACACACACACACACACACACACACACACACACACACACACACCTGGTAGCTGGGGGGGAAACCAAGATCACAGGTGGTGAGCAGTGTCACAGTTGGAGCTGAACATCTCTCTTTCTTTTTTTCCCCTCCATCACTCTTGGTGTCATTGCTTACAGTTGCTCTCCCGCCTGACATTTTTCTTTAACCTTTTCTTCGGACCTCCTGTAATCATTCCTCCTACGAAAGAGTAGCACTCTTTCTCTCTCTGTCACCTTCCCATAAAGCCTCCTGCTATGTCGCTTCTCCCTGTGAGCCCCTTTCTGCCATTTCCTCCCTCCTTCACTCTCAATCCACACTTGTCACCCCCAAGCCTTTCTGTCACCTTTGCATCTCCTCTCCTCCCTTGCTGCTTTCACCCCCCAAGTCCTTCTCTATAAGCCTCTCCCCTCCTCCCTATAACCCCTCTCTTATAGCCATGAAAACCCCTGCCTGTCACTTCACCTCCCTTCCTGTCTCTCATTTTTCTCTTCCCCCTCACCCCCGCCACCCCCTGTCAATCTATCCTGTTACATGACCCACTTACAGTAAACCCTGCAAACCTTCCTGCTCTTTCTCCTTTCTCACTTTTAGTCAGCCAGCACGTGCTCTCATACCTGACACGGACGCGCACACACACACACACACACACACACACACACACACACACACACACACACACACACACACACACACACACACACACACACACACACACACACACACACACACACACACACACACACACACACACACACACACACACACACACACACACACAAGACTCCCTGTTATTCCGACTGACCTACTTCCACTACTGCGCCGTCACCTTTTCCCATTGAAGTTTCATTACTTCTTGGTTTATTTGCTGGGGCGAGTTGGATAATTAATTATTTATTGGTGGGTCTTTGGAGTTTGTAGTGTAGACAGGATTACAAATAGCTAATTGACCTATGCATTTGAAAGCCAATTTCAAATATGTTATGACAACCACAGAGACTTTTTCATAACTTAAGAATAATCAGCACTCTGGTAGGACTGGTAGATAGAATCGAGGGCAGATAGACAGAAGGCAGGCAGGTGCAGAAATACTGTAGACAACTGCACCAACAACCAAATATATACAAACAAAAAGTTGCATCTTTAGTGACAGAATATTCCAGCTCCTTTGCTGGTTGTGAACATGAACTTGCCATCCTGGCGTTTACTATGGGTTGCTGGTACCAAATGTCACAATTTAAAATGGTGGCTAGCATGCAATTATGCCAAATAAATGCTACCTTTTCCCCTCTTTTATACAGGTTAGGTAGCCTAGTACAATTTAAAAAATGTTGTGATAAAAAATGTCTACATTTTGGAAACTTTGAGATGTTCCTCGTAACATCAAAAGTTAAACTAAAAAACACAAACAAATCCCCTGCACGTCAGCCTAGTGGGATTTTAAAATAAGGATAAAGCTGTCATTCGTCTTCCAATTATATGAAAACAAGTCTTTGATCGTCCTTTTCTAGGCAAACTAGGGGAGCTGAAGCATCTCACAAAATTCTACAAAACCAGCACAAACTTGTTTTTCAACGCGTCTCCACTTTGGTTTCAAAATCCCAAATGTTGTGGTGCACATACTGCAGCCTTTTCATGCGAAAACCTGGAAAAAAAGCACCTGGTAAAAGCACCAAGCCAGAGCTGTCTTTTTCACTGCAGAATTTCTCCCTTTTTCCCCGAGCCATTTCAACCTTTTCAACTGAAGTCGGCCCTTCTTCATTCATGTCTTACAGCCCTATTGTGCTGATGTGGGGAGAGGAGAAAAGAAATGTATTTGAGTGCTGATTCTCGTCTTTCGTCTGGCCTTTTGTGCCACTGCGACGGCAGAGAATGGGAAATGATGGCGAGGAGCTGGAGAGGTCATTAACTGCTTTCTTTCACTCAAGAGGGAGGAAAAGGAGGGATGATTATGAGCGCTGGTGAATCTTCCACTTCATTCATTTAGAGTTACTGAAACCATTACAGAACCTTACAAAAACACTCTCTTCCATTCATCAGAAAGGTATAAAGACAAGTATTTTCTGTTCTAACAGCAGCCTCTTTGCTCTTGCTCACTATCAATGTCCCCTGTGCGCTAATTAAAAAAAACAGAAGTCTTAATTCAATGGATGATGATGAATAATTAGGTAATGTGCAGACATAGTCTGGTCTCTGTTATGCATAATTTATGTATTTCATGACATTCATTGTGTAAAAAAACATAATTCAAGCTACCAATACACAGCAAAGACCCTCACTGACAGTGATGATAAGATGTGTACATGACAGGAGGGTTGATGTATTCTTGTCATAGTTTCATATTTAATTGAGAGTGTGGTTGTGAGGCGACAACGTCTAAATCAATTTCGGTCATGGTTGATTGCATCTCCCGTTTGTCACAACAACTTGCAGAAACTATGATGTGAAACATGCATTTTAAACAGAATATACTCAGAAAGTATTTGGATGTTAAAACCCAAGTATCTACCCACTGTAACAAAGTGACAGAACAACTGTCTTTGCTGACAGGTTTAACGTAACTGCAGTTGCTGTTTTAAATATTCTCAACACAGGATGAACTGAAAACTAAATGAAAAGTTCACATTGGGTTTAATTTAAGCAGACTTTTTTGATATGACCTTTTCACACTTTTCATAACGTGGATTTTCTCTCTTTTGCAGACAGTTCTCAAAATGTAAAATCGAGTTGCTGCTGTATTTCAGTCGCATTGATGTCCCCCACCGAGGTCAAATTTGACCCTTTTTCAATAAAAATATGGGATGTCGAAATAAGCACTGAAAATGTAAAAAAAAAATTAAATAAAATATAGGACTAAAAGTTGGGAAAAGCAAAAAATAAAAATAAAAAAGGCGATGAAAACTTTGGAAAATAAACATAAAAAAGCACCCAAAACATTGAAATAGCAACAGAACGTCAGATAAAGCAATGTAACTTTTGAAAAAAGGGACCCAAATGTTGAAAAAAAAAACCCACAAGGCTTAATTGGTCATCGCTAACTCTGCATACACATCACTCCATGCTTAAGTGAGCCATCAGTTCTTCACCTTATTAATTCACTTTGTACCACCTCCTCTGTCTGGATACCAGATACTTGTTTTATGAAATGTATCAGAAACTTTTTTGCGTGTTCTTAAATGGCATGAAATGAAATAAAAATGTTAAAAATATGCTTCAGAGAATTGAGGTTTTTTTTTTTTTTTTTGAATAGTACTATATTGCAGATTTACATCACAAAAATGTGATTTCAGCTACTGTGTTCTTTAATATTTTTTTGACAGACCTACCAATGCCACTACAATATTTAAAAAACACAGGAGCTGAAATCCCTTTTTTTGTAATGTCAATCTGCAATATAGTATCACGGAACAGTGACGGACCCAAATGCACGACTCAGACAGGTGATAAAAGGTACTTTTATTGTTCAAAGAACAATGCAGGCGATAATACAGCAGGAGCAGGCCGGAAAAGTTGTCAAAAGGCAGGCAGAAGTCCAGTAACACCCAGGTAGGCAAGAGTCCAAAAGGAGCAGGCAAGAATCGTAAACGGGGAACTGGCTAAAGTCCAAAAACACCGGGGAAGCAAACTCAAAAGCAAACGCTGGAAAGAGTGACATACGGACAACTACAATCTGACAGAGGCGAAGTGGGAATGGTGAGTATTTAAGTGTGCTGGGATGAAGGGAAGCTGAAAACAAACAGATGAATCAAATTAGGGGCGGAGATGATAATCAAACGGGCGGGAAAGCAGACAAAGGCAGGAAGACAAGTGACCAAGAATGTAACCAAACAGTGGATTTCAAAACAAAACAGGAAGTAGATAAAGAAACAGAAAACATAAAACACACTACAACAGAAAGTTGACAAAACCATGACACATAGTACTATTTAAAAAAAAATAATCTCAATGCTTTGAAGCATATTCAGTCCACACAAGTTTTCCCACCCTTTAGGAGCCACAGTTTTCGCCCTAGGAGGCGAGTGTTTGTGAGGGTGTGTGTGTGTAAATGCGTGGATGCATGCGCATACGTGGTCATAGCTATTGCACATTTGCGCTTGATGAATGTACTGTTAAAGGAAGATAACATATCAGACTTTTGGTGTTAGCGGGTAGATGGGGTGTGTGTTGCTATTTTGATGCTACCAAACCATCACCCGCCGTTAGCATTCCATTGACTGCCATTCATTTTGGCGCCACTTTGACATTGAATAACTTTACATCTGAAGTGCAAGATTGGGGATGATTGAGATTTCTCTTGCACAGCTACCAGAAGACTTACAACTTTCAGATAAGTTGCTCACATCACATCTACGTCTTCAAGCTCAGTTGGAGGCTGCGCAGTAACGCTCAGCCTAAAATTTCCTTTGTGGTGAATAAAGTATCTATCTTTCTATCTATCTATCTATCTAGCCATCACCGGAAAAGTGCTTCTAATAGACTTCACTGCTCTCTGTGCAGAACAACGGGATCTATTGATCCATTTCTTTAACTGTCTATGCTATTTACTTACTTTAGGCTCGTTGGAGATGAACTGCGCCTCGCCTGTAAAGTAGACGAGAGCAGGCGGCAGCAGCCGGGGGCGGGGACAAAAAGCTGCGGTAAAGTCGGTTTACCAGTTTCCAGCCGATTCCAGCCGCCTTCAGGCTGAACAGGAAGTGACAAAAACACTGTGGTGCAATTCTGATTTAATGAAATATAATCAGACCCACATATCAGCTGGTACAGTCTCTAGTTGTTTTAATTATGACAGTAGTTGTTGCTGATTTTAATTAACAGACTGTAGATGATCAGTGATCTGAACGGATTTAGTCTCTCTGACTTCTAAACGTCACTATCAGCCACACAACGTGTGTTCTGTAGAGAATAAGTCTTTAAATCAGACAAATAGCAATTAAAACCCCTCCAATTAAAAAATAATAAAAGGTTTATATAAAACGTCATCATGTTGTAAACCAATCAGCTGTTAAATCAGCTGAGAAGCCGGCGTTTCCCAGCATGCTCTGGGTCCGCCTGGCTCTTGCAGTCGGTGAAAACCAACTGCGGCCGCCTTGCTCTCGTGAGATTATCGTTGCCCACGTGTGCATGACGTCAGAGCAAGTCGGGATCAAGTCGGACACAAATCTAACCGGCATGCAACGGGCGCAGATCGCCGGTGATCGATTCTGCACAGACCTGACTCACCTCGAACAAGCCTAATGACGGCTTAATCATCTGACTGTAGTCATGTGAATGTTTCATTTAAGGTAACGGTTTCCTTATTAAAAAAACTCAGTTAACCTCAAACAAAACAAGTTCCCAACCTGCATCTGGAATTTGGCGCTCTTACACTTTGTCATATTACTACCGTCATTAGAGTTAGCCTCCTAACAAGAAACATAATTGTTTATTGTGCTTTAGCTGTGCAGCTAATTAGCTATTGCCTGCACTAACATTAGCAGTGCACTCTTCCTTGATGAATGTTTGTTTGGTGGCTCGTTCAACAAGCTAAGGTGCAGGACAAGACGTGTGTTCAGGCCTCTAACTCAGATAACAAGGCTTTGTCCTGAAAGCTAATTGTTTCAGGTTGATGTTTAAATTCAGTGACTTTGTTATGTAGCAGGCTGCTGTCGGGCTCAGAATTTAATTGGCTGTTAAAAATAAAGTCTCCATTTACATAGACGGATACTTGGAGACGGTGTTCTTGTCAAATTAATGCAAAACTGGCAATGATGCTTTTTCTCAATAGAAAACACAGGCCAAGTGATTACAGATCAGATCAGGTAGCAAAGAAATAAAATAAAGCAATTGAATTTCAGTTGGAGTTGAAAGCTCATCTGCCCACTTGTCAAATGAAACCAGTCTCTTTTTTTTTACTTTCTCAGGGTTTTTTTTGCTGAGTGTTTGTATGCAGCAGCATGTTCCTGCTCAGTCTGTCCTGCTGTCTGCTGCAATCTCTGCCTCAGTGCCTCCCATTCCTTCTGGCTATATTGTATGTAAACTAACCAGCATATGCAGGGCCATTTCCATGCTCTAACTCAGTCAGTCTGTCTGTCTGTCTGTCTGTCTGTCTGTCTGTCTCTCCCCCTTTGTGTTCATGCATAAGAACATGCATTTGTGTGCATCCATGTAGACAAACTACTTATGGAAATACCACTGCTCCCCTGTCACTCATTCTCTCCCGGTTTACTCTGTATGCACACAGGTTTTTTTTCTATTTGAATGCAACCATGTGTGCATTCATATTGCTTCAATCTTTCTGCCTACCTCCACTTTATTACAGCTACCTGAATATCAACACTGTCTACAGTCAGAACATTGTATCTCAAAACGGCTTTGTTTCAGTGTAACCCTTGTGTATTTTGGAGTTTAGCAAATGTAATTTAAAAAGCAGGCTGGAGTCAGAATATTCACTTAATTTCGCAGTTCTGTGGATCTTTTTAAGCCTCTTTCAGCACATTGCATTGGTTTTACAGAAGCTTTATCAATGTTTCAGTGTCTCTTATCAAACCTGTTTCCAGCAGCCGCAAGCAGCTGTTTCCAGTGCTAGTGTGCCACACAATAAGGGACACACTCTGGACTTCATTATTTCCAAGGGTCTAATCATTTCCAAGGTTGGGGTGACTGACGTTGCTCTCTCTGATCATTCCTGTATTTATCTGCAACTATCTCTGTCCACTGTCCATTATCTAAAGATAATCAGAAAACGGTATATCACTGAAAACACCAGTGAATCATTTACTCAGCTTTTCCCCACCACACCCGCACTCTCTGGGCTCTCAGTCACTGAGCTTGTAGATCATTTCAACTGTAAAATTACTAATGTTATTGATGCCATTGCTCCCACTAAGGTCAAAGTTGTCTCTGGTAAGAAAAGATCTCCATGGAGAAATGTCCTACTGGTGAGAACAGAAAAAAAGAGAGTGCTGAAAAGCAAACAAAGGTTAACGATAGTGGCGAAAAACTAATCAACAAAAGAAAAATGATTAAAAGCTCTCAGCTTCAAACGACAATGTTAAAAACAACAGACAAAGCCAGAAATCTTGGTGTAGTCACGGACTTTGACATTACGGCAATTACAAAGTCAGCCTCTTATCACCTTAAGAATATATCAAGGGTTAAAGGACTTATGTGTGATTTGGAAAAACTTGTCCATGCTTTCATCTTCAGTAGACTTGACTACTGTAACGGTGTCTTTACAGGTCTCCCTAAAACAAAATCACTCAGACAGCTGCAGCTGATTCAGAACGCTGCTGCTCGGGTCCTCACTAAGACCAAGAGTCTGGATCACATCACTCCAGTCCTCACTAAGACCAAGAGTCTGGATCACATCACTCCAGTACTCACTAAGACCAAGAGACTGGATCACATCACTCCAGTCCTCACTAAGACCAAGAGACTGGATCACATCACTCCAGTCCTCACTAAGACCAAGAGACTGGATCACATCACTCCAGTCCTCACTAAGACCAAGAGATTGGATCACATCACTCCAGTACTCACTAAGACCAAGAGACTGGATCACATCACTCCAGTACTCACTAAGACCAAGAGACTTATGTTACCTTTCTTTAAAAGGTTGTCACTTTCTTTAATGTTTCATTTTCTTTTACTGCACTGTAACTTTTATTCTCATGTTGTGTCTGTTTTTATTATTTTAACTGTTTTTATGTAAAGCACTTTGAATTGCCCTGTTGCTGAAGTGTGCTATAAAATAAAGCTTCCCTGCCTTGCCTTCACGAATCAATAGATTAAATAACGTGACCATTTCAAGACCTGCCAAGAGACTGGGTTGCAAATGAATGCTAATGTTGCCCCATGTCATGGTAGCCATAGTCTGGACAGTGAGGTTATAAAGCCTGACGTCAGGTATTCTACTCCCCTATTCTGCAAGGGCCCCGTTGCTACATCGGGGGCTTAGTGCCGCTCAAGAAGATTGTAATTGGTTTAGAAAAATACAAACAAACCAGGTCCTTTTTTTCCTTATTCAAGAATGATAAGCCGGTGTAGCCATTCAATACTCCAGCGTACACACAGCGTTGTGGGGATAGGTCTGGCTACGCAAGACCTTTGCAAGACCTAGAAGTATGTTAGCCATAACAACACTATAAGGTGATATGTAACAGCTGTGATTTGCCAAGTGTTATTCTTCCCTTCTCTTTTGCACTCTGCCTTTTACTTTTCTGTGCATTTATGTATATATTCAACTTAAAAAAAAAAGTTTTCTATCTCTGCTCACCCCCTCCCTCCATCTCTCCTTCTTCCTGCTCTGCTCTCAGGTGTGTAATTTATGAGTCAGCCTGCTGGCCTGTGAATGTCTCTTCCTCCATTTTATGGTACCTCAGAACTCATTAGACTGTGAAGGGCAATCTACCCGCCGCTGAAAGAGCGGGAAAGTGCCAATTTTTTCTCTTCTCCCCCCCCCCTGCCTTACAGCCATTCCATATGTTTTTAAAGGTGGGCTGTGTTGCTTTCAGCAGAGGCGGAGACGCTAGGACAAAATCGATTTGGACTTAACATAGCTGAGCGTTATAAGGAACAAAAGTGACAAGAAAAATACTGTTGGGAGAGTAGTTGCTGCTGAACCAGCTGGCTGAATTGTCTCAGGTATTGGGTTTACTTTTCTTATTCTCACTTTTTTTAAATGAACATTTCAGGTAATACAGTCTCCGTGCAACAGAAGGCAGATGCCTGCATGGTATTGTTTGATCCACTTTAGCCTAAAGGAAACAAATGAGGATGTCAGGGGTGGTTATTAGAAATAGATGGGTCAACAATGCACAAGACTTAACACAGGACTGTTTTTTTTTTTTTTTTTTTTTTTTTGCATAACCACAACTGTTCCATAACTTTAACCACATGTCTATTGGTGTAACCATAATGACAAAGCTCCCCTTACCTTAATAAAGTGTTCATTTTAAACCCGATGAAGAGCTGAATGTTGCTAATGCGAAGTGTTAGCAACATTGGGTGGTTTGAATCCACGGTTTATAAAGTCAAACTGGTCCGGGTCGGGTCCCGTTCTATTACCGCTTTCTATTACAGTGTGTGTGTGTGTGTGTGTGTGTGTGTGTGTGTGTGTGTGTGTGTGTGTGTGAGAGAGACTGTGTCTCTTCACTGTGCTGAGACCAAGGATCAACTTGTAAGATGAGACTGAAGCCAGACAGAGGCAGACACAGAGAAAAACACAGGGCAGCTTTCCTTGTGGCTCATGCCGCAAAAATCTTGGGATTGATTCTGAACCTTGACCCACGTCGCAGACCACATTCTCTCCCTCCACTCCAATGTCTTAACAGTACACTGACGCAGAAAAGCTATACACACTCTGCACAGTCACATGTGAGCTTCTGACAATGTCTTTATAATCTTACACTATCATAGGAATATATCTATATTGTGTCTCTATTTCATGTCTTCTTTTTGTCTTTTAATGTGAGGCATTTTATGATGTCTAATCTAGAAAGATGCTATAAAAACAGATTTTACTTACACTGATAAAAGGAGCCAAATTGAATTCCATCCATCCATCTTCATCCACTAATCCGGTATCGGGTCGCGGGGGCAGCAGCTCCAGTAGGGGACCCCAAACTTCCCTTTCCCGAGCCACATCAACCAGCTCCGACTGGGGGATCCCGAGGCGTTCCAGGCCAGGTTGGAGATATAATCTCTCCACCTAGTCCTGGGTCTTCCCCGAGGCCTCCTCCCAGCTGGACGTGCCTGGACCACCTCCCTAGGGAGGTGCCCAGGAGGCATCCTCACCAGATGCCCGAACCACCTCAACTGGCTCCTTTCAACGCGAAGGAGCAGCAGCTCTACTCCGAGCTCCTCTCGGATGACTGAGCTTCTCACCCGATCTCTAAGGGAGACGCCAGCCCCCCTCCTGAGGAAACCCATTTCGGCCGCTTGTACTCTGGATTTGGTTCTTTCGGTCATGACCCAGCCTTCATGACCATAGGTGAGGGTAGGAACGAACATTGCCCGGTAGATCGAGAGCTTTGCCTTCTGGCTCAGCGCCCTTTTCGTCACAACGGTGCGATAAACAGAATGTAATAACGCACACGCTGCTCCGATTCTCCGACCAATCTCACTCCCCTCACTCGCGAACAAGACCCCAAGGTACTTAAACTCCTTCACTTGGGGTAAGGACTCACTCCCCACCTGAAGAAAGCACTCCATTGGTTTCCTGCTGAGAACCATGGCCTCAGATTTCAAATTGAATTCCAATGGAGGATTTTATGAGGCAAGAGCTATAGACAGGGCTGTAGTCAATTCCACCTTTGTCGAGTCCAAGACTAGTCGAGACTGAGTCCAAAGAGGTTTAAGTCCATGTCAAGACAGAGTCCAAATGAGAAAAAAAAGAATCCTCTTCAAGACCATTTACTTATCTCAACATTCATACTTTATGTGATGTGAGAGACAGCATATCTTTTATTAAGATGATCATTTTGCTTTATTGTAATAATCAAAAAGCAAGTCCAATAACACTATAGGATCAAATCAAGCCATTTTATTTACTAAAAATATAAAATGGAAATGTTTTCATTCTTGAACTTATTACTTTTTCTGAAGAATTCATAGTATAAAGTGCTCTCTGTGGCCAAAATGAAAACAATTGAAGGCTGATGATTGCGGTACATGATGCAGCCAGGTGTATACCAGGAGACCAATCTCAATGCCTGTTCTACATGGATTTTTATTTAAACTAATACCTGTTTCTGAACAAGCAAGCTTCATCTATGGTTTTGTTTTGAAAGAGGAAGTTACTTTAGAACAAAAGCATAAAGTGCTTCACTCAGTCCAACTAGACCAACTAGAGTATTTGGCGAGTCCAATGGCCGAGTCCGGGACAAGTCCAAGTCCAAGTACCAACGAGTCCAAGACGAGTCCGAGACAACAGAAAAGCGTCTTGAGTCTGGACTCAAGTAGGTAAAGCCCTGGCTGTGGACAGACACACCTTGAGTACCGTTTTGTCCACTGCAGGGACCCTTAGGGCATCCGTTTGTGAACTGTTACAGATTGACAAACTGGTTTGTTTGAGTTATTAACCGTTTGTGGGCTTTTCTATTTGCTATTCTACCAGAAGGAAGAAAAAAACATTACACGTCATGAGTTGAGTTCATTGTGTGGCTAGTTTGGACCCTGAGTCGATGACTAAAGGCCTGGTTAAGATGGAGTAAATTGTTATTGTCAGTATTATTGTTTCCTCACGCTCAGCATTTAGAAGGTATCTCTGCTCATGTGGTGTTCAGCGAACATCTCTCTCCTCTTCTCCAGATCCCCGTTTTGTATCCATATGCCATTCTCTTCCACTCCTCATCTCTTTCTCTCTGCTACTGCTTTTTCTTTCCTTCCATTCACTTGTATCTCCTCTCACCCCGCCCTCTTCATGTCTCTACATATCTTCTCTCCATCTCCCCATTTCGTTCACTTACCAGGCATGAAAACAGGTCAGGGGTGAAAAAGGTGAGAAGGATATTAGCCCTCTAGGGGGGGTCCGGGTCCCCAGGAAGAAAATTTAAAATATTCCATATTTTAAAGAATCAATCTGATGCATTTTGAGATGTATTTTTTTCCAAACCTGGGGAGAACTGGAGAAACTTAACTTCAGCCATGAGTCAAACATATTATGACCTCCTTACCAAGTATTATGCAACCATTTCATGCCAGCCTGTCACTGGGTCTAACATTTACAATATATTAGGTAAGGGCACCACAAATGGCATAATGAATAACCCCCTCAAGAGATGGACATGCTGTAACTTGTCTATTTATACATCATGATTGCCAGCCAATACAATGTTATGTAATTCTGGCTTGTCAAAGACATGACCCCACCACTCCACGATGCTCTCTCCCTCCTAGAAACTGGGGATGGTCAGGTCAACATAGAAGCTGTCTGATCTGCTGGCTCAGATCAGACAGCGGAGCAGCATTGACCACAAAATGTGTAAGCGCAGCTTCACAGTTGAACTGAAAAAAAACTTTCCATGTACCGTCCCAGTCGGGACAAGTGGGAGGCGGAGTGCACCGTGTGCAAAGCTAGCACACATGTTTCAGTGTCTACTAAAGGTCACGGAGATATCGAAGCTCACATGGACACCAAAAAAACCTGATCTTATTACATTGAAAAGGTTTTAAGAGATATTTAGTTGAAGCTGGATTTTGAAGCTGACACAGAATAGGTCATATTTAGAACATTATTTCATTTGTATTTATTTATTTATTTGAAAAGAGCTATTATTTTGTTACAGGTTGTTACATATTTTATTTTATTACATACACACAAGTTATTTTTGTACCATTGAGGCATAATGAAGTATGTTCATTAACCTCTGAGAAGTCGGAAATTGTGTCTCGAGGCTGGGCCGAGCGTCCTCTTATTTGGAAATCAAAATATGGTCACCCTACCTGTGAGTGGCCTCTCAGAAGAGGGTCCAGAGCAGACAGGGCTGTCAGAGTCAGACTGGCCAAGGGGAGCTTCTTCTGAAGGTACTCTGCAGTGGTGATGTAGTCTTTCCTGACGTCTGCTAGGAATGGCACCAACAGCTGACACAAACACCAAAAACTGACCATTATTGTAAGTCTCAAAAAAAAAAAAAGAAAAGGTCATGCAGGTGATGCAGGGTACTTATAGCATGATTGGGATTCAGTAGAGAGAGTGGGTGTAAGGAGGAGTAAATTACCTGAGTAATGGGTTCGGCCTTCACGAAGAAACAGCTCAAGCTGCAGATTATGAAGTTTGTGAACCAATGTCTGGCTACCCTGTGTATGTGAAACAAATTCATATGAAATTGATTCATTGACAACATTGGATGTGCATGCACATGCAGTCAAGTAATTCCCAAGCACAACTAACACCAACTAACCCTAACACCCCCACCATGGAAAATGATGACATACTCCTTGAGAATTGCATGTGGATGCTGAGCAGTAGGACTGTTGTTGTCTTCTCATGAAGTAGAAGACAACAAGAAAAGAGGTGGAGTGTAAGTCTTATACTCCACCTCTTTCCTTTCCCCCACCTCTCTCCCTCTTCTCCTCTACTTTTTAGATGTCTTTACTTTCTTCTCTACATTACCTTCACTTTCACTCCTCCACCTCCTCCATTGCTCTCCACTTCTTCTCCTGTTCCCCCTTTTTAATTTCCGTTCTCTCTCTCTCTCTAACCTGCTCCCTTATCTTCTGTCAGGCAGGAAAACAACCTTTTGTGGTCCTGCCGACACCAATTTTCACAGCCAGAGCACACACACACACACACACACACACACACACACACACTCTTCCCCTGCCATATAGCCAGCCGCCCTGCTCTGTCTAATATAGCTTTCACCACAATCTGACATCATCTTCTCATCCCTCCCTCTCTCTATCATCTGCAGATCCCAACGGCATCTCTACTCTCGTATCACTACCTTCCTTTTCCCTTTCCTCCTTCCTTATCCATTTCTTTTCCTGTCGCTTCCTTCCCTTCATCCTCTCGCTCTTGTCTTGAGTTGCTAACCCCTCCTCCCTTCCCTCCATCTGCAGTAATGGGAAAACAGGGACTGCTCAGCTGGCTTGTTTGTGTGTATATGTGTGTGTATGTGTGTTTTTAAGACCATGGGAATTGCATTTCAGATGGGTTCATTTGCCTTGGTACAGCTCTGCTCTGGCTCATGTCGATCTGTGTGTGTGTGTGTGTGTGTGTGTGTGTGGTCGCGCCATCTCCTAGGTGATCTCTAATGTGACACACAGCTTCCAACCTCTCATCCAATCAATCTCTGTCAATGTGTATTTATGTTTGTGTGTGTGTGTATGTGTGCACGTGCGTGCATATGTATCTCCTTGAAGAATTTTTGACTGACATCTAATAGACTTTATTGTTTGCACGAGTCAGTCTAAGTAGGGTATACAAATTGTGTGTGTGGCTGTTTAGGATGCCAGTGGCAACAGTCCTGTTACTTGTTCTGCTTGAGACCTGCCAGCAGATCTCAAATGAATCAGAGATCTGTGTGTGTGTGTCCAAGTGGCTGTGATTACGTCTGTCACTTTAAATGTGCGTGTGTGTGTGTGTATCTGAACAGTCATCGGTGTGTATTGTTAGCTCCTTTATGTCAGAAGACCACAAGACTCTTCACCCTTATTTCAAATGACAGCTTCCGACCAGATGCCAACTCTGTGTGTGTGTGTGCGCCAAAGGACAAGCTGTGTTTAATGCCATCAGTCTTTAACTTTTGTTCTCTAACTCAGCTGACAGCCAGCAGCTAAAGGCTCGCTATGAATGTGTGTGTGTGTTAGAGGATGGATACCCGACCCGAGCCCGACGGGACCCGACGGTACCCGACGGGTCGGGCCGGGTTCGGACAGATTTTTAGAAAGGATGCTCGGGTTCGGGTCGGACTCGGTCACATCAGCGCGATAAGGCATTGAACATTTTGAATTTAAAACAGCTTAAAATAAATGTCAAATATTACCCTAACATCCGTCTTCCTGTGTGCTGTGACAACGAAAGACGTGCGTATTAAGCTCCATGTGGCAGCGCAACGATGGAAGATGTTAAAAAGAAGTTGGCCGCAGGAGATTTTAAAACTATTGAAAACGAAGGAAAGTCAGTGGTGCATTGATGCGCTTTAACTGTGTCGGGCTCGGGTCGGGTTCGGTTACTGCTCTGTCGGACGCGGGCCGGGCTCGGACAGAAAAATCCGGCCCGATCCGCACTCTAGTGTGTGTGTGTGTGTCATGGAAAGACTCCTTTCTCTTATTAAATTAAAGGCAATTCTTTATGCAAATAAATGTTTTAAATTCTCAGAAAGCAGGATTTCTACTTAGTCAATTTAAAGCCTATGTTTTGAGTGTTAAAACACTCTCCCCCTGTAGTCTTAAACATGGTTCTGAATAGCAAATAGGCAACTATTTACTCACATATTGTACGTGGGTGACATGTAAATAACTAACAACTACTAAATGGAAGCAGTGTGTTTCGACTGATTTAAACATAGCCACACATGGACAGAGAACCTAAATATCTTCAGGACATGTGTGGTAGTTTCTCTTGATTCTTTTTTGAATGTTAACATTTGAGTCATCCTTACTGATATAAAAAATTAAATGACCACGGTACCGACAGTTCTGTCCAAAGGTTTTATATGCTACCAAGGTGAGTTTTATGAACAACATAGGTAAACATGCAAAGGACACTTTCTTCCGAGGATGCTGTTAATAATAATGAATTTTGTAGTTTGTTGACAACCAAGCACAAAAACTAGAGTTTTTTAATTTGCACATTTGCACAACCAAACTTTGCTGTTATTTCTTTAAAGTGTTCATATTATGAAAAAAAATCACCTTTAATGAGATTTGGGGTGTTATTTTGTGTCTCTGGTGCTTCCACACGCATACAAACTTAGCAGCTAACAGCTACTGCGTAGTACCTAGTTACTGCACATATGCGACTCCCAACAAAGATGGAACAGAAGTGAGATGCCTCACTCTGTAGCTGAAACAGAGAGCTCAACACACAGGGTGAAAAGAGGAGCTACTGCAATGTGCAGTAAAACAAAAATGGTGTTTTTTTGAAAATTAAACCATGTAAACCTATTCTGGTACAACCTCAAAATACAATTATGAACCTGAAAATGAGCAGAATAGAGCATGAGCATAATGGGTACTTTAAAGAGAAAAATAACTATTCTAACCATACACTGATTTATCAAAAAAGCACAGTATGTTTGTCCAAATGATGTTGTGTTTGTGTGCATGGGAAGCACACAAGGACGGGAAGACCGTCTGCTGACAGATATCAGCCTGCGATTGTGGATGAAGGTTGTGCCGAAACACTCCCACTGGACTCTGTTTCATATAACTAGAGTGGGAGGAGAGGGAGGGTACACGCATCTGGCTGTAGAGGAGAGAAGGCATGTGATGTGACTTTGACAATGATTGTGAATGACAAGTTTGTAGGACACAAAAGGCAAACAGGAATCGAAAGGTGAGTGGTGGTGGTGGGGGGGGCTGGGGGACTGCAAAAGTTTCGCAAATCAAGGTTATGTTTTGCAAAATTGTGTAGGGCTGTGGGGAAAATAGATCACTGGTGGGAGAGTCTCTCACAGCTACAATGTGTGAGAGTGTTTGGTTAGCGGTTAGCATTTAGATGCAACATGAAGCAAAAAAAGGGCTGCAACTAACAACTATTTTTTATTGTTAATTAATCGGTCAATTACTTTCTCGATTCATCTATTAATGTCAGAAAATGACATCCTCAAATGTCTTGTTTTGTCCACAACTCAAAGATCTTCCATTTACTGTCACAGAGGAGAGAAGAAACTAGAATATATTTACATTTTTAGAAGCTGGAATCAGAACTTTGACTCGGACCGAATAATCGATTATCAATTTATTAGGCGATTATGGTAAAAGTTGACAACTAAATCGATTAATCTTAGCAGATCCAAAGCAAAATATAGATTTGGCCAAAGCGCATACAATGTCAACGTATGCTCTAGTGCAGGGATCTTCAACAGGGGGTCCTCAGAGTCAATGCAGGGGGGGCCTCCAAATGATTGTTTTTTTGAAAAAGTAAAAAGTCTTAACATAAGTCCAACATGATATTAGAAAATATAAATCCTCACTGCTTACTGGCCTATATGTAGGGTGACCAGACCTCCCGAAAAAATTTGAGGCCATCCCAAAATCCAAGCAGTTGTCCAGATTCCCAAATTCTTGTTTTTGTCCCAAAAATTAGACCAAACCGTCAGTTATAGTCTGATAGAACATTACAATCTCTTCATGGCGATTGAGTCATGGCGACTGTAGCCAGCTCCCAGCAAACCAGCAAATCAATACACACTTACACACTCAGGGATTGATTGATGAAAAGTACACATAAAGCACAGAGTGAATGCTGCAGGCAAGGAGAATAGAAATGTGATGATTTACTTCAATACATGGTATTTTAAACAGATTATTACATCACATTGTGATATGGGATCACACACAAATCATTTTTAGGTCTAGGCTAAACATACCGACTCCTATG
Source organism: Etheostoma perlongum (assembly GCA_026937815.1). Taxonomy (NCBI): domain Eukaryota; kingdom Metazoa; phylum Chordata; class Actinopteri; order Perciformes; family Percidae; genus Etheostoma; species Etheostoma perlongum. The sequence goes on along the minus strand of CM049387.1, from coordinate 26,785,322 downwards.
TGTAGTTCCTACCAATGCAAGTGAAGGATACAAACATAGTATATCTAAAAACGTTACATAACAAGAAATGGATTTGCTGTTTTAATCTCGAAAAGTCTCCAGTAAAACAACAACATTCCTGGTTACATTCAGATATCCTCACTTCACAGACATATCCAGAGAAAGACATGTCTAGGCCACATTTGGAGGCCCCTTTCCAAGAAAAAAATGGATGGATGGATGTGACATACTACTACTCAACCAAATATACCAATGCAGATGTGACAGGAATTTTTGTTTCATTTTTCTTTGGAAATAGATTTACAGGGGAATTAATATCCCTGTACCACAAAGGAGAAAAAGCAAGTGGTGTGCATGTTGCTTTCTACTAACATTTTACATTTGGAATTCTCCATAGAACGAGACAACTTTGTAAGACATGTACAATACATTTTTATTATTTTTTGGACTCAAGGTTAAAACAAGAAGGATGGGAACTCAAAAGCAGACTCAAGAAAAATTTAACTTAAAATAGTTCTGATTTAGGGGCCGCTATCCCGTCTCGACTATTCACAACAAGCAAACAACTCCAAGGTTTGGCTGAAGTCTAAGAACGAGCAATAAGGGGCAAACTAGGCAGACCTGCCAGCCTGGTCTCACAGAAATCCATGAAATGATCACCAAGTGTTAACACCGCATTACGTGGAGGTGGCACAGAAAGTGTGTAAAGTCTGTGTGGCCACTATGGAAAACAAAGCCAATGTAAAGTCAATGAGAAGATGATGTAGCATTAGGAGTGACTATGGTAGCGAGTAGTATGAACGCCCGAAAATCCATGTAAGGAGGTTAGTTGGGGAGGTCGATGGGTCAATTTTGTTGCCATGAACATGTATAGGATCAAGTGCCTACAACTAACAACTTAAAAAATAAAATGATATAGTCCAACCAATAATCCCTTTTATAATTACAATATGGCATATCTAAACAAAATCAACAATTACCATACGCTTTAAGACCTTAGCTAATGTGAGCAATTAATTGCGGTTGAACAAAGAAACGGACATTATGCAAAGAAACTGACATTATATATATGCGAGGCAGTCAAATCATGGCAAAGGTCTTGAGACCTGCACACGCCCTAACACTGCTGATACTAGTTTGGTCCGTTCTAAGGTTTGCAAACATCAACATACAATTCACATCTGGTTTTTGACAAAAAAAAATCTACTTTGATTTTCAAAAACAGAGAAAGAATATTAATAGCCCTTAACCTTGCTAACTCAAGGATATTAATCAAAGCATTTCCAAATGGATATTCTGCTGGTGAGGCTGTGCCTGAGCACGGTGATAAACTTCAGTAGGAGGACTGGACAATACGAGGCCAGATATGGTCTTAGACTTTAGATATTATAATAAGGTTGTGTGGCACAAGTGTTGTCTTTTACTGGATTTAAAGGCTGCATTACAGGAAGATGATGTAATTTTCAGAACTTACCAGACTGTTCTAGCTGTTCTAGTATTTGCTTTTATCCACTTAGTCATTGTAACTACATTACTATTATTTTTATTTAAAAAAAAGCATTGTGTAAATATTTTGATGAAGCACCAAATATCAACCCTACAATATCGTCACACTATCGACATCAAGGTACTTGGTCAAAACTACGGTGATATTTGATTTTCGCTCATATCGCCAAAACACATGTGTGTGTGATGTAGCAGGTTTACTTGATATTGACACGCCAGTTAGGATGTGAATTCATGAATTCCCACAAAAAAAACCTCGGAGAATTATATTACATTACCTTCTTGAAAACCCCAGACACCTGCAGAATAAGCTCAGACAGGAAAACATGACTGTGTATATACAGACTGTGTATATACATACACACATGTGATAATCACAGCCTGCACAGGGCTTCTCCTGTCTAATACAATTTCCAATGTTCTACTGGCCGATTGGCATTACAACTTGTTGCTTGACTGCCACCAACTGTTGGGCGTAGTGTGTGAAAACATCAGATTTGTTTTCTTATGTAAGCATACAAACACACATTGACAGGTGTTTGTTTGTGTCACCTGCAGTGCAACGAACAGGAAAGAACACGGATAAGGTGTTTTTTATACATAGGCCTTTTTATGAATAATTTGAAACATGTTATGTCTGTTTATGTTTCTTGGCAGAGGTGTTTGTCCACAATAAACAGTTTATTGTCATTGCATTATGTTCAGTGAACCAGAGTTTGCCACCTCTGATTCCCACAGGAAGTGACGTGAATAGGACGTTTTCACTCAGAAAAATGTTTTTCCAATGTCCATGAACGCACTAGTAAAGGGAATGGGAGACACTCTGATTGGTTTATTGCATGTTATGCCCAAAACACACCTATGAATTGATAAAGACACTAAGTACAACCCTATTGAACCGTGCGGCGCAAGGCATGGACCCTTTATTCGATATTAAACTAGCAAAAATGGATTCGTACAGGACCTGCGCCAGACACTTCACGCTGTGCGCTCAGATTGTTAAACTAGGGCCCTCAGTGTGTGCAATCATGTCGCCCATGAATGTGTGAGAGCGTAGTAAGTCTGTAAAATGTGTGAAGCAGTCTATCAAACAAGGCCCTTAGTACTCACTAAGTCTACAGAGTATTAGTTATAGTACAGAGAGGTCTGAGAGAAGCAGAGTGAAAGAGAGCGGCTGGCTTTTGATCAAAGTCTGACAATACTATACTACAGGGAGATTACCATCACTCAGGGGGGTGGGGGCAGTGGGAGGATTTGAGAAAGAGGGTGGGAGAGAGAAAAGTAAAAGGGATAAACTGAATCAATGGGAGAGAAACAGAAGGAGATGCACAGAGTGGAGAGAGTTAAGAGGGAGAGGAGGGGGAAAAGAGGTAGTTAAGAGAAAGAGAGAGGGGCAGGTTTTTGATCATGTGTAACTATACCCGGCTGTGTAGGGTGGCATATTGTTGCATCAGTTTTGCTTCAAAAAGGAGTGACTGAAAGATGTGAGCTCAATACAAACTGCAAGTATTCCCCAGTCAGATCACTCTCTTACACACACACGCAAAGATTTTGTGCATATTCTGAGCTCAGCCTCGCTTTTTTAAATTCAACGAGCTCTGTCTGCATGCATTGATTTAACACCCTCTTACAATGGAAATGTGGCAGGTGTGCAGGGCGCTTTCATGTCTGTGCACGATGCTGCCACAGTCAAGTCAAGAAGGTGCCAAGGCACACATCAGCATGCAGCACAGAGTTTCTTTGGTTCTTGTGTTGTTGCACCGGCTACTGATTTGCAGAAGTAGTTATACATGATGTTGGACATGTGTTGGACATGTGTTGGACATGTGTTGGACATGTGTATGAACAGCAGGGCTGCACGATTATGGCCAAAATAATAATCACGATTATTTTGATCAATGTTGTCATCACAATTAATTATCACGATTAACTGTAGATTTTAACCAAAGCATATTTTATTGTCACATAGGCTATTTAGAACTGCTTTCACATCCACATTATGCTACACTCTTCTTATGTTGATGTTATGTTGGTGTTTCACCCTCTTATTGTCCTCCTGTACGTCCGATATTGTAGACATGCTTAATGTTTTGGTATCGTAATGAGTGCAGCTGAACAGCCCAAATTGTCACTATACGGCCAATGTTTAAAAGAAATGTGTGCTGAATAATTTAACATATTACTCAGAAGCACAGTGGGTGCGCAGTCTCAGTAAGACTAAATTATTAGCACAACTCTATTCTGAGCTTTCCAAACTGATCCATTAATTTACCACTGAAGATGAGTACTCTTCAATACAGAGGGCAACTAAATCTCTAAATTCTTTATACTGGTTTAGTACCATGGTGAAATAGACTGTTCCCTTTCAATGACAAAGATCCTTCCTGCTGAAGGACACAACACAAATAAATAGACGTTTCTTTGGGGCTCAGCACAGTGTCATGTGCTCTCTGTTCAAGGATGTTTCTGCCATGTACAACTGCAGCTTGAAAGAGGACACGTTTGATATCGCAAGCAAATTCTCCCAAACACTATCAACACTCAGTATTGTGGCTGAGATGAAATCCACTGATTACATAGTGAGATAAAATGGAGGCAGAAATATGGCCCCGGGGATGAGATGGGGTAACCACATGGCCACACAGGGTGCTTCAAAATGACTTACGAGCATCAGAAGTCGTCTCCCACCTTGAGATGTGTTTTTTCTCTGTCAAGCTGCTGTCAATTTCCCATCCCTTCCTCCCTGCTGGCCTCATTCCACCTCGACAATCACAAACAGGCACACAAATATTACGGACACACATCCCACAACACCGCCACCTGAACTCCAACACAAACTCACACATTCAGAAATACAGGATGTTGCAATGATGGACACCAAAGCTAGAGGGTGAAAATTGAGGCTAGACGTCCCGTCAAACCAAGGACTCATAACAGCTCAATACGTCAGCCTGTGAGTGTGTGTGTGTACATTTTTATTCCTTGCCGAGATGACACACTTTTCATCAATGTCTCACACATACGCTTTCCATGTGTACACATACATACAAACATGTACACACAGATAAACACACAATCAAACACACACACACTTCATCACAGATTGTAAGTGACAGATGAGTCACTCTAGACCAATTGAAAGATGGAAAGATGGCGCAATAGTTGTCACACTCGTTTACTGATGCCTCTCCATCCATCTCAGAGCTCATGTGTCCGTCTTTAGAGAGATGAAAAGAGAGATGGAGATGTGACCTCTCGCAGATTGCCTGAACCCATCCCTCTGTGCAATCTCTCCTTCTCACTACCTCTTCGTTGTACCTTCTCCACTCTCTCACTTCCTTTTCCTACACTTTATCCCCCTCCTTTCTCGCTCCCTGCGTCCCCTTTTCCTCCTCATTTCTTCTCCCTCTGTCACGTCATTGATGCAACCCTTCACAAAGTGAAGTGCAGGAGAATGCAGCTGTCTAAGAACCCAAGTAAATACACAATGCAGAAGCTCCTGCGCCACTTTGAGATAGTGAACAAATAACCCGGAGAAACCGTCACAGCTGGAGAGATCTTGAGCAGCACAGTGTGATCTCAAGGCAATTTCAAGAAATGTATACAAAAAGCAGCTCAGGTTGATTTTGTTAGCACTGTATGAAAAATTGAAAAGGAGGGAACGGCTGCCGAATCTCATTACGTGAGGTGCCTGTGGGGCTGTTTAGAAGGTTACAAAACCATGAACAAGGCACTAAAAAAGAAAAAAAGGTAGAGAATATACTCATCCAATACTATACCTGCCCAGGTTCCACTATGATATACCACTAAACTTAAATATGGTTTAACAAGATTATTGTTGGCTGTAAATCGTACAAACAAAGGTGTAGTCACAGGGATTTTGCCACATTTTCCCAGGTATTCCTTGCAGGACAAGGATGACAAGCACATTGAAGTCATGGTCTTTGTGCCAGGACCTTCACAGGATGCTGGATGGTGAAGCAAGTTGATTTGAGAATTAGCACTTTCTAGTCCAAGACCACGTTACTCGGCAAACAAATTACATGAAAAAAAAAGCTGTTGTTTTTCCACACTTAGACAAAAACAGTCTCTACTCAGCTGGAATTCCCCCTTTGGTTTGTGAGGAGAAAAATAGTTGACAAATAATCGATTAATCTTTGCAGCTCTACTGGGGAGATAAACATCTGGAATCAGTTTCGCAAAGTTAGACTTTGACTATGGTCTATATCTGACTAATAGAGTTTAGACAGACGTCTCAATTTGTGTCATACACAAAGCTGTATAGTTCTTAAAATCAAGTTTGACTAAGTTTCCAATGAGTTCTGGGTAAATTAAGACTTGTATGAGACTTTAAAACATGACAGACAAAGCAACCATGTTGTAGCCAAGGGGGTAAGCCTCTCCTCTCCCCATAGCGCCATTTTAATGCTACGAAGCCATCACCTGCAGTTAGCATCCCATTGACTGCCATTCATTTTGACATTGAATAACTTTACATCTGAAGCGTTTCAAGACTTTGTCTGTTGTTTATTTCTAAAGAAACATGACAATGTATAAAAGGCTCCATTACCTTTTAGCTCACGTTATGGCGTTAAACTGTTTTATGACGATTGTGTCATAACCACGCGACTGTCGCATAGTCGACAAATCATCGTATTGCCAGGAGAAGCTCGCAGACAGTTTTGACTTACATCAGCTGTTTAGGTTTAATTACTAACGTTAACTAGCATGTTAGTTAGCAATAATTAGCCTGTGTCTATGTTATCTCCTAACATATACCTACCTCTCCGTCTCTGCTGATTGGGAATGATTGAGATTTCTCTTGCACAGCTACCAGAAGACTTACAACTTTCAGACACGTTGCCCATGTCACAACTACGTCATCAAGCTCAGTTGGAGGTTGCGCAGTAACGCCTAGCCATCACTGGAAAAGCGCTTCTATTTTCTTTTACTGGTCTCTGTCCAGAACAACGGGATCTGTTTGTCCACTTCTTTAACTGTCTATGGTTGTAGCAACCGCTGAGCCCCCTTTATTCCACCTGGAAATGTTAGCTTTCAGAAACAATTACTATTATACAATTAATATTGAAGGGCATTTCACTGGGAAAATTCAGGCAAGAGAGTAACAACACAAAAAAAAAAAATTCCGTAAGCAGAAAAATACTGAAAAAGGGATTCAAAGGGTAGGGTGGCTGCTGGGAGGACAGAGTAATAAAAGGATCAAGAATAGATGGAAAGAAGGAGGGAAGGTAGGGGAGAATTAACGGCTAGTTAAGTGGTAAGAGTAAAAAGAGGGAGAATCACTTGGGGTTAAAACAGTTGAATTATACTATAATATCAAGGCCACACTGCTGCTTAAACAGTTTCTTTTGTGCAATCATCTATAATTGCTCCTACCATGAAAAACAGACCCATGTGAAACAAAGTATGGCTCGGCGTTTCTCTTTAGTGTACGGATTGACTCAGCATTCTGTGGTTAAGGTGGATTACAACTCTTTGATCAAATTAGAATATGTTTCACTCAAAACCACAAATGTCAACGTCAGGGTGGCCCTAACTGAAAAGTAGGGCCGCCACAATAGGATACATCACATAGGAACCATGAATGTCTGTGTACAATTTTGCAATTTTGTGCTGATCCATTCAAAAAGTGTTGAGATATTTCAGTCAGACCAAAGTGATTGACTGACATTACCATCCCACATCCATTCTAGAAAGAATTGACCAATCAAGTTTGAGCAGGTGGCGCTGTGGAGAGCATAAGAGGTGGAAGGCATTGGCCGCAATGCAGTCTTAGAACGTCTGACGGCAATTTAGCTTATTTTATATATTTGTATCATTATGATATTATATAATATACAAATCTGACATGGAAGAGGAAATGTTGGCCCGGATGTATGCTGGCTACACCAGAACTATCAAAATTTTGGCCATTGCCCCCCAAGGCTAAATTGTTGCTAGGCTTAGCCAATGGGTTCCGAGATTGATACTTAGTCACTATGAGCGGATACTGTAAATATTCCACTTATTATGTAAATATAAGTGCATAGATTCTCCTGTAGACAGCAAACTGTCTAGAAACATTTTGGGCCTCTGGTGCGTCCATGGTAACGCAAAGTACAGATGCATCTCTATTGTGCAAACAACCATTTTCTGCCATTCTCCATCATAATCTGTTCGTCACATTCTGTCTCTCTCTTATAGTCATCTATACATATTTTTTCTGACATTCTCTCAGTCAGTCTTTCTTCTCCACTGCTTTCTTCTCTCAGCCTCTCTTGCATTCTGTCACTTCATATACCTTTTAGTCTTTCCACCCACCTTTCTCTCTCCGTTTCCCTGTATCTCCCTTCCTGGCTTGCTCTCTACTGCCTCACAGCCTTCCCTCAGGCCTAGCTTGAAGTGTAGTGTCCATCAGCACTTAGGGGAAAAGATGAGAAGAAACGAGTGCAGGGCCTTGAGGCCTGCTTGCAGAGCAGGGGAGAGGCGACAGGAGAGGAGAGAGTGAAGAACCTGAGGTGGAGAGAGCGAGGCCAGCAGACCTTACACTTCTTGATGTCCAGGCGTTGACAAATGGCTTTCTAATGACCTGAGATTAACTGGCTGAGAGGTCAAGATGAAAAAAAGAACCCCCTGAAGACAGAAGTGGAGAAAAAGAGTGAATAATATCACGGGGAGAGTGAGTGAGTGAATGAGAGTGAGATGAATAGACCTCGCTCCTGAGAACAGAGAGTTCCAGCTGTTGGGTGAAGACTGTTAGCAGTTTGAGGAGAAAATAGATGGATGGCAGTGTTTGTCTTACTTAAGCTTTCCTTAAGTTCTGCAGTCAGAGGTGGATGGCTGGTAAAACTGACAGAGAGAGACGTGTTATTTACAGCGAAAAGCCACTTAAGGAGGTTGGTCGGGGTGGTGGATGGGTCGAACACAGGACTTTCACCCAGGAGACCGGGCTCTTGTCTCGTTTTTGTGCCGCATGTCAGTTAAACATATGTCCAGACCCAGAGCGTCAAAAATTGACGCTAAGAATCTCGACCAACTGAACTGAATATGACGCCAAAGGACTAGATGCTGAAGGAGACTTTTTGCTAGGGCTGAACAATAATGTGTTTTCGCATCGACATCGCAATGTGCGCATGCGTGATAGTCACATCACTGATAGATCTTGCGATGTATGATTTGTTGCTGGGGTGACATGCACGCTCTGCGTTCCTGCAAAGTGATTGGTTCGCTGTGTTTGGTTCACTGTGCCGCTCCTCACAGCCAACAATCTCTGGCAGTCTGAGCAAAAAAAAAGGACATTTCTTACCAAAATGAAAGTAAAAATCATCTATTTTGGACTATTTCGGCTACAAAAAAGGAGGACGTTGACCAAAGAGATACTTTGTCTGGAGTGTTGTTGTGGCCACAAAACAAGGAAACATTACCAATTTGTCTGATCACTTAAATCATCACCACAAAGCTCTTTTACGAATGCAAAGTCAAATCTGGATGTCAAATGTAGGGGAAATCAATCTTTGTGTAGCAATCACTCTCAGTGGCTGTTCATAAAAAAGTAATATAAACTGGCTTTAATTCAGTTAATATGAGGACACTTTAAACAGTAAGTTTATGACTGTATAGATTTCAGGTATAGGCAAAAGTAGCTTCTCAGATGTGAACCAGAAACCACGTCAGAGACTTGGGTTCCACTCCTGGCTCTGGCCTCCCCCAAATCAAACACGGTGGGATGCATTTACAGGTGGGAAGCCGGTGAGGGATCAAATCTTTGTCACATATCACCAGTCAGTGCTGTAAGATTGCTTGGAGAAACTCATTCCAACCTTAAAATGTACACAACTTTTAGTTAAGTTTGGTGATGTTTTTAATTATCTTTTATATGTTACATTATATTGACATTTTTAAATGAACACAGTTTTAACAATTACACAAACAAAGTTGAACTTTTAAATAACTCAGGCAGGAACTTGGCCTTTTACTATATTTTGGCATACTTTAAAACTTTATCCAAGTTTATTCTTTTTTTTTTACATTTGCTCTTTTGTTTGATTATTTCTTTCTTTCTTGTCTGAATGGAAATGTTTTACTTGGGCTTACTGAACACCACTGATCTACTATATATTGTACTGTACTGTAAAATATGCACACCGATTTAACATGTTTGTCTGGTTTTTAATATATCTTGACATTTAAAGTGACACACACAGTTTTGGGTTGCTTTTAGTTGCTAAGTTAGTATTTATTGGTATTGGTTGGTATCGTCTGTGATATTTAAAGGTTAAAAAAACTCTTTGTCCTCTGTCTCAATGTTTTCCCCTTCTTAACTTATTATTCAGTCTGCAATCCCATCCATTGTGTCTGTTCATGTGCACAGTTGTGCATGTGAACCTGTGTGTAAATGTCTAATCACTGTTGTTCCAGCTAGAGAAAGAAAGACTAATTTGTTGACCCAGGCTGATAAATTATTTAATTCAATTAGCACCATCTGTATAGAAGAAGTCAGAGGACAGTGCTTGGTTAGAAAGCTTGGGCATTAATAGTGTAAACCACACTGGGGTGCAGAGGGACCTTTGACCCGTGCAGAGTGGCGTGACAGATAGGGGAGAGCTCATAGATCCCTCTATTTTGGCTGAGAATAAATGTGTGTCTGTGTGCAGAATACAAAACCTCCACTGGAAATAGGCTTTGGGAAGGTAATGATTAGAGATGTCCTAATCCTGATCACAGTATCGGATCGGAACCGATTTTGTAACTGATCGGGGATCTGCATTTAACCCAATTACCTTACTCCGATCACTTACAATACCTTTTAGTGATGGCCTCCTTTAACCACACACGCCCTGTTCCTCAAACGCACCGCCAGACTGCCGAGATCCCGGCACTTTCAAACCAAGACGGCACTTAGTGTCTATCCAGGGAGTGTTTCGTAGCTTGCCAGCTCGTAGTTAGCCAGCTTTGCAGCAAATAAAGTCTGTCTTTTTTACTCATCTGTTCTTTACAGAAGTAGATTACTGTAATTCTCCACACTTCTTCTGTGATTCCACCAGGAAGGCTGAAATCAGGCTGTTATTCCCTGCAGCAGACATCGGTAAACACAAAAAGAAAATCAAAGAGACGTCACTAAGTTTAGTTTTAGCAAAGATTGAATATTGTGCGCAAGAGGCGTCACTAAGTTTAGTTTTTGTTGTGTTTGGTTCAGGGTTTGCTGGGATCCTAAAGAGAACTGTTTTGGTGTTGAAAGAAAAGACTCATTTGCTGCAATAAGTTAAATGTATTAATCTTAAGACATATTTTAGTTACTTTGTTTACTTAAGTTATTTTTGTAAATGAAAAAAACGGTGTGCAGCTCTACAGTATTATCTGACCAACTATACTAGTATCGGATTGGGACTCGGTAATGGCAGATATTCAATATTTAAAAAATCAGATGGGATCAAGATCAAAAAAGCTGATCGGACATCCCTAGTAATGATTGTTGCTGTAAGGCCACCAGTCTGTTTCTACCAACATTCATGAAACCTGATGGATGGCAGTGTTTGTCTTACTTAAGCTTTCCTCAAGTTCTGCAGTCAGAGCTGGTTGGCTGGTAAAACTGACAGAGAGACGTGTTATTTACAGCGAAAAGCCGCTTAAGGAGGTTGGTTGGGATGCTGGATGGGTCAAAACCTGAAAAGTGCCACTGAGCTGGACACTGAACGTACAAAGGCTGGGGGCCAAATAAAGCTATACCCAGCATCACACCCTGGGTCACAGGCACACAGTTTGAATACAAAAGCCCTCTCATTGATTTATGGCTACTCTCTGCTGTATTCATAATATGAGAAGGTAATCCTTTTACATTAAGTTCTTCATTTCAGGGGCCGAGCCCACGCTCAGATCTGTCAATACGTCTTTGTGCTGCAGTGGCACCCTCGACGCTGTGGACCACAGACAAAGGTTTCTTGCGCCGCCTAGAAATGACAGTCTGACTTTAAATGTACTATACGAAAAGCACTGCACTTATGGGAATACATAGAACAGGCTCTGGACCTGAACCTATTACCATACATTTATACCTAGGGCAGAGAAGCATGCATTGAAAGAAAGCCTTTCTTTTTTCCATATGTAAAACCCCACATCTTGACGCACCTAGAAACCACCAATTTCATCAAATTTGCACATATCAAAGATTGGGATAAAAGTGGCAAGAAAGCCCTTCCAAACACGCTACATAATATCTAGATTATTAGGACGGCATCTTATTTTTTTGAAATAGTTTTTCCTGCACAAGTGGCCGAAATGGGTTTCCTCAGGAGGGGGGCTGGCGTCTCCCTTAGAGATTGGATGAGAAGCTCAGTCATCCGTGAAGAGCTCGGAGAAGAACTGGTTGAGGTGTTTCGGGCATCTGGTAAGGATGCCTCCTGGGCGCCTCCCTAGGGAGGTGGTCCAGGCAGGTCCAGCTGGGAGGAGACCTCGGGGAAGACCCAGGACTAGGTGGAGAGATTATATCTCCAACCTGGCCTGGGAACGCCTCGGGATCCCCCAGTCGGAGCTGGTTGATGTGGCTCGGGAAAGGGAAGTTTGGGGTCCCCTGCTGGAGCTGCTGCCCCCCGCGACCCGATACCGGATAAGCGGATGAAGATGGATGGATTTCCTGCGTGAGTTTGCAGGGCGGTTTTTAAAATAGTAATACTGTTTTAAAATCAGCCAAATTGTTTCAGATGGCAAGAAAAGTAGAAAGAAAATACATTATTTTCAAACCAATGCTGATGGGAACTATGTGAACTGCCATGCCATGTCAACAGTACGTGATGTATCAATAAGTATTATTAATCCTAGATATCTTAATAACTACAGCAGAATATATCATCTATTTACTGGTGCAAAAGAGTAAATAAGACACACACACGTAAACGTATCACTGCCTCTCTCTTTCTCCACGTTTTACCAGTTTTGCCCTACTTGTGTGTGTCTCTGTGTGTGTGTGTGTGTGTGTGTGTGTGTGTGTGTGTTCTGATTGCTCAGACCTAATGGTTGTGTCAGGACTGTGAAATGATTTGTGTCTTCAAATCCTCTCCCTCAGCTCACACACACACACACACACACACACAAACACATACTATTCTCTCAGTCATATTGTATATTGGGCCGTTAAATGCCATTTTAGAGCCTGCTGATGCAACTTCTCTCCTGTGAGGATGCACTACTTCGGTTTTGTCTGGCTGACTGTCATTATCGCCATGGAAACCTACATGACTTGAATTGTGTCTAGTTTTTAGTCGATACAATTATGACATAATCTCCAAATATGCTTTCTGTCTATTCTTTCTACTCTAAAGGAGCTGTTCACAACTAACTGCTGTGAGGAGAAACCTGCACGCAGCTGAAAAACTGAACACAAACACCTCCGCAGCATTTAACAACTCTAGGTCCAATTAGTGGGCTGTGAAAAAAGTTTTTTCACCCATGTTTTACTGTGGTTTCACCCAGCGCGAGCCAACCTTGTTCACAGCCAAGTAAAACTGCAAACTGAGTGTTTCTCAACAGAACAAAGCTACTATCCATTCAGAAAGAGGCATGCCTTTAAAAAAATGAAATGTACCATGTAGGTCTTGGCAGTAAATCTAAATACTCTACACAGCTGGGGTAAACCCAGCTCTACAAAAGAGTTGAATTATGTGAATGTATGTGAACTGATTAAGTGACTTATCAATCATGCTCTTACTTTAAGCAATAACATCTGCCATGAACACAACATCTTATGCAAAAGATGGAACAGTGTTGGTTATTATTCAGTATTTAGCAATGTTTAAAATCTCATGACAGGCGTTGGGTTGTTTTAAAGCACACCCACACAGTCATGATGAGTTGTTTAGTGTTAAACTCTTAATAAATTATCTTTTTCCCCCGAAACATGCAATAACAGAATTTTGTTTTGGCCACTCGGGGGGTAGCAGAAACAGATTATGAACACAGAACTGATATATCATTGTTCGCCATGTTGCTAATTTGCGGTTACGGAGCACCTTTGGAGTCATTCATTTGGAACCATGTATCTGGCTACCTGATGGATGTTAATTGTAATGTAAATATTCACTCTATTAGCTCAGTGATTGGTATCTACCAACTCTATATCTGTCTCTTTAGCTGTTAAATGCTCCACTATTTTCACCAGAGAGTCTCTGCCTGTGTCTGTCTGCTGACTTTTTACTTGCAACAGCTTGTTTTTAAAGTCACAACAGCTGGCTTCTGCGGCTGAAAGCGTCACTAGGAGAGCGGTGCGAGTGAAACCAAAACAGTAAAGTTACAGCCAGACAGCTTAACGATGAGCTAAAATTCACTATAAAAGGTTTTGCACACACAAACAATCATTTTATTTAATAAAAAAGGAGGAAAACTAGTTGTGAGTGAGGTGTGTGTATGCCGCAGGTACTCCATGCCCAGGTGCAGGTCCAATAGACTCAGAAAATCTTTTATCCCGATTTCCATTTCCATTTTAAACTATTTGCCAGACCTGTTTCAAATGTATTTTATTCACTATTGTGTTCCATATACTATGGGATTTCATGTGTTGCTGTATTGTTGTGTCTTGTCTTTATTTCTGTCCGCTGGCTGTACAAACAATTGCCCCTCAGGGACAATAAAGTTACCTTGAAGTTGAACAAAAGACAAACTGGATCAGACTGCAACCAAAATTGTCCTGTCAAAGTTCAAATGAAGCAGCTCATTTGTCAGTGCGTTCAGTTTGGAAGGCATTAGTATTACCATGGGAGGGCAGCAGCCAAATTTCATTTCAACCATTCACGTCAATAATTCCAGTCATCAGCACAGTAACAGAGCAGTAAAAGCTTTTACTGGGGGAATAGGACATCAGGAGACCTGCCATTCAAGAGAAAACCATTCAGCAAGACATGCAAAGCCCTCTTCGAGGGATTCCAGTTCATATACAGAGCCTGCACTGTAAGTCATATTTAGTTTTCTTTTATTATATTTCTATAATGCTTTTACTTAGTAATTTAGTTATCTCAGCATTAACATCGCCATTTAATATCATCTAAGCTTTTTTGTTTAAGAGGAATTAAGTGTTAAGTGGAATTGTTTTTGAGTAGAAGACTATTTTTATTTATCTAAACTTTATTCATACAGAGCAGCTGATAATCATTTCATCTTTACAGCACTGCCCTGTTTTTGTAAATATTACTTTATGAAACATTGCATTTGTATTCTGTTGGCGTCCCTTTTGACACTTAGGGAAAGGTCGTGGGTGGGCTTTCGTTTCCATGACACGCGGGAATAATGGGACAGTTAAAGAAGAAAGTGACTTAAGGAAAGGAACCACGCGGGAGACAGACCCGAGCCTCCTGGGTGGACGTCCTGTGTTTGACCCATCTTCCGCCCCAACCACCCTCCCTGCGTGGATTTCCCCCTTACATACTACTCGCTAAACCCCGTGTAGCTGCTGCTCTCCCCAGTATGTTATACAAACACGCCGAAGGGCGCCTTATTTGCCCCTCTAGACGCTGACAGCCACTGTCCAAACGTCCGTGTTTTACGAGTTCAGAGTGAGAACGGGTTGGCAACCATGTCCTATTAAAAAAGGGTTTTTTAGAGCCACCTGCTCCTAAAATGGAGCTCTTGTCATTGATGACTATACTTGATGACTGTGCACCTCAGCAATACCTATGTCCAAAACAAGCACCTCTCACCCATGCTTGTCCACAGAACAGGTGTTCCTGAGTGGTGCCTGTCAACAAAACAAGCACCCCACTGTACGGAGGTTACAGGCACCAAGTGCCTCTCAGCGGTGGCTGTTGAAAAATCAAGCTGTCCTCCGATGTGTCTGTTTATCAAAGGGCCAGGCCTACTACGCACAGCAAATACAAAATGAATAAATAAACAAGTGCCCCCTCAGCGATGTGTGTACATAAATCAAGCGTCCCTCACCAGTGATTGTGCACAACAATCAACCCGCTGCTGTCCCTGTCTAAAAATGAAGGGTCTCTCAACGCTGTGTGTATGAAAACAAGTGCACTGCCGTGGCCCTTTTTTCTACTGATCTATACATCAAGCACTCCCTTGGCCCTACCTGGTCAAAGATCACAGTGATATTTCACTTTAATAGTGTAGTTTCTGTCTTTCTTTTTTGGTTGTTATTGCACTCACACGTCAGCAGGAACTCAGACACAATAAGCCTTCAACACCGACTCCTGGGATCCACTGACAGGGTTTCTCTCCACAGAACCAAATATTACCTGCTGCTATTTATTCCCTGTGAGTAAACCTTGATTACATCTTCAAAGGTATATGGAAATTGATAAGGTAATTTTACTTTACTAGAGTAATTCTGCCTTATCCTTCACAACTATATCCATAATTAAAATAACTATCATACTTATACATTACTCTGCATACTTTGCACTCTTCATTGCACTATTGTCTTTATTGTTTCTGTCCATGGTGTGTATATATTGTTTGTTTTGTACGAGTAAGCACATTGTGAGCATTACGATCCAAAGCAAAATTCCTCGTATGTGTCCTCATACCTGGCATATAAAGCTGATTCTGACAACAATTCAGTGTATTGTACTTTTTACTCAACTACATTTAGTTGAGAGTTGTACTTACTTGATAACATGCAGATGGTTTTGCTATAGTCAGCTTTTGGTTTAGTATTATGAACACATTGCAATATAGTATTATAACTACCCAACCGTAAGATTATTAGATAAAACTAGTTCCAGTTCAAAACGTGCCTGTTTTCTGCTTGTAGCTTTCTAGAATACCGTTGTATCCCAAAGTTACTTTCAGAAATACAGAATAGTCAATATCTTCGATGTTCCACTTCCAAGATTGCAGGAAATTCCGCCGGATGCATGTTTTTTTACCGATGTCCGTTTCCTTTAGCTTTCTTTGTGTTGTCATTCTAAACTCTGGTGGATTTCTGAGGACTATGGTTACCTGCTCCTCGGGTCTCTGCAGGGTAAATCCAGACAGCTAGCTAGACTATCTGTCTAATATTTTCTGTTGCACGACTAAAACAACTTTTGAACGTACACGTTTTACCAAAACAAGTTCCTTCCCAAGACTATTTTGCACTAAGCACCGCCCAAGCTTATTGTGATTGGTTTAAAGAAATGTCAATAAACCAGAGCATGTTTCTCTCCCATCCCGGAATACTGTCTGGACTAGCCAGACCCCCCTCCGCAGCGAGGATGGTCGGGCAAAGCGAGACTACTTACAGAAGGACCCCAGAGCACTTAATATGCATTCCCACTGTATACTATTGACTTACTTTTAATCATGCTGCTAGCATGAGACAGAAATTTTAGAAATATACAATTTGAAGTTGGAAAAAGGCTAATATTGCTGTATATTGCTGAATATTGCAATGTAGTAATGGATTAAGTAACACATCTGAATACACATTTTTAACCACTGTCATTAACGCAGCTTCTAACTGATACCCATTGTTCCCAGAGTGGTTGTACACACACAGAGAACAAATGGTTTACAGGTGTACCTGTATGTAAGAAAACAAGCAGAGTGTTTTTGTAAAACAAGCGTTCAACAGTGATGCTTGTCAACAAAACAAGCACCCCTCTGCTGTTGAGGTTATAGATGACAAGTGCCCCTCAGGTGTGGCTGTCTGAAAATCAAGCGCTGCTCTGTAGTGTGCCAGGGACTGTCTGTGTCTGTAATTGCTTTGAGCCGTCAACTCAGTGGAAAACTGAAAGGACCCAATTAAATCCCACACACTGGTGTCTGTGAGGGGACGAGGGAGCAAAAGCGTGTGTGTATGTGTGTGTGTGTGTGTGTGTGTGTGTGTGTGTGTGTGTGTGTGTGTGTGTGTGTGTGAGAGAAGAGAGACAGAGCGATATAAGGTTGGCATGGTAGATATTTTATATTGCTCTCAGCAGACTGTAAGCAGATTTGTATTGGTGTCTTGTCAACATCTAAATGTGTTGTGTTTGTACATGTATGTGCATGTATGTGCATGTGTGTGCATGTGTGTGTGTGTGTGTGTGTGTGTGTGTGTGTGTGTGTGTGTGTGTGTGTGTGTATAAGCAGCAGGACAGCTTTCTCTCTCCATCAACTGCTTCCCGCTTTTATTTTGCTAAGCGCGATTGCTATTTATGTCTATTGCTATTTCATCCACATCAACAGCCAGTTTGAGTTAGAAGCCAATCATTGATGGATAAAAAGAGGTTAATGCACATGTAACACACATTGCATTCAAAATGCTTTGGGGTATGGCCACATTATGAAGAAAAACATCTCCCCAGATGATCAGGTGTTATTCAAATAACGTAAGTACTGAGTCAAAGACACTTCCTTTCACATGTGGTGAAGATTTACAGTAAACAATTATACAACAAGATGCAAATACTGAATAAAACTCTCTATGCCTCTTCATTCAGCACGTCCACAACACTACTTTTTTTTAATATAGAAAATGTTCATAATGCACAGATAACCAAGACAGAGAACCTATGCTTTATGTTTTGATACACATCTTTGTTCAAATAAGGAAGGGAAAGGCTTTTGGACTGAAATCCCCCAGCTTGAGATGTGCTGTCACATCTGCTCGAGTGATTTGGCAGATTCACTCTGGATCAACACTAGCCGTCATCCCAATAATGACAGGAATAGGACACCAGACTGTGCACCTGGCATTTCTACAGGAGCTACTCCAAATATTGCAACTCCTATGTCTGGTTGTATGTGTCAAAGATAGGAGAACAGAATAATACCAAGAAAAAGGTTGGACATCTCCAAAACATAGGATATATTTGCATGCCAAAACTTTGAAAAGGTGAAATTTATTTGTCTGACAAAAATTTGGGCTGCACAATATGAGGAAAATGTTTGATTGTGATTATTTTTGACTTCTCTTGCAATTGCAAGAGATTGATATACAATATTGGAGGAAATTATAATTCCTTTTCATTGAAAAAATGTTAAAATTAAAAACCAAAATGATTTCAGTGTGATTCTTGTGAGGATCTGTACCAAACAAAATGTTTTCTTTAGTCTATAGGATATGTTATGTAGCATAGGATATCTCTGTAGCACTAATACTTCATTCATAGTATTATAGTGTTATACTTCAGCCCCCCCTCCCTCAACAATCCCGGATATTGCACCAGTCCATATTGCGATTTCAAGAAAAAAAATTGCCATTCATTGCACAGCCCTCTAAAAAAATAACTTGCTAGTACTATTGCAAACAAGCCAGAAAATACATATGAACGAGCAGGGGAGAGGTGGAAAGAAGGAAAATGTGTGTGAAGACCACAAACACGCTGAAGAGCCCTCAAACAAAAGCAATTAAGAAAAAAAAGAGGAAAACAACAAAATGACTGAGCAAATGAATTAAAACGAGAAACAGACACATAAACCAAGAAGGAATTTCAACAAGCAAAGACACAAGCAACAAAAGCAAACCGAGAACAACCTCACCGCCTCGCCTGGAGAAATAGCCCCCCCCACTCACCCATCCACCAACCCCCCCACATCTTTCCACAACCTTGTTTCAGCTCAGTAAATAAACTATCCATCATCGTTAGCCATCTGGCATCTTAGCCTATCAGAAGCCTGGGAAAGCTGTTACCGGGTGTCATAGGATGTGGCGGCTTGCCGGATAGGGCCAATTGCCTCTGAAAGATTACTGCTTTAAACAAGGCTGTACATGTGTATTATGTTAGCTGAGCGTGTGGTGAGCGAGCCGCTGATATTCCAATGGGGAAAAACATTTAACGCAGCCGCGATTAATTAAACCATGCGCTTTTGTATACAAGCTTTGATTGATATTCCATTTCCAGAGTGGATAAAAGGAGATGTTTGGTTGCCATGTTAGTGAGACCGATTCAAATGTGTTGGGGTGTGTGTGTGTGTGTGTGTGTGTGTGTGTGTCATTTAATCCCCCCAAGCCCAGGCCTGCTGGAAACAGGAACGATTGAGTTTGCATTTAGCTTTGTTTGTGTGAGTGAGAGAGATATACTTCCTCATTGATGCTGTCAGGTGTTGCATGTTACATTATGTTTGTAAAAGTGTGTATGATGTCTTTGTGGAGAGGGTGTTTGAACGCACAAACTGTACATGCTGTATACGTATATTTATAGACAGGAAAATGTACATGTAAAAAAAAGACTTTTATTTTCACTGTATAATTGGTATTTTGAAACAGTGGTGAAGGCCGAAATTGTATTTTGGGCGGGCCAGTACAACAGTGAGTGGGCAAGCTTTTCTCAGAAAAAAACACTAACTTACAAACAGCAAAAAAGGCAAACAGAAAATTTTACTTTACTTTGCTTTTTACTTTCCATCATACTGCATTACATAGAAATCATTTTCTTAATGCAGGCAAAAAAAAAAAAAAAAGTGTTTTAGCTAGAAGCCGTCGTCAGGATTCAAGATTGTGAGAGACAGTGTGATGGTGAGGGAGCAGGTGAAGATGGACTTCTGCTACTAGTTCTTTTCTTTTTTTTGTACATACATTTGATCATTTTATTTTTTTGTAACAAAACTTATTTTGATTATACCTGGACGGGCCAGTGCCGCCCTGGCCCATTATAGCTAGGCGCCTAAAATGATCATTATGTCATTGATATGGTGGTATAAAATTTTTTTTTTTTTTTTTTTTTTTTTTTACAGACACCACCACAAGTTTGAGTCCAGTTTGTTTTCTGTATTGATTTTAGCAGGTGTGAAAATCCCCCCCAGCCGAAATACATGTAATTCTCTGTTTACCTATCTCTGTGTCAGTGAGTTAATTCTCCAAGCTGCAGGCACAGTGAAGGGAAAACACCCCAATTAAAAACCATTGTTTTGTCAGAGAGAGAGAGAGAGAGAGACACACACACACACACACACACACACACACACACACACACACACACACACACACACACACACACACACAGCTTTGTCGATGCGGTCACACACTGGGCACAATGTGTTACATTAGATAGACTGTTTGACGATTTCTCAGCTGTGTCTAACTCACTGATCATACAGTGATTGTTAAGGGAAAGTGGAGGTATAAGTGCCATGTGACCGGAAGGTGGACTTCCATGGTTTTTGCAGTGTTTTATGGCAATACTTACTTTGCCATCATGTTTGTTTTTTTAATCCAAGTTGCACACTTTAGTACACACCACTGAGCGTGCTTGAATTTTAATCGGGAACCAGAGCAAGATGATGCTAGTATACTCGTCAAGAGCAGCGACAGCAAACATCAAGGTGTAAACAGCAGTCAGATGTGGACCCAACCACAGGTAAAGTCAGGAGATAAATTAAGATGAAAACTATCACTGTAGCTGACAAAACAAAATAAAAGCGTTTTTACTAACGTGCACAAATACACAATTGTGAAACCTGACAAGGATATGCATTTAACATTCTGCAAGTAGCAGCACATAAATCATCAACCCAAAGGAAAGGTTCAAATCATGATCATAAGCTTTTAAATTCCTGTTGGCAGTCCAGGCATGATGATATATGAGGAGGTCATAATTTGAATATCTAGGGTCATTCACATACAATTCAAGTGAAATTTTAGAAGCTGCATGATTGCATATGTGACCCCGATAGCTGTGTTAACTGGAGCGCTAGCTAATGGTATTGTAGGGTCTCCCAAGGCAAATTGGTCCCAAGGGGCAAGAAGAACAAGGAAATGGGGGCCTCCTCTTGGAGCCAGACCTGGGAGAGGAGCTCGCCAACGAGTATTCTGGCGGCTGGGCCATGACCTGTGGGCCTGGTCATGCATCACTTGAGGCACTCTAAAGGAAATTAAGAAGTAACTGGATAAGAGGTAACAGAAGACCAAAAACATTTCTCAAAATGTGACTGCTTGTTCTGATAAGTGTGAGGTTGACAAGGTTAAATATGATGTTCCGTCAACAACTGTATTCCTTTAGTGATTGTGTAATAATAGAATTATTTACCCCATTAATTCCTTCTCTCTAAAATAAGGCACTCACCAGCCTCCGGCTCACAGCATATCTACGAACATATCTCGTGTTGGGAACTGAAACATTATGAATCATATTCAACAAGTTCCCCTAAGAGACAGTGAGTAGTAGTGTGAAGTTGACCTAAATTCATCTTCAGGCCGGGTGGAGGCATCCAGCTCAGCTTAACAATGAAGCAACATGAAATCATTTTTATAGCACGGTGCTATAAAAAGGATCATCTGGACAACACTACATCCTCATCACAGCTTTGTTTTCAGCCCATCCTCAATAAATTCAAGACAAGACGAGACTGATGTAAAGCCTGACGTCTGTAACGGCACCATGGAGTCTCATAGTTTGGATTGGGTCAGTAGCAGAAGACATACTCCTTTCTTTTATTTAAGCAAAAGTGGCAATACTACAGTGTAGAGACTCGAGACCCGATTGTATTAGGACTCGCTTCCAAATTTCTCAAAACCAGAAAATCAATAAGTCCGAGCATATCGATACTGCTATCGAGACTAGTGGATCATATAACGTTATGTCTAAAAATAGATACAGGGCGAAACGGAAAAATTATTTACAAGCACAGTTTGTGCGTAAAGACTAGACAATCTACTGCAAATCATACACAACATGGCTGCCAAGAGCAACGCTCTGTGGGCCGCTGAATCAACTGGTTAACCCTATGAGCCCGAGCTTGTCATATACGACAATAAACTGCATTGTTTTTCGGGGTCTTGTGCTATAATTGACCCTTCGCTAAGCCACGCCCGAAAACCGTCACAGGCCAATCGTGACTTAGCGACCGTAACTAGGTAAGGGAGGTCTGGCAAGCTTTCTAGTGAGGGAAAATTGCCGAAACAATGTGCGTATGTATGGATTGTGTAAATCCCGGTATCAGACGGACTGGGTGGTGGAATGTTTTTCCCTTCCCAAAACCTAAAGCCCAAGGGGAGATATGCCGAGCGTGGCTCAAACTAAATGGAGACAGGATTTTAAAAAACACCTACGTTTGATCCAAGGTAAGAACATGCTAATGTTAGCTAGCTAGCTAACTCAGCACAGAATTGCCCGGAACTAATGAGGGTTCTTTGTTCGCATATATTCGAACGTAAAATAAGTTAATTAAAGGAAAGACTGAGGCTCACTGACATACTTTAAAATATATTTTTTGCATTTTTGTTTATCGACGGCCTACCTGTGAGTACTGCAATCCAATCGCGGCTCTCCCAGTGTTAGTTCTAAGGAGGGAACATAAGGGGGCTTGCTAATGTCTTGTGTTAATTCCACAGCTTAATTCTAAAGCTGTTTGGCTTTATAATTATTAGATTATTTTCAAATTTCACTTATCCTGATGTGCATGAACATAGCTGTTCGTCAATGTGAGTGTTTCCCATTTGAATGGTCAGCGTATGAGGCGGCTGCTGGTTGTATTTTTCATCAATCAGTTTTGATTCCGTTATTCTCTAATCGTTTGCATATTATGTCGTGGATATACAGTATCCCTCAAAAGCATACTGCAGTCCCTTTTGTCTTGCTCTTTCAGATATTTCACCGGTCTGCCCAGGGCCAGGGCAAAAAGCTTCCCCTGGGCAAAATATTGTCCAAAAACACCTTAGGGTAGGGTGACCAGACGTCCCCGGTTTCCGGGGACAGTCCCCGATTTTGGTGACCTGTCCCCGGCTGGATCTGTCCCCGGAAATGTCCCCGGTTTTCACTGTGACTGACAGACCCGAAATTGGAATGAAGGAAAGAAAACTCTGACCAAACGGAGCCGATCGAGCAGCGCTGCTCAGAGCTCAGAGATGTTTTAGAAAGCTGTATTTACGATATTATAATCACTGATTATTTACATGGAGTCTGGTGGGTTTAGCGAACACAATTTCGCGGACTTTTATGTTTTAAAAAATGATCTTAATCTTTAACAGAAAGGTCAGCCTCCTTAGAAATCCTTTCCATAAAGTTATCAGACACTTAGAATATTAATCTGAGTCTGTAAGCAGCAAAACGAGCACTTTTATGAACGTAAATACAAGCTGGACAATTATCCCATTAACTTCCATTGTAGCTTGTTTCTCTGCTGCCGACTGCAGCGATCTCGTTTCATACTGCATCAATGTCAAAGGAAAATCTTTCCTCAATAGTTGATATTGTATCCGATACTCAGCTCTAGGTCTAGTGTCCCCGTTTTAAGTTTTACAAAAATTAAAAACATGACGTGTTTTGGAGGTATTTACGCTTCTGAGCTGAAAATGTCCCCGGATTTGGTCTGAGAAATCTGGTCACCTTACCTTAGGGCTCAGAGAGCAATAATAGCAACAGAAACAGAAAATCACAGACTGCAATAAAAGTAATAATAGTTCTGTTAAGATTAATGAATTGTCGTCTCGTCTTTCCACCAAACAATAGAAAAGTCGATAATGTTAGCGATAAAGATAAAAGCGATTGTTAAGCAGTCTTGAAAATGTTATCAATATCAATAAAAATGCGTGATCCCCATCCGTATACAGGACATGAAAAAGTCATGCATTCAAAATATACTCAAAGTACCAAAAGTGTGAGTAAAAGTACAGTACTTGTAAATGTACTTGGTTACTTTCCACCCATGGATTGTGGAGGATTTGTTTGCTTTGGTGAAAACTATTTTACATTCCTTCCTGTCTGAAATAGATCAAACATCTCCCCCTTTCCTCTGCCGTTACCTCTGTCAACAAACACAAGAGATTAAACTGAGATGATCTTGTTTGGAGAAGCTTTTTGCACGCTCCCACAACGTGCATCAAGACCAGCTTATATCTGTTACATTACCTCTCATTAATACAGCAACAGTTTTGTTTTTCTCTGTAAACATATGCAAAATGTCTTCCAGTAAGCATGCTGCTAAGCGCTTTTTTGCTTCCATCGTTTTCGTCCATGCTGGTATGATTTACCAGCCATCTGACAATTCAGCCTGTCGGCTCTCATCCGTAGATGTTACTACAGCCGCATGATGCTTGTGGATCTCAGCTGTGCGAATATTTTATGTCAGATCATTTTCTGGTTGGAATTACCCAGACTGAAATATAAAAATCTGTGCAGAGAAATAAATAAAAGGAAATCAATTGTTGGTCTTTTGCAGTTAGGGAAATGACAGTAAACAATGTGTACTATGGCCTAAACAGAATATGCCATCTGTAAGTAACTGAGATTCTTCCTCCTCTGTATATTATTTCAAAATAAATGTCAGCTTGCTTAGACTAAGACAACAGAGAACAAGTACACACTCAGTCTTTTATATGTTCATATGGTATAATAAAATCTACCTTATTCTAGTGTGTTTTTTTAAAAAAAAAATTTAAAGATTATCTTTTGGGGGTTTTTCGCCTTTAATGGACAGGACGGCCAGGTGAGAAAGGGGAGAGAGAGGGGGAAGACATGCAGGAAATAGTCACAAGTCAGACCCAAAGCCCAGACCTCTGCATCGATGCACAAATGTCTACGTAATTGTGCGCCTGCTCTACCAACTGAGCCAACCCGGCCACTTATTCTAGTCATGTTAATGTCAGACAGAATGCGTGGGTTGGGAAAGTTAATTAAAACAGCTTTTAAAGGGAAACATGTATTCAAGATAACTCAACTTATATACATTGTTAACTTAAACAAATACATACATAAATAAATAAACATAAAATAAATATATACACATTAATTGGCAGCAAGGCTCTGTGGTGTCATCTATCTCTCTGAATACATCCATAGTTCGACACAAACGGGCACGGGAAACTCAACATGCCTCACTTGTTTTTCTTTGTTAACTTCCTACTTAAATAATTAAACAGTGCAGTTAATTATTTTTTCTTCACCAGTCACTGTTGTAGAAGCACAGAATTAATGCAACAACATATTTTAAAGTGAATGTGTTGCACTCGATTACAAAAGTTAAAAGCTGGTTCACAAAATCAAAGTCTAAGCACTGAATTGCAATTAAAGTGAAATAATGTATTACTATAAAATAAAGCAATATCATTTAGGATAAGCCACAACTAGGGCACTAGGCCTAACGAGATCTCACAGACTCAAACAATACGAAAGGGTTTGAAGCCCAACCACAGAGCTGAGGTGCTGCTGTCAGACTCAGAGGCTGACCCCATGAATCCAGTTTGTTTACAATGACTTCTGGGTAGAAAACTCCTTTGTCCCGTACATACAATTTAACAGTGCTGAACAAAAAGGGAGGAGAGCACGCCTGGATGTAATCTCATCTCATTCATCTAAAATGCATGTTTGATCCTTTCACATCTCAACACCTTCACTAACGTTAGATTTGAGACTAGAGCCTGACCGATGTATCGGTGGGCCGATATTATCGGCCGATATTAGGCATTTCCCAATCTATCTGTATTGACAATTAAATATTCATTCATCATAATCATTTATTATGAAAAAATAATTCTGATAAATGAGTTTTTAAAAAATAAAAACAGATTGTCAACCAGGTTATGAGTGTTGGCGTTGTATATTTTGTCCACCAGAGGGCGCTCTACAACGTCCCTGTTGGCAACACTGATAATGTGTTTTTGTTCAAAAGGTTTATATCTTAAGTTTGCATTTTTATCCATTTTATTCATCAGACCTTTAATATGTTTTGATGTTCCTCTTTTCTGTTGTGACAAAAAAAAATGATTATCATATTATTTTAATGAGCACTCATAAATAACTACAAATAACTAATGTTAGGGAAATCTGTCTTGTAACGTGTTTCTGATTTTTGAATAACCAAATATTTGTATCGGTATCAGCCTTAAAAATCCTTTATGACCTAATGTACTAAAGAAAATGAAACCAGCCGACTGCTGTTCGTAACGCTAGATCTGGTTAATCAAAGACGCTAGCAAAGCAACACAGTACAGAAAATAAACACAGCAGAAACAAAACATAGGTGTTTAACTATATATCGTAAATATAACGTTACACTTAGGGTTGAAAATGACAAAGGAAATAAACAAGTTTGTCAATTTCACATATCTCAGCCATTCAAATTAGCGGCCATTTATCTGCCTGGGAGCACGTTTTGTTGCTATTGTGACGTCTCAGTGATTTGGTGCATACATTGACACTCAGATATTTGGAGACGAGCACACACTCTCACAGCGACAAAGAACAAGAGAAAGTACACAAGGGTTAGTATGTAACACGATGAAATTAAGTTTACAAAGTAGAGCTTTGTCACAGTTTGAGTTTTACATGGTATTCTCCCAACAAATTGCCATTGGTTGAACCATTTCTTATTCCCTTCTCCTCTTTGAATACCTCGCTGAAACCAGACACATTTTGGTCACAGCATGGGTTTCCTAAAGAGGTAAAGATTTTGTTCTCAGCTTTGAAGGATTTGAGGGACAAGAGACGGAGCAACCAGAAACACAAAGAGATGCCTCACATTTAAAACAAAAGTCCCGTTGGTGGATATCATCAAACTATTCACAGCTTGGCTTATTTGCAAGAAATGGGAAGTCTGCATATATTTGCAAGAAAACAGCCACATACTTGGCAAATGTGAGACTAACTGTGTGAAGCAGATTTTGTGTGATGATTGGTGCAAGCTGTATTTGGATGAAGGCGGTCTAGACAAACACGTGCTTCTCAGGTTCTTCTAGGTAAAGGTCCCATGATATGGTGCTCTTTGGATGCTTTTATAAAAAGGCCATAGTGGTAGCTTAATACTGTATCTGAAGTCTCTTTTATATAGACCTTAGTGGTCCCCTAATACTGTATCTGAAGTCTCTTTTATATAGACCTTAGTGGTCCCCTAATACTGTATCTGAAGTCTCTTTTATATAGACCTTAGTTGTCCCCTAATACTGTATCTGAAGTCTCTTTTATATAGACCTTAGTGGTCCCCTAATATTGTATATGAAGTCTCTTTTATATAGACCCCCTAATACTGTATCTGAAGTCTCTGTTTTATATAGACCTTAGTGGTCCCCTTTTAATACTGTATCTGAAGTCTCTTTTATATAGACCTTAGTGGTCCCCTAATACTGTATCTGAAGTCTCTTTTATATAGACCTTAGTGGTCCCCTAATACTGTATCTGAAGTCTCTTTCCCAAAATTCAGCCTTGGTGCAGAATTACAGCCACTAGACAATGAGCTTTCCATAAGATGTGCGATTTCTGTGTCTGTAGCTATTGAGGAGAGGGGGGGTTTTGAGGTGGAGGCTGGGGGTGTGGCCTTAACCAACTGCCACTTTGCTCGTTTGAAAGCCATGATGTCTCTCTCTCTCATGGGTGGGCCAAATTCTCTGGGTGAGCAAAGCAGAGAAAGGGGAGGTAACCTTGCCCCTTATGACTTCATAAGGAGCAAGATTCCAGATTTGCCCATCTAAGCTTTAATTTTCTCAAAGGCAGAGCAGGATACCCAGGGCTCAGTTTACACCTATTGCCATTTCTAGCCACTGGGGGACCACAGGCAGGCTGGGGGAACGCATATTAATGTTAGAAAACATCATAAAGTTAAATGTTCATGCCGTGGGACCTTTTAAGATGTTCATGAGAAGTTCATTACTAAAACAACAATGGCCTCCAATGTAATAATGTGTGCATACACTTAGAATCTAGGATTGGTTCCTAATGGATACACACACTGCAACCTTTCTTTTGTTGACGTCGCTCCACTGGAGCTGTTCATGTTGTTGAGGCTGAGGATTTGTCCACAGTAATGATGTCACCACTCAAGGTCATGGGTAAGGGAGGAAGAGTTATGAATGGAGGTTTAAGGGAGTGATGGGGGGACAGAGAGCGAGGCCTGACCAAGGTCAAAGTAAAGCGAGAGATCTTCCTGTGATTTGATTGCTTCCATTTCTGGAATGGACTTAAGAGTTCAGTCACAGCAGCAGTTGGATTTCTTTGCTTCAACTTTAAGAGGGAAAACTTGTTGCATTTTTGTCTGTTTAGGGTCAAAGCAATCATTTACAACTGAACCATTATCCTGCAACTCTGACAGGAATGTTAGGTTATTGATCCTGTGGGTTTGCCCATTATTTAGCAGAATATCTCAACAATTTGTCAACCGATTTTAGCTAACACAGCTTTATACAGAACTTAGGTGGCAATGGCAGTAACCCCACTTAGTCGCACTTTATTATCTCTGCTCTGACTTAAAAGTTTATTAAAAAAGTTCAATTTTTTTTTCCTTGTACTTGTTGTGCACATGATGAATACAGACATTGAGAAGTACCCATAATTAACCCCAAATTCATTGGAAATTCACCCGGCAGACAAACCAGACCCATCATTTCTGACCTATTTGGTGTGCACCAAATTCAAATTGCAGTGTTCACCGCTCAATCAAACAACACTCATATAACCGTTACAAGAATGTTTTTGTTTCAAAAGAAGAATTCAGTCCACTGATCCCTTCTTTTACTCTCCTTTTTCTTCTTTCTACTCTTACCCCCAATTTCCACCGGATGCGTAACGTCTGTGGATCCGCTCCAGAAGAGCGGGGTTTTTATTTTTTTTGGATGCCGGAGAGCTCCGGTCGAAGTCGAGCACAGAAACAAAATAAAACATCCGGTTAATTTTCAAAATAAAATAGACCATGCTCACGGCGGATCATATCTCCCTGCACTACACCAAACTTCGATACTTTTTAGGCACCAACCAATTTTCCTCTATATTAACAAGTAATACAATTTCCACCTTTACAATCTCCAGCCTGTTAGTCAATCAAAAGGGCAAAGAGAACACTGCCTGTCTAAGTGGAAGCGTAACCGATACTTTATAGGTCCCAACCAAATTGCCTTCATAGTAACAAGTATCGAAAAATGCCTTCTCATTTAATACCAAAGGAGTATGCCTGTCAATCATGACAGCGGTTTAGCAAAGCTTATCCACGGCACATGAGTTTAAAACCTAGCGAAGCTTAATCTTACCTCAAATTATATAGGATAGCTCGGCAACTCATAGCAGATCTCCACAAACTAATGGGTGACGTCACACATGCTCTGTCCATCAATATTAACAGTCAATGGTCCGCACCTCTGCGTGTGAGTGTCAACATGCAGAGAAGACCGATAAGGTCACGTTTAGAGCTACGGAAATTTGGCACGATTACATTCAACGTGAATCGGTCCTCGGTAGAACTGGCATAATTCGGTCGGTACCCAAAAAAGTACCGGATTCTATACCCAACTGTAACTGTATACAGTCATGAGGATGGATGTCCAAACCTTTGTCACTTTGGTGATTAAGAGACTGGAAGGCGTTGCAGTGGCTCGTTGGACTCTGTGTACAGTGACCCGGCGATATTAAAGGTCCAAGTGAAGCTCATAACATTTCCCTGTCTTATCTTCCATGCTGCTCTCTGGTGGGGCAGAAACACCACGAGTTATCTCTTCGAAGAAATAAATGATGTACTTGGGAATGCAGTTATTAAGTTACATAAAATGTCAAGCGACTCTTTTAGGACGTAACCTGAGCCTTGAGTAGAGGCGTTGTTTTGCAGATTTTGCAGATATCTGGGACTCCGAATATTAGGGAGAAAAATTGGGTGGGAATTAAACTGTTGAGTTTTCCCATGCTGACATTTAAAGTTCTGTTTATCTACTAAGATGCATGTTTAGCTGATAATGTTTCTCTGCCTCCCTCTGTCCTCCCACCACTGCATCTCTTTCTTTTTATCTACCTTCATAAATATAGGGTCTTGTATCTCCGGTACATTTCAGAGGCAACTGTAAATATTTATTTTAACATAAAATATGATCTTCTAGTGCTTGTTTCATCATGTTGTCAATGCAAATCAACTTATTTCAAGAATTTCCCTGAAGATTTCTGAATTATAGCACTCAATGTCTTCATAAGATCAAGGTTTTTCGCAGGTTAAACACCACTTAGAAAAATATTAAAATTCAGCTCCACCTCTCAGCTACAAAACTGTTGCTCTTCAACCTCCAAGTCACATCTCGGTCCCGTCAACCTACTCTTCCATCTTTGTCTCCCTGTTAAGCTGTCTATTAAAATTCAGGCTGCAGTCACAATCGGTAGCACAAGGGTCTCATTTTAACCATAATCATTACTTCTGCTAATCCATATCTCTGTCCCTCCTTCCCTCATCATCTCCTCTTGCCCAACCTTTTCTTCACTTTCTTTCCCTGAACTCCAATTAAAAATCAAGTCATGATTTAGCCTCAAACAACTAAAGCGAGTCTGTATTTATCCCTCCATCTATTATTAGCTCAACTAAAGAGAAACAAACTCAGTGTTATCCCTCAGCATGATCTATGGACATTAATTAACTCTCCTGGCTCCTCTGCCCCACCTCCCCTCTTAAATGAAATAACAGGTTGTGATCTTGACAAGCTTAGTTTTTCTCTCTCTCTCTCTCTCTCATTCAGTTGTGTTCTGTCTAAATCCAGCTAAAACATCTGTTTCCAAAGCTGCAGTGATATGTAATTTTATTGTTGCAATTTATATTTTAATATCATCAAGGGATGAAATTATATACATGATGATATTATATACACCATTTTTTAATTAAAATGTAGGCTATTTGCTACAGGCAGAGAGGGCAAAAGAATTAAATTAATGCACATAATTGTGCCAAACTGAATTAAAATAGGCTTATTTTCCATTTGCTAGGCTGATGTAATTACACAATACAAACACTGATTAAATTATCAAGTGCCGACTTGAATCAAAATAATTGTAAACAAGTGTCTTTCTGCAACTGGCGATGCCCATGAGCCTCTGCCGGACGCAGTTCTGCAGGGAGAAGCCTCTCTCTGCTGGCACATTGGAAGTGGGAATCAGGCAACACTGGTAACAGTTGGCAATCCTCCGTAACCACTTTCTTAAGCCAAGTGGTGTCTTATCTGTACGCATTTTGAGCTACCCTTGTGTATGTCTGTGCTCTATACAGCAGACGTAAACATGAACGCCACTTGGCGTGTTATCGCGAGAAGAACGCAGCGGTTGAGTTACAGAAACGTGACACGCGAGTTGGGTTTAGGAAAAGAAAAAAAGGGTTGGGTTTAGGAAAGGAAGAACGGGGTTGGCTTTAGAAAAAGAAGATAGCGCCGGTTGAGTTGAGGAAACGTGACACGCGAGACATGTTCTCCTGGGTGTAAGTCCTATGTTTCACCCATTCATCACGACCAACCTCCATACAGATTTTCACCTTTTCATTCACTTTGCTACGGCACAAATTCACACGCAATCCCAAGGTAATGTAAGTCAATGGAGGCCAAACAGCGTAGATAAACATGCTAAAAAGCGAGTATGCGTCTTGATAACACGCCAATAACAGCATACAAATTGGCGTGTCATACATACGCCATTTCATGAGATCAGTCTGCTATGGAAGGCAATTACTCTTGTACTCCTCCTTCCTGTATTTGCTCTTCTACTTCTGTCATTTCCCTTTCTTTCCCACTATTAGATAAAGAGTTAAAGTCTTATTCAATCCCCTCCTGTCCCTCTTCGTCTTAAAATTCAGCTTATGGTCATTTCTTTAATCAACGTACTGGTGGTTACGGGAAACAATGTTATCCTTCCACATCATTATAAGACATTAATGGACTAATCCCCCCCGAACCTGGGGACACATTATTTAAAACAATCTCCATCCCTCCCTTCTTCTCTTTCTTTTTACTGCCCCCTGCACTGCATTCAGACAGGCCGTGAGGAGGAATGAGGACTCTCTTCAGTGACGTAATATGATCATTTAAGTTGGAAAATAAGACACTGAAGCTTGACTTGATACAACGAAAAATTTAAGTTTTGGCTGACAACGTTTTTGACTTTTCTATACCGCATTTGAATCCATCACACCAGTCAGTATATCAATGTTTTCTGTGGAAAATATACATTTTAGGAAAACATGTCTATTAAGAATGATTTGTTGTTTTGCAACAATTTTCAAATAGCAAATTGTTTTAACCAATGTTTCACCTTAAAATTTTCTGTTTATAGTGTACCGCTGACCACGACTACATCATATCCGTATCCAGAAAAACAGAGAGAAAGCAGAAAATCCATGCCATGTCATAGCTGGGGAAGATCTGTCCCCCAGGAAGTCTGATCACACCATTCTCTGTCCTCTCCAGAGGAGGAGTTAGAGATCACGCCCCCTTTTCTAGCTTAAAGATTTCCTGATTATAAGCCTATTTTTATCTCCTAGATACTAATAAATATGTTTAACAATACTCCAATATATGTCCATGTAGACATGAGAATGCCATGATGTGTGTTATGTAACTTCATCCCTGACAATGTGCCTTGCCTTTTCTTAAGGGTTTGAGATTACAAAATCCTTTATCTTTAATTGTTTTATTTTAATGAATAGCCGTGCTAGTAATGTTTGTATTCTTTTTATTGCTATAAGTGCCTATATGTCAGTAATGGGAGATGTGAGAATTAGAATGCTTATAGTTAAGATGAGAAAAAATAGTTCAAAGTTTTAGGGTCAGAAAATGGCATGGGACGAGAAATGCCCCCCCCTCCGGATGGAAGATGACCTTTTAAACTGAACTCCAAAAACTCTTTTTGGCTCTTCTCTTCTACTCTTCTTGTTCTCCACACTTCTGCTTCTTCTCTTTCTTCTTTGCATTTTGTCTCCTTTGTTTTCTTCGCCTGTGACGCCCCGTCGCCGTCTCTTCTATCGGACAGTTTCTTTTGTCCTTTGTCTCCACGACACAAGCTGTGCCAAACTCAGACTGATCACTTGAGTTTTTTTAAATGACGCGTTGAAGAAGCTTGCGGGAGAAAGTCCTAGTACACCAAACAATCCTCCTCTCCATCGCTGCCGACTCATCCGAAGTGTCGGAACCCAACGAACCAGCACCAACACGACGATCACCATCTGGCGGTGATCCAACTCTTCATCTGCAGAGAGAACGAAACGACCAAGCAAAGTCGCTACGAGGGAATTTGCCGGAGGCCAAGCTCCATCACCATGGCAACACCCACCGCTTCCTCCCCTACATCATCCGCTCCGGGCTGTCTCTCATCCCTCCAGCCATCCCTGCTTCCTAGTATGACAAACACTGTACTACTCAGAAAAGGGATGATGCTCACTGGGTTGTTTAGGAAGGTTTAGGGTGAATATAGAGCTTTATTGTGTAAAAATCACCCACAAATTGGTGAATCTGTTTCTAAATAACGGTTTAATTTATTGTTTTCATGTGATAATTCTGTGTTAACGCCATACTGTACATTCCCATTTTATTCACTGCTTATTATGTGGATTTTTAGTATCCAATAGATGAATACATTCTTCATTTATAAGGAACCTGGTACTACGACCTCTGTTCACAGAGTATATTAAACTTCATCTCTGCAACGAGATACCTCCACATTCTGAAACTGAACTAAGGCAAATGTTATCAGCATCCTCTTCTCTGGGAGTGGTGCTCCAAACTTAATCTGTTTCAAACATTAACTTCTGCTGATAACTACATCGAGTGCAGGCATTCTATGATTTATATATATTACATTAATTCATGTCAATTAAGTACCTATATACGCTATACATTAATATGAAATAAACAATTGATGGCAGTGAAACAGTAATTGAGATCCTGCATATATGCTCTTTCTGCACAAATGGAAGTCTTTCTCATATTCTATTCGCTGACGTGATTTTCTCTGAAAGCACACAGTTATCCTTATTTTTCATCACCAAAATCTCATCTTATACTGTGTAGCTTATATGCCTGACTAAAATGTTACTTTGGCATTACTGACCTTTTGACAGAACAACCAGCCAACAAAGTACAAAGGTTCCAGAGCAAAAGCAGAATGAGGCATGAGAAGTGTTACAACGCACGGCCAGGTCATGTTCACTCATATTTCTACCAATGTGTCTAATTACAGAGTGAGCAATCAATACGCTTTAGAGGATTCGAGTCTAAGTGTCCCCCAGCCCCTTACAGAATGTCATGGAGAGCTGCACTCAGCCAAGGAACATGTCCTCACTGAAGCAAGTTATGAGATTTTGGGCAAAATCGATTAGAATGATAAAAAAGAATAAAACTGGGTCCAGGTCGAAAAAAGGGCTGAAGTTAGCTCTTAGGAGAGAAATACTAATCCGTCTCTTAAAAGGAACAGAGTGACCTCTACAGCACAGACACACAAACACAGATGAACTGTTTTTTTTTCAGCTGGGGCCACAGGTGCAGCTTTACAGTGATGTTCCTGCTGCTGAAACATTAATAGTCTTAGATGCAACACAATCTCATACTGTTTCGTATGATATGGTACGAGAACTTATGCAAAACAATTCAGATGATATCTTACAAAATGATGTTGACTGCTGGCCAGTCACTTGACTGAAGTTCAGCCGACCAATCGTTAGCCGAGAATAGGTGACTGTGAGCCGGGTACCTGGAAACATGGACTGGGTCCATGGAAATGTACATAAAAAATGTTTTGAATCGAGACGCATCGATAATCGGTCTAGAATTGAATCGTTGGCCTCTGAATTGAATCGTGAGGTGCCAAGAGACTCCCATCCCTAGTAGTCACCTTCACAAAAGTGCTTGTTTTGCCACTGACAGGCTCAGATTAATATTCTAAGTGCATGACAACATTATAAAAAGGATCCCTTCAGAGATAGACCTTTAAAACGTCTTTGAGAGCTTTCTGTTAAACTAGAAACAGCTCTGAAGTAGCACTTAGGGTAACTATTGTGGCAATAAAATTGCTTTCTGATTCAGATGAAGTTGCCTATCAAGCCAAAAAGGCCGACTATGGCAGTTTGGCCCAAGCATATACAATGTAGACAGAAGGCCAGGTCAAGCTGCAGAGTATGTGCTCTTCGCTTGGCTGAGAGTGGGAGTTAAAGGCAGCTTTAAGGTTTGTTAGGTCAAGGCTAGAAAATGTTGTCGTCTCTCAGAGGACCCAACAGATACCCACCTCAAGGTCTAGTGATGCAGTGATGATGAAAACATCATGCAGTATCAATTATGGGCTTTCTTAGGATTGCGCACCCAACTTTTGTCACATTTTACGGTGTATTGATAACTGCAACATAATGAAAATGACTACAAAACCAATTAACCAGAGCTAAAAATGAATGAACTCATGATGCTCGAAGACATTTTGGATAAAACACAGAAAACTCGACCTACTCAGCCTGACAAGACATTATAAAAATTATATTCATAGTGTTATGGAGATGAAAGTTTAGAAGTGAAAAGGTGCATTTCAGCTCTCAGATCGTGTCCAACACACACACTCATCCACACACACACACACACACCACACACACACACACACACACACACACACACACACACACACACACACACACACACACACTTGGCAGTGATAAGAGAAATAAATATAGGCCCAAACACAGAAAAAAGTCCCAAACACAGAAAACTACAACTTAAGAATCTATCTGAATCTGAAATTCAATCATCTGAGGAAATGGAGCTTAACAACTTAATGGGAAGAACCAAAGGTGGTAATTATGAAGGGAAATTATTTGACATGCTTCTCTGAGAATCATACGAGGCATATAAGAGTTGGAATCAAAAATGAATTAATTTACCAATCTTATAAATCTTTCAATGAATCAAAAGACAGAGGAAACTGTGTGCTGATGAAGTAAATAAGAACTTGGTTAACATGTAATTATATATATATATATATATAATATACATATATATATATACTTGGTTATATATATATATATATATATATATATATATATATATAATATACATATATATATATATATATAATATACAGGACTGTCACTTTGGTCCCAATACCACATACAAGAGCAGCAAAGACCACCTAAACTAAACGGTGAGCTGTCATTGGAAAGTGTTTAGAGGAGGAAAGGCACTTTAAAAAAAATTACCGAGCAGGTGATTGGATGAACCATCTCTCTATCATGTCCACCATTTTATTAATTACGGGCAGGTATAACTCATTAACCGGCCACAGAACCGCTGGCACTGCCCTCCCCATGCTCCATCACCTCTTGTGCTGCAAGCCTCAGTCATATATTACTTAGTCCAGCATTACTAGACATTCCTTCACAGCGCTGCGGAGGAGGGTCTGGCTAGTCCACACAGCATTCTAGGATGGGAGAAAAACATGCTCTGGTTATTTGGCATGTCTTTAAACCAATCACAATCAGTTTGGGCGGTGCCGGATGGAGTCACGGAGCCTCTGCTACATAACCTCGTGAAGGAACTTGTTTTGGTGGAACATGTGTACGTTCAAAAGTAGTTTTAGTCATGCAACAGAAAACTCAGATTGGACAGATAGTCTAGCTAGCTGTCCAGATTCACCTTGCAGAGATCTGAGGAACAGTTAATCATAGTCCTCAGAAATCTACCAGAGGTTAGAACGGCAACACAAAGAAAGCGAAAATGAGAGACATCTGGCGGAAGTCGATACAGACACATACCTAAACCACACCTGTAGCTGCCAATAGTTTGATAAGGTGGCAGTGCAGACAGAAACATATTACTTGAAGCCTGAGGTGGATTTTAATGTGATATGAGATTTTTGCAGGTTTGCAGTGTTTATGATCCCACTTTCACAGTGGGAATTGCACTTGAGTGACAGGGAGTGAGCCCAAGATAATACACTTCAGTTGAAGAATATGAAAATAACTAAAGAGCTAAAACCTAAATGAAAAAAATTGATTCCCTTTTTTTTAATTACTTAAATCAATTTCTATTAAAACAACGAAAGCCTGCTGACTGAGAGCAATAGACAGGAAGTAAGTTAATGAAAACACGAGAAAGGCAGGGGTAGGGTTTTCTGTTGATTCAGGAAGGTGAAAGGAGAGAAACGGAGTAGAGAGAAAATGACAGGATGAGAATTTGACCTGCATACAATTAATGGAAAAAGTGTTAGACAGCAATGGAGAACAGAGGATTGAAGCCGGAAAGAAATGAGAAATAAAATAAGTGATTTACTCTGACAGATGGATGGAGAGAAAAGGACGGAGAGAAGGAGAGACAATTCGAAGAGGTAATGCAGTATTGAGCAGAGGATCAATGTTTCAGTACAACTCTGACTGAGCAGCTGCCTGCCTCCTTAAACCTCCCAGCTTATCTCGAGCTTTACATCCAACCTTACTTTCCTTCCCTCTCCCCAAAATATCAAAAAATACATATAATCAAACATTTATAGATAAATAAATGGTTTGCTAACGATTACCTTTCAGTCTAACATGACAATGGTATTCATGATCTTTTGTGATTGTTTTTTAAGTCTCAAACGTATTTTTGCTGCGTTACTTGGATATTTGAGTTTGGCTGTGCAGCAGTGTTGTAAGATCGGTCTTGTTCTCAAGACCACTTGTTGAAGGTCTCGGTCTCGTCTCCGAATCAACCGCATTGTTACTTGGCCTTGTCTCGGTCTTGGATGAAGAGGACTCAGGATGTTAACATCATTACTGTGATTCGATGTAAAACGTTCCGCTTCAAATGCAACCAATGTCTCATTTCTAGTTTGAAATGTGTTACTGTTAACTCCCGTTACCTGCTCCCCTTAACCCGCACTCCCAAAGTGAATGTAGGCGACAGGAGAAGAAGCTCGGGTTGTTCGGGAGATATCGGCCAAATCGTCGGTAATTTTTTTTTTTTTAAGAATTTATTTGCAAAACAACATCTAAGAGAAAACGCCAACCGACACAGCCGGGACCACCTACATTTTTTATGTACATTAGTAAGGAAGCATGAAGAAAGGTAAGCTAAGTGTAAGTGATGCTAGGTAAGCTAAGTGTAAGTGATGCTAGCAAAGCTAGCTAGCTAACATTATCAATCTGCCTCTGTACTAAAACCTCCAGAAATCTTTTCACCCCTCACCCAAAGAGATTAAACAAATAATAGCTATACATATTAGCTAGTCGTGTAAACTCAACGCATTCTCATGAACTCATGATATTGTACGAAAAGCTATGTACACTAAAATGTACGATATTATATTAAAACTAGAAGACTGCAGGCTGGTCACATGACATTGGCTACAGAGCAGCAGGTGCTAGCTGTTTTAGCCGTTACAGAGCTTTATGCTGCCGGGTACGCTGCTCCGCATGGTGCTCTGTCAGGTCAGCAGTAGATGGTGGTTCAGGTAACTGAGAATAGGTGACTGTGTGCCAGGTATAGAGCACCGTGAGCCAAAGGGTCATTTCGGCGGAGATTACGTTTAAGTTTAGGCAAGAAAAAGTGAGCGTTATGTCGAAAGTTAAGTTTTTGGCACCAAAACAACTAGTTAAGTTCAGGAAAAAGATTGTGGTTTGTATCAAAAACTCATTTCCTGTGTGAAAGTCTTTTGTTTTCCCTGGGAAGTCCTGCATGTTAACGCCCCACGTTCTTTCACAGCAGCAGTCTGTGGTGCACACTGCAGAAAAAACAGGTAAACCATACAAATTACAGTACTTAACTTTTAATAGCTTTGAGAACATGCTCACATACTGTATTTTTAAGTTGTCTAGTCTTGGTTATGGACTTGGTCTCGACTCGTTCTCACCCTGTCAAAGTCTCGGCTTGGTCTCGATACACTCCGGTCTTGGTGAGGACATGGTCTCGGTTTAAGTGGTCTTGACTACAACCCTGCTGCTCAGAATAATGTACTGGTTGTGAAGAGGCTAAGCTTCGTTTTAACTCATCTGCTAAATGGGGAAAGTTTTTCTGAGTTCAAGATATGAAGGTAGAGCATTATTTTTTTAAACTTCTGAAATATTTGCATATTCATAGATTATGGATTTTTCAATCAGGGAGAAGGACTAGATGTCATTTTTAAGGTAATTTAGATAAACAATTGTATTAGCCTGAAAGTCAACTACATATGTATGTTTATATTTAGATTATGGTCTTCCATATAACATCTTCCGCAATAAAGTAATGAATTTTAAGTGGATTTAAGGGTCATTATGGTAGAGAAATCCTTTTTATCTAATTTAAAAAGACCCATTGTCTTGGTGTCTTATATTTGGGAAGCGCAGTGCAGAAACAGCACAACACTCACCACGTACCAATGCCCATGATGATGCTGCCAAAAAGAAGAAAAGAAAATGTAGATATTGTGATTCCCTGTTTTGTTTTTGTAAAACTTCTTTTTCCCTCTCTTTCTTTTCACCTTTTCGCCTTTCCAATAAACAAACAGCATTTTTTTCTTTTTCAAATGGAATTCAATTAGTTCAGGACAAAGAAAGAAGCAGTGATGGATCAGATGGGTTACACCGTATCGAACAGCAGGCTAGACACTGTGAGCAGCAGCTTTTTACCTTTTTAGAGTACTAATCTAGAAACTTTCTCAGGAAACTACTTCTTTGCAACAAATGGTGTAAATTATATTTGGGGCTACAATATGACAAAGTAGTGAGCATTGACATATCACACAATAGACATTTTCATAGTAGACACGTTTCTGAATCCAAGGCTGGTGTTGGGTACAGAATCAATTATTGGCAAATTATCAAATATGTTTTATCAATATTAATAAAGTTATAAATATGGGTATTAATAACTTTACAACACTGACAAAATCAAAACGGAGCACCACTCTGGAAACCAGGGAGCAATAATGACCTGTGACAACAGTCTCATAGGTGGCGTTCCATTTAAAATACAGATCTTAATTAATTTGGTTAATTCATTTCTGAAAGGAATAGATGAAGGGGTGAATTCATCAGCAATTGTTTCCTATCACTAGGGTTGGGCATCAAGAACCAATTCCTACTCGAAATTGTTTTAAAGATTACGATTCCAGTGGAATCGTTTCTTTATTGGAACCATTTGGAGGATTTGGTTTCAAATCGGATAACCGGATCCAAATTTAATATGCGCAAGTTTTGGTTTCCGTAGCAGCCAGGCGCTTGTTGTGTTGCAGCCATGGAGCACAGTAAGCGGCGCTCTAGTGTGGCTTTGTTTTACATTGAAAACGCTTGTAAAACTGCAACCCACCATTCAATCAAAACAAAACTTTCCTCCTATTTGTGAAATAAGAATGGGACCCGTTTCAACTCCCCCCCTCAAAGAATCAGCATTGAGAATCGATAAGAACCGGAATCTAAAGGAAGAATTGCAATAGGAATCAGAATTGTTAAAATCCAAACGATGCCGGACCCTACCTACCAGCCCTAGTTGTTTCTGTCTGTCGGGGTGCATCATGGACCAGCTCATCATCACTGTGGCATGCATGACTGACGATTCTGCCTGAACTACCACAAGCTCTGAGTCTCTGCAAACTCCATCAGCTGTTCGCCTCTGAACCTGCAAACAGACACCGATACCTCAATCTC
Organism: Etheostoma perlongum; assembly: GCA_026937815.1. Classification (NCBI taxonomy): domain Eukaryota; kingdom Metazoa; phylum Chordata; class Actinopteri; order Perciformes; family Percidae; genus Etheostoma; species Etheostoma perlongum. The sequence continues at coordinate 26,744,633 of CM049387.1, read as the reverse complement.
ATAGGTTGAGAGGGTGGGAAATGGCTCATATTCTTCTAGTTTCTTTCACTCTCTCACCCCTCCTCCTCCCCACAACCCCTTCTTTATCTCTCTCATTCTCACTAATGTGCTCAGGGGGAGTCTCACCCTCTCCCAATAGTACATCCATCAATAACCGAGCATGACTCGCTGCCTTCCTTCCAGGTCTGTAGCCTCTTTCTCGTCTATCTTTGGTTTCTTATTTCCTCCCATTTCACTCCCTATATTTATTTTCTAGCATTAGCCTCACTCAGCCGCTGTTGCTTACCCCTCTCAATTTCTTTTCTCTCTGATTTTTACCAATTTCATCCCGTCTTTGCTCTGTCAACATCCAGGAAAGATTTACCATCTTATGCTCTACTTGAACTTTATTTCACATATTTGTTTAGGCTATATCTCTCTCTTCTTTCCTATTTCCTTCCTTCTGTCTTGTCTCTTCCTCTCTTTAAAGCCTTTCTGCCCAAGGCCTCTTCCTTAGTTGTTTTTCTTTTTTCCTCCCTCTGTCCAAGGATTCCAATGATATTGCTCTTAGCACAGAGATGAAATGAAAATTATACAGTTCCACCACAGATTTACTACTGACTACTATAAAATGACTTATAAATTGTATAAATCATTCATTGTTTTAAGATTTTAAAAGTATTGTGCTTGCATACAGTACACCACTGCAGATCCAGGCAGCAAAAGGAGAGAGGGCGTCGCTCTCCTGTAAGCGTTTAGCTTTTTGATGCCGCCAACAAAATGTTGAACTTTACAGGCGTTGTGTGCTCGCCATGTGACCATGGCAACTACCAGAACCCAGCAGAGAAAACAACAAGGAGGCTAATTTTACTGCTGTGTGGAGGGCCGTGGATTTACATGACACTCAGAGGCAGAGTGGCAATCGGGAGAGTCTGGACTTTTCCCGGTGGGCCGGTAGTGTTTGGAGGCTGTGAGAGCCGGTCTAATAATAGTTATACACTGCAAGTTCTTAGCAACACCATCCGGCGGCCCGCTGGTCAAACTGTGCAGCCTCTGCTCAACCAGTACGCAGCAGCATCTTACACAGGCTAATCAGGATTTTCAGAAATATAGCGGGATCAGTGAGCGGCCCCTCCCCAAATGGAATAGCCCTAGTCTTTGACATAAAGCCATCAAACACCTCTTTTTTCTTTGTCACATTTGGAAGTAGAGATGTTCCGACACCGATATCGGTATTACCTCTGATACTGCCTAAAACGCTGGTATCGGTATCGGGAAGTACTGGAGTTTATGCACCAATCCAATACCAAGTAATAAAGCCCTACGTTTATCAACAGTAGATTATTTATGTTCTTTTTCCGTTCTGTCTGTCAAACTGGATAATAAAAGAAAATTCTGTGGCACACTGTTTGTGTTAATTTATGTTTCACCAAATCATATCACATCCATACAGGGATAGTAGTACACAGCTGTTAAAACACAATAAAATATATGACATAACTGGTATTGGATCAGTACTCGGTAACGCCCGATACGCAAATTCAGGTATCAGAACTGGCATCGGGAAGCAAAATATGGAATCGGACCATCTCTATTTGTCTCTCTATATCGGCAATGTTAACAGACAGTGTGTGAGTCTAATGATGGAGAGCCAAAAAAGAAAAGGGAAAGGTGGCGCTGAGAAGGTCTGACACCAAAGGAAAACAAGGGATAGAGTTGCTGTGCTGTGTGTTGTTCATTCATTCACCATCCCAACATTCATTAGGAACTTTCAAACACAGCAGCAAGTCAAAGTTTGATGTAATGACGTACATTAGTTCCTGCTGCAGATCTGCTTGGTGATTTTATTTTATTTTAAATAATAAGAAAATAGTTTCATGCAGTATATACTATATGTTTCTAAGTGTAAGCCAATTGTGGTGCACGCACTTATTTATGACTGCAGAGTAATGTCAAAGTAAAAGGGGAGAGAATAAAAGCTAAACAGAATACAGATGGAGAGTGAGGAAGATACGGAAGCTGAGAACGAGAGTAACAAAAGAGAGAGGAACAGAAACATCGTTGAGAGACTTCCTTGACATGCTGTTCACGATAAACAAGGCTGAACCACTGTTGTTTTACCCTCACACACACACGTTAACACAAAGGGATGTACAGAAAGAGTAAAACATTAGCACATAACCACACACACACACACACACACACACACACACACACACACACACAGCTTCAACAGCTGAACATGGCAGGTGTTCAAACTGAAACAAGTGACTGCCCTTTCACTGACCTCAGGAAGAGAGGAAAGGCACACACACACACACACACAGAAAACTGAAAAGGAGAAAAGAAGAGTTCGCAGGTTGCGGTTTTCTCTCAGACAGGCGGAGACAGTAAAAGCTGTTTAACTAGAATATGAATGCCCTCTTGACTACAGGTCAAAGTCATGTGGCCAGAAAGTTGTTTCTCTTTTTGTTGTTTGTACCAAAGCTCAAGCGTAAGCCATGACATGGAAAGCACACTTACAAATATTTATTTATATATATATATATATATATATATATTGTAATTGTATTGTGCCTTGCATGCAAAAGTGCCCCTGTGTGAGTGTGTAAAGGGGGATGATGACAGCTGCTGCTGTGCACAGATCTGTTGTGTAAGAGGTTTAACTTTCAACTGTTGGGGACACAGGACTTTAGGCGAGGTAATACACCTTTTGCCACCCATACTAGAGGTTGAGCTCTTGGACAAGAGGTAACGGGACGCAGCACAAACGGGACGCAGCCGGTACGCAGCTGGGACGCAGCCAGGACGCAGCACAAACGGGACGCAGCCGGGACGCAGCAAAAACGGGACGCAGCCGGTACGCAGCTGGGACGCAGGCGGGACGCAGCTGGGACGCAGCACAAATGGGACGCAGCCGGGACGTGGCCGGGTCGCAGCACAGACGGGACGCAGCCGGTACGCAGCTGGGACGCAGGCGGGACGCAGCTGGGACGCAGCACAAATGGGACGCAGCCGGGACGTGGCCGGGTCGCAGCACAGACGCGCCCAGTGGAGAATCAGAGTTAGTCATTATTGTTCTCTGCGTGATTTGAATACATTTCCGTTAGATTTAATTTCTGTTTAGTCTTTTCTTTCGTCTCTATAGTTCTATAGTCATAACAATGTATATGATGTGACATCCCTGCAGCAAGCATACCCTGATTTGAGCTGAAGATCTTTGCCGGGACCCGATGGATTCGGTCTTAATTTCTATCATTTTACACAGGCTCGGGCCGGGCTTGCGCTCCGGGTTGCACGGCAAACAAGCGATCAGGTGATGCATTTTGATTAGCGCAAAAATGGATGCTGAGGAGGTGAAACGGAGGTGAAAAAGAAAGCGAAGTCTGAGGTGTGGAAAACCTTTGCCCATGTCCATAATGAGAATAATGAGCCAGTGGGTTATGTATAAATGACTCATTCTTGACAAAAAGGCAAAGAACTGTGTGTGTGCGCATACATTTGAATAATGTCAGGCTGTAAACGGGTTCAGGCTTTTAAAAACCTGTCAATCAAAATGTAGTTGTTGGGCTCGGACCTTGTCAGGCCTAACTTTTAAGGCCCGATTACATCTCTAATCCTCATAGTCCAGATTCTCCTGAAAGAAATTATGTCTAGAACGTGATTGTGCATAATAGGGTTGGGGTAACAAGCATTATTACACACAGGGAGACCAGGTGAACCAAATATGGTAAAAAAATAAAACATTGGCTTAGACCTCAGAGGGTTAAAGACACTACTAAAAAATATTGTACAGCATCTGATAACATAGTGTTCTAGTGTATGTGCATTAAAAGACCTTATTAATTAGGACCCAATTGGTAAAAATGTGATCACAAAAAAAAAGAGAGTGACCCAATTGTCTGTTAGGATTTTTTGTAGTGGTACTTAATTTACATTTTGCTATTTTGTTTTGTAATAAGGTGCTATAGCTTTTGTTTATCCTGAGCTAAATAAAACACTTTTCAGCATATCTCCAACATTGTGTGATAATTGTTACAATTTATGTAAAATCATAAAATTTAGACTTGACCACAGAGAGTTGGTAATGTGTTTCAGTGTGCTGCTGAAATTTAAAGCTTATTTTACAAGCAGATGCTACAGCCTGGCCAGGGCAACACTATGAATACCAACGTGAGCCAGTGAGCATGAAGCATGACATGCTGTAAGCTGACATGCTAGTAGCTAGTTCACCACCAATCAACCCCATTATTATTTGGGACTGGTCTAATACTAGGAACAAAGCAAGTCTGTGGAGACATCTACTTGAAGATTGTGCCTTAAGTTTACACTGGGATAAGGTTGGGGAAGTTATTGTCACACAATTCTTGGTTAATTGATGTAATATTGATGTAATTGGACATAAACAGCATGTTTTCTATTTCAGGGTTAACATATTTACACAGTTAATGACATCATAAAGTGACATGATAAGGGGTCCATCACATCACAGAACAAAGGCAGGATCACACTGAACAACCATTATCTCATAAACCTTTTCCTCCAAACGCCCAGACATGAGAAAAGGCACTAAAATAGGCAATAGTCTCCGTTCTCATTGGCTAGTATGCCTTGCCTGGTGCGTCACAATCAACGTCACAAACACAGCGGAAAACAAGGTTAGTGCAGCTCAGTGAAAATGTTAGGTTACGTTTTTTTTATATGTTGCCTGTGCAATCCCAATGTTTAAGTGCTGCTTGCACGGAGACGTCCAGAATTTGTGGCTGAGACAACAAAGAGTTGCAGAAGCTACCGACAGAATATCCTGGGAATGACTGTCGATGGTAACCGTTTCAACTACAGACAAAAACCAGGTGTTAGTGGGTGTTAGTGGGCTTGAGATTCTGTCCTCATCGTCGAGACAAATTCCCTTTCCAGTTTTACTCAGTGGCTCTGCCGGCAGGGAGGCGTGGGATGGAGAATTGCATAAGTTTTGGCTGTAATTATGTCCATGTTAAACACAGCTGCAGTGTTACCAAAAGTCTATTAAAACAACCAGATGGCTGCTGTTTTTATCGCGCAAACACACTGTTCCTGTCAGACACACACACACACACACACACACACACACAGCATTGATGAACATAATGTAAAATCATTTCTCTGATGGTCTCTGGACTATCTTCTTTCTCACTTTTATTTCTTTTCTAAGGTCCTATCTAGGGCTGTAACCTCCCAGATGACTGGTCGATTTATTGGTCGATACGTTCTGGCTCGACCAAAATTCTGTTTGGTTGATTTTTTGCCGTGTTAATTTCATCAGGTGGAAGCATACACTGTATATTATTGACGGTCTATGGCAGGAAAGCACTAATTGCTAATGGGGGTGTTTTCAGAGCACCCCTGTTTCACAGCTAACAGTCTGTTTTCAGAACACCCCCCTTGTTTTCACCTTTTTTGGATTAGCCCAATCCACCGGAGACTAGAAAACCTTCGTCTGATGGTTTGCTGAATATTTATTTAACTGTGAGTGTTTAGTTTCCAGTCAGTTCTCCTCTACCATGTCGAAGACATCGACAGTGTGGCAGCATTTTACAAAAATAGATAACGGAAAAAAGTCGAATGCAAAGTTTGCAAGCAACAGTTTGCATATCGCAACTGGACTACAAACATGGCGTATCACCTAAAAACGGTAAGCTAACCTGTCTGTGTTAGGTTGCCCTGTCTGTTTGGAGTAGGCTGTATGAACATATCAGAGTCGGCATATTTCATAGTCTAAAAAATGGTTTTATAACTACAGGCGCACCCACCAGCAACGACGGTAGCGTCCCCCAGACCCCCCCGGACCCCTCCGGACCCCCCCCACACCACGCTGGATGTGAAGCCTCTAGCATCCAAACGCTAAAATAATATCACGGAAGGAATTGTGGACTTTATGTCTCAGGACATGAGGCCCATTGCTGTTGTGGAGGGCTGAGGTTTGAAGACCTAGTTAATATACAGCGCCAGCACGCCACACCATCATGCTGGACTATACAACACAGCGAGGCACTGAGCTTGACCACAGATATGTTTAAATATACAGTATATATTAAAGTGGACGTGCCTTTTGCGTTTAAGAGTAAAAGCTTTAAATTAATAGTCTAGTCGTGTCTCAGCCGCGAAGCCGAGGACATGCACAGAGCGCTGATGCAGCGCTGTCAGAGCCGACAGACAAGTGTCATTTCACTGCAAAATAAATAGGTTAAAAACTATTTAATATACTGCAAATAGCCTGCACGGACAAGTACTGCAGGACAGTACAATTAATTAATCTAATTTTTTTTTTCCCGCCCCTCCGCACCCCCCCTCCTCTTCAGTCGACCAAGATTTTCTTTGGTTGATTACAGCCCTAGTCCTATCTCACTTTTCGGTTATCTTCTTACTTTGTCAGACTATTTATTGAAATTCTGACCACACACACACACACACACACACACACACACACACACACACACACACAACTACAGTGCCACACACACACACACTTCCATATTAGAGCTGCAAAGATTAATTAATTAAATCCTTACTTGCAGCCTAATTCTATACTTTCATTTATACTTGTGATTTTAAAATTACCTGCAGCACACAACTACAATGCAAACTGTGTCTGACAGAGTGCATTGTCATGTTTCCAGTACCACCACTAGAGGCTGACTGATTAATTTGGCATTTTTATTTAATCAGGGGAGGTTCACATTGACACACATTCATACCTGGAAGCTCCTCAGTACACCTGCAGTCTGATCTGTTGGCCACTGAGCAGCTCCACTGGAGCAATTGGAGGTTACGGGCCTTGCTCAAGGGTACCTCAGTGGTGGTAATGAGGGAACCAAGATTTCCCCACCCGGATTTGATCCCGTTGGTCTGGGGATAGAACAGACAAACTCGCGGTCACAAGCTCTCTTCTCAAACCTTCAGGCCCCCCCTGTCTAAAGATAGGCGTTAGGTATATCAAGCCAATCAGGCAGGTGCATCTGCAGGCAGCCTAGTGTTGTTAAAATGTTTAAGTAGTTATAGCAGAAGTGAAGATCCACTTCAAGATTTATTATTGTTCCAAATTTTCTTCAGACCTTAAACAAAGGAGTGCTGCTGGTTGCTACTGTGTGCAGCACTACTATTGTCAAAATGTTTAATGTATTTTATTCATAAAAAATTGTAGATTTCTGTTCTCAGAAGTTTGATAAATGCCACTAAGTGCACTAAACTTTATCTTTTCATTGAAAAGTTTATTTGACAAAGTTTATATTTCTTCTTACCGGTTTAGTTTATTTAATACTTTTATACATTATTTATACAATATACAATGTTTATAAATTTTTAATTTAAGTATACAAGTGCAGATTGGTGATGTGTTCACTAAATGTTTTTGTTGAGAAATGTGTATCTTATTAGTAATTATTAGTGTTACATTTTATCTTTCAAGTAGGGGTTTAAAGAAAGCACATATGGGCCAAATATTGGCCAAAAATCAGGGTCGGCCATTGGCGGACCCTGATTTCTAAAGATCGGCATCGGCCAGAGAAAAACCCATATCGGTCAACCTCTAACACCAACTGTGCAGTATTTTATAAAGGGTAGAGGACATTAAATATATAAATATATATTAATACTCTTCAAGTCTGACACATGCAACCATGTCAGTCATTTTCTTTAGCATACACCTGCAAACCCCTCACTTTGCCAATCTTTAGACACAACCGATACTGACACATGAAGCGTTGTGGCAATCTGCCACTGATGCCAATAATCATATTTCCTGCTGAAGGCCGGCCCAGTTCTACCTATACCCCACCTATGCAGTCTTACCAATAAGACACGTCCATGCACTCTCCCTGACATGGCTCCACACAAGCACTGCTCAGCCCACATAGATAAAGGTGACTGACAACAGGTAAGAGGCACAGCCAATCCCACTGAGCGTCCTTCGCCCGCGGCCGAGCCGACCCCCGGGGCGATTATCCTTCTGCTGACTCTGACAGCTCTGACTGACGTGCAGGGAACTCCAGTGCTGATGAAAAAGGTTTTTGGGGCATGCTATTTACTCAGTTAAGATATAGGGGGTTTAACTGTGAATGTGAACATGCATTCTTTGACTGATTTTGGTCAGCAGGGGATTATTTCTTTTGTTTGAAGGATGGATGAATTGTTTTTTTAAGCCTGGATGCCAAGATTAACTCAAAGGACAATTCCAGCGCAAAATGAACCTAGGGGGTTGATAACACATGGGTACCGAGACGACTGTTCTCTGGGATATGTTTTCATGCTAATCGAATGTGACCAGTTTCAGTGCAAACCCTTAAATTAGCTTCTAACGCTAGTCGTCGGGACATGCGAAAGTAAAAAGAAATCGCTATTTCTATACCACCAAGGCTCAAAATAGCCCCACACTTCCACAGTAGCATAATGAGGGTCCCTACATGTAAACCGAAGCATTGGGAACTTTGTAAGTGTACAGACCGTTTATTAAAAATATAGTTTATAAAGATGATTCGCTATACAGGCAGGCGTCATCTTGGGAAAGCAGTCATGACCAACGCCATGTAACTAGTAACCAATAACATAGCTCAAGCACGGCATTCGTTCAACTGGTCATGACGGTTTTCCCAAGATGGCGCCTGCCTGTATACCGAACAGTACGGTCTTTATAAACCATCTTTTCAAACTCTACAGGGGTTATTTATTTAAAAACCGTTGATGAGATTTGGTCAGTTAGATTTTGACATTTCTGTGTGAATACTTTGGACTGGGGGCAGCTTTCCTTTCTAACTTTGCTCTGAACCAATTTGAAAGTTTCCCTTATAAAGGTTAGCTCTAATGAATCCCAAGTATTTCCTTTGTAATATAACCAAACAGACAGTTAAATCTGAATAAGCTGGCTCAAACGGTTCTTATGTCAGTGTGCTCCAATGACAGCAACAGGAAGAAATCCCCATGGCTTTGTAATCTTTTCAGACACATACATAAATATTACAGTATTTGCTGCCAAGTTCAATGTATCAGAGTTTAATAGTCAGTTATATTGAGGGATATACAAGCCAGGGAATGGTAATTGTCGTTAACTCAGTATTAGACACCTGGTAGAGAAATCTCATATTAGCTGAATATAAGGAAATTGTATCATATTATGTGCTACTTGTTTGTGTGGAGTAGAAATGTGTCTGAATGTGTGTGTGTGTGTGTGTGTGTGTGTGTGTGTGTGTGTGTGTATGTGTATGTGTATATATTCACACATTAGATGGTGCAACATGTGGTGATGCAAGGCGTTTTATGGCATTACAAAAAGTCTTGCAGTAGATGCTGTCAGCGGAGCACTCAGACAGCGAAGGACTTCAATGCGGCTGTAAATACATCCCGGAATATTATAAACAGACAACTTCAGTGGAGTGTGTCTGATTGAGATAAACAACACTGGTTTTGTCTGTGGAAGCAAACTGAGAAACATAGAGAGGGGAAGTGGGACAGAAAGAAAAACAGAGTTGTCAGGGTGTGTTATCTTAGCTTTACGCCTGTTGACTGGACCGAACATTTTGTTACAGAGCTGGCAGATTGGGGTGTTTGTTTCTATATGTGTGTGAGTGTGTGTGTGTCCTCCACAGTCACAGATACTCCATATGTCCTGAAGCTAAAACATGAGACAGATGGACAGCATGGAGCCCTGACAGCACAGCAGCTCCTACACACTGTGGAGCTGACTGACGACCAGTCTGAACACCAGGCTGCTGTACTCCTGTCAGCTCAGACCTGCTGCTGCTCTCTTCGGCCACAAACACACTGGACATGTCAGACGCAGGTTTCACTGGACTCGGTGGCCAGACAACTAGTTCAGAGTCTACAAATTAACAGATTACAACTGCACCAATCCCGCTGAACATTCAATATTACAAAATGTGTTGATAAACTATAATACAACATTTAATATGTACATGCATTTTAAGTGTAAGCCCCAAAACATATCTTGACAGCCCAACTAAAGGTAAGTACTCAGCTCCTACACTTACGTATACATACCACAGTCTAAAAATACTCCGTTACATGTTACTTAAGTACAGAAGTTTTATCAGCTAAATATATTTAAAGTATTAAAACTACTCATGAGAAATGGGTCCTTTCACAGTGTTCTGTAATTCTAGTATTAATATTAGAGCCGGACCGATAAAGAATTTTTAAGGCTGATACAAATACATATATATTTTTTTTAAATGTGATATTCCAATATATCGGCCTATATATATATATTTTTTGAAACCTAGAAACGCGTAAAAAAATATGAACAGATTTCTCTAACATTAGTTATTTGTAGTTATTTATGAGTTCTCACTAAAATAATAATTGTTTTATTGTCACAACAGATCAGAGGAATATCAAAATATATTAAAGTTCTGATAAATAAAATGTATAAAAATACAAACTTAAGTTATGAAACTTAAAGTCCTTTGAACAAAAACACAATAACAAAAAAAAAAAATCAGAGTATTGCCAACAGTGACGTTGTAGAGCGCCCTCTGGTGGACCAACCAACACTCATAACATGGTTGACCCTCCATTTTTATTTGATTTTATTTTTTTAAATATTCATTCATCAAAATCAAATGATTCTATATTTATTTATTTTTTTAATCGGCCATTATAAATGCTGATACTAATAGTTTGGGATATGTCAGTCGGGCTCTAATTAATATGTATTAAACGTAACTAACTACTAACTATATGTGTCAAATAAATGTAGTAAAAAGCACAATATTTCCTTCCGTAGTGGTCTTAAGTAGCATAAAATGGAAATACTTCAGTAAATGTCTAAATTGCACTTATTTACAGTTCACCACAGGGTAAAAGCTATAAGAAATTGCGATCCTATGTTCATACATTTAAGTTTATGCTAAGGGTCCAATTAGGACCACATTATTTTGTCCACCTCCTCTGACTCATATAGCACAGATTTTCTACACTTTACATTGGTACTGGGCCCGAGCAATGTTCGCTGTGAGCTAACCAAATATGTATAATATATATATATATATATATAATATATATATATATATATAAGGGACAAAATGAACAAGATATAAGACATGTGCAACTCAAATAACTGTATGGTGTTCCATGAGGGTTGGACTTACCTGACTGTTCTATGAAAGGGATTTTGGGGTTATGGTGATTTAACAGAATAAAAAATAAAAAAATTAAATATACCCACTTTCATATAATGAATGTGAAATGCTCTATACATTTTTTGGGGCGAATTTTATTTTAAAGAAACTACAAAAAAACATTTCTCCAGCCTGGAGCTTTGAGATGTATTTCAAATAGACATAAACAATGAGCTGCACATTCGTTATAAAACATGACTACATCATGTGTCTGGATTATTAAGGACCAAAAGTCTGTTTTTTAAGGGGACTGTCGAGGTGAGTCAAGGAAAAAAGCATTCAGTCAATGTCAAGAGACAAGTGGATAAAGTAATAATATAAAACTTTTAAAGACAGTGCTGGGTTAATTAACACTGTTTTGGGCTCAACTAAGCAAGGCTAATGGAAACGAGTCACTCTTTCTTGCTCTCCCACTTCATTCTTTTCTACATCTCTCCCCTCCCTCCTGCCTCCCTTCTCCTTCCACTTTCCTCTTCCTTTCGCTCCCCTTATCCTCTTTTCTTTACTCATTGCCTTTAATACATTCCCCCTCTTCCTCCCTATCCGTTTCCTCTAGGGGTTTCTCTCTTCGGCCTCCCTTCCTCTCCCCCTGCCCTTGTTCCTTCTTTCTCTCCCATTAGAAACATATTGGGGTGACTTGGACCATGAAATTAAAATATTAGTGGGTGACATCACTGAATATTTTCAATTCTCTGGAAAGAAAGAATAAAACAAAATCTGAAGTGTCATTATAGGAAAAAGGTCAGGCAGAGGGTAGATTAACATTTTAAACTATACTATCAGTGGTAGAAAAAGAAAATGATTTGTTATAACTGGAGTACATCTGCACCTCTAGAAATCATAGAATGAACAATACATAGAATAGGTTATATATTTAAATTATGGAGTTCTTATAGCTTTCTTAAGTGTATTTTGAGATAAAACACACTTCGGGGCTGTAAAAAAAAAGTTTCATGTATTCACATTTTTAACATTTGAAGATTTCTTCTGAATTTGTAGAAACACCTTAACTGAAAAAAAATGAATCACCTATTACCTCCCCTGTTTATTTACATTTGAGTACATATGTTTGAAAACTGAGCATTTATTATTATCAGCAGATCACCTTACTTCCCTTTAAAAAACTAAATCCATTTTAGAGATGCCACTTTTTCTTCATATTTAGGTTCAGCAGGTTTATCATTTTTCCTACAGTTTAAAAAAAAAAAAAAAATGTTTCGATCATGGAAAATGTGAATAATTTTCCTCTTCATTTGTGTTTTTACATGTTCCCTGAATTTCATCCATATCTCACACACACACACACACACACACACACACACAGCCACTTATTCACAAGGTTTTAAGATCAAGTTTCAGAAAATAGTTTTATTTTGTGATCTGCAAAAAAAGTATTTATGTTTTACTGATTCAGAATTTGTAAGAATTTAAGTGCAAGGTAGACATGACTGCATGTCATACTGTGATGCCACAGGAGTCCCAGAACTCAGGCCAATAGTGCTGTGTTCACGTCAAAGAGGTCACAAAAGGGTATGTGTTTAGTTTCCATAAGTCACACAACCTGTTATCTAGAATTTGCAAGCAGAACTCCATGTCAGGACTGGTTTAAGTCAGGGGTTTCAATATCTGTCTGTCCGTTTCGGCTCCCACGTCCCCCAGGGTCATTTAAATCTACACCTAAAGGAAACAGTGGACATCTGGAAACAGTGGACATCTGGTTTAGGTTGGAGGAGGTTTTACTGTATAGTTATGTGTGTGTGTGTTTCAGTGGGTTCATGTTTGGTTGCTATAACTGTATGACCATAAAAACTGTTCAGGATTTCCATCCATTCATTTCCTGACTGGACAAAGCAAAAGCAAATGATTTCAAGTTGGGAAGAGCAGCAAAAAAGACGAAAAAAAAGAAGAAAAAGACAGAATATACTGAAGAAAGAAATAAGGGCATGAAAGAAGGAACAAAGAAGAAAAGGAATACAGAAGTCAGGATAAAGAAACCAGGAGTGAGATGGAGCGTCAGGAGCTGTCTTCTCTGCAGACTCTCTTGGGACAAATTTAGGGTGAACTGGCCAACACATGGAAACATCTCTCTCTCTCTCTCTCTCTCTCTCTGTCTCTCTCTCGTCACCACACATGAGAATGGCTGACAAGATCCACTCACTCCTGTCTTTCTTCATCTCTATCCCTTTGTCTGAGTCTACCTTCTCTGCCAACTTACAGTACACTGACACGGTCTGTTTAGCATCAAGTAGCGCTCAACACTCGTCCCATTCACCAGCCAAATGCTGGTAAAATATAAAGATAAAATAAGTGGCTGCTAGGGATGAACCATTACAAAAGCACAATTTGAAAGAATGTGTTTACTAATCGGGAAGACCGTGATTTGTTCTTCTTTTTATTATTAGGGATTTGTCCAATCGTTACAAAGCTTGCAGGATATGTTTTATGATGACGCTGGACCACATGTGGAAATTACTTTAAGAAAAAAGGTTTGAACCCATGAATCGCTGCTTGCGGCTATATTTTTATTATTTGTTGTCTGCCGCACCGGCTCAAATTCCCGTGAGCTGGAATGAGCTAGAAACATGAAACTTGGGGGAATAACTGGAAATGGTGTGCATGTGCTTCTCTAGAAATATGAACCCAATCGGCCACATGGTGGCGCTGTAATTAAGGCTTCAAAATGCAAACTTTGAAAGGCCCCCACAACGTAAGTCTGATTGACTTGAAATTTCTCACACAGGTGCAACTTAATGTGTTCTACAAAAAGCCTCAAGGACCATTAAGGTCCGCCTAGTAAATCTTGCCACAATTTTGAATAAAAAAAAAACATTTTTGAAATCTCCTCCTACACTGTAGCTCTAATTGCCAACAAATTTTCAGTTAATCACCAATGGATGAACATTATTAGAAGTTGTATAAAGCATGTCCATATCTCAATTCATTTTCAAGTTATTGAACAATGAACTTCAAAAGGGGCGTGGCTCTGGTCATAAATGAACACAGATCAGCAACCATAAGGCCAATCATCACAAAACTCACAGGGTGTGTTCAGATAAGTGTCTGAGAAATACCCAGACCGTTTTATATACATACGCCACTAAGGGGCTCTACGAGCACAAGATAGGTTATAGATAAGGTTATCGCTAAACTGTAAAAAAAAAAAAAAAAACAAAAAAACATCACAAATCAAATCGGAATTACTATCAATATCTGGCTGAAAAATGTAACGACAACAAAACTGTCGGCGCATCCGCATGATACAAGCCTTCCTCCACCAGTTGCTAATAACCAAGGAGGACACAGAGGATAAAAAAAGCATAATAGACTCTTCTTTGCTCGAGTTTCTGCGTGCGAAAGTCACCAGATTACACAATCTTCTGAATATAGCCCTACTGAGAAATACAGATGAGTTGTGTGGTGCTGATAGTCTTAACGCACCCACATTATGCTCAATTTCAGTCGTAAAAATAATTCCAACCAAAGCTATTTATCATATTTACATTTTTTGTTATTTATTGCCTTACAACCTCAGCCTTTCAGTCAGTCACCAGGGCATAAAAAACACTGTTGTGCCTGCTTGTCTCAGAGCAAGTGTAACAACCAGACACCAAGTCAACAGCACCGTGACCACTTTGGGCTCTTAATATCATATTGGTTATACAAACACGATGTCTGCGTGAAGTTTTGAAAAGCGTAACCACACTTTCAACCGCTTTACCGGCATTGCCGTGACTCACTGTGACAAAACTGCAGAGACAACGTAGTTTGCACCTCTGCGTGTGTGTGTGTGTGTGTGTCGGAGCCTCACTCCCTGTCAACATGCAGAGAAGACAGATAAACTTGCACTTACTTGCTCTCAGATACCGAAATTTGGCTCTATTTGATTTAGCATGAATCGGTCCACAATACTACCAACGTAATTCGTATGGTACCCAAAAAAGTACAGAGTTCAGTACCCAACCCGACCAGCTGGTAGTTTTAGAGATACCTCAATTCCTAAATAAAAAGATGTACTCAAGTTAATCATGCCTGTCTCAAAATTAAGTCAGACATGTTCAAACAAATCTGCTCGTGCAATGCTGTATTGATATCATGACAAATCCAGTGTACTCTGTAACTTTCATTACAGCATTACTGTATACTTGTTGTGATGATTAGCATTTTAATGGAAACGTTCTAATATTAAAAACTCAGATTCTACCTTGCCTAGCTTTTTGAATAGCACCTGCTAATGTAAAACAAAACAATTTACAATTTTCACAATAAAAGTCAGGAGGAAAGGAAAGCCATTGTGCCCACTGAACAACTGGCATGCTCTTTATGTGAAACACTTTAATACTACTCTGTAGTAAAATTGCCACCAATTATAGATTTGACAGTTTAATCCCATTTAGCGTTGTTTTTTTATCTCCTGCATCTATTAAGAATAAAAGTTCAAACTTAAAGTTAAAGAGTCAGGTGTTCCATCTTCATCATCAACCAATTTGGCTCTTGTTAGTGAATTACAAACCCAAAAAATTGCTCTTTTAGTTGGTCAGGGACGAGTAAAAAGCCCCTGCTCGGCTACTTATGTGACAGGAACAAGACACACAAGACAAGAGCTCAATGGAGGTGGAAGTGAAAATTGGCTCCACGCTGTTTCAGACGGACCCACTGGCTGAGTGTAAACCATGTGTGGGCTATATCGGTGATTAGATTGTTTCATGTCTTGCACTTGTACATTCGTACTCAGCTTTGGACTTAACTGTGTCACTCTATCGCTTCTTTTTGACTACACACGTATATGCTTCCATGCTGAAGGCACTATAAGATAACAAAATTAACTCCCCATACATGTGAGTGACCAGGATAACTTAGCTAGTCATCAAATTAATTCAATGTGTTGATATGAAGCCACCTTGTTTGCCCTAAAGAGTTGGACTTAGCTGAACACTGCTTGTTAGGTGTTAGTGCTTCTGTTTCGCGAATGTAACGATTTAATCAAGACAAATTCCACGAAAGTGTACTTATTGTGGCAATAAACCTTTGTCTCTGGGCTCAACATGTTTCACTTGTCCATGCACAAAAGTCACTTGTCCGAGTTTTGGGTGTTTTGCTAATGCAGAATTCTAACAAACCGTTGAAAGCATCAACTATTGACATTAATACAATTTGGTTAAAACAGCAGAAACAAAATGTGTCCCAAGAATAGATGTCCCCTTCAACAAGTAAAAAGGATCTCCAGACAACATGATACACAGTAATACTTTTTACCAGAGGTAGTGCTGACGTCTACGCTCTACCTATTTTTCCCATGTGTTTTCTGACACCAGGACTTGATCATGACCTGCCTATTCCTAAATGTGCTCAGTGGTGGGGAAGTAGCCATCAGTGATCACATCACCAGATCTGTTTAAAAATTGTGGAAAGAAAGAAAGAAAGAAATCGGTATTGTGTGCAGAGATTCTCAATGTCTCTCTCCCCTTCCTGTCCTAGCTGCTATTTCTCTATCCTATTTCTCCTCCTCCCTCTCTCTCTCTCTCTCTCTCTCTCTCTAACCCTCCTCTCACTTCTTGTCCTTTTAACCCTGATGAACGCCGTATGTCGTCACATCCATATATGGGCAACACTATCTGGCTGCCGTCCATGCAGCCAATTAGAAATGGCAGATGAGTCGGAGTCTGTCCTTTGGAGACCGAGGTCACCCCGGCAACTATCACCGTGGTATACCTCATCAGAATTCGCACTGAGCCAATCTTCTCCTCTCACCTTCATTAGGGATTCGGTTAATGTCAAACCAGCATCCGATTGCTCTCTATTTTGCTATGTCATACTCTCACTCCTTCTTTTTTAAGCACCCGTGTGTAATCCCAATCGCAGGGTTTTATCCCTGATGCACTTGCACACTTGTATGCACAACTCCTTTTTCTCTGCTCCTTTCGATTAGTTATTCCCTTTGTCCCAGCTGATGAATAAGCTCCCGAGATGCAACACTGACCTGCATCTGGCCTCTTTGTCTTCCTCCTTTTTCCACTCCTTTTCTCTCCACACAACCAGAGGTATGAAATATATCTAATGCTTATGCTCTGAGGACACTACATTAAGGAAGCCTGAAAGCCTCCCCACACCCTCACAGGGGATTTCAGTTATTGTGGCTGATTAGACCTGTGCTTAGTCTGAAGTGGACCAGAGCTTAGATGGCAATTTATTTTGGTCACATGTCTTTTCTACCAATAAGATTGCTAAAGCTGTCATTTGTCCTGCCCCAACAGGTGCACCAGAGTTAACAAGACACTCAGGAAGACCAATCAGTCTACACACACCCACACAGTCCTGGAGAGAGGTCTAATCAGCCAGATTTAAAACACCTGTGTGGGTCTTCAGGGCCTTGAAGAGCTATGGGCGTTTCTCAATCTGCGTTCTTCTATGGACTTGGTGTTCTCGTGTCCCTGTGAAATGTCATCTTCTGTTGCCAAAGTACTGTCCCAATACACAGGTTCACATTTTGCCAAGAACAGTTAAGACTCCTCGGAAATGTTCTTGGCAAGCTCATTTTACAAGGATGCATTGGTGGTATGAACTTGGCAGCACCCGTATCCCAACAATCTTTGCAATTTGTGCCATCTAATTCATCACTAAATTCACTTCTGAGAACATTTTGGCGAGAAATAAACTTTGTAGATTTCAAATACAGGCAGTCTTATGAAAATCGATGGCAAATTGACAATTTGTGCTGACGTTTTCGGAGTTGAGAAGCTCCATAAAGGGACGCGACAGACAGCTAGCGCCTGCCGGGGCAGCTTGCTCAACGGCCCCACTGTAAACTGGAGGTCTCTCAGACCGATCTTTTATTTCCCCGTTAATGGGTCGTTTATTTAGACATCACAACACATGTCCATCATAAGATGAAAGGGAATCAGGGCACCAGAGAGCGGGCAGTCACACTCACACACCGGGCACCAGAGGGGGAAGGAGCATCTGACAGGGCAGAGAGATACCCGTTTTGACATGTATTGACAGTAGTTTAAGCATTTTACTCATACTTTTATTATGGTGTATTTTGTTTTATGAAAAAATACATTTTAGAAGTCCAGTTTCAGTCTGTATGACAAACAAACAGTTGTACATATGTAGTAACATGCTATGGCATGTTATGTAGACTTAGTTTGTTTGCTAATTTCCAGCTGTTGTCCCTGGGCATATACCGTGCACTTAATATAAAAATGATAATTCCACACTAATAGGGACACCTAGGACAGGCCAGTGCATAACCATTCAGAGAGGTATGATTCTTATTTAAATTTTAAACTGACTAACACTAATACACTAATATTAGTAGGGATCGCATTCTACTGTTTTGAATAAATAAGGGGTGTTTGAGCTAAATCATAAACATAAAAATAAAATATTGATAAGTTTTATTTTTCAATATTATTGCAATAGTGGTAACGTTATGAGGTTTTCTTGTCCGGAGCTTGTTTCTGCTGTACATAAAGTGGTTATGTCGGTGTGTTTTTTATTTCTAGCTGTTATTTGGAGCCCTGCAGGCGGCAATAATGGCATTAACACATCATCTCAAACTGTTAACAGCGTTTCGTGTGCTTGTTAACATGCAAGTTCATTCTTCCAAGAACAATCAGCAAGAACATTTTTCCCAAGAACAAGTCCGTTCTTTGAGAAGCAGCCTCATGTGCCCAGTGAGCAACTTCCATTGAAATAAATGGGGTGCCATCCTGGAACTAGAGCTGCAAAGATTAGTCTATTAATTGATTAGTTGTCATTAGGCGTGGAAAAACAAAAATCAAAAAATTGTATGTCATGATATTTTTTGTGACAATTTTGAAAATGAATTCTTTCCCCTTTTACCAAGCATTCATCTAAATATTTTCTGTTTATATACGGTACTGCCGACGGCGACATCATCATACTCATTTGCAGCAAAACAGACAGAAAGCAGAAAATGCAAAAAATACATACATGTGCTTCCTTACAAATAAAATAAATGTCATACTTCCTGAGTGTTTTTAGAAATATCTCATAATAAACTATCTCCAAGATTGTATTTTACTACTTAAATATACTATAAAAAAAGCTCAAAATAAATACTCAAAACACTATAAAATCACAACACAAATCAAATCGGCACCCATGTATTGTGGAAGTGTCTAAAAACAGCATTTAGTCCCAGCCCTAGTTGTCAGCTATTTAATTAGTTGGCAATTATTTGGATAAAAGAGTATACTGTTAATTATCTTCCATCAGGAAAAGTTGGGTAAGGACCTGCATGAAACCATGATGTCGTGTCAAACACCTTCTCATCCACTACGGGTTACTTTGAGTGCAGTAGTGAGTACTCATATCTAATCTAAATATTCCTTTCTTTTCACGCTTACACTGTTTCACTTCATTTCTGTCTCCTCTCTTTTACTTTGAATACATGCATTTATTAGTTAATTAATAAACGTGTTATTAACGGCGTTAACACAAACCCATTTTAATGGCGTCAATTTTTTAATTGCGTGATTAAGGTTCTTTTTGGCCAAGCAAACTTTGTAGTTTTTTTCACATGCTGTTGCAACTAGTAACGTTAGAAAAACTACGACACCACACCGGATCTAGCTAGACCGGAAACAAAACAACAGGCACACGCCGTTTGGGCTGGCGAGCCGGCCAAAGAGTAGTAACGTTACGTTTTGAGTGGATGGTGAGCGTGAGACGCCCAAATGGACGCCTATAAGATTATGAATGGATTGTTTACTTTTAAAAAATTGCCAAATGGTTTCATTGACAAGACCAAAGTGATCTGTAGGATGTTTTAAGCTTATTTTTGGGGCTTTTTTTTCCTTTATTCAGAGTGACAGTGGAGGGATAGACAGGAAAGGTGGGGGAGAGACGGGGGATGACACGCAGCAAAGGGCCGCAGGTCGGACCGGAACCCGGGCCGCTGCGAAGTCCTCAGCCTAAAAGGGGCGCACACTCCTACTGGGGAGCTAGAGGTCGCCCCTGATCTGTGTGTTTTGTCATTGTGAACTGAGCTATCCTCGCGGCACGGCCAGTCTGAAATACCACTTGAGCACACAGCCCTTTAATTGATGGACAGTGTTACATTGTGTGAGAGATTAAGTGTGAATGTTACGCGTGAAATTGAACACTACAGAAGGCTATATGCCAATGTTGTTATCAATAAAATACACATTTGCACAAAGCGAGCTGATCCACTTTTCCATGTTGATAAGAAATTAAAATGAGAAAAAATAATGGGAAAAAAAGAAGTCAAGGGACATTTAGAATAGATAAAAATGTGAGATTAATTGCGAGTTAACTTTGACATTAATGCGATTAATTGCGATTAAATATTGTAATCGTTTGACAGCACTAGCATTTATGTGTGCCTGTTAGTGTTTTAATGAATCTGCACTTCTGCATATGCTGTACATTTGATCCCAGGCATATTAACGTATCTGTGTAGCACTGGCTCTTCTTAGCTCATAGAATGCCCACTTTGTATTTACTAGTAATTAAGCCAGCTATTTCATGTGCCATGTACTGTGTCGCAGACTCAAAGTACATAAAAATTCAACGGCAACCTTTCATTGTTGAAGAGTAAACACTGGAGAAAATAAGTGGTTGATATTCATACTGGCACCCGTTTGTGTTATTCACACTGCATTATTAATGTGTTTTTGGGGTGTAGGCGGAGATATTAGCAGCAAAAAAGCACTATTCAAGAGACAACACACACACTTGTTGGCCAGAAACTGAACACACAATTTTACTGCGAGGGTTGTTTTGTTTCTGAACGCATGTGAAGAGACTTATACCAACCCTCTTGACTTGTGGCAGTTTGTGGCAGCTATCGAATACATTACAATATCCACATGCAAACATACCAACAAGTTATCATTCATGAAGGACAAAGTAAATCCAGCCTTTTAAAGTGCCCATATTATGAAAAAAAACACACTTTTTTGGGTATTTGGGGTATTATTTTGTGTCTGTGTTGCTTCCACACGCATACAAACTTGGAAAAAACTATCCATGCTATTTTGAGTGAGTTTCTGAGGTTTCTGAATGTCCTCTGTCTTCAGTCTCCTGGTGAGCTGTTCAACATCTGCACGGCTTTCTACGTCACTAGCCGAGACAAGGTGGCTAATCGTAGCATGCTAGCTTGTTCTCAATGGCAAAACACTGCTACAACACACACTAGTTCATAATATCCAAAAGAACTACTTCCTGTCCCTGTTCTGCAGGTGTTCCACAAGTGTCCCTGGTCTAGAAGAAGTCTCCCAGCTAATCCTGCCTTGTTCTGACCAAATCTGGAGAAAGACATATCTAGCTGATGTGATCTTACCGAGCTACTGAGCATGTGCGACTCCCAACAAAGATAGTATAGAAGTGAGATGTCTCACTCTGGAGCTAAAACAGAGACCTAAACACACAGGGGGAAAACAGGATCTGCAGCAGTGTGCAGTATAACAAAAATATGGTGTTTCTTGAAAGTGAAACCATGTAAACCTATTCTGGTACAACCTCAAAATACTATTATGAAAACATGAAAATGAGCATAATAATAATAATAATAAAGATTGATTGCAGACACAGGTCCATATTACACATCATACAGTATAAAACGTATGGTGCTTTGACAATAAATTAATACTGCATAATATAATAATAAAAAATGCTTGTGACATGACATAATATTAAATATAAGACAACATTTAGACCATGAAGAATGGATGCTGGGTAATGTTTTAAAAGTCAACTAGGACAGCACTGCAATTTCAACTTTTTATAGCCACAGGAACATTTTGGTTAATACGCCCATCTTCAG
This sequence comes from Etheostoma perlongum, assembly GCA_026937815.1. Taxonomy (NCBI): domain Eukaryota; kingdom Metazoa; phylum Chordata; class Actinopteri; order Perciformes; family Percidae; genus Etheostoma; species Etheostoma perlongum. The sequence goes on along the minus strand of CM049387.1, from coordinate 26,722,673 downwards.
CGTGTGATAAGGCAATTTCACAAGCAATAAAGGTACACAGGTGGGGTTAATTCTAGATAACCACGACCAGCACAACAAATACGTCCCAACAGAGGGAGCCAAAACTAATCCAGACACAGTCAGAGTCTCTTATTACATCATGGAAATTATTATCAACTTTTGTTAACTTGCCATTCTGAACGTAGGTAAACGGGGACAATGATAAGAAAAAGGAACATCTTAATTAGCATGCATGGATCTGTTAATGCTTAATATCAGCTGCTGCAGTCGGCAAAACAAACACAAAATCTACACACACACACACACACACACACACACACACACACACACACATTGTGATTTTATCCCTTGCTCTTATAACATGACAAGAATCAGAACCAGAAATCAATAAGAAATGCAATTGGTGAGCTTAATCCAAATTGGAAATACCTAACCCAAGCCTGATCAACACTACATATCTTAAATGGTTCATCATTTTCCCACTTAGCCTCTTGATGTTTGTTTCCTTTTCGTTTCAACTTGTTCTGTCTCTCTTTTCTCTACCTCCCTCAGCATTGCTTTCTTTCTTTTCCTCCTCCTTGGATGCTGAGAAAAAGATCTGGCAATTTGCCGCAAAGGGGGAATATCAATGAAACGGCCCATTTGCGTGACGTCCTGTTGTGTTCTTAAACACCCCAACAAAGCACTAGTAGACTACTGTATATATTTTACAATTACTGCTTTCCACCAGATTGTTTATAGATTTCAATGTTTCCGAACGCACTTGAAAGCAGCTTCCTTTCACAAGAGAGAGAGAAAGTCGAGCGAGGAAACATTCAGCTATTACACAAACTCCCCGGGCAGTTCAGTGCTTGTGTTTAGTTTTTTACCCTCATGTTTAAGATCTTTCTTGTGGCAGCAACAAAGGCAGTGATGTTTCCGGTTTCCTATTTGGGATTTTCACACGGCCTCAAACCACATCTCAAAACACTGACGCGTCTAATTGCGGGCCACCGCAGTGTGATGTGGAGTTGTGTTTCTCCAAAAGTTGAGTCCGTCTCGACTTTTCCCTGCAGGCCCGCTGCGTTTTGAGGAGTGTCGCCCCCCGCAGTCTAAACGCACTACCAATTCTAAATGAATAGAAAGACCGCGTTTTTGTGGTAAGACTCAGGCATTGTGAACGCAGCCTTAAGTCTAATAAATAGTAAGGAAGTCAGCAGTGCTGATGGTAGAAAGAGGTACAGGTGCGCTGTAAAGAGATGGCTCCCAGGGCTAATCTGAAAAAGAGAGGAGGAGGAGGGGAGGAAAAAAAGGAGAGAGATAAAGAAAAATAAGAGAAAAACCAAGAAGCGAGAAGTCAACAAGCAGACAATAAAAGTCAAGAAAGGTAAAAAGATGAGGAATGCAATAAAGAAATCAGAAAAGGCTGAAAGCAAGCAGAAGGCAGAACAGATGTATGGAGAAATGTGTTAAGCTCCCTTTCTTCCTTTCAGGTTGCGCTGTAAATCCGTCACTCAGTGGGAGGCTTGCTCCACTGGAACCTATTACTGATAGAGTTATCTAAGGGGAAGATGGAGAGATGGGAAACAGAGAGAAAGACAAAAGGGGGTGCTGGGGACTAATAAACTGACTAAGTTTCTCAGCAGGCAATTTGAGGTGACAGACAGCATCCGCTGGTCCCAACAGCTAAAGACGATACCACTCCAAATGAGAAGGCAGACAATAAGTATACATCCTTAAGGCATAAGGCACACATGATGTATAAACTGAGATTGACTGACATGACTCATTGCCAGACCCTTAATCTTTCAGATTTGGGTCTGGATTTCCAGGAAGATTGTACTTCTAGTACAGTACAATTACAGTACATTAACACCAATTAGTCATTATCACATTAACTTGAACACGCTGCTGTAGTCACTAAATATTGGCAGCCTTTAACGACATCTACAGTAGATTTCAAACAGTGTTCCACGGAGCTGGATTAAAGAGGGAATGTGCTGAATTGGTTCATGGTACAAAGGGATTTTGCTTCATGGCATGAAACAGAATTGAGCATTGGTTTGTTTGTAGTGCAATGAAGATGTACTGGAGAAGAAAAAGTGGGCAATGCCCTGAAACTTAGTAAAACGTAAAGTTTTGTTTCTCCTTGCAGGTCAAAAAGAAAGAGGCAAGATCAACTGGAACTGGGGGAAAAAATCAGGAAACAGGCAGGTAGACACAGCACGCTGCCGCAGGGAAACACAACAAACAATGATCGGAGGAGACAAGGGAAGGACAAAGACTAAATACACAGGGTAACGAGGTAACAAGAGACAGGTGAAACACATCGGGGGGCAGGAAAACACAAGGCAGCTAGTAAAACCATACAAGACTAGACAGAAAAACAGACTAGCAAAATAAAACAGGAAACAGAACATACAGACACTCATGGGACAAACACAAGACAGGAAGTCTAACTAGACAACAAGGGAGGAAACACGGACTACAACAAAAAACAGGAAACAGAACCAATGCTAGTGCTGGGCGGTTTGACCAAAAATTGATATCACGGTTTTTTTCTAAATTATGCCGGTTTCCGGTTTACGCTGTTTTTTTTTTTTTTTCATGCATAGTCACCTCAATGCAAGTTCAATGCATTTTCTACTGGTTGTGAGAGGAATTACTGCGGTTAATTGACTTAGGATGGTCTATTTTACTGTCATTAGTGAATATTTTAGAATAATTCCACACTAGTAATACAGGTTTGCATGGCCCCAGAAAATTATGCTGTTGTTTACAAATAAGAGCCAGTCATGATTCTAATGAAGTGAGAAATCAGAATGCAAAGACAATTGCAGTCAAAATACAAAACTTTTATTTTAAACACAATTGGAACAACTTGGAAAACTTTTGCTGATGGCCACTAGCTTCTGCTCTGAAAGTCCCCAGGAATCAAATGCCTCTTTCAGGCCTGCTGCTAACTCTCCAGTATGGTCATCAGGAAAGTAGCTTGTCTGCAAACAATGACTTTGCAGCACCCATTCGTCACTTATAAAGTGAACTGTAAGGCTAAGGTAAGGCTCCATAGTGCGACTGGACCACATATCAGTCGTTGCTGCGAAGTGAGTACGGTCACCAGGTCTGTTTCGATCTTAGCTCTGTGCTTTTGGTACAAGTTAGGGATGGCAACTTGGCTAAAGTACTTTCTGCTCGGCATTTCATACCCGGGATCCAGCGTCTTGATCATCTGCTTGAAGCCTTCTTTTCGACTGTATTAAGCGGGACCATGTCTTTGGCTATGTGGTTAGTGATCGAATTTGTAATCTCGATCCATCGTTTTTTTTTTCAGTAAGTCCCTTTAGCAAACGCGTCTTTAAGTGACATTTGGCTCGACTTTTCTTTAGCTTTCCCCGTGTTACATGCTGATGTGGAGGGCGATGAACGGCTGACTTTAATTTGATACATTCTTGATACTCCAAGACATGTTTGCGGCTAAGGTGCTGGAGCAAACTTTGGGGAGAATTTTAGCCCGACAGCACTTACATAAAATCGACGTCGGATTTTTGGAAACCAAAAAACCTCCAAACAACAGACCCGGCTCCTCTTTTGGGCACAAGTTCTTCTGTGTCATGATGTACTACTTCAGCATCCATCGTCCATGTAGCGTAACAGAGCACTGCTGTTTGTTTACCCTCACTCGTCGCTGCTTAGAAGTGCAACATTGTAAAGGGTCCGTCTGAAACAGTGTCGCGCAACGTGACGTTCGTTGTGTAATTAAATACACCGGTATGGCGGTTTATTCAAAATCAATATCGTGACGAAAATATAAACCGGTTTTCGGTTTGAACCGGTTTACCGCCCAGCACTAACCAATGCACAATCATAACAAGAGACAATAACAGAACCTCAAAACCAACAGAAACTCTAACTCCACACCATGAAACCATGAAACCATGAAACCATGAAACCACAACAACTGTCCAACTCGTTCTTTCCTCTGCTTCTCTTCATAGTCCTCACTAGAGCCCGACCGATAAAGGATTTTCAAGGTCGATACTGATACGAATATTTTGTTATTTAAAAATCCGATATGCTGATATTTCGGCCAATAAACAGTATTTTTTTTTTAAATCCAGAAATGCGTTACAAAACAAAAATATTTCTCTAACATTAGTTATTTGTAGTTATTTATTATCATGTTTATTATCATATTATTTTAGTTCTCACTGAAATAATATGATAATAATAAAAACAGAACAGAGGAACATCAAAATATATTAAAGGGCTGATAAATAAAATGTATAAAAATACAAATTTAAGATATGAAACTTTAAGTCCTTTGAACAAAAACACATTAACAAAATAAAATAATCAGTGATGCCAACAGGGACGTTGTAGAGCGTCCTCTGGTGGACAAACTATGCAACACCATCACTCATAACATGGTTGAAAGTCCGTTTTATGTTTTAAATATTAATTTATCAGAATCATTTGTCATTTTAAATGATTCTGATGAGTTAATATACATCGGTGCGGCTCTAGTCGTCACTCATCTACCAACCCTTATAGAACGGGCTCAGGACTGCCTTGCACCAGCTCTTAATTATGCTGTTATGGTTTTAGACCCCCGGGGGGACACACTGAGCTCTTCTCTCCTCTCTCCTTCCATCTGTGTGCATCCATGTCCTAGAAATGCTTGTTACTAACCTAGCTCTGGGGAGCTTATTCCCTGGAGCCCTTGTTTTTTCTCCCTGCAGTTTTCCGTGGATTAGGTTGGCACCTAAATCATGGTTGGAGCTGTCGCTGCGGTCCTGTGTTTAAACTTTACGGAGACATCCAAATAAAATATTGATTTCTTTTGAAATAAGATTTTCCAGTTTAGCAAGTTGTTTTGTTTTTGTATATCTAGAAAAACACAAATATTGAACTGGTGGTTGCCAAAGAGGGCAACCAGAGGCCACGAAATGGGTTTGACTCAAGCTGGATGCCAAGGGCAACCAGGCTCCCGTTACTGTCGAGTCCTGCTCATTAAGTACGAAGGAACTAACTCGTGTCAAAACTACTCGTGTTTCTTGCCTCGTTGAACTTCTTTGTAGCAATGTTGCCACAATCCAAGATCCCGCTACTTAACTTAAATAGCAACGAAAGTCACAAAACTGACTCAAAGCTGTAATAAACCAATCTTATCCCAATCTTTTTGCTAAATACTGATGTAAAGCAACACTAAACTCCATCTGCTCACTCGTGGTAGTTGGGAAATTATGAAAGACTGACAGAATACAAGATTGATTGTTTTGGATGGATTTGTGTTTCTCCAAGTGTCCTTTGTATATGCAATGCATGCAAACTGTGTATTTATATATGTATGCGTGTTTGTGTGTGTGTGTGTGTGTGTGTGTGTGTGTGTGTGTGTTTTGCATTGTTTTGTACTGTGTGAACTCATTGTGTAGAACAGAGAAGCCATTAGCCAGGAAACAGCTCCCACAAGACCCTTTTTAATCAACTTGCCCAATCATTGTTGTGAAAATAATTAAAAAGGAGCGAGTGCGTGTGTGCGCATGTGTGTGTGTGCGCATGTGCGTGTGTGTGTGTGTACATGCACGTGTGTTTGGGTGTTTGTTCAACAACAAAATAAAAATCAGAGATGAGAGATGAAAGGAGAAAGAAAAAGGCAGATAATTATTCAGCTTTTCTCAACAGACGCAGCCTATAGAGTTAATATGTGTGGATGGAGAAGACAACCCACACACACAACACACACAACCCACACACACGCACAAATGATGCTATTTGTTTGTGTGGAGGAGTAGAATGTTTTTACATATTTAAGCATATGTACTATACATATTCAAGTGTGTTTGTCCATATGTTTTTTTCCTCTGTGTGTGTATGATCATGTTTGACCGTGTGTCTGTGTGTGTGTGTGTGTGTGTGTGTGTGTGTGTGTGTGTGTGTTTGTGTGTGTGTGTGTGGCTGTAATGTCCTCCAACAAGCACCATAGCAATTTTACTGAAGGATGTTGTCAGCATGTGACTCAAAAGTGGGCCACAACGCAGCTGTTGTGTGTGTCAGTGTGTGTGTGTGTGTGTGTGTGTGTGTGTGTGTGTGTGTGTGTGTGAGAGAGTAAGAAAGTTGCTCAGAAGGTCATTTACTGTTTGAGGATGACACTCAAAACCTTTTTATTTACCTGTCCTGCTAAATACTACTAACACTATGGGAATGAAACACTCAACTGATTACTTAAGTAGATACTTTTTGAACCACTAAATGCACGGAACCATTGGCTACATGGGATTTGTGTGTGTTTGTGTGTTTATGGGTGTGTGTTCACAGCAATAACTACACACACACCAACCTTCTATTGTAGCAGCAGACAGACTTCGCGTCAGGAAAATGATGCCCTGAGGCTAAAACTGTCACAGTCACCTTCAGCCATGCAAACTGGCATTTTCCCCCCACTGCGCGCATGCAGACACACACACACACACACACACACACACACACACACACACACACACACACACACACACATTTTTGTGCACTGTGCTCAATGACCACTTCTATATGTTAATGCCTTTTTAGGAGCCTAACAGTTGTTTTATTTCCTGATTTATCGGCGCGTGTGTATCTCCTTGTGTGTTTTTAGATTTTATTATTTATTTTGTCAGAGCTGCCACAAAGAAAAAGCTTGGACTTAGAACTTAGAGAGTAAAATTCCACCTTAAAACAGAAGTTGATGATGTAGGTCACATTTCCAGGCCCTTTTAATTTTAAGTATTTAACTAAAAATTTTGGATTTTTAGAGGACAAAACTTCTGCCACCAACTGAATGGCAGTTGATACCATAAGCTCTGGGTGTGTGTTCATAGGTACATTTTTACCTTTTTCTATTTCTCTATCTCATCCAAGAAAAAGTCACTTTGAAGCCTGGACAACACAGCCGTCGCTGGCTGACGGCATTTTGATTCCACTCCAAACATGAGTCGGTACTTTAGTGTGTGTGTCTGCGTGGGTAGCAAATTCAATATTTCATCAGGCACTGACCGAATTGCCTCCTTAGTATCGAGTATTGAAAAATGCCTCGTCATTCAATACCAAATTTCAATACCTGAGGAGCTAATCTCATCTACCACGATATAATAATGTCTGTGATTGGCTGTCGTAGAGGCAGGCAGGAAAAACACAGGGGATCACGTAGTAGGAGCTCAAAAATAAATAAAAAGATGTGTGCCATGATGTTGCAATTTCTTTTTTGTGAAAATGGATTTTATAAAATTGGCGTTGATAAAAGTAGCATCTAGGAACCGTTATCAAAGTCACGATATTGGTATTGAACATTTTTGAAGGCTACCCAGCCCCACCATACTTTCTACTCTAACTAGCTACTCCATTTCTATCAGCATCGCCTCTACATTTGGTGTCTACATAGCAAGACTTCCACCAGTGTTTAAATGGTGCGGTGACTCCTGTTGTCGTCATATTGACACACTTGGTATGCTTTTATGTAGGGCTGGGCTATATGGAGAAAATCAAATATCAGGATATTTTTGACCAAATATTTCGATATACCGCAACGATATTGTATTGTTGGCTATTGGTGTTATCACAAAATATTTACACAATGACATTTCTGATAAATAATCATCAGTAATGTGGATATAATGACTAAGTGGGTAAAGGAAAAATGACATCACTTTACTTTAATGCAGCCATTAAAACCAGGGAGAGACACCACTTATGCCATATTACGATTTGATATCTAGTCTCATATCTCAATATCGATATAATATCAATAAATTGCCCAGCTCTAGCTTTTATATGTCCTTTTCTGTCTTTGTCTTACCAGTATGACAACCCCTCCAACACCCCCATCCATTTTTGTTGCCTCTCATAGGGCTGCATGTAGAAATGTATTAAGCTGCAGATTATAAAATGGCCTTTCTGATGCTCACTCCTAAAATAAATCAAGAAAGTGGCAAATTCTCTTTCACAATGAAAAGTTGATCCTTCTCCTATCTCTTTTGTGTCATATATTTGCACTCAAAGACTTGCACGGTTTGGAGGATTGGCAGGTATTTCAACCAAAAGTTTGACTTTTCTTTTTATGACATCATTTCTAAGCCCTTGCTTTCCTCTGATTCCTTCCTTTGTTGCTCTGTTTGCTTTCCATTCTATTTGTCTTTCACTGCTTTTCTCGATCATACCGTTTCTTCTCCATCAAACCTCGCCGTGAGTCCTTGGATGCTGAGATATGACCTTTAAACATGGCTTCTACAGAACACCGGACGCAGAGGAAGGGGAGACCGAGAAAGGGAAGAAAGGACGAGTTTCACCACCCTCAGAGCACATTTTCAACACTCCACTGACCCTCGGGAAAATGATCTTTTCAGTCCCTTGTTAAACTATCCACAGCTACTGTGCTCCCCTACAGTGTACATCTCTTTCTTTCTCGCACATGCAGGCACACCCTCAAATTATTTTTTCACCATGTTAGAACACAAAGACAGAAAGGAGAGGTAAAAGCGAGGCAGAAAGCCACATATAGAAAATCATAATTTCAAGGAGCCAGATGTGAAGAAGCCACAGTACATCACCAACACCCCCCTCCCTATGACATGAAAGCAAACCTGCATCAACATCTGAGAACACTGTCGAGCTACGTTCCTTGGTATATCCCTATATGCCTTCTCTTTTTTATCCCACATGAAGTGACCTTTGTCTCTCACAGCTAAGGTGCAGTCCATGTGATATTGATGTATTTTAGGTGAACTGAGCCACATGCACAAAACAACCTGCATTTTTCATCCCTCCCCCACCCCCCTCTCTGTTCTCTCCCTCTCTGTACTGTTCAGTCTCTCCTTCCTCTCATGTCTGTGAATCCTGAATATGCAGGCAACCACACAGTCAAACATTCACAATGCTGCCTTTGTGATAACCTGGAGGCACATTTCCCTGTAAACAATATCCCAAAGTTTGGGTTCCCTGGCTATGTATTATCAATATCCTGCAAAAAGGCATGTGTCCGCAGAGTCAGTGTTTTGAGGGATTGAAGAAGAAGTGAGTTCAAACTGTACGTGAAGTTGTGTGCCTCCTATGAGATGGTGCTCCTCCATTACTCACAATTTCAGTCGGTTCAAAACATTTTGTTTCAGTTGGATGTTAGAAGCAGCACATCCTCTGTGGGCTGCCAAAAGTGGTTTTAACCTGTCAGACTTGGTCCCAATTCTATTCTGCATGCCAATACACAACTGTAGTTACTTACTTCTTAAGCAGGAAATGAATGTATTTTCATGTTTTGTGCCAATGGTAATTGGTGAGAGTCAAGAGTGTCACCATGTGTAGGAGTTGTCGCATTGATGCAACGCGATGCCAATGTGGAGAATTCTGCATCGTGGGGGTGACAGAACATAATCGATTACTGCGTACTATTGTTGTTCTGCTCGATGCTTTTTTTTTTGTTGCCTTTTGTCTGCTGTGCAGGAAGTGTCTTTTTTAAGAACAGATACCACAAAAAGGGAAGTTAATATATATGACTGCTTGAATTTCAAAGCCATGTTTAGTTAGCCTAACAAGACAGCACCACATCAAGATGTTGGGTCTGGGAACTCACCATTGGCAGGGCTCAACCCGAGGGGGGATAAAAGCTTGTCTTTCAAATTCCCTCTGCATGCAACAGGATCGTACAAACAACCAGAGCAACTCTGGTTGATAGATTCAACTTTTGCACAACTCTGCACACATCTTTTTTTAAGAATTTTGGGTGTTTTGTTTGTGTCAGTCTTCCTCAGTTGTCTTTAGGAGCAGCGTATAGCTGTCACAAACCTAGAGCGCCCTCTCGCGGCTGTAAACAGTAATGTTTTCAGTATGAATTAACATTTAAAAGTAGGGCTGGGTGATGGTGCTTTAACAAAATGTTATTTACCCAATGAGATCTTCGATAAATATTCTCCAGAAATGATTTAATGACTTAGTGGGTAAAGGTAAATAATAAAACAGCTAATCTATAAGTCTGGTATGTTTGAAAATTACATCACTTTACTGTAATGCGGCATGTAAAACCAAGACAACACTTACTAGGTTACAATATATCCAAAATCTAAGACGATATCTAGTCTCATATTGAAATACCGATATAGCATTGAAATATTGCCCAGCCCTATTTAAAAACATGTTAAATTATATATATTTCGATACATAAGTCCCACCTGACTAAGTCGCAGGACCAGCCAAACTATGGAAAAATGTGTGACTTATAGTCCGGAAAATACGGAAATAGAGTATTCTAACAATCTGGCTCTGATCCAGAGCCCTTTCATGTTTTGATACGCTGCTAAAATCCCAGAAACAAACATCCCATTGTCTGCAGGGAACTGATAACATGTAAGTCAATTAAAAACCCATTCATGTCGGCAGCTTGCTCATATTTGCAGGAGGCGGGACAGCTGAGTGGTGAGAGCAACTGCTCTATAAACACAAAGGTCACCAGCTTGTGTGCATTAACGGCCATGTAACCCTGCATCTGATTAAAAGGCCAAGAATCGCTGCAAGGTGCAGTGTCAGCCAAATTTGTACAGTATTGAATTATGTAAATTGAAATTACCTGTCATAACACGAGCAGCACAGGGAAATATTTACTCTATTAAGGCTTGTTTAGCGAGGTGAAATTATAAGAACTTGGGCACACAATGTAAGTCACTGAAACACAAACAGTATCGACATACAGTAATGCCAGTCATTTTACATACTGTACACCGTGTTTACAGAGAAAGCCACGCACACACACACACACACACACACACACACACACACACAAACGGCACTTTCACCCGTTATTGATGTGAGTGAAAATAAATCATGTTGACAACGCCTTTTTGTCTGTTCAGGTGAGGGATACAGCTTGAGGGAGGGAGTGTGCGGACACACACACACACACACACACACACACACACACACACACACACACGCCTGCTCTCACTTCTAACACTTCATTGTCCCTTGTTTCATCCCTCCATCTTATATGATGAGGTACATCGAAGGACAGACCTAATATGTTTCTTCTTCTTCCCTTCAGCTTGACGGTCCTCCCTACATCCGTCACTTCCCTTTAAGTCCTCCCTGTGTCACCCTCTCAAAGTCAGCCGGATCTCACTACATGTATAGGAACTGGGCTTAATTGGCTAAATCAGACGCGGTCGCCAGAGACAGTACACAGGCGACAGCTTTAACATGTGTCTGTCATTAACATCGGTACTCGTCATCGGTAAATACGCATTTGACAAACCCACCAATGATTTTTGGCTTTGACAATACATTTTCTCTATCCTCATGCTTCCTCAACTTCACCTTGTCACATTTTGCTGAATGGTGGCTTTACCGTGACAACCAGCAGAAGTGGAAAAAGTATTCAGATCTATTACTAAAGTAAAATAAACAATACTACAGTGTAACAATAGGAAAGTCCTGCATTCAAACTCTTAAGTAAACGCTCAAAAGTAGTAGCATCAAAATGCAGGCTACTTAATTTATCAAAAGCCTAAGTGCTCATTATGCAGCTTATTTCAGAATAATGCATTCATGTAGTTGTATATTACTGGGTAATTATTAGAGGTCAACACGTTAATGTTGACGCGTGTAAAGGTGGAGCTAATATTAATTACTTTGTACACTATTGGGTAGCTTAACATATTAATATCATACATGTTATTAACTGATTGATTCAAATTCTGTATTAATCTGAATCTGCAAAGCTGTCAAACAAATGTATTTGAGTGAAATGTTAAATATTTGCCTCCTAACTGTAGTGGAGTAAAGGTAAAAAGTAGCATAAAGTGGAAATACTCAAGTGTAGTACAAGTATCTCAGAATTGTGCTTGATTACCGATCTGGAGTAAAGCTACTTAATTACACTCCACCGGCGGCCATGAGTGACAGTTTTGGCGCTTACACACCGCTGGAACCAGCTCGGCTTGACCGCGGTGCCCCGTCTTCCATTTTCCATTGCACACACACACGTAACGTCAAAAGTGTGTTGTTTTTCATGAAGTCACATCTGATTGCCCGGTTGAAAATGTAACAAAAACAAAACGATTTAAGAAAAACGGAACATTCTTTCTCTGTGGGTAGTACTGACGGCAGTGACCCTGTGTCTTTCAAAGTCTTGCCCTCCACAGGCTAAGTCAGACACACTTTCCCTTTAACTGCCTCCTGAGCTTCTTTCTTCCTTCACTCCATCCATCCTTCTTTTCCCAGCTGTATTCCCGGTATGACCTTGCCACAACACACAACCTGTCAGCTTTACATTGATTCTCTCTCTCACACACACACGCATGAACAAACACACACACACACACAGTGACCTAATCATCTGTCCCACAGGACGACGGAGTGTTTCTGTTTGTCTTTCGCGCTGTTGAGCTTTCTTCAGGCAAATGGGAAACAGAGGGAGGGGAGGAGGAATATATATATATATATATATATATATATATATATATATATATATATATATATATATATATATATATATATATATGTGTGTGTGTGTGTGTGTGTGTGTGTGTGGTCATCTGCTCTACCAACTCAGCTATATGGGTGCCCATGGAGAGGTTTTTAATCTTTTCCTCTTTCTCTGGGTTGTATGTGGATGTATAAGAAGGGTTATGGAATAGGGTTAGGGTTTGCTATAACCCTATAAGTGCCTTTAAAGCTTACAGTATGACTTCAATCTAGGGGTGGGAATAAATAATCCATTCTTAAATAAATCGCGATTCTCTGCAGAACAATTCAATGCCCGATTCTGATAAAGTAAAAAAAAATGTTAATATCATTTTTAGAAGATAGTATTGCTGCCGTGTTTGTAAGTAACAGTTGATTTTGACACAGGTTACACCATAAATTATACTAGATATCAAATGTCTTTATACTAGAGTGCGGATCGGGCTGGATTTTTCTGTCCGAGCCCGCCCTTGTCAGCAAAAGCCAGCCCGACAGGCATTAAGAGGTTGTTAAAATGCATTTGTTTTATTAATTCTGTCTCATGTGCTTTTTATTAAGCAATTGTAGGAAGGCATTTGGAAATATCAACAGATGAGCGCATCAATGCACAGCTGACTTTCCTTCGTTTTCAATAGTTTTAAAATCTCCTGCGGCCAACTTCTTTTTTAACATCTTCCATCGTTGCGCTGCCACATGGAGTTTTTAATACGCAACCTTTTGTTGAAACACAGGAAGACGGATGTTAGGTAATATTTGACATTTATTTTAAGCTGTTTTAAATTCAAAATGTTCAATGCCTTATGCTGATGTGACCGAGAAACCAGCATCCTAAAAATCTAACCTGACCGCCGGGTCCCGCCGGGTCCCGTCGGGCTCGGGTCGGGTATCCATCCTCTACTTTATACGTCCTTGTCACAAAAGCCACACATGCCAAGAGGTTGTAGATGGTTATTATTCTGTCTCATGTGCTCACAACGTTAAAATCAAAATCAACGTGCTGCTGGTTAATAACACGTCTAATAATGAGGCAACCTGTATGAAACACTACAAGAGCGGTAACTCTGCTTCAGAAACCAGTCCTCTAACCTGAGGCGATGCCTTTCAACTTCCTCAGAGGTGAATCCTTACATAATCTGCCTTCCAGCAGAATCTCACACAGAAGTCCTCATTATGGTCACCGTTAACAAGAGGAAAGAGAGAAGAACTGCATCACTTGTTGATTGGCAGTCATGCATTGTGATGCTGCATTGTCCTTTTTAAACTGACACTGGAAAGACGTCATTTAGTTGTTTGTAGCCATGCTTGTGGCTTGTGGCTTTATGGATATACTTCAATTCAATTTTAATTTTATTTATATAGCGCTAAATCACAACAACAGTTATCTCATTGCGCTTTCCATAAAGAGCAGGTCTAGACCGGACTCTGGGATGTTATTTACAGAAACCCAACAGTTCCCACCAAGAGCAAGCACTAGGCAACAGAGGCAAGGAAAAACTTCCTTTAAGAGGCAGAAACCTCGAGCAGAACCATGGCTCAGGGTGGGGGGTCATCTGCCTCGACAGGTTGGGGTGAGAGAAAGAGACAGAGAGGCAGAGAGAGATAGACATGGAGAATTGTAGCAATGGGTGTCGAGCAGGAACATGGAGGCAGCAGGTGACTCCAACCACCGAGGAGAGAGGGGAGGGGCAAGAGAGCAAAAGACTCCGGGAAAGGGAAGAAGTCGAGTTAGTAACATGCATTAATGGAATGAGGTTGCATACAGATGGAGAGAAGGAGTAAGAGAGAGGTGCACAGTGCATCATGGGAAGTCAGTAGTCTAGGCCTATAGCAAAGAGGAAAGTCTTAAGCTTACTCTTAAATGTGGAGACGGTGTCTGCCTCCTGAACCCAAACTGGAACCTGGTTCCACAGAAGAGGGGCATGATAGACTTCAAATATCTCAACAACAACAACTGGAAGCATTGCCATGACATTTTCTACAGACATCCTCGGACGACGGTGATCCCTGGAATCTTTTCCTGTTGTGATAGGTCAAAGTTTTCACTTTCACTGAGAAGAATCCAAACATTTACTAGAGGGATTGGCACACATTTTGTACAGATATTCATGGTTCCCAGATGATGTGTGATATGCAGCTATCACATCTTTTATCCCATCTTTTTCTCTAGCGCCACCATGTGGTTGACAAGTTAAATGTCTTGATAATATAAATGCATTGTAATAAATTATTTAATTCTCTACCATCAGGTTAAACATTTTTAATGTATGCGCAATATAAGCTCACACATAAAATAGCACCCTTGTGAATTAGCCTACTGTTGCTAATGTACATTCATAAATCCTACATAACAGTCATCAGACTTACTTATTGATGCACGCACAATTTAATGTCGACAAACTTAGTCCAATGAGGGGAAAAAGGAAAGTGTGGTGGCGTTCCACATTAAACGCCTTTTCTTTCTCGCTCAGGGAGAGAGAGAGAATGTATCACTACAGCCAATCCAGTCAGCTCAAAGCGATGGTCTTTATAACAAATAGGTTGCACATAAAGGGAAGAACAAGTAGCTTCCACTTAAGGGGCGCTATCTTGCACAGCGCAAAGCCTGACGCAAGTGTCTTTGCTAGTTTAAGACCGACGCAGTTGTCAATTTCCCGTCCAGCGCCCGCGACTAGGATTAACGTGTGTCTGACCGGGTGGGGGGCGTGGCATCTCAATGCTGGCTTGATGATATCGTCCAATCTGCACAACCCCAGTGCACGTTACACCAAAACAAGTTCCTTCCTGAGGCTATTTTGCAGCTGCACCATCACTGTGTACGGGGCTTAGCGCCGCCCAAGACGATTGTGATTGGTTTAAAGAAATGCCAATAAACCAGACCATGTTTTTCTCCTATCCTAGAATGCTGGGTGGACTAGCCAGACCCTCCTTTGCAGCGCTGTGGGGGAAGGTCTGGCAATGCAAGACTACATTGTGGGTAATGTAGGCGCCAGGTTTTGACCCAGAAGAAGAATGCATTCTCTGGTTTTGCTGCATCTATATTGTTATATTTTTTTTACTACTCCTTTAACATCACATAATATGATAACACTGTATTATCCTCCTTAGGATGGTGCTCCTAACCCATCTGTGTGAGCAGCTGGTGTTCAGAACGACGCTGCCCCCTGAGCAGCTCGGAGCCCCTCGGTATCTCTTTTGTCAAGATATTTTCACATTTGGCCTGCCCACTGGGGTTGAACAGCCACCATATCAAACATCTTTCCATTTTGTGATTGTGACACATGTCCACTTTGAAAACAACAAGCCAAGATTTCCATTTGTTTAATCAACACAAATCATTTGTGAGCATGTAATGACATAGCTTTGAAGACTACAAGTCTTTCATCTTGCAGCAACAAAGTTGGGTTTAAAGCGTTATCAGCATGAAGCGGCATTCTCTTTCCTAACAAAGTCTGAAGAATGACACATGTACAACCCAAAAACAGCAAAACAGAAAATAAATATAAAATGTCGGTGGTGTCGCATCAACACACGTGTGGCCACAGTTCGTCATAATTTAAACCAAATTAATATCAAATCATTTTTTAATTCTTTTGTTTCAAGTTTCGAGTTCAAGTTTTTTAGCCATGCCAACAGTGCAGATGATAGGAATGTCTTGTGTGGCCACATATACCACCTAATTGACAACAAAACACACTGCACACATATATACCTCACAAATTGACGTCAAATGCACCTTCATAAACAACACACATTGCACTTTAAAGTATGTAATTGGGTTGTGGACCAGTCCATAAAGTGCTTGGTGCATGAGGCACAAGCTGGATCTCATAGTACAACAGTGAATGGGAATGTCCCTGGTGCAGTGGAGCATTCCATAATACAGGGTGGGGGGCAGCTATAGCACAGAGAGGACAGTCCACAAGTAAATAATACTGCAGGGAAAAACGTTAAGACGTTAAGCCATGCGTGTCGTATAGCTTGGAGGTAGGTGCGATCTCTGCAGCGTGATGTTCTGCTGGTGATGCTTCTATACTAGAGTCTGGATCGGGCCGAACGTTTCTGTCCAAGCCCGGCCCGTGTCCGTCAGAGCTGTGACCAAACCCTGCCGGAGCCCGACAGGCATTAAGAAATTTGTGTCTGAGCCCGACCCGAGCTAGTTAAAATCTCACTTTTTTCTTATACTATCACTACTAATATACCACTAATGACCCGTCGGGCTCGGGTTGGGTATCCATGCCTTGTTCTATACCTCTTTCCTGATGGCAATAAGGAGAACAGGTGATGTGCTGGCTGGTAGGGGTCTGTGGTGAGGTTGACCAACTGTCATTTTGCTCGTTTGAAAGCCACGATGTCTCTCTCTCATGGGTGGGCCAAATTCTCTGGGCGGGCAAAGCAGAGAAAGGAGGGGTAACCCAGATTCCAGATCAGCCCATTTGAGTAAAGGACACTAAAAGGATCCTCAGGACTCTAGGTCTCTATTCTGTAGACAAATCCAGTGTAACTCCTTTATGTCTAATCAGTTGCATCTCCTTCAGAAGCTTCCATCATGTATTTCCTTGCATTAACTTTCACCAGCAATGTCAAACTCCAGCTTGTGCTCCCAGGACTCTGTGGCGGGCTATACAGTGTGTGCGCAACCGGGCCGATCATCCATCCACATGTGGCAACTTATGCTAGTAATGGTCTTCTTAGTGAAGTAGAAGACCCCAGCCAGCCCCTGAACTAGTGCTTCACACATTACAATCCGGCCATAGATACAGATCTCTGATCTGTTAAAAAAATTAAACAAATAGAGCAAGAGCTTCGTGCCCTCTGCCATCACTGGCCTCAACAAACAGAAGCAATAATACTCAATGGACTAATGCTCTTGTGAATGTATTCTGTTACTTGTGGCACTTGTACATGTTTTTCTGTGATTAATTGTTCTTCTGTGTGTACAAACTGTGGAAACAACAGTCCCCTAACAGAAGACAATAAATACTTATGTCTTGTGCAATACATTTGTATACATAGATATTCTTGATTTTTGCATGAGGGAAAACAATGTAGAAAACAGAAAATGTTACTCAAAGCAGATTCTATTCCCTGGACATTTTATGGGCTATGTGCAGGTGTATGGGGAACAGTTTTGATCGGTCTACAAGTTTCAATGTTTAGTTTTAGTTTTTTGTTGAGAAATGTGTTGTAATTAATAAATATGTGTATAAAAGCCATTTGCGCATGTCCTGCTTTCCTTGTGTTGGTTGGAAGTGTTTAGGTCTGCTGCCATTTTGGCCAGGACTCTTGAAGAAGTTTTTTTGAGGTAAAATAAATAAAAAATAAAATTGTGAAGGTCATCAAGAGATGCAAATCTGTAACACCGCGGCTTGAAACGGCAGTAAAGTACAATACCACACTGAACTAAATCTAGCACCTCGTCGCACAATCTTTGACTTTTCAAACTCTTTAATACCCAGGAATAGTGCCGTGACCTTGTTAAATTTAAGATCATAATTAGATTGCCTGGCACTCTCTCTGAAAAACCTCAAGACAGACAGACTCATAGGATCCTCTGAGGTTGGCTTTATTTAAACTCCCCAGACATTACAAGAGCCTCCAACAGAGAAACTTTCGAAATATTCTCCTTTGCTCTGTGGGTAGAGTGCCAACTTTGCACAAAACTGTGATTTTGAGGATTCATCTTCTCTTTTTTCCTTATCTCTCATTCTCTCTGTGCAACTTAGTGTTTCTTTCTTTCCTTAACTTACTTGGTCTCACATTTAAGACATATCTACAGTTCATTTTCACTTCCCCAGCCTATTTCAGCAACGTGAAACAGCATTAAGAACATTTTGATTTTTGGGACCTAACATGGCACCTAAAATAGAGCTTTCACGCTCTGCTCTTTGAGCCTCTTACTGAGGAACTTCCTGACCTTAATCACCCTGTGACAGTTTAATTAATCAGAACACACAAGTCCATATGGCTGTTTGCTTGGCTGTCTGTCTGACTGATCGCCTCTCATTCTGCCACTATTCAACCACAGACTGGGGCTTTTCAGGACCCCTGTCTAGCGATCGTTTTGCCTGCCATTAGAAAATCATTAGTCCTACAAGAAAAGGATAAAGGCACTTTGATTTGCTGGATTTATGACACTGAACCCAACAAAGTGCAAGCCTCTGAAGTACTGATTTCCCAACTGAAGCAGCAACAGAAAAGGTCAGTTATCAGATCTGCCCAGAGTTAGTGAAATGTCTGTCCTAACCATAGGTCTTTCATTCCAATTCAATATTTAAAGATAATTGACCAATTGCACAACTCATATGTAATAAACAGTTCAGTAAAATGTGGAGAACGGTTTAGAAAACACGTGAGAAGCCTCACTCAGTTACAAAATACAGAGACATTTTGCAGTTTTTCTGTATTCTGTGGGCCAGTGACGGTGACATGGGGGTGATGACTCTTGAACCAGTTACCCCCCCCCCGATAAACGCACAATTACAGATGTAGCTCTTCTTAGATCCAAACTCAAAACCTATGTTTAGAATGGCTTTTAATATGTAGTAGTGGTGTGACAATTCCCAACTCCTCTTGATTCTATGCAACCTTTTCTGATTTATTCCATGTTTCATTCTTGTTATTCTTGTTTTTTTTTTGGTTCCTGATGTAAAGCACTTTGGATACCTGCTTGTGCTGTATAAATAAATGTATTGTTGAACAGTGTTGCTTAATATTGTCATTCAAATGTATGTATGGCTATAGCGAGTAGTGTGAAAATGGTTGATTAAATATATTTTTTTAATGTTTATAGTGTATACTGTACCCTATAAAGAGTGTAATCTAAGGAGGGGGTTCCGCGCCTCCAATTTATTGTTCATTTTCAAGTTTCTTTCAAACATTGAAAAGTCGTAACATAAATTCAACAAATATTAGCAAATATAAATCCCCACTGCTTTCTGGCCTATAGGTAAGGTAGTCACTAAGGTAGCGCTCCACAGATACAGTTCATCCTAAGGATTCACCGACAACATGACTTGAGGCTGCCCACACGGTATTGTAGGCCCAGCTTATTATGCAACTTTATTTACAATATATGTAGTAGGGGCTCCCTGCTCTGAAAATCTTTCAGAGCAAAATTTATTTGAAAGCAACCCACTTCTCTGATAAAGACAATTTTTAAAAATGGGTCAAATTTGACCCAAGGACAATACAAGGGTTAAAAGACTTGGTTAAATGAAGCTTCATTCCACCTCTCACCTAGGTATTTGATTTTCTACCACACCGTTCCAAAGTTATACTCATTTAGATGATACTTTCATTATATTACATTACATTAAATGTCATTTATCTGACACTTTTATCCAAAGCGACTTACAACTACTATATATATACACAGTGCCTTGCGAAAGTATTCGGCCCCCTTGAACTTTTCAACCTTTTGACACATTTCAGGCTTCAAACAAAGATATAAAATTTTTATTTTTGTTAAGAATCAACAACAAGTGGGACACAATTGTGAAGTGGAACAAAATCTATTGATATTTTAAAGTTTTTTAGCAAATAAAAAACTGAAAAGTGGTGCATGCAAAATTATTCAGCCCCTTTACTTTCAGTGCAGCAAACTCACTCCAGAAGTTCAACGAGGATCTCTGAATGATCCAATGTTGTCCTAAATGACTGATGGTGATAAATAGAATCCACCTGTGTGTGATCAAGTCTCTGTATAAATGCACCTGCTCTGTGATAGTCTCAGGGTTCTGTTGAAAGCGCAGAGAGCATCATGAAGACCAAGGAACACACCAGGCAGGTCCGTAATACTGTTGTGGAGATGTTTAAAGCCGGATTTGGATACAAAAAGATTTCCCAAGCTTTAAACATCCCAAGGAGCACTGTGCAAGCGATCATTTTGAAATGGAAGGAGTATCAGACCACTGCAAATCTACCAAGACTTGGCCGTCCCTCTAAACTTTCAGCTCAGACAAGGAGAAGACTGATCAGAGATGCAGCCAAGAGGCCCATGATCACTCTGGATGAACTGCAGAGAACTACAGCTGAGGTGGGAGAGTCTGTCCATAGGACAACAATCAGTCGTACACTGCACTAATCTGGCCTTTATGGAAGAGTGGCAAGAAGAAAGCCATTTCTCAAAGATATCCATAAAAAGTCTCATCTAAAGTTTGCCACAACCCACCTGGGAGACACACCAAACATGTGGAAGAAGGTGCTCTGGTCAGATGAAACCAAAATCGAACTTTTTGGCCACAATGCAAAACGATATGTTTGGCGTAAAAGCAACACAGCTCATCACCCTCAACACACCATCCCCACTGTCAAACATGGTGGTGGCAGCATCATGGTTTGGGCCTGCTTTTCTTCAGCAGGGACAGGGAAGATGGTTAAAATTGAGGGGAAGATGGATGCAGCCAAATACAGGACCATTCTGGATGAAAACCTGTTGGAGTCTGCAAAAGACTTGAAACTGGGACGGAGATTTATCTTCCAACAAGACAATGATCCCAAACATACAGCAAAATCCACAAAGGAATGGTTCACAAATAAACGTATCCAGGTGTTAGAATGGCCAAGTCAAAGTCCAGACCTGAATCCAATCGAGAATCTGTGGAAAGACGCTCTCCATCCAACCTCACTGAGCTCGAGCTGTGTTGCAAGGAAGAATGGGCAAGAATGTCAGTCTCTCGATGTGCAAAACTGATAGAGACATACCCCAAGCGACTTGCAGCTGTAATCGCAGCAAAAGGTGGCTCTACAAAGTATTAACGCAAGGGGGCCCAATCATTTTGCACGCACCACTTTTCAGTTTTTTATTTGCTAAAAAAGTTTAAAATATCCAATTGATTTTGTTCCACTTCACAATTGTGTCCCACTTGTTGGTGATTCTTCACAAAAAATAAAATTTTTATATCTTTATGTTTGAAGCCTGAAATGTGTCAAAAGGTTGAAAAGTTCAAGGGGGCCGAATACTTTCGCAAGGCACTGTATATATACACTCACCGGCCACTTTATTAGGTACACCTGTCCAACTGCTCGTTAACACTTCATTTCTAAGCAGCCAATCACATGGCGGCAACTCAGTGCATTTAGGCATGTAGACATGGTCAAGACAATCTCCTGTAGTTCAAACCGAGCATCAGTATGGGGAAGAAAGGTGATTTGAGTGACTTTGAACGTGGCATGATTGTTGGTGCCAGAAGGGCTGGTCTGAGTATTTCAGAAACTGCTAATC
Source organism: Etheostoma perlongum (assembly GCA_026937815.1). Taxonomy (NCBI): domain Eukaryota; kingdom Metazoa; phylum Chordata; class Actinopteri; order Perciformes; family Percidae; genus Etheostoma; species Etheostoma perlongum. Next base: position 26,700,997 of record CM049387.1, on the reverse strand, counting down.
TACTGGGATTTTCACGCACAACCATCTCTAGGGTTTACAGAGAATGGTCCGAAAAAGAAAAAACATCCAGTGAGCGGCAGTTCTGTGGGCGGAAATGCCTTGTTGATGCCAGAGGTCAGAGGAGAATGGCCAGACTGGTTCGAGCTGATAGAAGGGCAACAGTGACTCAAATTACCACCCGTTACAACCAAGGTGGGCAGAAGAGCATCTCTGAACGCACAGTACGTCGAACTTTGAGGCAGATGGGCTACAGCAGCAGAAGACCACACCGGGTGCCACTCCTTTCAGCTAAGAACAGGAAACTGAGGCTACAATTTGCACAAGCTCATCGAATTTGGACAATAGAAGATTGGAAAAACGTTGCCTGGTCTGATGAGTCTCGATTTCTGCTGCGACGTTCGGATGGTAGGGTCAAAATTTGGCGTCTACAACATGAAAGCATGGATCCATCCTGCCTTGTATCAACGGTTCAGGCTGGTGGTGGTGGTGTCATGGTGTGGGGAATATTTTCTTGGCACTCTTTGGGCCCCTTGGTACCAATTGACCATCGTTGCAACACCACAGCCTACCTGAGTATTGTTGCTGACCATGTCCATCCCTTTATGACCACAATATACCCAACTTCTGATGGCTACTTTCAGCAGGATAATGCGCCATGTCATAAAGCTGGAATCATCTCAGACTGGTTTCTTGAACATGACAATGAGTTCGCTGTACTCAAATGGCCTCCACAGTCACCAGATCTCAATCCAATAGAGCATCTTTGGGTTGTGGTGGAACGGGGAGATTCGCATCATGAATGTGCAGCCGACAAATTTGCGGCAACTGTGTGATGCCATCATGTCAATATGGACCAAACTCCCTGAGGAATGCTTCCAGAACCTTGTTGAATCTATGCCACGAAGAATTGAGGCAGTTCTGAAGGCAAAAGGGGTCCAACCCGAGTTGTAAAGGGTAATGACACTGAGGGTGATCACGAAAGGTAGCACTAACATTGACTAATCAGTGTGAAAGTAGTTAAGTGGGTTAGGGTTTTATCTGTCTCAATGTTTTTATTTTTAACTGTTTATACTTGTGTTTTATCAGTTTTTGTAAAGCACTTTGAATTACCCTGTTGCTGAAATGTGCTATACAAATAAAGCTGCCTTGCCTATCGCAGTGGGAATCGAACCCAGAGCTCCCACACCAAGGAATGTGTCATATCCACAGCGCCATCACCACCCTCCTGACTTTCATAGAGTTTAGGTGCAGTGTAATCATGTAAATGCTTCCTGTAATTGTGTGTTCAGTGTTTAAAGTGACATACTGAAGGCGCTTATAGCAAGACAAGTTATTACAGCCTAGTTCAAAGTAAAAACAATAGCAGAACTGAGGCACGTTGAGGGAAAACCAGATGACGATATGAACAATGTTGCTGACTATTGTCATGTGACATGTTTTGCACAGGTGACCCCTGTAAATAAATGTGTTGCACCAGTCTGGACGTGGGAGTGTTTTATTCTGAGCCGGTAACAGCAGCTAAGACTAAGCTAAGCCGGGTTAAGTAACTCCTTCATATTTCAATATTGGTTTTATTTTTTCATTTGGCAGTGCTTGGTCTAATTTTTAGTATCACCTAATTACTTCTTAGACTATAATGAATCATGTGTGGGGGGGTAGAGGGTATCTAAATCAACGCCACTGTTTGAAGTGACAGTTATTTTCTGTTATAAATCAATCCTCTTTAGAAACTGGAAGTGCTCATTCAAAAGTAAATGGATGTCTTGATCATGTTTTCTTGCTCCTGTTCTCGATCAATGTGCTTTAAAAAGGTCCAATGTGTAGGAATTTCTCCCATCTAGCGTTGAGATCATTTATCACAATCAACTCTCTCGCGCCACGCAGTTCCAAGTATGTATGCTACGGTGGCCCTCACGCTTCAAAAAGCCAGTCTCTTGCTCTTTACAACATCTTTTGGCTTTTTCTGGGTGTAGAAGAAGAAGAAGAAGACTCCAGTTACAGAAATCCCTTGAACTTGCCGAGGCCAGGAAGCGACGATACCCATTAGCAGATCAGCAGTACCCGTGAGTTTATCATGTGACAGCAAAAACGCAAAAGCCGGAGCAGTATGTCCTGTATGTCCCTTAGAGGCTGACGTATTTCAAAATGACACTTGAATATGGAGTGTCTACCCCAGTTCATGTGAATGGAAATGTAAAATTTCAAGCCAATAGGAATACTTGGAATTCATGGTGGTGATAAATATTTATGAAAAAGGATAAGGTCGAATGTGCAACTGATAACGAACAACTAAACACGTTACACACTGGACCTTCAAAGCAGGAAACAGGTCAAATAATTAGTTTGATGACCAGTTTAGCATTATAATATATGAAACTTATATGAAATCTCAAAACGTTTTATGCAAAACAAAAACAAGATTAATAAAGCCAATTATTGGAGTTTAAACCGCCAGTTGTATCAGTATAAAAACTTTGAGAATGTTACAATTAAAATCTGACACACTGAAACACTCGCCACAGCAGCAGATGTCTTTACTGTTGATGATCATATCCATTTTAATGTTATGTAATTTTAACGACCCACAGACTTGAACAGTTAAAAGGAAAACATAACCCTTATTTTAAATTATGTGGCTAGTACACCAGGATATTACAGTGTTTGGACCGTTGGCTCCATGTGCGCTGACACGCCGACACTTTAAGGTGCTCTTACTTCACCTTCCCAGACATCTGACAGCTTCAGAAGAGCCGGATGGAAAGGCCGAGACCTCTGGAAAGTTCTCCAGCTGAGCAGCACTCTGACCTTGGTCACTTTCAGACGGTAATTAATTAAACCGCATGATTCCTGTCTTTCGGCTCGGCCTCTGCCTGTGTGTGTGTGTGTGCATGTGTGCGTGCGTGTGTGTGTGTGTGTGTGCGTGTCAGAGTTGCATCGGACTGAGGGATATATGGGCATATCGGAGTACAGCATGGCATCATCTGACAACTAGAACACACACACACACACACACACACACACACACACACACACACACACACACACAGAGCTAGGTCAGCAGTGGGGGCCTCTGAGCAGCAGTAGGTTAAAGTCTTAATGACGGACATTTCTCTCCGGAAACTTATTTCCATATGTTACAGGGACACTCCCCCAAATCCTCATTTTTCACCTTGTTAGAGGAGCTTCTTTGGCTTGAGACAGAATAGAACAGTTGGAGGAGGAGGAAATGAGACAACAGAAGAAGTGAGTAACAAAGACAGAGGTAAAGTTTTTTGTTGTTGCTTTTTGTTTACAACTTTTTGGATTCTTTGCTTTGTCCTCCTTATGGATAAGAGGAGACAAGGCAAGGGAGGACAGGAGAGCTCAAGTGACAGGAGGAATTATAAAAGATGGAAGATTTTCCATTATTCACAACAAGCCATATTTTCTTGATCCTCACTGGATCAAACAAAGAAGTCTAAGAGAAAGAAAGAAATAGAACAATAAAAGAGGTGGGAGAAGAAGAAAGAGACAGAAAATCAGGGCAGGGTTGTTGCATATTTGCGATGTTTTATTCTATTTTTTAAGTAATATTTTCTATTTGGTCTAGCTCCTGAGCGGGTCGACGCCTCAGACGGGATTATACTGATGGATGACGCATCAGAGCACAACACCTGCCACAGAAACATCTGACAAAAGCTCATGTGTGCCACAGGAGAAAGAGCACAGAGACTGAGTGTAACCTACCTGTATCTAATCCGCCACCCACCAGAAACACTTTTCAACTTTATGCCTGTGTTAGCATGTGATCCATTGCTATTGACAGTGCTCACTGTGTCTGCTAGAAAAGGTTTTATTCATTCACAAAATCCTGTGCGTGATGATGCAAGCAGGGCCAAAAGAGTGGCAAGAAAAACTCATTTCAGCCCCGGGACATGTAATCATACCCTTTAACACACAAATCTGCCAGACTTGTAAACGAGGAAAAATAATGTTTGCTTTCTTGCTTCTGCTTGGCCTGTGATGCGATTCCATGAATACAGCATTTTAACGTGCTTTGAGAAACCTTCTTCAACAGATTGAACTGTAGAAAAAGAAGCAGCAGTGAGTAGAGCCCGAGCGATAAAGGATTTATAAGGTCGACACCGATACGAATATTTGGTTATTTAAAAATCCGATATGCCGATATCCAGAAACACATTACAAAACACAAACAGATTTCGCTAACATTAGTTATTTGTAGGTATGTATGAATTAAATAAATATACACTCACCGGCCACTTTATTAGGTACCCCATGCTAGTAACGGGTTGGACCCCCTTTTGCCTTCAGAACTGCCTCAATTCTTCGTGGCATAGATTCAACAAGGTGCTGGAAGCATTCCTCAGGGAGTTTGGTCCATATTGACATGATGGCATCACACAGTTGCCGCAGATTTGTCGGCTGCACATCCATGATGCAAATCTCCCGTTCCACCACATCCCAAAGATGCTCTATTGGATTGAGATCTGGTGACTGTGGAGGCCATTTGAGTACAGCGAACTCATTGTCATGTTCAAGAAACCAGTCTGAGATGATTCCAGCTTTATGACATGGCGCATTATCCTGCTGAAAGTAGCCATCAGAAGTTGGGTACATTGTGGTCATAAAGGGATGGACATGGTCAGCAACAATACTCAGGTAGGCTGTGGCGTTGCAACGATGGTCAATTGGTACCAAGGGGCCCAAAGAGTGCCAAGAAAATATTCCCCACACCATGACACCACCACCACCAGCCTGAACCGTTGATACAAGGCAGGATGGATCCATGCTTTCATGTTGTAGACGCCAAATTCTGACCCTACCATCCGAATGTCGCAGCAGAAATTGAGACTCATCAGACCAGGCAACGTTTTTCCAATCTTCTATTGTCCAATTTCGATGAGCTTGTGCAAATTGTAGCCTCAGTTTCCTGTTCTTAGCTGAAAGGAGTGGCACCCGGTGTGGTCTTCTGCTGCTGTAGCCCATCTGCCTCAAAGTTCGACGTACTGTGCGTTCAGAGATGCTCTTCTGCCCACCTTGGTTGTAACGGGTGGTAATTTGAGTCACTGTTGCCCTTCTTTCAGCTCGAACCAGTCTGGCCATTCTCCTCTGACCTCTGGCATCAACAAGGCATTTCCGCCCACAGAACTGCCGCTCACTGGATGTTTTTTCTTTTTCGGACCATTCTCTGTAAACCCTAGAGATGGTTGTGCGTGAAAATCCCAGTAGATTAGCAGTTTCTGAAATACTCAGACCAGCCCTTCTGGCACCAACAATCATGCCACGTTCAAAGTCACTCAAATCACCTTTCTTCCCCATACTGATGCTCGGTTTGAACTGCAGGAGATTGTCTTGACCATGTCTACATGCCTAAATGCACTGAGTTGCCGCCATGTGATTGGCTGCTTAGAAATTAAGTGTTAACGAGCAGTTGGACAGGTGTACCTAATAAAGTGGCCGGTGAGTGTATATTTGTTTTATTGTCACAACAGAAAAGAGGAACATCCAAATATATTAAACTTCTGATAAAAACTGTATAAAAATACAAACTTAAAGATATGAAACTTAAAGTCCTTTGAAAACAAACACATTAGCAAAAAAAAATTCTATGTTGCCAACAGGGACGTTGTAGAGCGTCCTCTGGTGGACAAACTATGCAACGCCAACGCTCATAACATGGTTGACAGTCCGTTTTTATTTTATAAATATTAATTTATCTGAATTATTTATTTGTCATTATAAATGATTATGATGAATATTTAACAAAAAAAATGGGCCATTATATATGCATTATATATTGCGAAATGCCTAATATTGGCCGATAATATCGGTCAGGCTCTAGCTGTGAGTTATTTATTGGATTTATTGTTTGCTCATAATCCAGCGCCTCGTAGCACTTAGAAGTTAAGTCATCACACCAACACAGGAGCAAATTAGTGCGTACCTTCATTCGCCCCCATGAGGATCTCTAAATAATGACAACACTGTCCACATGAGGCAAGAATTCGGTGATCCCGAACCAACGTCACCTGTCCTTCACGCAGTTGCTAGTACTGTAGCTCAAGTGGAGACATCAGGACTTTCAATTGAGCAAATTGGCAGTTGGTCAAGGCCACAACCCTCATCCTCCACCTTGCCCCACCCTCCTTCTCAATGACTACATACTGCACGTCCTATGGAAAGCTCATTGTGGGACTGGCTCTAGTGGCTGTAATTCTGCACCAAGGCTGAATTTTGGAAAAGAGACTTCAGATACAGTATTAGGGGACCACTAAGGTCTATATAAAAAAGAGACTTCAGATACAGTATTAGGGACTAAGGTCTATTAAGGTAGGGGGACCATTATATAAAAGAGACTTCAGATACAGTATTAGGGGGACCACTAAGGTCTATATAAAAGAGACTTCAGATACAGTATTAGGGGACCACTCAGATACAGTAAGGGGGTCTATATAAAAGAGACTTCAGATACAGTATTAGGGGACCACTAAGGTCTATATAAAAGAGACTTCAGATACAGTATTAGGGGACCACTAAGGTCTATATAAAAGTCGAAAAAGCACCATGTCATGGGACCTTTAACTGAACTTTCATTTAAGAATATGGAATGCTATAATAATATTAGGTAAACAAATCCAAAGGTTAAAACCCAAGCGCAAGGTCTCCAAAGCAGAAAAACCTTTAGTTCAATGGAATCAACCAGATGATTTACACTATTCAAATAGTTATTTTGCATTTCAATTACAGCTGGAAAGATTCAACGTTCAATCAATTAGTTGTCAACAAGTAAATTAATCAACTGAGTATTTCATAATCAATTAATCGGTTTGAGTCTTCGTCTTTAAGGAAAAATTCTCTGATTCCAGCTTCTTAAATGTGAATATTTTCTTTTCTTTTTTTAGTAAACTGAATATCTTTATCTTTACCCTAACCCTAATACTATGGACATGTTTCACAATTTTCTGACATTTTATAGAGAACTACATTAATTGATTAATTGAAAAAAAATAATCGATTGCTCAACTATGAAAATAATCGTTGGTTGCAACCTTTGTGGACCTTAAACAAGTCTGTCCTTGTATTACACACTACAGACCTTCACACACACTGAAGTGTTATATTAGATTATATATATATTATTATATATTATTATATTACACCACTACTGAAGACGAAATTGGGTGGATACAACGCTGAAAACTACCAATAAGAATAATAGAATAGGTAAGATGAGCCACCTTAACAGGCTTGTGGACAAACACACCTACATAGTCCTTACAGACAGTTTAATAAGGCAATGGAAGCTAAATCATCTGCGTAGGTGGACTATTGGATATGTGAATGCTGTGAAAAATCTACTTCCAAGAAGGACAAACACATTTATATTTACAGGAAATGGCATTAGAGTTTATATGTAACGTTGAAAGATATGTGTTGCCTGCCAACAGTTAGTGAAGCAAGTTAATATACTACTTTACTTATATACGTCGTAACATCATTTTTACAAAGCAGGGGGCTTTGAATTTACGGAAAGACAAACGTTTAATAAAAAGGATCGGAGAAAGAGAGAGAGAGAGAGAGAGAGAGAGAGAGAGAGAGAGAGAGAGAGAGAGAGAGAGAGAGAGAGAGAGAGAGAGAGAGAGAGAGATCCAAAAGAAATAAAAATTTTAACAGAATACAGAGTCAGTGACCATGAGCTGGAAATTGAAAGAGGTCGACATTTAAAAGTGTGGAGACCGAGAGAGGAACGTGTCTGTGCACACTGGCTCCAGGATATCGAAACTGAATTACATTTCCTATGTTCATGTCCCAAATATGAAGACTTAAAAACCAAATATTTCAAAAAATTTGAGAGACATATACCAGCCTTCACTACCTACACTGAGGACAAACAGCTTCCTTTTTTATTAGGGGAAGATAAAAGCATGGCATGGCTAGCAGCTAAATATGTCTTCTTCTGTCACAATACAAGGCAAAATAAATAGAGAATTTTATAAATTGTCATTTTTATTTTTCTATTCTTTTTTATTGTTTCAAAGAACCCTTTGAGGGACATGCACATGATTTGTTTAGTAGCTACAATTATTTCATAAGTAACACAGATGTATTTTTTTTGTCATGCCAATAAAGCAACATGAAACTGAAACAGAGAGAGAGCAAGAGAGACATGGAGAGAGAGAGAGAGAGAGAGAGGAGGGAGAGAGAGAGAGAGAGAGAGAGAGAGAGAGAGACAGACGGAGAGAGAGAGAGAGAGAGAGCAGCAGGTGTCAGAGGATGAACAGGTAGGAAAGCTCCAATGCCGAAACACAATTCAGAAGTACTGTTTTGTTTTAGGGAAGCCTTATTAAGAGCGCAGCTCACATAATCCTCTAGCGGGCTGACCCGTCTTAAGGTCAAATCCTGCGATAACCCCTCAGAGGAAGAGAAGGTGGAGAAAGAACAGATTAGGGGGGGAAAACAGGCAGACGGGAAGAGAATACAAAAAGAGAAAGGCTGTATAGAGCAAACTGTGTTTACAAATGGCTCTCTGAGTTTAACGCCGGAGTGTGAGGGGAAAGGAAATTAGTTTTGATGAATTGCAAGAGTTTAATTCCAAGGCACACTGGTCATGTTTTACTGTACTCTGGGAGATTTCTGGGAGATGCATGCCCTCGATACAGAACTAAATAAATAACAGGATAGCCAGACGAGACAACTGTACAGATTGTGTGTGTGTGTGTTGACCCACACACAATATTTAGTGATATCTGATTTAGTTTGTGTGTCGCAGTCTTTTTCTGCAGCGAGGAGATAAATGCCTTGCGTAGGAGCACTGTTCCATCTCAGCCTCTCTTATCCGTCCTCGTCTCAAGCGTCTCTTTCTAACGTTTGCCCGTTGTACTGAACTATCCTTCACTCATAATCCGAGACACAAGCATCATCCAAAAGATTACGGTGACACATTGTGTGACAAGACAAACACTTTCCATAGATCACGGCTGAATACAAGCGATAGACACCTCTTGAGATAGAACAATGTCTTGATTGGACGCTGAATGGAGTTTGATTGTGCTATATGCAAATTAAGAGAGAGAGAGAGCAGAGAAAAGAGAGATTTTGATCATTCAGTGTTCTATCAGACGTGCTCTTGATGGATTTCACTTGTTGCAATTATTGTCTTTAACACAATTCAATTGTCCCTCCACTCTGTCTGCTTAAAGCCGTATTTCCTGCTTTAAATAGAGATAGATAGATAGATAGATAGATAGATAGATAGATAGATAGATAGATAGATAGATAGATAGATAGATAGATATTGATCCCAATAAAATGGGAAATGATAGTGTTACAGCAACAAAATCAGTCACACAGCACAGAATATAAATATAAATTAAATACTAGGATACAATATATACATACATACAATATATATGAAATAATAATAGGAATAAAATAAGAACATATATTTGAATATATACAAGTTGGGAATACAAAAATGTGCAAAGGTCCAGTGTGTAATGTGTTCACATGGAGGACCATGCGTACTCAAAATCCAAATTTCAGGAACAGGAGTCTTCTTCTTTGCCCAGAAAACGAAAAAGGATGTTGTAAAGAGCAAGAGGCTGGCTTTATGACCCGTGAAGGCCACCGTAGCTGTAATACGTACTCGACTTTGAACTGCGTGGTGCAAGAGAGTTGATTGCAATATATGATCTCTATAGACGGGAGACATTCCTACACGTTGGACCTTTAACAGTCGTAACACAGTTGTCAGGAAGTTAGTTTGGCGGGTGGAACCAAATGAGCGCGACCACCTGTAGGAGTTCAAAACAATTACATAATACTGTCCAGTTAGGAGATTAGTCCCTTTTAATACATTTTCAGGCCTTTTATAATTCTAAATGCTGACATGAAGTTGCTTCCTGTGAGAGTACAGATTACTCTCTGACCCGTGAACCGAACTTGGGTACAGTTCCTTGGTCCACAACCATGTTCAAGAAAAGTGTTAACTCATGCTATCTTGAGGTAGCGGGAAGGGATCGCGCCATTGACCAACAAAAACCTGGTCTAAAGTCAGTGGCATTTCATTGTTATTTTTACAGCGCATTAGTAAAATGTGCCTAGGCTCATGCACAATGCGCACATATGCTTGTTACACACACACACACACAAACACACACACACAAACACACACACACAAACACACAGGGAAGTGCAGCAGCACTTGCAAAAAATTTAAATATTATTAATTAATTAAAATATAACTGCAAATCTGCCATCATATTATCAATGCACCAAGGTACAAACGTGCCTGGTTTTTAAAGGGAATGGGAGATTGGTTCTGATCTGATTGGTTGATTGCATGTTACGCCCAAAACACACCTATGATTAATGAAGACACTAAGTACAACCCTTCTGAACCATGTGCCCGGCGTACAGACCATTTTTTCCGCCGTCAAACTAGCAAAAGTGGATTTGGACAAACCTTAAACGCACCTGTGACAGGCGCTTCATGCCGTGCGCTTAGATCATTAAAATGGGGCCCAGAGAGTGCAGAAAACGGGAAGCTACCTTATTGTGTGATGCACCATCCAGTTTTGAGTAACCCAACTCTGTCTAATGAAAATGAAAAAAAAAATCTTCATCTTCATTTCATTGTGTCACAAAAGAACATAGCCCCATCTAAAGAAGCCACCCCTACATCACCTTTTTTCATAAGGATGTGTAAATGTGTCACTTTGTGGTGTTCCTGGGCACTAAGAGACAGGCCTGTTTATCTGAAATGCTTCAGGAGAACAGGAGAGGATTCTAGCAAACTGGCTAAATCCTCCCCTCGAGGTCTTTCAGCCTAGCTTTATAACATGAAAGGGATTTGGGGTTTTAACATGCAACTAAACTTTTTTTTTTTTAGCTTTTTTTGTACACGATGGAGCAGTTAAAAAAAAAAAAAAAACACCTTTAACCTCCTTGCTCATCATCTCTTGTTTTCTCCTAGCCAGCTCTAAACTCATTCACTCCCCCTCTTTTCCTCCAGCGCTCTCACCCAACTGAACCGATCCATTGCTCTCCATTTGTCTAATCAGAGCACTGAGTGTGTGTGTGTGTGTGTGTGTGTGTGAGTGTGAATGTGTTTGTTGTTTAAGAAGTGTGTGCAGCTGTATTTGCATATAAACAAGCTGGGACTTTTTTTTTTAATTACATGAATGTTTGTGTGGCAAAATGCAGGTATGTGTGTGTGTGTGTGTGTATTAATAATATGTGAGTAATATGTGAGTGATAAGAGCTCTGTGGCTACAAGTTTTGTTGCAGTGATCAGTGTTGAGTCACAGTTTAATATGCACGCACACTCCTATACTCAGACAGCCAATTTAATCCAAAGTCAGTCAGGCATCTGTAATTTATTGAAATTCAGGACAGCAAGGTCAATTTGTTTACAGGTTGTCTTTGTTCCATCTGCCACTTTCTGTGCTTTCTGCAGCACACCTGTGATGAAATGAATTGACAAAAGAAATACAAATTAAAAATGTTTCTTATCAATTTGTCACAGTGCAATTAAAAAAATTTATAAAAAAAACAGAAGGAAATACTTCTAAGTTAAAAACAATTGCTTTTACTGCACTATAACAACTGTCGTTATTGAGCTATCTAGCTCTGTGTCAACTTTGTGTGGGCAGTGGGTTTAGATGAATGGTGTGTGGATTTCCTCCGCGGGCACAGTGACCAAAACCCCCAGCGCGCATCTCAGCAGACGACGGCTGCTCCAAGCTAATGGTATTTTGTATTTGTGAATGATTTATAACTATTTTTTTTTATTTATATTTTCATTTATTATTGATATCTTTATTGAATTTGTTTGAATTAGCATTTTAGAGGTTAGTTTCTGTGTTACACAGTAAATGCGTGAGAAAATGACAGTATTAAATACTTGAATCTGAATCTTGAAGCTGCAGCGTTAATGCTGATCATGCTGATGCTAGATGAGTTATGAAGGGGATTTATATCAGCTCACACTATTTCTAAAGTCTCTAAAGTCTGTGACACTGTAGGCCATTGTGTAGTAAAATAGTCACTTTCAGTCATAGTCTCATTAGCAAATGGAATTCCTTCTTATGCCTTCCTCGCATGGAGAGTTTAATCAATGTGCTATTACAAAAACATTGGATTTATGACTATTTAAGGCAATTTGGGTTATTTTTTCCTGACCTTCAAGCTCCAAAAAATTCTTGAAAGATGCTCACACAGACAATGAAAACCAAATCTGCTGGTAGCGGATTCCATTACTAGGCTTGATATTGTGTTGTCTTTGTTCATCTGCTACTCACATTTGCATGTCCTCTGCTAGACCCAAATAAAATAAATAAATATAATAAAAATCTAAAAGAAAATGAGGTTGTCCATGTGAGCTTTAGTCTTCAGAGCGTTGTGTTAATAATAAGCTTTGGGCGCAGCAATCAGCACTGGTGAAAATACACAGCTGTCTTACTCCTGGCTTATAATGAGTTATGCAAATCTCTGCCTTTTGTGCTCATAATAATACTTATAATGATCGGCAAGAGAATTCAAGCAACTCCTCCCAAGAGTATCAGAATTTGCAAGTTCCACTGTTATGAATTGGTTGAGGTTGCTATATGCAGCCTAGAAAAAACAACCCTTCAATCAGAAGACCCTGAGCAAAAACATCATTCCTGCCAAAGTGTCTTTAAACAAGGCAACACGGGTCTCATTTACAAAACTGTGCGTAGGATCCTTACTAAAAGTGGACGTACGCCCAAAAGCCAAAAACGACGTACAAAAAACTCAACCGTGCGTACACACATCTTTAAGCAGTGTTCCCTTTATAAATTACAGATTACCCACAAGTTTGCGTACGTAAATCAGCCTCTTATCCCGCCCTGTACACCCCCGTTTGTAACCATAAATAGTCAATGCAAAGCACCTCATGAGTGCTGATCAGTATTAATGACCCGGGCAGTTGTTCTTTTGTGACGCCGAATCATGACTGGTGGGAAAAAAAGCAAAAACCTCTCAGATCGTCGGGAATTGTTGCAAATCAAATTATAATTTCGGCCTGGTGTCGCACAGTGTCGGTAAACCTGACTACACAGGCATGACAGCACTCAGGGACAGCTTGGATATACAATATATCAGACCTACAGGTATATGATAAGATTTCCCCTGAACTATATTATATCAAACAAGTCAGGGATGAAGTTGAAGATTGTAATATTTATATAAATCACTTTGCTGGAAACAGCCGGTTGTCCCCAGAGTTGTGAGGACCTGTATTTGGACCAGGATGGCACGGTTCCGGCACGTTGCCCTCTCTACTGGACCCAATTCGGTACAAAGATCCGCAGCAGTATTGTTTGTTAACACATTGCCAAAAGCACAGCATCAACTAAATCCCCCACCCAGAGATACAATTTGAAGATAAAAGTCTGATAACATGCTTTTCTTAATGCAGGTTTTGTAGGCAGAGCGAGCAGCCGCCAGACTAACCTAGTGACCCAGACTAATATAGTGACCCGTGCAGGACTTCACTGTGAGCGGACCGTTAGAGACGATGTGGCAGGTAACGTTAAAAAGGTATGACAAAAAAACTTTAAGCCTGTCGTATAAGAAAAAGGAACACTTCTATTAAATAGTAGGCTAAATGAACTTGTTTGGATTGTTCAACATAATGCCAGTCAGCCCTATGACAACTACTAAAATTTGCTAGTTTTACACAAGTTATTGTAAGACTGTGTGTGTGTGTGTGTGTGTGTGTGTGTGTGTGTGTGTGTGTGTGTGTGTGTGTGTGTGTGTGTGTGTGTGTGTGTGTGTGTGTGTGTGTGTGTGTGTGTGTGTGTGTTCGTTCTTAGGTGGGCGTTGGCAGGCTGTCGGAGCAGGAAACGTGGCAAGACAAATGAGGGGGTCGTGGGTTCGAGCCCTGGGCAGTACACAAGCCTGATAGATGGGTGAAGACTGACTTAAAACGTCTGGGTTATTGATGGTCGCCCACCGGCGCTAAAAATACATTGCAGCGCTGACACACACTGACACACACACACACACACACACACACACACACACACACACACACACACACACACACACACACAAACAATACATAGAAACTTAGATGTTGAGCCGCTTCTGGCCTCACAAATTGAACTTTAAAATGTTTTGTACCCGATGTGTGTGATTTCCTTTTCACTTTCACGTTCTGAACTAGGCACTGTGTGTGTGTGTGTGTGTGTTATAGCCATACAATGTATTTGCATTCTGTAGTATTTTTCACTGTTAATGGCAGGGTGAGATTAAAGTTGCGTACCCACACAAGAAATCAAGGGTAACTGATGTACGAGACATGATGAGAAAGATAAAAGCTGGTGCACACATGCATTTCACATAAATGCAGAATCCACAAAATCAACCACAGGTTTAGTCTTCTTTAGTCTCTAATAAAACAATACATTTGCCTAGTTTGTTTGGTTGTGCATTACACAGAGCTGGTTCTGCTAGTCTTAAAATGCTAAGACAACAAATAGTTGGAGGAAACTGGAGTCTGAGGTTTTGATGACTTGATGAAAGAGGCAGTTTGTAAGAAGACAACATTACACATGAAACAAAAGATTGAAAAGGAGTAATATTAACAAAAAAGAAAGAAATGGGCCAGCAAAAAAAACTGCTGTGCTTTATGCTTTTCTGCGAATTAAGAAATGAAAATGATGGAAAGACAAATAAAGCTGTCTAAGGTGCAACAAGTATGTGGGATGTCGGGGAAAAGTGTAATTTCATTTGCATTGTCTCTACATACAGGCGACAAGGCACAACATGAATTGACTCTTAATTCATCAGGTGAGAGAAAAAAAGGTAAGTGTGAGAACTCTCACCTTGAAAAAGAGTAATTCAAACAGAGCTGAACAACAGAATAGTGTTGTGAAGTCTTATCTAGTGTGAAGGTGTGTGGCAGAAGCCATTCGCTGCTGAGAAAGATTTTGGTGACAAAAACGCGATAATTTATCAGTCTTATTTATCAGAACGATCTCAGTTTGTACATGTTAATGATGAATCCTCCATGCACACCAAAGTTAGTCATGGAGTCCCACAAGGACCTGTGATCGGTCCAATCCTGTTCACTTTATATATGCTTCCTTTAGAAAATATTATCAGGAAACACTCCATAAACTTTAATTGTTATGCAGATGATACTCAATTATATCTATCGATCAAGCCAGATGAAACTAATCAGTTAGCTAAATTTCAAATGTGCCTTCAGGATATTAAAACCTGGATGAGCTGTAATTTTCTAATGTTAAACTCAGATAAAATGAAGTTATTGCTCTGGGACCCAAGCACGTCCGTGACGCATTATCCAAAGAGATAGATACTCTGGATGGCATCACCCTGGCCTCCAGCACCACTGTGAGGAATCTTGGAGTTATCTTTGATCAGAACATGTCCTTTAATTCTCGCATAAAGCAAATTTCAAGGACCGTCCTTTTTTCACCTACGTAATATTGCAAAAATCAGGAATATCCTTTCTAAAAATGATGCAGAAAAATTAGGCCATGCATTTGTTACTTCTAGGCTGGATTACTGCAATTCTTTATTATCAGGCTGCTCAAAAAAGTCCATAAAGACTCTTCAGCTGATCCAGAATGCTGCAGCACGTGTTCTGACAGGAACCAAGAAAAGAGATCACATCTCTCCTGTTTTAGCTTCTCTGCATTGGCTTCCTGTAAAATCCAGAATAGAAATTAAAATTCTTCTTCTCACCTACAAAGCTCTTCATGGTCAGGCATCATCTTATCTTAAAGAGCTCATAGTAGATTACTACTCCACCAGAGCACTGCACTCCTTCTCTCCATCTGCATGCAACCTCATCCCATTAATACATGTTACTAACTCAACTTCTTCCCATTCCCAGAGTCTTGTGCTTTCTTGCCCCTCCCCTCTCTCCTCCTATTGCTTCCTGCAGGTGTTTCTGGCTCTGGAGCTGTGGAGTCTGGATCTGTGGTTGGAGTCACCTGCTGCCTCCATATTCCTGCTAGACACCCTCTGCTATAATTCTCCATGTCTCTCTCTTTCTTCTGTCTTTTAATTAGTAACGGTAATATCATATATCGCAGTAAAATAGGGAGGAGGTTTGACGGTATCAAAATTTGGATACCACCCAACTCTAATATTTGCCCAATGGGCAACATGGTGGCCCAATGGTTAGCATTGTGGGCTCAGAGCAAGAAGGTTCGGGGTTTGAATCCAGGTCGCTCCAGGCCTTTCTGTATGGAGTTTGTATGTTCTCCACATGTTTGGGTGGGTTTCCTCCGGGTGCTCTGGTTTCCCCCCCAACCTTGGTTCTCCAGTCAGTGCCCTTGATCAGATCTGGAGTGGGTCCCCGAGCGCTGTAAATGGCTGCTCACTGCTCCCTTGAGGGATGGATTAAATGCAGAGAATGAATTTTGATTTATGTACTGTATGTGACAATAAAGTACCTATATATTTAGGACCGAAATGCCACTTTAAGATTTATAGTATTATTGTTTTTCAGTCAAATGGCCTTTTGAATGGGAGTGTTACATTTGATAACTTCCCATTACAATTTTCAATGACCCACTTATTTACACTCTTAACACTGACACACTGGACAGAACAAAGCACAGACAAACATATGAAGCCTTTCCAGTAATCTATCTCAAATCCCTCCCCCCCACACACACACACACACACACACTCATCTCCGACAACACCTGTTAAGGTGAAAACTTTTTCAATTTGTTAAACACTTTAACCTTGTTTGACACACACACGCAAACATGCATACAGGTGCGCTCATGTACCTTGCAACACACACACGCTACATAATGCACACTCCAACTAATGGCCAAGTACACAATGTTCACATAAGTGAATATTACATTACACATATTCTTAAGACACACATTGTTGCGGATTTAATTAACTTTTAATTAAGTGTGTGTGTGTGTTTCTGTGTGTGTGGAGGTCACATTGAGGGGCTATTACTGTCCTTCCTTAGGACACTGTCACACTCTCAAAGTCTCAGCCACACACTGTACAGTCTCTCATTTACACGCACATGAGCGTAGCGCACACACACACACACACACAGAGCATAGGTTAGCTGCCAAACTGTAGAAAGGTTCAGTGAACTCTGACTGTTAATAACAAGAGTCCACGTCAGATTTCCTTTCCTGCGCAACTCTTTGCCCTTCCTCTGTCACTTTTTTCCTTTTCTGTCCTTTCCACTGATTTTCTACTCTGTTTCTGCATTACTTATTGTAAAAACTCCATGTGCAATTTCTATCTGTGGTCTATTTTTCAGGAAGTTATTTAGAAACATTGACGGAATCTGTCTTCCTCCGCTAATCCTTGTTGCAGTTACAAATATTTGCAGACAGCGACTGCAATTAACGCCGTTACAGATGTGAGCTAATAATTTGGCAGTTGTCCATGCATAAAAGCCACAATTATTAGCTTTACTTCGGCACTGACATATCTATTCATGCCTTTCTGAGTTGGGCATTTAAGAGAGAGGGGATTTAAATGTTGAATAAAAAATGAAGGGAAATATTGAATCATAAATTAAGAGCAAATTTAGTATGGGCAGTGTGACTGATAAGCTTTTTATTTCAAAGCCACCTGTTTCATAAACACAACCTGGGTTATGATGCAAAGCGCACACACACACACACACACACACACACACACACACACACACACACACACGTAATCTTTTCCGTGTCGCAACCAAGATGTTATCTTGTGACTTCTCCATCTGACTCCGAGCCTTATTAAGTTATTGGTAATAAAGTGGGTCGAAGTGTCATGGCTGAGAAAGCCAATTATCTCCTCCCATCCTCTGAGACCTGTCTTTAATTATCAACTTTTTATAACTCGGGTCTTAATGATATAGCCGACGGTGTCTGTGTCTCTGTCTCACTACTGTCCCTCTGTCTGGATTTCCCAGTCTGTGGTTTTTGATAACTCTGTTTTATGAAACCGCCGGAGGGGTGTGTCTCTGAATCTGACACTATAACCTCGTTCTAACATCCTATTTCAACATGTATCTCTACTCGTCTGTCTGCACTCAAATAAATGTACCAATTCTCTAAAAAAAAGAAGAATAAGAAGAGATTACTTTTTTTGATGGTCCAAATGAAACATAAAATGTGAACAATTAAGTCTCTGAAATATTTCTCTCCTGGACTGCTGGAAGCAAGTATTTATTTGACTTTAATGAATCATCATTTACACTAGGTCTTTTTGGCAGTATGAATCGCCCTTTATTCATTCAATTGTTTAAGAGTCAATTTCCCGGCCGATCCTGCTCAATTTAATGTGAGCTGCAATTACTTAATACAGTTGGATGGAAATTTGCTAAATGTTTAAATCTTTTACCACGGACCAATATATCTTTGCATGATCTGCTTCCATCTCTTAGATGCCAAATTTTGGAGGTTTTGTTCTTCTAGCAGGGCTTATAGTAACTTAAAATAGGCACATCCGATGTCTGTGAATGCATCTTTTAATACACATAATTCAGAAAAACAAAGTATCAACTCCCCAAGATGCGACTGAAAGCTCAAGAAGAAGTCAGGAGAAGAAAAATCAGTTTTACTAATTGATGAATTAATACTAAGTAGATCAATAATAGTCATTGCATAATACCAGACAGTTCAAATGTTCTTTATAGGTTTCTTACAGCAATTTCAGCATTAGAGCACTCCTTTTACAACTGGGTTCAGCATTCAGAGTCATTGTGATTGTATCTTTATGAACAACAGGTATCCCTGAGTATGCTGGGATGTTAGTTATGTGCCATATATTTGTCACATATGTGTTACATGTATCAGATGAGGTCATTAAAATTGTAAAATTGTGTCAAAAGAATCACATAAAGAAACCAATCAGTGCTTCTTATCCGTATCTGACCTGGTATTAGAGAAGTTGTGTGAATGTTAAAAACACAGGACAACGACACAGTTAACATTCAGCCCGGCACACCGGAGGCTCTGTGATGACAGCCATTCACTCATCTCACAATTGGCCGACGTAGAGGTAATGATGCCAAGGATACACTGCTGGCATACTGAATCACACACACACACACACACACTATAAATAGAGCCCCTGAAAAGAGTGCTCCACAGACCAGTCGACTTGTCAATTTCTCATCAAGTGGAAGTTGATATAAAATGTGACATTTAATTTGAATTTTTAATTATTTTCTGTCTTTTTTTTAACCTCTCCATCTTTTTTAAGTTGCTCTGAGCGTCCCACATGACAGACAGCTGTAGATGGCCTTTGGCGTTTAGGAATTGGCAGAAAGATTTAAATCTTGCCAACAAGGACCCTCGAATGCCCCATGCAGACACAACATGTGATGCAATCTTATGACTATTCAGAGCTCAATCTGTGTGGGAAATAACCCGCTGCAGTTCATGAGATTTGTGAAGGATTTTCTAGCATCACATCCAAATATAAAGAGTGGGCTCTCTAAAAATATTTGAGAAAGTTGAAAGGTCAGCAGACAGTAGAGCAATTCTGTCTTTATTTACAGCTGTAAAAGGACATTCTGGCTATCCGTGCCAGAAAACCAAAGTATGTTTCTTGGACATCCTTTTCATTAAATGTTTCCAGACAATAAGATGTTGGGGTTAATAAAGAAAGCATGCCGAGTCAGTCCCTGAGGCTCTTTTGCCAAGACCACTAACATCAGAGCAGCAGCCTTCCATTTTTACTGCCTCAGTCCTGGCAACTGCAGCTCAATTATCTTGGCAAGAAGCGGAAACATCATCAAAGTATAGTTAGACATCTGGACCGTGGGAATCAGCTGGAGTCAACACATGGAGAAGAGTCACTTAAACAGTGTTGGCTTGTCGTTATCCTTCTGATGCTGATCAGCAATTGTCATTCAAAGTGATGTGTCCTGTTAGTTATTGTTTTACACTCCCTGAAACAGCGGTTTTGCTTATAATTCCTCGAAAGGTTGCTTACTTATTGCACCTTCAGCTTAAAGGAATACTCCAGCAAAAAAATCTTTTAAGCATCAATCTGACTGTGGGCTTGAAAGGAGGCTCACTGGAGAAGTTATGGATAAAGTAGTGTATATCAACGATCATTTACAGAAAAAGTGCCGGTGCCGCCAGGAGTTCTACCGGAGGTTTCTCATTTTCAGGCCCAATGTCCGTTACCTTCCGCTTTCTTTGTGTTGGCGTTGTAAACTCTGGTGGATTTCTGAGGACTATGGTTACCTGCTCCTCAGATCTCTGCAGGGTGAATCCAGACAGCTAGCTAGACTATCTGTGCAATCAGAATTTTCTGTTCCACGTCTAAAACAACTTTTGCACTAGGGGTGGGAAAAAAAATCAATACAGCATAGTAACATGGCGCCCAAGACGATTGGGATTGGTTTAAAGAAATGGCAATAAACCAGAGCACGTTCTTCATCCAGGAATGTTCTGTGGACCAGCCAGACCATCCTACGCAGCACTGTGAAGATAGGTCTGGCAATGCAACACTATAGATGAATTGCCTTGCTAATGGGCACGCCAATAGAGTTAACCTACTCATTCAGAGAGTGAACCTTTTCAGTCTCTTCTAACTCAAATGGCTTTTGAATGTAGCTCACTGAAAGTCTCAAGATGCAATAAGATCTCCATTTCAACTTGTACAAAATGGGGGTAATTTGGCCTCAGTCTTGACTTGTCAGTACATTTCTCTCCCTGCTCATTGCTGTTTAATGGCCAGCAGCCGCTCTCGGAGTCCCCAATCCGAGTTGCCACCAGAGGAGTCACAGACTCTCAGATGCTTCTAAAGAAGCTTTTTGGCACTGCAGTCTGACATTACATGATGATCTGTGTCAGTCTCCGTGTCACTGACTGTCTCTCTCCAGCTCCTTGGCTCTGTGCTATAGGAGGAAATGACTGAGAGATTATTCATTGCAGGATAATGACGGTACAGCAGTGCCAAAGGCTCTTGATAGACTGCCAGACACACTCTCTGCATCTGTGTGTCTGAATGTGTGTGTGTGTGTGTGTGTGTGTGTTGATAATAGTTTAGCAGGTAGAATTACTGTCTGAAAGAGTTGGAAGTGACTCTGGCTGCACTTGAACATGATTTGGAGCTCATACAGACTCAATTTGCTGCAGAGCAAGAGTAAGAGAGCAGAAATAGAGACAGAGTAACACTAAATGGTAGAAGTGAAGCAAGAGAGAGAGAGAAAGGTAGACTTAAAAAAACACAGCAGGTCCATTTGCACATTAATGCCTTCATATCTGACTGGTTAAACAAAAGGAATTGCGCTTATCAGAAATGAGTGTCGCGGCCCTTCAGGGGCATGCTGAAATAACGCCGACCCTGCTCACCTTAATTGTCCCCTCCATCCGCCCGCTCTTCTTCTCTCTTTTCTCTTTAGACATTGTAACTGAGCAATGAGTAGGGTTGGTCATCATTTTGGAAAACTCAGCCTAGAGTAGTTTTATTCTCCCCAAAAAGAGTTTCCTTTTTATTTTGAAAGAACTATACAAAAAAAAAAATTACAACTTTTTTTGCAACTTTCTCCTTCTCTCTCGCACCTTTATTGCTACAAAAAAAAAACTTTGCAACTTTTATCGCCATTTTTTACAAAATCTCTGCGAAAAAGTCTGCGAAATCCTGGAGGGACAGATTCTTTACATGGTATCCCCATTACGTTGGACATTTCCTGCCAGGCTTGGGACTTGTTTGCCAAACCCTGGTATTTTAGGGTTAGTTATACAACCCTGGCACTCCTGTGTACTAAACTTTTTCTTATTTGCAGTCCAATGTGGTTTCTCTACTAATTCCTGTCAATGCCGAAATGCCACAGGACCCACCTCGTAGAGGTCAGCGTATTTGGACATTATAGTTTAATGAAGTGAAACTTTGGGCCAAGATCTGGAGAAATATCAAGGTGATGTGCTTTTTATTACACAGCTCTTGAGGAGAATGCAACTTCAGTAATGGCCTTGGTCATTTGTTTTAAAAGGCCCGTCCTGCACTGCCTGCAAGCAGTCAGAACATTGTGCAGGACAATTACTGTCTGAAAGAGTTGAGTGTTCATTTTGTCACCTATTGTTAATTTAGTCTTAGTCTTGTGCCACATGTGCATGCTAGTTTTAGTCATAATTAGTCATTCACATATCTTTTTTTGTTCGTCAGTCTCGTCATTTTAGTTTTTAGTCAAAAGAGAACTCAGGTATTTTAGTCAAGTTTTAGTCAAAACATTTTAGTTTGTTTTAATAAAATATTTCTGATAAACATTTCAAACTGTATGAATGTGTGTTTAACAATGTAAAGCACAACAAACCACTGACAGACCTGTTCAAATTTGATTCATTCAATAAATGATTTTTAAAGCCATTTTCATATTATACCAACATTTGCAGCCTCCTGAGCCTTTTGCATAAAGTTACTAGGAAAACTCAGCCCAGAGTCATTTTATTCTCCTGTCAATGCCGAAATGCCACAGGACCCACCTCGTAGAGGTCAGTGTATTTGGACATTATAGTTTAATGAAGTCGAACTTTGGGCCAAAATCTGGCAAAATATCAAGGTGATGTGCTTCAGTAATGGCCTCATTTGTTTTAAAAGGCCCGTCCTGCACTGCCTACAAGCAGTCAGAAAGGAGCAACATTGTACACTTCCTTCTGTCTACAGCTCATCTGTGAGAAATTATAGTTATCATGGAAACGTTTTCTGGCCTAGCTTATTGTGTACACACATACATACATATGTTTGTACTATACTAGTGAGGACCCTTAGACATAATGCATTCCGTGCCCCTTAATTTATAGCTTTTGCATGTACTGTACTCTCCCGTGCGTAGGAAAATTCATCATTTGTCTTTGTTTTCACGGACCGTCCGCTTGCAGCCAAAACGTGTGAATACTTTTACCCAATATAGTATAAACACAACCACATTTCGAGTCCTCTGTCAATTTTTGGACCGTATCCGAGCCTATATGGTAACCTTAACATGAACCTATTTTATCTTAAACGTAAAGTCTTAAAACTTCAAATAGCCCTTTGAAAACGTGAGGACAGGACAAACATTCCTCACTTTCCAAATATGTCCTAGATGCACTCTCCAGGTCAGCACTGGTCCTCACAAGTATAGGAGGACACAAACATACAGGCCCTAAAGATCAACACAACCCCAGAAACAGCAGACACTTAGAAAATGAGCACACAATCACACACACACAGACAAGTTACGGTATATAAACATGCACAACCATTTAGTAGGGCTGCTCAGTCATGTAAAAAAATCATAATCACCATTATTTTGGTCAATATTGAAATCACCCTTACTCCTTAATTTTTGGATAGACGTTGCAAATATTGAAAAACACAAACAATGAAAACAACTCGAACCGTGAAATTTACCGTAATACTTTTCCCATTTGAGCATTTTTTTTCCATTCAGAACACAAGACACAATAAGAGTTTACTTGCAAAAAGTAAAGTATAAAATAATCGTTTTTTCTCGATTATTCTGCTTAGGAGCCAAAATCATTATTGCAATTTAAATTTAAATTAACTGCACAGCCCTACCATTTAGCATGCAGCTTCATTCCTCCCAGCACATGCATACAAGTGCACATAATTAAAACATTTATGCACTCTCTCACACATACACACTCACCTTTGCCACAAACTGGTCTCATTTTGTATCAGTCCCATGTTGAGATGTGTGACAACACACAAACACACGCCCACAAACACACACTGTCTCACACACACACACACACACACACTCCTTGCGAGGAAGGTCAGGGCATCCACCCTGCTGTGTGTTTGAAAAGCATAAATAATAAACGGGGGATAATGTATGGTAAGCAAAACATCTGACCACGCCAACAACAGCTTCTCTACCTTCTCTCTCATTTCCTCTTTTGTCCTTATCGGTCTCTCTATGACACTACTGTCTCTCAGTCTCCCTTTATATTCTGTCTTTGCCCTCTCACCTTTATCCTTATCTATGTTTTCTCCCTCTCTCTCCCCCTCTGGGTGTGAGGGGAGAGGGTGAATGTAGTGACATCACCTTCTTTAACCCCCAAGCAACCCAATGTTCCCTCCTTATCTTTTCATACAACACACATTGCATTATTCATCATAGCGCGCGCGCGCACACACACGCACACACACACACACACACACACACACACACACACACACACACACGAAGCAAATTCAAGAAGATGGAGGAAGGGAAATAGAGAAGCTGTGGCCTGTGTTCATACATCCAGAGAATCCACTTTGTCATTACAATCCTTCTATATATACACACAACACAATACACTCACTGTGGTACCATGTATACATTTGAAACTTGGCAAGATTCTCCGTCCCAGATTGCAGCGTAATAATGCAACACATACATGACTTGTGTGTTATTCCCCACAGTGTAGATTAAAATACATTACTCCAACTCATTCATGACTCCACACAAGGCTAAGAAGTCATTCATAAGAAGATGATGTTGATGATTGATGACTCTTGCTATTTGAAATATTTTAAACAGAAACAATGATCTTTATATTCTACGTGTGCGATTAAGTGAATTAATGCAGGTTAAAAAAAAGTTAAACTTTGTCTTTCCTTTAGATTCTAATGTTTGGAAGTGGTTTTGTTTGTTTTTTTAAAAAGATTATTTTTTGGCCATTTTCGGCATTTATTTTCACAGGACAGCTGAAGACATGAAAGGGGAACCTTAAACCCAGGCTCGCTGCATCAAGGAGTAGACCTCTATATATGGGCGCTTGCTCCACCACCTGAGCCAACCGGGCGCCCTGTTTAGACAAGCTTTTGGACATACAAAGTAGAACAGAACAGAGGAACATCAAAATATATTAAAGTTGGGATAAATAAAATGTATAAAAATACAAACTTAAGATACAAAACTTGAGAGCCGGTGTATAGCGATGCAACGCCAACACTCATAACAAGGTTGACTGTGGACCATGGTTTATTTTATTATTTAAATATTAATTTAATTAGAATCATTTATTTAAATTAAAAAATGTTATCGTCCATTATGAATGCCGATACCGATAGTTTGGGAAATGCCTAATATTGGCCGATAATATCTAGTAGAAAGAAAATCTACAAATGCTAAATGTAAAATCTTTTTAAAATGTATTGTAAAATCAGGGGAGGGGAACTACATTCATTATACTATAAAAACAAATCAAAACTTACAAAACTGGAAATCTTGGCAAAGAATCGTGCAATCAATTCATGGCAAAAAAATCGTGATTCATATTTTTCCCCGAATTGTGCCGCCATGATTCTCTGCATACACACACACACACACACACACACACACACACACACACCCGGCAACCAAAAGCTGATGCCTGGTTGCCAAGCCGGCAACCACTTTAAAAAGTTAGTGTTGAGCCCTGTATAAATGGTTCTTTTACAGAATAACTCAATCAAGACTGGCTTGGCTTGTGACACCTAAATTGATGACACCTTAAACCTTTCACCCACCCCACAATTATGCCGTGCCACAGGTTGCAGATATCTATAAACTGTGAGCAGTTGGAGGGGGGGGGGATAATCTGAACCAGAGTACAAACATACATCACGCATGTAGTTATGTGTAAGCAGAGCTTATGGAAGGCAAACACAAATCTCTGGTGTCCTGAGGCAACCCACTATCTGCATTCTGCTTAAGAGGCCACATCACATGTGGTCAATACTAAATATATGTAAACTCACTTGTAAATGGAAATACTCCCACCTCCGCGCTTCAATGGCATCTTTTTCAAGTGGCGGATCAGATAAAAGATTGCATGTTAGCTCTGTCTGCAGACCTTCCGCTGATTTACGGAGCTGTTGTTCAGTGCCTGCTTAGGGAAAGCGGTTACATAAGGGTCCATATTATTCTTTGTTACACTGAATAATACAGTTAAATTGGATAATGTGTCATGTGGAGTCTGATCCATCCATTTGTCAGCTTTGCCAAATTAAAAGAGAAAATAAATCTACCTACAAACCAAACCATGTGACTGTTTCAATCAGTTTTCATTTGAGTTAATAACACAACACACATATCCATTATAAGATTAACTGGAAACTGGGGTTTTCGACGTTATAATGCTCCACAAGAGAGCTCGCTGACCGGGCTGACACACACACACACACACACACACACACACACACACACACACACACACACACACCTCCCTTTGACAGTCTGGTGAATAAATTATAATATGTATATTAGAGCTGTCAGTCTTCCTTTATTCAGAGGTGCCGATTTATGTTTTCCTCTGTGGGTGCTCACGAGCGCACACCCTTAGATTTTTTTTTTTTAAAGTTGCAAAAAATGTTTGCATTTCAGAAGCTTAAGAAATGGACAGCATGAACACACACATGAACACACACACACACACACACACACACACATATACACAAAGTAGGTTATCTTTTAACTAAGGACAGCGCCACTTCTCATAAATACAGATTGGAGATGAGAAGTTTAACTGACACGTAACCGCGATCAGCGCTCCACTTAACAACAACTGCAATGTTTTATTTTAAATGAATGTAGGCAGTCTGGCACACGTGGATTTTCAGTATTTTCCAGTATCGGCGCCTATTAAATCAAACAATACTTGGACCAATAAATAAAATCCGATAAGCCAACCTAACTAGAAAAGCCAATTTATATTTTCAGGCTACAGGGTGCAAATGAGAACTCAATGCATCTTAAAGGTTTTGCAAATCCAGGGCTGTAAGTCCCCCACCTAGAGCTGATGTCTGCAGTGGGAAATTCAATGTACCTCTCTGAACTTGCCACATGCGAAAACCAAGGCTTACTTTCACCAGAGAGCGACTGAAAAGACCACAGGAACCACACATCCTGCTGCATCTTTCCCTGCAGATTCAGCCTTCACTCTGCTTCTTCTCCTGCAAGACACACAGAAGCGGAGAGACTCTCTCACCCTGCCTAACTAATGGAAGCGTCCCAATGAGCCACCATACAGCAAGACGTAAGACTGTCTGCTGTTTGTTTTTGCATGTGCATTTGTGTGTGTGTGTTCCAGATAACGCCATAGCAGCAAGTCATTTTTGTCCTTGAAGTGGCTTAACTGTCAACTACAGTACATGCCTGAGCAACACGACCCAACTGTGCATGTGTGTATGAGAGTGTGTTAAGTGATGATGAAACATTGGTAGGGTGCTGAATCGAGTTGCTCCCTTCTTTTTGAAAAAAAACTCAAAAACCCGCTGTCTTCATGACAAGCTACACACTCACACACACACACACACACACACACACACACACACACACACTAATTGCTGTCGCTCTCCTGCAGGGTGAGAAAATAGGCTACCTGGAGGCATCTCTCCGCTTAGTTCCTCCCACCTCCTCTTTCTTTGCTGCCTTCCCTCTTTCCTCCCTTTTCTCGCCTTCTTTCATCTCATTCCTTGTGTCTCTCCTCTTGTCTCATTACACTACCTATTTTTCTGGTCATATTCCACACTCCTCCCTTAAGGTTTTTTTTCCATTTGTCTTTCCTCCTGCTCTGTTTCTCTCCTCCTTTTCTACCATTTCCACCAGGGGACGCGTTGAAAATGATGCAAGGAAAGGAAGAAAGGAGAGTAAAGAGGACACACAATCCTACATGCAGATGGCTAAAACACCCTGAAAACTGAAAGTTCAAACATCAGCGGTCACTGATTCCTACTGAGAAACTTGGGTAATGTAGGAGGTAGGGCAAGAACGAAAGGAAAAAAAATGCAGCCCTTTTCTATTCTCCTCTGGTTTCATCACATTCTCCATTTCCTATTCTGCACCAACGTCATCACAAGCCAAAGAAAAAGGCATTTTCTGAAATCATATAAAGGCTCAGCGGCTATTAAATTACATTAAATCATGTACTCCGGATGTTAGAAGAATATTCCTTGATTAGCTTTTTGTTGTGCCATTACAAGATTGTCAGCAACTGACAGCTCTTTTGAGATGATTATACCACCCACTGAAGCTCTGCAGTGTGCTGAAGTGTTACACACCATATAAGCAAACTAATAACAGAGATACAACAAACATCAGTGTTCCCTTGCTTGTTGTTAAGATGATTAAGGAGCCTTTTTTTTTTATTAGTATCATCTTCATTAGGAATAGAAGTTTCTCATCACAATGCCTCCTCTGAAGCATACCCTGTCTCTTGTTCACTGCCCTCCGTGTTGCATTAGTCTGCTTATATTTTAATTTGATCTATTCTACATTTTTTTGCCAATATTTCACATTTGTTTTGATATTTTGTACATCTCTTTTATGATCCTCCAGCGTGACAGGAGTACTGTCACAGCACAGCGATGGATCATACCAGGATAGGAATTAAGTTGGTAAGGATGTACGATTCAGTCCATCTGTTCATTAAAAAAATAAAAAAAATAGAAAAAAATGCTAGGGAGTGTGGGATTGCAAACCATCCAACAATAACTTTACGTTTATCAGACCAATAGAAGAGAAGCAGAGGCATATTACACAGGATCCACCATCACTGTGTCATTTGTCCAAATGTCATGACCACTGCTGAGGGTTGAAACCTACATCAACTGTTAAAATGAGTGATTTGCAATTCCTTTTCAACCTATATTCAGTTGGAAACACCACAAAGTCAAGACATTTAGTCAAACTAGAGCTCGACAGATATATCAGTGGGCCGTTATTAGGCATTTCCCAATATATTGGTATCTGCATTTATAATGGCTGATCAGAATCATTTACAATGACAAATAAATGATTCTGATAAATGAATATTTAAAAATAAAAACAGACTGTCAACCATGTTATGAGCGTTGGCGTTGCATATTCTGTCCACCAGAGACGGTCTACAACGTCCCTGTTGACAACAGTGATTCATTTTGTTGTTAATGTGTTTTTGTTTAAAGGACTAAGTTCCATATCTTAAGTTTGTATTTTTATACATTTTATTTATCAGACCTTTAATACATTTGATGTTTTTTGAGTCTTTCAGATGTAAATGTACTGTGCTTATATGGGTCTTTTCTAGTCTTAACGACTACTCAAAGCGTTTTTACGTAGTACAGGAACCATTCACCACTCACACGCTTTCACACACGGTGGCCTGCTCATCAGATAAACGCTCACACACATTTATATTATAATTAGTGGAACAACAAGGCTAACTCTCTGCAGTAAATCCACTGATGTTAGATTCTCTCCCTCTGCTTTATATTCAGATCACAATGGCTGTAAACTCAAAGTATCACTTTCTCTCCTGCCCCACCCTGCTCTACATTCTTTTTATACTTGGTGAGAGAAAGAGAAAAGGGAGAGATAAAGGGTTCAGAGGGCTGCCCTCAGGCGTGCACACACACACACACACACACACACACACACACACTTTTATTTGCTTTATTCACACAGCCTGCCGTATCGCTTGACTGACGCAACAAGGCGCGGAGGAAGAAAAGGCAATTTTCTAACTTTTCTTTAAAAAGGTGCCACATTAAAAAAGGAATAGCAAATGATTACAAAAGCAAGATGAGGGAATGACAACAGATTAAACTGAGATAGCTATTTCTTTTTTTGAGACACCACTGTCAAGATGTAAATTATTAGAAGGTCCTACCCACACAAGCACACTAATCTGTGGGTGATTCAAATGAATAGATGTTCCAGCTTAATGATAGCCTCGAAGCAATTGATTTTTTCAACAACTTTAACACGGGGTCACAGCTGTACTTGGGAAAAAGTTCCACTTTTCTCTACTTTCCCACTCGGGTCTGATGTAAAGTGATGGAGCACTAGCACCTTTCACAATGTGTAGCAGCCTGATGCTACTCAGGGTGGTGACTGAGTGCCGCCTGTCCCAAAATGCATGCAGGGCAGAGCAGGAAACACCCTCTACAGGTCACCCATCCATGACCAGAGGTGGGTAGAGTAGCCAAAAATTGTACTCAAGTAAAAGTACTGTTACTTCAGAATAATTTGACTCAAGTAAAAGTAGTCATCCAAATAATGACTTGAGTAAGAGTAAAAAAGTGCTTGATGAAAAAATACTCAAGTAGTGAGTAACTGTTGAGTAACGTCTGATTTATTTCTTAACACAAGCATCAACCAGACCGACAAAAATACAAAATAATCATCTTTAGGCAAATTATAGTTCATCCAATCAATAAAATAAATTAAAATTTATTTATTAATTACAAAATAGCTTAAGTTAGAGACTTGTCACATCCAATTTGGATGGATACTGCATGTTAAACATACTGTATGTAACCTAAAAGACAAACATCCACCTCTCCACAGCAACAACTAAAACTACCGCTACGTCTCCTCAGGTTAGATGTTGAGTTGTTGGACGCTCACATGTCCGTTTGTTTTGGTCGACACTAAACGAAGCACAATGTAGCTGCTGTTTCGCACTTTTCCTAAAAGGTAACCATGCTTTCACTATGAGGCCGGCGGGGGGGGGGGTAGGGGTTCCTCCTGGTCTGCGTTGCCTTGGCAACGGTTGATTCTGATATCTTTGTTTTGCTACGACTGTAAAGCTAACCTGTCCCGCCGCTGAGATCGAGTATGGTCACGTGACTGCACAACGACTGTTGGAGCCATTTCATTGGTTGACCAGCGTGTGATGCGGGAGGTGTAAAAGTTTATTTAAATGTGGCCTAATTGGTTCAGCTGTGTTGCGCACAAAAAAAACAAAAAAAACAGACGGTCATCCATGTTATGAGCGTTGGTGTTGCATAGTTTGTCCACCAGAGGACGCTCTACAACGTCCCTGTTGGCAACACTGAATTTTTTTTTTTTTTGTTCAAAAGGACTTTAAGTTTCATAACTGAAGTTTGTATTTTTATACATTTTATTTATCAGAACTTTAACATATTTTGATGTTCCTCTGTTCTGTTGTGACAACAAAACAAATGATTTTAGTGAGAGCTCATAAATAACTAAAGTTAGGAAAATTTGTTTAGGTTTTGTTAGGCTTTTCTGGATTTTTTTATATGTATGTATATTGGCAGATATATTGGAGTATCAGATTTTTAAATAACCAAGTATTTGTATCAGTTTCGGCCTTAAAAATCCTTTATCGGTCGGGCTCTAGTTGACTGTAGGTCATCCAGTCACACTGTAAAACTAAGGACACAATGATAGAAAGAAAGAGAATGCAAACATGAAGAAAAATTTGTTACTTATTCTGGTTTTAGGTCAGTGTGTCTAAACATTAGGAATTAGTTGAGTTGAATTTGAACTATACTTTGACCATCATGCTAAACACCAGCGTTTGATTTTCACACAAATGTCAGACTTGGTAACATTGTTGGATGTTTTCATAAGAGAAAAATATTAAGTTAATTTATTTATGACAGAAGGGATCCCCAGTCCCAGGGTACCAATCATGCTTAACAGGAATAAAACCTGAGGAGGATTACCTTTAGCTGAGACCCAGTAGCCAATGATAGAACATTAACCAAAAAGAAAGAGACTTAGAGACATGGAGGCGTGCAAGGACACGTCTTTATGCCAGCGTTCCCTTCAAACCTTGTCAACATGCATTACTGATCACGGGAAAGAGGAACATTTTACATGCACACACACACACAGATTCCTGTACAGAATTTACACTACATGTAAGGGAATGACATTAAATCCTTGAGAGGAGGAGGATGGAAAAGAGAGGAGGAAGAGGAACGAGGCAGCCTAGTAGACGAAAAAGATGAAGTATGACTCAATGTGCTATCTCTGTGACTCATCACATTGGATGGCAGGTCCTGCTGTGGATCCAATCAAAGGCTGCAAAACCAAAATAAGCACAGTTGTCACAGAAAAAAACGTATTTCACTACATCAAGGCTCCAAGACAGCTGTCAATATCAAGAACGAGGAGGAGAGAAGGTGTAGGATTTGGTAAAGGGAGGCAAGGACAGATGGTAGGAGACAGAAGCATCACTGATGCTATGGGACAGCTGTCAATAAAAAGGAGAGCGGAGAGGGAATAGGGATGACTGTAGGGAAGGAAGGGAGGGGAGAGTGGTAAGGTGACAAAGACAAAGTGTCAGTTACTGGGAGGCAGCAACGAAAGTGGTGAAAGAAAGAGGGAAAGAGAAAGAAAATGACAAAGTAGAGAAAGTCAGTGAAACATAGTGATGTTGTTGTCACTGTCAGCGATAGAGAAGAGATATAGACAGGGAGGGGAGTGACGCATTTGTCAAACAGTGCCAGTTTTCTGCTCTAACTGCAGCAAACTCTCCTGATCTGCTCTGCAAACAGGCAATAACAGGAGAGAAGTACGCTCCAACAAAGAGCAGAGAGGAAACATATCAAACGGCTTTTCAGTGTAACTTTTGTGGTTTTCTCTAAAGAACACTTTGTGGCAACTAAACACTCCTTAGATATTGTTCACTTTTTTGTGTGGGTATGCACTCCTTGGCTGGAGCATTGTTAGTCAGTCACAATTGTTCAAAATACTTTAAGTGCCTGGTTAGAGTCAAAATATCTGTCTTTTGTTGACAGTTCTTTTAGGCCAATGGAACAACATTAATAGGATATTAGAGCATAAGCAACACTATATCAATCACATCACGGTAGTGTAGAGCAGACTGCTGTG
This sequence comes from Etheostoma perlongum, assembly GCA_026937815.1. Classification (NCBI taxonomy): domain Eukaryota; kingdom Metazoa; phylum Chordata; class Actinopteri; order Perciformes; family Percidae; genus Etheostoma; species Etheostoma perlongum. Next base: position 26,668,395 of record CM049387.1, on the reverse strand, counting down.
TCAGGACCACATGGACAGATGAACCAAAAATGTACAGTGAAACGTAACTCTCACGCACGCCTGCCCGCCAAACAGGAGGCCATCAACTACAGGCAAAAGACAACATGAAAACAGCACTGGAAAAAAAATCATTGATTGTTTGTAGAACCAAATAAAGCCACAGTAGCATCAGCAGAACCAATATATGTAATACACTGCCCAGCACCACACAGGCTCAGCGGTCATAAAACGATATGGACCCTGGTCCATGGGTCTGGGTATCTTTTGGTCATTTGATTTTTCTTTCATAAAACGGTTATTAAAAAATAAAAAACGAGTGGTTGATTGATTTTCAATACAATACATTGTCAAAAGGGAATGAGAGAAATGTAACCCTGGATTTCCAGGGTTACAGCGACAGCCTTTGTTGTGTTTGATTGCTAGATTGTAGCTAAGCTAGCAGTCATTTCAAAAACGTTTCAACTATCTCTGATTGTTTGATTGCTAACGTTAGCTCAAAACGCCATTCAACTGACAACCTTGTTGTGTTTGATGCTAACTTGTAGCCAGCAGTGAATACATTTCGTTAAGTAGGTCAATTTTTACTGTATTGAAATCACAGAAGTCTCGTTAGCATCTTGTATGCTACTTGTAGCAAATAGACGCGCATGCGCGACTCAAATCTGCACTCGACTCACATCGGGGAGTGAGACACGTCGTAAAAAAACGGCCTTTTTTCGTTTCTGGTTTCTATTCATTTTATTTGTTTTATTATATCAAATAGAACATGAAAATCAAAACATATTTGAAATTTATTTTGCTACCTTTACAACCACGGTTGTATGAAAAACTAAAATCAAACAACCATTCGTTTTTTTGTTTTTTAATACCCATTTATGCACGGCAAATTAAAAGATACATTGACCTCCATAAAACCTAACCAGCTACAACATGCACTTTAGCACATACGGTAAATTAATTTATCAACTCACCATTAGAAGTTTTTTTCAACAGTTTCACACTGTTTCTGCTTCCAAAAGGTGGGTGCGGTACTTGTATCCCCAAGTCGCCGATGTCGGGGTAAATGCCGCTGGTTGCATCCGGAATGCGGCTACTCGGCGCCGTGACTCGGCTGGGAAGGTCTCCACTTCAGCGGTTGTTCAGCTAATGCTAACAGCCAGTGCAGCCGCCAGTACTTCAATGGCAACGGGACTCGCTTAACCATCCCACACTTTATCGCGATATTGTTACAAACCAACTTTCTGATATCTATAATGAGTATTTGGCTTAACTTCTGCCCAAGTCACCTGCTGCTGTTAGCTTAAATAGCTACTAGCTAGCTCTCAGTAGCCTACCAGCTACCGCCAAATTTGCTGTCATCAGGTAAAGTGACCAACACACCTGGTCCCGCCTACAGCTTCAAGCTAATCATTTTGATTTGTTGTGATAACAGGATACGCATAGTTTGTAATTGGCTTAGAGAATTGTCATTTTACATGAGGTAAATATGACATAAGTGTAAAATAAAACTATGCTTGGGCTTAAATAAGTAGTAGGCTTACATAGTATAAAATATTTCATCATCTTTATTCTCATCAAAGGGTTACTGCCATCACCGGAAGTAGTATTATGTAATTTCTTTTACCCTGTTTTTGTCAATAGTGTGTTTGTGTCGGTAATGCTTTCTATCACTAGTTCTTTTTTGTATTGATTCCAAACTAATAGCTGCTGTGGCCAGAAACACACAGGCTTATACCCTGGAAAGGCAAACAATTCAAGTCAATAGTTAATTTGACAATAGCCACTAAACATTTACTGTTTTTACATTCATACATGATAGATGAGTAGTAAACAAAACACTGCACGCGGACAGTCCAGCTCTCTGAACTCTGAATAAATTGATCCAGCATTTTGCCAGTTTCCTGTCAGGGGGACAGTAAATTAGATTGATATGGGGCCAGGTCATCACCTGGCACTCGTATAATGCATTACAATGTACACCCCTAACCCCTTAACATCCTCTCTCTGGGGGACAAGACCTTTTTTTTTTTTTTTAACAAGAGCTGTTGCAGCACTATACTGTATGTCACCTACACAGAGAGAGAGAGAGAGAGAGAGAGAGAGATAAAGGTTGCAACATTAGGGGAACATTTTGAGAACGACTGTAACCAAAAACTAACATTCCCAGAACCTTAAGGAAATTTTAAGATCAACCAAAACAAAGAGAGAGAATAGGTTTAGTGCGGACTGGATAAACCTGCAGAAACGGGGTCGCCTCCCATGCACATAAGGTATCAAAGCATACAGACATAGATATACACACAAACAGATATAGCCATATAAGCCCAGCATCCTTTTGGTTTTCTCTGATTTGATTTGGAGGTAGAACATGTTTATCAATTAATTTAAGGTGATACAAAGATGTGCCAGATCTCATATCCACCACACCTCATCATCTTTCTATTATCAACATTTGTCACTCCGCTCAACTAATGGGACTGCATTTGGATGCCTCCATTAAGCCACCACAGAGCATAATGAGCAACGGGAATGAAAAATAACTATTTACTGGTTTACAGGGTGCCAGTCTACTACATATGTGCTCGTCTATGTCTGTAGTCTGTATTCAGAGAGGAAGAACCAGTGTGTGTGCGTCTGTGTGGGTGCTTGTGATACTGCATGTGGCCTATATGTGTGTTAACAGTGTAAAATTAACCCAAGATTCAATTACATTGATTGCAATCCATATCCTGATCCATGTGTGGAGTTTATCACATTTAACAAAGTAAGCCTTTGTAATCAACGCATGTTAACAGAAATGAAATCTCAGTTGCACAGTCTCTCTTATGTGATTGGATTCGTGGCCTCGTTGTGTTGTATTTATCCTCTTATCACTGAAAGTGAGTCAGACTCGCAGACTTGGTTTCTGGCTTGATTGCAAGTGAAGAGCAGCTGTTGCCTGCAGTTACCTCGCTGGCTGACTGAGGTTTTAATAGCTACTGTGAGATTATGTCATAAAATACAAGGATAAGATGATGTTGGGTCACCAGTTTAAATGAAAAACACAGGAAGCAGAAACACCTTGTAGTAAAACCAAACAGTCAGGCCTGAAGACGATCTCATAATACTTTGCTCTGCAAGGTGTTTTAGGAACGTCTGGTCCATCTACTGCAAAGACTAAATGTTGAACTGTTAACCTATCAGAGTTTGTGTGGTGATTGTTGGCAGAGCTTTAGACCTATGACTTGAATTTGAGTCAGAATTCAGTCACAAAGAGAAAGGCTTTTACTTCATCAGACGTTTTGACCTGGTAAAATCATACTACATGTAAGACAGCGATAGGAAGGCCTTGCATGGTTACACACCTTGACTGTTATCAGGTGTCCTACATTAAAAACACTTCTGGTTTCAGCTACATAAAACAACTGCTCCAAAGATAAGATAACCATGGGCAGCCATGAGTGACTCAGTTACTCAGAAACCCCCTGAAACGTTTTTTTTTGGAAGCATGGCTTAATCAAACATTAGTGGTAGAAGAAGCTGTGTCTGTCCAGACAGACTGATGTCATGAAATGACACGCCAATTTGTATGCCATTAATGGCGCGTTATCAAGACGCATACTTGCTTTTTAGCGTGTTTATCAGCGCCGTTTTATTTTATTTTTTTTAATTAAAAAGTTGTGTATTTTACCCATCCACCGCACACAAATTCACATGCTATTGCAAGGCCAAACGCCGTTGATAAACACGCTAAAAAGCGAGTATGCGTCTTGATAACACACCAATAATGGCATGTGAATTGGCGTGTCATACATACGCCATTCGATGAGATCAGTTTGAGTGTTAATGAAAACCTGTGATTTGCCCAAAGGATGGACGGCATGTTTGCAGCCTGCTCGTCTCAGCTCAGCCACATTCAGGCTTCTTCCCACATACATTTCACCAGATAGTCTAGTGGTAATTGAAAAAGCCAAATCTGAACTCAACACAATATTCTGCAGTTCATAACTTGGAGGACAGTTCAGTATGTAACTGAGATTTCAGAGGCAGCGAAGAAGAAGATGGATGTGTGTTTTTGCTTCTTTGTACCAGTGTTTTGTGGTGTAAAGGTGATCAGGGATTGAGATAAAAACAACCACAACCCAGGAAACAGAGTGAGTCAACAGACAAAGAAACATGGGCACATCATTTTGCCTCTCTTTCTGCATCGCTACTTTTTGTCTCCTTCTCTTTCTGCCTCTGTTTCCACTTCCCACCAAACGAGCTGTGTTGAAACCCTCCAAACACTTTTCACACCAAATTTCATAGGGAACAAGTTGAGAGGATAGAGTGCACACTGTGTGTATACCTATGTGTGTGTTTCTGTCTGTGTATGAGACAGAGAAATCATGTGTGCATGTGTGAGTCACAGCACTGTGGGTTAGAAATAACAGAATATGCCCCGAGAGCACTTTCATCCTGAGGCATGTGTCTAGTTAGGGCAATTTTTCTTCTGATTGACTCTGGAGGTGGGTGTGTGTGTGTGTGTGTGCACATGCACTTATTTATACCAGCCTTCTTCAATTGACTCCGTAGGTGATGGCACACGCTGTGAGTGTGCATATCACTCTGTTTATGTGTGACCTATTTTCCAGCCATTTCCCTGTTTTTGAATGTTTTGTCAGGTGGCACAGCGGCAATGTAAACTGGTTTAATAGCTGCCGCTGCTGAAATGACAGCCTCTTTTCTACCGTTGGGTGTCTCTATTACTCTCTCGTCCTCTCCCTGTGTCTCTATGTTCCTCTCTTTACCCGCATCTGTCCTGCTCTTGCTCTTTTTCACCACTCCGTCTGGCTACATCAATTCTTTCCTCTTGAATTTCTGCCTCACTCTTTAATTTCAGTTTTCATTTTAACCCTCCTGTTGTTCTTGGGTCAAATTTGACCCCTTTAAAAAATGTCTGTATCTGAAATATGGATTTCTTTTTAACCAAATTAGCACAAAAATTGAATGGATTCCATACAACGCTCTTTGCAAATACAATTGATCACTTTCATTCCTGACTCAACTCATCTGTACATTTCTGTGATCTTAACTATTAGTTAAAATAATTCATGAATTTAGCTTTTTTAACTCAAATATTAGGTATAAATCGATATAAACAAGGTGTAAAACTAGTGGTAGTAAGTTGGTGTTAGTGAAAACAAAAAAAAGTCTGAAAAAGGGACAAAAATGTCAAATGTTTGTCCGTTTTTGACCCGGGAGGACAACACAAGGACAACAAATGCGTTGCTGTAACAGTCAAACACAAACAATAGAGGTTTGCAAAATGCTGCATATCAAGATATGGACAACTTGGTTGTATAATTTCATGTACTGACATATATTCAATAAGGGCAAACCAAGATGTTAACATAATGTGATCTACAAAGCAGTGAGTGTAAAAGTCAGCTCTGTATAACCTGTAAGGTATACCAGAGTTGATATTTCTTTTAAATGCATTGTTAAAGAAATTTATTGATTTTAAGATGTTTTAGTAAAAATATATCTGATGAAAAATGGATTTTTCTACTTTGATTCAGTTTAAAGACTCTTTAAATTCCAATAGTATGTTCATATATTACAGTATATTTTTTTTTAACTCCCTTTTGGCCCCTGGATTTACTGGTGAGTAGTTTGTTACCTAATGTGATACAATGTGCCAATTGGGCAGCTGCTGGAAGTTGTCTTTGGAGGGTTCAGTATTATAAAACAAGCCATGACAATATCTGTGTGTTGAACAAACTCAGAGGGAATTACATCGGACTTCAGTTAGACAGCAAATAAGATGAAAAAAAACCAAGAGGTTCCCTAGATGTATGAGCCAGCAATGCAAGGCTAATTTCATATTCAGATTTTAGTACTCTGTGTTTCCTTTATTGTTTGAATGTTTCTGAATTTGTACAACAATGTGGTTTCAGCTTGGAAAGTCTTTAACGAGGCATAAGAGAAGGTAGAACTACCCACATATTAGGGGTGCACGATTAAGAAAATGTCACAATTCCAATCAATATCATTTATTTTTTTACTCAAAATTGATTGTCAATTAAAAAAAAGGTTTTTTTAGAATGGCTTTTAATGCTAACATGTTATATTCATCCTATTTAAAAGCTATTCAATCACTTACTTAATCAGCATTTTACTTTCAAGTCTTTGACGAATACCATGATGTGACTTTGACTTGACTTCTTATGCAAAAGCTTGTGTTTGAATTAGATGATTAAAAGTAACCGACTTAGTTGACAATCAACAAAAAAGAAAAAATATGAATCAATTTTGAATCGGTAGAGCTTGAACTGGACAGCTCTCAGGTGTGTTTCTGAAACAGCACATGCACGCTCAGCAAACGCTACCACATGTATAAGGTTTAACAAAAGGAAAGTCTACAAGCCTGTTTTGTCAAAGTAGGTTGCAAACTCAAAATAAACTGCGTCTTTTGACTTGTGCTGGCATAAATAGGCCCTGCGAGAAATTCATTTTAGCTGAATCCCCTGAGATAATTATGTCTGCCACCACTCATTTCTCATGTATGACTTCTTTTACTTATAAATGAATAAACAACACTTCTATTTTGGGGCAATAATTATTAGTGTCCGCACATCGTCAAGTATGTTGCTGGGATGCTGGGATGCCCTGTGGAAATTCTAAATAGGTTTTAGAACAGCCGACAGCTAGACGGAGGTGAAAAATGTGTCCAGACAAGAACTAAATTAGCTAATCTAATGTTGTGTGTGTGCATGGGCTTGCATGTGTGTGCTTTGTCCGTGTACACTTGCCGCTGTGTATATTTGCTTATGTGGTAGCCAATGTGTGCTTGTGCCTTGGTGTACACCCGTTCTTGCACTTTGTGCTGTAATTGAGCCATCGCTTGGCGGATGTTGCATGAGCACACAACAGCTTTCTAGCTAGCTAAACAGCCAGTATAATTGAAATTAAATGGTAACCTCATTCATCATGCTGAGCTTCGGTTTAATTGAAATGTATGTTTGTTTGTGTGTGTGTGTGTGTGTCTGAGAGAGAGAGGGGTTAGAGAGACAGCGGAGAGCCAAACCAATAGAGTGAAAGATGGAGGGGAACAAAGTTTGCTTGAATGTTATTGAAAATGTGTGTGTGTTTGTGTGTGACAAGGAGAGTGAATGTGTAATGAGGCTGGAAAGCTAAGACTTCCCAGCCTATCATATCTGTACCTGTCTTGGTAATAAATAACATGGGAGACAGATAGCATCCACAGACACCTTACCTCCCCCTCTCTTGTTTTGTTCACCCATTCTTCACTTTCACACATTTCTGTTTTTTATCCATAAATGTTTAGTCTCTGCTCTTGTATATGTTCACATCCTTGTGTGTGATTTTGGGCAGAATTGCTGGAACTTGAACTATATTCTCAAATCAATTGTAAAAAGATTTTGTACTTTGCGATTGACATTTAAGCCGAAAGGGGCACATAGACAAACTGTAGCTTACAAGGCAAGGACAGGCAGTGGTAGCAATGGTGTAAAACAGTAGGAATCACACCATAGCTGACTAACTAATAAACTGGTGGATTTGTGCTTGGTAGCTTTTTCAACAAGCTAAGATACAGGACAAGACTTGTGTCTTTCTTTGTGCCATAGGAGACATATCTATAAAGCTAATGTGGGTTGTTGTTTAAAGCCAGAGGCTCTTTTTGTTTGTGTCAATATCAGCCTATGATAGAACTGCAATTCAGGGCCAACAGATTGGCACCATGCCCTTATTAATCTAAGGTTATATTCTAATTGCAACATAAGACCGGTGTTCTATTATAATATGATGCATGCCATGGCCCCTGATGCAAATTAAGCAGTATTTAACCATGGCCTCGGGCTATGACCGATGCTCTCTATTTCCTGCTGCTTAAAAACAAATAAGGAGGGAGAAGGAAAGCAGAGTTAAGAGGTGAGATGGTGCCCTTAAAAAAGGTTGAATCACGCAAATTACAAGTTTGTGTTTTATAAGCTATAACTTAATAGGCAGAACTACTTTCTACCAAAGAAGCGTTCCCTATTGTATATATTTACATGTTTAAATCTCTCGACTCTTGGTTCCTGTTCATTTTAGATTTCATTTTAAAATATTGGTGCTCACTTACTGTATAGAGCCCTGGATGGCATCATATCATAGACGTCCTGAAACCCTGCACCACATGTCGAACTCTTAGGTCCTCCGCTTTTTACACTTCTTAAGACTTGGGGAGACTGTGCCCTCCTTACAAGATTCTCCCAATAAACTTAAGGTTGAACTCTGTGGATTCTGCACCTGTACAGAGTAGCATTCAACTTGCACCTTGAAGGTTTAAAATATAGACTGCAGGTGCTTCTATAGTGATGTTGAGTTTATCACTCACTGCCACAGCGCTCTCCTAGCTCAGGTCTGCCGCCGCTCTTTGACGGGACATTAGTCTCAACTTCACTGACGTTACTTCTACTTTCCAAGGCCTCGGCTTATGACAACTGTCAGTTAATTTACTGCTTTTCTATTTCTTTCTTTCTACTGCCATTTTTATGGGCTTTCATATGGAAAGAATATTATGCAGTGAAATACTGTGGACACTTCAGCCATGGTTAGCTCCCATATAATTCAGTGAGGCAGATAAATGTCTTACCTTGCAAAAGACCTTGTGAGCAGATGACTCAGAAATGAAAGGGACAATCTACCAATTTTACATATCAAAGTCAATTTAGTAGTAGATATGTGAAAACAGTTGTCCGTGTCTCTGCGGGGAGCTTTATCCAGTCTGAGAAAGTTTTCATTTCATTTAATTTATTAGCACATAAAGAAAGAACAATTGCAGAGCAATATAATGATGAATTTTGTTGAGTGCAATAAATACTGCACTAAATCATGTTATTTCACTTCCTGATACTATGTTTGAAATCACAGAACAATTTCTGAGCTTTTTTTTTTTTTTTTTTTTAATCAACAAGGTTGACAATATCAGAACTTGTATTTTACGTGATCATGACCCTTCTAAATCAATCCTATGCCCTGCTTCTCTGAATTGTTTTGTGCCTGTGGCCCTGTCAACATTGATGGATATTGTATCACACATGAAACCTAACTATTCATCTTCAGATACTGTTCCCTCTCATCTTTTGAAAGTGGTATTTCATACTTTTGGTCCAAGCCTTTTGTCTGTAATGAATAGCTTTCTCATGAATGGCACAGTCCCATTTAGCTTTAAACATGCTGTGGTTCAGCCTCTAATTAAAAACCCAACCTTGACCCTACTGATTGTAACAGCTTTAGGCCTATTTCTAAATTATTGTTTGTGTCAAAGATTTTGCAGAAGGTTGTTCTTCTTCAGCTCTCTTCATTTTTAAGTGATAATGATGTCTTGGACAATTTTCAGTCTGGTTTCAGAGTACACCATAGCACAGAAACAACACTTCTTAAAGGGCTAAATGATTTGTTGCTGTTCGGTTTACCTTAGTGCTGCATTTGACACTGTTGATCATGCCAACTTGTTGGATCACCTTCACCATAGGGTAGGGATCCAGGCTGTTCAATTATTATTTAAAATATAGAACCTTTTTTGTTAAAATTGGAAACATCCCCTCCTCTTCAGCCGCAATTACATGCGATGTACCTCACACAACTGCGCTTGCTTCTAAAAACAGGTGATACCAACTCTTTGAAGTCCATTTTTCACTGCCTGAAAGACATTAAGTGCTGGATTGTTAACAACTTTGTCCAACTTAAGGAGAGTAAGACGGAAGTCATGTTGTTTGTCCGTCCCCAAATTCATTTGACCCAGCCTTCATAAACATGACCAAAATATGCTATAAAATATACAGTTGACAGTGCTTCATCTGGCCACTGATCGAATCAACTTAATCTCAGGAAATGCAAAAGATAGTGCCATGTTTTCATAACAAAATTGTGAACTGCAAGACTAGTTTGTTGTCTGGCTCGAGGGCACGTGATCATTTGTATTGCAGAGAGTGCACGTCCGGTTTATGTCTTCACTGAGTCATAGCACTGACCTGATCTCTATGATGCGTCCACCTCTTCACCTCCACACTAACATACTGTATTTCACAGTATTAGGATAATTGATGTCCTTTTCTGACAGAGCGGCGAAGGAGGACATGATTGATATCATAAATGATGATTCATTGTCTCTAATTTTCTTGCAGACTCTGTCTTTGTGATTATATTTAGGATTTATCCACTGATAAACTCCAATCCACTTTAGACAATGACATTCCAGTTTTAAATTTTCAACACGGTCCTAAACAGGGAAGACAGATTGTGTTTTCTTTATTGTGCTTCTAAGGGACCTGATGTGCTTACATCATTTTCATCTCTACCAGTGTTCATCTCTGTCATCAGTTTTCTAATCTCTCAGTAAACTGCCAGCATGTAATGAAGAACAGAAGGAAATGGAATTTGAATTGAATGGTATTCAATTTAAAAAACTTCAAAGCCAAATGACTTTTCTTTCATGTATGTATCTCCTGAATAATGATGAGAAACAAAGCCACACCATAACCAACATAAAAAAGCAACAATAAAAGATGCACAATACCATGACAGGTGCCACTTATGGGAACCATAAAACTGTGGCATAAAGGGTAGAGATGTAAAACATAGCAACATAGGAATGTTAAAAGGATATAAATTAGATGGATTTGTATGGACAATATTTTATTTTATGTGAAAAGTCAGTAGACTTCTTTATATATTTCTCCACCTTTTCTGCAGTGTAGAACAAAGGATGAGTTTCTTTTTTAAATTGTTATTTTTTTTTACTTTTAAGCCAAGATGAGAGCACACTGAAAAGGGAAGTAAAACGGGGAAAGGTATGGATGGGTCACATAAATATGGAGCAGGCTCTCAGATGTCTCAAGAGCAGCATTTCAGTGGGGCTAAAGCAGAGGGCTGAGGATAAAAAGGAGGAGAGAAAACGCTCATATGGGTGATGGTATCTTTTACCAAAATAACATTTTGATGTGAAATCCTTTATCAAGATGTTTAAGATTGAAGATGAGTGGCTGGTAGTTTGGAATTGGAGCTCACATAAACAAACAGAAGCAGCAGTGGTCTCTGAAGAAGCCGCAAAATCAAAGCAGATTTGTTGCGTTTCAAAAAGACATACTTTGAACTTTGATATTTGAAAGTGTATTATTTTATTTATGAATTTATTTTTACCTGATGAAATGTTCTTTTTGTGCAACTTTAAGTGCTGTAAAATTCTGCACAAATTCTGTGACTATGTTTACCAAAAGCTTCTTCTGCCCACAGAGGATATCAGTACACTGCTACAATCTACAATCCTAAAAAGAGTTACCATAGAATTGAATCAACACCTCCCTGGCGCGTTATTATGGATCCTAAGTGACTTCTAGGCAAGTCCCATCCTATGAAGCAGCCTGATTGATTGGGGTTAGGCATTGACCTCGAGTAGTTAAGGATAGGGTAGCCGGCTGGTCAGGGGATAAGACTTGAACAAATCGGGTTGCATTACCTTGCGTAAGCATGGGCACCTTGCCAATAGTAATATGTGAATGCTATTGACGGGTGGGTCTTGCCTAGAAGTTGCGTGGGACCATTATAATCAAGGGCATTGCACAAAATTCTGGGCCCTGTAGAAAGGCATTCTCTATGGGCCCCTCCCCGCATCCACAGCTACGCATTCTATAATCTTGTTGGGCCCTACTCAAATGAGGGCCCTGGGTACTCAATCCCCTTCTCACCCCTAGTCCGACACAGTTGACACAGTCAAAACAAAAAGTCAAAGATTCATAGAAGATTTTAGCAGAGATTTGTCTTTAAAAATGACCTGTCATAAAGTCAAAACTGCAGTAACTCTGCAGTATTAATGTCATCATTAATACCTTAAGACAGAAGTTACTTAATGCGTATGTAACTTTTTTTTGCCACAGTTTTATTTTTGTTTTCAGCATTTTGACCATGTTGAAAGTCAACATGTTTTCTCATACATTTAATTTATCCTTGAAGACTCATATGAGTCCTTATGTTATTTTAATCAAGCATGTTTCCTTGGTTTAGGGAGGCTCCAAAACCATGGTTGCAGCTGTCCCGCTACACGTCCTGCGATGCCCTGCTACATCCTGCTACACTCTGCAGTGCCCTGCTACGTCCTGCTGTGCCCTGTAACGCTGTGCAGTGCCCTGCTATGCCATGAACTACTACACACTACTATTTCTAGTCACTGTTCCATTATCTTTTATTGTCTGTTATTGACACTATTCATTTCAACCCCAACCAGCCCCCGTCAGACTCCGCCTACCAAGAGCCTGGGTCTGTCCCAGGTTTCTTTTCCTTGCCACTGTTGCACTATTTGCTTCCTCTTGGGGGAATTGCTAGAAATGTTGGGTCCTTGTAAATTATAGTGTGTTTTCAAGGCCTACTCTATCTGTAAAGTGTCTTGACATAACTCTTGTTAGGAATTGATACTATAAATAAATTAAATTGAAGAGCACACACCAGCACAAGATGCTAAAACCTTCCAATGCATCCAGTAAATGGTCAAGTCCCCATGAAAAGGGCTTCTAAATGAAGAAATAATTAACTAAAAATGTGATTATATTGGAGGTTGACAACATGACTGACTGATCCATATTTAATCAAAGGCCAATAACGGTTAAGCTTATTGAAAAACTCCATCAATGATATCCATCTGTCGGTACACGATCCGTCCTGCCAGCACAATCCGTTCTGCGCATGTGCAAGATGTTCGCGCATGCATATATGATATCATGATGAACACATATTTACGACACTGCACGATCTGTTCACATAGACAGTTAAAGAAAGTCTGTTCGCCTCCACCGGAACAGCATGTAAAATGAATGAATGAATGAATGAAAATAACCGTTTAAATATGTAACAGCTGTTACGTCAGTTCTACTTTACTTGTGCTCATTTAAAATACAATCAATTACTGTAAAGTCTTAATTTATCTGTAGCTGCTTTCCCCACTGTTTAGTTTGAGTAACGTTATTCTAGGCTGAATCAAGCTGTCAGCTAGCGTTTAGCCGAATTAGCTGTTAGCTAAACTAGCGTTGTTAGCTTTCCGGTGGAGGCTAACAGCAGACTGCTACTGTGGAACAGATCGTGCAGTGCCGTAAATCCTCGTACATCATGATTATCATCTGCACGTGCGCTAACATATTGCACATGCGCAGAACGGATCGTGCAGGCAGGACGGATCGTGTACCAACACCATCAACTCACATTCCCTCCTACTAACTTACAAATAGTCAAGTGAGTGGCCAACATTGAAAATGTCAGTTTACCTTAAATATATGCCAATATACTGTATATTGGTTGTGGCATCTGGGACCCAAGCAAATGAAATCCAACACTCTTGGAGTGTGATTCTTTGTCTTATTCTCCTTTTAAATTCAGAACCACATTTGCCATTTTCTCCTGCAGAATATTGTTCTGCGACGCACATACAAATGTAGAGTATAATCACGTGGCAGGCAGGTCTACACACTAGAGTGCGGATCGGGCCGGATTTTTCTGTCCGAGCCCGGCCCGAGCCCGACAGGCATTAAGATATTTCTGTCCGAGCCCACCCGAGCCCGACACAGTTAAAGCGCATCAATTGACTTTCCTTCGTTTTCAATAGTTTTAAAATCTCCTGCGGCCAACTTCTTTTTAACATCTTCCATCGTTGCGCTGCCACATTGTAGCTTAATACGCACGTCTTTCGTTGTCACAGCACACAGGAAGACGGATGTTAGGGTAATATTTGACATTTATTTTAAGCTGTTTTAAATTCAAAATGTTCAATGCCTTATCGCCTGATGTGACCGATAGCATCCTTTCTAAAAATCTGTCCGAACCGGCCCGACCTGTCGGGTGGCTCGGGTCGGGGTCTACACACACGTAAGAACCAACAGATGGACAAAGGGACACACACACACACACACACACACACACACACACACACAAACACCTTCACACGCATTGCCGTCTGAAGAAACATTGACTTGCTTCTCTTGCTCTGCCAGTCACAGACAGCAGAAACAACAGAAGGAGAGAATTCAATAAGGAATAAAAGCAATACTGACCAATAATGCTCCCACTAGACTTCACAGCTATTTGTCAATAAAGAAGCAATTACTAAAATGTAGCAGCCATTTGTATGCTGCCTAGGGTTAGGGAAGGGCGGGGCTCTCTATAGATTTGTTGTGCAGAGACACACATAAATGCACTTCAAAGAAAGCACATTTAAATGCACAAAGATACTAATTCAAAGAAAAGCAAGAGGCCAAAACCATGCTTGTTATACTTAAAGCTTTATTAACATATAGACACTCAGGATTTGTGCTCGGGGTTAGAAATCCACTTAACAAATGAAGGCAATAGAGACTGATCAATACACAGCCAGGCTATTGACCGACTAGTGAATGTTTGCCTTCATTTGTCTCTTTACATTTGTCATGTGCTAAAGGAAAAGAAAAAAAACCTGCAACAACAAATCCCAAGAATCTATTCCGACGAGCCAACAGTAAAATATGGCTTCCATCAGAATATGACCTTTGCTCGCAATTAAATAAATATAATAAAGAAGAAGAATGAAGTCTTAATTAACTTCTGGTACCGAGAACAAAGCACCTTTGGATGCCTGGATGTGTGTGTCTACTTTTAGACTTTCTGTTCATTGTGTGCATTGGGCTGTAGGTGTGTTTTTTTGTCAGTATGACAACACATAAACACACACACACACACACACACACACACACACACACACACACACACACACACACACACACACACACACACACACACACACACACCTATCAAACAAAGCAATTTCCAGACGATTACAAGAGTCAACCAGAAATCAAAACTAGACCAAAACTTATTTGGACTCACTGTTGAACAGCGCTGTTATTTGCTGTCTGTTTTTTCTCCTGTTTCCTTGTAGCTGCTGACAGCCTCGGTGTGTTTTTTCACATCATTCTCATTAAACCCCAAACACCGTTCTGCTTGAACAACGTCGGACAGCACATATTTAAGAGAACCTGGACCTGGATCTGGCACAGGTGTCAGCGGAGAGCAAACTGAGATTTGATATTTTTTGTACCCTTTTTGACATCAATTTGAACTGAATTTCATAAGGCCTATACACTTGTTTCATATAGCACATCATGGCTACATCGCTCACTGTTCCCAGGAATGACATATCCTCGCGAACATGATAAAACAGCCCAATAAAATCTGTTGTAACAGAAATGTTGCCTTATACATTCCAGGACTGTGTGGGTACGCCCCTCCCTCTGCAGCTGCTTTGAGGTGTTCTTGAGCATGAGACTTGAAAAAGTTCAGTGAAAAGTTGCTAATATTGTTCATATATTTAGATTAAGTATGGGTTAATTCCATTGTCGGGTATAAATGGACGACTGCGAGACATGAACCGTTCGGCGAATTTCATTAACCTGACAAAGGACACCTCAAAGGTCACTAGCCAAATCTTTTTTTTTTTTTAATGAAATCATATCTTAATATGTTTTACAATTAAAACATAACGTTTTTCAAAACAATAACTATGTTTTCTTGGTTAAGCCTGAGGGTTTGACTAATACCTGGAACAATGGTTCCCATCCTATAAGGTTCTTATGCAAAGCAAACATTGTTTAGTGCTCCAGGGAATAGAACGGGCCTTAGATACAACTTGCCACCCTTAGCAACCTGAGATAGCTCTAGTCCGTTCAACTCGTAGAACCCGTCAGCTCAGCTAATGCTGTGCTAGCAAGATCCAAAGTCAATAGCATTGTGTACAGTTGGCAATCAGTAAAAGTAATTTGACAGTATGTTCATTAAGACCAGCTAGCTATCCAGCCATGTTATTATATACAATTATTATATACAACAACTTTTAGGAACAATTTTATCCATGATGTGTAACGTCACTATCGGGCGTAGCCTGAAACAGCAACCTCAACAGTGAACG
Source organism: Etheostoma perlongum (assembly GCA_026937815.1). Lineage (NCBI taxonomy): Eukaryota > Metazoa > Chordata > Actinopteri > Perciformes > Percidae > Etheostoma > Etheostoma perlongum. The sequence goes on along the minus strand of CM049387.1, from coordinate 26,652,446 downwards.
GGATACTGAGTTACTAATCCTACTATGGCCACGACAAGATCCGCCCTTCAATGACACTTTATTGGTTGGGGTTAAGGCATTGACAGCTCGCGTGGTTAAGGTTACGATTAATGGTGCCAATTGGACAGGGGATAGGACATGTACATGTAGGCATGGACGCCTGGCCAATAGTAGTGTAGTAGTAGTAGTGCTATTGAAGGTTGGGTCTTGGCACGGCCACAGTAGGATCGGTAAATTTGCAATCGGGATATGACATAACATTATTCCCTGTGAAACAAAGTCAGTCCAGCAGGGCAGTGTAACTTACTTCTAGCAGCTAGTGTGTTAACGCCATTCTGTGGTGTTCAGAGGACGAGACACTGGAGCACCACAGTGTTGGAAATAACAGATTCACATTTCCTTTTTGTTTTAATGTAGCACATTCATTAAGAGCAGTAAACCGTAATCAGTAGGTGTCCTATAACACTTTTTTATGGACACCCTGCAGCCAATCAGAATTGAGTATTCACCCAGACCATGGCATAATATGGTATATAGGCCTAGGGGTGTCAAACACATTTTAGTTAATGGGCCACATACAGTCCAATTTAAAGAGGAAAATTAACCCCTAGTAGACAAATAGGAATATTGAAAAATTGTAATTACAGCAATGACTTTGCTGCAAATTTCACACTTTGTAAAGTCATCCGCTGGGCTAGATTAGACACGTTGGCAGGGCGGTTCTGGCCCTAGGAAGGTATGTTTGACATCCCTGGTATATACTGCATGGACTGGGTAAACAAGAGAGGAATTTCTTTTATGTTAAAGGTCCCATGGAATGAAAATTTGAAAGTTTTTAAACATTAATATGAGTTCCCCCAGCCTGCCTATGGTCCCCAGTGGCTAGAAATGGTGATAGGTGTAAACCGAGCCCTGGGTATCCCGCTCTGCCTTTGAGAACATGAAAGCTCAGATGGGCCGTGCTGGAATCGTCCCCTTATGAGGTCATAAAGGGCAAGGTTACCTCCCCTTTCTCTGCTTTGCCCGCCCAGAGAATTTGGCCCACCCATGACAGAGCGACATCTAAAGAGCACCGTGTCATGGGACCTTTAAAACACAAATTACTTTTGGACATATATTTGGTATGTACCAAAAGATAATAACAATGGACACAGGAAAAGAGGATCCTAAACTAAAAAAATGTATAATGTTTAAAGGTACTTTTGATGGCACATAAATTAATATGTTTCACAAAAGAATGTTGAGTGCTGTCCAAAAGTACCTTTATATAATATTATCCACGTCTTGTGAATTCCAATATAAGTTGAACGTGTTAAGTCTGTTAGGTTTGTGTCTATATAATGTGTAGCTTCTGACTTTTAAGTAAAAACTTGCAGTTGATGTTAACCTTCTGAGGTCTAAGGGCTTTTTCACATATCTTCTTAAATTCACCTTTTTAAAGTATTTGGATAAAACTGATCCCCATATGTTTCATATTAAAGTGTTCAGAACAAACTCAGCTTTCCGTATAGTGATGCCAACCTACAACAATGTGTGAAGAGATAATTTGGCAGTAAAGCTGAAACGTTGATGCTCGCTTTTTGAAATTCCTCAAATCTCTTTCGAAACCAAACCTTAACTTATGATGTGCTGTACAAATTATTTCGGTGCCTGAAATGAGTTTACCAAAGTCTCAAAATAGTTAATAAATATCTGAAATTAAATTTTGTAATATCGTTTGAGTAGTTTTTTCAACCATCGTTAAAAAAACAGTGCCATGTTAACATGTAGAGTGCAAATGAATGATGGTCTTTTGTTTTGGTGTACATGATCTCAGAAATGGAAATGTTAGATTTCAAACCTCACAAGTTACAGCATACTGAATTTCGACCTTTGAGCCACTGAGGCAGAGCTGATGAATGTGCTTCACCTTATTTTGTGTATCAAAGATATAAAATCACTATTTTAACGAGAGCAGAGAGACGTTAGCATCCGGCCAAAGATCTCAAAGGTTAACTGACAGCTTCCCATGTCAAACACACAAACTAACAATCAGCATCAGAGTGTTTAAATAAAGGACTACTGACACTTCAACCCCGAAAGTGCCAGCTGCTCACGAAGAAACTTTGGAAGAGTACGAATACAAAGAGAGCACAGCGGGTAGAGTAGTGCAAGACAAATGTGAAGAGAGGTTTCCATGGATACATGAAGGTGTCGTGATACTAAAAGAGCTACTCCCTGCAACAGGGAATCTGCTGACAACATAAAGCCTGTGATAAATAAATGAACACTTGGATTTGACGCTTTAATTAGAATCCCCTTCCAGTGATTAAGTGGAAGAGTCAAATTACACAATGTTACACTTGTAGTGAGAACTAGTGCTGTCAGTCAAACCTGTCATCAACAGCGTTAACGCAAACCCATTTTAACAGTGTCAATTTTTTTATCGTGAGATTAACAAACTTTTTACAAGATTAACAAACTTTTATTGTCACATGCTGTTGCAACAACTAGTAACGTTAGAAAAACGACAACATCACACTGGATCTAGCTAACCACACACACTTGTTTGGGCATGCGAGCCGGCCAAAGAGTAGTAAAGATACGTTTTGATGGGATGGCGAAGCGATAAAACGCCAAAATGGATGCCAATAAGAATCTGAATGGAAAGTTTACTTTGTAAAAGTTGCCAAATGGTTCCACTGACAAGACCAAAGTGATCTTTTACATTACATTTACACATTACACTACATTTAGACTAGATAAATAACTTTGACATTAATGTGATTAATCACATTAATGTTAAATATTTTAATTGCTTGACAGCCCTAGAAAGAACATATGTATCCTTAATTTTACAGCTTTAGTGTTTATTATTTTTGTAAATTTCAGTATAAAATGAAAGTTTCAGTTGATTGATTTTAAGGTTTTGACAAAAGATACTATTTTCAGATCCTTTCCTTGAATGACAGATGCTGTGAGTGTGTGTATGTGTGTGTGTGTGTGGCTGTGTGTGTGTGTGCGTGTACTGATTGATGCTTCATTGACAATGTTCATGGGGGTTCTTTGGCTGATTGGACACAAACAGACACACAACACACACACGCTCACAGCGGTGTCCATGGGGGTTCTTTGGGTGATTAGAGAAACAGGCAGCCTCCACTGATTGCTCCTTTCGTGATGATTACCCCCCTCACACTCCATCCGTACATGTACACACAAACACACACAAAAATAGGTAAACATCATAGCTAGAGTACAGTGTGTGTTGATCGAAGTTACACCTTGCATGGTGTTTTAGGGGGTTGTGGCTTGTGCCGGTGGGTTTTTCATTCATTTCATTCACTATCATGAACATGAAGGAGTCTTTGGGAATGTTTATGACTGTTGTAATGATGATGATGATGATGATGATGATGACAACACTTAATGCAAAGTTAGCTTAGTTTGAGATGTTTGTTTTTGTGAACACCAGACATTAATGAAGACACCAATCTCTGTGTTATAACAACCAATAATCATTTTAAGATTATTTCACGACAGTGTTTTGTGGTGGTCACCATGAAGTAAACGATGGCCACCTCGACACGATCCGCGGTCTCTGGGGTACGCAACAACGGGGAAATGAAATGCCACATGCAGCCGGACGGACCTCCAACAGCGGGATGCGCCACAACAACAGGACGGTTGTGGTTAGGAATAGAACAACAGGGAAAGGCAGCCGCCGGGACACAATCCGCAGTCTCTGGGGGACCCAACAACGGGGAAATGGGAAATGGCGTGACAGCAGCTGCCGCTGGGACAAGATCCGCGGTCTCTGGGGGATGCAACAAGGGAGAAATGAAACGCCACACGCAGGCGGACATACCGCCACACGCGGGATGCACAAAGACAACGAGACGGTAGTGGAAAGGAACCATCACATGCGTAACGCAAACCCCAGTCTCCAGGGTGAAAGTCCCATCCACCACCCCAACCATTAATTGATTTAATAACGTCACCATTTCACAAACTGCCATGAGACTGGGCTGTATGCCAACTTGGCATTAGGCAAGACAATATAACCTGTCAATGTCTTTGTTTTGACAACTTGACATTTACCTAGACAACATAACCAGTCATAAATATTTCATGGCAGGCCTAATGATCAACCTTTAACCCTTGTGTTGTCTTCACTTTTGTGACCATCTCGTATCCCTCGGGTCAAATTGACCGGTGACCTATTTGGGGTTTTTAAAACAATTCAGAAATAAAATTTTACTTCATAATCTATGAACAAATGTTGTCTTTATCTAGATTTCAAACAATTGAGATAACATGTTTAGGGAATGCAATCAGTCTTTACTAGAACAATTAAAAATGGAAGTTTGATTTGTCTTTTGTCATAAGATTATAATTCATGTTAAAAATCCACTATGTGATCATTCTTATCTTGGAAAATAACAAGTGGTCATATCCAGAATAATTTTCTGAATTGAGTCAGGAATACATGTTTATCACAGAAAATAAAGGTAAGGCCGTTGATTTTAAGGTAGAAAAAATGTATACTGAAATGGGTCAATTTGACCCAAATACCAAACAAGGGTTAGGAAACTATTTAGCTGTATGTGTTAATGTAACATTGAACTGTCATTAATTGGTTAGTTTTAACACTGGCTGTCATGAGATCCATGAGATAATTTTGTCATGAATATTTTTGAAACAGTTTGGACTTGTCATGAAGTTTGATTTCACCATTGAATGCTTGTATAAGGGTGTCAGAAATTATATTAATGACCTCAAGTAGAGTGGAACCATTGGACTTGTCATTAAGATGTCTTAAAAGTTACATAGACGAGTTTGACGACAGCTGAGGGTTGTCAGGAAGTTGGTTGCATTTGTTGTGTACCTTTTTCTGATCACTTATATAGTTTTTCAGTGCATACCAAATAGAGCAATGTGTTAAAAAACTAGCGACAGGTTTTTTGGCTACATGCCTGACTCCACCAGCCACCACGTCATAGGACATTAGCTACATGCAAATTGCATTTTAAATGTACATTACATCAGCTTACACACACGTACACACACACACACACCAGTGCTGTACTACACACACACATTTGCAAACACAAACACGTGCACAATATCCCAGAGACAAATGCCTTGTCCTGGCTAGTAAAGAGTTGCCAGGTTATGAGGCCCAATAAACATGTCAGGCTCACCAGATGGTCAAATAAAACAGTTTTACAGCTGCTTTGTTAGTGTGTGATGACATGTTTACTTCTATGGGAGTTTGTATGTGTGTATTTATCAGAGGCTGTTTTACAAACTCAAAGTTTTCGTCAGGTGTCTGCTGTTCATGCAGGCGTGAAGATATATGCTGTATGACCTCCAGTTATTTAAAATGAATGCATTTGTGTGTGTACCTGAGTGAGGACTTTTTTTGTCCTTATTTCTGGAAGGAGACACTTTTAAAAGTACTTTATGGAGTTTTTGCCCACCAGTGGAGCTGTTGATTGTTGAGTGGGTCCCTGTATTGTTTGAATCACATGTTGCACATACACAGCATGGAATCAGGTGATGTGATGTCTGACAGTTTTTGGATGCTTTTACATAGGCCTTAGTGGTCCCCTAATAATGTATCTGAAGCCTCTTACCCACAATGCAGCCTGGGTGCAGAATTACAGTCCAACAATGAGCTTTCCTTAGTACTGTATGTGCCATTTCTGTGTCTGTAGCTTTAAATGCTATTGAACAGGAGAGGGGGGGGGGGGGGCAAGGTGGAGGGTGGGGGTGTGGCCTTGACCAACTGCCATGCGTTGCTTGTTTACAAGCCATGATGTCTCTCTTTCTCATGGGTGGGCCAAATCCTCTGGGTGGGCAAAGCAGAGAAAGGGGAGGTAATCTTTCCCCTTATGACCTCATAAGAGGGAAGATTCCGAATTGGCCCATCTGAGCTTTCATTTTCTCAAAGGCAGAGCAGGATACTCAGAGCTCGGTTTCCACCTATCACCAGTTCTAGCAACTGGGGGACCATAGACAGGCTGGGGGAACTCATATTAATGTTAATTTAGTTAGGCCTTCAGAATACACACAATGTGTTTTGGTGAGTAAGACTGAATGTATACTTACTACTATACTACAAGTACTACTACAAGTACTATACTACAAGTTAGATGGATCTGGAGAATTATCATGATTTTGCAGGTACGCTACGGGAGAGTCATTTCTAATATTCAGTAATACAAACTCTGACACAAAATAATGAGATGTTGATCTTCTGAACCACTTTCCAATCAGGTTGGCTTTACTATAAGAACAAAAAACAGAAACACAAGCTATACAAAAGTCCATTTCCTATTTATATTCTTCCATTGAATCGTTCAGTAATTCATTATTTACAAATTTTTTTTAATAGGATCTAATCAGGCAAAAATAGATGATGCTCTGTTATTGGTGTGTTAGCATTAAAGGTTTAAGAGTATTTTCTATAGATTCTGTATGGCCTATTTCTCGCTTAAAATGTTCTGTGTTTGGTGAACTATTTTCATAAAATACATGATCTGCCATTTTGGTCGGTTTTCAGCCAGCCCAGCGTGATGCGTTTGTCCAATCAGCTGCAGCCATCACGTTTGTAGGAAGGTGGAGATGGTTTTCCTTGTGTGTCAGTGGTCAGTGAAAAGAAACTGGTGCCAAGCTCACTAGTGTGCAAAACCATCCGTGAAAACAACGCAAATATAGACATGTACCATCCCGGTGTGGTATGGCAGTCAAGAATCAGAGTTATTCTTGTTTCATCAGTGTTTGAAATCACAAAACAGAGAACCTGTAAAAGAAGGAAAGAAAACAATATGGCTTGAGGAAGCTGACAGACACACGCGCCCCTCGATGCTTCCATGTGCTTATGACATTTGCAGTCAACATTATACACACACAGACGTGTCAAACACAGCACACACATGTTGGGTCTTGAGAGCTGAGCTCCTTTGAATGCTTCCCCCTCTAGCCCTCTGTCAATTGGAAAATAAGAGTCAGAAGCTGTGGGCGTTCATTAACTATGCTAAAACAACTATGAAATTATTCTGTCACAGGGGCAGAAAGAAAGCAGAGCACATCGTGATGGAGTGATACAGAAGGAGAGGTGTGGAATAATAATGGTGCAATAAAATGAAGGTAAATGGGAAAAGATGGAGGACGAGCTGAAAACGTGGAAGGGGAAGATGTGCGAGAGAAGATGGCGATGGTGTGATAGAGGGAATTAACTCTCTACGAAAAAAGCAGATTTTTCTTCTAATCCATCTTACCGCCTAATTCCCTACCTAATAGAGATATAATTCTGATTCCACCAGGGAAGAGGAAGAAAAGAGAGTGAGGAAGAGGAGGTGGGGAAGGGAACAAGAGAGCATGGAAGGAGGGAAGGTGAAGAGAAGGAGGAACAAGGCGATAATTGGAAGTCAGTGTCGGCGGTTTGACAAATCCACCTTCTCTAATCACACACCTGCGGGAGGACGAGAGAGGGATGAGAGAACAACGATAAAAATGGCTGGAGGGAGAAACACAGCAATAATAAGATGAGAAAGGAGGAGGAGGAGGAGGAGGAAGAAGAAGAGAAAGAGGCCAGGGGGAATGAAATGATCAACATGAGGGTGATGAGAAAAGTGAAGTGGTAATAAACAGCTTTCAGTCGATAACAAATGAGTTGCAGGCATCAATGAGATTGAATCTAACTGACTGACTGAGTGCATTGGCAGGGGTACAAACGCTCCCATTGATTTTGTCCTGATCAATATCCCTGAAAGACAAGAGAGGAGCCAGAAGAGCCCGAGTTCTGTTTCCTCTAACACAAAACAAGCCCTTAATTCACCTAAAGTAATACATCTGTAATTCATTTATGTGATAAACGTTTCATTTTGCTCCATTTAGCTGCACTGGCAGAACTGACAGGCTCCCATTAAGCGGTATCATTCTAATTAGAATTTGGTCTAATTTTACTGTGGTGTTTTGGGCGATTGGTGATATGTTCATCCAAACAGCCTCAATGAACGTCGACGGGGAGAAATGGCATTGATTAAAGACAACGAGTGATAAAATGTGGTGGAAATGATCTGTTCAAGAGACTTTGATTAAATAGGAATACTTGAGCACAGACTTGGAAAGCATGTAAAGTACTTTGCTGTCATTTGGCTGGCTGCTGTACAAATGTCACCAGAAACGCGCTCTGACTTCTCATCCGTAACTCATCTTCATTAATAGTTGTGCAATTAGGATGGCGGCCACAAAACTTTTGGTAATCATGGAAATTGTTTTGCTGCATAACCCATCAAAATGTAATGCTCATTGGGGGTAAGGATTGGAGAGAGAGAGAGAGAGAAAAAGAGAGAATCTTAATATCTGAGTAACTGAATTCTTTATGGATGCTGCAGCTGATGTTCGGGAAAAATTCACCAAAACATTGTGAGTTAATGCAAAAGAAACAAAAGACAACAATTCAATCCTGGCAACTCCGTCCCTTACTGGCACAATTTCAGACAGGAACATAATTTGCTTTATACTTTAATAAACCAGGCTCACGTTAAATAATGGCAGCATCAGGCGCACGTACAGGCTTTCATAGTTAAATAATACACACACTGGAGCAATTTATAAAACCTTCAAATAAACTAGCGTGGCACCATCTTAGAATAGAGTGGAAATGCTTGCATATTAAAAACATTATTACATACTTAAACACCCCAAAACACAAAAGTACAAAGACATAGTGGACCAGAAGTGAGCTTTTAATTTGAAAAGTAGAAGCCAGATGGCACGAGACGGGAGGCTTCAGGCTGCAGCTGTACAATCTTGCATATTTTTGTCAAACTAGTTTCATACGCCAGTGTTGCAGCCTTTTTTTCTTTTTTCCAGCGGCTCAAATGGGTCCAAGAGTTCATCGGCCCGTCTGGCAGCATGAAGACTTTGAGCCATCACAGACTTCAAATTCATTTTTACTCTCAACTATCTTAAATTTAAACACTGATGACATTTAGAAAGCAGGTCCAGATGTGTGAAACATGTGGAAGGGCACTTAATAATCCCAATGATTTTTACTGCAAAACTCTGGCATATAACAAAAATAGACAATCTAGATGACACTTTTGACCATGAATTTTGCTACAGAAATTCATGATATCCTGAGAATAGGATTCTTATTGACTTTGGAAACTCTGGTGACCTTATGATTTTACATTTATGTCACAATTTTTTATCCCTGCTAAAAGTGATATGTAAAGTTTTTCTTGTAAAAAGTCAGATTTCCTCATATTTGGTGTAGGTATTTATGATCTTCAGATGATAAAGTCAATGTCTCCCTGACCTTTCCTCTAGTGCTACCATCACGCCAAAATTTCTAATTTGTTATTGGTGCTTTAGAAATCCAAAACTGTAATACAATGCTGAGCAATTTTATGACACCAGGAGACAAAACAGTTGTTTTTTGGGGACATGAATATAGACACCCCCCTATGTTAAATTCCCATAGAAGCAGGCAGATTTTTATTATTAAAGGCCAGTTATTTCATGGATCCAGGATACAATGCATCCTGATGAAGTTCCTTTGGCCTTTGGAATTAAAATCCCCCCCCCCCCCCCCACACACACACACACACACCCACACACATACGCACATACACATACAGTACATCATTACATACAGTACCCTTCACCATACCTAGAGATTGGCATGGGGTACTTTCCATAAAATCATTTCTTAATGCAAATCAGACCAGCTATTAGGCTAACTGAAATGAAAATGTTGATAAATAATCATCAGTAATGTAGATATAATGACTTAGAGGGTAAAAGCAAAAAACAAAAAAACAGCAACAGCTAGAACAGTCTGGTAAATTCAGAAAATGACATCACTTTACTGTAATGCAGCCATTAAAACCAGTAAAAGACAACACTTCTTCAAAATCTAGGATGATATCTATTTCATATCACAATATCAATCTAACATTCATGTATTACCCAGCCCTAGTTTAAAACGTTTTTTTATTAGGTCACAGTTCATTTTAATTAGTCTATGGTAATTTCACCTAATTGCCTGCACAGCTCTGCACCTCCAACCTGAGCAGAGGTCTAATCAACCCCAAGTGGGAACACAAGCTCACCGGCTCTTTAATTTACTGATGCCTCTGCACTCAAATAGCAACCAAGCATATGAAAACATTTCATTTCATGTATTTTTCACCTTATCTATTTTAATTTGTGTTTTTGAAAAGGTCAGCAGTACAACACCAGGCCTATTGTCACTGGAGATGAACAGGCATTTATACAGAGAACACACACTCACCTATTGAGTTATCGAGCACAAGCAAACTCACTGACACAGGCTGTGCCTTATCAATGCTGAGTCCGCAATTTCAGTTTTTGACTTTTTGACGACCCCCCGGTGTCGGTGATCAATGTTTCCTGTTTGTACACATCCGTGATCAAAGGTGTTTAATAAGGACATTGTTCAATCCATTACAAACAGGTAGCTCAGCGTAAATTGTTTCAGGAAGACTTTTTAACTTTTTGCACTTTGTATTTTAATCAGTACACTCCTTAATCAATTAAATGTACTTTTTTGCTGTATATAACTGTCGCATACATGCAAATATGTCTCTCCTGATTGAAATGTTATTTTCTATCATTTTGTAGCATTTGGAGTGGAAATCCAAATGTTCAAATTCTCTCCATACAGACTAATCTATATTTGTTTGTAAAATATAAATACATTTATAGACCAATACAAACATCTAAATGCATAACAAATCCAAAAAGTTAAAGCTGGCAAGAGTTCTCAGCCCAAAGCCTTCCCAACAATATAGCATATTCTGACGTATTGGTCTTTCACAAAATTATTTACCTATTGTGTTTGCAATTTAGAAGTATTGTGTAGTAAGAATGCAACAAAAAAACAGTGAACAACTTGGCTGGTCCTGACTAACAACAAAGTAATTAAAATCATCCATCGCAAAGTCAGGCAAAAAAGCAACAGCAGCAAAAAGAGGTACATTCAGACATCTTCCACGTGAGAGTTGCTTCCAAAAATAAAGTTATTATAACTAAGGTTCAATGCTTCTCTCCTCCACTCATTCAATTACCTGTGCAGACCTAAATAAGTGTGTCTAACCCTCTCCCACCCGGGTTTCCAGATGGTCCAGGCACACCATGACACAGTTTGACTCCATTCATCCCCCACAAATCAACTAGAGGGTGGATCGGGCCACATTTTTCTGTCCGAGCCCCATCCGACAGAGCAGTAACCAAACCCGACCCAAGCCCAACAGACATTAAGATATTTATGTCCAAGCCCGACCCGAGCCCGACACAGTTAAAGCGCCCAATATTCTGCTTATTTTCAAGTTTACAATAGTATTTTTGAGGTTGTACAAGAATAGGTTTACATGGTTTCATTTTCAAAAAACACCATATTTTGGTTGTACTGCACATTGCTGCAGACCCTCTTTTCACCCTGTGTGTTTAAGTCTCTGTTTTAGTTACAGAGTGAGACATCTCACTTGTTTTAGCTCCAGAGTGAGACATCTCACTTCTGTACTATCTTTGTTGGGAGTCGCACATGAGCAGTAGCTAGGTAAGATCAGCTAGATAACTCTTTCTCCAACTTTGGTCAGTAAAAGGCAGGATCAGCTGGGAGACTTCTTCTAGACGAGGGCCACTTGTGGAATACCTGCAGAACAGGGACAGGAAGTAGTTCTTTTGGAGATTATGGTGAACTAGTGTTTGTTGTCGCAGTATTTGCCATTGAGAACGAGCTAGCATGCTAGTGCTAGCATGTGCTACGGTTAGCCACCTCGTCTCAGCTAGTGACGTAGAAAGCCGTGCAGATTGTGAACAGCTCACCTAGAGACTGAAGGCAGAGGACATTCAGAAACCGGATCTCACTCAAAACAGCATGGGAAGTTTTTTCCCCCTATGTTTGTATGCGTGTGGAAGCACCAGAGACACAAAATAACACACCAAATTGCAGAAAAAAGTGATTTTTTTCATGATATGGGCACTTTAAAATCTCATTTTTTTCTCATACTAATGACACATGTACAGTTGTTTGTGGGGAAAGCCCGCTTTTATTAAGCAACTGTAGGAAGGCATTGGGAAATTTCAACACATGCAAACTACTTTTTATACCGTACAATGGCTTGGTCTCGTTCATTATTCTTTGATTTCGCCACCTGATTAATTTCATACGCCAGGCCTCATTATTACTATAAACACTGTAGAATTCATGAGTCGTGAATAGGTAAACATATATGGTCACAACCATTCTCTGCCTTGATTTTTCATTTCTTCCCATCATCATGCTGTTCTTTCTTCGTGTATGTGGAGGAACTGATGGATGGAAAAACCATTACAAGTAGCAAAATGTAGCACTTTTCCTTCTCATCTCTTCCTGTACCCAATCTTTTCCCTCTCTTCCCCATCTCTTCTCTCCCACCACTTTCACCTCATTTTCCCCTCTTTTCTCTTTCATTGCTGTACTGTAGAGAGAAGGAGGGATGTTTGGAGAGGTGATGAGAAAAAAGAGGAAGGTTTTTTGGGTCTGGTAGCAAAGTTCACCTCTCTCTCTCTCATCCAGCAGCAAGGGCTACTAGATTAGTTCAATGTGCTGATTTCTGCAGAAAACTGCCAGAAACTGTGTGTGTGTGTGTGTGTGAAAAAAAAACGGGAGTCCAGTACACTGTGTATATTGTATATTGTGGGGTCCGGACAGTTTTAAAGAGCTGTTTGAGGGTTAAGACTTGGTTTTAGAATTAAGGTTAGAATTAGGTTATGGTGAGGGTGAGGGTACGTATTAAGGTTAGGCATTTAGTTATGATGGTTCAGGTTAGGGTAAGGTGCTAGGGAATGCATGTCAATGACGGGTCCCCACAAAGATAGTAAGACGCACATTTTGTGTGTGTGTGTGTGTGTGTGTGTGTGTGTGTGTGTGTGCATTTTGTTTGTGTGGCGGAAAGTGTAGAGACATCACCCACAATTTCTTTCTTACATGAGTACTTAACTTGAGTGTGTCTATAGTGTCTATCTAGTGTGTGTGTGTGTGTGTGTGTGTGTGTGTGTGTGTGTGTGTGTGATTCAGCGTTGTTCTTCCAGGCCATCTGGATGTGTGTGTCTAAGTAACAGAGATCTCGATATAGCACCACGAAAGAGGCAACACTTTTTACTTTGTTCTCTTATGGCAGAAACACACATAGCAGTTTAATAATACATACCAGTTACTGCCACCTTTCTCATTCTTTCAAACAGAGAGAAGCGACAAATGACAAAACAGCGATGAAATGGTCAGAGAGGGAAGAGACGCAGTTGTGCTACTCAGAGAAAACTGCTGACACTTCAGATAAGCCGAGAGGCCTTTTATGATCCTCTTTGTGTCCATATCTAAAAGTAAGTTTCTTTCTACTTCCTCTTCATATCAGTCCATTCTCTTTAAAATACATAACCAAAATGGGTTATAGTGGACTCAGGGTCCTGGTATTTGACCCGATAAATCTCTTTTCCACATAAATAGAATTTGAGTTTAGTTCAGTGTGCTTTTTGGCTCAAAGTTGACAGCAAGATTGTCAAGTCATCAAAATGAGACCAAAAATCTGTACAGTAACAAATATGTGTATGTGATTTGAATAGTAAAATATAAATATTGGAAACAAAGATAGGTTGTAACAGTTCACCAAGTCTAAGCCTCAGATTGCAATGTTTCTAAAAACAAGCAAATATTGTGCCAATAGAGAGGTAGTCAGCCATTTCACTTAGAAAACACAAACAATGTTCTGAATCAACACAGAACTACGCCGATCAGCGCTGTGAACTGTATATTTCTAGAAAATTATCCCAGCATTATGGAAAGTCTTGAAAAACTTTGTTTAGGAAACAGGTGAAATAATTAACACTTCCTCATACCTTAATGCCAGAAAAGCTGGTTTGCCAGTGATTTCCAAAACGATACAGTATGACCGTTTTATTGTGAAAGGGATCTACTTGGTTAGGGTTAGGCAACCAAACTACTTAGGAAAAGATCATGGTTTAGGTATATTAAGTTATTATAATAACTAATAATAATTATAATAACTTAACATTGACTTTTGGTTTGAAACAGTACTCAAACAGCGGTCTCCTGGCTGACCCATCCATCCACCTTACTTCCTACTTTGCTCCCATCATAATTACTATGGCCATTAGAGGTCGCCGCCTAACAATAAACGCAAATACGGCTCGTAATAACTTGCTTGCATAGACAACCTATATGGACGTGTTTTTATTTATTTTTTTGGTGAGGACAATCTGAAAATGGCATCTACCAAGTAGCTTGTTGTTTTAGATTTTTTTTAGTTTTAGGACTCTGTAAAAGGTTAAAGGCCCTGATATACTGTAAAATCTAATTAGGGGGAGACTGTCGACATGGACTCTATTTAAAAACCTATGGGTTTCTGCACATGCAAACATGTTCACACATGCAGTATTTGCGTATCTTAAATGACTCATGTGTTTTTGGGCTGAATACACTTTTGACACACTTGCGGACTTGTCTTCAGACATAAACAACTTCCTGTAATTCAGCGATATGGTCAGTCACATAAGTGAGTACAGTATGATATGATTCTCTCACGTACAGTTTCAATATTAATATTAATAGAGGAAACAAAGTCATCATAGAAACAGACAAAAAAAATGTGACTACTGTTTTTATTGTTTCTCTCTTTCTGCAGAGAAAGCAAAGGTAAGTGTCACTCACATTGCAAATTTTAAGTTTAGTGATTTTAGTGACAGTTATTTCAGGGCAGCTGGTAAGAATCCAAGGATTCACGAATGTACCTGTTCTGATGATGTATACTTGTAGTCAAAACACCACAAATAACCCCCTGGTACTTATAGAGGACAGACATAATTCCCCCTGTAATGGATAGATAACATTTTGAATTCACAGCTCCAAGAGGGGACGTACATCTATATTTCATCCAACAGATCCACAGCTGAGATGGTCGGTAAGTGGTGGACAGAAAGAGAGGGGACATGCATTTATATTTCATCAGAAAGACACTTGGCTAAAACAACCGGTAAGTGGTAAAAAAGAATGGGACAGGAAGAGAATGGACGTGCATTCATATTTCATCATAAAGGAAAACAGTGGAGGAAGGGGACAGCCAGCTACTCACTGACAACTCTCAGGATCGTCAATGAGGGACACTTTTAGAGAAGGAGGAGGGGTGAAACACATTCATATTTCATCAGAAAGAAGGTGACTGAAATGGCCGCTAACAGGTGGGTATCAATATAGACACATGAAGACCACTTAACGACAGAGGGAGAGAGAAGCAGAGAGTGCTGCGGTGATGAACCACATCTAAAAAGCTGATAACTGCCTCTATGAATATAGACACATCCACAGCGACATTTATAGACAGCCATTAGACTATAGGTTGTTACTTTGTTGACAGTTTAAGACATCCATTTGCTCCAGTGCTTGCCATTGTTTTGAGCTTTGCAGAGCTCTAAATGCACACAGGGCATATGGGTGCCTGTGGGTTACCGCTAAAGTTGTATTAGTGTAGAACTCAAAGTAGAAGGAAAGGCAAGGCCAGGCAGGCAAAGTCAGGTCTGCAACAGTTGCTGTTTTTTGAAAATAGTTTTTTATATACAGGGTTGTGTGCGAGAACTGACTCCCTCAAATGTCAAGAGAAACTTACATTTTGATTTTGATAATGCACAAAGTTACCGGCTGAGATCACTTAATGCCTGGTGGCGTGGCTAAACCAAAAAGAAAAAAAATAAGTCAAATGATCAGTAAGTCCAAATGATTCTGAAGAAATAAAAAAAAATTACCCAAATTGCCCACTGCAGACTGACTTTCTGGTTCAACTTTGACCTGCTGTACTTAACGTAGATATGCATTTTAGGCATGTTTACTTTGATTTTTCCTTCAAATAATGTGGTTTAGATAATCTCCCTAAACTGGCTGTTGCCAATTTTGAGTTTACTGCAGCATTGGCATTTTAATAGGAAAGGTTAGACGTGAAAGGGGAGAGAGAGGGGTAATGACATGCATCATAGGGCTGCAGGTCGGAAATGAACCCATGGCGACGAGGACCAAGCCTCTGTACATGGGCGCGTGCTCTACCAGCTAGTACTCAGGACCCAAGGAAGCGCAGTGTCGGGTGTAAAGTAGTTTGGATGAGCGGAAAGCTGCAAGCAATACCCGAGGCCAAGCGTTTTGCCCGTTCTGAAGAGGCACTTTTTTAATGGACACTGCATGTGTTGGATAAAAAAAGGCAGGGCATCACGCACGGAGTATCTTTCCTCTTTTGGCGCTCACCCACTGCTAGTACCAGCTCTACTCAGCTCGGCCGTGGTGCCCCGTCCTCCTTTTTCCATTGCAGATTTAGTACCGCCTCCTGCGTGAGGCGAACGTGGCTGACCGTCATAGCGATGCTGCAGGAAACTGCCGTGACCTAACGCAAAGAACATTGAGGGTGTGTTGTTTTTGATTCTTGCTATGTTGCTGTTACCACAGCCAGAAGAAACCTAAAAAAAATGTAGCTAGCAACCAATCAGCAGTCTGCAGGTTTTCACATCACCTTTTGGTATCGCCTCAGCTCGCTTTCTCTCATAATGGAAAACTAAAAAAGGCAAGTCGAGGCCAGTCAAGCAGGTATTATGTAAAACGCCATTATAGAACCTTACTTCACAAATTCCCTCAAGTTAGCTTCCTCCCACACACCCACGGTGTATCACCATCAACACTTAAGAGCAGAACAGATCTGCAGTTTGAAGCAACACCTCTGCTTTCAGTGGAACAGAGAGTTCACTCAGTCCAGCCTTCAGGTTCACTTGACCCGGCTCAAGAAACATTCAGCCAGGGTGCTAATGTATAGCCATTAACCATGGTCCAACATACACACACACACGCACGCACACACACGCACGCAAACACAAACAACACACACACACACACACACACACACACACAATCTCCAATCTCCTGGAATTTGAGATTGCCCTCTCCACTCTAGCGCATTGTGGGTACAAGATTGACTTATTGTTGTGTTCCAAGTACACTGTGCTGCATCTCTCTCCACTAATGTAATGGCTCAGTGTTTTTGTGTGTTTGTGTATGTTGTTTTCTTTCACAGGTTGAGAAAGCAGCAACTCTCCTCATCTTCCAAATGCAATGTTTCTTGTAATATTGTGTGTACAAGGGGTGTGTGTGTGTGTGTGTGTGTGTGTGTCGTTGAGGGGAATAAGGGCTTCTTATTTGGCCTGACAGGGCAATGAGCCGCTGAGACAAGATTAGCCTTATTCATTGGCCTTTGGGCCAGTGTGTGTGTGTGTGTGTGTGTGTGTGTGTGTGTGTGTCTCCTCCCTTAGTGTCTGTGCCCCTCAGACTAAAATGATCACAGTGGTGCAGTAGTGCACTCTCGTCACTGAGAGTGCTGACAACATAATTGGTTGGCCTGGCATTTCAATTCAGCACGGTGAGATTGCTGTGGGCTACTCTGTTCTCAGCCCTGTTAGCCACTGCTGCTAATAATCCGAGAGAGACGGAGGCCATGGCAACGGTCTTGCCGCCTACTCTGGACACACTGTTGAAGCTGATTTGTTGTGAAGGATATTAAAATTTAAATCACAACGTTCTTTCTTTTCTTTGTTCGTTCCTCATAAACACAAGAATGCAAAGAATACCCGATCGTTCAACAAGACCGCCCATTAAAGCAACAGTGATTATTTATTCCAAAGCTTAAAGGTGCCCTGTCACACTTGTATTTTTTTAACTATGTCAGGTTCATATGTGTGTGTTATGTCGTGAATGTGAAGATGAACTGCTACCTCCTCTGTCAGCTCTAGCCACTCAAAAGAAATAAGAGGAGAAATCAGGCCAATTAGAACAGCTGGTCAGTCTGATGTCATGTTGCTTGAACTCATTACTATTCATGAGCTCGCCCAGTTGTGCTGGGTAAAGGATGCTGATAGCCAGGCTCTCATTGGCTAGCTGTTAGCCAGTCAGAGTCAAGCAGCTTAGCTTGTTGAATATTAATGAGAAGTCTTCTTTCAGGCTTTCTATACAACACTAGAATGGCTTGAAACAAGGTAACCAAGGCATTTTTTCCACAAAAAATGTTACAGAGTCCATGGGTCAGACATTACCACAAAGTAATGAAATACGTGTGGCAGGGCACCTTTAAAACAACCTACTTTTCCTTGCAAGTGAAAGTCTCATTATGCGAGTTATGCCTGTCTTCTCTTAAATGCATGAAGATGGAAGTTAAATCAGAGTTATATAAGTCTCTCAGGACAGAGGTCAGGAAGAATAGTTTGAACAAAGTGTGTGACTCAGACACTGGAGACTGCAGTTCATGTTCCGTAACCTGCTGTCAATGTCTTTTCCTAAACCTTGAGTAGTACGGCCTTTTTCGACCTGAAAGTCTGAAACCAAGGTTTATGTTTTTGTGACATAGTATATATTGGATCCAGTTAGCTTGTCATTAGTCTATATAGACAACGATTTTTTATTTTATAGCTGGATGTCCCTAATATTTGGCCAGATGTCCTTTACCTTTAGCTTTCTTTTTGTTGGAATTTTAAACTCTTTTCGACTTCTGAGGACTATGGTTACCTGCTCCTCAGATCTCTACAGGGTAAATCCAGACAGCTAGTTAGACTATCTGTCCAATCTGAGGTCTATGGTTAACTGCTCCTCAGATCTCTACAGGGTAAATCCAGACAGCTAGTTAGACTATCTGTCCAATCTGAGTTTTCTGTTGCACGGTTTAAACAACTTTTGAAAGTACACATGTTCCATGAAAACAAGTTCCTATTTTGCAAAGGCACCTCTGCTCTGCCGCAGCGCTGTGATGGAAGGTCTGGCAATGTGAGATTAGGTATCTTATAGTAATAGATGAAGTATTTGTCCTGGTATATGTGCTGCTTGTCTCTCAACACCTTGGTCTGACAACAGCAGAAAGTGTACTGGACCGCATCTATAGCAACTTGAGTTATCTGTAGCTGACACTGAATGGTATCATTGTAGCCTTGCTGAGAGTAAGGGGTTTCTTATCTTAAAAGCCTTTAATGCTTTGTAAATTATCGGAATGGCTTTCCATCACTCTGCACGTAAGTGTTTTGCATTTTGTTTTTACAGCTGATGGTAAGGCCATACCCCGCTCCAACTACAAGACCAAAGGTGATGGTGCCTTTACCATTTTAGCTGCAACATTCTGTCACGTACGCTGAATCTTTGGATTGTTTTAAGTCTTTTAAAAACCCACCTTAATACATTATCCTCTTGTAAAGGGCTTCATCCCTTTTACGTTGTATTTTTGTAATGTAATTCATGTTTATTTTTTATTTATGTGTTAATATGTAAATAAGGTCTTACTTACTTACTTACTAATACGGGTTAATGAGGTTAAATTACAACCCGTTCTTACTCCCAACTCGTAAAATGCTGACGCATGGTCAGTGTCTCTCAGCGTTGGGTACCGATGCAAAAATCACCCTTTAATGTCTGTATGGAACGCACCGGGCAGAGCAGCAGCTTGTGGTCTTGTTGTTGTCGCATGTCAGTTAAATGTACGTCCAGACCCAGAACGTCAATTAGTGACGCCAGTAGTTCCAAACCATAACTTTAAAAAGTGACGTCAAGAGTCCCGACGAAGCGCGTCTCAATATGACGCTGAAGGAGACTTTTTGTGTCAGTAACAAACGCCAAAGGCACCTGACCAAGCATTGCTTTTTGACACAATGGGATTGAGAATGTGTTGTAAATTTAAGTAAAAGAGACAGAGTAAAAAAAACTCACTTGTTAAAGAAATTCAGTTTGCTTGTTACATAATGCAAAATATTAGTCATCTGCTTTTGTGCAACGTTCATCTACATACATAAATATAAAACGGTATTTAAAAGACAGGTGTGAAAGGAAAGTAGTACAAAGAAAAAAAAAGGCTGAAGAGATAGTATAACTGATCAAGTCATCAAGCCAGCAAGAAAGGATTTTGACAGAGGAAGAGCATGGTGACACGGAGGGGAGCAATAAGGAGGAAAGAGATGTAACAATGAGGAGAGACGAGGATGTGAATTAGAACCAGAACTAGGACAGCGTATCCCTGGGCGGCCATGCATGTACGCTGTAAAATACAGCTAAGCATGGCCAAGTGTTGTAAAATTCATCAGGTTTGTGTTTGCGAACATTGCTGCCCTTAACGCTGCTCAATTATGTACAACTGGAATTAGACATGAATATAGGATGACCTGTAACTAAATGCAGCCACAACCACATACATACATATACAGCATACAGTGTTTTCTCTGTTTGCCACAGAGGGACCAACCACAAAAGACTATTCAGAGACATGCATATATACAAGTGTGTTTAAAATATATTCATCTACTCAGAGCAGCATTACATTACAGTTAAGAAAGCTACAGGTTGCAACTCACTGACTGGGTGTACTACATGGTATATCCCTCTTAAAGTAAAGTCACTAATATATAAATGTGAAATAGAAGTCAACAATTGACCTGCATTTTAAAACAGCATACAGACCAGCCACCGCCACCAGAGAGGCTATCTGGAAGACTTTCATTGGACACTCAATTTATTAAAGGTGCCCTGCCACACAAAACCGTTTTTACTTACATTTTATGAAATATGTCAGGTCCATATGTGTGTGTTATGTTGTGAATGTGAAAATGAACTGCTACCTCCTCTGTCGGCTCTAGCCACTGAAAAGAAATAAGAGGATAAATCAGGCCAATTAGAACAGCTGGTCAGTCTGACGTCATGTTGCCTGAGCTCATTAATATTCATGAGCTCCCCCGGTTACGCTGGGTAAAGGATACTGATAGTCAGGCTCTCATTGGCCAGCTGTTAGCCAATCAGAGTCAAGCAGCTTAGCTTGTTGAATATGAATGAGAACTGGCACAAATCGAGCTGAGTCTTCCTGCAGGCTTTCTATACCACACTAGAATGGCTTGAAACAAGGTAACCAAGTTACAGAGTCCATGGTAGAACTTCAGAGATTACCACAAAGTCATGAAATATGTGTGGCAGGGCACCTTTAAAATATAATGTTTTGCAGGGTTTTACTTTTTGCGGTGCTTTGGCTGATACGTTTCTGCATCTGGGATCTTACATCAATATGAGATGTGTTTAAGTCAGTTTTCAGTGTTTGGACGTCACAAGGAATCTTCTCATTGTGGAACTAGCACTTTCATCAAGAATGAACAAAAAGCTGGAAATGGGGGGGGGTGAAACAGCTAGCCTGGCTCTTTCCAGAGATAAGAAACTCACCTACCAGCACCTCTAAAGTTAACAAATTAACATGTTATCTTGTTTGTTTAAGTGCAGTGTTAATGTGAAACAGTAAATTCTTAAGAAATTACACACAAGTGAGAAAAACGCAGGAGCAGCACATCTCTTTCACACACGTGTAGAAGATATGGGAGACATTCATGAATTACACAAGAGCATTTAATGAATTCCCGATTGAGGAGAGAATTAAGAGGGCAGTACAGTTTAACCATGGTGTGTTATCGTGTCGTGCCGTCCCAACTCTCTGGAGTTCCCGTCTTCTAAACTTCTAACTCATGCTGGAGGCATAACTTGAGCTGAATCTGAAAAGGTAAACAAAGATATCGCGGTTGCCAAATACCTCAGCACAGACAAAATGTGTTATGTGCTTAGTTTCCCCATGGCCTTGGCAGGCTGAGCAGCGCTGTATTATAATACAGCGAGTATGTCTCTCGTCTTCCATGGAGACACATAGTTGAACAACTCGTCTGGTTTATGATGTGTTGGACACCCACCTGAATCAGACCTGGGGTACCACTGTCTCAACATACATAGCATAAATTCCACCACAACGAGAATGATATAACTCTAATTCCTCATCTAATTCTCAGCAAGAAAGTAAATACTGTATTAGTCCGAATATAAAATGACCCAGATTATAAGACGGTGCTAATATGGCACCGGTGCCAGAACGAACCGGTATCTACTGGACCAAAGAGCAACATGGATTTGGGTGCCTCATTTCGACGCTCCGAAACGAACTAGGAGCTGGATTACACACGGTTAAAACACTGAAAGCTAACGTTAAACGGTGTAAAGTGTGACTGTATTTCACTGTCGAGGACTCCAACACTGGGACGCCACAGACTGTGTTTACTGAAACTGGTAGCCTAAGGTTCGGACAGTGCATTCAAAGTTACTGTCAAATTTCTGTTTCGGTGGCCGCATAACTCAGTTGGTAAAGCGGGCGCCCATGTAGACGTTTGATAAGTTATTGCATGAAATTATAAATAAACCTTTTATTTTTGACCACATGGCCTAAGCAATAAACAAGCCTTTCTTTAATGTCGACAACTCATTGTATGCTCTTCTTTCTTTTTTTTTTTTTTTAAACCTTTTACTTATTTTTTAAACTTTTTTTTAAAAAGTATCGGTTCTAGCCCCATTTAGGCACCACTACCGTTTCAAATGTAATGTAATAATATAAAGGAAGTAAGATTTACACACAAGGGCTGAAAGAAAACATTGCATGTACATAGTACGTCATAATCCCATCGTCCATGGTGCTTATTTTTATCCAGGTCCAGATGCAAATGATGTTACAAAAAAAAGAAGAAAAATTACATATGGCCTTTGTTGAGCTATGCATTATGTGAGTACCATTTAGTTTTTAAGATTTACATTTGGTAATACAGTCACTGAATACATGCAGTTTGTCTTCTTTGTTTTTCCTTCTTTCTCTTTCATTTTTCCATATTTCATGACAAAGAGAATAAAAAAATCCTGCATTCATCAAAATTTCTATGGTGCAACTCTCTAACAAAATTCATTAAAATCTGTTAACTGCTTTTTGAGATATTATGTAATGTGAAGTGGGAGTTAAAAATCACAACCTCCTTGGCAGAGCTAATAGCGCTAATTTGATGATAATACAAACACTTGAATTTTAGACAGGACAAGACAAAGTAATGCATTGTTGAATGAATGACTACAATTGGATCTAGATGAAAAATGTGGACAAGTCACCAAGTAGGTGCCATCGTTTTACCCTAATCCCTGTACACCTGTGTGTGTGTGTGTGTGTGTGTGTGTGTGTGTGTGTGTGTGTGTGTGTGTGTCTGTGTGTGTGTTTAAAATGGATAGCTGTTGTCAGTCCAGACTAATATCAACTCCCATATGAACTGTTAATGCCATACCAAGGACAGCATTCACACACACACACACACACACACACACACACACACACACACACACACACACACAAAGCCAATAGATCATTAATCCACTCTGCAGTCTATTTGGAGGCCACTGCTGATGGAAAGAGGGAGAGACAGAGTGAGACAGAGGAGAAGAAAAAAAGACAGAGAAGGGAGGAAACAAAGAATGAGAATGACCAAAAGAGAAACAGTTATAAAGTATGATCTGAGTGTGCTGCTGTAATATAGTGGAGTGACTATACAGATGCGTCACAGAGGCAACCGAACAGAGTTGACAGAGTGAAAGAAGAGGGTGAAAAATATATGGGGAATTGCAGGAGAAGTGGGATGAGAAAAGAAAAGAATGACAGAGAGACAGAAATACAGAGAAAGACAAATGCACCTATTTCAAGTCACAACTTCAATATGATGATTTGAATATACTACTTTTAATACATCATATACATGAAATACTAGTGCTGTAGTAGATGTTTGATGTTACATAATAATTTTGTTTATCCTCCCATAGCAAAAACTATGGCTGGGAATCAAATATATATACTGCATGACACACTCTGGGCCAACATCATGTTGACATCATGACGCAGTAAGCACACTTTACAACATCTGGAAATGTGTAAGTATATGTCTAAGAGTTTTTAAGTTTCTGTTTTTCAAGTTGGTTTTTTGTAGCACAGGCTAAGTGGCAGTTGAAAAGGCTGTACTCTCCGCCACATACTGCTGGTAGAAGAAATACTTCTCTACCTCACACAAGTCATTGAGAACTTTCCAACTCCCCAGTGAGGCTTTGAAGTGATAATAGCCACTGTCCAAAGTCTCTCTCCCTCTAACAGTCCCTGGTACAGGTATATGGACTCTGTGGCAGGTCATTTGTTATCAAAATTGCTCTCTCACATCACCCTCCTTTCCTGTAGCCTCTTCTTCTTCTAACGTTTTGCTTCTCTTCTTACTCTCTCTCCTCCTCCTCCTCCTGTCTCTCACTGTCCTGCCCTCTCAGCGTCCTCCTCTACCTGTCTTTGTTGTTAGTCACAGAGGGATATGGCTTTGTGTCAGGTCATGTGTTATCGACCGCACACAGAGCCAGACACACACACACACACACACACACACGCACACACCAGAAATGTAATGCATAAGTGTGAATGCAGAAAAGTCTTGCACTCTTCTTACTAAGTTTACTTCCAACAAGTCCTCCAAACCATAATGATATACATATGTCCTTTACCTTTTTTCCTCCTATATATTTCCATCCTCATATCTAAACTACAAAACGTAATGGTCATGATTTTTAACGCGTTTTTAACATTGTTAAACAGTCACATAGCCAGACCTATCTCCATGCTGCAAGGAAGGTCTGGCCCTCCACAAATACACTCAAAAAAAAATTGCTCTATGTTGTTTAAACCAATCACAATCGTTATGGGCGGTGCTAAGCTTCAGACGCAGCGAAGGACCACCCCGCAGTATAAAACACCACATACAATATTAAATGAAGTTACCCGTTCACACAATACAGTAACATGAGCTTTATAAATTAGCTGATACATGGTTAAATGTTATTTGCCATTACCAGGGTATCGCCATGTATACTTTGTCCGAGGTTGAGAGTAAATTCCATTAGCATTGTATTTGTAAATCTTTACAATCATTCCCTGAAAGAACAAAGCAGGTCTGGCTTGTTTCACGATGTAGATTTTCTTCAAAACTTGCCATTTTTAGCGCTGGAATCTCATAAATGAACCGCCGTCGATCCAGACTACGTTTAGGCCTCTACTTGTTTTGTTTTTTTAATTATTTTTGGGCTTTTCCGCCTTTCATTTTTGACAGGACACTTAGGTGTAAGAGAGGGAGAAGACATGCAGGAAACAGTCACCGGTTGGATTCGAACACTGGACCTCTGCATTGAGGCATAAACCTCTCAGTACATGTGCGCCTGCTCTACCACTGAAGCAACCTGGCAACCCTACGTGGTTATTTTATGTTTACAAAAACATTATGGTTCGGGTTAAAATGGTCTGTATTTCACTTCTGGTTACGAACGTGACGTAATCCTGTTTCTTTCGTAAAGTTAAACAAAGACTCACTGTTCACTTTTATTTTTTAAAAAGGACACACACCCCGGTCTCCTAGGTGAAAGTCCTGTGCTTGTCTGACGCTCCACCCCTCCAACCTGCCTCCTTATTGCGGGATATGGCGCTCTTATACTTCGTCACCTTACTTCCTGCTTTGCTCCTATAAAAATGATAGTATGCCACTAGGGGGCGCTGCCACCATCAGCGTTACCATTAGGGGCAGCAAACACCACAGGCCCCACCATTCAATATTATCACGATATGATGTTATAGCAATTTTAATTATATTGCAATATTCTTTGAGATATTGCAATTTTTAAGTTTAGCTAAAGTAAATATGAATGTGATATGAATATAACTGCTGCTTAATCCCATGACCTATGGACGCGTTTTTTTCGGGGGAGGACAGTCTCTTTACATCATCACCTCTGAGTATCTCTCTCCTTCTCGCTTTGGCCCTTGGTTACTCTGTAGCTTTAGAATTAAAATTAATTTTAGATTTTTGTTAGAATATCTTCAAGGTTGATAATTCAGGTACTTAAAACTCCTCTCCCTTCCTCTGCAGGGGCCTGCTCCCCCATACAGAATGTCTGCAGAATTACCGGGTTTGTCTCCACAGCTCTGTGTTTTGGGTTTTTAAGTCTCCATTAACATAATGTCTAGAACCAGAAGTGGAACTGGATGTTTTGTCATGATGTGCAGCCCCTCTCGTGTGACTGGTGACCCGGCTAGCTCTTTGTTTTTAACGTCATGTCTCATGCACTCAGTTCTGCTTTGATGAAATAGTGAGTTTCAAAACTTCTACTGCTATCATGCATCCATTTTTAAGTTTTTAATGCTGGTTTATACAGTACATGGGATTTTTTTCCTTGTGGTTTTGCATAAAATGGACAAAAATACAAGACTAGTGCTTGATAAATTTATGAAAATACTGGATAATAAAAGATAAAAATGTAAATAATATAATTAGAAATCAGAACATACAGACATAAAAAAGATGAATTCATTTCAAACAACCTTTTTTCAATTAATGATGCTGACATCTCTGATATACTGTAATCTTCTATCCCATTCTGGTTGATTTGTATTCCTTGTCAGTAATATTTATTGTCTTTGTGCTTCATATTTTGGACTTTGTACATTAATCCATCAATGAGCTCAAATACTCCTCCTTTCCCTGTGAAGTCCCTGCTGACGTTACTGCTGCTGTGGCTTAGGATCAGATCTCTCCCCAAACCTCCTCTTTCTCTCATGCTGCTACACCTATCCTCTCTGGATCAATGATCCTCATCTCAGCACACACACACACACACAGGACTTCAAAGAAAGAAAGAAAGTGTGTGTGTGTGTGTGTGTGTGTGTGTCTCCTGTGGTCTGAGCCATCAAAGTTTCCATTTATTGGTTGCTCTGTGACAGACTTCTTACTCAGACACACCGTTTCTCTCTTTCTAATACACACAGACATACATGAGAGTTTGTTTTGTGTGTGTGTGTGTGTGTGTGTGTGTGTGTGTGCATAACCGAGACGCAGAGCCACTTTGACCTCCAACAACCCTCAATGGGCTAAAGCTCAGGACAAAGTTTACTGGCAGGCTGCTGTCAAACAGAGAAACTTTTGGAATCATTTCCACTGCAGGAGTCATCATAAAGGCTTGTTCTCTTGGGACATATCAACACTTTTGATCACACTGTTGTAGGATTATAAAAGATTGGTTCACCCAAATCATAAAGAAACGCCTTCGCCACATCGTCTTCATTAAAGTACATCCTGTTTGGATTGAGGTTTCTTTTGTGATGTGGGTAAATTGACCCTTTAATAACAAGAAATGTTATCTGAATAACTATTTGTCCTGATTCAAGATACAAAAAAAACATTGAACTCAATAAATGGACTTCTTCCATTTTCATGGACATGTTTTTATGTTTTCTCAATTTAAGTAAAATGGAAGGAGTCTCTGTCCGTCCTTTAATTTTCTTGGCAACCGTTAATTGGATCGACTTCACACTTGGCGGGTGAATTGCTGAGGTCCCAAGGAAGTGCAGAGTCAATAAAAAGCTCCTGAGATCTATACGGGACATATTTAATACAGTGTGTAATGTACACACTGTGTAGTGTATTGAAAAGGGAACCGAACGGCATGGTGAGTACAGCTCGTTGTCCTTCGCTCGCTACAGTACATTCAAGAACAGATAAAGGAAGAGAGAGCGGAGATGTTACATTGTAGCAAACTCAAATTACAAGCATCAACCATGCAACTTTTACAATGAATGCTTTTGTCCTGGAATATCTAGCTGTTAAAAAAATATCTGTATGCTATAGCATTGCTAAGGCAACTCTGTCGTGACCAAAGAAAAGCGCAGTGTCGAGTGTGACGTTTTTTTGGATGAGCTGTTCTCGAGAAAGCTGCAAGCAGACATACATTAGGCCGAGCAATCAGCCCATTCGGAACAGGCATGTTCTGAATAGGGCACTGCATTAGTTCAGTACAATACTAGCCTGGTGACAGTGGGAATTTAATCTGCACCCTTGGATACCATCCAACTATCTTATCCCCAACTATATGAAGAAAAACAAAAAAAACAAAAAACCGGCATTCAAATAGTTGTCCAGGTTATAAAATATTTCTCCTGTTCCGGATGTGCATTAACATTTCCCTCAGCCATAATCACAGCAGGACACAGTGCTTTGATTATCTTCCAGCCATTTGTAACACGCGAGTAACAACACTGTTTTGTTCCGGGGACCAAAATGTGTGGAGAGAAAAGCCTCATTGAATGTTGTTTTGCTGAATCTGCCTCATGTATGAATTCTCTCTCTTGAATAATGAGCTACAGAGAGCACATTTGTTTCCAAAGCCTCCAAGACATAAAGATGGCATGTGAGAATAGCACTCCAGAACTTGGTCTATGTTGCTTAATTAGCGGACCAGTGTTGGCTGGGAGAGATCTGTGTTTCTGGTCTCATTTCATGCTGTGGAGGAGACATTCACAGATGTCTGGCATTCATGGAAAGCTAATTGTCTATAGCACTTTGTTGGCTTGTTAGGCCTTTCATTCACTCTCCCACTTCAGTCTCTTTTGTTTTGCTTCATATCCTCCATCCTTGCTCTTACCTTACCCTCCCACCCAGTTTTTCTAATTTCTCGCCTTCTCTCTCTCTCTTTATGATATCAGAGAACAAATCAGCATTACTGTCAGTTTTCCAGGCCTATTTGATAGCTGTTGACTTGCCGGCACATGTAATGATTTCTGTCTAGTTTAATAGCTGTAGCTGTAATCATTTCAGTTTCTTGAAGAAAAAAAAACAAAGGTAGACTTGCTGTAGATGTAATCAAAGACCTAATGATGTGTGAGGTTGTCTGCTGACTGGCTGGTTCATTTTTAGAACAATCAGGATGGGCTTTAATTAATAGGCTGAAAAAAAGAGTCTGACAGAGCCTGTTGTCTGTGTGTGTCTGTCTGTGTGTGTGTGTCTGTGTGTGTGTGTCTGTGTGTGTGTCTGTGTGTGTGTGTGTCTCTCTCTCTCTCTCTCTCTCTCTCTCTCTCTGTTTCCGTGTCTTTTCTTGGATTCTTTATTGTATCTGATTATGCTATTTCTCTGTCTTTTCTATTCCACTTTTTTTTCACTCGTTTGGTTTATTTTCTATTTCTCTTCTGCGTTATTTACCCACTTCACCACTCCATTTTCCATCTCTTCTTCCTCTCTCCCTCATCCTTTCAATCTACGTTTCTTCTACTCCTCACTTTTCTCCTCTTCTGTCTCCCTCACCTCTCCTCGCTGTGTTTACGTTTCCATTTCCATCGTGAACAGATCATTAGGTCTGTCTCTGACTAATGGCACCGCACTTAACATTTCAAATTAAAGGCAATATCTTTGTTATTAAAATGTCTTCTATTCATCCAGCCCACCTGCGTTTGTCTGGGTGGTGAATAATATATATGTAAGTCAGACAAAGAGCAATTTAAATGTTTGTTAAACTGACAGAATTAATATATATTCATTACTTTTATCCAGCCGTGCATGGTAGCTCATTTCCTGCTTTACTATCTCTGCACATTCACACCACAGAGATGAACCAAAGCCACACCGCCGGCCGGTTTTGAAAACAGAAGTTTTTTTTTTTTAAATGAGGACCGTTGCTGAGAGTTATTCCCCATGTCATCCCTGTCATCTATTAAAGTGTCAACTTTAATTAAAGCATACAATGTCCCAAAAATACTAGTTACACTTTAAATGAAAGTAATGTGCCAGAAATTCACTACACTTGAAAAGATGAATGTTTTTTGAATGCCTTTATTTATGACAGACATGAAAGGGGAGAGAGAGGGGGAATGACAAGGCCCGCATGTTGGAATCGAACCCATGGCCGCTGCCTCAAAGACTGAGCCTCTGCATATGTGTACGGCACGCGCTCTACCAGGTGTTCTACCCAGGAGCCCAAATGTATTCAGTTTTAATGAAGCCGAGGCTCATGCTTGCAACAATAATATACTATTGCAAGAATAAATCTAGTTTATTTAGATTTTTCTGCAGGTACAATTGTCTCTGATGATGGAGGACAGGTCAACAAAACAATGCAACCAAAGGACCTGCACGCCCCTGGACAATTGATTTACAACATGTTTATTTGAAATGAGACTGTGTGAAACATAAATAAATCAAAAAGCCCAAAATGGATTTACTGGGGAATACACAGCTTCAGTATCTGGGAACGGGGACATGAAAAAAAAACTTAATTTGCTGCTTCAATTCATTTATCATACTTAGCTAATTTAAACACACGCCGGGACAAGCAAACAAATCTCTGTCAGTGAGCATAATTACATGGTCAACAATCATTTCATCTGGGTCAGGTGAGGGAATCAGCACAATTAACTTGTTAGAACATGAGCATCATTGTCTTGTTGGATCAGTCACGCCTCGCGAGGGGATGTGACGCTCCCGCACGCACGCACACACACACACACACACACACACACACACACACACACACACACACACACACACACACACACACACACACACACACACACACACACAAATGCGTATTTGTGACATGTAAACAGACAAATACGCACACTCAGTAAGTGAGAGCTTTAATTTGTATATGTTACATTTCAATGTAATAGCAATGCAGGGACCAACATTTTCCCTCACAGTGACTCATACATGAAGACCTGGCACACTCAAACAAACCACACAATGTACAATTTCACATGCAAACAGGCAGCTAACTGGCTCTGGGGCTTAGTTGAATTTCACATGTATAATTTAGACATTGACGTAGCAGACAGCTTTAACCAGAATGTCTGATATCATATTAGCTGATATCTGACGTAAGGAATAGTCAATGGATTGTCTTCTTTAGGCAGGATGTCAACAGACGGTGAGCCACCACTATGGACTGTATAAAAAGATGGATGACGTGTCTCCACGTCCTCCCACTGTACAAAAGTGAGAAAATATGAGTTTTTTCTTCTTGTAATATTGGAACCAGAGTCTGCGCTGTATTGATCGGGCATTTGAGCCGTGGTATCAAAGTACCGCCCATACATCTGCCCAACCAATCACTAGTCAATAACAGCTGTCAATCATGACGTTTACCTGTTTTTACAGCATCAAATAACTAATAAAAACCAACCTTATCATAAACTGAAAACTTGAACAAACATAAGCATGCTAAGAACTACCAAAAATGGCAGAAACCATATTTGGGAAAAATGTATTTGATGATGTACTTAGATTTTTTGGTTTGGCCCATGACCCACCCTCTAATATCTGGGCTTGACTTTTAGCGAGCCGACAAACCGTCTATCTTTACACAGTTCAGTCTACGGCCATCATCTGCAACCTCCCCGATGATAAAGCCAGGTAGACCGGCAGCACACTCCTGTTAAGACCACACGCATGCACGCACGCACGCACGCACGCACGCACGCACGCACACACACACGCACCGATTCCTCAGAGACTTCCAGGAAAGCTCTGGGTCAACTACTGGCTAAATCCTCAGTAGAGCATGCTGGGAAGCACGGAAAGCTGGCTGGGAAAAAAGGGAAACGGATGGTGCCGGCAATCTGTCAACATCAGGTGAACGTGTTGGTGGTGCGAGGCGAGTTTGATGCAGAATCTTCCCCAGGAGGGAAGTCCACTGTTACTGCATCCAAAGCCTTAATAACTGTAGAGAACAAATGAAAGACCTCCCTGATTCAGTTTGTATTCTAATTAAAACCACAACTTAACTTCAATGTTCTTTATTTTTAATGACAAAGCCAACAATTTTAAATTAGATTAAAGAAGTGTGGAGTGGCATTTTTAAAGTATTTGACATGTGACTGTACATCTGTACCTCACAGTACAAGCTTCCTGCATCAGCCTCTTTCTGATGGCAGAGATTTAATTAGGGGCAGGTGTGGCTCATTAACCGGCCACAATGCTGGCACTGACCTCCCCATGATTCCTCTTTGCAAGCCTCAGTCATATATTAAGTCCAGCATTGCCAGACCTTAACTTCACAACAAATGAGGAGGGTCTGGCAGTCAGAGTGCGGATTTATCCGACAGAGCTGAACCCAAACCCGACAGGCATTCATATTTTATTTTTAATGACAAAGCCAACAATTTTAAATTAGATTAAAGAAGTGTGGAGTGGCATTTTTAAAGTATTTGACATGTGACTGTACATCTGTACCTCACAGTACAAGCTTCCTGCATCAGCCTCTTTCTGATGGCAGAGATTTAATTAGGGGAGGTGTGCCTCATTAACCACCAGGAAGACCGGTAATATTTGACATTTATTTTGCCCTCCCCATGCTCCATCACCTCTTATGCTGCAAGCCTCATTCATATATTACTTAGTCCAGCATTGCCAGACCTTCTTTCACAGCGCTGCGGAGGAGGGTCTGGCTAGTCCACACAGCATTCTGGGATGGGAGAAAAACATGCTCTGGTTATTTGGCATGTCTTTAAACCAATCACAATCGCCATGGGTGGCGCTAAGTCTTGGGAAGGAACTTTTTTTGGTGTAACATGTCTACATTCAAAAGTTGTTTTAGTAGTGCAACTAAAAACTCAGATTGGACAGATAGTCTAGCTAGCTGTCTGGATTTAACCCTGCAGAGATCTGGGGAGTTGACCATAGTCAACATTGCATCACTGCCAATCAAATGCTCTGCAAGATCATTTATATGCTACATGTCTTTTATATCTTTAGTTAACAGGGCAATTTTTGGAATGCCAGGTTGACACCTGTCACGAAATACTTACAATTACAACACTATTAAACCCAGTACATATAATATTTATGAGTTATTCATCAGAAAAAGAGAATTCTCTACAGCTCTTATCTGTCACCTTGCACAATGTTCTTTTTCAAGACATAATATTGATAAATTTAGGTTGTTTTTCAATCAGAAAATGTTACTTCCCAAACTGGATCATCTTGGTTCCGGATGGCAGTTTAGACCAACCCTTTACTATTTATTGTTAGTTTATGTTTATTTGTATATAATGACGTAAGATGGTAGACCAGTCCTCATTCTGGTGTAACATGAAATGCAACTTTTTAACTAAATGAATAAAAGAACCTGTTATATTTAGCTTGGGTTTACACATACAGACATGATCTGAGTTAAAAATTTTAATCGTATATATAAAATTGCATTTTATTCAATTGCAATGTAACATTAAAAAGTTATATGTTGCTGTATGGCTGCAGTGGAGATGATCACTAAACTACAGTCTATTGATACTTCCAATTCTTTTTATTTGAATGAATTGCAAGATGTCATATCACAAAGACACTGTTTTAAATAGAGGATCATCACTTAAAGGGTAACTACATTTAAACCTAGATCCTATTTTCCTATGTTTTTGAGTCTAAGTGACTGATGGGAACAGTATTAAGCGAGATCGCTGGAGTCGGCAGCAGCAAAACAGTTAATAGGGCAATTGTCCAGCTTTGTCTTCACAAAAGTGCTTGTTTTGACACTGACAGGCTCAGATTAATATTCCAAGTGTCTGACAACATTATGTAAATGATCCCTTCAGAGATAGGCCTTTAAAACCTCTTTAAGACCTTTCTGTTTAACCTGAAAGTGCTTTGAAGTCGCCAGTGCTAAACCCTGTGTATAAATATAATATTTTCAATATTTGGTATAATAACTGGTAAACTATGTGTTTATTTCAACCAAAACTAGAGCTGCGATGGTTGTAAAAGTGTAAAGACGACCCAAAACGGCTTTCTTATAGTTTATTTTTGTTTCTGTTGTCATTGACTGAAGTGTATTTTACGATGGTTAAATTACTGTTTATTTGCATGGAGTCTGCTTGGATTAGTGAACACATTTTCGCAGATGTTTTTATATTTTAAAAAAGATCTTACTGTTTAACAGAAAGGTTGACCTCCTGAGAAATCCTTTCCATAATGTTGTCAGACACACAGAATATTAATCTGAGCCTGTCAAAATGAGCACTTTTGTGAACGTAAACACAAGCTGGACATTTGCCGTATTAACTTCCATCGTAGCTTGTTTCTCCGCTGCCGACTGCACCGATCTCTCTTAATACTGGACCAATGTCAAAGGTTGTTGTTCCCATCAGTCACTTAGACACTAACATAGGAAAATAGGGTTGGGGAAAAAAAGTTCCTTTTACTTCTATTTTTACTCATTTTTACACAAATTAATATTTTCCAAAATATCACCCACCACTCTGCCTAACTAATGAAACATTACTTTATCGTCATATCATCATATTATAAATCCTTCAGTTGCATACTCTGCTGTGCATTGTACTGGGATGATTTTCTACTGTCTGCCAGTTATAAAAATGACCACAATGACGAAAAACATGTTATGTATAAAGTTATTACAGCTTCATATTCATGTATCCTTTTATAAAACTTGAGGTCTGTGAAAGTTTTTCAAAGTTTTCACACTGCTTGTATCCCACGGGCAGAACAGTAGGTGGTAAAAGGTCCACTCACCTTTATAATGTCTCTTTGTCAAAACAAGTTCTCTTTCTGCGTCTAACAGTGAGAGAGGTGTGGAGCTTTTCATAAGTACAACTGGCATCTGATATGTCTAAAGAAAAATCTGCCAAATATATCCAGAGCCATCACACTGAAAGCGTTCTCAGTCTAAACTTACCTACACACAGTATTGAGTCCTACTTCAGGCTCTTATGAGCAAAAGAGCAGCAAAAATCTTTAGAATACAGCCTTAGGATATTGACCTCACAATAAGAAAAGCAGCTTCCAACACCTACCATACAATCTGATATAGTCAGTACACACTGACAAACTTTCTTAAAGTGATACTTCCCACAAAAATACAAAAAAATAAGACAAAAAAGCCATTGTCTGTTCATCAGATTTTAATATGGATTTGGTAAAGTTTTTAGTCAAAGTTTTTAGTCAAACTCTTTTCAAACCAATGAGAGTTCTTTGCCATCTTTAGCTTCAGGTTAGCCTTGTACGTTGCCAGGGTTGGTTGTCTTTTTGTCCTTATCACTTTAATTACACAGAGACTGTTAGAATAGCTAAAGGTCAGAACAGACTTTAATAAGTAAATGCAGTCTTTGATCCATGTTGCATCTCTCAGAGAAAGCCAATGCTTGAAATGATGGAAACAACAAAGTGTTACTGTAGTCTATTTCTGACTTCCCTACCTTAGCACAAAGCCCATTTGGAAGAAGACTTACATATTTAACATACAGGTCACAAATGAAGAGTTTCATAAAAAAATAAAAATAAAACAAAACAGCTAGGCAAAAATAGCCTACCATAATTCCTCAACTAAAGACCGGTAGTCAATTAAAGATGAGGCCTCTGCATTCAAGTTTACCGTAATGTACATTTCTAGTAATTTAACAGATTCAACAATATATTCATGCTTTTTTCTGGGTTATGGTACTCGTGTAAAGTATTATTTATTTGATTAGGACAACGCACATTAACATTTCTCTAAATGCGCCAGTGTTAGCCAGTCAGCTAATTTTCAACTGCAGTCCTACCTATCATGCATGTCTTTATGCTAACCACTGAGCCACCTTTCTCTAGGATGGTCGAAGGTTGTACATGAGAAGTAATTACACATAGAGGAGGTTCACTCATGCCTGATAAACTACTTAAGTTGGTCACATTTTCCCACAGTACCGGTATCTTCAATTCAAACATACTATACATTTTTTTTTTTTTTTAGGAGAAAGGTCAACACAGCTGGTGCAGACTCTGGAGGCTATATCTGACTGGAGCCTGTGAAGCTGACATATACTGAACCAGATAAATATGGATGATAACCTCGGATCAGTAGTGTCAACAAAATAGAGGCCTGCTTGTCAAGTAGTCAAATATGCCCTACAGGAGATGACTCAAGCTTCCACTTGTGGGTCAACAGCAGTCAAACTCTCAGCTGATACTGTGCAAAAAGTACTTATTATGCTGATAAGAACATTGTATATTTGTGTCTAATTAGAAATTGAGGATTTTCCACAGTAGGCTCTGAACAGCTGTTGGATATATGGCGCTGAATCCTTGTTTTGCATGACTATAACTCGGCCAAAGAACCAACCCCAGTGGTCATGTTTGATACCTCTCCCAATACACACCATTACTAGTGGGATTAACACACACACACACACACACACACACAAACGCACAGAGGGTGAGAGAGACAATGTGAGACAAGAGGCTCTGGCAATGAAAGACAAGGCTGATGCCAGTGAAAAATGAGGACATGAAGGGGGGATGAAGACAAAGAGAAAAGGAAATTGGGAAGAACAAGGTCGAGACAAGTTGGATGACAAATGCCAAAAGCTGGAGTCAAACCCACAACAGCTTGAGTACATGGTGTGTCTTCGCTGCCACACGGAGCATCCCAGTGTGTCTAACACGCTTTGGTTTCAGTCCATTTGGACACAAATTCAAAGTGCACAGGCGCCCCAGAGACGGAGAGGAAGTGTGTGTGTGTGTGTGTGTGTGTGTGTGTGTGTGTGTGTGTGTGTGTGTATTTTATTTAGGAATGTCTCATTTCTAATAGCTGAACTCCTCGTTGTCCGGTTCGGATTTGACACAAAGACAAAAACTGTCCCTCGTGAGTCTCACAACGTTATCTAAATCGGTGAAGAAGTCTTTCATTGTCGTGGAGGTTCATGTCACTTATAGATTTAAAAAAAATCAAATGTTGGCATTATATGGACACAAAGACCCCTTTAAATTTTTCACTCTTTGTTTCATTGCAGCCTTTTTCCAGTTCATTTTATTTCTCAGTAATGTACACTCAGCAACCCATCTTGACAGAAAAAACAGAAATTTAGAAATTTTTGCATATTTATTAAAAAACAAAAACTGAAATGCACATGTATTCAGACCCTTTGGTGACCCTCATATGTAACTCAGGTGCTGTCTATTTCTTCTGATCATCCTTGAGATGGTTCTACAAATTCATTGAGTCCAGCTGTGTTTGATTATACTGATTGGACTTGATTAGGAAAGCCCACACCTGTCTATATAAGACCTTACAGCTCACAGTGCATGTCAGAGCAAATGACAATCATGAGGTGAACTGTGAATTGTGGCAAGGCACAGTGTGTTACAAAAAAATTTCTGCTGCCCTTAAGGTTCCTAAGAGCACAGTTAATCCTCAAATGGAAACGTTTGTCGACCAGAACCCTTTAGAGCTGGCCGTCCGCCAAATGAGCTCGGGGGAGAAGAAGGGGGGAGAGAGGACAAAAAGAAGAACCCAATGGTCACTGTGGCTAAGTCCAGAGATGCAGTCGGGAGATGGGAGAAATTGTAGTAAGTCAACCATCACTGCAGCAATCCACCAGTCGGGGCTTTATGGCAAGTGGCCCGAAGGAATTCTCCTGAACCCATCGCATGGAGTCTAAAAAACACCTGAAGGACTCCAAGATGGTGATAAATAAAATCCTCTGGTTGAGACCAAGATAGAACTTTTTTGGAATGTGTGGAGAAAACCAGGCACTGCTCATCTGTCCATTCTCAACAGTGAAGCATGGTGGTGGCAGCATCAGTTTTTCAGCTCACTCCAATCGAGGGGAAAGATGAACGGCCAAGTACAGGATATCCTGGACGAAAACCTTTTCAGAGTGCTCTGGACCTCCAGAAAGGTTTACCTTCCAACAAGACAATGTTGGCTAAAATTGTCACAACAACTCTGTGGTGTGAATGGCCCAGCCAGAGTGATTTTAAAAAACCCAATTAGCATCTTTGAAAATGACTGTCCATCGTTTACCATCCAACCTGACAGAACTGGAGAGGATCTGCAAGGAGGAATGGCAGAGGATACCCAAATCCAGATTTTTGCATCTTTTCCCAAAACGACTCATGGCTGTATTAGATCAAAAGGGTGCTTCTACTAAATACTCAAAGGGTCTTTATTGTGATATTTGGAATTCAAAAATTTCTAAATTTCTGTTTTTTCTGTCAAGATGGGTTTATACTGAGAAAAAAATCTGAAAATGTTGGCACCCACTGTATGTGTGTCAGTGAGTGATACATTTTAAAACCAGATACCCCAAAACATAGCCCACTGTTTTGGCACCCATTAGTTGTCAATTATTTTTTTTATATTTCTCTTTATTCTATTTTACTCTCCATTTTGTTCTTACTTTTTTAGTGTGTAGTGAGTGCCACGCAGAGGAGGGGGCAATCTCTGAGAGAATACATTTGCAGAATGTGTTGGGGAGAGGAGAAAAATGACAGAGAGAAAGGTCATTGTGAGGAATACAGCAGCTCTCACAGTCTGTATCAAACCTTTCAACAAGAGGCAATCATTTCGGACACTTCAAGAGAATTGATATATATCTCATATTGTTTGTATTTGAAATAAGTTCCACTGCCCTACACACACACACACACACACACACACACACACACACACACACACACACACTCAGGCTAGCTACCTATTTTAATATTGATGGACGCAGAAACACTTTGTGGGAGTGAAAGTGCTCATGTTGCAGAAGTGTCTCAAGAGCACAGCATAAAAACCTACAACTAATTGGTTCTCTATGGGCCTCCCCTGACAGGCCCAAACATTAGGTCATACAGCAGGGAGAGAGAGAGAGACGGAAGGAGACGCAGAAGAAGAGAGAGAGAGACAGAGAGATAAAATGAGAGCAATCAACAGGAGAGAAAAATAGAAGGTGTTGTCGGACAGAGAATGCAGAAGGAGGGTCACTTGAGTCAATGTAGCCCGGAGAGGGATGTGGGGGAAAAGACAGATAGAGTCAATGCAAATGTTTGATGGTAACAGGGTTACTATGCTGCTGTATAGTATCACAGAGAGGACAGCTATTTTATACGCTGGTTGGGGTTTTATAAGCCATTTGAGACCTCTTTTCTTCTTTGACCGTTTCATTCGTATGTGCAATTCCACAAAACCAATATCTAGACAAAGCAGAAAAAAAAGATCTGACAAGAAAATTAGCAGCTTGTGACAAACCGAGGATGCGTCTCTTTAAAGACTCCTCCTTGATTGGCTGTAAATGCCTGTGAGTCTTTTCACATGAGAGTCTGCCTCTAAATGTCTTTTATGGTCTTGTATTACTCCTTGTTTGTGGTTGCACTTGTCACTTAAAGTCATTTCACAGCACTGTGCTAACAAGGAACATTCCCTGTGCATGTCACCGACTACACGCTGATCCTGATTGTAATTCAGTGTGTTTTGCGCCGACGCAGCACATCCCCCAGCCTCAGATCCCTCACTCATCTGCACACATCGGACCTGTCACGTTACCTACGATGAAGTCAAACCTGCTCGG
Organism: Etheostoma perlongum; assembly: GCA_026937815.1. Lineage (NCBI taxonomy): Eukaryota > Metazoa > Chordata > Actinopteri > Perciformes > Percidae > Etheostoma > Etheostoma perlongum. Next base: position 26,613,366 of record CM049387.1, on the reverse strand, counting down.
TATAGAAACACAGTACAATGCATGTACGCTCACTGTGGCTTCATGAAGTGTATTAACAGGCCAGTGGAGGAATATGAGGATTATAGATTTAAGCACAATTAGGACTTGAACTGCTTATCCCTTGTGTTGTCTTCCTGTCGACCACTTAACTTTTAGTTTTTTTCTTGGTCAGAACTTTAAATGAAAACTTATTTTTCAACATTTTCTTGTTCTTTTTCGAAACTTGTCACTTTTCCTGATGTTTTTGTCTTATTTTCAGGTTTTTTTGTTACTATTTGTGGTATTTTTGTAGATTTTTTCTTAATTTTTTTGTCATTTTTTTCAGCAATTTTTACATTTTTATCACTTTTTTTTCAACATTCTTTTGTCACTTTTTATCAAATGCTATAAAATTAAATAAAACACTCAAATTCAATCAAAGTAGTGAACTGATTATTTATTTTATCTATGAAGAATAACGGTTGTGTTTTTTTCTGGTGCAAGGTCATCAGTCCCTGTTTTTTGTGTATTATATTTTTTTTGGCCCATTACATCACACAATTTCCTAAAACTGCAGCGCTCGGCATTTAAACACGTGGATGCATGTGTGCGAAAATCGGTTGAAAAAGATCTTCTCCTTTTAAAAAAATCCAGATTTCATACAGTGAGAACCAGTTTGAGCCAAAAAGCCTAGCCTCAAACACGATGGGGAGGACTTAAAATTAGGGTTTGAGGTCAAAGGGCACAAGTTGCATCCAATTGAGCGTCTAATTGGTCATAAAAGTGCAGATAACCTCAAGCAATGGCTCAAACGACTGACCTGACCATAAAATCAAATTCTGCTTATAAAAAACATTTTCCTTCCTTCTGGTTTTTCCCCTGGACTTTCATTATAGGCTAACTAATAGTTCCAAAACAAAATTAATATAAGCCATTATATGAGACATTTTCACAAAACACAAAACTATTCATCCCCATCACCATGTTCATTATCTCAAATCATTGTTCCTAACAAACTGGTCGATGAAGAACAACTGTTTATTTCCAGAATGTATTTATATTATTAGTACTTTAAAGCCCCCAACAAAACAATTAAAAATAAATGGAAGAATGAGTGCTTGAATGTTGGATGAATTAAAATGTGAAGTTTCAGTTCCGTCTGGCATTGGCCGACATCCTTTTAGTGTTAGAGGTTGGATAACAGTGGAGAAAAAATAGATATACAGTACACTGACTGAATATTTAATGCACGCGGACATTTTCACACCCACTCTCACACGTTGGTCTTCTGATTACAGGCTAACAGTGTTCTGTTTGTCATCATTACCTTTGAAAATGTCTACAAAACTGAGAAGGGGGGGGGCAGAGACAAAGGTGAGGATGACGACAACTGTAACCACAATTCACACTCCATCCCTAACATCTGCCATGTATAATTAGGCGATGGGGCAACGATGCGTGTTTGTCTCTTCATCAGCCCCCCGAGATGCACTTGATTTTTGCTGTACTTCACTTCTTCTGCTGTTTCTATCATTGAAGAACACTTCAGGAAGTAGCTAAATATGGACATTGGTTGTGGCTGCAGCTTGATTTTTTTTCTGAAGATATAGGGAAGAATTTCCCCTCATCTTGACTCTGAGTTTGCCCCGCTTCATGTGTTAAACCGAGCTTTCCAAGGTTAAATAACAGCAGACAATGAAATGTTGACATCCACCTCCAGAGTTTGAGTACACGGTTCCGATCATGCCTGATATGAATGCACGCCTAGACAATGTTCAGTTTGGAGCAGTTGGTAGACTCATCAGCCCCAGTCTCAGCCAGCTAGGTGGGTGCTGGAGCCGGACACCTACACAGTCTATCCAACCTATCCGAATAATCTTGCCTGATGATGTCTGCCTGCACTGTTTTCTGATCATTTTGTGTTTCTGGACATTTCCATCCTGTTAGTCAGGACATGGCCCAGGGTAGAAAACTTCTCTTGAAAGAGTTGATGTGTGGATATGATGTTGTGTTAATTACACATTACATTTGTAAAGAGGTTGCATTTTTTGTATATTAATACATTCACAATTTTCCTTGTTTTTTTTCAATTTGCAAGTTGGCTGGAATGTGTTTTGCATTGCATTCCATAAAACCATTGAACAACAACCATGCAGCATGTGTGGCTCCAGAAATTTTCCAGTTCGGCAATACATATTAGTAACATTAATGGAATTTGTAGGAGACAGGGATACCTTTGCTGCATGAGTTGTATCCCGTGACTTGCTTACTCCTGAAGTGACCCAATTAATGCTCCCTCTCTTTCTCCTCTTCCTTCCCATCTCTATCTCTCTGTTTCTTTTCTCTCTGCATGTCTTGCTGTCCCTGCTTCTCTTGTACTCAGCATGGCAGGACTGTTTGGTGCTTCCCCCGCCCCATCTCAGTCTCTTGTTTTGGGGGGGCTTTGCTCTCCCTCCATACTGAGTATTTCATCGCTGAACCTCCTGCCCTCAGACCCACCCCACCGAGACCCTCAAAATGTCACTCCTCAGTGGAAGGGGGAGGTGAAACAAAGCAGACGTGATTGTTTCCTCTCTGCGTGTGTGTTGTCTGTGTGTGAGACCACCTGCCTGTGATTGTGTGTGTCACTGTCTATGTCTCTGCGTGTCTGTGTGTGTGTGGGTGAGTGAATGTAAGCATGCAGGTATCTGCTTAGACAGAGCGGTGGTTGTGTGTATGTGTCTGTTTGACCGAGCTGACTTTGTGTTCCTGTGTGTGTCAGCACAACTTCTCACCTGGTTTCATAAGTCTGTTTAAATGTTACGTAGTGTATCTGCTTTTTTTTTTTTAAATGTCAGGTCAAGTCAAATATAAACTACATTTATCATTAACAATTTTATGTGACCTGTGCCACTTTGGTCCCAGTTGATGGGGCTACGTCTTATATTGTTAGAGGGCAGCGTATTTGGGGGTCAAAGCTGATCTTTGTTGAACTTTGGGTGCAAAACCTGGTGGAAAACAAAAGGTGGTGTGCATTACTTTTACTTGTGCAGCTCATTGTTATCGTGTGTGGTTTAGACACTGTCCTCCCCAGGAAAACGCCCAAATAAGTCGTTTGGTCTAACAGCAATTACGACTATATATATGTTTATTGTGGTGGCGCCCTCCAGTGGTTGTAGTAGTTATGACAGGAGCAAAGCAGTTAGAAAGGTGTCGAAGTACAAGAGCATCACATTCCTTAACCCTTTTGTTGTCCTTCCGTCAAAATTAAAAATCAACACTTTTGTTGACGCTTTTAACTTTTTCTTACGTTTGTCTCTTTTTTCAACACTTTTGACGTTTTTTTTTCAATGTCAACACTACGTAGCACTAACTTATTAACTTCAGTTTACAGTTATTTATGGACTGTATGGTCAATAAACCTCATTTATAGGAAATTATACCTAATGTTTGAGTTAGAAAAGCAGAAATTAGGAATTATTTACACTAAAATCAAAGGAAAGTATGCTGATGGAACTTTTATTTTACTATTTCAAAACCACTTTACCCCAAAATTAATGAAAGTAGAGATTTGTATTTGTTGAAGAGTGTTTTGTAGAATCAATCATGTTGTTTTGGGTAATTATAATTGGGCAGTTAAAAAGAACATTGATATAGGAAAATGGGTCAATTTTAACCAAGGACAACATGAGGGTTAAGGAAGGTTGGGGTGGTGGACGGGTCAAATAATCAGGACTTTCACTCTTTAAGGAACAATTGAAACTATGTCACGTTCTGCCACACTTGCAACAAAACTAAAATCTTTTTCTAAACTTAACTAAGTAGTTTTGGTGCCTAAATGTAACAAAAAACACAATTTTACGATGTTAACGACGTGTGTAAAAACACTACCGTGGCGTAGTGTCAGAGCCCGTCTACGGACAGCCAGTTGACTCCCTATTTAGCCCCATTGTACCAAATTTGGTAGCAGTTCCACCAGAGTTCCACTGGGGGGGATCGCAGAGGAGTGCAAAACGAATGGGAGTCTATGGACCTAGACGGTTAAATTTGTCTCTTTCGCCTGATTGTCGTAGAGAAATTTCAGATTTGATTGTAGTTTTTGAAGTTTAACATGGATTATAGGTCAAAGGTTGAATGAACAAGTACTTATGTCCTTTTGATTTGTTACAGGTTGAGTCGTTGGCCATAACATGTTAGCTAATGCTAAGGAATTACGACCAGAGATCCAGCTTGATGGCATCCGAAGCGGAGCCAGAATGTCTGAGTGAATATTTCGGCGTGATCGTTTAAACTTTAGCAAACCTCTTTCTAGCACATGTATCGGCAGGGAGAGCCTAACCTGTTAGCAGTATCTCCGGCCGTATGACGCGTATGACGTCGTTGAGTCATTCACAGTGTAAGGGTATGTCACGACTCAAGCAGCTGCTGTGAAATTACCCTGCAAAATCACAAAATCAAGCCTTTGTAAAACACTTTTGCACACATGACAGACAAGCCTGGAGTGTGTGTGTGTGTGTGTGTGTATGAAGTAGCTTCACCTGTGAAGTGAGTGCCAATGCTTGCTGACTCGCTGGCAGCCTAAAAACAGAAACCCTAAAATACTGGTTGATTTCACACTAAAAAAAACACATTGGCTCATTTTACACACATTACAGATGGTGTTGGAGTGGATTGTTCCAGCCATTCTGACGCCAGTCTGACGGGCTGGGTAACATTTTAAGATATTGCAAAATTCCCAATTAACACACATCCAATGTTGTTATTTATAATTACCACTCAGACTGGGACATTCTGAAACCTTCATAAGGCAGTATTTATGTTATATTATCATTGAATGAAATGTGTCAATGCAATGACCAAGGCTTGTTGGTAGTGCCAAAGGCACTCTCCACAGCACTCAGCCTCTTTTAGCTCATTGTTTTGGTTCTCCACACATTTACAACATGGTTGAATCCCATAGCTTTGTCCACAACCTCCACATTTGAAACCAGCTGTTTTCTAGCCAGACAAGTGAACTGTATCGCTACCTTTCTTGTATAAAATGTGTTCATGGGTTACTAGGCAGTAGGGGCGGGGCAAAAAATCAATGCACAGCATAGTTTTGCGATATTTTCCGTGACAATACTGTATCAATACATGAACGCCAAACATTGATCTATTATTATTATACAAATTGCAAATGACAATTTAACCTTTTGGTACTAGAATAATTATAAATATTTCAGTCCACTGGATGGACAACTGAAGTGAGATGAACATGCCAGCGACATCTTTATTTTAGACAAAACAGATGTTGACAAAGTTTTGCTTTTGGGGTCCTAACTTGAAATTGGAAAAAAGGTAATGAATTGTATCGCAGTATGTTTAAAGTAGCAATAACATCGTATTGTGACATAAGTATTGTGATAATACTGTATCATGGGGCATCTGGTGATTCCCACCCCTACTAATCAGGCCTACTGTGAACAGGCCGAGGGGTCCAAAGTGTCCGGGGCCCTACTTGCCTTCACCTGCAAAATGTGACTCAATGAGACCACAAAGCGACCATAAAGCGACGCAAAATTACGTCAACACAACATAAAATGACTACAAAGAGATACACCGAAACTGAAAAGAGACAAGAAATTGACTACAGAACAAGGAAAAACCACCACAAAGACACAAAACCGCCACATGTGTACAGAATGTTGGACATCCAAGTAAAATCAGGTACTAAATGGCATCCTTCAAGTACTGTTCATCATAATTCATCTCTGAGTTAACTTCATTTGTTTGTAAAGTGGAGTAACTGTACAAGCCCTGCAGAGAGGAAGAGAGAAATGAGTTAGTAGTTAGTATTAAATGTAGACAGAAGGAGGAATCCCAGGCATTGTGGGTTCTCTTTGGCTGGGCTGAATTACATATATTACATTTAAAAATGTGATTAAATCTTTGTGAAGCCAAAAGCCTTGCACTAATATTAAAAATGATTACCGTCATCGTGTTGCCAATCACTCAGGTTGCTTGTGAGTCAAAAAAGTTGAGCTTTCTAACTAAGTCTTACTGAGACTTATATCAAGATTTTATGCCCAAAACCCTCTAAAACCATTTATTAAAGTAGAGGTGGCAGAGGAAGAAGAAGACAAGCTTTAGGATAAAATACATAAAGGGGCAAGAAGAGAAGGAGACGACATATTTAGACGTAAGGATGTATTCTGACAGTTGGAGAGGCAGGAAGCAGATCACAGCGAGACAACGTCCTAACAATCTGTTGCGTTCCACGTGTTGTTCAAGGTTTAACACAGCAGATGACAGCAAATCAAATCCACTGTTTTCTTTTTTCTTTTTATTCAAACCTCCCCTGCTGTTTGTCCTTTGTCTCTCCCATCTGTGTCCAACATAATGTTGAGACAAGCTGTCAGAAAGGTCCGCTCTTCCCATCAAAACCGGCTAAACAGCAAGGGATAAAGGTTTTGGGAACCTGGCAAAAAGCATCAAATGACTGAGATACGGCTTCGTTATTCCGTAAAACTGTGTGAATAGCCTTTTTTCTGTTCAGTTGTTCCACTGGCATTAAGAATACAAAGTAAAGAAGAGAGTAGGTTTTAAAGGTTACCTATTAAATCACAAAACATGCCTGCGGGTTTTGTTTTGCAATTCCCTCTGTAGAAAAATGTGCCGCTGAAACACATTCATCACCAACAATTCCCACACCTGCAAGAAAATAATAACAAAATAATAAAATACATTACAGTACATTTTCATTAAGTTGCAGTCTCATTTCCAGACCTTTCCATGCTGCATTTGCAACGTGCTGGTGCAGGACAGAGGTCAGCAAGAACAACACATTCTCACTGCCATTGCATAAAATACGCTTGGTCAGGTGCTTTGACAATGTTATTGATAATAAAAGTCTCCTCTAACATCATACCTAAACGCATTTTGTCTAAATGCCCTGGGTTGGGACTATTGGCGTCCCTTTTGACACAGGTTAAGGAAAAGCGTGGGTGGGCTTATATAAGGCATGTTTCCATGACATGAGGGACAGGAACAGGACAGTTGGGTTTAAGAAAAGTGATACGTGGGACACAAACCCTGGTCCCTGGGGTGAAAGTCCTGTGTTGTTTGCCCCATCCACCACCCCATTCAACTTCCCTATGTGGAGTTTTGGCCTTTCACACTACTTGCTACCATTGTCTCTCTTAACGCTACATCATCTTCAAGCACCACGATGCTGCTGCTCTGCCCGGTGCGTTTTACACACATGCTGAAGGGTGCTTTTTGCATTGTATCTGACGCTGATAGCCACTGCCCAAGCGCCCATATTTTACGTGTTTGGAGTGAGAACGGGTTGGCAAGAACAGACGACTTAGTGTTACAGTCGGTGATGAAACGTGTCTGAGTTTGAATCTGTCAAAGCACAAGCATTCTGCTCAGTGCATTATATCACAAATTACCGTTCCCAGGTAGGGTTTGGTTTTGATTCATCAACTATCTTTAGCTTCTCTATATCTTATTAGAATAAATAAATAACTGTAACCTCTCAAGATTTAACCAAAAAACAAAGTGTGGTGATTCATCTTTTGCATCATAGTAATATCATTTTAAAATCATACCATGATATTTTCACTTCTGCATTCTGGCGGAAACCCAATTGTGTTTTATTGCTTAAAGGTCCCATGGCATGCAGATTTCACTTTGCCTGTAAACCGAGCCCTGGGTATCCTGCTCTGCCTTTGAGAAAACGAAAGCTCAGATGGGCTGATCTAGAATCTTGCCCCTTATGAGGTCATTAGGGGCAAGGTTACCGCCCCTTTCTCTGCTTTGCCCGTTCAGAGAATTTGGCCCACCCATGAGAGAGAGAGACATCATGGCTTTTAAACGAGCAAAGTGGCAGTTGGTCAAGGCCACACCCCCAGCCTCCACCTTGACCGCCCTTTGAACTTTGATGTAAAGACGTCTCCTCCTCCTCCTCCTCCTCCCGTTTCTTTTTTTACCAGATATTACATACTCTGTCTGCCTACACACTTTCTAATTTCAACAGGTTTCTTTATTTTTCCTCATCTTCAATCACCATTATTTCAAGTCCTTCTTGATCTCTCTAAATCATCCCTCTTTGAACTCTCCACCTGCTTCTCCCCTCTTTCTTTATAGTATCATGTAGGAGACTCTCTTGACCAGAAAAAAACCCAACAGCAGACCTTTATCATAAAGGGCAACTATCATGTAGCATTTTCAGGATAATACTTGTATTTTGTGTTTATACTAAAACATGTTTACATGCTTTAATGTTTAAAAAAAGACTATTTTTCTCATACTGCCCATGGCTGCCTGTATTCCTGTATTCCCCCTCTGTATGAGCTCTGTAGGAGTACCGGTGTCTTAAAGCCCCCCTCCTGAAAAAACCCAGTCTGCTCTGACTTGCCAGATTGTTTCTGAACCCTAAACTCCGCTCTGCTGCAGCCTTTGTCGTTGTTTCACTAGATGAAGCTGGAGCTACTGCAATGGAGTATATAACAGGACTTTGTACCATGAAAAAATAAAGGCTTCTAAACCAAATACTACACAACCGGACATGTCCCAGCAGTAAAGTGACCCCAAATTTGGGAGAAATGACCAGCATTGGCCACCTATACCCCCAGCCTCCACCTTGCCCCCCCCCTCTCCTCCTCAGTAGCTACAGACACAGAAACGGGACATACTAAGGAAAGCTCATCATGGGAATGGCTCTAGTGGCTGTAATTCTGCACCAAGGCTGAATTTTGGGAAAGAGACTTCAGATACAGTATTAGGGACCACTAAGGTCTATATAAAGGGGACCACAGTAAGGGGTAAGGTCTATATAAAAGAGACTTCAGATACAGTATTAGGGACCACTAAGGTCTATATAAAAGAGACTTCAGATACAGTATTAGGGGACCATTAAGGTCTATATAAAAGAGACTTCAGATACAGTATTAGGGGACCACTAAGGTCTATATAAAAGAGACTTCAGATACAGTATTAGGGGACCACTAAGGTCTATATAAAAGAGACTTCAGATACAGTATTAGGGGACCACCAAGGTCTATATAAAAGAGACTTCAGATACAGTATTAGGGGACCACTAAGGTCTATATAAAAGAGACTTCAGATACAGTATTAGGGGACCACTAAGGTCATCCAAAGAGCACCATGTCATGGGACCTTTAATATTTAGCTCTAGGCTAATGTTTGAATGTAATGGAACAAAGCAGCACTTTCTACCGTCAGATAAAGGGTTCTGAACCAAACCCTACCCAATCAGATATGTTTCAGCAGGTTGTACTTCACAACTATTGCCACCCTGACAATATCAGCAATTCTAAACACCAACCCCACACAGCACGATTGTGTTCAGGAGAACACAAAGGGAGAAAACAGGACTAAATTATTCCGTTACAGTGGACTGTGGGCCACCTTTGTATATGTGTATTTGTTTCTGTATTTAGTAGAGCAACCCAGATGTCCTTTTCGGCAGCCACATCCTTTTGCTCATCCTCGGGAATCCTGAGGTGTTCCCAAGGCTAGATTAAATCAGTAACCCCTGCAGCTGTTTCTGCATCCGCCCAAGGCTTTCCTCCAAGTTGAACGAAGTCCTGATCTGAAGCCTGGACTACCTGAACTCCAATTAACATGGTATGTAGAACGTGGTTAGACTTAAAGATTGTCTCGAAAATACAATATCCTATCCTATCTGTATAGATGTGCTTCAACCCTGGCCCTGCAGCCTACATGTTGAAGTATTTTTGGGCATGATACTGAACCCCAGATTGCTCCCGTTGGCTGTTCCATTGATGTGAGAATATGCGTGAATATTTATGTGATGAGTAGGTGGCACCAGTATGGCGGCCTTGGCCACTAGTGGATGAATGTGGGTGAACTATACTTATTCCCAACTCATCAAATAGCAACGCAAAAATCCCCCTGCGTCTGTATGGAGTGCACCGGGCAGAGCAATAGCTCAACCACGCCGCTGTGAAATGAGGTAGTATTAAGAGGTACAACGGTAGCGAGTAGAATAAAAGACAGAATATTTGTGCAAAGAGGTTGTTTGGGGTGGTGGATGGGTCAAACAACACAGGACTTTCACCCAAGAGACCGGGGGGTTGTGTCTCATTCATGTCCCTTGTGTCACTGAAATGTGCTTCCAGAGCATCAAAAAACTAATGCCAAGAGTTCCAACCAGGCGTGTCTAAATGTGACGCCAAAGCGCTAAAGGAAACTTTTCCATCAAGAAGAAATGCCAAAGGAACCTGCCCAAGCATCACTTTTTGATGCTTGAAGTGAGAATGTGTTGTTGTGAATGGGACGAATGATGTGTGTAGTATAAAAGATCTTTGAGTAGTCACTAAGACTAGAAAAATGCTTATTGCTTGCTTATTGCAACTGCTTGAAAAGTAATTTTAGTTTATTGTACATTTCCAGAGCGTCTTCTGATCTGACACCTCTATCGGTAGGATGATTTGGAGGACCATTTGTCTGTGTGTGCTTTCAAAAAACTGGTTAGGAGGAGGAGGACGTCCCGGGAAGACCCAGGACTAGGTGGAGGGATTATATCTCCAACCTGGCCTGGGAACGCCTCGGGATCCCCCAGTTGGAGCTGGTTGATGTGGCTTGGGAAAGGGAAGTTTGGGGTGCCCTGCTGGAGCTGCTCCCCCCCACAAGCCAATAAGCGGATGAAGATGGATGGATGGATGGATGGATGGATGGATGGATGGATGGTTAGGGTTAAGGGAAACATTGTGGTTTGGGTTTAAATGGCTACTTCACTAAAGTGAGGAGAGCTCTGTTGTTATGGTAACATTATGGTAACAAGGAACACAAGGTTAGGGTTAGAGCACGATCATGGTCATGCTTAAAAACAAAACAATAAGAACGCTGACTGTCGGTCAGAAACAGGAAATCCTTTTGTGAAAATGTTGTGTTGGAAGATTTAAAGACACATTTGAACAATTCTTAATCCCGAGGCTAAAAAGTCTAAATTCTAGCAATTCAGAAAACCAACCTAATGTCAGATCTTAATCAAGTTGATTACATTGCATAGGAATTTCTATCAAAATGAAAATATGCACTCAAAACGTGGGAACCAGACATCTCCGAATTTAACCAGGCACTGAGATGTATGATATGCGTGCGATCATGCGGCACTCCCCACCTCCTGTATGTCAGAGGAAAGGTGCACCGGCTGTTAACGACCCATGAATACAGATGAGAAGCTCGCTGTGATGTGGCTAGGGGGTCGAGACGAGGATCAGCAGAGAACTAACTCACCACATAATGAGTGATCCTTATCAGCCCAGCCAGAGTCTCACAAGTATACTAAAATGAAAGGCCAACACGCACGCACACACACACACACACACACACACACACACAGAAGCTAACAGAAACCCACACAAAACACTGTGAAAGTTCATCTAAATCATTCATGTGGTAAAATGTATGGATGAAGTTCGATCGTGTTCACCTGACGACTTTTGGCACATATTGGCTTCTTGCTGTAATGATTTGAATGATGACATTAATGACTGCTAGTCATCTGTGTAACATGTAGTGACAGGTGATTCAAATCAATTACAGTAACTGACAGCGCAATCAACAGTAACACAGGAATATAAAAATAGAGCCAGTAGTGAAGTCTTTTTATAGTCATTATAAACACCCACATGTTCATATTAAAGGAGCAGGCAAATACAAGATAAGGGTGTTAAAAAAAAAAGTATGAAAACATCTCGATGCTTGGATTGCTGTAGTATAACTATACATACTACTATACATTGCCACACACAATATTTAAGGTTAGTACCATGGATATGAAAGATATAAATAAAACGTATGACTTCCTGTCGTCAAATACATCCTCACATAGATTTAGATAAATAATCTCAGGGATTATTCAGTGCAATAGTGTGAATTAAAGAAACGTTTTGGTTCAATATGTGCAATTATAATCATCTGTCGGCTTCCATTCCCTCAAGTCATTTTTACAGTTTTTATTTTTTTAGCTTAATAGACTGCTTTGACTATAAACTTTCCCAAGGAAAAAAGCACTGACAACTCCATCTGACAAACTGAATGTAAAAAGATTGTGTCCAATATGTGCCATATTTTCTGACATTGGTTTGAGTCATCAACAAGGACAATGAGATATTATATATCATTTTGATAATCTGTCAGAAACACAATGAGCATAAGTAATTATGTAGATGCAACAGCCTAATATATTTAACCGTTCCATTTGAGTGGAAATTTGGAGATCCAAACTCCTGCCAAAATTAAATTGAGTTTTTAAACAAATTAATGTTTTTACCTTGAGGCCTCAGTAAACTTAAGCACTTCATAAATTGGGTTCTGATTAATATATTTAAAAAAATGACAACTTCTAGTTATTGGAATTGCAAAATGCAACGTGTTGAAATTCCCATCAAATGGATGAATTCCCACTGCACATGTTGAGGTCCCACTGCACATGTTGAGGTCAGCAACTCTTTTAGCTATGAATATCACATGCCAACTACTTGACTGTTAAATTTGATTTTATGTTACCTTATTTATGTTATTTTCTTATATTCCTGCTGTCTGAGGCCCAGACTGAGCAAATGTCGCTTCACACTGTGCCTGAGGCTCATTCAAATGTTCTCATACTTGCATCATGGGGTGATCCACACTGAACAAATTATATTTTCCACCTTGGAAGCCAGTTTTATTGAAATGCACTCATTTTTTTTGTCATATGGGGAACCAAACTGAGTAAATATAGTCTGTCCCCCTTGGGAGCCATGCTTCTTTAACCAGACTAGCAACTCTTGTCACCTGGGAGATCTAATCTGAGTAAATGTGGTGAAATGAAGTGGAAGTGACCTACCTAGCCCTCATGGATAAGTTGTGGTTTGATTCAAGTAGCATTGCCTGAGGAACATAAGACAGACTGTCAGACCCCTTTGCATGTTTCTTATCTGCACAGCACCAGTTCTTTAGACTGGCTCTCAGATTATAGTTTTTGCCAGGAGAAGTGTTTGAGCCCAAGCAACAGTACAGGGAGAACTTTAAATTCCTAATTTCTTGAAGAACGAAAGAATAACAAAAATACTAGTATTATGGTTGTTATTTAGCCTAATACACTGGACATGTTTTATTCTTTCTTGAACTGTATATCACAATTTGTGATGGCATTTATTGTGTCTATTATTTCAGCTTAAGCAACATGTTTTCTGCTCAAACGTCCATCCAATAAAGCTAATTGATTTGAAAAGAGAATGAAACAAACTGAGGCGTAGTTGCACAACAAACAGCCTCTCTTGGATTGTTGTTTTTTTAATTATTGTTTTTAACTAATATATTTTAATACTTTATTTCAACACTATGAAAATGAACTTGTTTGGACTCAACATAGAATAACAGAGGACATAGTAGTAGACACATGCAGTTGGACGGCTCCCATATTTCCTGAACAGATGAACAATTTCAAAACATATTAAGGGTCTCGTGGCCTGATAATTTCACTTCATGAGGTTTTTTAACATTAATATGAGTTCCCACAGTGGTTAGAAATTGTGATAGGTGTAAACTTGGGTATCCTGCTCTGCCTTTGAGAAAATGAAAGCTCAGATGGGCCGATCTGGAAACGTGCTTCTTATGAGGTCATAAGGAGCAAGGTTACCTCCCCTTTCTCTGGTTTGCCCACCCAGAGAATTTGGGCCACCCATGACAAAGAGAGAGACATCATGGCTTTCAAATAAACAAAGTGGCAGTTGGTCTAGGCCACCCTCCACCTTGAGCAACAAACTCAGAAATGGCCCCCCCCCTCTACTCCTCAGCAACAAACTCAGAAATGGCACATACTAAGGAAAGCTCATTGTGGGACTGGCTCTAGTGACTGTAATACTGCACTAAGGCTGAATTTCGGGAAAGAGACTTCAGATACAGTATTAGGGGACCACTAAGGTCTATATAAAAGAGACTTCAGATACAGTATTAGGGGACCACTAAGGTCTATATAAAAGAGACTTCAGATACAGTATTAAGGGACCACTAAGGTCTATATAAAAGAGACTTCAGATACAGTATTAGGGACCACTAAGGGGACCACTAAGGTCTATATAAAAGAGACTTCAGATACAGTATTAGGGGACCACTAAGGTCTATATAAAAGAGACTTCAGATACAGTATTAGGGGACCACTAAGGTCTATATAAAAGAGACTTCAGATAAAAGTATCCAAAAGCAGCATGTCATGTGAACTTTAACACATTTATCACCAGCAGCATTTGTTCAAAGGGAAATACAGTACAGCCAGGAAGTGTTGGGTCTGTAGTCAACACAGACACAATCACTACATAGGCTGAATCTCACGTCCCTTATTTGATGCTCCTCGGGTTAACCAAAATCGTATTGGACCTCCTCCGTGAAGGCCCTCGCAAAGCTCTTATTTCTGCAGAGAGGAGCGAGCATCGAGGAGGGATCACCAAGAAGCTATGAGCGAGGACAAACGTGAGCAGCTGACAAATGTATGTGACGCTTCTGAAGGAAAGGACGTCTCATTCCTCTAAAAACACTTTTCCTCGCCACACTCTTCTCGCATGATTTCCTCGCGTCTCTCCCAAGCTTCTTCAAAGGGACAGACTAAGAAGCAAGGAAGCGAGGCAAGAGGATGCAATTTAAAACCTCGGACACACCCAAGGTTTCCCTTGTCTGACGTCAGAACTGATGAATGGTGAGACAGGTGAGTGGATTAGGCCTGGAACCAATGATTGATATCATTATGGATGAATCTGTTGTTCTTTTCACTCATTAACTGATCTATTTTTAAGTCAATAACGTGTCAGAAATAAACGAAAAAGCACATTCCCAGAGCTCAAGGTTATTTCTGTTGCCTGTGCCTGTTTTGTTTGACCAAATCTCAGAGATTACATTTTCAATTATGTAAAACATTGAAAAGCAACAAATCCACACAATTTGAGGACCTGGAACAAACAATTGGCTTTTCACATTGATAATTTGAAAGTTGTTTTGTGTAACTTTACATACACAATACACAAATATTCATATTTTCCAACTGCAAATGAGCATCTTCCAACCTGCTGGTTGGCTCTCTAATGTGGTATTGTTTTTAGATGTGGAATACACAGTGAGTGAAATTACCTTCCAGTAGCTGGTGGGATGGGGAAGCAGCACTATTGTGGGTCTGGATAAGAAGCTGGTGTCATCGTATCTGACTCTACTCTGAATAATATTAGTAATTTTAGTGGTGTACCTCTTTTACTATGCCACCCTCCTGCCCTTTTATCTTAATCCTTTACACAAGTGGGAACTTAAATATGAGCTTATTCTACCCATTAAAACTACAAAGTCCACGGTGTTTCTCACAGAGGTGCCACATCAGTATATCTCACAGTTCATCACAGGCTGTAATGAGTCACAATTTTTCCAGGCTTTAAGCAGAGGCTTAGATGGTAACATGGTTTGCATATGGGGGCAAGAGTAATATGAGGTTAAGAACTCATGGAATAATGTTTTCCTAAAACAAGAAAGACCAGGGAGCCAATGAGAGTTGTAAGTTGGTCTAGGATTGCTGACATCATCTTCCATTACAAAGCCAAAATACGTTATAAACAATGACAACAATAATAGGACCAACTCAGCTAAGAGGTTGTTGAGAGTTGACTTACTGAAACAACAACTCTAGACGTGACATATTTCTTTGATTGACACAAAACATGTTAAAGAGCCCCTATTATACTCCTTTTCAGCATCATATTTTTACTGGTGGGTGTCTCCTAGATTAACTTTACATGCTTTGATGTTAAAAAAATATATTATCTTTCTCATAATGCCCATTGCTGCAGCTCCTCTGTCTAAAACACTCTGTCTGAGCTCTTGGCCCCGCCTTCCTAAAAAGCCCAGTCTGCTCTGATTGGTCAAGGGAATTCAAAACAAGCCACTGGGCAAGCTGGTCTTGCTCAGGCAGCAACTATGGGCAGCACATGGCTGGCTTTCTCAATCAGTGACATCATTAATTGAGGAATTTCAATAAAAAGTGTTGTCTGTGGGAGAGAAAGCTCCATCTGGAGGGAAATAATAGGGGCTCCTAAACTGCTTTCAACAACAGCTACAGCACTGTTAGTGTCAACTGAAAATACATCTACAGGATACATACATAAAGAAAATATACCAATCTCCTCAATATAATCACAACGTCTGACAGAATAATAAAGTGAAGTAAGATAAGGCAATTCAGTCTGATTATCAGACAACTTCAGAATCAACAAATAAATCAAATTGTGATGTTCCGGATGTATGTAGAGTATAATGTGTTCATTCCTTTCACTGCAACAGCATTTGAGGTACTTGCTACGGTAAAATAAAACACAAATGTGGATCTTTTCTCTTTTCCAGTGCCCCAAGTGGTCAAAAACACAACCATGGATGTACTGTACTACATTAGAGCTAGATATATTTCTAATGTATGCAGATACAGTATATGTCTAGTTTCAGTGAGAGATGCTGTTATGAAAGGGTATGTTTACTCTTTAATTACTTTTGGCATTTGTTAGTGTTTTCTTTCTTTTTAACAGCAAGACAACTGGTTGGAAAGAGAGAATTAAAAATGTAATGAAAAACCCTTCTGGCACATTAGCGTTAATAAATAAATACTTTTAATTATAGGCAACAAGTTTGATACAGAAAGAAAAGGTCATGTTCAGTTTGTCTTCCCCATAAGTAAATAAACACTTCAAAAGATGACATTTTATGATCCCCATCATATTAATCACAGAGATGGTGCCGTTTGGAGTTGATGCACCGAGGCACGTCAGCTGACACGCACTTAACCGGGCCGAGTCTGTCTGCCTCTGTTTTCAGTGTTATTCTCTGTAAGCGGAGGACGGAGGTCACAGCAGCGAGAGTGAGAAAAAGTCTTGACATTACCATAGAAATATGATTTTAACAAGCTTCATACAAGGGATTGGGAATGCTCACTCTCTCTTTCTCTATCTCTCTCTCTTATGACACACACACACACACACACACACACACACACACACACACACACACACACACACACGTAGAATTGTTGGAGATGAGTTGGTGGGATTTTCTTTATGTTTTCTTATCTTCACGTTATGGACATGATCATAAGAATCATTGTATGTTTTTCTTTTTTTTCCTTAATCAATGTAGCAAAAATGTACTCCCCGAGAGGATGAAGACTGTAGATCACAATATAGCGGAGCAGAGCGTGACTTCAACATACAAATATGATCAGTGGAAGAAGTGACATCAAATACACACACCAATGCAAACACATGCACGCACCCAATAGAAATGCACATAACTTTACCATGTCATAATTATTCATGCTTTCCTCTATACACTTTTTGTTTTTTTAATGAATCCCAAGTTCAAGCACATTGGGGCACAATGGGCTGAGAAAGAAGCTAATGACTTAAAGTGCCGTTGAAGAAAGGAATGCATAATTAATAAAAAAAATTTCACCAGCAATTAAGGTGTTGGAGTATACGAGTTACTCATTAAAAGCAGTTAGATATTTCATTTTTTAACCTCATAATGACAAATAGCCCCATTGTCTGTAGAAAATGTGAGTATGATCTGCTTAATTATATAAAAGACAAACCTTCAATGCAAATTACATAGCCTTAAAATCCCCCATTAACCATTAACCATCTCCTCTGTGTTCAAGGCCCGTGTCTTTGTAACCAACCTGCTAGTTTGAGTTGGGTTTGAACCCCATAACGTCTGTTTGGGAAGACACTCCAGTGCAGGATCTTTAAAGGTACAGTACATGTTGTGCATACATTTCACCATTAGAAATCAAGATAGTAAACATTTTTTATTAGTCCTAAACTTTTAAACTCCCAAACTGTAACACTTGGGAGTTAGATTTTCACATTTTACATAATATTAGTGTGAACTGTAAAAACTGAGGGAGCCATTTTTCTTTCTTGTCCTGTCAGAAAACCTCGGATTCTCTCTCTAATGACATCCTCCACTCTAGCCTTTCCATGGACTTATGTTGCTCAAAAATACAAGGAAAAATGAGAAAACAAAAAAACAAAGACAAATGAAGCACACGCTCTCCAGAAGTGGATCACTTTAAACTTTGAGAGTGGGTGTACTAGTTAGGTGCCCAAGAAAAGTTAAAGGACAATGAAAAACAGAAGCAGAACAGGAGTAAGAGAGAAAACATGCATGTGCTTTACGGAATCTAACACTTTCCCTTTATTAATTACATTTTTTTTGTTGAAAAACAAAAAGACTTTCAGCCAGGAAACAGGTAGTACAGGTAGAAGTACTACAGGGGACTGTTGTTTTAATCCAAACCACAACCGGTTTTCTAATCTTGTTGTTTTTGGGCCTAACTGTAATGGTCACCTCACGGTGACCTGCAGACTTAACTGTCATGTGCCCAAATGCGCCCTCATTTCCTAAGCTATCCAAACTTGTGGTGCATTTCATATGATATCAAATGTACCTGTTCACAAGAAAACGTTGCTCTGTTACTGGGCTGCTTAACGATTTTATATGAGATAAAAAAAAGAACAGTCCTTATGTTAACACTTTGGAACTGGTGTCTGCCTCCTCAGATTTCCCCAGACAGAGGCTCTCTGTGCACTCACAATGAGATCTGCAGAAAATGGTGGCCTTGTTAATACTCAGTGAATATAAATAACACACTCAGTCAGATTTTTGGACAATTGAAATCAAATCATCACTTGTCTATTATATTCAACACAGTGAGATTATTAAGCACCGAGAAATTCAAGATCATTAAGTGCAGGGTGACTCATGTAAAATAGTTTTTTTGCACACCATCGTTGTGAAATTTGCCTTTCTGATATGTGAGACTGAATCAAGTAGAGAGGTGACATCAAAACATTACCCACATAGTTCGTGAAGCACCACACTTTTAATTTAAGGCTTTCTTCATGCATCAAATAACCCATCATTCCAAAGAGGAACAGTGCAAACTGCAAACTGGAAGTCTGTGTAGCATCATGCTATGCTGCCACCGTGAACTTGACTTTAAAAGGGCTTTAATGCTTGTGGTCAGTGTCAAGAGATGGTAACATGGACACTGTACATGTTTGTTTTGAGTATCCCTGACAGTTAGAAAAGTTAGTTTATCATGTACATTATAATCTGTGTCAGTTTCCTGTGAATGTGTCTAAGAGTAGCTCTTTTATAATTCATGCTGGAAGGGCAAGAACGCATTTCTCTGGATAATTAACTCCACTGCCCTCTTTCTTTTTTCCTCTCTTGCTTTTCCCATCTATTATATTATGCATTTACTGTATGTGCAAGTGCACCCATGCATCCATAGCAATCTGTGTGTGTACTTTGAGCCTCGTGAGTATTACGACAAAGGTGCCTCCGCCTGCTAGCGGCATACCGATGTTCAGGGCAATGTCTCAAAAATGAGACGTTTTGGAAGCTTAAAAGTAGGTTCAACAGAAATACCAGATACCACCAGATACCCTATATATACAGTGGGTACGGAAAGTATTCAGACCCCTTTAAATTTTTCACTCTTTGTTTCATTGCAGCCTTTTTCCAAAAATCAAAAAAGTTCATTTTATTTCTCAGTAATGTACACTCAGCAACCCATCTTGACAGAAAAAAACAGAAATTTAGAAATTTTTGCATATTTATTAAAAAACAAAAACTGAAATATCACATGGTCATATGTATTCAGACCCTTTGCCGTGACCCTCATATGTAACTCAGGTGCTGTCTATTTCTTCTGATCATCCTTGAGATGGTTCTACACCTTCATTGGAGTCCAGCTGTGTTTGATTATACTGATTGGACTTGATTAGGAAAGCCACAGAACAGTATTACGACAAAGGTGCCTCCGCTACACCTGTCTATATAAGACCTTACAGCTCACAGTGCATGTCAGAGCAAATGACAATCATGAGGTCAAAGGAACTGCCTGAAGAGCTCAGAGACAGAATACCAGTGGCAAGGCACAGATCTGGTCAAGGTTACACAAAAAATTTCTGCTGCACTTAAGGTTCCTAAGAGCACAGTGGCCTCCATAATCCTCAAATGGAAGACGTTTGGGACAGACCAGAACCCTTCCTAGAGCTGGTGTATTTAGTCCGGCCAAACTGAGCTATTGGGGAGAAGAGCCTTGGTGAGAGAGGCAAAGAAGAACCCAATGGTCACTGTGGCTAAGCTCCAGAGATGCAGTCGGGAGGTGGGAGAAAGTTGTAGTAAGTCAACCATCACTGCAGCAATCCACCAGTCGGGGCTTTATGGCAGAGTGGCCCGAAGCATGAAGCCTCTCCTCAGTGCAAGACACATGAAAGCCCGCATGGAGTTTGCTCAGGTGTTTTTTAAAAAACACCTGAAGGACTCCAAGATGGTGATAAATAAAATCCTCTGGTCTGATGAGACCAAGATAGAAGACCAAGATAGAACTTTTTTGGCCTTAATTCTAAACGTATGTGTGGAGAAAACCAGGCACTGCTCATCACCTGTCCAATACAGTCTCAACAGTGAAGCATGGTGGTGGCAGCATCATGCTGTGGGGGTGTTTTTCAGCTGCAGGGACAGGATGACTGGTTGCAATCGAAGGGAAAGATGAATGCGGCCAAGGGTACAGGGATATCCTGGACAGTTTTTGTTTTTTTAATAAAACCTTTTCCAAGAGTGCTCTGGACCTAAAATGAACTGGGCTGCAATGAAACAAAAGGAAAAATTTAAAGGGGTTGACCTTCCAACAAGACAATGACCCTAAGCACACCGCTAAAATAATATAAGGAGTGGCTTCACAACAACTCTGTGGCTGTTCTTGAATGGCCCAGCCAGAGCCCTGACTTAAACCCAATTGAGCATCTCTGAGAGACCTACACATGAAAATGACTGTCCACCAACGTTTACCATCCAACCTGACAGAACTGGAGAGGATCTGCAAGGAGGAATGGCAGAGGATACCCAAATCCAGATGTGAGAAACTTGTTGCATCTTTCCCAAAACGACTCATGGCTGTACATA
Source organism: Etheostoma perlongum (assembly GCA_026937815.1). NCBI lineage: Eukaryota > Metazoa > Chordata > Actinopteri > Perciformes > Percidae > Etheostoma > Etheostoma perlongum. Next base: position 26,592,390 of record CM049387.1, on the reverse strand, counting down.
TATATATAGATCAAAAGGGTGCTTCTACTAAATACTGAACAAAGGGTCTGAATACTTATGACCATGTGATATTTCAGTTTTTGTTTTTAATAATTATGCAAAAATTTCTAAATTTCTGTTTTTTTTCTGTCAAGATGGGTTGCTGAGTGTACATTACTGAGAAATAAAATGAACATATATTTTTTGATTTTTGGAAAAAAGGCTGCAATGAAACAAAGAGTATATAAAAATTTAAAGGGGTCTGAATACTTTCCATATATATATATATATATATATATATATATATATATATATATATAATAAAGAAGAACATGTAGATTTTGATCTCAAAGCCGCAAGCAAAAGGCCATCTCACAAAAAATTACATATATAAATATATTTTTAAATTCAGTTCAATCTTCAACTTTTATTTTTCTGGTCTTACTTATACATATTCCTATTAGGTCTTAACATGTACAATTTTAAAAGCTGGTCATTATACATTTATAATTGCTGATGATGATGTAATTTCTCAACAGCTGCACTTTACATACATGTTTGAATGGATTTGAGGGCAAGAGAAGGAGGGAGAGAGAGAAAATGGCCGGGGGCAGGGATGGCATTTAAAGAAATGAGAGGTACGGCAGGGGAGAAGTGGAAGAGAGGAAGAGTAAAAATGTAAACGTTAGACTCACTTACTTACTTTATTTTCAAAGGAAACATGAATCCTGGTCTTCTGGGTGAAACTGCTATGTTTGTTTTGAGCTGTTGTACTTATCGTCTTACTTACTTACTTCCTGCTTTGCTCCAGTAATAATCACTGGAGGCCACTGGAGGGCGCCGCCACTGCAAGCGTAAATATCAGCCGTAATTGCTGATGGAAGAAATGACTTGTGGAGGCGTTTATTCTTCTAGAAATCTCTTTAGACAATAAACTTAAATGTGATTAACACATTGCTTCTATCCATAGACAATCCCAGCAACCATCTGGTTGAAGATACAAGACTTCAAAATAGAGCTTGCTTCAGCAGGATTTATTTCTATTTATTTTTTTAGCCCTAAGCGAATTGCCTTGCTGACACATGTTGATCTTGAAACGGTCAATAATGTATTCATAGTGTACTGTCTATATCTCTATGCTGCTCTGGGACAATACATTTAAATCTAATTTATATGTGTTGTCATTGTCATTATTTTATCTCAAATCTTGCTTGCTTTTCCCAACTATACCTTGGGGGAATAAAACAATAAATATATATAAAAATATAATTTAACTGACTTAATCAGTAATAGGAAAATATCACAATATTTAAAATGCTTAAGAGACACAATTCTCATGCTGTCTTAAAACACTGACATCTGTCCTTGTTTCTTCTGTCTTCTGTCAACAGATTGAGTATTGCTGGAGTTTAATTTGTGCTCACTTTAAATTAAAGTCTGTGTTTAACAAGCTTATACATTCCAGGAGATTATGTGTCTAATTTTGTGGATGCCCCCTGTATTTGTCCATGAATGCATTTGGCTCCCAGCATTGTATGCATGATGCATGATGAGGTACAGCTGTGGCTGTAAGTGTGACTGTCATCAAGATAATCCATCTACAAAAGAAGAACCAAAGGACCTGAGTGTGTGTCTGAGTGTTTGAATACGGTTTGTGAATCTGCGTCATTGTGGGCATCTGTGTAAGTATTTTATAAATGATGCGGACCATCTGTGATTGAACAGTGGCATGAGGGAACGGTGGTGAACAGAACCCCTAACGGACACACACTCTCAAGAACGTTGTGTATTTGTGTGACAAGACACTGCCTTAACTCATTTGCTTAGCTGCTTTCTGTGAAAGTATCCAGTTCAATTTGTGTGTGCGTGTGTGTGTGTGTGTGTGTGCAACAGCTCATTTGTTCTACAGCGTCTGTTAGTATCCTCAACGGATAGCTTTCTTTACTGAAAAATAGGCTTGCACTCTGTTTGGGTGTGTATGCACTATTGTGTGCCCCAACTCAGTGTCAACATGTGTGTGTGTACGTTTGTGAGTGTGTGTGCATTTGCTCAGCTAATTGAAAAGTGCCATGCTTGTAAACAAGCTGGGAAAAGAGCGAAAATTTTTCACGTGGAACTGGGGCTCTACGCAGCAGGGAAGTGTGTGTGTGTGTGTTGCGTGTGTGTGCGTGTGTGTGTGTGCGTGTGTGTGTGCGGCCTGTCAGCCTCAGATGGCAGTCACTTATCTTGGGTACTTGCATCATTACGTCTCCCCTCTCACCCCCTCCTCTCCGCGGTCATATTTTCCTCCGCTCATTGTCTTATCACCTCTGATCACCTCTGATCTTCTTCACTCCTCTTTTCTTTTTCTCATTTTATTTCCTCTTCTTCCTTTCCCTGTCTAATCTCTTCTTATCGTGATGTCCCATTGGCTACGTTAACACTGACAGAGTAACCCATAATTCTGGCTGTAATTCAGTGAAGGTTTTAGTCCTGTTAAGCTGTTTACATAAACTGGATGAGATCCTAAAAACTGAATATTTGTTTCCATGAATAAACCATTATTCCTTCTGTCTGGGCAATACAGCTCAAGTATTGTTCTCACTGACATCAACAGCCAATGTATCCAGATGGCAGAGTTGATTGCATTGAAAACATCCAAAGTGAAAAGGTAGCCTTTAGACATGGACTCCAGTCAGACTTAAGTGACAAAAAGCTCCACAGGGAGTATGAGCGACACTAGCAGCTCTGTTTGCCTATATTTAGAAAGTAAAAGAAGTAGAGAACTTGACCCACTGGTGTCAGGCCAACAACCTCATTCTGAACGTCAGCAAGACTTAGGAGATGATAGTGGACTTTGGGAAGAAGCAGGGAAGGAACTACACCCCACTTAATACCGATGGGTCCTTGGTGGAAAGGGTGGACAGCTTCAAGGACCTTGGTGTCCACATCACCAAGGGCCTGAACTAGGTGCTGCATACCGACTGAAATGCTACTCCTGCATTATCGAAAGCACAGTATTATGACGGGGAACATCACTGCTTGGTTTGGAAACGGCACCACACAGGACGGCAAAGAGTGGTGTATTATATATGGAATAGGCAGAGCCCTACCCTGCATGAAGAATATCTACACCAAGAGGTGTGAATGAATCAGAAAATAAGGCAAGAATAACACTAGCAGAATCATTAAAGATCCCAACCACCCTGATGAGATCGGGAAGAAGGTATTGGATACACCAGGGCAGCACTGAGAGGCTCAGGAAGAGCTTCTACCTCAGGCAACTAGGATCCTAAATTAGGTCAGCATGGTATGGCAACCTCACGATAAAACTAAAAACTAAGCTTGCTCGTCTAGTGAAGGTGATGGGGAGGAATGAATACCAGCCGCTCAAGTCAATTTATGACCAGGTAAGCTGCGAGGATAGTGACTGATCACATATCTTGCACACAGAGTATGAGCTCTTGCCCTCTGGCAGACAGTGGAGAGTCCCTTGCTGTAACCAAAGGACTCTTTTTAATGTACTCTCTGAGGGACAGTTTTAAAAAAAGTCCTCTGTTTCAAACTTTTAAACATTGCTGATTAAGGCTGTAGAGATTGTGCAAGGGTATCATGGTGTTTTACTGGGGAGTGAGGGAAACATGTGTTATGTGCAACATGTTTTTACCACAGCATGTGTGCAGCTTGGAATTCAAAACAAATTTCCCCAAAGAAACAATGAAGTACATATTGTATCGTATTGTAGATCACTGCATAAAACTGCCTCATTACAGTTTTTAGTTGCTAAACGACAGTGGGCACAGCTGGAGTCATCTGCAAAACTCCAACTCCAGTCTGCACAGCAACAGTTCACGTGGACCCAGCTCTTGTTCGTTTTTCATTGCTTGAACACAGTTTTCAAAACTCTACACACTTATTCCAATGACTATATAACACAACGTAAATAACACTGGATTTACAGGACTCTCTTCAAATGCTAACACACTGCTGTCACAACTGTTACGCACACATTTAAAACAGTATAGATTTCAGTCTGGTGCCTATTAAATGCTGCTGGTTGCAGTCAATTAGCTGAAAGCCTAAGCAGGTGTCTTGTGGTTGTATACTAACGCCAAATAAGAAGACTTTGAATATCTGTAGAAAATTCTATATAAATTCTTTGTAAGACATTTCATACATAACATAAAAAAATATCAACCTAGTGAGAGTGCAACTCATCGTCTGAAAAACTATTATTTCTATAACAAAACTGTGTGTTCTCTTACTGTAATCAAATTCAACTTAACTCTAGCGTCATTCAAACACAGGTGAATTATTCTGCAGAACACCTCTCAAATACTTAAAACCTCTGACATTATAATTACTGCAACTGACAGTTAATTAATTCAACAACTAAGTGATGTTCGGCTGGAATCTTTGTAACTATTCTGACAACTCAATTAAACTATTTCGATGAACACTGAATATGAGAACACTTCACTGTGGGAGGAATGGCAGTAATGAAGGGAAAAACACTGTAGGTCAATCTATTTTATTTATCAAGAAGAAGGGCAAATTAGACTTTTGAAGTATTTTCATTAAGGCATCACAGCAACATATCCATTAGGAATGAAGGTCAGATTGAAAATATTGAATGGAGAAAATTACCATCACTTTCAGGTGAAGTGTGATCTGCATTTCATTGAACATTACCGCTTAAATGATAATTAACATGTTAATGAGCAGTGTGTTTGTAAGATTATCACAATAGCAAAACAGTGTGTGTGTGTGTGTGTGTGTGTGTGTGTGTGTGTGTTTCTCTTTGTTGAACTTAACATATTTGAGAAAAACCTAAAACACTTTTCTTATAACATGATATATACAATATACAAATATTAAAAAAGTACTGTCCTGCATGAGGGGCGCCCGGATTGCTCATGTGTTAGAGTGGGCGCCCATGTAGAGAGGTTTACTCCTCAAGGCAGCGGACCTGGGTTCGACTCCAACTTGCAGCCTTTTGCTGCATGTCACCCCCCCCCTTTCATGTCTTTAGCTGTCCTGTCAAATGAAGGCCAAAAAAATTACAAAAATGAGGTGCACTGATTTTGGACTGCAGTATATCAAGAACTTTTACTGACATTCTTTTATCACAGTATCATCGTATATTACCGTCTGGCTGTCATTTTTTGTGTTGATGTGCCACTGACAGAATGAGACACCAAACACCTTGTTCCTAGGAACAATGCCAATAAACGCTTTGGGTATGTGTGTGTGTGTGTGTTTGTGTGTGGAGGATTGCATGTTTCTCTTTTTACCAAAGTCTATGTTGTTCATTTGAACCAAGATTGAATCCCCCCTGATTTACTATCCATATTCCACAGTTCTGTGTTCCTCTTTTATAGCATGGAATACATAATAAGTTATATTTTGAAAACCATCAGAAAACCTTCAACCCTTTGCTTTAGAGCAGTGCATTTCACATGTTGGAAGTAGTAACTGATCATGTAAAACATGTAAATAAAACATATGAATGGGAAAGAATTACCACACTGTTAGAACTGAAGATGATTAATATAGAACGAACATGTGACTGAGACAAGTCACAAATGCTGTAGATGTTGGTTATGGAAGTTTACAAAAAATAAATGTTCACAGAACATTATTTCTCCAAAACCCACAACAGGTGTATTAGATTCTTACACACACAAATATTCAGTATATTGACAGAACAGTGTGTATGTTTGATTGCATTTAAGGGCGTGCCTGTATTTGTGAGTGCATGCGTGTTTGTGTGCCCTCTCTGTTACCACAGAAAGCAATTTAAATGGAGATGGTGCCTTGCATCTTTTTAGAGACACTGAACAAAAGATCTGACTACAAAATGAATGCAATCAAAATTCTCTCCCTCACTACCTCCCTCCCTCCCTCCCTCCCTCCCTCCCTCCCTCCCTCCCTCCCTCCCTCTTCATTTGTGTTATTTTCTATCTCTCTTGTTCTTCCTGCAGTCTTATATTTTGATGTATGACTGCAGAGATCCATACTCATATGAATACAAGCTAGAAAGAAATATGAACTACTTAAGTTTTCCTCAAGTCGAAGCAAGATATTTTATTGAGGAGCTACAATACAGGTGTGTGTGTGCGTGTGTGTGTGTAGATGGTGGGTATGTAAAGTGACATTGTACGAGAGAGGCAGAAATAAGAGAAAAGGAGCAGTTTTGCCCTCGCCTGCAGGATGAAACAGAGCTGTATTTCCTTCTTTATTGTGTTGTGTGTGTGTGTGTGTGTGTGTGTGTGTGTGTGTGTGTGTGTGTGTGTGTGTGTGTGTGTGTGTGTCAGTATTGCACGGTACCACTCAGGCAAAACGATTGAGGCAGAACTGATTGCAGTAATCTGTTAAAACCACCACATCACTGTTTCTCTGTCTGCCCATGAAGGACAGTTGTTTTATAATGCAGCTCATAATCTAACTGTAAATAGAAACACACACTCACACACACATCTCTCTTGTTGCTGTCAGCTAACATTGCTTTTTCTTGCAGAGACTAGCAGAGGAATAGGGGAGAGTTCATTATTTTACATTCTGAACACTGAAGTGCAGACAGCTCTGCATACAACACTGTCACCTTTTCGTTTCCACTCCATACATCACATTTCAGACTCAGCCCTGGATCATATCACCTACAGAAGTTCTTTGATTACACCTCTATGGTGTGAGGAGTCGCTGAGGGCAGTGAGGAGGAGTGCAGCAGCCTGATGAAGAACCACTTGAAAACAGGAAGACAAACGGTGACTCGTGTCTATGTCCACGGCGAGCAGATTGAAATATGGAAGATGGAAGCACAGCACAGAAGATGCTCGACGATTCCTCCTCACAAGGTCAAGTTATTTGTTAGAGATTTTACTTTGCTACAACATTACTCAAGCTGTCTGTTTAACCAGACGCCCACAAAGCTGCAAAGCACAGGCTCAGTGCTTAATAAGTCCTTCTGGAAATTGTTTTTTTTTATATATATATATATATATATATATATATAGAGAGAGAGAGAGAGAGAAAGAAAAACAGGAACACGTATTCAAGTAATGTACAAATGAGTTTTTCATCCATCTTTTGAAAAAAGAGAGATTCATTGTTTCTGGATCACAGGGGTGTTGAATTAATAGATGCACTGAAGTATGCCAATTATGTTATGACATTTTTATATCTTAATGATAAAAGTTACTACAGATAAGGTTTTGTGCTCAAACTAAACAAGAACTGTTATTGTGCTGCTGATATGATCTGAATACATTTTCTCCCTGACTGTGAGCATCTTCGTCTGTCCCTGATAACAAACTGACCTCCCCGTCTGCAAACTCTGGAACTCATCAAATGGCATTTTTCAAGTCATTCATGTTTGTTTTTTTAAGACCCAGGCCTCATTTTCTTTATAAAGACTTCATTTTGTTTCTCTGCTGGCGCCAATACAGACACGGTGATACATTTGGGTAACTCATTGGCATGCACCAGGCGGGTGGAGCTGACGAGGTTTATTAAAGGGATCTGGAGCCTGATGCTGTCTCCCCTCATTAACCTCGATAGCACCTCAGACAGGTTATCAGGCACACATACAGACACACACTCTCACAAACGAGAGATGAATGAGGGTTGTGAAAAGACGAGGTATGGATAGGGAGACTGAAAACAGAAGCTAACAAAAGCAAAAGGTAAATTCAAAGAAAGAAGGTAAATTGGAGAGGGGGATGAGGGCATCATAGATTGAGATTGATTGATAGATTGAGAAAGAAGGACAGAAACATTCATTTTGATTCAGATAATTAAACTGTGCCTTTTCCCTTATATTTTTGTTCATTGTGACTACTGGTCAGGATAACAAACATACTTTTTTTCAGATTTGGGAAACACAGAGTCCAGAACGTGTGTTTTCAGTCCAGGCAAAGCCTCCTAAAGCCTTCTAGGTTCAACAGAAATCCTCAATCACTGTGGAGCACTGCATAGCTGAGTTCCAGCTCCATTGAGATGCATATTCAGAATGAATGCAACTTGAAGTTATACCTTGAGTTATAGTGTTCTCGCAGCCATCTGTCAGTGCTCCAGATGATGAACTGGTTCGTTGATCTCCTACAGAATTAGGCAGCTGGCAGCTGGTCCTGTTCCAGCCGGTTACATGACAGATAAGCGGTCTTTACAGTTAAATTAAGATGAGAAAAGGTTACTGGGAGTTGGGCCTCATTTCAGAGGCCGTTGCAGTTAATTTTAGCCGACAAAAGGTGATCGTCATGTGGCAACGACAGTTACGTTTAGGCACCAAAAGACTAGTTAAGATTAGAAAAACATATTGTGGTTTGGATCAGCCTGTCCAGACTGGTACAGGTGTTAGCTTTTAGCTTTCATCATTTTTCTCCAGTACATGTACATCAGGCCTCAGCATAACATATCATCACAATACCAATGTCACGATACAATATTATTGCGATTTTAAACATATTGCAATTTATAACTTTTTTTTTCAACTTCAAAAATTTCCCAATTTCAAATTTCCCCAAAGGAAACTTTGTCAACATCTGGTTTAACTAAAAAAATCTCTCTAAAAGTCTCTGTTGGTTCATCTCACTTCAATTGTATTGCTCAAAATGGCATTGCCAAGCAGACAAATTGAATGACACATATATAATAAAAAGATTGACACTTGGCATCTGTGTATCCATATAGCATTGCCACAAAAAATATTGCAATACTATACTGTATCAATATTTTTCGCCACCTCTAATGTGCATATTAGGTAGACTTAAACCTTAGGATAATGAATTTGTTGCACTCCAGCAGATTTACCTTAATTCTTTCCATTTTGAGAAAAATAGCCTTTGTTTCTGTTCCAATTTTGATCTATCTGTAGACTCTGTAGGTAATGGTGCTTCCTCTTAATGTTTTCCAGCAGAATTATTTTAATGTTTTTGATCTTGCCTGCAGATACTTTAGATTGTTTGGTAAAAATAGCAATGAAGTATCCTTCATAGCCATATTACAGTCAATTTGCAAAGACATTTTTTTAATGTAATGGCATTCAATGAAAAACCACATGGTGTGTACCTTGTTATTTTATCTTTGCAATGTGGAAACTTGCAGGCAAGAGTTGTAATCTTGAATCCGGTACCCCTCTCTAGAAGCACAGAAGCAAAACTGAAAGCAGGCCACAGCCTCACACTAATGAATAAGCAAACCAACACATGCACAACAAACACAACATGCAACTCAGAAGGAAAGCTGACCTGGAAGTAGATCTGCTGTGACATGGGCGATTCTAGGATCAGACCTTTGGGGGGGCTCAGCCCCTAAGGATCATAGCATTGGTGACAGCCACACAGGATATTAAACCTGTTTCAAGGTTTGAGCCCCCCTAAAAAGGCTCTAAAATCACCACTTTGCTTTGATATTAATTTCACAACGACACAGGTTTACATGGGACTACTTTCTGAGTGTACTGTTATTTGGACTAAAAGGAATGAGTTTGAGATGATTTATGTTGGTTTTGGATTATCCCTATGGGCTCACACACCTTCTTATGAATGACGTCAGTCTTGCTGTAGTCCATGTTTCCAAAATCTTTTACTAGACACTTATGTCTTTAGACTCACATTGTCAAATATGGGAAATTCCCTTGAAGTGAGAGAAACAGTGGAAGTAAGTACGAGCATAGGAAGAAAATTGATAGAGAGCACACTTAGACATGGATAGAGGGTAGATGGGTAAAAAATGAAAGGTGACACTGCTGATTAGAGGGTTCTGCAACCTGACAAATGTTTCTTTACAGCTTAGCCAGGGTAGCGCGCACACACACACACACACACACACACACACACACACACACACACACACACACACACACACAGAGAGGTTGTGTCTTGTTAGTCTCATTAGCCAGGTACACTCTGTCTCTTTTCTTTTTCTTTCTACTCATGCTGACCCCCCCCCCCCACACACACACACACACACTATATGTCTCTACTGTTAAAGTTAACTGACACTTACTGTGTCTCTGCTTGTTAGCTTGCTAGCCCATTGACGCACACATGCACTCCTGTTCGTGCACGTTCAAAACACACATTGAAATACGCCTACACACACAAAGACAAAACATCAAACACACACACACGTGCGCACACACAGTCTGCGTCTCTACATCTCATCTTGTTAGCTTTGTTAGCTGGGCTAATTGACAGTTCATTGCTAGGTTGTTCTCTTCAAGCTGAGAGCCACTGACAACTTCAAGCCTTTTTATGGAGCTACACATTGAATACTCAAACAGTGTATTTTACTTCTAGTTGGCTCTTATAAAAAAAAGCCACTGTGAACCAGACATTTTCTCCCACTGTGTTTTGGAAGATTAGTGGAAAACATGATCACTTTGAGTAATTTCTTCATTTTACATGTTGACAGAAACTGCATAGGTACAAACATTGGTTTCTAGTGCTGGTCAGGTGCACAGTAAGTAAGATGGTTTTGCAGATCCAAAAAGACAAGTCTAAACCCTCTCTACATACCACAGTTGTAATTAAGACATCATCTGGTTAAAAACAAGTTTGTTCGTAAATGGTAAAAAAACTTCCACTGTCTTGTTCACCCCAAATTACTGGACCTTTGTGTTTACACTATGATTTTTGCAAGTTGAAGCCTGGAGTGGGACGAGAGTACCCTGGAAATCCAGAATTCTCATGAGAGCACAATTTGAATGGAATTTGAGTCTGAATTTCCAGGCCATGACAAGAGTAGAAAATCCCAAGAACAGGAGGACACAGTCCAACCAATGTAAAGTAATCACACTTTAACACACCTGTGCACCTGTTAGTCTCACTGTAATGTATATTTACAATAAAACAAAGATTTACCGTACATCATACACTACACTGCCTCTGTCCTGCCTGTCTTCTCTTGCTAGTGAGCCCTCACATCCCTGAAACAGACATTCAGACATGAACGCAGATTGAGAAAGGCCTCCTGTATTTCCTGCGGACCCTCTTATTCCCCACCTCTTTAACAGCTGCCCTTAACAAGCGTTCCTTGTCAGTCATCTGACCCTGCTATTCTCTGCACATCTGTCCCTCATTCCCACATCAATCCAAACCTCTTCCCCAGTGTACGATACCACTCTGCCATTCCCAATTGGTAGTTGTCAATGTTGTTTTGCTTCCATTGCATTGACGGCCATTCATGTCTGCCTGTGCCCTGTCCCTGTTAAGATGCCTGTAATGTGCCACCTGTGTTTAGACCTGCTGCCTGTCTCTGACCTGCCCTCCTGCCGTGAACAGGTTTTCTTCTTTGCTTTCTTCTTGCTGACTGTGAGCCTGTGTGACAGTGACTGTGTTTCTTTTAAGTGTCTTGTAAAGTCCCTTTAATTAAACCCTGTAAACTATGACAATGGCAACTGCAGTTCTTAGATATACCACGTTTGACTAATTGGCTATGGGTTATGGGTTACTATGGGTTAATTAATTAATTAACCCACAGTTAATTCTGGATTTTTTTCAAACTACCAAACATTACAGTCCACCATTCTACAATATCTGTATGTGAAACTAGCTCCTGTTCTGCACTCAGTCCTTTAAGAGATTCACTCACACTCAGGTGTTTTCCTTCAGTTATTCTGTCTAATTAAATGTCTGCCAGTTTGAACCTGGAGTTCACCAAACTTCATGAAGAACGTCAAATGTGTACATCTTTGCCCTAAATGTGTGTACACGCCAACACAGTTCTGAGAAAATGAGAGCGGTAAAATGGGTTAACCATGGTTGTGGAGGGCAGTAACGTAATATGGTACACAACGTATTCTGAACCTGTCTGTGTGCAGTCTTCACACTACAACTGTTTTCTTTTTGCTTACCATCAATCCCAACTCAGCCTCAAGCTGGGATCTGCCCTCTAAAAACTCCAAATGTAAAACAGGTTGCTGCTATGTTTGGAATTAAAGCCAGATACCTCACAGTCTCACTCACAGCAAACATTTTTAAATGAAATATCAGCTCATTTTCTATCAGTAGCAGTGCATCCAAATCATATCGGAACTGCACAGATGTCAGATTGATTAATCCTTGTTAAGATCTTACTGGCAGCATGACACTGATGGGAAAACAGCTAATGTTTTTTCATGTCTTTATCTTTCCAAATAGACAGGTTTTAAATGAATGCTGTGATTTCACACTAGCTATTGATTTTGTTTTGTCTCTCTTTTTAGTTGTTGTTTTGTAAGTAGTATGTAAGCGGGAGTTTGTCTTAAAAGTTGAAAGATAACATCAAACTCAATACCAATGTCTGGGAGCATAGCACTTTCATATGATTTCTCTGTCTGGAACCATTGAAGTCCCAAAATGTCTGCAATGCAAACTAATGTAGTGATCTGTGGAGCATTTTATCATGCACACATCAGCGCACTTGGATCAATCACTAATGAATTTGTCTTAGTCTGAGGGCCTTCTGGGGAAAATCTGATGGTTCCCATTCTCTCTTAAAGTTTATTTCTTCCCTTGTCTCTTCATCTTGCTCATTCCAGCTCACTTTGTCTTTTATCTTTCTTGTTTCCATTTGTCCTTCCTGTTTCTCTTCTGCTCTGCCTCCTTTTCTTTCTCAGCACGTTCTTTCTCTGCAGACTACGTTCATGAAACCCAAACTATCACTAATATGAGTCTGATTCATTCAGGCACAGTTTCACCCTCAACTAAGCTGTCAATCACAGAGCTTTTGAGGTCTATTACGTACAACACCAGGCAACAGTTGATTGAATGAACTTTGAATCCTCACATTTCTATATCTTTTATAAGTTTTGAATCAAACATAGTGAGTGCTGAGAGGTAGCCACGACCCCCACTGAACCACCGACAAATTCACAAGATAAATAAATAAAGGCTTGAACCTCACATTTTAATTGAGAGTATCCATCAATCATACATCCTTCATCTATGGTTCCTATCATTCTTAAATGTCCTCCTGGAGATGTAAATACAAAGTGGAGGCTGGGGGTGCGACCTTGACCAACTGCAACTTTGCTCATTTGAAAGCCATGATGTCTCTCTCTCATGGGTGGGCCAAATTCTCTGGACGGGCAAAGCAGAGAAAGGGGAGGTAACCTTTCCCTTTATGACCTCATAAGGGGAAGATTCCAAATCGGCCCATCTGAACTTTTATTTTCTCAAAGGCAGAGCAGAATACCCAGGGCTCGGTTTACACATATCGGCATTTCTAGCCACTGGGTGGACCATAGGCAGGCTGGGGGAACTTCTAATAATTTAGAAAAGTGAAATTTTCATGCCTTTAACCCCCTGAGCATCTTGTTTTTCCAGACCACCAGGGGTTTGACTTCTCACCTTGCTGCAGTGATGTTCAGGTGTACTGCAGGACACTGTTGGGTATGGTTGCAGATGCAACAAAGAACAGTTCTTCTGGCCACACACTAGAACAACTAGCAGTGATGCTGGGAATTGTCAGAGGTGAAACAGTCTTGACATTTTCAACCAGTGAGGGCAGCAAAACATTGCCTTTGAGCTCAATGAAGCTCAACACAAATTCTTTCAGGTAGACTTCTAATAACTTCAATCACAGCTCTCTCTTCCTGAAACTATTCAACTGTTTAGAGGCGGTTATTTTTAGTAAAACCAACCAGAATTGGCCAGGAAATTCCTGATCTAATCACAGCATCACATCCCTGCTTTAAATCCGTTTCTCTCCCTGCTGCTGCCAAGCATGCAACCCTCCTCCTCCCCTTCCACCTCCAGTCACCCTGGGTCTTCCTCCAGCAGAACGCTCCGTCGACTCCTTCGGTCTGGTCTTTGAGCTCCTTTGCTGCCGCCACCAGTGTCTAGACTCCATCGGGGGGATATGTCTTGGCTTCTCTACCCTTTTAAACAAACATTTTAATAACAATGGAGTCTAATCTCCAAAGACTAATAATACATAAATTGTTGCATATCTGCAACAAAGTCTCTTCTGATTGAAATGTTAAATTATTCTTTAAATAAAGCCCTCATCTTGCATTAATTGTCTGTTGCTACAGTATGGACAGCATTTTGATACTAATCTAACTAATTTGATACTAAATTCAACATAATCAAGAAAGAAGGTGTCAATGACAAATGAAGACACCTCCATCAGATCAAATGGCTGATTAAGTCTCATCCAATTCAGTTTTTTCATAATTTTACTTGTGCAAATACAGCTGACAACTGCTGACTTATTAATGCCTTGCTCCTGCCAGCCTCCACTCTGTTTATGATTTAAACTGTCATATGGTAAAGTAGCTGTTTATATTTATACACGAATATTAAAACATGGGGACGTATAATAAATGTACAAAGTGGCAACAGCAGATGGAATGATTGTATGTCAGAGACTATTATATTTTCTACAGGTACAAGTACTTACAGGCTTGGGTTTGGGAATGACTTTGAGTTACAGACTCAAATGAAATGGTGTAATGTTCTCCCACATAGGGGAAAACACACCAAGAAGAGTGAAGATATCACACGTGTCTTGACACACACTGAAAGGCATTCCATGAGCACATACACACAAACCTTAATTGAATAAAGCCAGTATGTCTTTGTCAGCAAAGCAGTTTTGTTGTCAGACAATAGCTGAGCTGATGTTGTTGCTGTTGTAATTATGCTTGGGCTCACAGGGAGCCGCTGGTTAAGCTCTTACAAGCCGAGAGTGAAAGCTGAGGGAAAACAGACATCAGAACAAGAATCTGTCCCACCGCAATGTTGTCACACAGAGAAGCAGAGAGACAGAGAGAGTGTTGGGGGAAATCACAGTCATCACAATGCAAAAAAGGTATTAAGCCAAGCCAAGTGAAAACTGCGAAAGAGGGAAAACAAAGCGGCACAGATTTGTCAGTGGGATAACAGACAGCACTTGTTGCTTTAATGCAATGTCATAGCTATTTGGGACCATTCTGCCACAGCAATTTAGCATGGCAGATGTTCATCTTAATGTTAATAGAATTTGAATTGAAATTAGAAAGACTCAAAATCTGCAGGATTCCACAGATGGTCTGCATCAAAACAGCAAATATAGATTATTCATTACTCCTGTTTTTCATTTCCGCATGAGATGATTTTCCGGCAAAACATTGTTTTAATTCAATGTGCTCTTGTAATTTCCAAGGGGGCGAGCAAGCGGTGCGTGCCACTTTTTAATTGAAAAGCAGAAAAGGACACATGAACAGCAGGGAAGGATTCAGTCCAAAACAGGTCTCTAATGTCTGATACACAGTCACAGTATTGAAAATACACACACATGCCAACACAAGATGGAGACATAAACAAGCACCCCCACACACACACACACCCACACGTTAACTGGCTTCCTTTGGGCCTGCCTGGGTTTACAAACTGATTGCGTCTGGCACGCACATAAGGATGTTTAAAATCATGAGTTAAAATATGAGACTCGACTCATAATGACACAGTGGAAATGTTTGTCCCTCAGTATTTAGATCACACACACACAGAAACACAGACACACACACAGACACACAGATACACACTACATATTCCAATCTATTTTCTATCTATGTTTTAGTAGTAAAATTGTGTTTGTGCTTAACTTTTCAATGCAGTGTTGGAGTGTCAAGGGTGAGTGAGACAGGAAATGAAGCCCTGTCCCATGGTAGATGCTAGATCGGATCTGCTAGACGTAGTGTTGACGTCAAAGAATGTGCCTCGTGGCTCACCTTATTCTGGTTTACCATGGTATTCTTACCTAACCAATCCCCACTCCCCATGCCATAACCCAACTATGTTGACCATTCAGATTATAGCAGATTCGGTTCAGATCCTATTCAGAAAGGATCTTAAGACTAGCCTCCCCAACTGATTATGACCACTTCTTCTTATATGCTCAGAAGGCAGATGGTGCTGAGGTAGTTTCTATGTAAGGGAGTAGGATGGTTGGTGGTTTCAGGACTGTACATTAATTGGGGCAAGTATAAGGAGAATGTCAACAAAAGACAGGACACACTCCTGGGCCTCCTACAACGCTCTCATTATGTCTTCAGTCTTATCTTGATCATTTTTTAATCAACTACGATTCCACTGTTACCTGTACCCAAAAGTGTGATCATGCCTGAACAGCAGCAGACATCTGCTGTGTCATTTTACCGTCCACTTTGGGCAGTTAGACCTTGTCATGACTTTCTGACATGCAGGGTAGAGGGTTGTAATGCATCAACTGACAGTTTCATTTCTAACATGTCTTTATTTGGATGGCTGACTGTGTCCTGCATGTCCTTTGCTATACATACAGTATTTGCAATTGCTTGGTAAAGCAATAACAAGCGTCAAGTATTTATGATGCTTCTATGTGTTAACTAGACATCCTTTTCAACCCTATGTTAAACATCAAACACATGAACCTTATTTGTGAAAGCCAAACACACTGCCTCTGAAGCTCTCTGTAGCATTTGCTAACAGCTTTTAGCTCATTGTTTTGGTTCCAGTCAGCAAATGTTGTTATAAGGTTGAGGCTTACGGCTTTCAGCAACCATTTCGCGCAAACAAGTCCAGTTTCTCCATTATTAAAAGATCAACCAAAGAAACCCTTTCTGTAATTTTGGAAAGGAGGTAAGATTACCAGAAATACATTTTCATGCCTGTGATTACGTGCTAAAGAGCTATCTGCTACATTCACACAGACAGTATAGTAATATAATACATATAGGGCTAAGTGGGGTTCTAATCAGTCAATCTTCCAGTCTGTGCAGTGGATTTTTAACTGGTAATGATCCAGTTATTACTCTGAATTATTGTCTGCCTTAATCAGCCCTACTTGACAGTGCTATGGAAAACTGGCTTCTGTCAGTTGCGCAGAACTTGACATTATACTGTATTGACTGGGTCACTTGTGCAAGGCAACTACATTTTAGAGTGACTGTCATTGCAGTGACCTTGTCAGTTAGAGTGGAGGGTGTACAGACGCAGCTGCTACTGTCAGCTAATCTATAGGTGTAATTAAGGATCAGAGCTGATGATTACCTGTCTGTGATCAATAATACACCCAGTCATATCCTTTCTACCTCAGCCATTAGAAACGCACACATGTAGTCACACACATACCGAAGCAGTGTAGCTTTGACTTGCCTTGTTATTGAAATCCAGAGTCTCAACTGTAGGTAGGTAGATTTGGAGGTACAGTCCCTGTGTACAGTCCGAGTTTATATACCATGCATGATCTGCTTTTAAAATTAAAAAAGGAACCTATTTCAGATGTGTGATGGAGCATAATAACTATCATCGTGTTCCATTTGTATTTAATAAATTATTATTATTATTATTTTCCCCCAAGGGCTGCTGGCTCAAACCAACACTCATTAGAGGCTCTTCAGGCAGAATGTCAATTATTAATTCTCACATTTATGGCCATCTATTAGAATGCATAGTTCATAGCACACAGGAGAGTATGTGGCAGGCTTTTCAAATACATTGCACAGAACAAACGGTTTTCAAAAAGGGAACTTTTGCCCTTTGAATAAGCCTTTCAAAACGGTGCCCCTTGTTGCATGTTGTTGAAAAATAAGATGGGATGTAAGATGGCTCATTTTCTTATTGTTGGCAACCTATTGCAATGCAAAGGAGCATGGACACAGAGAGGAGTCTGACAATGCATGTTGCTCATTTTGCTGATTGGAAGCCAGCAAAATAAGACTAGTTGGACTGGGCAGCTCCCTGATGTTTACCAATATATTTGTTGGAGGTACTGTAAGTGTTAGCATATACAGTACTAAGCTACATGGGAATGTACACATAGTATCCTTACAAGGACTAGATGTTAGAATCCCTTGATAATTCAGCACAAACACTGTTATTGGAGATGTCCTCTTGGATGGGTTTGTATTGGGGGATAACCCTATGGTGCCTCCAATACGCCACATCATTAGTTTTGCACCCCAGCCTCATTGGGTGTTTTGGCCTTTTATCACAATACACCCTCACCCGAGGCCGGCCCACCGCAGGCTGATCATACCTGGGTGTGTGTCGCACCGAGGCTCCATGAGGTCACTTGGCAGCCCATACAGTTTCCTTCCGCTTCAGCCACAGCCAGTGACTGCTTCTTATGGGAGCAGTTGCAAAGTCTTTAATGGTCATCCGCTGAGCCTGACCTCTGATTCCAACCTCCTTTAGCAGCATTGTGGTGAAATGAAATACAAAGCCCCCGCAGCCTACTTCCACTGGACAAACGTTTACCTTCCAGCCCTGGTCCTCTGCTTCGACAGCCAAGTTTGCATATCGCAACCTTTTCCTTTCAAATGACTCATCAATGGTTTCCTCTCACTGGACTGTCAGCTCCACTATAAAAACACATTGACAAGATTTGGACCAAAGGACCAGGTCTGGGCTCAGGCAGGTCGCTGCAATTTTGGGTGGGAAGGTGAGCTTCTGACTTAAGTCTATCCGCATTTCCCAGTCCAGGGCTGCGTTCAGTGGGCATGAGTTTGTAGACGCTCAGTTGGTTGACCGTGTGGGACTTCAAGATCCAGACTGACAAACTGGTGATGGCTAACCAACCAGACATCGTGTTGATCGACAGACAGCAGAAGAAGGCAGTAGTGATTGATGTGGCAATCCCAAGCGACAGCAACATCAAGAAGAAGGAACACGAGAAGCTTGAGAAATACCAAGGGCTGAAAGAGGAGCTAGAAAAGATGTGGAAAGTAAGAGCAACAGTGGTGCCAGTGGTAATCGGAGCACTGGGGGGGGGGCTGGGACCCCCAAACTGGGAGAGTGGCTCCAGCAGATTCCAGGTAAAACATCAGAGGTCTCTGTCCAGAAGAGTGCAGTCCTAGGAACAGCTAAGATACTGCGCAGAACCCTCAAACTCCCAGGCCTCTGGTAGAGGACCCGAGCTTAAGGATGACACATCCCCCCCCCACAAGGGGTGAGAGGGGGATTTTTTTTTCTTGTATATGTATATACAGTACTGTACAAAAGTCTTAGGCAGGTGTTATAGTCTTAGGCAGGTGTGAAAAAATGCTGTAAACTAAGAATGCGTTCAAAAATATAAATAATGACAAAATGCAAACTGAGCAAATTTTTCCCTTTTACCGCCAACAATGGCGTACCACAGGGGTACTTCATGGTCCACTACTATTTACAACATAGACACATATATTAAAATATCTTAGTATTTTGATGTATATTTATGCTGATGACATACTACTGTATTCTGTATTTACATACCAATCTTGGAGTTTTTCTATGTACTTTAATTTAACCTCTGTGTGCTGTTTGCACTTAATTGCAAAACATTGTGCACTCTCAAACTGTCTTGTCATGAGTCAAACTGTTAAACAGAGTGTTATAGTTCATCAGCAATTGCACATTTTATATTAATTATTGTTTTTTGTTCTCTTTTGTTTTAACTAGTTGTTGTTGTTGTTTTAACTATGCCTGCCCAGACACGGTAATTTTGAATATATTGTTTACTGAACCGATGAAGTTAGATAACATTCTCATAAGACAGGTGCAAGCCAACAAACTTGATAAAAAACTAGAAAAACTCCAATCACTGTGAATGTGGTATGTCTGATGTTTACCCACACTATAACCATAAAGACTGATGTAAGAGCAACATATTTACAAAAAGTTATTACAGAGCCCAGATTTTAACATGTGGTTAGTGTCTCTGTTATTGCAATGCAATTTCAGCTCACACATTTATATGCTTTTGATATCAGTTCATACTGAATAACAAATTGGATTAGTGTTGATAGGAACAATTTTTCTCCAAGTCTGGTGTCCCTGCTGAATACGTCAGATTACATTACAGGTGGAAGATTGGAAGGTACATCATCTGTTAAAATGAAAAGTCTCACAACAGACACAGATGAGAGATTGTTGCACGGTACTCAAAGTCAAAGCCTTTTAGCCAGAAAGCAGATTAAGTCTTGGGTGGAACGGATGCGGCTTTTATTGATGCTCCAATCAACTCATATATGCCATGATAGTTTACAGCACAAATACACTCTAATAGCAGAGTCCCATGCACACCAGTCTACACATTTGTATGGATTAGGGCTGTAATGATACACCACACCCAGGATTTGGTTCGTATCACGAGTCTTTTATCACTTTTTTTTTTTTTTTGGGGGGGGGATTACAGTAAATGTAATACAACTTTTTTTCTGCCACATGGCATCGTTTTATCATTGATTACATCCCACTTTGCAACTTAGTAATTTAGTAATACAACAGAGACCTTATTTATTGATATTGATTGATTTCAATATCGATCGAGTCGACACAAAAGATTCTATTGTATCTTAAAATAATGTTTCCAAAATCGTTTCAGGTCGAATGAGACATAAGAATAATGGTCATGGCAACAGTAATCCGCTTCCAACCTGTAGGGGGACCAAAGAGGAAAAGTGCTTTGGTGCCTACTGTAAAGGTGCTAACCCTCGGGAAACAGACCCAGGCACTCGAGTCAGAACAGCGGCCATTCCTTACGTTACACCTTCGTTAGTGTTACTGGTGAGTAAGCTAAATTTACCTGACAAAACGGGGATAAGGCACTAAAACGACCATGACATTGTATCTGGACGGGAAGGATAACTCTGGGAGTTGGAAGGGGTGTGTCGCGATTCTGCTTTCTCACTCCGCAACGCAGGTTTGTGGATCTAAGGGTTGCGATTTCGGTTTCATATTGCATATTGTTACAGCCTTAGTATGCATACATTAACGTGAATTCATTTCCCTTATTACAGCAGCATTCATCACAGAGAGTTAGGCCTACACCTCTATAGAAGGTGTACTAAAGATCTGTGAATGTAACACCCAACTGTAGACCTCTCATTAAAGAGTCACTGCAACTTAAACTGATACGAACGACAGCTGGAAGTAATCTACAGTGACATACTGATGGAGGGAGACTGTAAGAAAAGGAGCGGGAAAGGCAGGTGCTGCAGAGAATCGTGCATCGTTTTAGCAAATACAGATGATTATCACCATGCTTTTAAATATCAAAGAAACACATATTGAGTGAGGAATATGGGCTCTCCAGACACATGAAGACTCATCATTATAACACAGCTTCAAGATTAAAGAGAACCACAGACTGAGAAAAAAAAGAGAAAATTAACCTGAGTAATGAGACTAACGAGACAAGAAAGAGTCCGAGAGAGACATATACAGAGCGATAGAGTGATTGCTTTAAATTGGTGGGGGATAGTGGGGTCTGGAGAAATCCAATTAGCGGACCATCATTTCCAATGAGAGGATTCTTCAATAATGCAGACCAGGTCAAATAAACCAGCTCTCAATTCACACCAGAGATCTCACATCTCACAATAAACCATTCATCCTGAAACCATCTCAATCCATTTTCCAAATGGCCACAAATGCAAAGAGCAGCAGTTTACAGCACCCCAGGCAACCCCCCCCCCCCCCCCCCCCGCATGGTTAACCTCCCTTCACTCTTAGTATCTTTCGCTTCCTCTTTCTCACACTCTCAAATAATCATTTCCCTTCACCTCGTTACCCTTTTTATTTTCACTGTTTCTTTTATCTCCTTCTTTCTCTCTTGGTAATGGTAAAAGAGAGAGAGAGGAATAGTAAACAGCCAGTGTCATTAAAATATCCATTTAGAACAAATGGGAGACAAAACTAAAAAATGCTCAGAGGTAATTCATGCAGCTGGCCCTCGCAGTTTTCTTTCCCAGAGAAAGCTGACATTTGGCCATGGTTGTCCATTTGATAATTTAATTTAAAAATAAAACAAATATGTTTTTTTGTTGCTTATTATTTCAGAATTAAGAGATTTGTAATGTTCTTTCAGTTAATTGAAACCTTGGACCCTATTTCAACGATCCAAGTGCACAGCTTTAAGCGCATGGCGCAGGTGCGTTTAGTGTCCAAATCCACTTTTGCTAGTTCCTCGGCAGAAAAAGGGTCCGTGTGCCGGGCGCATGCTTCCAAAGGGTTGAACTTAGTGTCATGATTAACTCATAGGTGTGTTTTGGGCGAAACATGCAATAAACCAATCAGTGTCATCTCCCATTCTGTTTAATAGCCAGGTGTGTTTGTTCCTTGGCGCATTGTTATTATAATCAAGGATTTTCACCGTCATTTTTTAGTTTGTAATCTTTTGCATACAATATATATATATATATATATATATTATATAATATATATATACCCTAGACTTTCAGACTTTGTTTTTTTGCTTTGTTCCTCAACCATATACAGTACATAAACGATAAAGGTCCAAAAGAGTTTGGGCCTGTTGTTGTGGTCCTGAATTGTATCTGTATTAGTAGTAATCACAGTAGTAATATGTGATGTCAATATTTTTTCAGTGCAGGACGGGACATTGAAATACGGAAGAACATTTGAACAATCAAGGTGCCAAGTAGTATTTCCCCTTTGTAGGTGGAAATTCGTAAATAGTGACATAAGCTGATGGCATGAAAATGTCTCTTTATGATGTTTTTTAACATTAATGAGTTCCCCCAGCCTGCCTATGGTCCCCCAGTGGCTAGAAATGGTGATAGGTGTAAACCGAGCCCTGGGTATCCTGCTCTGCCTTTGAGAAAATGAAAGCTCAGATGGGCCAATCTGGAATCGTCCCCTTATGAGGTCATAACGGGAAAGGTTACCTCCCCTTTCTCTGCTTTGCCCACCCAGAGAATTTGGCCCGCCCATGAGAGAGAGACATCATGGTTTTCAATTAAACAAAGTGGCAGTTGGTCAAGGCTGCACCCCCATCCTCCACCTTGCCCCCCCTCTCCTCCTCAACAGCTACAGACACAGAAATGGCACATACTATGGAAAGCTCATTGTGGGACTGGCTCTAGTGACTGGAATTCTGCACTAAGGCTGAATTTTGGGAAAGAGACTTCAGATACAGTATTAGGGGACCACTAAGGTCTATATAAAAGAGACTTCAGATACAGTATTAGGGGACCACTATGGTCTATATAAAAGAGACTTCAGATACAGTATTAGGGGACCACTAAGGTCTATATAAAAGATACTTCAGATACAGTATTAGGGGACCACTAAGGTCTATATAAAAGAGACTTCAGATACAGTATTAGGGGACCACTAAGGTCTATATAAAAGAGACTTCAGATACAGTATTAGGGACCACTAAGGTCTATATAAAAGAGACTTCAGATACAGTATTAGGGACCACTAAGGTCTATATAAAAGAGACTTCAGATACAGTATTAGGGACCACTAAGGTCTATATAAAAGAGACTTCAGATACAGTATTAGGGACCACTAAGGTCTATATAAAAGAGACTTCAGATACAGTATTAGGGGACCACTAAGGTCTATATAAAAGAGACTTCAGATACAGTATTAGGACACCACTAAGGTCTATATAAAAGAGACTTCAGATACAGTATTAGGGACACCACTAAGGCCTATATAAAGAGTCTTCAGATACAGTATTAGGGGACCACTAAGGTCTATATAAAAGAGACTTCAGATACAGTATTTAGGACACCACTAAGGTCTATATAAAAGCATCCAAAGAGCACCATGTCATGGGACCTTTAAATATTATACTATTACATTTGATTAATTGTTGTTTATCATTTCTAATGTGATACTGCAATGCAGAGCTGAATCATTGACCTTTCTAGAAAAGAGAAGAAGGCAATGCACTTTTACATTGCAATAGTGTTCTCACAGCTTTACCATTTGAAGACTACTTAAATCTTTAAGTAGTCTTTTACGTACTAGATATACGTACCCCTTGTATTGGATTCAAATCCAAATGTTGCTGTAGTTCAATCCAGCATTAACCACACTGCTGTTTTAATCTACACATATAGTAAGAAATTGTCATTAAAAAATCTTTGAAATTATAAATGACATATTGTGACATAAAATAAAAAAAACTCATTTCCTGAGACATTTCCATCACTTTCTGTGCTTTGTGTGTCTGTGCACTGGTGTGTGTTCAATCATAAGAGTGCATGTGCGTGCGTCCGTGCATGCGTGCAACATATTTTTTGGAAGACAACTCATTCCGAGTTGGCAGAAGGCGCGTACCATGAACACAGCACAGGGATTTCCCTACAGGCACACACACACACGCAAGCACATTCACACATGCACAATTAATTATTTGGACTGAAAAGGGGTTAGAAGTGTTGAAGTAATATAAACACTGTTTCCACACACACACACACACACACACACACACACACACACATGTATCCTGGGACAGTTGGCTGGCTATGAAAGCAGCTCTCTTGGCATCATATCTGTTCACAACTACTTGACTGATTGTGTCCATGTGTCTTTTCTGTGAATGTGTGTGTGTGTATGTGAGCTCTAGTTACTTGCAGTGCAGCTTTCTTTTTTGCGATTCATTACATATTTCATGCATGTTTTCATTTTGTGTGTGATCATACCAAACAATCGGAAGCTTGTATGTATGTGGAAATGCCTCCTGCTGATTTAAACCCTTTTTTAGGTGTTTGTCTGAAACTAGTTGTATTTTTCCTTTCAGTTTAGCAGTGCTTGCAGTTTCCCTTTACATTCAATTCTAATTTCCAATCACATGTGGTCGCTTAAGACACATTTGAGGTGAATACACAATGCCACATGTGAACTAAAATCCATCCATACATTTTTTCATAGGGCAACAACACAAACACAGACAGACCAAGTCGATCTGTTTCTTCTATTGATCTCAGAGTCTCTCCATGTTTCTATGTTTCATTAATGCTGAGGAAGCTTCAGATGCTAATCAACAGCATTTTTTTAGAGGAGTAAAGAACAGATGGGTTGCACTGGGGGCAGACCTCACTTTAAGTCATGACATTGTCAAGTTTATGTTTATATTTGTATAAATGTGTCCCCATGTAGGTGCGTTTAGAGTTAAGATTTTACCTTAACAGTTCTTTTGACATTCCACACACAAAGAGAAGCATGTTTACCTGTTTGGTTTGTAGTAAGCATGCACTTACTTATTAAGTTCAATGTCTAACCTTAACCATCTAGCGAGCATATCTTGAGCTATATTATCTAGACATGACCAAAGAAGCATGGATATAAATACTGCAACATATGAATTTATGGATAATAGTCTCAAGGCCCGTACACACCGGGACGAATATCGGCGGGCGTTATTCGTCAGCGTTTTTCGCGCGTTTTTTGTGTTCACACCCAAGCGATTTCCGCTGACGATGAGCCGAATGAACATGCAAATTCATTATCTGTCACTAGATGGCGCTTAATGTAAAACAGAAATACCCCCGTACATAGGGTGGCGCTGCGCAACTTTGCGCATCTGATACTCGCTTGCAACTCAGAAGAAGAGAGCAAGTATTTAGAACATTTCTTCTAAATCAGGTATAGCTCTTTATGTTCCGAAACCAACGAGACCAGCAGCTCAACATTTATTTTGGACATCGTGCTTTGCCTCTTCCTCGTCTTGTGGCAGTGATGACGGTGGCGTATGTCTTCTTCGTTGGTGTGCTCGGTAAGACCGTTTTGTGCTTGAGCGTCGCCAAGTTGTGTTTTAGTGTAACTTCAGAAGCACAAGACACGTGAGCAAAAGGGCCGATTTCATTGGTCGGATAGTTTTTGACGCGGTGCGTCAAACCAAAAAAACAAACCCGAGGCGTTTTTAAAAAATGACGCTTTTACGCGTGGCGTTTTTCGCGTCGGTGTGCACACTCTCATTGACGCCCTTTGTTTAGTCATGACACGTCGGCGAATATCGCGCGCGAAATTCGTCCCGGTGTGAACAGGCCTTCAAGCATTGCAGGGTTGCCAGTCAGAGGGAAACTCCGAAAAAAGTAATTTATAGTAAAGAGGTCAAATACACAAAAGGACCATGTATTTCCACATAGCCCCTACTGACAATAAGAATAACTCCAAAGGATTTAGCAGACACAAATAAACCCCCATACACAAAAAGTAGTTCAGTACGGTGTATTATACAACCCAGTACCCAAACCAACCCCACAATTCACTTGTCAATAAATGAATAATTTTCTTTTACACCAAAAAAAAAGTTATCTTCCGGATAAATTAGTATTTCCTCACAAAATCAAAAACGGTTCTCTTCGAGATCCCAGCAAACCCCAAACAAACTGAACAGTCAAGTTCCCCGCCAGACACCAAAAACTAACGTGGTGACACCTCTGGTGTTTAAATAGACTATCTTTGGGTGGAGTTACGAGCCAGTACACCGATACCGCTCCAGAGACTTTACAGCGGTGAGCGTGGTGTTATGGCTCCTTGCATAATCCCAGAGGAAGGTGGATGATGACTAATCCGTTTAGAACGAGCTGAAGAAAAACAGATCTTTCTGCTCGTTGCCAAGGGCTGGCAAGCTACGGAGACACTCTCAGAACGGACTCTTCCAAAGGTGAGTGACAGCGTCATCTTGATTTGCAATTGCTGGCATCGAGGCGGTCTGGGGGCGTGGTTGTGACGCAGGACGTGTAGGACAAAAAGGCGGGGATCGCTGCAAGACCGAGGTCTCAACTCTCAAGAACACTTTTTAAAGGTGTCAACTCAAATCTGTCATTTCAGCTTTCAGACTTTAACCAGATCTGGTTAGTTTGTTAAGGATTATTTAGTTTATTTGCTACCAATGTTTGCCAACATTTAATTGTTAAGCGTTAACTGCTTCACTAATTAGCCAGCAAGCGCATTTAGCTAACAGAGGCCGAAAAAACAGCTGCTCAGCTAACCCCTCTCTCTGCTCATAAGGCTGTAATGTACTGCTAAAGGCCACGCATGCAAAACACTTTGCTGTGTCACAGGACATTAGCCTCCAATTGGAAAGAAATCTACCTTGTCAGGTTATTTGCTTTTTATTTACTGAACTAACAAACCCTTGTAACATATGAAGTGTCTTTTACACATACTGTACCAGGGTCAACAGGGTCCACAGTTGTTTTTGTGAAGACTCTTTTTACTCTCATCCTCTCTCATATGTAAGAATCTCTGTATGGATCTCGGTTTTTGTTTTCTTTTGCACTCACTCTGTTGTTGCGTCTTTACTCATTATTTTACGTCATATTTCTCTCTCCATCTGGGATCTAATGCAGTGTTTGTTCATCTTGATTTCAATCCCCATCCCTTTTATCTCTTTGTGTTACGGCCATATTTTCTGTGCCTTTACTTCCTGTCTGCATCCCTATACCATCTATACCATCTCTCTCTCTCTCTCTTCTTTTTCTCTCGCTCTCTCTCTCCTCAAAGGGCAAGTTGCAAATTCCTCGATATGTCAAGTAGGGCAAACTCAAGAATGATAACATTCAGCTCAGATATCGCTGCGGTCTTAATCGCCACCTTATTCGTATTTCTTATGCAGGAAATAAGAAAACAGCCTTATTACGTTTGCACCAGGCCTATGCCCTCTCTGACTCGTTCTCAAGTTGTTGTTGATGGAGCGTTTTGTGACTCAGAAGTCCGCTGCAAGCCAGTTTTATTCACATAACAAACTTGTCTGTTTGTCACTTCAGAGACAGAAATAGAAACAAGACTATAAAAACAAGTGATAGAACGATTACATCATGAGCTCAGGGAAAGTTTGCTTTTTTCTTTTAATTGGATTGCTTGAGGCAATTTCCTGAAAAATCTAATCTAATCTTTTTTTTTACATTATTTATACAGAGAAAGTTGGCTAAGCACACATTCTCTTTTGGAAAAAAATTTGAATTCATGAAAGAGTTGTATTACATATGATCATTTCTTAATAATAAATTACACATTAGCATATTTGCCAGTTTTACAGCAAGCTGACTGTTCTGATACAAATGAGATTATTTAGTGCTTCTGAGAATGAATTCTTCCATTATGTATACAAAACATCTAAGATTACAGGTTCATTTGCTGCGGTTTACTGACAAATTACACACTTAAAATGCATTGCTGATATAGTCTGTCTATGTAAGCTGCCAAATAGACCTGCAAACACATCAGAAAACCTATTTATTCATTTCTCACATCCAAATCAATTTGGAATGCCTCAGGCTACCAGTAATGTAATAATTTGACTTTGTATTTCTAGCTAGAATTTAATTTAAATATCAAGAGCTCAAAAATAGTTATGAAACAACCGTGTGATTTCAATAATCAGGACCCTGCTGTCTTTGTAAAGTTTTTGTGTTACACAGAGCATTGTTCAGATTTTCCTAATGCAGTTTATGTTTCCAGCTGTGGAGAACGTCCAGTGAATTATGAGTCTTGTCTGTCAGGAATAGGACTGCATATCCAACCTTGATAGTTTTAAGTTACTGACAGATGTAGCTCAGCGTAAATTCTTTCAGGAAGACCTAACTTTTAATCAATGCACTCCTAAATCCATACAGCTGTTTTCCAAATAAATGTATATATTATCATGCTGTGTAGAACTGTCGCATATCTGCCAGCCCAACGTCACGTCAACACCTGTCGTCATGGCCGCCGTTGATTACGGGAAGGTGTTTACATAGGTGGACCATTCAATGCAGTTGGCTGAGAGAAAGTGAAAATGGAACTCATGAGCAGAAAAAGTGTTTTTCAGTCAAAAGAAAGTGATTCAAGTCATGCTACATGTTTAATTTGCAATGCTGATTTGTCTTGTGGCGAGGACCCTAAACAACACACAACATAGCCGCTGTTACAACATTTGCGTATGAAACATTGAAAAGAATGCGAGTTGCGCATGAAGGAATCTACAGACAGCAGGCAACATGCAGCAACAGCAGATCCGGCAAAGAAAGGACAGTCACAGCTGAAAAGTTGTGTTAACCAGACAGGCTTGTCCCGGGCCGTCTCTCGGCAAATGAGTCTCCCTGCAGCGGGAGCGGAGCAACCGAACAGCCGGCTGCTGCTCATTAGCTTTCTAATTTCACCCACCGAACATGCCTTCATCATACACTGGTTAGCAAAAATTTGGCATCTGGCGATAGCGATGTGCTTTTCTACAATGTGAAAAGAGAGTGTGAATTCAGCATTAAGTTGTTGATTAACTATTTTAGAGGCTGTTTACTTCATTAGTGTGTTTACTGTGTTAATGGACGGGAGTAGGATTTGGTATCCGGTTTTCAGATTCGGCAGAATCTTAACCAGTGGATTCAATATTCGGCTGAACCCAAAAAATCTGGATGTGCATCCCTAATCTTAACCTAGTAGTTCTTCTTTTAGCCACAATTATGATCATTTTCTAAAACCAAGAGACCTTTACTCATAGAGGTGGTAAATCACAACACAGTTATTTCAATCTCACACATTTTTGTCATTCCGTTTTCGGCACTGATAAATGTTGCTCCGCCGGCAACAGATCAGAAAACACACTAAATTGTTTTTTAAAGGGTTAGTTAAGTAATTTATCAGAAACACATTTTTTTTCGACATACACTTTGGTATTGAAATGTTCAGACAGATTTGGTTTACTGTAATTTCATCTATATGTTGTATTGATCAGTGTGTGATTTCTGCTGCTGAAGCAATACAGTAGAGATGAATTGGGTTTAAAGATGGCACTGAACACTGAACAGCAAATGAACATCTGCAATGTCCATGTCTAGTAGTCTAGGTCTTAGTGTTTGAACCTGTTTCCAATGCATTTCAGCTGGTTTTGAATATGTTCTATAATAAAGTTGTTTTTTTTTATCTTAGTGCAGCTACCGGCCTTATCTGTTCTTTTTAAACAAATGTTTCACTTGTTTAACAAAATAGAAGTTTTGGGGAGAATTGATTTGACTTGAAAATATTAGATTAGATTGTTTGGGGTGTTCATAAGTGCATGTATTAGTTCAAGGTAAATAGGAGTAAGTGTGTCTGTGCACCGGTTTGTGCAATCATAAGAGCGTGTGTGTGTGTGTGTGTGTGATCTCCCATTAATGGTGTTTTCATTGATGAATCCTCCAGTCATGTGGAACTTCGTTTACCCACAGTGCCTTCAGGGGCGCCATGGCAACACAGTAAGTAGGATAAATGACATCACAGCTACCTGCCATCACACAGCTGGAGGAGGGAGGGAGGGAGAGAGAGAGAAGGAATGACAGAGCAATCATCAAGAGAACAAGATCATTTGGGTGCGACGGAGAGAAAGATTGAAACAGATGCCGGAGGAATAAAGGAGTGGTGCTGTGGTGGAGGACAGAAGACGGATGAGAGAGTGGAGATAGAAAAGGGAGGAAAAGTGTAATGGAGACGTTGGGTACAGGAGTGTTGAAGTGGAAAAGTGTGAAGGATTTGCATCTACTGTACATGAAACTGTAATGAAATCAAGTTATTGTGTAATATTTAATCATCAATAATAATCATGTATATGGGACATGTCATCAACTTGCCCAATGTCATTAAAGACGTGCTGTCTCCCTCTACACCTGCCATGAACATGAGTATAGTCTCAACGAGATGTAGCTGCACTCAACTTCAACCCTGGCTCCAACAGAATTTGTTTAAATTCTACTTATTTGCTTTTCCAAATATGCTTTGAAGGAAAGATAATTTCTGCATGAGGAGGTTGGGGTTGAACTTCTGGAGGCTGCATCCCACATCTTAAACAACGTAAGGTCATTCTTTTCTCAAATCACTCATCTGCCAGCGCATTCTATTAACGGGCTCGTATTAAAATCGTACGAAAACTCTGAGACCGCCGGCTGGTCACGTGACATCGGCTATAGAGCTCCGTGCTACAGAGCAGCAGTTGCTAGCTGTTTCAGCCGCTACAGAGCTCCGTGACGCGGCTACAGACCTCCCTCACAGCTCGCCGTATCAGCGGCAGATAGTAGATGTGTTTAGCCGCTGCAGAGCCACACTGGCTAGGGTGCTCCGCATGGTGCTCAGTCAGGTCACCGATAGTTGGTGGTTCGGTTTCTGGAGAATAGGTGTCTGAGCACCGGGTATAGAGCATCGAGAGCTGCCGGTTAGGGTTAACTGAACATCACCGGAGTGAGCATAATGCTGCGACGACAGTTAAGTTAAGGCACCGAAACGACTAGTTAAGTTCAGGAGAAAGAACATGGTTTGTATTAAAACACTCCCAAGGAGCATGTATCTCCTGGGTGAAAGTCTTTAGTTTTCCCCGGGAAGCGAACTCCACTGAAAAGTCCTGTGTGTTAACACCCAACCATCCTTCCCACCCACCTCCTACACGGCCAGCAGTGTTCTTATACAGCAGCAGTCAATGTGGTGTGTACATAAAAAAAAAAAACATGAAAATCCTATGAATTACATTGCTCATCTTTTCGTAGCTTTTCTAACGTATGGTTCATGAGAACAGGCTGACTCATATTCATATCCTTTCAAAGTGGTGTGAATATCTTATTGCGTATGTTGTACGCCATTCTTCATTTAAAAGAAAACCATTTAAAATCTTTACCTGCTGATGGCCTGACTCAGCTTATTTTCACTCCACAGGGTACCTTTACTGTAATGGATGCAGGTCTTATGGAGAAGAAATTACTTAAATAAATGTTTCACTTCTGAGAAGGAGCTAGTAGCTCTAATGAGTTTTGCGTGTCCAGTACTTCCTGATTGAATAAACATGCAAAAGTATTTGCATTAATGTGCCACTTTCCATAATCATAAATAATAAACACCCACCTTTACTGGAGGTTCGGGTAGGTGACCTGAGTAACATCTGTCTTTAACAGGTGTTTGGTCCATTTCCTATATATCATTAAGTCCATTTCAAAACACAGCCAATAATAATCACCCAAAATGAATGTTAATACAGGCAATAAGGGGGCAGTGTCAGTCAGTCACAATCTAACAGGACGTCACATTCAGTGCAAAGGGAGCAGGAAGTAGCCTATAATAGACTGCAGCTCAGCAAACACTTTGATGTTAAGTAGATGTCAAAGGGACGGCCTGTACCAACACTGAGAGCCTCTGCAAATATAGTATAGCAATGAAAGCTGAGACGGAGACCGCAGTCGCTCATATCTGCCAAATGGACTGCTTTGTGATATCAGCACCGCCGCATATCAGTGCAAAACAGTTCCCAAAGCTATTCTAATAGGATTTCTTTTTTACCTTCCCTGTTTCATTATACAAGACATTGAGATTGATGTTAAAACTGCATGTGTCTGTCAGTCTGATGTTTGCTGAGGGACTGTAGCTATCACACTCTATAAATACAAAAACAATAGTGGTTTTACAGTATTATGCACATTTAGGAAGCAGATTGTGGTGCACTGGAACAACGTAAAAATAATTTATCTATCTATCTATCTATCTATCTGTCTGTCTATCTGTTGATCTATCTCTGACACAGGTTGTGAAAACAAATTGAGCCCCGTAGCACACACTTTGAGCCTTAACTGATATGGAGGTTCAATACAATGTATACTGTCATATTATTTCATGAGTCTTGATACTGATCTCATGATACTAGGTCCACTCCATTACCCATCATTCCTCTCTCCCTCCCGAGATGGTTATCGGACATCAGTGCGCCGCTTTGCAAGAGAATCCTTCACCTTGGCAGTCTCCTTACCGTGAACAGGTAATGGATACACAGGCAGGTGAATGCACTGCAAGTCAGTTTGTATTGGCTTCACACATGCACCGAACACACACACACACACACACACACACACACACACACACACACACACACACACACACACACACACCTCAGAGTCTGTTAATGCTGCAGACAAAGGAGATGCCGATCGATCCCTGGCAAGGCCAGACATGAGAAAAGCACTATAGTCAGGGAATAATGCCACACACACACCGCTTGGCTGCTCGCAGGGTGAGTAAACGCTGATGGAGGCAGCGGTATGAAGGTGAATGCTTTGTGATTAGAAAGCCCTGATGATAGAGGAAATGTTCACAGTCATTCTGCTGGCAGTTACCAGCTTGCAGGCCAGGAGGTTCATTTATCAAAGACTCTTACCAGGGTCTCTGTCAGTATTCTCAGGGTCTGTAATAAAACTTGATGTTTTGGAGCCAAGTGGGAGGTTGCCAGGTTGGCAAGGTGCAGGTTTTTAAGTCTGCCAACACTGACACCGGATCAAAAACACCCACAGTATGTTTGTTCCGGCTGTGATTGAGCAAGAGAGGGCCAGCAGGTAGTAAAGTCTCAGACTCAGTTGGGAGAGCTTCAGACTTTAAAGCGAGGGTTGCTCTGATTTATTTGATTGTATCTGTGGTCTTGAATTTTGAGTGAAGTTTTGGGATGTGGCAGAATAGCTGGATGTTCAGTCTGACATTAGAGCTGTGCTGGAAATAGGAATTTGCTACTCTGTCGTATTTTATTATGACTTCTCAGAGATTATGAAGGACTTTAGGGGTGTGCTTTTCCACACCAATGCTGTGAACGTTGAATGATAGCTTTATCACCTGAATAATATACTGATGTTATGGTTTTAAGTACAGAACTCAGTTGAAGGGGAAAAGCTACAAAATGTTTTTCAGAATTTAATGCAACCTAAAGTTTTTAGTTTGAGTTATTTTTATGTCAGTTTACCTGCATCAACAGAAATTAAATGTCTGGCACAAGCAAGGTACTTTCTAACTCCTTGAACAGTGATACAGCATAATATGAAGGAATAGGCAAAGAAAAACGGGGAAAATAAATCTTTATAAATGAGTCAAGCTCTGCAAGAACACTAAAATAATTCACCAGCAGCAAGCCTGTAACATTTCATTTACAAAGCACTCAACGTAACCACCAAGCTACCC
This sequence comes from Etheostoma perlongum, assembly GCA_026937815.1. Lineage (NCBI taxonomy): Eukaryota > Metazoa > Chordata > Actinopteri > Perciformes > Percidae > Etheostoma > Etheostoma perlongum. The sequence continues at coordinate 26,558,806 of CM049387.1, read as the reverse complement.
GCTGCTACTCAGACTTACATGCACAAACACTCAAATACATTTTGGGCTCGCATCACAACTCACTCCAAATTTGGGATTAATGAGTGCATTAATTTTAGTGTTAAATGAACTTTAAAGTTTCAACTTTCATATTATGATATAGCATATCTCGTGCAAGGTTGGAAAGACTACACTTAAGAATTTTCTTTGTGTATTGTATTTATACTCTTGACTACACAACGTTTTTGATTAAAGTGAGCGAATACTAGCCTACTACCAATACTATTGTGGGGTCCCACAGGGCTTGGTGCTTGGCCCTCTTTTATTTTCTCTCTATCTACTCCCACTTGGTTCTATTCTCAGGAATCATGGCATTACTTTTCAATGTTATGCAGACGACAGACAGATCTAAGTCCCCCTCACAAAATCTGATTCCAACTCTGTTAACCCACTGCTACAGTGTTTACATGACATTAAAGCTTGGATGTCCTTACATTTTCTAAATTTTAATAAAGAAAAGTCCAAAGTCATGGTCTATGGTGGCACTTCTGTATTTAATTGCAATTTTGGTATTCCAATCAGAGCATACAGATCAAATGGGGGGATGTGTTCTCTACTCCGTTTGGTGTTGGTAATGGTGTCCGTCAGGGGGGGACACTATCACCGGCCCTCTTTAATATTTACATGGATGACCTGTCTGACCAGCTGAGACAGTGTAAGACAGGATGCATGATGGGTAACATGCTAGTGAACCATCTTATGTATGCAGATGACTTGGCTCTTGTCTCTCCTAGCAGTGCAGGGTTTCAGGAGCTGTTGAATATATGCTCAAATTATGGAGTTGAATATGATGTGAAATATAATGCCAAAAAGAGTTTGGTTATGATCTGTAGAGTGAAAGAGGATAAGGACCTTATTTTTCCATCTTTCCATCTTGCGAGGCAAGTGCTAACGGTTGGTTGCAAAATTAAGTATTTGGGTCACATCTTGACAGATCAAATGTCAGATGATGAGGACATGTATAGGCAGCGTCGCATGTTATATATTCAGGCTAACATGCTTGCCAGAAAGTTCTCCTGGTGTTCTGATGCTGTCAAGATAAACCTCTTTAAAGCATATTGTACAGCTTTTTACACTGCCCCCTTGTGGGTCAAGTTCAAAAAGGCAAGCTTCAATAAGCTGCGGGTCGCTTATAATGATTGTTTGCGCATTTTACTCAGGAAACCTAGGTGGTGTAGTGCAAGTGAAATGTTCTGTCAGGCAGGAGTTATCACTTTCTCTGCTTTACTGAGGAATTTGATGTATAAATGTATTGGTCGCTTGAATTCTTCTTGTAACTCTGTCATTTCCCATCTGATTGACCCGAGGCTCAGTGCTTTGCGATACCAGTCCCCCTTCTGGGGCTACTGGTATAGCTGTCTTATTTAATTGGTGTCTGTCTTGTGTATTAGTATCTTTTTTTTGTTGTTGTTGTTGTTGTTGATGTATTTTATGGACCCTGAGTCTAATAATAAAGGCTATCTATCTATCTATACCACATAAACTTGCATTTTTACCTTCAGTTTTACCTCAAGTATAGCTTTTTAGTCAATAAAAATCCAAAATAATTACTCGACCCCTGTGACAAAACACTTTACTGAAGCTGGTTGAAATACTCAAACCCAAGAAATTATGTATCTTCATATTTGAATTTTGTGTGTATGTAGATTTTAATTAGACTGTACGCATTACTCCAACATGTTATTTTTCCAAGTCTGGGATCTCCACCAGAATTGAAAAGAAATGTGGAACATGTTAGTGTTTCTGTGTTTTCTGTTTTTACTTTATTTTGGTTCTTGTTTTTTCCTGCTAGTTTCCAAGACTCTTTTTGTTTTTGTGCATTTCTGGATTCATTAAATCATTAAAACTACCTTCAGTATCCGCCTCTGCATTTTTGGTCTGCCATTCATCAACCCTACTCAAATATCTGAGTAACATCTCAACATAGTTAGTAACATAGTAACATCTATATTTATATAGCGCTTTTCTAGTCTGAACTCAAAGCGCTTTTACATAGTACAGGAACCATTCACCATTCACACACATTCATACACTGTGGCCGAGGCTGCCGTACAAGGTGCCATCTGCTCATCAGATAAACATGCACACACATTCACACTCCGATGACACAGCATCGGGGGCAACTCGGGGTTCAGTGTCTTGCCCAAGGCCCTGCAGGGCCGGGGATTGAACCATCAACCTTCCAATTGGCAGGCAACCGCTCTACCGCTGAGCCACAGCCGCCCCATGACATCACTGTTATCAGATATTGTGTTGGACTTTTAAACTCTGGTGGATTTCTGAGGACTATGGTTACCTGGTCCTCAGATCTCTGCAGGCTAAATCCAGACAGCTAGCTAGACTATCTGTCCAATCCAGAGATTTCTGTTGCATGACTAAAACAAACTTTGGATGTACACGTGTTCCACTAAAACTGGTTCCTTCCCAAGGCCAATAAACCAGAGTATGTTTTTCTCCCATCCCGGAAAGCTGTGTGGACTAGCCAGACCCTCCTCTGCAGCACTGTGGTGAAGGAGCCCTGGCCCAATTTAAGCCCTGGTTATACATTGCGGGTCATAAATTACAAACTGCAAGGGGATTAGGAGATGCTGATAAAATTTAGGTTAATTGCAATAACTTAGACACGCAGTAGTTCCTGTAAGCAGCCAATTTGTTACCTATCACATTTACTTGGCTTCCACTCTGCTGGACTGTGAACAAAAACCTCTAGTGGGAGCTTTGTTGAAAGTTTGCCAATGAAATTAGAGCTTTTGAGAGATCACAGTTGCTTGTGAATCACAGATAAGGGGTGACATAGAATGCACTTATCCTATATGAGTGTTTGGATAAAAGCATCCATTAAGTGGTCCATGTTGAGACTGAGTGGAGAAGCTCAATTAGTCCATCTGAGAGAAAAGAACAGCAAGATGTGGCTTCTCACATTTCATATCCATCCTGGGTTATGTTTATGTGTAACACAGGCATCGTAGGCTATATAGGGTTGACATGACTTTCAGCACCGGTTCTCTGTGCAGCTTTATAGGTTGTGCAGGGATTCAAGAGTACTGTTCAGACATACATTATCATTGTTTTAGTAGTGAAATCTAAGTGAAATCTAAGTGCACTTAATTACAAATTTGAGGTACTTCACTGCAGAATTTCTATTTTATGCTCCACTGCATATCGGAGGCAAATATTGCACTTTTTATGTGTATTTCACAGCTTTAGTTACCCTTTTTCTGCAGATTTAGATTAATACAAAACTATAAATTAACATACATTCTAATTTATTATTATGTATTAAGCTACCCAGCATTATATAAAATAATTAAAAATAGCACCACTTTACCAGATGCAGCATTAGTAGTGATTACATATTAATGCAACACTATAATCCAGTAAAATAAGAGTATTTTTACAATGTTGTACTGTTACTTTTATTTAATTAAAAGATCCGAGTACATCTTCCACCCCTGGTCTTCTATATCTGTGCGTCGCAACCTCCTCATCCCCACACACCCACAACTTGTATTTTTCCACGAGAATACAATGATTACATTTTCTTTTTTCCAATGTTCAAAAGAGTGATTTACTTTGGCATGTAAGGGTTACAAAAATTCAGAGATTCCAATATTTTGGGCGGGCCAGTGCAAAACTGAGTGGGCCATTTTCAAAAAGACGTAGGAGTAGCAAAAAGGACAAACATCTATTTAGACAACATATACTGCATTACAACGGCAATAGCACCACTGTCTAAAATACGCTCAACCAACAAATCTCAGTCTAAAAAGATTATACAAAACAATAAAGACAAAAACCTGTCAATTTTAACCTATTCAGGCTAAAATGCATACCGGCAGCATTGGCTCTGTTATAAATTAACCATTTTATTGCACAAAGTGGCAACTAAACATGAACCCAAACAGCACAGAAGGCGTTTACATACTGCACGACATAGAATAGCCTACATCAGACAGAAATCGCACATGTAACATATTCTTGTACAGTCATAACAGCGTTGTTGGTTCAGGACTATGGTCAGCAGTAAAAGAAAATCTAAGAATGAAAACTTCCAGCCAAGCATTGTTTAAATTATGAAAGAGAAAAAGTGGCCAGCAAGGCCCCAATTCTTAGACACCATTTCTTACAAATAGGAAGGTTACAAGGTTACTTAAATAGTAACGCAAGAAGCATGAAACCTGTTTTACTTAATGTTACCTCTGTGAGGGCCTCCTCTGTCGCTGATGGGCTGTCAGCTCCGCTGGGGAAATGTCTGCACATGTTGCAAAAAAGCTTGTCCTTATTTACACTCTATTTCCTCCAAGAAAACTGTCCATACCACTTTAAAGAGAAACCATTGTTGTTGCAGTAACTTTTAACACTACATTGCCAAACACATCCATGGTACATTGTCTAAAAAGCCAGTTAGATAACGTTAGCTGCTGAAGGCATGTTGTTATCATAGAAACCGCCTACGTTCCAAGGCTTCCTAATTGTTTGATCCTTGTTCTATGATTTAAATAGTTTCCTTTTAATCAGAAGAGAAGACACACAACTACACACACACACACACACACACACACACACACACACACACTAGTTCTGTTACTATTTCTGTTTTTACATACATTTAAATATTTTTCATAGCAAAACGTATTCTGATCAAACTTGGCTGGACGGGCCAGTGAGCAAAGTGGGCGGGCCACTGCCGCCCTGGCCCATTACTGACTACGCGCCTGGTACAATCTTTCTTGTCTTCCCTTTATCTAAAAGAAAACAGTGCTGCGAGCAAAACTGTGAAATCTGTTTGCTTAATAATATGAAACCCAGGGGTTAAAATACATATTTCTCTTTGTGGTCAGTCTCTTGGTTCTGCCCTGTGATGCACCTCAGGAGGCAGGCAGGCAGGCAGGCACACACACACACACATGCACAAACACACACACACACACACACACACATACACACAGAGTCAACAATGAAATCAATGTTCACAGCAGGATCTGAATGGACTGTGCTAACCCAACTAAAACTATTAGTCTCTAATGGGGAAAACCAACATGAACGGGCCTAGTACTTCCATAGCCTGGCTCAGGATGGGGCATTAACATACCGAGTGAATACTGACTGTCAGCATGCTATTAGCAATGTGGCTCCACGCTGGTTATGGAAATAGGATTGACTGCTGGATCATATGGAGAGGGTTAGCATGCTAGCATGAGGTCTATAATAGAAGTCAATTGAAGTCAAAGTGTGTGTGTGCGTGTGTGTCTGTGTGTGCGTGTGTCATGTGTCATTGAAGAGTCCATAAGCAAAACATTGAAGGACAGATTTCCGTAGTACATTTCATGCAATTTGCACACAAGTACTGCGTGAAATTAATAAAATATGAAGGTAGTAGCTCATTAAACTAAGTCAATTCAAGCACCTTCGAGTCATATTTTTGCATGTCAGAACTCAAAAAACAACATGAATCAAAGCACTAAACAATTAATTTTACAGATAAGTATAACTACATACAGTGGAGACCAATAACAGCCATAAAAATGAATAAATATTGAACTTGCATTGTTCAGTTGACAAGAAACACAACTCTAAATAAATAGTTATGTTGCTCTGTTTAGTAACATATTCACAACATTAACTAAATAAGATGATTATATGTCAATGGTGTGTTTACGACTGGTTCCTATGCTCCAGAGTGGCCCAAAAAAATGTATTACAGTAATGCTACTTCAATTCAAACAAAGACAGACCACTATATGACCCAATTGGTCAGGCAGATGCTGTCATGAGCAGGTGGACAATGGAGGATGACGTGCAGTCCCAAGGTAATTGAAGTAGTACTGTACTGCTGCTCTCCTCCCTCACAGAACCCAACACAAGCTCAGTGTTTCCACTGAGATATTAGTCTGGAAAACATGTACTGTGACTGAAAATGGTTTCAATCTGTTACGAAACCAGACCAATCAGCCGATCATGGAGCACCGTGTTTTAAAGTTGACTTATGCATTTTGTTTGTAGGCTTGCTTGCATGTATAGTGCTACAATTCAGGCAGTGACACAAATGTAGCCCGTTTCTCACTTTAGATTTATTTAGCAATCAATTTGAGTGATAAGTTAGTAGGAATGTGTCTGTGTAACTGAAACAGCTGACATGTTTTTGAAACTAAAAGCTAAAATCTGTGACTGGTTTCCAACATGCAGAATTCATATTTATTATAAATGTCGGTTTATATATCACTGTGACAAACTTTCAAACACCTGTCAGTTCACTCCCATCCGGCTGAGTATTGCCACTTGGTAGGGATCTTTAACCTACATCATATTGAGGGTTGCACTGAAATGTCTTTCAAGCTCTGCGGACAAGAATGTGAACTTGATCAAACAGGCCTCTAACTGCCCTGGACATTTGCTGTAAATCACATGCTTCATAACCTAACCAGTATGTATTCTTAAGGATGAACGGGGATAACTGGACTCTACACTGACATTTTTCAGCTTTGGATATTCATCTCTAACATCAGCCAGTTCCTTTGAAAGTACGGTCTTTTCAGATTTTATCATGGCCTGCAGATCATTCCGGCTAAATCTCTCTGAAAACTGGACTTTGGCCATTTCAACATACTGTAATTTATGCAAAATCATGGATATTGTATGTGAAGCTACATCCTCCTGTTCACACATTTTGACATCATCTGAAAGACATACTGTTATCGCATAGTTAATGCATTATTTAAGAACAGAATCAATAATGTGTGCTACCCAAAGTTAAACATCAGATTTTTTTTAGATGGATGTATGATGTTCTGACTTCATTGTCTCCCTTCATTGCTTATTCCAGTTAAAACACAGGCCTATAATCCACCAGTGTTATTGGCCATCATTCAGTTTGAAATTTTTCTCAAACATTGGTATATCTATTGGTATATTTGTGCACAGTGTAAAATCACTGTTCAAAGATTAATTAAAATTTGGTTTAAATGAACAGATGGTAGCCCAATGTTTGGTTGGTCCACCAATCTTTTTGTCCAGATAAAAATATGTTGGAGTGCATGAAATACTGATAGAATTGGTCTTTAGAGGATGATCTTGGACCTGCAAGTCTACATTTTTAGTACTTGATATATCTTAACATCTATTGGATGGATTGGCTTTGCATTTGGTACAGCCATGTATGGTTCCCAGAGGATGAATCCTAGTGACTCTGGTGATCCTTTGACTTTTATTCCAGCATCACTCGCAGGTTTTTAATTCAAAGTAAAATGTCTCATCAACTATTGAAATAGTAACCATGACATTTGCTACAGACATTTATGTTTCCCATCACTTTAATAAATAACTTGCAAAAACCAAAGTAATGACTACACCTCACAAGTATCATTGGGCAGCTGTAGCTCAGGTGGTAAAGCGGCCATCTAACAATCGGTGATCAGTGGTTTGAAGCCTGGCCCTGCTGTCCAATGTCAAAGTGTCCTTGGGCAAGACACTGAACCCAAAATTACTTTTATTTTTGATGTACATTCACACACCGATGCTGTGTTGTGTGCATGCTTATTTGATGAGCAGGTGGCACCTTGTATAGCAGCCTTGGCCACAGTGTATGAATGGTAAATAATTCCTGTACTAGGTAAAAACACTGAGTAGTAGAAAAAAAGGAAAGGGTATATAAATTCAGCGTGTTTACATGTTCAACATGCCATTTTTTGTATTCATCTAATACTTTGGTTTATGACCAAATACCTGCAGAACTAATGGTATTCCCATCAGTCTCAATTGTAATTTGTGTTCAGTGCCACTTAACAAATGTTAGCATGATACCATTCTAAACTAAGATGGTGAAGATTGTAAATACTATAGACTACCTGCTAAACATCAGCATGTTGACATTTTTCTCTGTGAGCACTGGGCAGATTAGAAATTCCTTTATATCATAATATAGAAGTTGTTTCTCTTTCCTCTGAACCTCCAAAGTGTACTATTGGTAGGCTGCAAAGAGCAGACAGAAAACACTACCAATATGCAATGATGAAAGACAATACTGAGGTTGTCTGTGACTGCTAGTCTCACCTCAAAGCCACAGCAAAGCTCCAGTCACACAGAGGCAGACAGCTACAAATATATTTATTTTGTAATGTCTAAAAAGTTGCACATTGCAGCTCTAATTTACACTGACAAAGAGTGGTGTCATGACATTTGTCATTTTTGTCACTGATATTTTATCTATCCACGGAGTGAATTCCTTAGTATACTGTTTCAGTTTATTTCATATGACAGAGCTGACAGACAGAGGGTCAGTGTCAGCAAACAAAGTGACACTGAAATGACAGCTGGGTAAGTTAGGGAAGATAACATGAAGTCACTGGGGGAAGTTTAAGGGTAAATGTCAAATGGGTGCTATTTCTGGATTGGCTACTGTCCCTGATGCTTATATTTGGATGAATTGAGTGAAATTGCAAAGCATATTTAATCAGAACTAAACCTGTACTGTGTGTGGAAGAGTGCAACTTAAAATTAGCTTTTTATCAAAAACACTATAATTAAGACAGGTTGGCAGATAGAGAGCAGAGAGCTGACAGTTGGGCATGTTGTGGGAGACAGTGTTGGAGTCAGTGATTTTTTTTTTTTTCAGAATTAGTGTGCCAAATGATGACATTTGAATAATGTAATGGTGAGTAAAAAGCAAATGTCACTGAGCCACCTGTTGTCCTATTTGCACCAAAATGGGTATGTAAAATGTGGCCATCATACCAAACTTAAGGTAATTTAAATAATTTAGCACTCATGAGTCAAGTTTTTTAAATGACAGCATTGATATGTTGTCACAATTCAGGGGCAGAAATGGGCATGACTTATAACAGGAAATGCAGATCAATGACAGGATTGAAGCGGTGTTAAGTTTTTGAATGTGCACGTGTACGTTACTGACGTAAGTATAATTTTTTTCTACGTGGTCACATTTACACCTTAAAACTAATTAGCACATTTGAAATTTTCACCATGGCACCTTTAGACTAACCTGATGAGCCAGATGGTTTGCTATACACAACCACCTGAGAAGCTGTCGTTGGAAACTGTCTGGAAAAGTGCAGGCACTCTAAAAATAATACCTGGCAGGTGACTGGATGAACAAACTGTCTATCACGTCCACCTTTGTTGTTTTAAACGAACAGTCGCGGCATTCACACAGCTAACCACGCCCGTAGCTGCCACTAGTAAGGGTAAATGTTGAATGGGTGCTATTTCTTGATTGGCTACTGTCCCTGATGCTTATATTTGGAAGACTTGAGTGAAATTGCAAAGCATATTTTATCAGGACAACCTAAACCTGTACTGTGAGTGGAGGAGTGCATCTCAAAATGAACTTTGTATTGAAAACACTATAGCTAAGACAGGTTGGCAGATGGAGAGCAGAGAGCTGACAGTTGGGCATGTTGTGGGAGACAGTGTTGGAGTCAGTGATGTTTTCGTTTGTCTCCTGGTGAGTCAAGTCTAACCCCAGATGACTCCAATGAAAACTGTGTTCCTTCAACAACTAGAGAGAAATCTGACTCTAGGCATCCACCGGGCCGAGGCAAACAATCCAGAAGTAATAGGTTGGAACTCAGCTCATGACCTTTCTTGTCATCTCCGATCTCCTTTGTTGTCACTCACAACAACATGAAAAAAACAGAAATACCTATATCAAGGTTTTCTCTGCCACTGTACGGTTTAGGTGTAGCGCCCAAGGCGTTTTGGGTAGCACCTTAACCTAATTAATGAAACTAAAAGACTTTCTCAGATCTAATGACTGTACTTGGACTTCTTTAGCAAGTTTTTTTATTTAAGCTTTTAGAGTTTTACTTTTTGTCTGGTCTAGCTCTTCAAATGTTTTAGTCACAGACATCGTGATAATAACCCTCCAAAATGATGTGAAAAAGAGACACAAACCGACCACAAAGGGACACAAAGCGACTACAGAGAGACGCTAAATGACCACAGAGACCCAAAACAAACCAAAGGAAAACAAAAATGACCAAAATGAGACCCAACACCACTACAAAGAGATGCAAAATCCCACAAAGAGACACAAAATGCGTCAGGAAATTACTTTTCTTTAATTGAAAAACGTCACATTTACTTGAGGAAGGACGGCTAAACCCCTCGCCAAATACGCTCACCTAAGTCTTCCACAAACCGAGGGAAAACACTGTATGTGATAGTCAGAGTACAGCTGAGCACGAGTCAGGGGGAGAAGCAAGGTGAAGGGCAAACTCCCCATTTACTTCCCCTTAGTAAATCTATCCTCTAGTTTCCGATTGTGTTTAAGGCCTGGGAGATTAGAGTTCCAGTGGTGGACACAAGTGTAATCCTGTGATCAAAAAGGATGCTAATTTCTCCTGCTCAAACACAAAAGTGTAGCTCTGACCGTCAATTTTTAAACAAGAAGGGACAGAAGCCCAATTGATACAAGGCTTGTTACATCATTCTTGTTATATAACACAAACATTCAGAGGGAAAAGGAAGGTTGTTGCAATGATTCCCTGGACCAGAAAACTAAAATGTCTTCTACAAGCAAGAGTGCGGTGTTACTGACAGCTCATAGGACTGAAGGTGTAAAATTAATGAGTGAGAAACAACGCTATGAAGATACCTTTGCACGAGCAGAACATAGCATGTAATTAAAAATGTGAGAAGACTGCAATGTGTCATTGGATTTGGCAATACTGGGAAACATACAGAATTAGCAAGCCAAATAATGACATTTGAATAATGTAATGGTGAGTAAAAAGCAAATGTCACTGAGCCACCTGTTGTCCTATTTGCACCAAAATGGGTATGTAAAATGTGGCCATCATAAACACACATACCAAACTTAAGGTAATTTAGATAATTTAGCACTCATGAGTCAAGTTTTTCAAATTGACAGCATTGATATGTTGTCACAATTCAGGGGCAGAACTGAGCCTGACTTAGGTATCATTTTTTTCTACGTGGTCACATTTACACCTTAAAACTAATTAGCACATTTGAAATTTTCACCATGGCACCTTTAGACTAACCTGATGAGCCAGATGGTTTGCTATACACAACCACCTGAGAAGCTGTCGTTGGAAACTGTTTGGAAAAGTGCAGGCACTGTAAAATAATACCTGGCAGGTGACTGGATGAACAAACTGTCTATCACGTCCACCTTTGTTGTTTTGAACGAACAGTCGCGGCATTCACACAGCTAACCACGCCCGTAGCTGCCACTAGCTCCTCAATGGACACTGATTGGTTCGGTTCGTCACTGTTCGGACACAAACGCATTACTTTGCGTGATCTCGTTATCTCTGCCGAGCATGGTAACATTCAGCATGCAGAACCCATTTTAAAGACAAGAATCTTGACAAATACAAAAGGCTTTAAAGGTGCCCTGCCACACATATTTTATTACTTTGTGGTAATGTCTGAAGTTCTGCCATGGAACATTTTTTTGTGGAAAAAGGCCTTTGTTACCTTGGTTACCTTGTTTCTAGCGTGGTATAGAAAGCCTGCAGGAAGACTCAGCTCGATTTGTGCCAGTTCTTATTAAAATTCGACAAACTAAGCTGCTTGACTCTGATTGGCTAACAGCTAGCCAATGAGAGCCTGGCTATCAGTATCCTTTACCCTAGAGCTGACAGAGGAGGTAGCAGTTTATCTTCACATTCACAACATAACAAACACATATGGACCTAACATATTTCAAAAAATGCAAGTAAAACGGTTTTGTACGGCAGGGCACCTTTAAACACTGTAACCCTCACTGCTTGCACTGAATAACAAAATGCCATTTTTTTAGTTTCAACACCACAGGTTACTGCCACTGTTCTATGTCACATACTTTTATCAAAGTATAATTCTCCAATGCATTTGAATTGACGAGTGCCTGACATTTGCTGTGTCTGATTTGATTTCAGTCATCTGAGTGCAGCACGCTGGCTCTCGTGTGTTTGAAGTGGGCAGTCTCTCAGTGTGCTGTGATGGGAGCTTTGATCCTCGCTGCTTTAACCTTACCTGCCCTTCCTGGCATTTAGACTGACATGGATGGAGGATGTGTTTCACGCAGCTGTCCATCACTCCCAGCAGTGATCCCTGACTCCAGGTTCGGGTTACATGTTGCATGCAGCATATACTCTGATTTCTTTAGTTATTACACTGGCCCTTTGAGAAAGGCTGGATTACATGTACAGTATTTCAGTGTCATTAGGGTAGAGTTACAATTTCACTTAGCGATTAGGAATCGTTTCATTTCCCTTATCAAATTTAGGTTGAGTTTTCAAGGTTTTTACTGGCTTGCAGAGAGCACATTAGCCAGACAGCAGCAGGAGTGTCTTTTTGTGCTTTCACCCATTTAACTTAATCAAATTAATCTTAATTAGCTGCAGCTGACACAAGGCTAAACATAAGAAGCCCTTTTCTGTTGGGTGATTTAAAGGGTGTTTTCCATATAAATTCAAAATTCAAAACATTAAAAAGTAGCTCAGCAGCTAGAACCTCCTGGAGGGAAAGTAGGCTTTATAACAATTCTAATAGTTGGTAGTTGGCAGTGGGAGTGCTGGAGAGTTGGGTAATGCACAGAAAGTGTTATTTTGTATGTGACAATATACATTTTTCAGCAGAAAGACATGAAAGCTAGGTCAATCGACTACAGCATGGCACTATTTTTGTGTCTAAAATGACATTTCCATTCAAAAGCATTTTGTTTTTTAAACGTTGGCAAATAAAGCTAATTATAACAACCATGCCATATAAACCAGTAGCCATACATGACACAAAATATGTATTCTTTCACATTCCTTGTATAAAATAAATGAGTATGGAAAAGAAAGAAAGAAAGAAAAGAGAGGTTTGAGGGGAAAGAGAGAAAGAGAAAATGGGGGAAAATGTAAAAAGAGGCAGAATGAGAGTGGACAGCAAAGAGAAAATGACAAACAGATCAAAGACAGAACAAAGGAAGATGAATGAGACCTTTGAGTGCTCTCAGTTGTTTTTCTGTTCTTTGACAAACAGTGATGAATGATGGATGAAATAAAAAGAGACGATTGAGGGGGAGAGACTGGCGTCCCTGCAGGCGGCAAATGAAGAAGTAAAGTCTTATTACACTCCAGTCTCCCACCAGCCCCCTCTGCAGTGAGTTAGTGCGTGTTTACAGTACGTGTTTGTCTGTGTGCAACCGAGTAATGCTCATGTGGATGAACATCTTTTCTTTTTCAAAATGTCAACTTACATTTGAAGATAGAAATGAAAGACCAGTATATCCACCGAGATTACCTGAAAATATGTTCTTATTTGTACATTTGCAGCAAGAGTGTGCATGCTGATTGTGTTTCTGTGTTTGTGTGTCCTCTCCCTGTCTGTCCATGGGGCTTATTACTCCGGCAGGGTGGTAATTATTCTGCTAATGCTTAAAGTGCAGCTCCCTTTGAAGATGCTCTCATCATCACTTTAATGCTTTAATCAACGGTGTGTCCCCACTCATTTACAACTCTCCAAGTGGCTAATTAACCAAAATTCGAAGTAAGACAGCAGGGACGTGTGCGCATATGCGCGGTCACAGAGGAATACATGGCATTGTAACAAAGCACTGTGACAATGCAGCAAAGTGACAGAAGTGGACAAATCACAAAGATGCGTGCACATGAGATGTTCTCCCCCTCGCAATGTTAAAGGGAACCAAAGTAGTGCTTTGTTTTGGAAATGATCTAATAATTTTAAAATGTGGCACTTAAACTGATATACCAGCTCAGTAGAAGACATGAAAGCAGAACATCTTGGATGAAGTATTACAGGAATAGCAAGTGTTTTCCAACATTTTCACACTGTTTGAGCATATTGCCTCCGCACAAATTTCTTCTGTCAGGCCATTAAAGCGTTATGGCTTCATGAGGAGAATGCAATGTGCATAACACTGCTGGAAAGTTCTGGAGAACTTAACTTAAAAAGCTACAAACACCATGTTGAAATGGTGTTCTCTGTGCAGATTACCCCAAACAATGAGTGTGTGCACTCGTGATTTTAAAAGGCAAAGATTAAATTGTACTTATGATGTTCACTGTAGTAAAAGGCCATGCTCTTGGTTTGACTTCAAGCAATGTGGAGCCAATTTTCAACACTTTTAGCTTGGCGTTGTTGCAAAGAACAATTGATTACATATACATGTACATTTGACCTGTTTTATTTAAACAAGCCTGTCCTGTAGGTCACTCTCGTCCACTCTGCTGCTCTTCAATTCCATTCTTTGCCATGTACTATACATTGTACAGATTCATGGTAATGAGCTTCATCACTTATGTTATGTAATAGCTTACCCACACATGCACATTCCTCCTGAAAGCTTCAGTGGATCAGCTACCTGTGGTAGGTTGTGTCACACTTAAATTAAAAACGCACCAACATTGTACTTCTATAATAGTTATCAGGCTATTACAGGTTGTGTCTCAATTAGGCTAATAGCTTTTAATATATTTAGCAGCTGTAGAATCTGAACTCTACAGTTCATTTATCTAAATGAGATCATTAACTGGAACTAAAGCTTCATAGTTGTTCAGTCAGGACACTCATGTTAATTGTTTTAATCAGTTGTTGTAACAATGGGCGTTGTAGTTTGGCAGTGTGGCTCTGCTCCTGCAAGCTTTACACAGACTGTCCTACAAACCTCCCTGGCAGAGTAAAGAATCTGACTTCTTGTTCCACCTCTGATGGACTCGTCACATTTAACTAGCTTAGTCAACCAACTCACAGCAAACTGATTATTGTGTAAATGTAGAATATTCAGTGTTGATATTTTGCGTCAAAGCTTTGACCTCTTGACTTAACGCCACACAGCAGGGACTAATGGAAAAAATTATTTTGGTAACCATAGAGCAAGTTAATGATGGATATTGTTCCCATCATGTTGTTAGTGCAGTTTGAGATAGATCATACAGTACATGTATGAATTGGTTACCACGGGATCAAACTTTATTTAACTTGAATGTGAAAAGGCTTCCTTTCTCCCTTTTCGCTAGGTCATGTTCCCAAAGTGATTACGGTTCAGCTTGAACCTTAATTTCAGTGTAATGTTGTAGGTTATTGTTTAAGTTTATTTGTTACTATATTATTGACATAGACCTGTTCATTAGGTTTATGGGTTCATAGTGTTTTGCTATGGTTCTGCCTGTGTTGTGGGGCGTAGATCAGCTGCTCACTAGCTTATTTGAGGTGAGTGCATGCAGGTATGCCTCTTTGGGACCTTTCTGTAGGGATGATATTTATTCATTTTCATTTTGGGAAGAGAAGCCAAAAATACTTCATTGTACAATATTGTTCCCATATTTACATTACAAAAAATACCCTCTCTGGTGCTATATGAAACAATGGCCTGTTAAAGTTGGAATGAGATTATAATGGGTCTGGGGCCTTTGGCTAGTCGGCCCCCACCAGAATACTTGTGTGTTTTAATAAGGCTGGTTCCCAGGATGCATGCTAAATTTCTCATCTGGGTCTCTGGTATGAAGGGCTAAAAAAGCTTGAATTAGATTTTGACAAATTGTTTTGACTCACTCTCCTTAACTCTCCATAAGTCCCTCTTGCTGTTGTAGCATTCTTTACAGGACCGTCTGGATGTAGTGATTTATTGGTGTTCAGCATCATCAAGTCAGCCTGGCTGTCCTTGAGCTCTTTCTCCTGTGTTTCTGATGAAACAAAAAAGAAGAATAATGGCTGGGAGACCTCACTGGAGCTATGATTAGTTGTTTTTTTTTAAGTTTGTCAAGCTTTTGTTTCATATTAGTGCTAAAATCTCTCATGGGAGTTCTCTCATGGGTATTCTGCATACCCATTAGAGCGACAATAACGATGCTTTATCTATGTTTTTTTCATATAATTAAACAATATATGAGTAAAGAAGATTGAGACAAAACGATTAGTATTACAAATCCTGTCTAAAAACATAATTTTACTCTCAACACATTATAGTTGCCTTTTGATATTACGGTCATTTTGCTGTTAAACTGTTGTCCTTCTGTTTTATGTTCATTGTGTTCTTCCTTTGTTTTTCTGATTGTACAGCATTTTGGTCAACTGTTGTTTTATTACATTTGGATTGGATTACCATTGGCCATTATGGTGTCTCATCTTCTTCGGTATACAAGAGTTTTCCTAAAATGTTTTTAATAACTTGACCTAATGGAAAATTGTTGCAATGTAGACATTGTTGCATTCAGTTTTATGCATTATGTACTCATTGTCGGGTTGCAGATGCATAGTAGGTTTGATGGGATGTGTTCTATCCTCGCATAAGTCCCATAGTCAAAGATATGAATGACTAAAGAGAAATAGCTGGATAACAGCCTACAATGCCACACCAAAGTCAAACTGAAGTCCACATGCTGCACTCACATGCAGTCACTCCTACTTATCTTTTATGGTTATTCTCTGTTCAAGCAATAACATATTGCAGAAAACACCCTTCAATTCTCCTGTTTACAAATACAGCAGTTTCCAGATATGCAACTGTAATCACTACGGCTTATGAGAGGGGTTTAAATTTCAAGTAATTACTGAGTCTATCTGTCTGCTGGGGCACAAAGACAGCTTCATGTTGAAGCTACAGCACTTCAAAACCTGTTTGGTCAGACATGATAGGATGTATAATTATCAGACGATTTGGCCCATGGAGAGGAAGTGTCTCACCAAGCCAAATCAATGATAACGGATTATGAGCTGCATGATGAAAAACAGTGCTTAAACTGCACTGGTTTTAAACATCACAATTTGTTTTTCTTATCATGGGGATTACCAAACAGCAATTTCATCAAACAGTTCATGGCTAAACAGGGAACTGTGGAAAGTCTGACAGAATTACCTGAGTGATGTTGGTCCTGTATTATGAGATGCTGTGGGAGATTAGGCTGTAAATTTAAACAGAAAAACACTCACGATAGTGTCCTCAAGGGGCGAGTTTTTACCAATTTTCTAATTGGACACTTTGAGGATATCTTGCGCACACTGGGTAGGTACCCATTACGAATCTGCCCAGTTTAAATGCACCCAAGAAACTAGTATTCCATTCAAACTGATCTGCTCCGACAAAACAACACGGGTAACTAGATCAGCCACAAGGGATGAATGTAGTCCTCCACAATGCAAAAGTGCATCTGGGAGGACATCATTCCCATTTGTGACTATAAATCAGTGGAATACTCTTCCTACAGAGCTAATTTCATGCACTAACTTGCACTCATTTTCACGCTTAGCAAAGCATTGGTTGTTAACTAACCAGACTCCCACTACTAAATGGATGTGCTACATTACTGTGTGTTTGTGGGGTGGGATAGGGGGACAATAATCTCTGTAGATTTTTATGATTTAATTTATCTGTATTGTATATGTAACTGTAAATCCTTAGACAGCTATTAATAATTTTGTGCACGGTCCCTGTTCAAATACATAAATTACAATTACTACCTCAGGCTGTGTGTGAAACGTTCCAGGAAAAAGCTGCAAAAGTTGACTTCTCCCACCTGAACTGCAGCTTGGGACTGCGGTGTGTTGGGGACTATCTACATGTCAGTCTAGCATGGAGATGCACAGTGTGTGGTAATTAAATATGTGCATAATGTGTATCTGAAATGTATCTGAATATAAGACAAAAGTGTGTAGAAAAGGCATCTTGAACTATGATCCATAGAGTGGAGCAATGTGAAGATCAATGGTCTGCAAGACAATGGTGATGCTGCATTTGTCCCAGTGCTGTTATGTCTTCAGCAGTGCGTTGCTATGGAAGGCATTTTAATTAAGTTTGTGAGCTATCTTTCTCCCCTAAAGGGCTCAAATACAATGTAACACTGCATGGTGTGTGTGTGTGTGTGTGTGTGTTTGGTGTGTGTGTGTGTGGTGTGTGTGTGTGCAAGACAAGGCTTTGGTAGTAGTAGTAGTAGTAGTAATGTAAACATGAATTTATGTGTGTGCATCTATGCATATAT
Source organism: Etheostoma perlongum (assembly GCA_026937815.1). NCBI lineage: Eukaryota > Metazoa > Chordata > Actinopteri > Perciformes > Percidae > Etheostoma > Etheostoma perlongum. The sequence continues at coordinate 26,540,816 of CM049387.1, read as the reverse complement.
TATTATATTATCTGCATGTAAACACTAATGAGATATGAGAATGTTTTTGTGTGATTTGGAATGAAAACATGTTTGTTACAATGAGTTGGCATGTATGCAGAAGAATGACTGGATGATTGGATATGACTTTTGCGTCCGTGTCTGTTTGCCTTTTAAAGTCTCTGTGTTATTAAGAGGCGCTGAAACTGAAACTGGGTGTTAGTGTGTGTGTACGAGTAAGATACTGTCACTAGATGTTGACACCTAATTATGCACACAACCTCATTGATTGTGATTACGAGAAAGAGAGGAAAACAAAGTTAGTCAGTGAGAATAAATATTTCTGCATAGCAGAAAGAAAGAAAGAAAGAAAGAAGTGGGCTGGATACAAAAAGAGAAAGGAAAATCTGCTGTCAGCGATGGTGTTTGTTGGTAGTTGAGGCTATTTATCTGACTGAAGCCAAATGTGATCAGTGCTTCCCCTCCCCTTCCCCTTGTCTCCGTTATCAGTGTTTGATGCAATTAATTCTACCGCAGGGCCCGCTCGCCAACATGAGATAATCTTGTGAGCGAACACCCAGGGAAATATACCATGACCCTGAAAGATAGACCGAGAGAAAGGCAGAGATGGAACAATCAGAAGTGTAAAGGTAAAGACACGTGATAGGAAAACTAAAAGGTGAGGAGAGATGGATCGAAAGAAATAAGTTGAGAATGATTAGAGAAAATGGAAGGTGGAGATTAAGAGAAAAGGAGAGAGATAGAAGGAGGAGGAGATGAGACAAGAAACAGATTCTGAGATCTGATAGATGATTTTACATTTCATCCATGAACATGCAGCCTGGAGCTGTTTGGGGTTATGTGTGTGTACTATGCCATTGTTTGTTTCGGATGCATTCTTATTATCATGTATATTTATGGATCCCCATTGACTACATTTACTTCTTAACTCTTACTTTAACTCTTGACCTACTACGTCTATTGATTTATGGCCACATGGGGGCAGTTGGTGTCTATCTTGTGCCTCTAGTGTTTGTGTGACATTTACGACCCCTGTGTTGTCTCCTGAGACCGGGTGTTTCACAGTGTATTCAGCTAGCAGATCAAGGAGAGATGCCCCTACAAAGACAAAAATGAAATTGTGCTGCATCATTAAAAGTTGTTTTAGTCGTGCAACAGAAACTCAGATTGGCAGATAGTCTAGCTAGCTGTCCGGACTTATCTTGCAGAGTTCTGAGAAAACGTTAACCATAGTCCTTATATATCAAACGGAGTTTAAAATGCCAACACAAGGAACCCCAAGGCAACGGATATCCAGCCTAAATGAATGAAATCCGGTGGATTTTCCGGCTGCAACGGAGCAATCTCAGAATGGAACGTCAAGGATATGGACTAGGTAGTAGCTAACTTTGTCTGTCAGCATTGTTGTGATGGGTAGTGTATTTTCTTGCTACTAAAGCATGCAGTTGATATGAACGGTATGGTCAACGTGCCATAAAACGAAAACTAAAAGGCTCCACTGGGCTTCAAGCAACACCTTTACATTGTTTCCAAACTGTTGCTACTTTTTCAGTCATCACAAATAAGTTCAAAATTGTAAAATGAAGCAGCCTTACATTGCATTGCCATTAGGGTGCTGAGAAGAGCGCCAACTCACATGTCACATTCATGAGTCTAAAAAAAGGCCAGACCTTCTTCTCATGTAGATAGAACAAACAAATCATGACTCAACATTCACTCATTATAGATATTCAGTGAAGAACACATTGATTTAATGGACTTGCAAGCAAAGATTTCCTTCTTTGTTGATTTCCAGCCCGGTCTCACAGCAGTTTGTGAAATGGTCACGTTATTTTGATCTATTGATCTGTCCACAGGGACACAATTTTCTCATTTTTGAGGTGGTCCCCACAAAATGAACAACGGCCGCCGGGAAACGCATCAACGGGGAAATGAAACGGCACACGCTGGTGACAACAACGGGACGGACCATCACACACGTCACGGTTATGGTCATGAGAAGAAGAACACGGGAAGGAACCGCCACACGCGGGACGCCATCTCCGGGGTCAAAGTCCTGTCTTGTTTGACCCATCCACCACCGCAACCAACCTCCTTACAGAGATTTTTGGCCTTGCAATACTACTCGCTACCATAAAGATGCATCCCATTAAAATACATTAGTTTAAAATTTGTTCTCACCACCGCGAAAACCAACCCGAATCAATGGATTATATAACGTCACCATTTCATGAACGGCCATGAGACTGGGCTGTGATTGCAGTGTTGGCGGGTACAGGATGGCTTGCATGGCACCATGCACAGCAGTCGTTCCTAAACGAGCGTTTCGGTGCCACACATACACTTTTGCAAGTCTTTTGTGTGTTATGGAAATTGCTCTTTAATAGCTGCAGGTGCAGTGTGGTGCTGTGTGGTTCCGACAACCATTATCTAACTGGCCCATTAAATGTCCTCAAGACAAAGCTTTAAAGGTTGACAGCACATCCATTGTTCTCAGACACTCAGCACAATTGATGTTTTCGTGAAAAGGTTGAAAACGAATACATAATAATCAGACAATAATACATTGTATACCTATGGCCAATAACAACCTCCACACTGTCAATTATTCACAGGGTATATGACATTAGTAATGCCTATCCATGTGATTATTCAACCCACACATAAGTCACAGCCTAATCAGTCTTCCTGAACATGAGCTATACTTTCCTTAAGCTAGACATCAGAGAAGCAAGACTCTAATCTATGATGTTTGTCTGAACTTTCACATCGTGCTGAGCTCAATATTAGAGTAGTGCCATCACTTCTGAGTGAGAACACGCATAACAGTCCATAGGAAATCATTATGAGCTTATCCTGTTTGCAGGTTCATGGACACAGAATATACTGCATGGTCTGAATGCAAAGAATGGAACTTGATAAGAAAACAGATATGAAGAGGGAGAAAAAGAGTTTTTTCTTTTCTTAGCTTAAACAACAAGCTTTTTACTCATGTAAGCAGTATTCAGCTAAACAAGAAAAACAGTTTATCTGTCCCTAGGAACAAATGCTGGGCTTGTCCATTCTGCATGTCCATGGTTACTTTAATACGGTGCAGTATTTTTATTGAGTTTAAGTGGTGATTAAAGTGTTTAATTAGAAAAACAACTTCACAAACTAAGATGCCTGCCTCATTTATTGGCAGCAGAAATATGCACTTTGTTACGTTCACCACATGAAAGCAGGTTAAAAACCAAGATGGCTGCTAACTAAGCGGATGATACTGCCATGATGACCGTCACTAGTGCTAATATGTCTTCTGGGATTTTCTAATCAGCTCATGTCTCATCTTCACTCCAGTTTTTCTTAGTGAATTTTCTAGCCTATACATTGACCTCAGCTTTTGTCTTTTGTCCTCTCGATTGTCTCTACATTTTTCATCCTTTGCTGGTTTGACCTGCTTGCTGTTTAGCTACAGAGACAAGATGCTAAACCAAGCATATGAACAGTGTCTGCACACTCTTCTTATTTGCTACCCATATACATGTTCTGCCATTTCAGTCAGATAACACGAACTTTGAGGTTTGTGTATATGCACATCGGCATTGTGGAGAATGCATTGGTTTCAAATTCTCAAATCACAAGGAAACACAAGCTGTGTGTCTTTATGAGCACATTACTTTAGAGAAGTCAGTTTTGGATATATACTGCAGGCCAGACTTAGCGAGGATCATAAAACAGCAGATACAAAATTGCTGTTGGGGAAATTTTTTGTAACATTACAGTAATTTTCTAGTGCCAATATGGGAACATTGTCCTCTGTGCTCATTAAGATCATAGTTTATGCCTTTTTAAATGGGCTTCGAAAAAGCAACACACTGCGAGAGATATTGTGTAATTTGTTTGTGTGTCTGGCATGTAACCCCTGGTAACCATTTGGTTATTAACACATGCAGACTATGGTCATGAGCATATTCTTTGCAATCAGCTTTGTACATCTTTGCAATCCATGTACATGTTTTGGTCGGTTTATCTGTAAATTGTGTGTTTTCTATCCCTCTGCAGCTTCTACCAGCATGTGTGCATTACAGCCTGCCAATAAATGCCTACATGCGGATATGTGTGTGCTTGTGCGAATGTGTGTATGCTAGAAGGGTACGCTAACCTTTTCAGAGCTACATTGTCTCGGCGGGTTTCTAATTGTCCCTCGTCTTTATAAAGCACTTGACCTTCTCGGCTTTGTCTTAATGATTAGCTGCTACTGCAATGGCCTGCTCATTTAGGAACATCAGCGAGAAGGGCGGATGAGAAGAGGAGCAGGGTAGAAGAAAAGAGTAAGATGCCAATTTGCTGCTGCTCAAACAGGCAGTTAATTTAGTCATAGAAGTGGGAAGGAGACATCAAACCGGTGGCAATATGAGCAAATGTTTACAAAACTGTACATGAGGAGGAATGTGATTATGTATTTAGTAGAAAGTCTAAGCTTTTGGGTTGTTTTCCTGACAGAGACCATCAGCTCAGGGAACTTGTTGCATATGGTTTTACTTTACTTTCTGAGACTCAGCTATCTGTTTGAGGGAATGGTGGATTTGGAGCCTCTTCTCTGTCAGTCTAAATTGTGATTAAGTATTCTTGGATTGTTTATTGGATTGGGGACACTGAGAAAGTGTCCCGGTCCATCTTAAGTTCTGTTTTGCATCAATAAATGTATTGTCAAATCATATCTTTCCTCAGACTGACGTTATCCAGTAAAATCTGATCCTGCAGTAAGAACACATTCCTGATATCAGACACAATTGTCAACTTGTTACATTCCGTATCCATCTTCAGTCCGACGTTGCCTCTACCCTAACACATTTCCGTGGCGGAGGGGGATTTAATATATTTCTAACCAATCACTAAAGACCAACATCTGTCTGATTTCTGTGGTGTGGGGTAATTGTATTTTTCATAACCAATCACAAAAGACCAACATCTGCCTAAATCTGAGTGGAGTGAAGGAAAGTAAAAGTTAGTCCTGCCCGTGGCACCGATTGGCTAAGTTTTATTCGCCCAACGGTGCTCATTGGATTATTTTTTGTTTTTTTTTACCAAGAACATGCTGCTTCATGCCATGATGCTAAACAAATCAGTCAACTCTGTAGAGTCGGCAGATTCAAAGGTCCAGACCCAGGCAGTGAACAAACATGAAACAGATTTCACTTCAGTGTATATTAACACCACATACAACCATATAACTCAGTATTGTTCTGTCACACCTTCCACACCAGGAGGAAATCAGAACCTGGTATCACTGTATATATTCTTTAACCTTTTTTGTATGAAACAGTAAATTATACTTGGTGTACAACAACATACACCAAAATGCTAAGCTATAGCCAATTTAAAATTTAACATCACCTGTAGAAAACAAAATGTATTACTGTTGCCTATGTCTAGCTCCTTCATTGCGGTTGTCAATTGCAATATTGAGCAACTGTGTACATTAACGCCTTACTGAAAGATTAGTGACTTTAATACACATTTTTTTATGTAAGTATAATTAATAATTCATTCAGTATTTTTTCATTTTCTGACCATACAAATGCTTTGATCCATATTACTCTATGCTGTTTCTGAAATACTGACTGTTATGTTCCAGTTAGCTGTTGCGTGAGCCTTCCTTAAACCAGTAGAAAAAACATATCGAATACATGAGGTAATGTCGTACATTATTGACATTTTGATTCACAGTAGGGCCAGTGAGAATACTCTGGATGGGCGTTATGAGAGCCCTTCAAATCCACAGCAATCTATAATATGTTGGGCCTTCACAGATAAGAATAAGCTAAGCCTAAGTAAAACCCACATGTGATGGAACATATGAATCCATTTTCCGTATCCAATTCTTACGCCTCTGTGCCCTCAACATCTGTACTTTGACAGCACTGTAGCAGCACTTATTTTATAGTGACATCACACCTGAAGTCCTGAGGGCTTGATTTAAAGGCACCGTTTTTGGATACAGGCTGTGTACTGAGCGTTTTGATACGTCACAGTATTTATATAGCACTTAGACCTGGTTCATAATAAATAAAAACACATGGAAATCTCACCTTTTGCAATATGGGACCTTTGGGACATGTTTGCTTAACCTTAACCAAGCATTTTTTAAACTAAGTGTATTATCCTGGATTTCCACTAACATTTTATTTTGTTTCTGTGCTTGACTTCCCGTCCCACACTATCTGCCCTGTGCTGATTTTCTGCAGAGCTCTCCGGCATCCGGCAAAAATAGAAGCTCTGTGTATCTGCTCCGGAGGGTTGTGGCTCACCGGAGCTGGGACGTAGTCGCAACGCAGCCGTTCTGTAGTCAGTGGAAATACACATTGAATTTAATGGAAACCTATTGACTCTGCCGCTGTTCCGGAGCTGATCTGCAGCCGTTCCTTAGCTGGTGGAAATCAGGTGTTAGTCCTTTACACTTTACACCATAACCACAACTGATTTGGCATGATCGTGCATGTTTTTCAGTATTTGTACTTTTCTTACGGTGAGGACATTCTCAGATGTGATCTGAAAATCTCAGAAATTAAACTGTTAGCATTTTGCGTAATTATGTTGGTAGTACCACAATAGTGGTATTTGCAGGGTTCAGGCCCTCACTTGAAACAAAAAGAGAAAGATAGGGGGAGTCATTAATGATCCAGTATTCACTGACTGCTCATGAGTGACAATCACAACTACTGGCACTGGGATACTTACTATTCAGCCTGTAGCCGAAGGAACACACTTTAAGGACCTATTTAAACATCAACTGAATATAAATCAGGGATAGCTGTTTTGATCCAAAGGACCTCATTGTACCTTGACTGGATTTGGTTTTTGTGTCGACTCCATTTGGGGATTGAACCCCTAATCCTGTTTACACTTTCATTGCAGGTCTTTTCCTCAGATGGCTTCACATCATAAACAATCAAATCCAGCTACTAGCCCTTGCTGAGGGCTATTTAAATATCTAAATTGATAACAAAGAACTGTCCTAAACACTCCAAACTACTACATAATCAAATGCCAAAACAAGAAAACCATCAAAATAGAGAGTTTTTATGCTAAATTACAGAGGGGACACAGAAGTGGAAAGAAGAGTAATACAATGCATATTCAAACAAAGCTCACAGGTATTGGTATGCTCATTGAAATTCAGCATTTGACTCACAGTACAGACGTGTGACCTGATGAAGGATCTAAGCATCTGATGAATATGAAATGAGTCATAATTTGTAGAATATGATGGATGCTTTGATTGGGTGCCCTTAAACATAACCAGTCGGTGCCCCCTACCATACTCGTAAGGTAACACAATCGCAAGGGCAGCTCTGACTTCAACCCCCGAGATTAAATTCAATCAACATCTAATAGAAAGGGGTTTACTGTGGGAAATAGAAACAAGGTGGAGTGGGGGGAAATGTATTCATTATATTTGTGTGTTCAGGATAAAAAGATTATCCAGAGTGTGAAAGGGATTTAAAGAACATTTGCTTCGACAAAATATATCATCTCTCACACACACACACACACACACACACACACACACACACACACACACACACACACACACAGGACCTTTGTAAGGGATGTTCAGCAGTTATTATTATCGAGTAATGATATGCGCACATCTGGCTAAGTACTTCAGCAATATCCCAACAGCTTTACACACCTGGCCAGAGCATAGCATTACATCACACACCCCCATTAGCTATATGCATTAGCATAGCATCTTTTATCATAACATATTTTACATTTCTCATTAGATTTAACCTGTTTTTCAGATTATACATAACTATAATCAATATTAAACAATGTAAGGGCTTTGCTTCAGAGTTACAGTATTGTTTTCATTTTCATCTTTTTACTTCCAAACTGAACCCTTATTCAAGTGGGTAGCACAAACTTGTTTTGTTTTTGGGCCCTCCTTACATGAGGGCCCTGGGTACTCAGTCCCTTTTCCACCCCCCAGTCCAACACCTTTGCACTTATTGTACAATTATTACTACTTCCTGGCTTTTTTAATGCAAAATTGACGAATATGAATCAATTTCAATTGTCTGTCATTGAGCACCCTGTCTTCAATCGCTTTCTTTGTAAATGTTCTATTACATTTTTCCACAGAACATGGTTCAGTAAAACTAAAACGTACAAAACGGGACGAGCATTAACATCACTGAAATAAACATGACTGTGTGGTATTGTTTTATAGTGTTTTATAACGCAGCGGTGACTACAGAGCAAACGCCTCACTCTGTGAAATTTGGCAGCGAGGATGTGTAATCAGAATAGCTGCTAACAGTTCATGGCCAACACATCAGGTAATTAACAGATGGAGCATAGCTTAGTTTGCATAAATGTCTCAGTGAAAAAATGAGAAAGCCAGAGGCTGGAGCTTGTATAACTGAGAAGCAAAGGAAAAGTCCAAGCCACTCGTCCTGTCAACAGTCTGTCAAGTGGCCACTTAGATTATGTGTTCAGAAGTGGCCACTCAAATGCTTTTGTGTTTTGGTTGAAATTAGAATGTAACACCGGGAACACAGGACCATACACTGCTTTCATTAAACAGGAGTGTTCGAACATAAGTGCATGTGGCGTTGCTTGGATACAGTGCTGAGAGGTGATCCTGATGCAGGTTCTACCAGAAAACGCCAGAGAGTCTCACTTGAAATTATTGATTCTGAACAATTTAGAGACTCACACTGATTCTGGGCTGCAAATCTAATCATCAAGGTGGGAGGAATGTTCTGGTTTAAACCTGTTAACACAGTTTCTTGCATGGCTTTCTGTTTAGTATTTATGGGGATAATATGCCACTTTGTGGTGTACAACTTGATGAAGATCCCTTTAATAAAGGCTTATACATTGTCAATAACAATTACATCTTTAAAAAATACAAATACTGACCAGTGATAAAAAAAAGAATTTAAATCAGAATCAGAATACTTTATTGCTCGCCTCAGGGAAATTGTTTAGTTGCAGTTGCTCACAGTTAAAAAAAAATAAGAGAAAAAACGAGTCAATAAGTGTATAAAGTAGCATAGCTAGAGTGCAAGAAATAAAAACATTAGGTAGAAGTAAAGTAAGATTATGTTAAAAAGAGTATGTGGTTTAAAGGTGCTCTAAGCGATGCATTTTTTAGACTACAACATTTTTTGTCACATACAGACATCTCACTATCTGCTAGCTGCCTGTCCCCAGAACACACTGTAAAAAACATCTCACTATCTGCTAGCTGCCTGTCCCCAGAACACACTGTAAAAAAAAACATCTTCTCACTATCTGCTAGCTGCCTGTCCCCAGAACACACTGTAAAAAAAAAACATCTCACTAAAAAATCTCCCTCACTATCTCACTATCTGCTAGCTGCCTGTCCCCAGAACACACTGTAAAAAAACATCTCACTATCTGCTAGCTGTCTGTCCCCAGAACACACTGTAAAAAAAACATCTCACTATCTGCTAGCTGCCTGTCCCCTGAACACACTGTAAAAAACATCTCCTCACTATCTGCTAGCTGCCTGTCCCCAAAACACACTGTAAAAAACATCTCACTATCTGCTAGCTGCCTGTCCCCTGAACACACTGTAAAAAAAACATCTCACTATCTGCTAGCTGCCTGTCCCCTGAACACACTGTAAAAAACATCTCCTCACTATCTGCTAGCTGCCTGTCCCCAGAACACATTGTAAAAAACATCTCACTATCTGCTAGCTGCCTGTCCCCAGAACACACTGTAAAAAAAACATCTCACTATCTGCTAGCTGCCTGTCCCCAGAACACACTGTAAAAAAACAATCTCTGTAGACAGCCCAGGGTCTACAAACGGCAACAAAAACAAACTGTACCAACCTGCACTATCAAACTTAAACAGTGTTCCAGCCAATAACTGACAAGAAGGATTTGGGGTTGGAGGTTAGTCCGTGGAAGGGAGGTGGAGGGGACAGGATAAGGTGGAGGGCGGGGCGAGCGTTTTGTTTGACAATACATTGAACATCACCAAGAAGTGACATCACCCAACATGACGTCCCTTACGTTCTGCGATTGTCATTGTTGATTATATTGTGTCATTTTGTAGGCTGATATGCACTTTTTCCTACCCTATGAAGGTTACTTTGACGCTGCTATTCATGCACCTTGTACTGGTATTTATTTGTCCTCGTACTGCTACGGTTGTGTTCCAGTTGGAACGTCCTTCTGTGGCGCTCTGTGGTGCAATAAAAGTAGTTTGGGGAAATATTTTGTCCATTGGAGAATAGGATTTTAACTGAGGATGTTGCAATTACATAGACAATATCAATTTATTTGTATTTTTAAGTTGAGCCCTGTCCTCATACGTTTGTGTACTTTTGGTCTAGGGCTGTTTTTTCATGGTTCCATGTTCTGGGTGCATTTAGTTCCGATGAAGGGGAATCGTAATACTACATTATACAATGACAGCGTATAGTGTTCTTTCAATTTAACAGTTTTCTTCCAACTATGTGTCTTTTCTGATTTCATGGTGCATGAAATATCTGCGTATTAAGGGAGGAGCATAAACACTTTTATAGAACGATGTGTGTAGACAGATACTGCATTTTGATTAAAATAGAAGCACATACTATATGCATCAATTGCAAGTGAGACGAACGTAGTCAAAACAAGTTCAGTGCAGAGGTGAATCTTTTCAAAGGCTTAATCAATAAACCTGTACTTTTAGAAAGCTGTACTTGTTTACCATTTTCAGATGCATAAAAAGTCTGAAAAGCAAATCAAGCCACTCCATAATTATCCCACAAAACAAACACAGACAGGTTGGATTCTTAAAAATCCCATATTTAACCAGCATATCATTCTTCTGGTCTGTGTGTTGCTATTCTGTGGTGTTGTGATTGTAAATTAACACATCTGCATATTTAAAAAAATTGTACTGTTCTGTTTTCATTAATTCAAGCCCCACTCAGATATTCACATTGTAATTGTGTTCATGGGCCCAGCTACACTGTGCCTGCAGCTTACCTTTTAATGGGAAATATGTAATTAAAAAAAATAAATACACATAGATCACAGCTGTTGCCTAAATTTTGATGCATGCAAAAGAGTGGGTGTAGATTGTGGAGCACGTCTCAGCATTTGTTACCAGAAAAGTGTGGGTGAGACATGTGCCACGACAAAATGAATCCATGTTGTATGGTAAATAAATTATAACAGTTAGTCTAGTTAGTCTAAATGGAACATTTTAATTTATGATTTGTTGTCTGCATCCACATATGAGCCAACCCAGTCTCACGGCAGTTCGTGAAATCGTCACATTATTTAATCTGATTGATTTGTGCACACGGACACATTCATATAGATATTTTCATGGTAGTGAGCACACATTTTAAGCTAATGTATTTCAATGGGAAGCATCTTTTGTGATCACAGCACGACTACGGCAACGAGTAGCATGAAAAGCCAAAAATCTGCACAGGGCCGTTGGTTGGGGTGGTGGACTGGTCAAACAACACAGGACTTTCACCCCAGAGACTGTGGATTGTGTCCCAGTGCGTGACTTGTCCTTTCCCGTTCTTGTTTTCCTAAACCCAACCGTCTCTCTGTTGCAGCGCGTCCCCCAGAGACCACCATCGTGTCCTGCATGGGCGTTTCATTTCCCTGTTGTTGCGTCCCACAGAGACCGCCGCCGTCTCCCACATGTGGTGTTTAATTTCCCGGTTGTCGTGTCCCGGCACACGAAAAAAACAAGACGTGTCCATGTACACGAATCAATAGATTAAAAATAACGTGACCATTTAACAAACTGCTGTGAGACCGTGTTGTATGAGCCCACCAAGAAAGCAAAAAGATATTTGACTTCCTACTAGCCTGTAGTGTTAAAGACCTCTATAGATGTTCATAAAACTCCAAAATATATCCACATGTTTAACTTTAGTGTTAAAGTCCCAAAAAGCTTTTAGTAGCTTCTTTGGGATTCCCCTTTTCACACGTCCTACAAATGATCATTGTACCTGCTGAAATTGTGTTTTATTGATACGATGATGACGTGTGAATAAATAAATAAAAAATGAAAAATAAATAAAAGTGTATAGATTTGGAAATCAGGAGAATTATTTTTATTATTATATTATTTGGTACATAACTTGACATCTCTGAAATCTGTATATACTCATTAAATATAAAACTATAAATAGTGGCTTTTTATCACACAAGGGCACATTGTTTACTATTCATATTATTATATAAATTCCATAAGTCTGCATTTTTATTTTTAAATGGGGCAGCATTTTTTAAATGGTGGAAAGCTTGTTTGGAAGCAAAAGTTTTCCAATAACGAATACTTGTCTGACCTACAGCAATATTCTTGACCTGAAGGCCCCTTTTCTCTAACCAGATGATCGTTGCAGCTGGGACTCTGTCAGTCTGCTGCCCTTGCCACAGAAAAAAGGGCCTGAAAACAAAGTCAGACGGCTGAGGGGGGAGCTGGACTGATACATTGGGACTCTCCAGTGCACCCAAAGCGACCATTAGGAGCACATCAGCCTTACAGAGTGCAGCCTCACCAGCTAATAGGCTGTTTTCACATTCACATTATAGAATAATAGGTGTAGTTGTAGCAGGACATCAGCAGTATTTTCCCAGAAGTTGCTTGCAGCAATTCTTCAGTGCCCAACAACACTGGAAACTGGCCCTCAAGCACGGCATTTACAACAGCTGTAAATTAGAGTTCACTCAACATTTTGACCTTCCAGTGGAATGAAATGGTTTGGGGGTCCATTAGAGAAAGGATCTTGTGTCTTTCAAGGACCTGATCCCAGACTCACTTAAGAACAAACCTAGCCATACCAAACATTTAAACACACTAACTGTAGATTACCATCTTCCTCTAAATTGCAAAAAAAAAAAAATAATGTGTTCACTTTACTGAAATCATAAAGTGTATAGAAAAATATTTACAATTCCTCACTCTGCCTGACACTTATCTTACTTTGCAGTACTTACTCACCTAATCAAATGACTCATTATTGATCGTCCGTGAGTTTAAATCCTTCTTAACAATTATCGATGAGAACTCAGACTGTGTTTCTATAGCGATGGATTTAATAAAGGACCACATGAAGGTGAACAGCCATATTCTATAACACCAGTCACCACTGACAGAATATCAACGCTACATTACTGGATTGAAGCCTGCCAGTAATCTCATAATGGAATGAATCAATGCAGCTATCAGATTTGTGCTTCTTCATCACAGAGGTGCTCAAACATGGCTGCCGTGATGGATGTCACCAGCCGGGAGACGAAACGAGCAGGCCGAAACTTGATTTTGGTACAGAGTGAGTGGGTGTTCTGCAGTAATGAGTTTAAGCTCCTGTGTATGTGTGGTTTTGTATGTGGTATGCTCGTAGAAGTTTATGTACTGTATGCACATGATTTCTTTAAATACATACATAAATACATACTTTATGATGTATCAGAGTTTTGAATTTTACAGAAAGAAATAGCTTCCTAAAGGGTAAGAAACAAAAAATTATATAAATATCTAATTTTGGTTTGCTGTAAAGCTGTGTGCAAAAGCGGCCAAAAAAACAACAACATTGACCATCACCAGGCAGTCCGATTTCTACATTACTTTGTTTACTGTGTTCAAAACAGTTATTGCCCAAAGTACAAGTTGATTACTGTTTCCTGTTCATGTTCTGTTAATGCTATCCAATCAGCACATGCAATTAACTCATTAAAGTTATGTTTCATTATGACAAACAGTACAAATGCAGTGGTAAAGATACACAATGGATGGCAAATAAACCATTAAGCAGATGGGAATGAATGCTGCCCACATTTGGCAGGAATGGATCATCAACTTGCAGTGTGTAGCAGCAGTTAGAACATAAAAATGAAAATGATCATGCCTTGTGTCGCATCCCTGTGCTGTCTGCTTCCATCTCCATTGCTGGCTTGTTGCTCTACTGTCTGTCTTTCTGACTCTCTCTGTCTATCTGTCTGTCTATCTGACTCTCTCCCTCTCCAGTGGGACCCCCCCCATGCTGGGGTGGTCCAGTGTTTAATCTCCTGCTTGTCTTGGAAGTCTGCCCATCTTTGTTCTCTGTTCCCTTCCTCACTTTTCTCCCGTCCATATTTCCTCCACTTCCCATCCTCTCCAATCACTCTTCACCTCTCTTTGCTTCTCTGCCCCTTCCTCTCATCCTCTCCTCTTTTTTCCTTTCATTTGCTCTTATCACCTCTGAGACTGCCTTCTCATGCCTTCCTTTCTACTTCTCCTCTCATCTCCTCCTCGCCGCATGTAGCCGCCCAGCTCGCTGCTATGCTGTGTGCCCATGCATCACCGTGACCACCCTGCCTGCTAGCGCTGTTAAACTATTCCTGGGAGAGCTCACCTGCGAGTGGAGGGCTCCTTTGAAAAAGAAAGGAGAAGACTGCAGCGAGAGTAATGGAAAAACAAGTTCCACCACGCCTTAACTGCTGGAAGTTACCAACCAGATACTGTGTTTTGGGAAAATGTAGTGTGCAGAAGTTAGCATAATAATAAATAGAAAAGTTCTGCACTCAAGTTGGCTGCTTCTGTAAACAAGAATGTGTTCTTAGCTAAACTCCAGTGGGCAAGATGCAAAGGGAAGGTTGTTGATGTCATGCTAGATTTTTTGTCAGGTTTATTCTAACAGTAAACTCTTGTTTTGCCAATACATGTGTATCCATGGGGTCTAACAAGCAGAGCAGCGACGCTCCGGATGCTGAGGCAGCATTTCTACTCTATCCTCTTTAACACATGGCGCTGTAAGACTAATGCTGGAATTTGCTGTGAGACAAACGAGCTGAGTCTAATGAATTAAAATTAGAATCATCAGCTCACATCAACAAGATGTATAGCATGCAACGATTGCATATTTAACGCTACATGTAACTGCATACACTTACTGAAAGTACAGTTCCCTAGCAGATTTTTGTGAAGTACATATTTAAGGCTACCCAACGGCACAAAGGCCTCCTGCTCCCAATGTATTCAATGTATTATTTGTAATATAAAAACAAATACACTGTTCAAAGTTTACTGAGAACTCTGCACCACTGAATTTTGACTTTGGTTAAAGACGCAGGGTGGCATGACACTGAAATATAAAATATGCATCCTAAGTAATCATATTATCAATTAAATTAACAAGTAATAATATACCTAGCAGTTGCAAAAGCAAATAGTAAAACCCAAAGGTTAACAAAAGATATTAAACATCCAAATGGAAATGAAATCAGTATAAGCTGTGTTTTTAGAGGAAATCTAAAAGATGAAGTACAAATACTTTAAAAGTCAGATATTAAGTGGAATTATCAGTTGTTACCACTACTACAGTATAGACCTAGGGTCTCATTTATAAACGTGGCACACACACCAAACAATGTTGAAAATGTGCGTACGTCACTTCCCACGCAAAGGTTGTTATTTTTTTTTTAAACTTGACGGGAGAACGTGCGTTCCTCCACGAAAACTCTGACCCATGCATACACATATTGGAGACAATGGGAATTGGCAATGCAGATGGGGAGGAGGTGAACTGATGTCAGACTGCAGAAAGTAAATGTGGGGAAAATATTCTCAAGTTTTGATGCCTCATGCAATTTTTTTGACTCCATTTATCATGAAGATTAAATCCAGCAGTGTTAGTTGAGCTTGTACTGAGTGATAATTGTTCCATAAACACCTTGTAAAAACAACTCAAATTTTAAATCAAAATTTGTTCTTAATCTTTAATCTGCACTGGCTCACTGTCACAGAATCTGCTACGGAGCGCGGGAGGAGGAGATGGCCCGACTGCATGGAATACAGGATAGCATCTAATACCCTAGCATTAGATAATGGCAGAACACAGGGTAAATAACTAAATATCTGTCTTTAAAACTGTGCATACATCATCAAATGTCAAAGTCTGAAAATACAGCCGTTAAGCTCTCAATCGTTACACTTAATGTCCTTGTTATTGGTCCAAACCTTGGACGTAACCAAACCTGCATGAAGAAAACCGGGTTTGCCTATTAGACTTTCGTCTTCCAATTGTATCTTGGGATGAGGGATACCACTAGTAGATGCTGGGATTTTGGCAAGGTGTTAACAATCAACAGTCAACATCAATGTTGGAACCATATCATTTTTTGCAGGGACCCCTGTGTGTAATGCTGCATGATGGCACTGCTGGCTCTTTAGAAGGAGTACGTCAATGGAAGAATAAGGAGAGAAAGAGACTTCAGGGACCATGATGATGACTAGACAATTTAAATTCCCTTAAGTTGCTCTTGGATCTTTGTACTGAATTGGGTCCAGTAGAGAGGACAACCGTGCCATCCCGGTCCAAACACGTCCTCGCAACTTTGGGGGCAACCGGCTGTTTCCAGGGGGAAATGGCGAAGTGTTTTATATAAATATAATCTTCAATTTATCAGATTTTTCTTGGTGTACACCATTTTTGGCTTTTGGCCATACGTCCACTTTTAGTAAGGATCCTACGCACAGTTTTATAAATGAGACCCCAGGGGTGTCAAACAAATTTTAGTTCATGGGCCAGACACCCCTAATTTGATCTCAAGTGGGCCAGACCAATAAATCACTCCAGAAAGATCAGAAACTTTATTTGCCACAGAGTTTCTTGTCAGCTTCATGTTGGCAAATGCAAGTTGCTTCTGCTATGACAGCATTCTAAGGTCATTGTAGAAAAAAATATAATGTTACAGACCTGGGAGAGAGGAGTTATATTCATGAGAAACAACTGAAAATTTCTAAGATTAAAATCGTAAATTCATGGAAAAGAACTCAGATATTCTCTGAGATTAAAGTGGTAAAGTTGTAATTGGTATTAATTACTTCTCTGCAATTTTCACATTTTGCAAAGTCAGCCAATGGGCCTGATTGGACCCTTTGGTAGGCCGGTTCTGGCTCACGGGCCGTATGTTTGGCTGGTATAGACATATGGCGTAAGGCCCTATTCTTCCTCGTAGTTGGCTCAGTAGGCCGTTATCATCTATTCCATCCAAGCTGGATCACCCATCGCATCAATAATGGATGTTCAGAGCAACTACTAGACCGCAGCGCTGTAAGATGGAGTAGTATTAAGCGTGATAATGGTAAAGAGCAGTATTAGAAAACCAAACTCTGCATAAGGAGGAGATTTAGGGTGGGGTGAATGGTTCAAACAAACACTTTCACCAGGGACGATGACCCTGTCTCGTGTGAAAACAAATATCAATGTTAACTTTTTTTTACATTATGTAGGCTATGTAAGATAACTTTTTACGTTGGTATTTCAACCCAAACCACAATCTTTTCCTAAACCCATCCAAGTACATTTGTTGCCTAAAACCTAACCAAGTAAAGCTTGTTTTGTTTGACACAACAGGACTCCCAGAGCGTAGAAAGTGACGCCAAGGGGTCCCGACCACACTCACGGCGACTGTTACCATGTGAATAGATAACAGCCTTCCTTATAGTAGATGTACCCGAACCGTTCTAATATTTATGAGGCTGACAACCGATTACGCCAATTAAATGGAGTGATGACATTTTTAATGGGTGCAAGATGTAGTTAGAGCTTAGCAATAATACCTGTCTTAGCAATGCATATAGAAAGATGGCATTTGCTTCACAGAAACTTGGCAACATGCAGGTAGTGTTGAACAGATGGTCAGCATACCTGTTGTTATATGATTATTTAAACCAGAGAAGGCATGTTTCACACCCACGTGGAGTATGTGGCAAAAAAATTGATAATATACCTTAAAACCTTTTTTTTTTCTTCTTGTCAAATTGTTTTATGTTTAAAACAACTTTGTAATTCACTTTTCAGACATGCTGTATTGTGAGTCAGATACTGTGAACGTTAAAACACAGCCTACCAATGCTTTCGGCCGCCTTGCAGGTCTTAGCGGCGTAGCATAGCAAGAGTCTCCTGTTCAGCCCTAGACCTCCCTCTTTAACTGATCCACCCTCAATTAGTGTGTGCATAATTGATTTCCTGATGAAAAATAATAACACAAGGCGCTGTATGTAAATGGCGGCTGCTTATATAATGACAAACTGTACAACATATATAAGTTCCAACCCTCTCATGTCCACTCCTGAGGTTTAACTTTCCCATCCTGTCTGAATTTAAAAAGACATGATGTCCTGGTCCAGCTGTCCCACAGGAATCCTGAAGGGCCCATGGGATAACACACCCAATGTCCCCCTCATACAACCCCACAACTCAAACAGTATGTCTCTATAAATTGTATACCGATAATCCTGACAATTGTGCAACATATTCAGCTTTTTACTTTTTTTTTACTTATTTCCAGCCTGTGTAAACCCTTCATTATTTACAAGGAGACAACATAACGTTCATCTATGAATTGATAAATCAGTGCTTAACATTGCACTCTAGCTGTTCTGAAACATGCACACTCACACAATTTGTGGATTACACATACATGAAAAGCATTGTAGCACAAAATTCCCTCCATGGTTGGCATATTGGTACAAGCTGAGTAAAGGTACACGTAGTCTAGGCTTGAATAAAGTGTCCAAAAGTTGTCAAAGCCAAGTTAGGTCAATGAGAAATGCCTCCCAGCCAATGGAGAAATACTTGGAACTTAACGGATCAAAGGGAAGAGGAGACGGAAAGAAAGATAGAAGAAATGTTGCAGAAAAGGAGGACCAAAGGTTTGGTAAGGAAAGAATTGGAGCAGGGCCGGTAAAACGGAGGGGAGGGTGATGAAGATAGACCAGCAGATAAGAGAGGAGGTGAACAGATGAGAGAGAGAGAGAGAGAGAGAACAGAGGAGATGAAAGGTACAGGAGGAGAAAAGATGGCTGGACTTCAAAGGAGCAGCAGATTCAAAAGTGGACCACCTTTTCATGGAGACCGCCTACTGAGAGAAGGAATGTGAGAGACAGTGAGGGACAAACGGTGGGAAATGAAGAAAGAGGGACAGGTGGATAGAGCAGGTTATGGGAAATGGAAGTAAAGTGAAATATGGAGGGGGACTGTCGAAGCCCCAGCAGAGGTGGACTAAATCTGTATTTTCATAACAATCTTCACATCTTTGAGTCAGTTTTGTCCTCTGGTGATGACCCCGGAGTATCGCATGCATGCACCTGCACATCAGTTTACATTTGTTTTCCTTGATGTAGACAGACTAAACACAACCAACAATAATTTGTATTGTCCCATATATTATACCACATATGCTATATTTATAATGTATCTGTATAATCATGTACAGAAAGCATTTTAACATACAATTTTTGTATTGATTTTTGCACTGTGAAATTGCTTTTTTTTGCTCCTATGATAGCAAGTAAAAGGGTGGTTATTGAAGCTGTGAAGCTGTGATTGAAGCCGATTTTGGAGGCAGTTTAACTGCATACAAAATAAATAAAAAAGCAAGTTGATGCCAAAGTTAAAAACGTTTCATTTAAAGTCAAAAGTGTTTTACTAATCCAAAAGCTGTATGATATAATTTAATAAAGGGGACGAATATAAGCTTTATCAAATTTGATGCTATTTTGCATAATACTAGTATTTTCCAATGACAAACTAATTTATCAGGGAAATAAAAGAAAAGGTAAACTAGTGTGGGATTACCCTACTCTTCATCCCTCAATTTGAAACTGTGTCTCCTACACATTACAGTAGGATTATACATATATATTTTTTTTTTTGTATTGCCTAATATGTGGAAGAAAGTGTGGTATGTTTTATTTTATCAATACCCAAATTAAACCTTTATGTAGATTCTTTTTTTTTTTTGCAAAATGAGTTTGTTGCCACAACTAAATATTCATATTTAACATTTTCACATGTTGTCATTTGTTCTTGCTACAGTATTTGCTCCTGGCAGTTAAAGGATCATAAACGAAGGGAAACTGTGCAGCAGTTTACTCAACAAAACGAAAGAGAAACATTGCAAACTAAATATTAAGCATAGTTGGAATAATTTAATGTAAGAACTGACTAATTTCAGTGCTGTTGATTTGACAGGTTGTGTGGAGTTTTAATGCAGGTTGACCCTGCCCGCCGTTTTGGCCTCTAATAGCTGATTTCATTAATGGCGGATAACATCTGTCCATTGCCCAGCATGAACAACACATGAACGAGCCCCTGCTGTATCACCATTATCTGGTTTTAGGTGTTTGTAAGCTTTCATGTGTGTGTTCTAATAAGGTATTTGATTCTGTCTTATACCCATAGCTACCACCAAATTTATGTAGATTCTCAGGTAGGTTGTGCCATAGCCATCATATACTGAGTCATACTTATATATAATAAACCCACAAAATAATTTATAAATTACATTTAATGACGACAGTGCTCAGTAGATTGTGTGAGGTATTTCCTGAAAGTGTTAGTCCATTGGGATCACTGAGGGAAAGATGGCTGAAAATAATTGAATAAATACCTGTCCTCTATGGAGCTGCTGCTGCCGTTGTTGTTTGCAGGTGTGAGTGTAACTTGTACCTTCCCAAAGCAGCTCTTACACCCACAGGGATTGTACTCAACCATCCAACAAACAGGCTTTAAAAAACCCTTAACACCCCCAAAGTCTACTTAAAGCTGCTTGTGAACCTCACAAGTACTGTCTTTTAAAACTCTCATTCACATCACTGGTCCCTCGTTCTCCTCTCTTTTTCTGTCATCACTCGTCGCTCTTCTCTTCTTTTATTTCACACTCTCTTAGTCCTCCTCTGTGTCTTATTAGCCATGCTAGTTATTTTCTCATCAAGCCTTTCTCTACACCCGTCTCTTGCATCTGTCCCCTCTCTCTCTCTCTTTCGTGACCCTGAAACTTGTGCCTAATGAGTTCCATCTGAGTGTGCGTGTGCTTTTCAGATTCTATCTGTTTTAAAGTGTGTTGTGAAGTAGAAGCTAATGATAGGGCAATTAGTGACATTTTGAATTTAATTAGTGACAATGTCTTGGCCATTAGAACAGTCTTTCACATGACACAATCAGCTAGTTTTTCAGTTTAGTGACACAATTCATCAGGGCTCATTGATAATCTGACAGCATGGTATCAATTTTTCCCAATGCACGCACAAACACACACACACACACACACACACTGTTAACACAGTGAGTTTAACCTTTGCCATGAACTCTAAAGTTGACTTCACTTACTGTGAAACTGTGCAAAAAGAGTGAGGTAAACAATAAAGCATTGATCAATATATACAGTATACAAACCTGTTAATATACAAAAAGTGACAAAAATAAAAAAGTGACTAAAATAATAAAATTTAAAAACCTTAAAATGCCAGGTGCAGTGATTTGCTTAGACCTTCTAAGTGTAGCCATAATGTCATCAATGACAATGTCCAGATCCAAACAGGAGAGTATCATTTTTACCAATGTTTTTCATAACAACCACTACATGCTAAATCAAGGTATGTAGTAAGAAAAAAGGGCAGCGTAACCTTAGAGAGATAGATGGACATTAGGTCCAAAAGAATTTGAAGCTTTTGAAAACTTTAAGTGCTGTAAAGTAAAATCATTGCTATGCCATTCATGTGTGGAGTACACCAGAGAAAGGGAAACATTCAGATAAGATGCACCTTCTATGGGCCACAAAATGGGGAGGCCTGAAGATGCCTGAAACCTTTTTGGCATATATTTATTTCCAGTGAGCAACATTCAATCTGAATGAAAGGGGGGCCCATCTTGGAATGCCTAGATGTCCTAATGTAAATGATTTACAATATAAGGTCTTTTAAGCTGGGCCAGGGTACAAGCGACCGAAATGGGTTTCCTCAGGAGGGGGGCTGGCGTCTCCCTTAGAGATCGGGTGAGAAGCTCAGTCATCCGAGAGGAGCTCGGAGTAGAGCCGCTGCTCATTCGCGTCGAAAGGAGCCAGTTGAGGTGGTTCGGGCATCTGGTGAGGATGCCTCCTGGGGTCCTCTCTAGGGAGGTGGTCCAGGCACGTCCAGCTGGAAGGAGGCCTCGGGGAAGACCCAGGACTAGATGGACGGATTATATCTCCAACATGGCCTGGGAACGCCTCGTGATCCCCCAGTCGGAGCTGGTTGATGTGGCTCGGGAAAGGGAAGTTTGGGGTCCCCTGCTGGAGCTGCTGCCCCCGCGACCCGATACCGGATAAGCGGATGAAGATAGATGGAGGTCTTTTAAGCTGGAGTTTTATCTATCCATGCTCATGTAACTCTGGTTACACCTAAACAAACATTTATTCTATCCTCAGAAAATACTTCTGTTGGTTTATAAAGCATTAAACGGTTTGGGGCCAAAAAATATTTCTGACCTGTTACACTGTGAAACACCCAGACCTCTCAGGTGGTCTGGGACAGGTCTGCTTTCTGTCCCCAGAGTCAGAACTAAACAGGGGGAAGCGGCGTTCAGTTTTTATGCTCCACATATCTGGAACAAACTCCCAGAGAACTGCAGGTCCACCGCAACTCTCAGTTCTTTTAATAAATCAAGGCTGAAGACCTCTCCGCCTTGAGTTGAGGAAGACAAAGCTCTTTTTTTTCTCCTGTTACTGTAAAACTGAGAAGTGTTTTATATTGAAAAACGTAATTCCTAAGAACATTGAGGCGTTAAACCCAAGTTTTACAGAGATTCACGCAGGTTAAGAATATGATCTGTAACTGATTGGGTTTTGAACACAATGTCAAGTCACCGTCAATCACACTGGATAAACATGCCTTACTTTCACAGTTTTAATTGCTTTTTCTGATTGTCAGAAATAATGACTTTATATATGTAAGATTTGATAATTACAGTTTACATTAACACCTCCAATGGCAGCTGAAATAGATGTCTAACCCCACCATTTCACTTTCTCTCTGTACATTCTGGAAGCAAGAGAAAGACGAAGAGGTCAGTGGCAGTGTTTCCTCTACTCCTCTTGTCTTCCACCCGACCTGTCTGATGAGAGCTGACAGTAGATCACAGCTTACAACTAAAAGAAGGAAGGGAAGAGAGGACGGTGCTGCCTGTGCTGGGATACAGAGATACAGAGCATCTGTCAGAGGGGAGATTTTTACAGAAGGAGGGAAACGTTCAATCCCTACTGGGCCAGCAGATTACAGTAAATGGGAGTTGGGGTGGATGGATCAGTAGGTGTGCAGAATATGACAGGGCATCCCAGCTACTATGTCTACCCTGCCTTTCCCGATGGAGTAAAGACAGAAAAGGTAGACAAAGATGAAAAGAGGTAAAGGTGTTTTGACTGGATACCCAGCTCTGGTTGGAGAGAGAATGTTTCTCTTTTTGTCAGGGTAGATTATTTGATGGAGACAGACTTTAAAGGTTTTCAGTGTCTGAAGTAGCTCTGTTCCTCTGTGTCTTATAGCTTGAGGCAATTTGAGCAATGAAAGGACACAGTGATTCCCGGAATGAATTATCAAGTGCATTTGCTTTTCCAAGTTTAAATTCAGGGTGAGTTTGGGCAGGTATTAAGGTTTAGTATCAATTTAGCTGTCCCAAAGCAACAGTGAAGCTAAGAATTCTTGAGTTGTGGCCAAGGCATTAATGTAGCCCAAGAATTCTTCAGGAAGTTTTGTAGTCATGGCAGATTGTAATGGCATTTAAATCCAATAAAGCTAATATGTCATTAGTCTCAATGAAACATAACCATTACAGGCAGTAAAAAGTTTCCAAGGACCCAAAGTTTTCGGAAAACATAAGATTGGGGTTCTGCAAAGTTCAACAGCCCGTTCTATTTAAACACAATTTAATGAAATTGTCAGTAAAGGATATCAGTCTTTGATAATGTTCACAGTGAATCTTAATGTACGTTTCTTTCTCATTTTAGCCGCTTGTGAAGAATAAGGACATTCTGAAAGAGTTGAACCACTGGTGTTTCACGTAGAAAGTAGTCAGTCAAGGTGGTTCAGCATCTGGTCATGATCCATCCTGAACATATTCTTGGCATATACTGAGACCCCACAGTAGACCCAGAACACCTTGGAGGTATAAGAATCCCATCTGGCCTGGGAATACCTCAGGATCCCAGGGAAGAATTGGAGGATGTGGCTAGGGATTAGGAGGTATGGGCTACTTTGCTCAGCCTACAACCAAGTATTAGAGGAGCAGCAGGAAATGGATGGAACAGATGTTTAGCCCATTGAAATAAAATGGATAGAAAGGCCACTGAACTGTTTCCTGTGGTCATTTTATTGGAACACAACCAAATGGTGATTGTTGATAGTTTTCATACTAACAATACGCATCAGTGGGGTCATAGATCAGGAGACGTTCTGCGGAGTTGCAGGGAGTGAAAAGGGACAGTTAAACCCAGCAACAACAGCTCAAGGGAGCGCTAACGTTAGACCCAGCCCGCGGGTCTAACGTTCTCGGTAAGCAATGCAGCCTAAAAGCACTGAGGAACCAACAAGCCAGTCAGTTGGTGTTAGCTGGCTAATGTTAGCTTGCTAACTCCGCCTTAACGTAACCTACGTGACATTGCCATATTGTTCACAGAATACTAGCTGGATAAAGCTGTCACTCATGGCAATAGCAACGTGCTTTGTGTGGATGAAGCATGAAGCTAAATCGACTCATTTAGCGACTGGCTCTCTGCCTCCTAGCGTTACTACTCCACTGCTTGTTTGTCCTTTACTGCAAAACCTCAGCTCCGCGACTTGCCAGAAGTTTGCTTAGTATAGAAAGTTTATAGGTTACCATGGCAATGGTACACATAAAAATGGCTACTGCTCTGACAATTCTGCTACGTTGATTTGAATGGAAATGGCCTTTCTATTCATTTTATTTCTTTGGTTATACCACTCCATTTTGGCCTCCCCCCAAACATAGCAGGTATAGGCCTTTAAAAAAAAATATTTATTTTTTGATAGTAGGTAGCCAAATTTGGAAATTTTCACATTCTGCACATTGTGGCAGCTCAGTAGCATTCACGACATACTATAAAATCCCAGTTTTGTAGAACAACTAAATGAAGACATTAATTAAATGATCACACAAATGCGACAACATAGAAGTTTTATTTGCTGAGATTTGCAAAGTAACCGTTATGTTTAACTTTTCCTCAGTTGATAGCTGTAATGCTTATTTTTGTTCTTGTGAATGTAAAGAGCAGGAATAATTTTCCTCATGTACACAGTGTTTTTACATGTATCTACCTTAATGTGGAGATAGTAGTTATCTCTCATTTCTCTGTTATGCCTTTGTTTTCTTTCCTAGTCTCTCACAAACCCATCATTCATGTTTGATCTGTAATGCTTTGCAAATTATAAAGTGTGGTTGAGAACTACTCTGTCTGTAAAGTGTCTCGAGAACTTTTGTCATGATTTGATACAATAAATAAAATTGAATTGAAATTGAATCTGCAGAATAAAAAAGAAAAAGGCTGAAAGGTGACACTGAGATTTCACCGGCCTATTTGGAGGGCAGATGCAACCCTCATGGCTTCAATCAGGTCACTTCACATTATTGCCACAGCTCCACCCGTCACTCACCCTGTCCCTCTCCAACATGCACTCACATTATACATGTAATATGGTCCGGCTCAGGCCCACGCTAACTTCATTACACACCACTGAAAAAAGCCACATGACGTCTAACCCGACAAATGGGAATCAGCTGTGTGTGTGGACATTGTGTGTGTGTTTGCTGTGTGCATGACAGTGGTGTTTATGAGGCCCAGGGTACGGAAGTTCATTGGGAAATCTAAACCATTTAAAAACATTACAGGCATATTATGTCTGGCTACTCTATACCTGTGAATCCCTCCTATTCAATTTGAGGTCAAGACCCCATAATTGGTCACCGTCTGTTGAACCTCCAGATGGGATAGATATACCACTGCAGGCCTACTGCATATAATATATTCAGTATGTTTCATCTATTATAATAATTCTACTTGTTTACACCCTAGCTGTAAGGAAGGACTTGATTCTCAGGAGTCTAAGTGTGATGGAAGTAAACCAAAAGGTCAAATGTTCCACGTTCGTCAAAGTAAGAAACACATATGGTCTTAGTAAGAGTGAAATTGAGGACTTGGGCAAAGCTAAAGCACAGTTTAAGGGGTTAAAGATAGAGGGTGTCGTGGGCTGTACAGATTGTAAAACCCCTTGAGGCAAATTTGTGATTTGTGATATTGGCCTGTTTTTATGAAGTTGACTGGACTTAAGAGCAGTTACTTAAGTACTTAAAGGTACTTAAAAATACTGTAAAATTTTCACATATCTGTACTTTACTCAACTAGAATCAGTGTATACTTTTGACTTTTACTTTCGTCCAGCTCCCGGTACCGTTCATGATATGATCCCACTAGGGCCACGCCAAGACCCGCCCTTCAATAGCATTTATTGGCCAGGCGCGTACCGCTCTACTGCTGCTCCTGTTACTACTGCTCCCGATACTCTGCTTGGTCATATGTGAAGCATCCGTTCACATAAGGTTAATATACAACCCGTATATTTATCTTAAAAACACTCCTGGTCCTCCTCAGCTGTGAAGCCACGTACTTGTCCAAGCCTGTGTGTTCTTGCTAGATCAATGTGTGCAGCATTCACTGTCCCGTGGGAAATAATGCAAAGTCAAGCTTCATGCAGATCACCCAGATAGATAACCAGAATTGAAAGTCAGAATGTAAACTGGGCCACAGAGGGTAAGCACAGTTACATTAACCTAAAACCAGTTTAATTAAAATGCCACAGCCCATAGTTTTTTAATATTAGAATTTAGACATTAGGAGAATAAATGGTTCTGCAAGTATTTTTAATATTAATACTTACTAATACTTTTTACTTTTACTTAAGTAGGGTTGTCATTGTGGTGCTTTTACTAAAGTAAATATGTCTTTGGTTATTTGTACTTTTACTTAAGTTCTGAGATTCAATACTTCCTCCACCACTGCTTAAGAGTTTCAGTCACAGTGGAAACAGTGAAGGTTAAAGCCAATACGTGTTATCCTGATGGATACTGTTTGAAAAAGTGCAGGCACTTTCAAAAATACTTGGCAAGTGATTGGATGAACCATCTGTCCATCATGTCCCCCATTGTAGTTTTGAACTAAAACACGCTCATAGTTACCAGTAGTTCCTAAGCTAATAGTTAACGCAACACTTTTGTGTGACTTTGCAGTCATTTCACATGCAAAAGTTAAGTGAACTGTGGTTTGGATAAATCTGCATTTATGCATTGTAGTCCAGGTGGGCAGATCCAATCCATCTGATTACAGCCCAGTTGCCCTGGATGCACATTAATGCCAGTGTGTTATGCTGCTCTCTGTTTCTGTCTGTCTCAGTATTTTCCATGGGAACATCATTATATTGTTTCAGAGGGTGTGTGTATGGAGAGGATTGCTGTGTTAGCTGGATATGTTGATGTGAGCCCTGAAGCACAGCAGAAATATAACCATCATCAATTTTGTACTTATTGTTTTGCTTTCTAAACAATAGGTCACATTTAGGCATTCAGCAAACTGATGTGAGAAAAGCAGTTCTAGGTTTGAAAACTCAGTGAATTCAGTAACTAAGTAATAGTCTTTGGTTTGTGTCAGATCCAAAACTTTATTTATTCTGGATCATAATTAGACAAAGCAAAATATATTTAATTTTTTTCAAGTTGTTTTCCCAATAAACCATTTATTCGACTTTCACTCTGTTAATAAAAGTATGATTGTATCTCTTAACTCTATTCACATATCATTCCTCTCCTTTGTGTCTATTCTTATCTTTGTGTCTTTAATATGACTAAAACAATATCACAGAAAATCATGAAAGTGTAAAAAGGACCTTAGTTGATACATATGTAAAGAAAATAGATTCAGTTTTTTGTTATGTGTGCTGGGGGTCAATCAGTTGTAGGGCCCAATGCAGATGTACTAGATACACTGATAATAGAAACACAGAAAACATTTTACTTTGCTTTGTGGCAAATCTATGTAAATAGCTTTTATAATATACAACATCGGCAATATCATTCTGTCAAAAATATGTTTTCACCAAGCTGTGTTCATGTTTCAGCTAGTATTATCAATATTAGTGTGGTGTGTATGTGTCGGTGAGTTAAAAATCACTGAGCTGTGAGATGTCAAGCCAGTGCTGACAGGAGCACACACAACACACACACACACACACACACACACACACACACACACACACACAGCAGCAGCAGCTGTGGCAGTTTGACTTAACCCCACCTCTGAAGTGTCAAGTGAGACCCACCTCGTCAATCTCTCTCTCTCTTCCTGAGTCCATCTGTCTGTCTCTGTCCCAGTAGACCTGCAGACTCGCCCCTGGTGCTACCCAGCCCTGCCAGTGAATCAATTTAGAGCCTATTAGCTGTCTCTCTCTCACACGCACGCGCACACACACACACACACACACACACACACACACACACACACACACACACACACACACACACAGTTGTGCCATCCTCTCTTACCGCAGTGTGCCAATGAGTCAATTTAATCCCAATTAACATGCAGAGTCTCTCAATTTTTCACTCTCTCTGTCTCACACACACATACAGGTGCCACCCACCCTTGCCCTGATGTGCCAATAAATCTGTTTTAACCCAATTTTGAGTAAGTCTCCCCCCTATCTCTCTCTCTCTCACACACACACACACACACACACACACACAGGTAACTAATTAAACACCTGGTGCTGCTTGGCCTGGCTAATGGAAAATTAATTGTTACCTAGTTGTTAAGGGCCTGTGTGTGTGTGTGTGTGTGTGTGTGTGTGTGTGTGTGTGTGTGTGTGTGTGTGTGTGTGTGTGTGTGCGCCTGTGCGTTCGCCCATTAATCCTTTCTGTATCGGGACATAACAAAGCAAGGGTGCATGACACCTTTTTGAGTGCATGTGAGTGTGTTTGCACATGCATGTGTTTACATGTGTGTATGAGTGATATGGTCATAGCCAGAAGTCCAATTTTGACACTCAATAAATTACAGCCTATTAGCCTCTCCTGGTGCTAGGTTATGCTGAAGCACACAGGCACCCCCCCACACACACACAGCTTTTCTTGATCTGCAGACAAAGCTGTAACAGAGGTGTTCTAAAAGTAAGTGAACCAAGCTTGTGGCTGAAAGATTGCTGGTTCAACACCCAGAGTGTGGTGAGGTGTGAGCTGCCCTTGAGCAACGCGCTTATGTCACATTCACATCACATCAAATCAAGCAGGATTACAAAAAGCAGAGTGGGGTAATACCATTCATGTCAGCCACCTAGTCTTAATTTCAAACCGGAGAAAAAAAAGTATAAGCGCTACAATATGTCCTAGGTGGACAGAAAAACAGATGTGTCTACAAACAACCAACGTGGCCAAAAAGCTCCATTGCTGGCAGTTACTTAATAAAGTCAAATACTAACTCTAACACAATGTATTCAGTCAAGTAAAACCATCGGTTTGTATCTAGTTTCACTTTAAAAACCATTACATACGTAATACAATCAACAATAGCTCATTTCCATTTATCTGAGGTGGCAATAAGGCTTTACATGGGGCTGACCATCTTGTGATAATGCCTGATTGTTCCCAAAGTGGAATACTGTTCTGTAAAAATGGCATAAACATTATGCAACCCACTCCTCCAATGGCTCCATTGGAGTTGGCCAACACATTCACACTCAAGCTTGCCGTTGTACTTCACGGCTGCTAGGTGTGAATGTGTGATATGTGAAGAAAAGGGAGAGAACGTTGTGAAAATGATGTTAAAACATGTAAACATACATTAGAACAATACACATGATCAAATAGAAAATGGAAAAGGAGTGAGAAAATGACCCCAGGGCTTTTTGTTATTCTGAATTTGTTTTGTTTTTTAAAGTATGGTGCAAAGCTGTATCGTATCTTATGAAAGGGTCAAATAAAATCAATCAATCAATCAATATGAGTAAAGAGAGAGAGATGATAAAGAATTAGAAATATGGAAACAGTAAATATTTATAGTATTTTAATAATTATAATAATATTAATAATAACAATATAAAAGAAAACACTGCATTTTCTGCAATCAATGCTAACACTACAAACACACACACACAACTATACCTACGCAACCATACATCAAGGTTAATGCATTCCTAATAGAGCATAATTTGTTCCATGTACGACAGGTAACGGACTTTAATGCTTTATTAAAGCAGCGCTGAACACTGAGTCTTTCACTTTAGCTACTGCTGCGGCAGGATAATCATTTTTATGGGAGAAACTTAATCTACCTATAAATTGCTTTGTTACAGCCTTCAGTGCATTTACACTGAAAGGCTCTCATAGTGCATGGCCTATAGGCCTGAAAATGTTTCTGTCTGGGCGTCTCTGGCTGTATTTGCATTTACTTCAGACTTTGACCTCAACCAATTGACCTACTGATGTTGAAAGTCCTTTTACGGTGCATGCATGATAAGAAAGGTATGCAACCATGCTCTGATAATTGAATTTGTTAAATATGATTCTTAAGTCCAAAAGCCCAAGATGGGCAAATTTCTAGTTAGTTTTAGTCCTAAAAAAAATCTAGGGAAAATCGTTACATTTGAGAAGCTGCTAAGGATTGCTGTAAGGCAAAGTAAGGCAATAGATTGAGCAAATTATAACCATGAATCTAGCTAATTTAAATAGCTCATCAAAACAAGTTCCTGCTTGACTCTATTTGTGGTTTTCCGCCACATGGTATGAAAAAAAGTCCCTGGTACCTGCTAATAGGTACTTTTTTTAGTACCACCTCAGTCGAGGTTCTAAGCGAGCTGAGGTGATACCTGCAGACTACTGATTGGTTGGAGAGAATTGTCAATCAATCAATCTTTATTTCTAAAGCACATTTAAAAACAACCAGTCTGACATGAAGAGGAAATTTTTTCCACGGTCTCGGGGCTGCGACTGAGAAAGCCCGATCATCTCTGCCCTTGAGCCGTGTTTTAGGGACAACAAGAAGAGACTGGTTCGCAGACCTTAATGACCTTGAAGATGCATGTGACTTCAACAGATCAGTGATGTAGACTGGAGCTAGTCCATGAAGGGCTTTAAAAACAATAGAATCTTAACCAGTTGTAGTCGAGAGAGGGAGGTCTGGCTAACACCTACATACAGAGCATTACAATAGTGAAGGCATGTTGTGATAAATGCATGTATGACCCTCTCAAAGTCTGAAGGATAAAAAGGCCTTAAGCTTGGGAAGAAGCCTAAGTTGAAAGAAACTTCTGATCTGCTTCTCCATTTTAAAATCACAATCCATTTTTACACCCAAGTTTGTTACAACAGACTTAACATAAGGTTGTAAAGTGCCCAGGTCTATTTGTGAGACATCATAGGTGCCACTGGGTCTAAAAACCATGACCTCAGTTTTACTCTCTTTTACTTCTCAATAGATCCAAGAGGAAGCAGATATCGAATCGAATCCTGGGGGACTCCACATGTGAGGGACACAGAAGGTGTGGTCAACTGTGTCAAATGCTGCTGTAAGATCTAAAAGCATAAGAATTACATAATCTCCAGAGTCAGTTGAGATTAAAAGATCATTAAAAACTCTTAAAAGTGCGGATTCAATGCTATGAAATGTCTTAAAACCAGATTGGAACACCTCAAGAACACCATGTGTATCTAAAAACGACTGCAACTGTAAAAGAACTGCCTTCTCTAAAATATTCGAGACAAAAGGGAGTTTAAAGATAGGGCGATAGTTTGAAAGTGCAGATGTGTCCAAATGAGTTTTTTTTGATGAGTGGCTGCACCACTGCTTGTTTAAAGAAACTAATTTTTCCGACAGACGGGGGTGTCCTGAACAAACCTGCTGTGTAGTAGTTTAGCCAGCGGTGTATTTTTTCTGCCTCCAGCTTCTTTTGAAACTAAATTTGTCTTCTGGCTGTGGCGACAGCCCCATGCTGAGAAAAAACAACACACCTTTGACGGTCTGTGTGTGCGTGTTGCGTTAGGTCACGGCAGTTTCCTGCTATGACGACCAGCCACGCTCGCCCTCATGAGACGGTACTAATCTGCAATGGAAAAAGGAGGACAGGGCACCGCGGCCGAGTTGAGTTGAGCCGAGAAAAAAACGCCATACTGTATTATTCTATTATTGGTTGTTTGTTTTTGTTTCTTGTCAGAGCAGAGTGCCAGTTTAGATTCTAAAATTACACCAGAGAGCTCCACAGTAAAGATCTTTACAAGCAAATCCAGCCCCGCTTTGCTGTGGTTTCTGTTATTGTTACCTGCTGCACCACATTGTTTCAGTAATAACAGGAAACCGCAATTTAATTTGGACAAATTTGACCAATCTTTGTGTTAGAAACTGGCAACTCTCAGCTGGAGTTTCAATGGTTGCTGGCAGAAAACCTGAACACTTGTTCTGTTTTAGAAGACTGAGAGGGAAAACTGGACTGGGGAAAAACACATTTACGTTCTGGTGAACTTCTTTTCTATTTTGGATGTGTTTTTGTTTGGCTATGGCTTTATTACATTGTTGACAGTTTTATTATCAGTTTAATCTGTGTATGTATTATCTGAGGTTAATTACTCCCCATGTCTTTCCCTCCGAGTCTTATTTTTTAACACATTGCCTCATCTATTTTTCCCATCTTAATTATTCTCTGCTTTCCTTTCACTCTCAGCCCACTCTTCCTTTGCTCTTTTTCTTAAAGTCTTTTTCCCAACACTCCCCAACTCTCTGGAATCCTTAAGTCTGTTTTCTTTGGCCTTTCCCTAGTCCGTTTCCAGTCTCTCCTTTCCTTTTTCATCAATCTGGAGCATTTTCTTTGGACAGTGTCCATGCTGGATAACATTTTTCTTCCCTCACCTTCCATCTCAGTTTGTCTAATGTTCCCTTCTTTATATTTATTGTTGTTAGTCCTTTATGCATCACTTATCTTTGTCTCTTCTTGTTGATTTTACCTCTCCACCTTCCTAACCTCTTCCTGACCGCTCTCTCTTTCCTGCTACTTCTCCTTGTCCGCGTGCATCCGACCTTTCTTACCTTCCTCTCGCTCCCATGATCTGTCTCCCTTGGGATCATCTACATACTGTTATATTGCCTTTTTGTGTCTCTCATAAACAAAACTTCAAATACATGTGTACTAGGGTTGGGAATTTCTGTACATTTCCATTCGTGATGTTAGAAAATATACAAATAAATCTGAGGTTGTTAGATTTTTGAGATATACAGTATCTGTCACAAACACATTTGAATGAAATGTTTTGTCTACTGAGGTTTTTATTTTGTAGTCATTCCGTGCTTAAGCCTTTAAGAGGCTTGTGAAAGTCACCTTCTCTCACAGTAATCGTCCATGTCAGAGGTTCGGTCATGTTTAACGGTGGAGAATTGGCTTCTTGAAACATGAGGTGGTCAGATGTAATGTGATAAAGTAGATGAACAGCCTATGGGCCTTATCTTGCACCCGGCGCAGCATGGTGCAAACCCAGACGCAAGTGTCTTTGCTATTTTAAGAGATTTTAATTTCCCGTCCAGCGCCCACATCGTTTAAATAGCAAATGCACCTGCACCCATGGGTGTGCTGGTCTAACAGGGAGGTGTGTTCAGGTGCATTCTTGGCAATTCTATCTTGAGGCAGCCATTGACCAACAACAACCTGGTCTAAAGTCAGTAGCGCAGCATTTGATTGTTATTTTAACAGCGCATTAGTAAAATGTGCCTAGGCTCGTGAACAGTGCGCAGGCTATGCCTGTCACACACACACACACACACACACACACACACACACACACACACACACAAACAAACACACAGGGACCCTTTATTCCGCCGCCAAACTATTATCTATCGTCTATTATCCCATCCTCTTTCAGGCACTTTTTGTACATGTCTGTAGAGAGTAACTTTTAAATAAAAATCAACACTAAAAATACATATTTCTTTTCAGAATCGAATCGTGAATTGCCCAGAGATTAGCACCCTAGTACCCTATGTACTTCAAGTTTTGTTTAAGAGAGACACGAAAAGGCAATTTAACAGTATGTAGATGATCCCACGGGAGACAGATTAAGGGAGGGAGAGAGGAAGGTAAGAAAGGACAAATGCACGGGGACAAGGAGAAGTAGTGGGAAAGAGAGAGAGAGGGAGATGGGTCAGGAAGAGGTTAAGAAAGTTAGAAAGGTGAAGATATATAGATATATATCTATATGCTATAGA
The DNA here is from genome assembly GCA_026937815.1 of Etheostoma perlongum. Classification (NCBI taxonomy): domain Eukaryota; kingdom Metazoa; phylum Chordata; class Actinopteri; order Perciformes; family Percidae; genus Etheostoma; species Etheostoma perlongum. The sequence continues at coordinate 26,506,722 of CM049387.1, read as the reverse complement.
TATATATCTATATATATATTTAAAAATCGATTGTTAACTTATTGAGCATCTAACGATCGATAATTTTTCCCTCCCCTAATGTGTACTGACCGACTACACATTGCAAAATAAGTTCCTATTAGCTTCCAAAAATGTAATTCTTGAGGAAGTAACATTGCTACCACCTGATGAAATTGCTGTATTTAAAGTTGTGACACTAAAACTACCTTTACAATTTAATAATAATATTTATGTAAACCATTAAGTTTAACCCACAACCTATAATGAAGTCCCAACTGTCAATCCTTCCCATAATATAACCATCATCAGGAAGGATGCTGAATGTCAATGTGCCGCAAGTAAGAATGTAGTAGAATGTAGTGAACACATCTTTACTGTACTTTCTCTCAGGCCTACTTTCCCTCCTGAGGGATCCTGGGAGTACTGGTTCTACTGAAGTGGCTCCTACAACTGCTGGAACGGTTGATGCTGGTACAGAAGTGCCTTGAGATACAGTTACTCTAATGGCAGCTATATGCTGTGTGTGTGTGTGTGTGTGTGTGCGTGTGTGTGTGTGTTGGAAGAATTTTGAGCAGTGGTGTGAAGAACAAAAGAAAGACAAGAAACATGCAGAAAATAAATACTGTGAAGTACAAGAGAACTTTCATATGTTGAAGAAATGTTGCATTCACAGACTTTGACATTAAAAGGAAAGAACGAAACTGTTGGAAGGTTGTCAGAGGAAAGTCCATCATTCATGTCAAACATGAATTAATTGGTTCTCCTTGGACTTAACCATATTTCAGAAAATATGGGTGACAGGAAAAGAGAAGAATAAGGAACAACTGTATTAGCAAAAACACTTAAGGGAAAAACTGACCAAAAACAAACCGGACTAAATGCATGAAATATTTTTTGGGGGTTTGGTTGTCATTCGAAGCCATTCCACCACCATAAAATCAATTATATTACTTGTAGCAAAACCTAAACATTAATTCCCAACATGTTGATATCTGTCTCTGCAGTCACCTCAACCATCGAACACAGCAATAAGAAATAACACTCATGGCTTTTTTTCCTGTGAAGATTTGTTTTGCAGTGTTGGTGAATTCTTTTAAGTAACTCGCATTACTGAGAACCAAAATGTATTTATTTAATTTTCATTTGTAACATCTTACTCACAACACTGTCTTTAAAGGTCCCATGACATGGTATTCTTTGGATGCTTTTATATAGACCTTAGTTATCCCCTAATACTGTATCTGAAGTCTCTTTTATATAGACCTTAGTGGTCCCCTAATACTGTATCTGAAGTCTCTTTTATATAGACCTTAGTGGTCCCCTAATACTGTATCTGAAGTCTCTTTTATATAGACCTTAGTGGTCCCTAATACTGTATCTGAAGTCTCTTTTATATAGACCTTAGTGGTCCCCTAATACTGTATCTGAACCTTTTATATAGACCTTAGTGGTCCCCTAATACTGTATCTGAAGTCTCTTTTATATAGACCTTAGTGGTCCCTAATACTGTATCTGAAGTCTCTTTTATATAGACCTTAGTGGTCCCTAATACTGTCTCTGAAGTCTCTTTTATATAGACCTTAGTGGTCCCCTAATACTGTATCTGAAGTCTCTTTTATATAGACCTTAGTCGTCCCTAATACTGTATCTGAAGTCTCTTTTATATAGACCTTAGTGGTCCCCTAATACTGTATCTGAAGTCTCTTTTATATAGACCTTAGTGGTCCCATAATACTGGATCTGAAGTCTCTTTTATATAGACCTTAGTGGTCCCCTAATACTGTATCTGAAGTCTCTTTTATATAGACCTTAGTGGTCCCATAATACTGGATCTGAAGTCTCTTTTATATAGACCTTAGTGGTCCCCTAATACTGTATCTGAAGTCTCTTTTATATAGATAGACCTTAGTGGTCCCCTAATACTGTATCTGAAGTCTCTTCCCCAAAATTCTGCCTTGGTGCAGAGTTACAGCCACTAGAGCCAGACTTCAGACAAGTTTGTGTTGAAGACCTTTCCTGCAAGTTGGGAAGAGAAGCCTAACTGTTTTCCATCGATCGATGTCGAACTGACAGCAGGTAGTGCAGAGTGGTTATGTTGAGCGGACCACCCTGACATTGACATCGGTGCTGCTGCGATATGTGCAGAACAATCATCCAGATGTGTCAGTGATCCACTTCTTTACAGATGGACCATGTACTCGGTACAGGCAGAGAGGTAATTACTTCTTCTTGTTTATCGAGTAATAGAAGCTTTCAGGTACATGAAATTTCTTTGAGGCCAGCTGGTGGCGTGGCGTAGACGTGGGGTTGTTAAAAAGACAGGCTGATCTGTTGATGAGTCAGTGCTGTGACCTAACACATGAATGAACTCTCTATGAAGCTCTCCTGGAGACGAGTGCCACACCAAAGATTTTCCTTTGACAATACAAAAAAGCCAGAGCTGTGCCCTGAGCGATGAGGATTCACCAGCTGGGCGCAGTGGGGAGAAGCTAAGTCATCAGGAAGGATGGTGGATGTGAATGTGCCGCAAGAAAGAATGTACTCTAACTGCTACAGTATCCACATCTTTACTGTACTTTCTCTCAGGCCTATTTTCCCTCCTAAGGGAGCCTGGGAGTACTGGTTCTACTGAAGCGGCAACGGTTGATGCGGGTACGGAAGTGCCTTGAGGTACAGTTACTCTAATGGCAGCGAGATGCTGACTCCACAAAACCTCAGACTGTATTTAAGTTGATAAAATACTCCCTGTATGACTTTGTAGAAATACAGTATTTTTTTCCCTCCTGAAATTGTTTAATTGATTAATGTCACTTGCATGCATTGCATTGATCACTGTGCCTTCATTTTCTCCTTTTATTGCATGCGCATAGCTAACAAAGTGCAGCAAACCTTAATTTGACCCACTTCCCATTGAATTAATAGAGTTCAGCACAGGATTACACTGTATTTATGAGGAAAAGAGTAGAGTTTAGTGGCAAATGATTTTTCTATCAAACTTGTTCTTGTTGATCTTATGTTTTTTTTTTTAGCTTATATGCATCTTTTCCCAGATTCCCTAAAAAACAAAACGTCCATTGTGTGGTAATAAAAGTATCAAATTGGAGTGCTTTCCTAGTACCTTGATCTACAATTATTCACTTTTGGGATCCAGCACCCAAAACGTTGTTTCTATGTGAGCTGTGCACATCCAAATCCTCTTTCCTAGTTTATAATACTGAACACAGTTGTTGCAAGTAAATAACAATTATCGAAGAAAAAAAAAAAGTTCTGTTGATGTTAATCTGGTCAATTACAAAAAAGGAATATGAATGTATATGTTGTGTTATTGGGATTGAATGAGAAAACTAAAATGTGTTCACATAAAGAGAATGCCACCTATGAAAAGCAAAGTCTTTCTTTTTTTTTCTCCAAAAGTCAGTAGTCCTTAAAATGACCCCTTCTGTCTATTCTCCCTCTGCACTCGCCACTCTTACGGCTCAGTAATTCCACAGTGGTTCTGTTGGACCATTATTTCTCCCTCTACTTCACTTTCTTCCCTCACCTTTTCCATTCCTCCTCAGCTCACTCTCTGATGTTTTCACTGGACTGCTTCCCGGTGGGACAGCATTCTGATGGCGCTCCTGACAGGAAAAAAAAAAACCCACAGCTGACTTCCATTAAGAGAAAACTGGAAACCAAGACAATCCCATATATTCAGGTAGAGTTCCATATAGCGGGTCAGGCTAGAGCCCTTCGTCTCAAAATCCTCAGGCCAGCATCTGTCGCTGTTAACATTCACTGCAGCTTATGAATTAAATAGGTTGTTTGGGTGAGTATGATTCATATTATAGGAGTTTTACGATAGTTAGACTCAGTTAGACGACCTAATATCCCAGAACCTAGCGAGTCACTGATCACAGCCAGGAAGTGGACTTTTGGCACAGCTTATTTGAAAAACCTTTGTTTTATTAATAAATCAGACAAATTTGCCAGAGCTGACCCAGTTGCTTTGGCAAAGGTTCCCTGGCAACATAGTCAATTCAAGTGAGTCATTAATATATTACAGCAGGCAGACAAGAGTTCCAAACTATTTTTTTTTTGTCTTTTGAAATTGACATAAAAGCCAGAAAACAGTCAAAAGATTGTCTCAACCATATACATGATATATGAGACTTGGCAAACATGCATCTCTGCAGGATATTCCATATCCATTCAATAACATTTTCTCAAACCAAATCAAATGTTTGGCTCTTCATAAAATAACTGATTGGATCATGGAAAAATATATAAAATGAAAAGAACACCACAGTGGTTGGAGATTGATATCGTTGCTGTTTGGCGAAAACATTGGGTAACAATTTACTTGCACGTATCTACATAAGAGTGACATGACATTGGCATGAACACATGACAATGTTATGTCACAGTCTAGACACGTGAACCCTAACCATGCCAAATGACCCTTAGTAAAAGAAGCGTTATGTCTTAAACGTTCATGACAGTGTCATGTGCCTCTTATGTAGATACCTTCAAGTAAAGTGTAACCAAACCTTGTGTGTCCAAAACCTTTGTTTTTAAGGAAAATAAAAAAGACCAATTTCCAAAATAATGTATACCTCAGAAGAAGTTAGACAAAATCAATTTGTCACTGTTGAAATATTAGTACAACCCACAGAAAGGGTGACCAATAGCATTGATTTATAAAAAGAATTAAATAAAATAAAAATTGAGGAATGACGTTTCTGCCTGAAAGCGACGATATGAGATAAATGCCGTTTGAAAGGATAAACTTAAACTTTGATCCACAATAAGTAGAGTTTGGGTGATTTTAAGATCAAGATATCTGGATGTCTACATTTGGTTGCTCAGTAACATCGTTTAATAGGTCAAGGTTAGATTAAGCAACTGTTTCAACTGCATTTACTGACTTTATGTCCGCATGTTGTTCAGACCTACTTCCCAATAAAATACATGTTTACATATTGAAGAAACAAAAATAAGACGTGTGATGTGTCTGAAAAACTTGTAGTTAGAACCAAATTTTGTCTAGTGTCAACCCAGATATCTTAATGTATTTTGACCTGCAAATCAAATCAATTCTGATCCACAAGTGATGAAAAATAAGTGTTTAGTCTGTGTCTGGTGCATATTGTTGTGAATACTGGAGGTACATAGACCTGCCCCCATGATATTTTCTAGATCATAAATGTAAAGTGTAAAAATTGTTTTAAATTGCGCTTAGGTGTACAATTTGTATTAATAGACTAATACGCGTCGTCGTAGCCAAACTGAAAAAGGATTAGAATTCAAGCCAAGGTTAGTTAAGCAGATAGTTAGCGTGTATGTACCCCCCCCCCACACACACACACACAACATGCCAAACTCATTCTGCACCAAAGCTTTTAGGGGCACCTCTAAGGTCTCAGCAGGCTGATTAAGATGGAGTAGAGTCCCCATGCTGAGTGACCATAGACGCCAAGTTCTCACTTTCCTGCTGCTGTGTGTTACTGTGTGTTGAAGCGAGGGTTTCACTTTACCATGGGGTTCAGGAAGTCAAGAAAGCGGGGGGGGGGGGGGGGGGGGGGGACTGTCTGAGACTGTCAAGACTGGCTTATAAAAAAAGACTCCAAGAGAGACGGAGAGAGTAATTGAACGAGGGAGGTAAAAAGAGAAGAAAGAGGGAGGGAGGACTGAGGGACAGGGAGAAGGAGGTGAAGGGAATGAGAGGAGCAGGACAATGAGGCTTTTGATGAGGCCTTTCTGGGGAGCATATGTGGGTCACTGCATGGATAAACAGACTTTCACTACCCTAAATTGATGATTTACACACACACACACACACACACACACACACACACACACACACACACACAAACTCACAGAACCACGTTGTGTTGTTTATGTTTCCCATATGGCCATTTACGCACAGGCTTTCACATATCACTTTTGAACAGGCAAAAGCGCACGCACGCGCACACACACACACACACACACACACACACACACACACACACACACACACACACACACACACACACACACACACACACACACACACACACACAGACAGAGCCACGTTGTCTTGTATTCATTGTTTATGCCTCTCCATTTTACTCCTTTATGGATGTGGCCCCTTCATGCCCTCTCTTTAAATCAGTTGGCTTACTTGTACACATAAAAGTTGACCATGTAACTCTCTTTAACACACACACACACACACACACACACACACAGTGTCTTGCCCTCTGGCTCACTTTCTTACTCACTGGCAGTGCTACATAGAAGTATTGGTTGCATCCTATAACACAGATTTGAGGATTTAAATCTGTTTTAGCAGGATGGAAAGATGCATAATGGAGGGGCTCAGCTGTGATGTTCGAGTCAACAGGGAGATGACACTTCAGTCTCGTCACACTACTGAAGTACCCTTAAGCAAAACTCTCAATTCCCACCAGCCTTGTGACTGCTCCTCTGCACAGCTGACCTACACCAGACCTGCAGGCAGCAGCATCTGATCCACTGACATGAATCCCTAACTGAAAAATGAGCTCCACTGTGGTAGTTTTCTCAAAAACTCAATCTAAATGCATGCTAAAATTGGTTTCATCTTATAATAATGATTAACACGCCATACTGTAATTGTCAAGAGATTGGCCATTGTATAGTCAGATTATTAGAAGATTAATATTGTAAAGTGTCCCGAGGCAATTACTATTTCTATTCAGTGGCTGTTGCTCCCCATCACTTGATCATTCCCAATCATGTTCCCTCTGCTGGGGCTATATTGTTTTATGGCTTTCATTAATTCTGCATGTTGTTTTTCTGCACTTCTTCATGTTGGTAATGTACAATCTTGTTTGTTTTCTGGGTTTGTGTTTTTTTTTTTAATTGTTTCTGCTGTCTCCCCCTTAGCCCTTTGGAGTGTAAACAAATCTAAACAAATATATTCAACTGCCATAACCCTTGTGTTATCTTCCCAAAAATCAACACTTTTGTTGATGCTTTTTATCAATATTTTTCAATTTTTCTTACGTTTTTGTCCCATTTTTCAACACTTTTGTCACTTTTTTTTGACATTTTCAACACTACATAATCCTTACTTTTTAACTTTAGTTTTACAGTAATTTTGGGAATTTATGGTCAATAAACCTCATTTAAAGGAAATTATGTTTGAGTTAGAAAAACAGAAATTAGGAATGTATGCTGATGGATAATAACAGACTGGAATATGTCAACTTTTACGCAATACTATTTCAAAACCACTTGCAATTTTTTTTTAAATGCTATAAAACTGAATAAGACACCTGAAAATTAAAGAAAGTAGAGATGTGTACTTGCCAAAGAGCATGGAATCAATCATGTTATTTTGGGTAATTATAATTGGGTAGTTAAAAATAACATTGATATAGGAAAACGGGTCAATTTGACCCGAAGACAACATGAGGGTTAAAAGGATATGGCTGTCACAGCACCGTTGTATCATACCGGTCACTATGGAGTACAGACAGAGGCTGCATAGTTACATTCACACTGTGAGCAACACAAGTTAGTCGAGGTCTATTTGTTCTTGGATAACTGGGCTAACTGGGAAACTCTTTCAATGACTGGATGCTAAACACCCAACAGTTAGTAATACAAACAGTTAATGCTGTTTCTTAATGCTTTTCACGGCCATCTTGTGACACTTCTATGCAACCGTGTTTTCCTACTGAGTGATTAGGCTTACAGTAATGGAGAAGAGTTGCTGCTGCTTTGAAGCTACCAACAAAACGTTTATTTGAAAGACTACATTGGTGAACAGTGCCTTCTATTTCTGGTGCGTTCTAATGCAATACTTTTTGAAAAAAAACAGCACATTTTAACCCTCATGTTGTCCTCGGGTCAAATTGACCCGTTTTCCTATATCAATGTTCTTTTTAATTCCCCAAAATAACATGATTGATTCCACACAATGCTCTTTGGCAAGTACAAATCTCTAAAGTCTTATTCAATTTTACAGCATTTGAAAAAAACAAAGTGAAGTGGTTTTGAAATAGTATTGAGTAAAAAAAGACATATTCCAGTCTGTGATTATCCATCAACATCCATTCCTTTAATTTTAGTCGCAATAATTCCTAATTTTTGCTTTTCTAACTCTAACATTAGGTATACTTTCCTTTAAATGAGGAATATTGACCATACATTTCAAAACTAACTGTAAAACTAAAGTTAATGAGTTAGTGTTACGTAGTGTTGAAAACGTCAAAAAAAGTGACATTGAAAAGAGCGTCAAAAACGTAAGAAAAAGTTTTTAAAAAATGACAAAAAGTGCCAACTAAAGTGTTGATTTTCAATTTTGACGGGAAGACAACACAAGGGTTAATTGATCAACAGAATTTAGCATCAGCTATTCATTTGTCTTATTAATGCAGCATGAAACTTGTTCCTAAGGGGAATTTAACCAAGTTGGCAATAGTAAAAAATGGGTTATTAGTCCTTATTTCCGCCTGATGTACATATGCTGCTGTAACACCCTATTTTCCCATTTTTTTTGGGAACAATAAATATCTATCTTTTAACGTACACCAAAGTAAACCTGCAGTTGTCTGCCTTTCACTTATCACTTATCACAATTAATCATTTACTATGACACACATATGAGTCAATATTGCAACACATACGATATAGCTTGCAACGCCATTCATGTAAAAGCATCAGAAGGACGTCTCAGAAGAAGTTCAACTGTTTGAAAACTGTTTGCATTTATTGCAAAATGATTTAACAAGTATTGAACAGGGTTATTAAGGTTGGTTTGATTTAGCAACACTTGTCCTGGGGGCTCTTGCTGATTTCAACCCCTCGGATCAGTTGTGGTTATATTTATTTTGAGTACATTTTCCTGCTTGTTCTTATGCGATTACTTCTTTACTTTCCTACCATCCCTGCTGCTTTCACCTTCCCTTTACCAAGAGCTGTAAAATGGGAGAAAATGTCTTGTTAACTGATCCACTGACGTAATTGTCCAAGTTATCTTTATACTGCTATTGTTACCCGATGGTCACTGGACTGGATCGGTGGCCCTGAGAAAAAAACACCCTCTGGCTGTCGGGAACGTAAACCATTTGGAACTGTTAATGCGGGAAAAAGGTTTAAAACCTTGAAAACAACCACTCATCTGACTGAGATGTCACCCGACTTTGACAAAAGAAAGTTTCTCAGCAGTTGCCACGATGATGAGAGAACCATCATTTCAGGAAGGCTGGTTTGCTGATTGGTTGTCTCCTCCATTATACAACACGGAGAGCTACTGTTTATTTCTTTTAATCCTTCTATACCAAAGTCTCTCCGCCTTGCCTCTACTTCTCTTTCTGACCTCTATCATTTCCAATAACACCATCTGAGCTTCATTTCTAGTTCCGTTTATTTTAGAAATGTAATAAGTCTGGCGTTGTGTGAAAGCGGCTTATTTGAGCTTTTTTAAACTGGTCTGTCTGTTGATGCTTTGTAGTTAAATCCTCACATCAAATCCAAGACAAGCTTCAGACGGGCAGAGAAGTGATTTTGCTAATCATCAGCTGAACCTCTGACAACATTTCTAAAGCATTACATAGCTGGTGTTTTGGTTAAAGTTGTGGCCTCATTCTTTTTTGTTATCCCCCCCCAAACACACACACACACACACACACATACAAATTCTCTAACACCTTTTTTCAAAGGTCAGTTGTAATGTAATCAATGGCATTTATCATTAATTAGAATAAGACATTAAAGACATTAAGACATTGACCTCAGCCATTGGTTGATTGATCAACAAAGTAACTGATTGATTGATTGATGATTGATTGATTGATTGATTGATTGATTGATTGATTGATTGATTGATAGCAGCAATACCCAACCAGCAACAACACTATCAAATTATCTTCAGCGATGGTCATTTTATAGTTGTCAGCAATTGCTATTGTACTTACTGAAATGTTAAAAGATAATAAGCTGGAAAGAATGTATTTGACATATATCTAGCAAGCACCCATGTACAGTCAAAGCACACACACATGCTTTTTAGACACATGTCCAAATGTTTAAGTGTCAACAAATGTGAGGTGGAACTACAACACACGTAAGCTGACATTTTCATCCCTGAAGAGAAAATGTATGAGTTGTAATTACAATGCACAAAAAGATCAAATAAAAACCAGTAGGAGCTCTGAATTCACATGTGGGTTTCCACTTGGGGCCTTTCTGTAACGGTTGGTTTACTTAGAAGTTAGAAAAGAAGGCAAGAGCAAATCCAAAAATTAAAAAAAAAACACGCCATACTGTATTAACATCACTTATTGGCTCTTGACCTATCACCGTGTCTTGGAGCTCCCCGAGAGTCCAGAAGAACTTTGTGTTACACCGGAGTCGGTTTAGCTCATCCCTTATCACTGATTTCCGATCCCAGTGGCCCATATGGACATGCAATACCTAAAAAGGTCGACTCCGTGGTGATGCTAGGTCTTTGATCTGACAGCCAAGACTGCTTTGATATGTGCTTATCAGTAAAATCAAGCTTCGTCCTTCTTCTCTTGACTACTCATCCTCATTTTCTCAGTTTCATCCCTTCCTGGCATCTTCTCCCTCTTCACCTTGTCCTCTCCATTCCTTTCTTCTCCTCACCCTTCCCATGCTCTTTCTCCCTCCATCACTTCATCCTTCTCTTCTCTCTTATCTCTCCCTTCTTCCTGGTTCTCTTGAACTCACATGTACTTTCTCCTCTCCTAGCCTCTCTCTTGCACTTGTAGACATCCTTATCTCCCCATGGCCTGTGTAGTTGTACTGTAGTGTAGTTGTACTGTGGTGTACACACACACACACACACACACACACACACACACACACACACACACACAGACACTAGGATTTAATTGAAGTTGATTATCTATTCAACCAGAGAGTTAGACGATGGGCAGAGGGAACAACTCTGTGTCTGTCTCACCCAGTCTTTCGCTTTACATTAAATCTCTTTCAAATCAATTCTTTCTGCCTCTCTTTAACCCACACCCTCCACTCAGTCTTCATTAACTCTACAATCATAACGGTAATATTATGACATGCAGCAGACCTTTGTGATTGGCAATTTGTCTCTACTATCTTTTCTATGTCAAACTGTGAGAGAAGGCAAGGCTTTGTTTTTAGTTCACATCGTATATATTTCATAGACAAGGGCAGTTCAAAGTGCTTTTCATGAGACATAAAAACTTAATGGCAATCACACTGTTCAATGCAATCAAGGCCCTCTTTTCAAGTTTTCTGGATTCCTTGTACACTGTGGTTGGATTGGTTGCTCTTGGTTGCCATTTTATCCACAGACTAAGATCCTTGAGTTGAAAAATAAATAAATTCAACTTTGTGCAGATAAACACAATACAGGCCTTGGAGAACATTAGAGGGGCAGTTGAAGTTTGAGTAAATGTATATGTTCTAATGTTTTTGATCAGCTGAACAAAGCCGATTCAGATGAACAGTAGGTATTGCTGTAGCTTGCAGTAATAGACAGGTTAGTGCATGTTGGCTAGCAATAGCAGGATGCAAAAAAAATAAAAAATGCTCAGCAGTGTGATTAGGATCAGAGCAGCTAGGAAAAAGCATTGTGTTGCACCCCGCTTTTTAGTTTATTCCAGTGCTCTCTTAACATAAACAGATATTTATATATTCCAACAGATAAGATGTTTTTAAAGTATGTTGAAGTTCGCAGTCATCTCCCACTGCTACAGGCATTTCTTTAGTTTGGCCACATCTTGTTTATCATCCAGCAAATGCTCAGCTGCTTGTTAACACAGCAGCTGAAAAATCAGCTTTATAATGATGCTACATGTAGCGTTGTCTTGTATCTTGGTAGCTGTAATGACAGGTCTTCAGCTGAAGAATGGATCTGTCACCGCTGAATGTGCCTCTTAGATCTATTTAACACTTCCACGTAGTAGTTGAAAGTCAGCCTGTTATGTATGAGTCCTTTGTGTGAAAAAAACAGCCCAAAGACTTTTTGTTTGGCCGGTACTTTACACATCAGAGGCATCCGAGTTAGGAAATAATGCATTATGTTGATAGAAGTCGGCTCACATTGGTTAAAGTACAAAGTGTTCCCTATGCTTTCCACATGTTGTACTCACATCTGAGGACTCATCTAACTGGAGGGTTGGACTTCCACTGGCAATAAAGCAGGATCCTAAATGACTTTAACGGCTGCTTCCTGTTCCATCTTTTTCTCTCTTCGCCCCTTTCTCTCCTGCTCTGCATCGGTATATTTCAGTTAATGGCTTGTACTTAAAACGGCTGATGCTTTTAATACAAGAAATAAAAACTGGATGAAATGTCTGATTAAAACAGTTAGTGTTGTTATAATTTCTCAGTACTATCAAGGCAGCCACAATCATCATCTGGCTTGAGGCTGAGGAAAACAATAGTTTGTCATTTAGAATGGCCAAATATCCCTTGAAGCTAAACAATTAAGATTTGCTGTGCACTCTTTGTATTTTCAGACTGAAGGGACCAGATGTGTGATTAGATTACCCCCCCCAAATTCTGAGGTTTTTCTTTTAGTTAGAGACTGCTTCAGGATAACAGATTTAGAATCAAAACAAAAAAAAGCCATAAATACTGATAATGAATATTCATGTTAACAGACCGTTCTCAGACTAGCTAGTGTTTGCTGACACTAGCAGCTAAAGTGGTTTATGGCTAGCTTAATGCAAACCAATGTTGCTGATAGCGACATTTAGATATTAGTACCAATCCCATGCATGATACATCTCAATTTTATTATGGTAAAATAACAATTGATAAATATAAGGTAGCATGCACAATAAATGAGAAGAAACTGGAAAACATAACTTATGCAATAACTCTGGTTTACCATGGGATCATTAATAGATTTTGTTTTCCCAGTATCTGTTACAAGCTATAGTTCCATCTGTATGGTGACATGGAAGCTGTAATTACAGGGACACATGTATCTATCTCTCTCTGTAAAGGTATAATAATTTAACATGTTTTGTTATAGCCTTTTGGTTTAATCTTGCCATTGCGGATGAAAAATGCATTTCTGTATCAAAACCCGGCGCATGTGGAAAATATAACAATTAACCTATGTCTGACAGCGGGGACGTAGTAAACAAATCAGAACCCAATTTAAACAACGCATATTCTTGAATGCCATATATGATGATTTATTTATTGTAATAAAAATATAGTACGAGAAAAAAGTGGGCTACAATAATGTGGTTGCCACGGGGGAAACCAGGGGTGATGATTAGGATGTTGTCACAATATGGTTGTCAAGGGCAACTGGGCAACCCTTAACATTGTTAATGCCGAGCTACCATATAATTATTTATAATTATGATCGGCCTACAGTGGTTGATATACTTTAAAATAAACCTTTATCATTTAAAGAACAACCGTTTAGGTACAGTAGATTGTGCAAAAAGCTCATATTATAAGCCTATATTTAAGTTGTTTTACTAACCCTAACTATGTTTATTGCCTTAACTTAACTACTTCCATTTCACAATGTTACATGTTTAAAGGTGTTACCTTAAAAATAAATGTTACGTGATAAAAACGGCCCCAGTGACATAAACCTATTCTGTCGTTTAGGTATGAGGGTCGTGTTGCACATAAATTATTGCATCGGACTTTTAAGATTTACAAGTCATGGTAAAAAAATCAAGTGCGGGTCACAAATTCAGCTACCTGCACAACCATTCAGAAACCCCTGCATATGTTGTACTGTGTCTCACATTTAAAGGGAACGTCTGTCCTTGAGTCATCAAGCTAAAGCATATTTGGTGCCCTGTCTAGCTGCAGATACGGCACCCCCTCTTCTCTGCTGCTCTTCATAGTCGCCAGATTCATCTACCAACCATTATAGAACTAGGACCAGCTCTTAATTATGCTGTTATAGTTTTAGACTGCCGGTGGACATCCTTTGACACACTGAGCTCCTCTCCTCTTTCTTTACATCTGTGTGAATCCATGTCGCAGAAATGCTTTTTACTAATCTAGCTCTTGGGAGTTTATTCCCCAGAGTCCTTATGTTTATTCGCCCACAGTTTTCCATGGATTAGGGTGGCACCTAAATCATGGTTGCAGCTGTCACTGTGGTCATGCTCTGTGTCCTGCTAGGCCCTGCTACACCCTGCAGTGCCCTGCTACATCCTGCTACGCCCTGCAGTGCCCTTCACCATCCTGCTATGCCCTGCTACATCCTGCTACGCCCTGCAGTGCCCTTCTCCATCCTGCTACGCCCTGCAGTGCCCTGCTACATCCTGCTACGCCCTGCAGTGCCCTTCACCATCCTGCTATGCCCTGCTACATCCTGCTACGCCCTGCAGTGCCCTTCTCCATCCTGCTACGCCCTGCAGTGCCCTGCTACATCCTGCTACGCCCTGCAGTGCCCTTCACCATCCTGCTATGCCCTGCTACATCCTGCTACGCCCTGCAGTGCCCTTCTCCATCCTGCTACGCCCTGCAGTGCCCTGCTACATCCTGCTACGCCCTGCAGTGCCCTGCTCCATCCTGCTATGCCCTGCAGTGCCCTGCAATCCCCTGCTGCGCCCTGTTTCACCCTGCTACACCCTGCAGTGCCCTGCTACGTCCTGCTATGCCCTGCTACAGCCTGTAACGCCCTGCAGTGTCCTGCTACAGCCTGTAACACCCTGCAGTGCCCTGCTACGTCCTGCTATTCCCTGCTACAGCCTGTAACACCCTGCAGTGTCCTGCTATAGCCTGTAACGCCCTGCAGTGTCCTGCTACAGCCTGTAACACCCTGCAGTGTCCTGCTACGTCCTGCTATTCCCTGCTACAGCCTGTAACGCCCTGCAGTGTCCTGCTACAGCCTGTAACGCCCTGCAGTATCCTGCTACAGCCTGTAACACCCTGCAGTGTCCTGCTACGTCCTGCTATTCCCTGCTACAGCCTGTAACGCCCTGCAGTGTCCTGCTACAGCTTGTAACACCCTGCAGTGCCCTGCTACAGCCTGTAACACCCTGCAGTGTCCTGCTACAGCCTGTAACACCCTGCAGTGCCCTGCTACAGCCTGTAACACCCTGCAGTGTCCTGCTACACCCTGTAACACCCTGCAGTGTCCTGCTACAGCCTGTAACACCCTGCAGTGCCCTGCTACAGCCTGTAATGCCCTGCAGTGTCCTGCTACAGCCTGTAACGCCCTGCAGTGTCCTGCTATGCCATGAACTACTACAACTACTATTTCTAGTCATAATACCATTATCTTTATTGTGACCATACGGTATTTGCCTACCAAGAGCCTGGGTCTGTCTGAGGTTTCTTCCTAAAACAAAGTTTTCCTCACCACTGTCACAATAAATGCTTGTTCTTGAGGGAATTACTGGTGTGGTCCTTATAAATTATAGTATGGTCAATACCTACTCTATCTGTAAAGTCTCTTGAGATAACTCTTATGATTTGATACCATAAATAAAATTGAATTTAATTGAAATTATGAGTACAAGCAGTGACGTGGCAGTGGGAGAATTTTACATGGCCCAACCACAACAACACTTTTGCTTTAGACATACTACTACTCCAAGAATCTGCTTAGTTGGGTTGATGGAGGATTTGTGGTAGTTTCTTTAAGATTAGGGACATTTTTTGTCCATCTACCAATCAAGTGGTTGTCATGAATACAATGAAGATGTGACGTCATATTTTTTTGTTCCATTTTCCTCCTTTCTGCCTCAATCTGTCAAGCTCCTATTTTTTCCCCCCTACTCTGCCTTTCCACTTTTCGCCTGTACATCTGTCCTCCCATTTCTCTAAATTTCTTTTCTGCTCTCTCGTATATTTCAATAACACATCTTTCCTTTTTTCCTTTACCCTTCTCGCCCTGAAAGGATGGGAAAACCTCCCCAATTACTGTACCTGTTCTGTCATGCTGAACACTGTGGGTGTAGATGCACTGTACTTGCCAGTCAGTATGCTGCTTCACAAAAAATTAGCTGGGAGGTATCTGTAAAACTTCTATAATTTTGCACTCTGGTTAAATATACTGTTCAGAATTGTGTGTATTGACTGTACATATCTACAATCCCAATACATAATTAGCTATTAGATATTCCATTACTATCCTCTTCACATATCAGAAATGTGAAAAATTGATTTTCTTGGTTTGTTTGGAGAGTTCAATTGTTGAAAACAGCCATCTCTCTGGTCTCTCAACACATCATGCCCAGCATCTTTAGGGTCGAGCTGGTTATAAAGAGGTCTGAAAGCACAGAGGCAGAAATCCCTCCCTTGGGCAGGAATGGAGGCACTGAAAGCCGAGTGCTTTGCACCTAGTAGGCAGAGCCAAGACTTACAAATGAGTAGCGAGATGGCCTTTGTTCCTATAAGAAATCCCAAAAGATGTGCATCCAGTGGGTCTATAAGAAAAGGATGCAGTTAGACCTATAATCATACTGCAGCAATGGAGCTTTAATCACAAGGGCCATGTATCTGACGCTGCAAATGGGAAGCAAAAATACACCTAAAGGGAATTATAAAGTTCAAAATAATAGTAAGGGACGTGTTGCTATTCGCGCAAACATGCACTCTAACACATGTAAACATAGATTATCGTACACAGTCTCAGTACATCAGGCTCAGCTGTTCCAATTACCTGCGAAAATACAGAAAATTGCAAAGGGACAAAAATATGTAGCGCTATTTAAAACGGCGTACTGTTTGAAATTGCAGAGAATGTGGGAAGGATAATTACACTGCATCAAAGGTTTCTTGTACTGTTAGAAGTTTAAAGAGAGAAATTATTATTATATGTTGATGTATTTGAATACAAGGGGAAAGTGAGAGCAAACGAGTGACATCCACTGCACCAGAAGAGATTCTACTTCTGACAGAATTTCATGACTTTAGCCTTCGAAGAAGAGTTTTAGAGACACAAGCAGCAAATGCTGTTTCAAAGAATTTTTTTTAATTTACTATTTGCTGGTCTCCCACATTCTTCTAGTGTGTGAACCGAGCAGTAAGGAATAAGAGCTTTAAGGTGGAGGGGATTCCTTTCAGTCTTACTTCCATTTTCTGAGCCAGCTTAAGATTCAAACCTGCAACCTCCCAGTCCAAAGCTTACTACTGTATTCTCTCAGCTACCAATACACCTCTTGTGTTTCAAAAGGGAAACCCTTGGGTATAAAAGAAACCGCCATTGTTCAAAGCAGCACAGCATGATACCAATTATGCTAAAAGGACAAAAAATCACTTGAAAATCACCTCATAATCTTATATAGACCTTCTTGAATCACCAGCATCAGAAAACAAATTCAGAAATTAGGTTAAACTGTTATTTTTAGATTGGCAACCACATCTTTCAAATCACATGCTGAGGTTTAAATGTTTCATGGTGCTTTTCCTCAGAAGCTTGCTCATGTCACATCATCTTACTGTAACCATTTTTGTAATGTTTGAACGTGACAGCAATGAATAGGCAGTGAATGCAGCATTTGCACAATTATCTCAGTAAATGGCATTTAAAAACAACCTTTTACCCCTTGTGTTCTAATTATAGTGCGTTAAGGGAGACATAGCCAACAATAATGAGAGAAATGCAGTTTGTTCTGTTCATAGTTCTTTAGATTATAATCCTGGTTACTATCATTAAAGTATTTGCAGCACAGCCAAACATGATGTAGGCTGAGAGGATTCTTCAGGTCACATTGGTTTTACACTAGTGAAGACTGTACAGTAATGGCCAACACAGTGATACTAAGATATAGTTATTATACAGAGTTTCAATAATTGCAGGGAGCAACTCATTCCAAAAAGTAATAAAAAACTGTCCAATTGCAGCAAGATTTCATCTGATGTTTGACTTTGTGGAGAATTCGAAGATTAGGAAGGAAGTCAGGATGTATTGGCTTGAGTCATTTGAAATCAGAAACCATTTTTAAAACATCTATGAACATTACATAGATAGATGGACCAGATATTCTTAACACTTTGTTAAGGGTTACTAGTAAACCATCTATAAACAGTGTCTGGATGGTTATTATAAAGTTGCAATATCCATCCATCCATCCATCCTCCTTCAACTGCTTATCCGGGGTCTGATTGCGGGGGCAGCAGCTCCAGTAGGGGATCCCAAACTTCCCTTTCCTGAGCCACATCAACCAGCTCCGACCGGGGGATCCCGAGGCGTTCCCAGGCCAGGTTGGAGATATAATCTCTCCCTCAAAAGCAACCAAAACTGACGGTAGCGGTAGGTCGTGAGTCTTGTCACAACGGTGCGTTAAATTGAATGTAATACTGAAACCGCTGCTCCGATTCTCCGACCAATCTCCCGCTCCATTGTCCCCTCACTCGCGAACAAGACCCCAAGGTATTTAAACTCTTCATTTAAACCCTACCTGAAGTTGCAACAGTTGACTATAATACCTTGTTAAAT
Organism: Etheostoma perlongum; assembly: GCA_026937815.1. NCBI lineage: Eukaryota > Metazoa > Chordata > Actinopteri > Perciformes > Percidae > Etheostoma > Etheostoma perlongum. The sequence goes on along the minus strand of CM049387.1, from coordinate 26,488,325 downwards.
AGTTAATACATTACATACCTTTGTAAACCATCTATAAACATTATTTAGTTAATTCCTTCTCAGTGGTTATTAGTTTTTTGTAAACTGTCTATAAACAGTGTCTGGATGGTTATAATATATATTAATTAACTATCAATTTACCATCTATTAATGATGGCTATTATAAAGTGTTGCCCTCCACTTGAAGGCCCTTTTAGTCTCAAGTTCTGTAAGTCAGTTTGCAAGCCAGTATGATACATTTTAACTCATGTAATGATAAAAGCTACTTATAATAGCTCTAATGAAAGCTATGAACTGTCCAGTGAGGTTAAACAATAATGCCTATGATATTTTTTCCAGACTTTTGCTTTTGTTTTCCATTCTGAGCTGGCTCACTGACAGTTGTCATGGTATTTTCCTTAATCAAAGATTAAGTGTTGTCAGTGATATAGGCCAAATTAATTATTTTCAAGTGACAACCATTACATATGGATTCATAAATACACACACATACAAAAACACACACACAAACATACATACATCATAACCCCCGCCAAGTGCAGAGCTTTGCATATCCTTTTCCCCCTTCAACACACTAGAGACAGATGTTCTCTGTGATATTACATCTGTTTCTGCAACACACAAATCACAAACACACACACACACACACTAAACCTCCTAGTATTGAGAAGGACACTAACACATTTTCTCATTGGAACGAGGGGAGGGTTCTTAGTCCAAAACTGTACAACAGATCCTAACTGCTGGCTCTGTCAGAGCTGGGAGAAGAGAAATATAGAGCAAGGATGAAAGACTGACAATGAAAAAGAGCAAAACTGAGAGGGAGTGTGTGCCTGTATGTGCGTGTTGGCCATTTTGGCCTCTTAAGAGGTGCAATTACTTTTTGGAGCTGTGGCCAAAATGGATGGCGGGATAGAGGGATCACTAGTTGGCCAGCTGGTTCAAGGACTCCTTGGCTCTTTGGCTGGCAGGCTGCATAGAGGGATGGCTAGATGGATGGATGGATGGATGGATGTATGAATGGGTGGATGGATGGATGGATAAGTGCCCTTGAGCAATGCACTTAATTTCCTTAACATCCCTGTTTTGTAGCTTCAGCTCTTATGAAATTAATGTATCATTTTGAATTTGAAAGATGAATTTCTTAATTCAATTACACCGTACAATAATGGGGAACAATTACTGTACTGAAGTACTGAATGTTAGTAAAAGTTAATTGTAAGCATTAAGTTGATTATTAGGTGCCTCATTTAAAAACGTTAGTCCCTGCTTTATTTTCTATGATTCACACAGCAGTTAAAGTATCCTTATGTGCTACCTTTTGTACCAGTATTGTGGACTATTGCACTACATTTATTTTTTAATGACATAACGTTGACACTTAAGGTAATTTCTGGAATGGCCAAATACTCCAAGCCCATCAAACTGAAATATAACTCTTCCAAACATACCATGCTTAATGTTTGAGGCTGTTTCAGGATGGATTCTGGGGTTGTTTCTGGAAGTTATTTTATTATTTTTTTAAAAGCTTCCTTGCAGGGTGAGTAAGTCTGCAACTCTGAAAATAGTCAAAGACAAAAGTTGTTGGGAGAAGAAAGTTATATGCACTTTTTATATCTTCTATGGTTTGAATCAGGCTCGGCAATCAAGCCATCACTCACGCTCATTTTTAAATTTGCTTCCTCTTCCCCTCCCTCGGCCCACCACCTGTCACTCTTAGCATGCGTCACACATTCGTCAACTCACATACACACACACACACACACACACACACACACACAAATGTAAACAGAGACACAGACATTGACTCATTGCACACAAAGACCCCCCACTCTGACCCCCCTCCCCCCCTCCAAAGCACCCCACATTTCAACTTCAAAATGGGTCTTTTTTGTGGAGCTGTCACAAAGTCATCACACCCAGATTAGTCAGAGAAAGAGAAATAGATTGAGAGAGGAGGGGAAAATGACACAGAGAATGAGTGAGCGTGAAAGAGTGTGACAGAGAGAGATGTCACCCACGCTCCTTTGCTCCTTAACAAGTCGCACGGTACCAACTGACTGACACCACTTTCACATTCAACTATTAAAAAAACAGACGTTAGACTTTCTGCCTTTATTCACTTGTTAAAAGGCTTTCAGGGGCTTTGTAGACTTTGGTGATAGGCAGCCAAAGAGCAGAGGTGTATGCTTCCCAGTGGAGAAAAAAAACAGCAATTCAGGTGTCTTGGGTGCCGTTGCTTGACTGAAGAAAAGTCTTGTCAATGTTGCACCGTGTGAACAGTTTGCATTACAGAGTTTGAACAGTTACCTTTTGCAGTGGATTTGGGTGGGAAAAGTATAATGTCAGGAACAAGTTCCCTGTACTACTTTAACTGTAACTACATGTATTTTACAGTTGTTCTACTACATCTATGTGTTTTGTGAATTCATTATTAATGGTCCACAGTGTTTTCAGATGGAAGGAAGACAAAGAACCAAATTCTGAATCAGGTTTCAAATTTAATCCAATACGTTCTGCTTGGAGGATTTTAACTAACTTTCAACGAGTACTGTAAAAATTAGGATGATTCACAAGGCAGTGTTCCCTCAGGAGCGATATCTCTGTTGGACTCTTAATTAGGCAGATGTTCCTATCTAACACTCATAACAACTATTTATGGTGGTGGTCTCCAGAAATCTGAATGACTTAAATTTTAACTTTTTTTCCTGGAGCACATGACAAATCAGTAGTCATCTGAATGGTGTTTCCCCCTCCAGGTTGTTCAGCAGAAATGTACGTTGTATGCTACTGTAGTATCCTCATTCATTTGCATCACTCAAGATGCATTGATCTGTAGCTTTTGAGGAGGGGGGGGGGGCAGGGTGGAGGCTGGGGGTGTGGCCTTGACCAACTGCCACTTTGCTTGTTTGAAAGCCATGATGTCTCTCTCTCATGGGGGGAAATAAATTCTCTGGGCGGGCAAACAAGAGAAAGGGGAGGTAACCTTGCCCCTAATGAGGTCATAAGGAGCAAGATTCCAGATCGGCCCATCTGAGCTTTCATTTTCTCAAAGGCAGAGCAGGATACCCAGGGCTCGGTTTACACCTATCACCATTTCTAGCCACTGGGGACCATAGGCAGGCTGGGGGAACTCGTGTTAATGTTAAAAACAGCATTGTCGACAGCAATGTCAACAGTGTTAGCTCTAAGGTAATTTTATGTCCACCTATTCCTTATAGGTCAGGTTTTTTTGCTAGATTCAAAGCTGAGGGATTGCAGTCTGGTGGAGTCTAGACCGGCGGTGGAAACCAACAGAGAAACATTGCAGAGCGTAGAGAAACTGGATGACGAGCCAAGCCCACTTGATGTAGCCCGGTTGTAGCCAGGAGGTTGCAACCTAGAGTAGGGTGACCAGACGTCCCCGGTTTTGGTGACCTGTCCCCGGCTGGATCTGTCCACAGAAATGTCCCCGGTTTTTACTGTGACTGACAGACCCGAAATTGGAATGAAGGAAAGAAAACTCTGACCAAACGTAGCCGATAGTCGCACACCCTACACCCGCAGGCTCAAGAAAGCCGTATTTTATGATGCTAAAATCACTGATTATTTACATGGAGTCTGGTGGGTTTAGCGTACGCAATTCCGCAGACTTTTATGTTTTTAAAAAAAGGATCTTAATCTTTAACAGAAAGGTTGACCTCCTTAGAAATCCTTTCCATAATGTTGTCAGACCCTTAGAATCTTAATCTGAGTCTGTCTGTAGCAAAACGAGCACTTTTATGAATGTAAATACAAGCTGGACAATTATCCCATTAACTTCCATTGTAGCTTGTTTCTCTGCTGCCGACTGCAGCGATCTCGTTTAATACTGCATCATGTCAAAGGAAAATCTTTCCTCAAGAGATTTTATTGTATCCAATACTCAATGAGCTGTTGCAGAAACAAGCCTGAAGCAATAAAGCCAAAGCTGTCAAATAAATGTAGTTCAGTAAACATCACAACATTATGAAATATTAGGACTTTTTATCTTGAAATATTAGGACTTTTTATCTTAAAACATTCCCCTCTGAGGTGTAGTGGAGTGGAGTATGAAGTAGCAGCAGGGGTGAGTCTAGGATCAGACCTTTGGGGGGGGCTCAGCCCCTAATGAGAACAGCTCTAGGTCTAGTGTCCCCGTTTTAAGTTTTACAGATAAAAACATGACGTGTTTTGGAGGTACGCTTCTGAGCTGAAAATGTCCCCGGATTTTGTCTGAGAAATCTGGTCACCTTAACCTAGAGACCCTACAGCGGAGACACTTGATCTATTACCCCTTTGGCCAAGGGGTCAGGAAGAACTTTGTGCACACTTGATTTTCTTGAAGGAGGACAAATATCCTTTTTGTGCTTAAGGAATTGAGAACCGTATTTTAGCAGACCCGGGTCTAATTTATTTTGATTGAACTGGACTGAACATTTATTATTTTGATACATTGTCATTTTTTCTACTTTTTTATATGGGATCCCACTTTTTCACCTTACTTCAATTGGTGTTTATAATTGTTAATATATTAATGCTATTTACCTTGTTACTTATTGCATTTAATACATGCAGTTAAACTTCTCCTGTGACTTGTGGTAATTCAATCCTTTGGCTTCAGCGAGCAAACCTATAATCTTCTGATCTGGCCCAATTCCGAACATCTGGATACCTCGAATATCTCTTATTGTCAGGTAAACTTAGTGGTTATTCTTATAAAAGTGGCCAGCCCTTGAGTAGCTGGTTACACAAGGCTCTGTGGAATTGATGAGTTGTTGATGAAATTCTCTGATATGTCATTACGATGCAGTCTGTCACATATGATTTTTTTTATTAATTATAAACGACAGATTCTTGTAAATATACAATTTTGGCAGTCAGATTTATCATTGTTGTACTAATTTAAGCCAGTTTCAGTTCCAGATAGAATTAACAGGTGACTCAGCATCAGTGTTTTTGCTTTGTTACCTGCAGTCAACCTTTATGGTGTAGTTATGTTGATTCAGAGAGGTGTCCGTCAATCAGTCAATCAGAAGTAAGTATTTTCTGTTGTTATGGTTTATAAATAGAAAATATCTGTACATAAATAATATCAAACTAATGTATTTCATTTGTCTTCATATTTAAATTAAGCCATGATATTGTACTGTAATGTTGTGATACAGCAAGTCCAGAATAAACCATTTCCTCTGGGTCATGCAGTTTAGGTGGCGACTAAACTGTGTTTTCTCCTTTTGTTTGACTTCAGCCTTTATGAGGAGAAGGAGTAGCAATGATTCAGCACATCTCTGCTGACTGTCACCCACACACACGTTATATATGAGTGTTCTGCACTGAAAGCCTGGTTTAAGCTATCACCCACAATTTCATCCATCATGGACAAGGTGCTCTAAAATGAAAACCTAGATTTCACGCACGGACCACGCACACGCTTACATACAAAGACAAACAATTTTCTTTGTAAATGAGCATAGAATGGTGAAATCCTGGTTTCACCATTCTAGTCAACAAATCACTTAGGACTGTGTTTAAGAGGCATGTTAATTACACCAGTGTGCAAAACTTAACAAGCAGCTTACCCCAGTTCAGTGCCTGATTTATTAAGACCACTTATGTAAATCAAGTTAGTTGCTATTTTCCAATTAGAACACTTGAGGCACAATTCAGTGTAAATACTGAATAAAATATGAGTGCCAGGTAAGTGGGGAGGCTGTTTTATAGCAGCATACAGGAGAGAGAAGCCTTATATTAGCTGACTCTTTCAAAAATGTTATACTTCTTCTCTCACTTTGTACATTTTAAATTCCACCAAAAAGTAATTCATAATGATAAAGCACAATTTTGATTAGAAGCACTTTACCAGAGGAAATTTTGTAGTTTTTCTTTCTCTTTTCTTCATCACACTCTACCTTTTGAATTCTGAAAAAATTGATTCCCTAATGACTGACCCACTGTGTCCCAGGTATAAATAGAAATTATTAACCTTGTCTCGGATGTAGATGGCCTGAAGAACTGAGCAACTGTTACCTTTTCTCCATTTTAGGGGTCTATGCTGGGGTGGTTTTCTTATTGGTTCTTGCAAACTGTCCTGATTTCAGGACAAGTGTTACTTCCTAATTTACTAGCATAATGTGTTCATACATGTTTTTGCATTATTTCTCAATCAAGTTACTCAAAGGTCCCAGATGACCCGTCTTGTATGATTACAAAGCAGGTTAAGGTGCTACATAAATACACTGAAAGTATCAAAATGCTTAATCCACAAAGAAATGCACACAGCCTGTATTCAGAAAATGTGCCTTTAACAGTAGACTCACCAGATCCTTGAATGTTGTGATTCACAAATGTAAATGATTCCGTTATTGCTACTTTTCTGCACAGCACATACCTATATAGTCATTATGATAGAATAATGTTCAGGGTTAGGGTTCCCTTGATAACTACTCAGTCAAGCAGCCGGTCAACCTGGCAGTTGCACCCACGCTTGACTATTACAGATTTGTATTCATCCTATATATTCACGAGAGCTCTACACTGAAAACCTGGTTTAGACACTCAGCTACTGCTTTGTCTGCCTGCCAGTCTGTTACATACTTAGCCATCTCCTCCGCCTGCTGCCCACACACTCACCTGTCATGCATAAACAATGAACATGAGAGCTCTACACTCGAGAGCTGGATTTTAACCCTACCACGATTCTCCTGTTCCCAGCCTCTGGTTATCTGTGCACTAGCCTGGGAGTACCCCCAAGGCAAATTCTTCCCCTTCTTACAATGCACCTAGTAGCTTTGGGGCCTATAACTAAATCTGCAAAGTTGAGTCTAACACTACTCTTGCCTTAGCCTGATGCCAGGTAAAGCCATTGAAAATGTTCCAGTTGGCAGGATTATTTAGCCCAAGGCAGAGTGGAATGGGCGTCAGGGTTAATGGAATAGGAAGCGCCGGACTAGCTCAAAGAAAAATGCGTCATTTTTGCAATGAGTCCTAATCAAATATTACGATGAATAAGATAAATATGCCAAACATCACCTCTGTCTGTGAAGGCTGTCACCCACACATTCACCTGTTCACCTGTTCTTGTATATTGTTCCCTGTACCTTCTCTATTCATCGCTAGTCTTGCTATTCTTTTGTTCATAAGCAGAACAGTGTGTACATACAGCACATGTACAAATAAAATAACTAATTAAAAAAAAAATAACTGTTATATGCAACTATAGTTATAACCTTACAATGAATTACAACTTATTGTTTCATTGTGACTGTCATGATTGTTTGTCCTTTTTTAAAGCACCTTGTGTTGTTGTTAGTGTTGGGCAAGTTACTTTTAAACAGTTATTAGTTACAGTTACTGCTTCGAATAAGTGACTAAATTAGATACTCAGTTACAAATTATGAAAGTAACTAGTTACTTCAGAAAGTAATTACTGCGTTATTTTTAAGTACATTTTTAAATGCTCAAATGTGACCCCAAGATTATGAATAAAGTACTTGTACGGATTTCCTTAACCTTGTGGTAGAGTATATGGGATGGGCCAAGGGAGAACCCATTAGATGTTGGAGCGGTTACAAAGCACCGGGCGGGTACACAAATTATTTTTCACTTTTGTTAACTTCTGTACGTCACTGCAGCAAGGAGAGACGTTACACCACTGGAGATCAGAAAAAATAGATATTATGGGGGTTAACTTACTTTAATAATGATACAAATTCTTCCTAAGAATATACTGTTATCAAATGTATTTAGAGCTTTATTCTTTCCCAGTCTGCTATATTTGTCCCGATAGATCCATTATATGCACCAGCTTAGCTAGACAGTCCAAACCAGATCAAGAGCTGCACGATGCACCCAAACAGCCCCATAAAAAGTCAGGCAGTCAGCCAGCTAACCATTTCACCTTTTCCAGTTAGTCAATCATCCAACCAACCAACTAGTCAGCCACACTGTCCTTAAGTTGAATTTTGGAGGTCTGTTATCAGCAAGGACACGGACAGTTAATCACATTAATTAATCTGACAGGCCTTATCGAAGACAGTATGAGCACAGAAGAATAGAGAGGAGGAGAGAGAGAGGAGGAATGAAAATGAAGGGAAGAGGATGGCAGACGTGGCAGGGAGGGAAGACCAGAGAGAGGCGAAGATGACACGTTCATAAATTCGTCATCACAGGAGGAGAGAGACCGACAGGGTAAGGAGGAGAGGAAATTAAAGAAGGACAAAGGAGGAGAGGAGGCAGATGTTATGACAATAGATCTGAATAGGGTTACTTTGTGGTTAATCCTCTATAATTCTGCCCATTTCACAGGCGGACAGTTTCCATAAGAGCTCATTATAGGCTTATGATTCCGCAGGGGTCATTTCTGCCGTGGCTGCTCTGGTAAATGTGTGATTGCACTACTGTTTGAAGCATTCTGTACATAATGGTATTTCATAAGGTGAAAAATATAACATAGCTGCCCAGTCTCAGTTCTTATCTCTGTTGTGTAGTTGGACTTCTCAGTTTAACGATTATAGGACAATACAGAGAAAATAATAAGAATGAGAGCCAAAAGGTAACTACTGATCACTGAGGCAAGAATTATGTTATTACATAGTACTGTGGGATATGTGGAATCATTACTGTATTGTACAGAATTGAAGGCTGAGCTAATGTCTGGAGCATCTTGACAATTTAATATAACAGACCTTTTTCTCAGATATTTTGACTTTTCAAACCTAGGTGTAATTTATGTGGGTTCCATGTCAGTGTGTGCTTGGTTATTGCTGCTTTGCTTCAGATCCATCTCCACTTTCACCTTTTCAGCTGTAGCTCCTTAGACAGTGATAAAGTGAATGATTGCAGCTTATTGATGATGTTCCTGGTGGTCTTCCAGGTTTTTGATCCATAAAGCAGTACGGTCTAAACATTGGAACTGAAGAGTTTGAGTTTTGTCTTGAGTGAAACATTTTGGGATTTCCCAGATCTTGTTTAAGATTTCAAATGCTGCCACAGCGAGAATCCATTAATAATTAATACAATTAGTATTGTGTCAGTGAGTTGTGGTCCTTTTACGCAGTAGCTTGTGGTGTTGTGGCCTTAGCAAAATACTGTGGATATAGGATAAGATACTGTGTAATAGCACAACCAACTACAGCCTCAAAATGTATGGGTATAAGAGCGTATGCACACTTGAATTTTCTACTAATGGTGCTTTTAGTGTCGTATCTGACGCTGAGAGGCACTGTCCAAGCGTGAAGCGTATTTTACGAGTTGGGAGTGAGAACTGGTTGGAAAATAGTATCTTCAGGCATGACTGTGGGTTGTATGACCAGCATAACTAAAAAGAACAACATATAAAGTCACCACATATATTTAAATAACCCAACGTAGCTTTGTATTATACCAAATCAAATTACTGTTCTGTCCTTTACTAAAAGCACATTGCCTTAAGCCTAAGACTTGATACCTCAGTGTCTAAAAAAGTGGGCCTCAACATAATAAATGGATCCATTTTTGGGGTCTTTCCTAACTTACAGTAACTGATTGTCAAGTTTTAGCCAATGTTGGTGTCATTCTTCACAATTTATTCTGACCAAAATCCCACAGCAGAAAATCTGTGCAACATCCTGTCTTATCTTTAAACTGGAAAAAGAAATGGAAATGTTAAAAAGGCACAGGACTAGTTTAGTAATTATAAAGTGAAAATGAGCAACTATTGTCTCTACGTCTGTAATTTCAATTAATCAATGTTTTTTAACCCTTGTGTTGTCTTCCCCGTCAAAATTGAAAGTCAACATTTGTGTTAATGCTTTTTAGTCAATATTTTTAACATTTTCTTATGTTTTTGTCCCTTTTTCAATTTTTTTTCAATGTTTGTCACTTTTTTGGATGTTTCCAACTACTTTACACTAACTTATTAACTTTAGTTTTACAGTTATTTTTGGAATTTATGGTCAAACTTAATTTTTAGGAAATTTAACCTAATGTTTGAGTTAGAAAAGCAGAAATTAGGAATTATTTAGACTATAAATGAAAGGAATGTATGTTGATGGATAATCACAGACTGGAATATGTCAACTTTTACTCAATACTATTTCAAAAACACTTCAATTTTTCTCTCTCCAAATACTATAAATTGAATAAGACACCCCAAAATTGATGAAAGTAGATATTTGTACTTGCCAAAGAGCGTTGTGTGGAATCAATCATGTTATTTTGGGTAGTTAAAAAGAACACTGATATAGGAAAACAGGTCAATTTGACCCGAGGACAACATGTTTAATATGTTCTCAGGACACTGAGAAATAAAACATTTTATGTATTTGATGCATCACTTTGTCTCTCTGGGTGAGGTTTAGGTGCCCTGTTCAAGGACACTCACAGACAGATGGATATTATAGGGATCCAACCTCTACACTTGATATGAGCCTGTCACTTTGACCAGTCAGCTCTCTCTATCAGCTCTCTGTCAGTCAGTATCAGAGTCAGCAGCCAAGACTTGGGTCATGTGCAAACAAAAGGGCTGGTTTGCCAATAATGCAGGCGGAAACTATGTCATTATATCCTAGGCTTGAACAGGGTATTAATGAGCAGACGTCATTATGTCATTATACAAGGGGCCATCATAATGAGGACATAACGAGGTCAACAGAGTATTGCCGTACACGGGACATGAGAGGGTGTAGCAATAATGGGGACATAATGCCAAGGTGTCACAACGAGGTGTCTACATACTGAGATGTCCCTAATAACCTGCTCTGTGTGTTTACCCCGATTAGACATAAGAGAGATAGACAGGAGGAATACGGGGAAACTGGAGGACATAAAAAAGAGGAGAGGAGAGAAAAAGAATGGGAGAGTTGCCATATGTGGGAAGACAGATGAGGAGATAGGGGTTGGCAAAGAAAAAAAGAAAGATGAGGAGAAAGATAGATTTAAGGGGCAGGGTGCAGTGATTAGAATGTGATGGCCAGTTTAGAGACATGTGTGTGTGAGTGTGTGTGTGTGTGAGTGTGTGTGTGTGTGTGTATGTGTATGTGTGTGCACTCGCAGGTCTTTGAATTAATGAGAATCTCAGATGAGAGGAGAGGGTCATCATGACCTGCATGCAAATGACACCAAACACACGGCTGCACACCAACGAGAGCACACACTCATATATGCATACACACACACACACACTAATACACACTCATTCTCTTGCTCACAAATGAAGGATCCCCCCCCCCCACACACACACACACAAACTGACAAATGCAAGGGAAACGCTCCCTCTATCTGTCTAACACACACACACACACACACACACACTGCTTGTGTTTAGTCTTTAGGCATGGAATACATCAATGTGCCGCTGTGTGAGTGGCATCGGGCGACACAGCTGCTCTGCCTGCTGTCCTACATGACACAATGTCATTCATATGTGAATGTCAGGAATATGTGGAGAATGTTAGTCTGCTTCCTCCCATCACTCAGGAGTCAGCTAGACAAACAGCCCCCAAATGATCTTTCGAGGGAGGGTAGACTTTCCACGTCCTCCTTAGTGAATGTAGATGGCAGTATGATAAGCGTTTCATGTGCATTGCCCAATAACATTATAATGTTCAGGGCAAACAAGCCGTAATTAAACTAATTTTGCCACATGGGCCTGCATTTTTTGCCGGAAACCTCTGCACTGGGCGTCATTGTGCCAACACCATGGCCTCTTTTCTCAACACTAAGACTACATGTTTTCATTATTGACATACTGGCGTCTTTGTTAATGTATGAATACAGTTATTAACTTAACAGATTTTCCGGGTCTTAATACCACCTTAATGACTTCCTGCTTTTTTAATATGGGTTGTTGGGGCCCGGATACCTCAGTTGGTAGAGCGGGCGCCCATATAAAGAGGTTTACTCCTTGACGCTGCAGGCCGGGGTTAGACCCCGACCTCTGTCCCTTTGCTGAATGTCATTGCCCTTCTCTCCCCTTTCATGTTCTCATCTGTCCTGTCGAATAAAAGCCTAAAAATGACCAAAACAAATCTCTACAAAAATTGTTGGTTTTTAATTGCTGTTATTACAAACAACCTATGGGGTTGTTTTTCGCGGGAGGACAGTCACAAAATGTAAATGTTAGCCAATACGTAGCCTACAAACACAGCTGACACATATTGTTGCTGACTGATTATTTTCACTATATAAAGAAATGCTACAGAGACACCACCTGCATTGAGCTAAAGGAAGTCTGAATATATAATGTATGTATGTATGGCATAAGATGGGATGGTTATAGAACACAGGTGCGGTAGCCATAGCAACCTACATTAGGTCCTCTGGCTCAAAAGCTGTGCACTGTGGAAGTAGGGTGCAACTGACATACTAATATACAATCTTATTTTTATGGTATAAGCATATTTACATATACTCTATACAGGTGTAGAGGGCAATAAATGATAGTGACTCATCTTGTGGCTATAAAAAACACACCAAACAAATCCAAGCATCATGAAAAACAAAGCATTGGCTGATATGAAGTGACCATGTGTCAAGCAGCATTTGGCGAGCTTTTCTTTTCCTATTGGTTTTCTTTAATAACAAGACCTAAACAAAATCAGTTATTTATGCTTCTGTTTCACCATTTATTGGAGCTTTTATTGAGATTCCAGAAATTAAAAGGGATCCAGGAAAACGTTTTCTTTCAATTCTTATAATGTTGTCAAATGACCTGCAATTGGGCTTGTCCTCTTATTTCCTTCTCTTCACTGCTTTTGATGTGAACCTTATCCTGCCACACACACGCACGCACACACACACACACACACACACACACACACACACACTGGGCTGATAATATAGCAGGTTGAGCTAATTAATCCTCACACTACAATTTTAAAGCCTCATAACGCATCATCAAACACAGACAGGAAACAACACCTGTTGCTCACTGACACACCTACAGGTTGCAGTAGCAGGACTCTTCCCTAAATGATCATTGAAGTATTCCAGGTATCAGGGATGCATATTTTATATTTGCATAATATAATGGATGAATTCTAGGAATTATCAAGAATGTTCAACCAACAGCATATCTTCAACTGTGATATTAAACTATTTATGGATCTTTTGAACGCAAAGTAAATCAACAAAAAAAAGTGCCACAATTGCATTTTTGTACTGCACTTTCCAGGATTTAACTGTGTTGGTAATACAGTGGATTTTTTTTACTGTACAGTATATTGATGCAGTTTAACTTTCTCCAGGTAGCAACTTGTTTCCCTCTGAGTTATGGGTAACCAATTAGAGCTCTAAACTATCTGTAACTTTAACTTTGTGCATAACGTATATTAGGAATTCCCAGCACAGTCTAACCCTGATTTCATGGTGTCGAGAAATGGGAGTAAAGAAATTAGTTGTCAGGTCAGAAGAACTCTACGACAAGCTGAAAGATATAGAGTCTGACATTTCATCATGATATAAAGTTGTTTTTGGCTGACAGGTTAGCAAACATTTACCTATCCAGCAGACATAGCGATATCCCATTGGAGTCATGCTTCTGGCCACTGGATGTAAGTAAAACATTTTATATTACAATACTTTTCATTTCGGTCTCCAATACATCCAGTCTACCTGTGTGTCTGCTAGCAATACAAAGTTATGATATCTCTCCATCAGCCAGGTGACAGTGAAGAGTGTCAAATAGGGTGGCTGCTGCCAATGTTGCGACCGTCTGTCAAAGCCCAAGTGTGACATTCCAGAAATACATAGCTGGGACGATGATCTGCAAAAGGGGGTGAGGGTTGTGTACACAGTTAACACATTTTCCCAATTCATCCCATATCTCCTTCAGTATCTATGGAAAGCACTCTGCTTGCGTCCATAACCGGTCATCCATTATGCATGACCAATTTAGACTGGCGAGATAGAGAAGGAGGGCGTGGGGGAGGGAGGAAATGGGAATTTACTTAAGCTGCAAATTGATCAAATCTATATCTATATTAGCAATTATCAGGATATTGGAAACGTGGTCACATCTGTATGTAGATTCATAATGGATGCCCCATTTACACTTTTATTTGCACGAGAGCAGAGAGAGACAGCAGAAGAGAAGTATTGCCACTCTCTACCCGGAGGCACTCCTAGTCTGGAGCATCATAGGCAAGAAAGAGTCTGCTGTTATTGCTTACCTCAAACACTGTAGTGTGTGTCTGTGTGTTTGTATGTGTGTATTTGTGAGTAATGGCCCTCTCTCCTTGGAACAGATGCCTTTAACAGATGTCATTCAGCTACCGACAAAGACAGTCAATAAGACAATGAATTGTAGCACACCAACCCTACCCGTCCATCCATTAGGGCTTCACCATTGATTAAAAAAAAAAAAAAAAATTGTAGCACTGACTGTTGCACTTTTTATAACTGCAGGAGGTTAAATGTTGTTTTCTATTGGGGAAAAGGGTAAGTCAGTAATGTCGGTATTGCTGTGCTGTGCAGAATGTCAGGCAAATTTAAATGTTCCCATGTTATTCAGCCCAAGCAAATCTGAGCACCATTCGGTGAAACATATCTGGATGGATTCTCACACTGGTTGGGCTTTTAATGCCAAAACCTGTCCAGCAACAAAATAACTTGTTGTCAAATGTAAAAAAAGTTTTAGTGAAAGTCCCTTCTCTCTGTGGGGAGAATCAAATGGAAAACCTGGAGGTGAGTACTAACAAATATGCCAGAGCATTAATATATTGCAATGATTTAAGTTGTTATTGTGTTCATTACTGCAATTTTTGCATTGGTATTTCCACTGTTCCCATTATTCTTTATACCAGATCCCACTGTGGCTGAAGGATGTTTCTGAATCACCACAGATGTGTATCCCTGTCTGTGTTATTTATTAAAAACAATCCTGCTACTATTTACTGATTGTCTACCAAAAGACAATGCAAAAGCTGTTGGCTGCCGCTGTTAACATGTACATTACAAGTGTAGTGGGGGTGTTTGAGCTGCGCCTTGAGAGGATATAACTGATGAAAATTCAATACTGTAAAGACTTAGAGTGAATAGAGCGCTCTTGTTGAAGCAAAGGAGCCCTGATACCCAAAATGCTGCACACCCACACAGGTGTAACAGACTAAATGTCTTCTCATTTTGAAGTTGGGAAAAGCTCTGCTGGGAGTTTGCAAAGGTCTCCAAACTATTGCTCAAAGAGTTCAAACAAGTGTAATAAAACTAACGGGGAAGTTAAAGAGATGCCTATCAAGAATTGTCTGTAAACATCCACGCTGTCCTGATGAGAGGTCTAATCAGCCAAAATAACCTGCGGGGTATGTAGAGGCTTGAAATCTGGCATCTGCAGGCTAACATTGATATAGTAGAAATATAGTATAGTAATGAAAAACACAACAAGAAAGGACAATATAAACACAACAATACACACGTAAAGATGTATACAAACAATGAATAGCCTAGATCAGTGGTTTTCAAATGGGGGTATGTGTACCCCTATGGGTACTTTGGAGGACTGCAGGGGGTATGTGATATATTTTCAAAAATGCTAATTTAAAAATATGTCATGCATCATTCCTAAAATAATTACACTATAATAATGAATTAATTAAGTGATGGATACTAAACATCTGAAAGGTAGCATTTAAATCTTTTATCTTTAAAAAGGTTAAGAGCTGTTAAGGCTAAGGCTAAGGCTGTTCAGGAGGATGGGGGGGGGCATAGAAAGCAATATTATGGAAAGGGGGGCGTAGAGGATCCATTTGGGGAGTTTGTTTTAGAGTTTACAACAAAGATCACAACAATATGAGTTTACACTTTAATCTACTTTGAAGTAAAACAGTGGTCTGCAACGTTAAAACCTGTAGTAGTAGTAGTAGTAGTAGTAGTAGTAGTAGTTCACTGGTGCAGAAGACAAATACCTGGTACCACGTTATGTGATATGACTTATGACTATATATATATATATATATATATATATATATATATATATATATATATATATATATTATGGTATTTTGGTGTTTTGTGTGCGTCTTGGCACATGAATCACCAAAATACCATAGTCATAAGTCATATCATCGGTCAGTCTTCTGCCTGTCCGTCCATGGTCATCTCTTTCTCTGTTCCGTTTACCCTTCCCTCTCTCTACAAGTCTTCCTTTGCCCTCTGATTCATTCTCCAGCTCCCTTTATCACAATCCCAACCAACCGAGTCACAGAAGATTTGTTATTGGTTATCCATTATGAATTGGCAGAAAATTGGCTGCAGCATTTCAAATTCCCTAAAGAATAAATCAAATCAAACTTTATTCATAAAGCACTTTAGCACACACATATATAGATTTAAACCCCTCCCCACACACACACCCACACACACACCCACACCCACAGCCACAAGCAGAGCAAAAAAAAAGGAAATGCAATCAATGAAACTGGAACTGATAGAATCCAAACTTGAGTAAAAACTATCATAGAAAACAAATGAATCGGATAGAGAAAAAAAATGTAATTAAAAGCTAAACTAAACAGGTGCTTCTTTAGTTTGCCTTGTGCGGATGTTACCCTCTCTCCATCCTCACCTGGAGTGTTATTTCCTCCCTCTCGGGCCCATATCTCCTCCAGCTGTTCAAACCCATGATAGCAGCGATGATGAAACCCGCATATCTTGGTTAGTAAATGGATGTGAGTCAAGCAGATAATGGCGGTGTTCCTGCAAGCAGTGTGAGTTAGAGCTGTTTGTAATAAGGCCAGTGTGATATGAATTATTGAACGATGTTGATGCTCGCCAGGTCCTCCCTGCATGCAGGCTGCATCTCGGCGATGGCACGTTAGCACAGCATCAGCTATTACCAGCGTCATACATCACATCCTGCACACACATTCAGATGCACATGCAGTGAGAGCTATAACGTGCTCTCTCCGTATATATACATGCTCTCATGTAAATATAGACACAAGTAACCTATAGACATACAAAAATGTCCTCCATGGAAACCGTTTAAGGTGTCAACATTTGAAACAAATCGCATCAATTTTATTCTTTAAATTAATATATAAATACTATTAATAAAGTGTTAAGATCATAAAAACCTTTCCAGACAGTTTGGCTAAAGCAAGGATGTAATCTTAGGCTGAAGATTTCAAAAAGTTTAAAGTGCTTTAAGGAAGGAGTGTTAGAAGGGCAACAAACATTTCGTTGCATGTTGTCACCCAAATGCTGCAGTACAGATCATTAGTTCATCTAATTAAAACATTTAAAAATCATCAATTCTGATTGGCTTGTCTGCACTTTGAAAATGTCAACAGGAGCATTACTGACCGTAACTAATAAATGATCATCCAATACTTTGATAAATGAATATTTTTAATTGCTAGGAGCAATCACATGACAGGTAGTTTGCCAACTGATCCCTGATATTCTAGCAAAGCACAACAATAGATGAGTGTCTCAACAACTTGGAAAAATCCGAACTTGGACGTGTACTTTAGTTAAAACTAATTTAAATAAAGTACACACTTAGTTTGATGTTATTCTAAGGCTCCATGTACAATTCATGATATGTCCACCTAAAGACTGTCTAATAGTGTAACAATATAATGATTATAGATAAATGGACAATTATGGAGACTGACCTCCCCCGAAAAATGCTTCCAGAAGTTGTTGGTTCAAGCAGCAAATGAATTAATTTTTTTAATTTACTTTACTGAACATTAGGAACTACATGATCTTCTGCTTCTTGTGTGAAGTATCTAACAAACGTACTGATTTGGAGCTAAACCACATTCTTTTTCTAAACCTAAGTTGTTTTTGTGCCTAAACTTAACTTTGACCATTTCACAGCGCTAACGACATGTTTAAAACTAGTCGATGAAAGATGGTGTCATTTTCACTGTGCTACATGAACATTATTTCTGCGTTAGCACAATTAGAATTCAATAGTCACTTTGGAATGATCTAATATAAACATAATTCATTGGGAACTGGGATAACATTACATCTGCACTTAGCAGGAGGGTTTTCAGCCTCGCTTAATTGTTTTCTTTACGCATGCAGGTTGTTTTCTGTGTTTTCTAAATGGCACCTCAGATTTCATCATATCAACGGGGCGATTTCATCATGTTTCAGCTGCCAGGAGGGATGCTTTCAACTCAGTCTAATAAAACCAAGCCTCAGCACTTTAGCATCCCTGTCTTTCATCTTCCTCTCTCTTTGACTCTCTTTCTTCCTGCCTGTTGATGGCCGCCTTTGAAGACGGAGAGTTAAATATGAAGAGATAATGTGTTTTTGTTGTTTTGAACGACAAAATGAAAGAGCAATGGCCGGTGGCTTCACTGTCAAATGTCCCCGTTGTCCTTGTGTGTGTGTGTGTGTGTGTGTGTGTGTGTGTGTGTGTGTGTGTGTCAGCAGATTAAATATTCACACATACATCATCTCCTCATGGCAGTCAAATAACACACCCACTCACAGAAGTTAAAACAACACATGCAAAGACCCTGTTTATACTTAGTTTAAAAAAGGTTTTGTTGATCCCAACACAAGTGGACAGCTGGGACACATCGCCATGCACACCTGCATCTTCAGCTGAACACTCGTGATATTACGTCTACACTCTTGCCAGTCACGTTAGCGGTTGTGGAGGAGCAGAATCCAACACACTCCTTGCATAGAGCAAACCGATGGATGCTCACGCAACACTTTGTCCCACTTGTCTCAAAATGGTCATCCAAAACATCTACCACGACCTGCATTGATGACGTATTTTCCTGTTACTCTGCGTCCTTATCGGGGACGCACCGACGCATTAGCGTTGACACGACAGAAGATATGAGACCACCTCGGCAAGTGGATTAAGTGGATCGGCTCACATCACAATCTCTTGGTGGTTGTTAAATACATTTGTATTTAGCTACGTCCACTTGTGATTTGATTGCAGAAGACACATTTTAAAACCAAATGTAAACATGGTCTAAAAGATGGGGGGGGGGACTCACCAGGTTTGGGTCTCAGATTAACGCTCTTGCATAACTTTAGTCCCTATTATAAAATAACTCCTGCAAAGACTAATCGTATGCAAAGTTGTATGTACGGCATGCAATGGAGCATTGGTACTGGTTTTATTGTACATTATAAAGTGAGATAGGAGTAAGACAGACAGAGAGACTGTTTATGGGACACACTTATTTTATTCTTCAGAATGCAGACTGTATAGGCTACATTCCTTTGAAACTTTTATTTATGCAGCACAGAGAGTGAAAAACAGAGACAACTGAGAAAGGTGGATTCTGTTTGTGTGTTTCCTTAAGGCTCGAGGCTTGGTTCTATTCACTTCACACAGAATAACGTGAAATAATACAATTTTTCTACCGTGAGGTTGGGTGACTCTACACATGAAACAGGAAGCATGCGGATATTATAGTATATTTAGTTATTAAAGCAGGTCAGAGTATACAGTGAGAGCTAATCGGCAGTTATTTTAGTTTTTTACAAAACCAGCAGCTGGAAGTAATGAGAACTAAACAACTTTACTTTAGTCAGGGATACATGCAACAACTATCAAGTGTCTAAATAACCACATGAAAGCAACTTGCCATTTTTTTATCTGAAAGATTTAAAGAGATTTATTTCTGAAGATTTGCTTAACGTCTTTTTTCATTGCACAAATATCCTCAGGACTGACAGTAGTGAAAAACACTTTATGAAAGAGATGGATCTATTTTTTCTCCATTGACTACCAGAGTAAAAGTATGTTACAAAGAGTGCTTTTAAAAGCTGGCATGCCCATGAGTACAAAGGTCCCCGAACCTTAACAAAGTACTTTTTTAAACCTATTTTTAATGATGATTTACTAAACCTAGCTAAACCTTAAACACATTGCTATCACATCATTAGGGTCGGGCATCGTTAGGATTTTAACGATTCTGATTCCTATTGCGATTCTTCCTTTAGTTTCCTGTTCTAATCGATTGATTCCGAATCTTTGAGGGGGGGAGTTGAAACGGGTCACATGTCTATTTTCACAAATAAGAGGAACGTTTTATTTTTGATTGAATGGTGGATTGCAGTTTTACAAGCTTTTTCAATGTAAAACAAAACCACACTAGAACCCCGCTTACTGTGCTCCATGGCTGCAACACAACAAGTGCCTGGTTGCTATGGAAACTAAAACGTGTACATATTAAATTGGGAAACGATAATCCGATTTGAAACCAAATCCTCCAAACGGTTCCAATAACGAAACGATTCCACTGGAATCGTAATTTTTTTAAAGGATTCCAAGTAGGAATCGGTTCTCGATGCCCAATCCTACACATTATAAAACAGATACATTTTCTGTAACAGTTCTGAAAGGCTCCGACAAATGATGTTTTCCTGCAGATAGGGGCGTCACATCAGGGCCAGGACAGATGATGTACTTTGTCAATTAATTTGGAGGATTTGTTGGATAAAATTCACGATTTCAATTAAGATCTGAGGAGGGATGTATTACCACAGCAACTCTATTTCAATTGAATTTTCAATTCAATTTCATTTTGATAGTGTCAAATCACTACAAGAATTTTCTCAGGACACTTTACAGATAGAGTAAAGTCCTCCCCAAGAGCAAGCATCTGATGCAGCAGAGACGAGGATCAGCTTCCTTTTTACAGGCAGAAACCTCGGAAAAAAAACGGACCGCATAGCTCAGCACCTGGCCTATCTGCACGGCTGGAAGCCATTACTGAAACATTTCTATTTGTGGGAACTGATCCATTAAAGGTGGGCTGAGATCTAGTTTTTACCTACTAATCTGCTTTGACAAATAACTGGATGGGTCAGTCAAGGCGGCAAAGTCCAATAACAGATTGAGTCTGACAGTCGTACGGGTCCGTCGCCTCGGCTCTCTGCTGCTCATTATCGTGACCTTTGCAAACAAAAAATGTGCCCTACACACCTCCATCTAATTGGATGAATGCTTCCCTTTGCTTTAACCTTTTCCATTAAGAAACAAAAAAGATATTCTCCTCCTGAAAAATAGACAATACATTTTGTCTAGAAAGACAAACTGATGTTTTTTCTTAAATGATAAATCTGTTACAATTAAAACAAATGTGAGGTAGGATGAGGTTGTTCATTTAAAGTCACTTGGTGTAGAATAAAATAATAAAAATCTTGACATTGGCACTAATATAACATAAGCCATTGTGGCACCAAATCAATACTTTAAAGTCCCTATATGTGGATTTTTCCCACATTTTAAAACCTTCCAGTGGTAGATTTTAAAAGTGTGCCACATTTCTATCACGATTTGATTGCATCTCCACTGGGTACCTGGGGTAAGCACACAGTATCTCAGCTGTCAGAGTACAGACAGCACACTCAGATACAGTAACAAACACAATCCCAGTGACAGGGGACACTAAAACACTAACACACTATGAACTAGCTTTACTCTGTGCATGCAGCCTGGACTCTTTAACAGCATGGGCCCTATTTTAATGATCTAAGTGCACGGCGTGAAGCGCATGGCACAGGTGCCTTTAGGGCGTGTCCAAATCCACTTTTGCTAGTTTGATGGCGGAAAAAGGGTCCGCGCGCCAGGCGCATGGTTCAAAAGGGTTGTACTTAGGTGTGTTTTGGCGTAACATACAATAAACCAATCAGAGTGTCATCTCTTATTCCCTTTTAAAAGCCAGGCGCGTTTGGACCTTGGTGCATTGATGTTATGTCAGATTTTTATTTGTAATCTTTTGCATGTTTGTGTACTGCTGCATTCCCGTGTGTGTGTGTGTGTAACAAGCGTAGTGTGCGCGCGTGCTGTGCACATTTTACTGATAAAATGCTGCACTATTGACTTTAAACCAGCTTTTGTTGGTCAATGGCGTGATCACTTCCCGCTAAGATATCTATCACTAAGATAGCAATACGCCAAGAATTCACCTGAACACACTTCCCTGTAAGACCGGCACACCCATGGGCACAAAGATGGGCGCAGGTGCTTTTGCTATTTAAACAATGCAAGCGCTGGACAGGAAATTGACAACTGCGGCGGTCTTAAACTAGCAAAGACACTTGCGTCGGTCTTTGCGATGCTCCGGGTGAAAGATAGGGCCCCTTGTGTTTTGGTTTCCTGGAAAACTGGTTGTCTCCCCAAATACAAGGAATACTAATTTTTTGTACTTAAAAAGTTTATTATTTGCTCACACATCTGCAAAGTCTGTTCTACTTTTCCACTGCAAATCAATGTGGATAATTTTGATGGTATAAACTCATCCACAAATAACACAGGAACAAACTCTAAACTCCATGAATGATTGCCATGAATGAGTGTCATTGTCTTTGAACTTTTTACACATTTCTGTCTCTCTCTCTCTCTCTCTCTCTCTCTCACTTGCAACAGGTCCGGTCAGATAGCCGCCCACCAAGAGCCAGGTTCTGTTCGAGGTTTCTGCTTCTTAAAAGGTTATTTTTCTTTGCCGTTGTCGCCCAATCCATGTTCTTGTAGGACTGGTCGGGTCTCTGTAAATTATAGTCTGGTCTAGACCTACTCGATCTGTAAATTGTCCTGAGATAACTTCTGTTATAATTTGACACTATAAATAAAATGTAATTGAATGTAATGCATCACAAGGCTCTTTAAAACATGCTTGGCCACCATTTGTATCCACCAGACATGTCCACTCCGTCTGTCCCTAGCCGAAGAGATCCAGATGAGATGACCTGAATGATATTTGAAAGGAGAGTTTGTCTTCAGTCCACTGTGATGAGACATGTATTTCATGGCATTGAGAGTTGTATGTTTAAGTCATCCTGTTCCTGCAAACTGTGTTGTCAACTAGTGCAATGTGAGATAAACTTCAAACACATCAGATCTGGTTTAAACAGGGAGAACTATATTTCCAGAGCTCAGAGATATTCAAATGAGAGTTTGTGTTATGATTCAAATATCAATGCATGAAACACACGGAGACTGCTTTTGAACTCACTCTCAGAGAAGTGTGTGTGCATGTCTTTCTCGTTTGATATTTTCCAATTGAGCCGAAGCTGAAATATTGTTCTACCTTTTTTATCAATGCGTGTTCAGATGTTAACGCGCAGCTTGAATATGATATTTCTGTGGTGGCATTATGTTCAATAGTTGACATTTGGTGACCGTTGTGTGGCTCCTGACACAAACTTTAAGCCTGTTTGATGGCTAAAGCCACTTACGTCAATAACATTAAATAATCCATTAGAGCTGCAAGTATAAGTGTGTTAGAATATATTCTATATAACTAGTGAGTTCAGGTTTTACCCTGTGAGATGATTTCATATGGACTTATGATGCCCCAAAGACGGTCATAAAACAGGTGGAATGTTATTTTATAAGCTTGATATGGTTCATTTGTGAAAAGAACGCATTTTAATTAAATTCTAACTTCTATTCAACAATAAAGCATGTTCAATGTCCAGCACTGTGATGTTCAGTGAATAATGACCACACTGTGCATCGTGCATTTATACTAGTACCTTCGACCTAACTATCAATAGGCTGATTGAAAACATAAATTCAATCTCACTGGTCATTTTCAGAAATGCTCTATAGATTAAAAAGCAGTGGCAGTTCTTGTGTGAAATTCTACCTGTAATCACACTGCATGGGGTAGAATTATACTATATTAAGCTCTTCTAAGGACCATAATAACACTGCTAGAAAATGATCTGGGCTTAACACTTTTGTGGTTTGAGACATTTATAAGGTACTGTATAGGGATATAACAGTGTAAAGAGTTTTTGTTGTTTGTGGGGGGGGATGTTTTCCCTTTATTAGATAGTGACAGTGGATAGACAGGAAAGGTGAGAGAGATGGGGGATGACACGCAGCCAAGGGCCGCAGGTCAGACTCAAACCCGGGCCGCTGCAAAGGACTCAGCCTACATGGGGCCCACACTAGTGTGTTCAATGCCTTTAGGAGTAACTTGTTTCCTGCATGTTCTCCAGACAGGATAACTATCTTCAGTCAACTGTCCTTCTGCATTCCTATAATAACCAAAATATGCCCACGCTTCAGACTTAGTCCTCTTAGAGGGCTGATAAATGTCCTGAGTGCTGTCATCTCATCCTTCCGCTATGATACAAACTTCAAGTAATGCACGTTGTAGGCTACGCAGTGCGCCTTTGCGGCAACTTTAGGTGATTAAATGATTAAACACAGGGTTTCCACACGGTGGTAATCTATGCGATAATAAGGATATTTTAAATGAAAACGGTAATTGTGATCATCAACATTTGTCTTTTACCGTTACATCCCTAGTACTGTATAAAGGGAGGCAAAAAAACACGTAAACAAAAGTATGTGGACACCCAAACATTACACCTATATCTGTCATTCTAACCCATTTGAGCAGCTTCCATTCTTCTGGGAATGCTTTCCACACCAGTTTGTAATCTAGCTAAAGGGATTTGTCCACATATAGCCACAAGAGCTTTTGTTAAGTCTGGCAGTGATGGCGGACGATAAGGTCTAACCTTCCCAAAGTGTTTCCACAAAGTTGGAAGCACTGTCTAAAATAGCATTGTATGCTGTAACAATAATATTCCATTTAATATAAAATAGTTTGTTGTTGCCAGTTACACCTGCTATCACATAAAGCAGCTGTGTTTGCTGAATGAATGACCAGTTGATGATCAGTTGACCAATGGGCTGCACTAATTGGTATGCAGCTAAAGATGGAGGTTTGTCTCAGTGTGTCTCAGTTTAAGTTTATGAACGTGACAGGAATCCCTCTCCTTTAGCATCTCTTTGTCAACTCTCTCCCTATCTTTCTGCTTTTCGCTCCCCGTTTCAGGATGATGAATTGATGTCTGCACCCATCTCCATATCTTTATGCTGGAGCGACACCACATCTACCTCCATCTAATTAAATACACACCCACGCTTATGCTTGCAAGGACACACACGTACACTGTTGGCACATCAGAGCTTCCTGAAGTGCAACTGCTGTGGACTGTGTGCATGTGTGTTAGGTGGAACCATTGTGTTTGATAAGTGTGTGTACAACGCTGGGTTGCTGTTCGTGTAGAGTCACCACATTATCATGAATGGGTTTGCGTGATATACAAAAACGTATGCACAACAATTTGTATGAGGTCACACGAAATTACAACGACATGTCACGTGACAGTTGTGTATAGCCTTGAAAAGGTGTCTGTGATGCTGGTACCGGTCACCATGGTGACAGTAAAGGTTTGGCCGCATAACAGTGACTGGGAAACGGCACCAAAACAACTAGTTAAGATAAGTTCAAATTTAATTGTTCCTAATTCTTATGGAATTTATTTATTATGAAGGTTATTATTGTATTTAATTTCAGCTGGGGGTGTTGGTGAGAGAGGGTGAACAAGCTGTCTGTATCTGTGTGTGTAGTGCATGTTTATGTATCAAAAAAGAAAATGCTACATCACGAGGGGCTATCCTTTAAATAAATTCAAATAAGTAAAACAACGGCCCCCTTAAGTAGTACTTCCGGGACACGAGCACCCATTTCCTGGGTGAAAATCTTGTGTTTTCTGGGACACAAACTTTGCTTACCGGCTTTAAAGCCCTGTGTTCTGGGACCCATCCACCAGACCGACCTTTTCACTATGTGGATTTCCAGAGTCTTATACTAGGTGCTCAGATCAAGTACTATGGCTAGCCTATATACTCTGAACTTGAAGACAACTCTTTACTGCAGGTTTTGTGCAGGCAAAGCAAAACGTGTCCCAACATTACAAAACCAAGGATCCGACAAAGTCTGGAAACTGAAAACTGTGACGTAAATACGAAACAGATCTGATGAGGGGATGAAGTGCAGCTGGGCAGAGAAACTCAGGTGAGGGCAATAAGGTGAGTGGTGGTAAACAGGCAGTAAAACACAAAGACAGGACGTAGAACAAGGCATGACAGATGACGAGAGTGACGTTATAAAATAAAACAGGAAACAGACTACAGCAGAAACCATGACCATAACATGTATGAATAATTCATGAGAACAGCCTGTGAGCGTGGAACTTTTCTGTCTGTGCACCAGTACGTGCAGATTCGTTATTTTTGGTACTAATTTTCTTGTAGTAATTAATTTTGTAATAAACCAGAATGATTCTATAAACAAAATGAAGGAGAGACAAACAGGTAGAGTGAGATGAGTTGCATGGTTCAGTATGTTGACAGACTAGAGAGAGAGATGCTGGAACTTGTTGGAAGGAAGACTTCTGAGATGTGTGTGTGTGTGTGTGTGTGTGTGTGTGTGTGTGTGTGTGTGTGTGTGGGCAAGTCAGTGTGTCTCTCAGGGACTTTGGTGGGTGATTGGTAATTGATTTACCAATCTGTCAGTCTGTGCAGACTGTGGCTCGGTCACAGTGCTGGATACAGCACAGGTCGGCTTCCTGTTAGCATCGACCGCTAATGCTGGGCTGTAGAGACAACTGGGGGTGGCAGAGACAGAAGGAGAAAGTAAAACACATTGTCCACCATAAACAATGGTGTTTTAAAAGCTTTTGTAACGGAAGAGCAAGTTTAAATTCTCTGCCCAAGCCCGAGCCCTAACATGAGTCAATATTTTCCGCCACTATCCTCGGGCCGGGGGGCGGGCCGGGCCGGGCCTGTGACCAAGAATTTGTGTTGTTTTAATCATTACTTTATTAGCATAATTGGGTTGTGAGAAAGCTTTGCCTCTCCAGCTTCTCCCGTAGGTCTGGGTAGTGCGTTGGCATGCAGACCGTGGCCAAGGCCAGTATTAATTAGGTGATCGAGACAAAGTCTATATGGTTCAATGGCTCTGATTATGTTGCTGCCTTGATCTGTTGCCCACACTATTAGCCTGAGAGGGAGCTAGGGTCCAGGTTTTTTATTTATTTTTTTACGTTTCTTCAGTCGGATCCATTTGCGATCCATTCTGAATAAAAAACTCAGTTTACATGCTTCGTTGCATGTTGCATTATGATAGTCCTTAACAGATTTCTGTAGTTCAGAACGTCAGTTGTAACGGCCCACGTATTAAAACATTGTCGGGTTTAAATCAGGCTTGCGCCGAGCTGCAACACTACGTACACAGGCTCGGGTAGGGTCAGATTGGATTTTTTTGGGCCCCATCTAAGCTCTAAGAGCAAGCCTTCCAACAGCTAGCATTTGAATTGGTTTGTGATAACAGAAGTTCAGGAGAAGAGAAAAACACTGATCAAATCTCATGAGTTCAAATCTGACAGAATCTACTGCCACTCTCACTTTGTTTTTCACAATTCTCCTCCATACCAATTTTTACGTCAGTTTCCACCGTATTTAAACATCACCTATAACAATGTGGGCAGCTTCCATAGTCAATTTGAAGGTTTTATTTTACAAAGGACCTCTATTTGCCTCAACATTGAACTTCTTTTACACAATTATAAATGATGTTTACAAAAGTTGTTGTCTCATGAATCACATTTTCATTTTTTTTTTCCCCTCAGTATGGTATGTCAGAGCTTATAATAATCAGCACATAATCCATGAGTCTTAGCAGGTGTTGCTGTAGAAAAGTCAGCAGACAGAGGAAAACTGGTGGCAGCGCAAAAGAAACATTATATCATGTATAATAATAATATTTTTTTATTGGCCCAAATTCTTTTCTTTTAAATGTTTCCTATGGTTGCCATGGGCACAAGCGACATGCAGAAGAAGGTCATCAATCTTCAACTGGGAATTGGCTACAAGCTATGCACATGAAAGCACAATAGACTATATGAAGTTAAGAAGTTAGGAAAGATTTGTATTTACAAGATGTACCTTTGTGTTGCTGCCGGATTAACGACTGGAAGAAAAACTATTGGAAAAAACGTGCAGAGGGGATTTTGAACTACTCACTATTAGCCTCATCTTTAGTTTTGCACCCTGCTCTCAATTTTCCTCTTCTGCACCAGTGGGACTTGGAGTGTTCTGGGAGCAGCTGATGGTGGGAAATACTTTCTTATGCATATTACGTTACGCCTATGTGATGATAAATGTTATTGTAGATATCTTGGCAATGTGCTGTATGTGCAAGTAAAGACTAGTGAGAAAGGATGACAGCTGGACATGTGTGTGTGAGACAGAGACGCCAATATTACTTAAAGTTCATCTGTTCACCTATGTCCTCTGACTACAATGAGACAACGGAGATGGATGCTAATGTGGCTGTGTTGCAACAGGCTGTGTAAGCTACATTGTTTCCACTATATAAAGACAAAGTTATGTTCAAGTGATATCATGCTTATATATTTGTGTTGTATTCTGTGTTTCCAACCATATATTTATAAGACCTCTTCTTCGTGCTGCTTAGAAAGAGAGAAATGATCGCCACGTTGCAGCGCTCTTTCTCCCAGTATACTGAGTGTCCTTAATAGAAGGTCAGGAGTACGTCTCATCATCACTATCATTTAACTTGTTTCAACAGCCTTTACGGGTTTATGTCTCGAGCTGAGCAGTCGCGGTCAAAAGTGGCCCTTTCTTCTTGGGGGTGTGGAGACTTTGGTTCCAGTGCTTTTGAAGCAGATTGCTGCATTGCAGGTTTCTCTGAGGCTTCCTGTCTTCTCTTGAGCCTAACTTTGTCCTCCTCTTTCTCATTGACCTCTGCTAGTAAAAACTAACTACAACAATCTGTCTTCGTGTGTGAGGCACTTTCCTTGGGAAACGTCTGGCTGCCACAACAGCAGCAGGGGGATAGCTGTGTGTTTTCCTTGCTGAACTCCTCAGGGTTGTGGCAGCAGAGAACAGGCCCAACAGGGATAGGGGCAGCACTTGTCGACTGCTGATCATCCGGCCTGTTCATGTCATCTGCCATATGGATCTAAAATTACTTCAAATTGTGGCTCAAGGCTCATGTACAAAGCGCAAGATGTCCAAACTCATTGATCCTTATGCCCTTTTTTTCAAACCAGTCACTGCTTTGCTCTTTTCCAGCTGGATGTCTGATAGCAAAATAAGATAGTTACCCTTGACAACCATACTGCTCCTAAGAGCTACAGTATGTCACCACTGGCATGCGAACTGCTGCAAAACAGTGTTTTGTGTATGTGAGGCTGGTGGTGACAAAAAGACGGAGTAAAGGTGTGTGTGTGTGTGTGTGTAAGCAACCTCAGGGCGATGCTACCATGTCTTCTCAGTTAAAAAGCGCCTAAAACTCAAACTTTTAGATTAAGATGGGATAAATACTTTATCTTGGAAATTGCTTTGGATCCTGTGTTTTAGCTTAGATGATATTTATATTTGTAACCACGCCTGTGCATGTATTTGTGCGTTCACATCTGGGGTTGAATGCCAATGATAAAACTCCAACAGATTAGTCTGATGACCCATCTTTACATCAAACACTCTATTCATAAATCATTTCCTCTGCTTCTCTCCCATTTCTTCCTTCTTTTGTATTGATTTGAAAATCAACTGATACTATTTACTTTCACCATTTTGAGCCATTCCATGTGTGTGTGTTTTGGACCATGAGTCACTATACCCTGTGCAGTTCGACGATCCATATGTGAAGAGCTCTTTGAAACACTGTTTTTTGTTGTTCTCTACACATGGACAGGTAGGTTATATAGACACGTGGAGTGTATATTGAAAGGTTCCATGGCATGAAAATTTCACTTTATGAGGTTTTTTAACATTAATAAGCGTTCTCCCGTCCTACCTATGGTCCCCCCCAGTGGCTAGAAATGGTGTTAGGTGTAGGTTTGACAAAATGAAAGCTCAGATGGGCCGATCTGGAATCTTGCTCCTTATGACGTCATAAGGGGCAAGGTTACCTCCCCTTTCTCTGCTTTGCCAGCCCAGAGAATTTGGCTCACCCATGAGAGAGACACATTATGGCTTTCAAACAAGCAAAGTGGCAGTTGGTCAAGGCCACCCCCCCATTCTCCTTAATAGCTACAGACACAGAAATGGCATGAATTTGGGGAAAGAGACTTCAGATACAGTATTAGGGGACCACTAAGGTCTATATAAAAGAGACTTCAGATACAGTATTAGGGGACCACTAAGGTCTATATAAAAGAGAATTCAGATACAGTATTAGTGGACCACTAAGGTCTATAAAAGTGATTCTTCAGATACAGTATTAGGGGACCACTAAGGTCTATATAAAAGAGACTTCAGATACAGTATTAGGGGACCACTAAGGTCTATATAAAAGAGACTTCAGATACAGTATTAGGGGACCACTAAGGTCTATATAAAAGAGACTTCAGATACAGTATTAGGGGACCACTAAGGTCTATATAAAAGAGACTTCAGATACAGTATTAGGGACCACTAAGGTCTATATAAAAGAGACTTCAGATACAGTATTAGGGGACCACTTAGGTCTATATAAAAGAGACTTCAGATACAGTATTAGGGGACCACTAAGGTCTATATAAAAGAGACTTCAGATACAGTATTAGGGACCACTAAGGTCTATATAAAAGAGACTTCAGATACAGTATTAGGGGACCACTAAGGTCTATATAAAAGAGACTTCAGATACAGTATTAGGGACCACTAAGGTCTATATAAAAGAGACTTCAGATACAGTATTAGGGGACCACTAAGGTCTATATAAAAGAGACTTCAGATACAGTATTAGGGGACCACTAAGGTCTATGTTAAATCATCCATAGAGCACCATGTCATGGGACCTTTAAGCAACATTTTACACTTCTTCTGCCTGTTTCAGACTTTCAGTGGCTGAAAAAGGGAGTGTCATGGTAATCCCTGCATTTCCATTCCTGTAATAAAGTGATATTTATTCAGGCTGCGTAGCTGCTACTCCAGCTCATTTAGCAAAGAGGGTGTGCTGCTTCTAGCATCATTTCCAGCCAGATATTATAAGATCAAGCAGCGCTCCATCTCTGTATTTAGCTTTTGCAGCATCAAAAAATATCAGATTTAGTTGCAGTCTGCAAGTACCAGCCTGCTGTGTTTGAGTTATTGTTATGCATCTTGCTATTGCTTTTTTATGTTTTAATATTTCACGTTTAAGAGTCAAGCGTGGTTACGCCAGGTTAGTTCCAGCACCAGAACAGAAATCATACACAATATTCCAGATAGAGGCCAGCTGTTTATACCAATATTGAAGAACACTGTCCTTCCCTCAAGTATCTATCTCTTAATTTCCTGCATCAGATACCAGTGTGTTGTCCTGCTGTTATCTGAATACGGCAGATGAGCTTGCAAAAACTGGATAGTGGTTTGTTTGAACTATTGTGGCCAGCTAAAGATACTGTGCATAAACTTCAAAATGGAAAGAAGCCAAAAACAACCACAAGCAATGGAAGAATAATGCTTTCGTTGATTAATAAACTCCTCATTGTAATTGAATTAAAGAATTTTGAAGATAAAAAGAAGCAGCACTTGAATATCAAGGCACAGGATACAGACTCAAAACTGGAGCATTAGATAGACTTTTGAAGGCCAGTTTACATTTTCCTGTTCAATGAAATGAGACGCTGATGTTGATCAGGAAAGTTCAGAACTAAAATACAAGACCCGTGACATCCATCATGGCCAAGAAACATTTTGAGCTTTTGTCCAAAGAAGGGAGCAGAAAGCAACGGCCATTCGCACAAGCTACAAACATGTCGCCTGTCAAATCTCACGCTTGTTCGCAATTTATTGTATATTGTATGTAGAGTAAACATACAGTAAAGTCTGCTGAACAGCTGCCACCTTAGCGACAAGTCTCAGTTACATTATAACAGTAAAAAAAACACAAAATGTAGCCAAACAATAGGCCTAACAAAAGTAGGGAGGAGTCATGAAGTCAGCAAAGTGCCTTAGTTTTTTCAGAACGCAGCAATACGTATTTAAATATCTTTACATTAGCCAACATTAGGCACCCAATTAGGCAATACATATGCACATACACAATTGCATACAAGCTCATTGGCAAGATATGAGTGGACAAAGATTCTCTGTTGGTGTCATGAATTAAGGTTACCACCTGTCCGGTATGTAAACCTGAGCAAAACATACATGCTAATCCTGAAGCGCTATGACACTCCATGACCATGTAACGACAATCCAAAAATGGAGAGATGTCTGGGGAAAAACAGAGTGAGCAAAAGGCTTTTCCCCACATTTTGTCCAAGGGTTGCTTGCTGTATCTTTTGTATATCTTTATTTTACATTATTTTTAATTAAATGAATAAAAAATTTTTTTAGGAAACAGACTGTTATGATGATGCCTTTGGCTGCTCGTTTCACCTTCAGAGCCATAATCACGCTGCTAGTGAAGTTCATGGCAAAAAGTCAAAGCATCAAAATGTATTCAGTATCTGATCATTATGCATGTAACGGTTAGTCTTCGCGAGTGGTGATGAAACGACACGTTCTGTCTTGATGTAGGGAAACAATGGATGAAGTGGAGGTGATATATGCTGCATATCCATCCTTTATCTTCCTGCATTTCTTTCCCCTTCTCCTTTCAATCTCTCTAGTCATCTCTCTACCTCCCCCTCACTCTGTCTCCATTATAGTCATAATTGTGTTTATTTGAGGCTAATACAGTGATAGTTATGCATGCTACGCTGCTGCTCCTCGAGCCAGCTAAGTCATTTAGCTGAAAGGACCACTTGACCAATGCAGACAGCATTCAATGAAAGCAAGGGCAGTTACCCCCCCCGCCCCACCTCTCTCTCACACACACACACACAAAGAAGGCATACACAACAAACACACCAGAATTGCTTGTATTTTCACATGAACACACTAATACCTGTTGCTTCGAACTCCTGAATAAAAAGGAACACATGCACACAAATACAAACACACATGCATACACATGCTATTATCAGAGTGCGGCCTCTTGATAAGGAGTAGTATTACTAAAAAGGTTTTCCCTCCTACACACTCATAGAGGGAAGGGCGAAGTGTGTGTGAGAGCTCTTGTACCTCTGAAGTCATGTGTTTGCGTACACACTTTGCATAGATGTGTGTGCCAACGTGTGGGGAGTGTGGGAGGGAGTCACAGACATTTTAAGAGGCTCAGACAAAAAGTAAAGTGTATGAACAATGAAGAGCAGAAGGTTTGCGCTCTCTCTCTATGAATATTGTAAAGTCCACATACATGAACGCAATAGATCTATGGCTACATCTGTGGGAGGCACGTGGCACATTAAAGGGAAACTGGGCATGTTTTGGGTTTAGTAGTGAATTTAGAGTCAACAAGTTAAAGCCAATTATCACACTTGATATATAAACACAAAATATATGTCTGAACTTTACTGAAGTCAAAGTGTTACCGGGTCTAAGGTAAATGTGCGTTAAGGGAATTCTCCATCCATATCATGGTATAAAAGCTTAAAGGGGTGCTATGTAGTTTTGGCATTTTGCTCGCAGGTTTCTCTATAGAGCCCCCCCCTACAGCTTCAGAATGATATTTGGCAGCTTCTATGTTTACTTGTGTCTGACTCATCACTCGGTCAGTCTGCGTTTCCTCTTTCTCTGTTTCTCCGACAATGCTTTCCTAGCTTTCTGTTTCTTTTTTGCCGGCTCAGCCATGACGATATTGTGAAAAACTCCATCGCTACCTTGCTAGCCGGTTCCTGATTGGGTTTATGTGTACAGTGCCATTGCGAGACCTGATATCACGCAATACTTTCTGACGTTGCAAGAGTGTTTTTTCTGCTCACAGGCGCTAGGGGGGAGCGAGACGACCAACATTCAAGTCGAAAAAAAGTCATATAATCATGCTAATGACTCCTTAAGCTGTTCAGTTAAGGTAAAATAAGCTAAATAAATTCAATTCAATTCAATTTTATTTATAGTATAAATTCATAACAAGAGTTATTTCAAGACCCTTTACAGATATAGTAGGTCTAGACCACACTCTGTTAATAATAATAATTTACAAGGACCCAACAATTCTAGTAGTTCTCTCCAGAGCAATCAACAATGCAACAGTGGCAAGGAAAAACTCCTTTCTACGAAGAAACCTGGGACAGACCCAGGCTCTTGGTGGGCGGTGTCTGACGGCCGGTTGGGGGTGAAATGAAGAGTGGCAATAACAAAACTGCATCGTTTCCCTTTAACAGGCACCTGACATTTTCTAAAAAGCATAATTTTCACTGGACAAAGCGATTTGCAATTGTCCCTTTTGCATTACTTATTTCAGTGCTGACACGTCTAACAGAAAGTGTAGCAGCACCGCAGACTGTGTCTGAACTGATGCTTTCTCATTTAACTTGTAATTAAAAGACAAAAGCAAGAACAGCGTGTTCTGTCGTGTTCTGAAAAAGCAGCATAAACTATGTCGGGGGGTTTCCCTGATGGAAACTGTATTTAGTTCTGGGATTTGTTTTGTCCTGGTAATGTTTTCTTTTCTTTTCGTGAGCTATGGTGTTTTCATTTAGCTTTAGTGTGGCTACATAGTGTTAGTGGTCCAAACAGGGCCATTTAGAAGGGACTATGTAATCAGCTTCTATGGTCAGTGAGTGCTTGTGTGGGCTGTGTGTTTGTATGGGTATTGATTAAAGCAATGCAGCATATGAGAGCAGTGCAGATGTGTGTGTGTGTGTGTGTGTGTTGCCATAGTAAGGCACTGTGGCTGTATGCATCGTGTTTGTGAGTTCTGACCATTTCTGTGTGTTTCCTTGCATGTGTTTGTGTGGGTGTGTGTTTATGTAAATCTTCTGTGTAACGACATGGATTGTGCACACATAAAAAATAGTTTTGTTGTGTGTGATTGCAGCTTTTTCACAGAAATGCATGCACAGAGGATATTAGGTCAGCTGAGTCAGAGTCAGTCGGTCCTTTCTTAAAACATACTTTTATCGGAGAGCCTTTCCTGATTTTATTTGAGCTTGACCCTCCTAGAAATGTCTTTTATTGTTCTTTTAAACTTATTTTCTACACTGTACAGGTTTTTTTATTTGTATATATTTTTTTAAATCAAATAGTTTTTATTTTTTTATTTTGCTGATGTTTTTTGCCCAGCTTGTTTTTGTTTTTTTGAGAAGCTTTTTGTAACTTGGAGTTTTGAAAATATGATGATGATTATTATTATTATTATTATTATAATGTTTGTCTGTAAAAACCTGCAATTTCTTTTTTCTTGAGTTCAATTGTGTCATAGTTAAGTAAACTCTGGGAAAAGACTATTAAGGCTATTCTTAAAACACAAGAATATTCTTTTAATAGCACGTTCTGTGACTTTGACAAACGTTAGTTATGAAATTCTCCTTCAGCTGATAAACATTACATCACACTGAACACAATGTTGCCTTTTCACAGTGAGACAGTCCTTGGTTGCACAACCTTACCTAAACACTTAACTACATGTCAGATTACATGGATGCAAAATCAACTTATCATTCTAACTATATACTATACTATATCTGAAATAATGATATTCCATCAACCTTCAAACAATGCCACAGGCTGATCTTACCTGTATGTATGTTGGTAGCTCAGCGTAAATTCTTTCAGGAAGACCTAACTCTTAATCAATGCTCTATCTAAATCAAATCAGCTGTTGGTGGCGTTCACCTTCCTGCTGAACCAATCAGAATCATACACAAATTGCAAGGGCCAATCATAGATGTTTCTAATCTGTTTCTCCCTGTGCTATTCAGCTGCCGTTGCAGGCAAAGAGTGCAACCCTCCACCTCATCTTCCACCTCCAGTCCCCTACTCCAGCTGACCGGTCCGGAGCCTCCTTCGGTCTGGTCTCCGGACTCCTCCGTTGCCACCACCGGTGTCTAGATTCCATCTGGAGGGTCTGATGGTCCTCTACCCTTATGTATATATGAAATATTCGTATAGCAATGGAGTCTAATCACCAAAGACTTTGACCATTTCATTGAGCTGTACAATAAACCTTATTTGCATATCTCATGTCTCTCCTGATTGAATTACTCTTACATGTCCCGCTGATTGTCAGGTAGCTGCGGCTCTTACTCTGCTTGCCAACTGTCAAACTGGAAAAAGGAATCAAGTTTTTTGAAGGCTGCTCTTTCAGCTGCTACAGCAAGGCAAAACTGTCACTTCAGTTCCTTTAAGTGGTTCACCAGTAAGTCAATTCTTTTAGGATATTTGGGCTCCTTAAAATGTCTTCCTGTCATAATATCTTCATGTCCGCTCACATACTGTATTTGCCATTTCTAGTTATTTGTACTATTTTTCTGTTTTTGCCTAGAAGACAAAAACAGTCTGTTACAAATAGTTTAAATATTGAAGATGCAGTAGACAATGGTGGGGAAACGGAGAAATAGGAATTGAGAGTGGTAGAGAAATTCAAGAAAGAGCCAGGGAACATATACAATGAGACACTGGAATATACTAAAAGAAACTGACAGAGAAGAGAAGAAGGTAAAATCATAAAATGTGTCTCAAATCTACATTATATATTACAAAACGCCAGTGAGAATCAGACCAGTCAATGGAAAAGCGCAAATTTTTACTTTAACAGAACAGGGAAATGATCACTCCTGATACAATTTTATTTTATACTTTTATACGTACCTTTTTTATAGCATAGTACCATAAAAATACAGAATTTCAGTACACATTGCTTATTCAAAGAGCGTTCACCTTTACTGCTACATGCATGGCATAACACACATTATTTTCTGTGGAACATCTTTATATGACTATGATAGTATATTAGTATTTTTGCCTGCTGCTATAGCCGCCTGCTTGAAATTTGAATGTGAATATGCACAGGCCTTGGTCGTACTTCTCCCCTTAAATGGTACGTAAGTGTGTGACAGAGAGGACATTGTCACACTAACAATGTTTCTCTCTCTCCTATTTGCACAAACAGACATAAATGAGAGGGAAAAACACAAGAGCCAGAATGACACCTTCAATAGTGGTTTTAACACACACGCACATGCACACGCACACACAGCAGTCAACCCCTCTCTTGCTCCTCTCTGCTTTTCTCACCTACCCACTCCTCATCTCCTCTCATCCTCTACTCTTATTTTCCCATCCTCTCCTCTTCTTCTTCATGCTGCGTTTTCATGTTTTCATTGTTTACTCTCTGATTTCCCACCAGTGTGCCTTCTCTTCATGCATGTTAAACAGCACATGAATAAAGCATGCCATTATTGCAGAAAGCCTTATGTGTGAGTGAGTTTGTGTGTGCGTGTGTGGGCATGCGTGCACGCGCGTTTGTGCGCCTGTGTGTGCAGTCCGAGATGTGTGCACATGATCAAGTGTGCAAAAGTGTACACTCTCATCCTTGTCAAATGAGATAAAAGCTAGCTCAGTACGACTGCAACCTCCTAATAGCAGCAGTGACCTTCATTCATACATTAGTCCTAGTAGCAAGCACATGCTGTTTTCATAGATGTTAACAGCCACAGGGGGCCCTTACAGATGGGTGTCTTCTTAGCAGAGGAATGTATGTACAGCTCTGACTGGCTGCCTGTGGTATTTCCTAAAGTATATAGTGTAAGTGCAGGCTGTACATCCCTGTCTCAAGGTGATTTGGATTCATAGACACAGCCAGGACATTAGAGAATTCCCCCCTCCTCTCTTCCTTTAACAGCTTAGGGATAAGTTAACTTGTGTTGGGGCGACTACACTTCCAACAGCTAACCTTGCCAGCCAGGAAAAAGCCGTCATTTTGAGAAGTTGTAGGGAGTTCCAGCCTGGTCTCACAGAATTCGGTGAAATGATCACCAACTATTACTAGCGCATTACGTGGTGGTGGCACGGAATATGTGAAAATGATGAGTGGCCACCACGGAAAACAATGCCAAAGTAAAGTCAATTAGAAGATAGTATTATGAAAGACTGAAATGTCCTCATTGGGAGGTTGGTTGGGCTGGTGGATGGGTCAAACAACACAGGACTTTCACCCAGGAGACCAGGGATCGTGTCCCGTGTGTCCCGATTCCTAAAACTAACCCATTCTTCTTTTCCTAAACTAACCCATTCTTCTTTTCCTAAACTAACCCGTTCTTCTTTTCCTAAACCCACCTGTTGCTCTTTACCTAAACTAACCCGTTGTTCTTTACCTAAACAAACCTGTTGTTCTTTACCTAAACTAACCCGTTGTTCTTTTTACCTATACTAACCCATTCTTTTCATAAACTAACCCATACTTCTTTTTCTCAACTAACCCGTTCTTCTTTTCCAAAACCCAACCTGTTGCTCTTTACCTAAACTAACCCATTCTTCTTTTCCTAAACTAACCCGTTCTTTTCTCAAATAACCCATACTTCTTTTTCTCAACTAACCCATACTTCTTTTTCTCAGCTAACCCATTCTTCTTTTCATAAAGCCAACCTGTTTGTTCTTTTCCCAAATGCAACGCGTTATTGTCCCGCCCACCCACAACCTTGGACTTAAGGGGCCGTGTTAATTTCAAGGAAATCAAGGAATTTGACGATTCCGTGAAACTGCCACAGATTTTGAGTTAAGGGGCTGTGTTCATTTCACAGAAATCTGTGAGATCAGGTTGAGAGTTCAAGACAAACTTACTGATTTCAGCAAACTCAAATGACCGAGTTTCCTCCCTTTGTACTTTTGATGTTTAAATATGAATAAATAATTCTGTAGCATTTTCACATAAATGTTTCCTCTCTCTGTATTACTGACCACAAAGAGAGCTAAATCTTGAACCCAGTGCCTCTTTGTTTTTCATGAGTTATTAAATCAGCAAATTAATTAAATCTCCTTGTGTTCACAAACCAGAACCTCATTTTTATTTCAATTAAACTAACAACCATATAAATGCATTATGTCCCTTAAAGGAAAGATACTTATACATTTTAAAAAAAAAAAGCCTCATCTTAGCAGAGCTGAAAGAATCATCCCCTGCAATCTTCAAAAATCTTGTCAAGTAGTCAAGATAACTTTCACAAAAAAGGTAGAAATTGAACTTTTGGTTAAAAAAAGGATTGCTATAGCAAATGTGGCTTTCTGTAGCAAAGTAGGAGACGTGTGCAGCACCTATCATTTGTTTGGAATAATAAAAAGAAAAATATGTCAGAGTGATGCCACTGTTTTCTGATTGACAGGTGATCTCTGGGAAGTGTAGTGACTAAAAAAGCACTTATTGCTCATCAAATAATTTACTGCCTAGGGAGCTGACATCTGGCAATAGGAGGTTTTTTTGAAAACCAATTTAAATGAATACATGCACACACACACCCTAATCTTGTTAATAAAACTTTATTAGTAACAATATTAATTGCACAGTGAAATCATAATTTGTCTCAGTCAATCCTTGTAAACAACATACCTTTATGGCAACACACGCACGTCTGTACACACACATCACACCCAGCCGTGTATCGACGCTACGCAGGCTGGTTTACAAAAGGAGAGAAAAATAGTTGCGCCAGAGGCAAACCAACATTAAAACGTAACGCTCAGTCAACAGCTTAATGCAGAAGTATTTATACAGACATAATCAACCAAAGCGACGTGAATCAGGATTACCAACATGTGTGCTTGTGTGTGTCTCTGCGTGCGCGCACCACTGTAAATGATTTAAACCAGCAGCAGTTACTCCAACAACTTCCTTAGCATTGCCTTAGGTGCACCATCAAACACACACACACACACTCATTAGTAGGCAACCCACATTTTTAACAGGAACCACCTACTCTACATTGACAGAAAATTCTCTTCTTCTCTCCTGTAATCCATCTTCCTTTCCTCTCCTCTGCCATACTCCCCCCCCCTTCTTCTCATCTTCTTTACCTGTCTCTCCAACCTTCTTTACCTTCAGTGCTGTCTCCTCTACTGCCCTCATTTTGTCTTTAGACAGGAAAGAAGAGAGAGTGAGAGCATTTCAGTGCAACAGAGACTATCAACAGGAAGGACAATAAACTCATGCATCCATGTATAAAAATGCAAAATTTAGTAGTTACATCCACATACAGTGTGCACACACACACACAAAGTCAAGTATTGTTTTTTGGTTACTTGACATCCTGTCGAGTTTGCATACCTACCCCCAGCAGCTGAACAAAACCTTTTGTTGCATTTTAAAACAGTGTAATGACCCTTTACCCCACTTTGACAGTGAAAATGGAAAATGCTCTGTGTGTGTGTGTGTGTGTGTGTGTGTGTGTGTGTGTGTGTGTTCTCTTGCTGCTTTTCCACTGAAATGTCAACGCGAAGGGCTTAATGTGACAATTTACATAAAGTACCAGCGGTGTAATGTTGCATAGAAAACAAATGAACTGATCGATCATCCACACTGTGTGTTTAGGAGCAGTTTCTATATGCCAGTCGTCTAAAATTACCTGACACAGAGAAAAAGAGTGACGAGGTGTTTGACAAGAACACTAAGGACATGGAAAGACAGAAAATGTCTTTCACAGGCAGGGAAAGAGAGAGAATTGGCAGAGAGACAAATTTTAAAAGACAGTGTCTGTGCTCCCCAACACCCTTGTTACATAGGATTTACTTTGAAAATGTGAGAAAAAGAGACAGCAAGAGAAAGACAGGAAGAGGTGGTGAGAAGCCGATAATGACTGAGACAGTCAGAAAAGTCCACAAATCCTAACTGACTGTCTCTCTGTATTTGTTCCATGTGTCACTCATGCCAATCAGGACTATATACTGTAGCATGCTTTCAGGGTGAGTCGCTGTCTTGTCTCACCATCCTTTCACAACTGCAGTAGACCTTGAAACAGTTGGCAGTGCAACCGATTGAATACAGTTGCACATTGTTTGTGTGTCCCAAGGTTTTCCCTACAAACCACAAAACTGACATTTAGACGGCCAAAGAGTTCGAGATGAAGGTGATTTTACCGTGTTTATCAATGTTTTGCACATAGGATGGATAGAAAATACATCTGTCATTTTTTTTCAACAAGAAAACACAGTTTAGCAACTCTCAATATGGCAGAGCTGTAGTTCCTAGTTTCTGCCACCCCAATGAGTATTTCTAATAAATTGTTGGCACGTCCACATGACACGGCCGTGATTGTGCAATCATACCCCAATTTCTGTCAATCACAGCTGTCAATCATGACGTTTCACCTCGTTTTAATAGCATCAACTAACTAATGTAAAGAAAACTGGTTACTAAAAATGAATACTTATCAGCATGATAAGAGCTACTTAAAAAAATGATTTGACATGTACTTTAATTTTTTATCTGCTAACATGGCGGGGGCGGGATAAGATGTTTTAGCTTCATTTATACAGTCTACGCATCAACCCTTGTTTGTACTGAGGGTTGCCTGTTGTCTTCTTGTTGGCCACTGAGTATCTTGACCAAAGCTACTGGTCTTCTTCAACTGGGGACATACCTTGCTTGCTGGTAGTTGCAGAGTGACAGCATGTCCTGTTTACTTTGTCTGCCATGGTTTTTATCAGCTGGTTCTGAAATGCAGCCCATTCTCTGTTTGCAAGCACTCCTTTGCAGTCATTAGACTTTAACCCCCTCCAGGACTGCGAAATTCAACTTTACAACTTCACAGCTCTGTTCTCCCTACACATTTCTCCTTTTATACTTGTCACCTTATAGTAGGTATTGCAGTTTGTAGTCAGTTGGCTTGGCAGTTAAGATTGTTGTCTGCTGGCACAGTACTAAAGGCATTAGCATTTAAATTCAACTGCCTGAAGGTATCATGGATCAGAGTGTTGGACCTGTCTGTTTACAAGTCTGGAAGAAACGTGTTCATTTTACATTGAGTGTGTCCAAGGCCATTGGAATAACACGTCAGTGCTACATAAGGCTGAA
Organism: Etheostoma perlongum; assembly: GCA_026937815.1. NCBI lineage: Eukaryota > Metazoa > Chordata > Actinopteri > Perciformes > Percidae > Etheostoma > Etheostoma perlongum. The sequence goes on along the minus strand of CM049387.1, from coordinate 26,446,722 downwards.
GCATCAGGGTTTACAATGACATAAGTTAACCCTCCTGCTGTCTTCGGGTCAAATTTGACACCTTTTCAAGTTTTTATATCACAAATTTGGGTTTCTTTCAAACAAATTGGACAAATGTCCAAAAAAGTAACGTGGATGGTTCCCAACAACGCCCCTCACGAGTTAAATAAATAATCAGTTCACTACTTTCATTGAATTTGGGTGTTTTTTGTCAATTTTACAGCATTCGGGGAAAAATTAAATTGATGAAAGAACTTGTGTGTGACAAATGTAAAAAAAAGTCGAAAAAATGACAAATGTTAGAAAATAAGCTTTAAACATTTCAATAGGCTCAGAAAAAGCTGACAAAACATTGTAAAAGTGACAAAAAGATCGGGGGAAAGACACAAAAGGGTTGAAAAAGAAGACCATAAGGTTTTTCATTTGAAATTTTGACTCAAAAAATTTCCAGGTCGGCGGGAAGACAACACAAAGGTTATTAATGCAACACATATTGCTGACTGGGGGACTTTGTTTCAAGCTGTCTTCTGTATGTACATATGGTCAATTTAGGGGATACATTAAACTTTAGATCAATGTTTATATCTCTATAAGCTGTCTTTGATCAAAGTGCTGGAGCCATTCATATTTCAAGTGGTAGATACCCCATTGTTAGGCTTTTAAGATTTTAATACAGAAAAGCATAATTTTTCTGACTCCTAATATTCTATTACCCGAGAGACTGCTGTTTACTGTGATCATGGGCAAAACAGCAATGAAGTAGGTACATGATATAGTTTACCAGTGTACATGAACTGTCTGGAATTTATTCTTCAAAGAAACATATATATGACAATAAAAAGGGAGAAAACAAGCGGGACCGCTAACTAGCTCCCAAGTTACCAAAAGACATGGATGCAAGGTTGAAGCCCATCTTTGATCAGGGTGACGTCTTGGTGGAGAACTGTTGCAAAATTTGATCTGGCAAGAGTTATTGTTTGAGTCGCCCTGGCAGACAGTATTAATTTAGGTCAGAAAGTCACATTGTTTGTTCAGAGCAAAGTTTGGAAAATAATAGATGCAAGGAGATGAGAGAAAACACTTTGTTATCTGTACTGATTCATTGGAACATGTGATGGTAGGCTCCCCCTTTTAAAGTTCTGGTCTTTAGTCGAGCATCATCGAGCTGTCACAGATAGGTCTCAAGTCTTTCATGACAAGTTCATTCATTTTCACACAGAGCTAAACTAAACTGTCTGTGGTTATCGCGGTAACATATGTGGGTTTTGTTTTAAAGGTGTGGAAGCGGGGCTGTGTGTTGAGTTATTCATATTGGCAGCCTGTCTCCTCGCCTGCTGAGTCAATCAATCTGGGTCTGTCCTTTTGTTAACAAGTCCTGTTTCTGTCTGCTGAGAGAGATCTATATAAAAAGGGGGGGGTGGAGATAGGTGAGTTTCAGAGAGGCAGTAAGAAAGGAAAAGAGAAAAAAGGATATAAGGAGCAAAAGCTTTTTTATATGTCTCGATTAGCAACTGGGCTGTACACGATCAAGATGAAAGTACAAACTGAAAGAAGTTTCTTATACTATGTCTACACAAAGCCCCATCCGATCAATTGTGACTTGTGAAGTAATTGTATTCACAACTAAATCTCTTCCTTATACTCCTTTGGTCAACAAATAACAAAACTGCTATTGTTGAGTTATTCAACCTGTTCTCATGAACCATATGTTCGAAAAGCTACGAAAAGATAAGCACTGTAGAGTAGTCACCTATTCTAGAACAACTGAACCCCCAACTTTCGCCAAGCTGACGGAGCATCACGCGGAGCACCTATACCTAGGCTACATGTGTGCTGACTCAGATATAATTAGAAAGGTCGATCTACAGGAGAATAAATAGATGAAAGCAAAAGGCTACAGAATGCCTGAGAGCCTTACTGCAATATATTCCATATGTTTGATATTTGGATCTGTTTCACTTTACATAAACATATTTCCAGCATAAATTGAATCAGAAAAAGGTAAAAAATAAAATAAAATAAAATAACCACAATCTCTGTAGCACGGAGCTCTGTAGCCGATGTCACGTGACCAGCCGGCTGCCTCCTAAATTTCCTATGATATCAGATGTTTGAGTGTGCATAACTTTTCATATGATATCCTATGAACCCATTCATAAGAAAGCGTTGACTTATTTGAATGTAAATGTTGCAGATTACCCCAAGTACAAACACAACAACCAATGACTTCTTTGCTCCAAGCGTTTTGTTACTTGCGGTATGGGAAGAAGTCTCTATATATGATCTGATTGTTTCATCGAGTTAATCCAAACTTTTCATTCCGTTTTAGTCGGATCTGTTATTCGTGGCTATCAGAGTGGAAGAAAAAAACACCTAGTCCTGTTATCTAAAGAAAAAGTTTAACAAGATACGTTCTAGACAGACAATTAACAGGGAAAAGTGGTTATGCTTTGAATATTATTATATTACTTTGTTGATGACAAAGTGGGTTTATTATGGTTCCTTTGGAAGAAAGCAGTGGGGCTTCAAAATGAAATCACACACAGTGTTAAAGTCAATGCAGTCATTAAACAGTCACTTTAAGGGAAGATAATCATTGAAAAGGCCCTGCATATGACATAGTGGTAATGCTGCTTAGTATGTGCCATGAAAAACCTAGAGTGAGCATCCAAACCCAGTCCATTACCATGCTGTGGGCTGACAGGTAAAGGGATACAAATTCAGTAAATCAGATATTGTGGTGATACAGTAGGAAGCCATTGTCAGTTGCCTTATTTGTTTCATTATAGGATGTATGAACAACCACAAAACAAAGCTGTTTACTACTGTGAATGGACTTTGGGCTCAGGGGCATGCTATTTTTCTTTGGCAGGATCTGAGATACCTGCCACTCTGCAAACCCTTATAGGATTCAGTGACAAAAACAAGCCATTTTATAGTGAATAAAAACTATATAATAAAACATTTTATTTATATATTGCACTTTTCAAAGACACCTTACAGTAAAACATGGTAAAGCAGGTGAAGCAATAAAACACAAAACCATAAGTAAGAAGGTACACCTTTTTAAAAGTCTGTCTAAAAAAGTTGTCTCAACAAAAAAAAGTGTCCCAGTAACATGATATTGAAAGATACTTTTCTGGGTTTTATATAGTTTTCAGAAAGAAACTGTCTTTATAAGTATCCCTGCCAGCAGCACTCCCATTCAACACTGTTAAATGCCTCATCTCTCCGTAACACACACTCACGCATTCAACACTGTCAAATGTCCTAACACCCTCCTCTACAGACGCACAAATACACACACTCACATGCATGCTTGACAACTCTTTGTCATGCACCCACACATTAAGAACACATGTATAAAAACACACGCACACACGCACAGAGCTGACACTGTCAAAAGCCTTGTCATACACACATACACACCCACACAGACGGTCTCCGTCACAAACCCACACTGACAGAGACGTGTGTGTAGACAATGACTTCCAACTGCCGACGTGGTGTCCATGTTCTTGATGTGCTCCATTGATAGTTTCTTTACCACGTCAGACCTGCGAAGGCTAATACGTCGTTAGCTTCCTTAAGAGTCAGAATTAGTTTAAATCCTAATGGCACAAACATTCTTCACAATAGAAAGAACAACGTTGGTGTCTGAATTGCAAGAACATGATAAAACACATCTAAGTGTCACATTCTTTGATTTCATACTAACTGTAGTGATGATCCAAACTACAGTGTGAACAGAGAGGAAACACTTCTCTTTCCAAGTAAAAATTAGAACTACAAGGAGGTGGGCTCTCCTTGTAGTTCTAATTTTTACTGAATTTCAGAGAAGCCACCGGTGCATTTTTCATGCAGTCTGCATGCAGTCAAATCCCTGCGCTTCAGGGAACTAGGACGGAAGTTGAACATTTACTCAATGCATCAAGCTCTCGGAGTTAAGTCACAAAGTCATCGATAGTAGGGTGGCTATCCGTGAGTGAAAATATTGGCCTGTAGGAAAAACTGATGAATTTGAAATTTAAAACAAAACTTGTACATCAAGAACTAAAACCTGTGTCTTTGACCTGGATCTAATAGATTATATTTTTTCAACCAACTCTGGCTGTTATCAATGAGGTTGAAAAAACTTGGACTATTTAAACTTCATAGCCCTCAGCTTTTTTTCAGCCCACAAACTTATTTATTGATAGCATATTGTAGTTACATTCTGGAAATTACCCCAGAAGGTATGCAAAATGGCATTTGATCTTGCGGCTTATGAGGTACTTCATTTTACACAATTGTTCTTCTATTATAGGTTTGCTCTAAGAGTGAGATGTGACAATGATAGATTTGAACTGCAATTTCACCCTTTTATTTTCCAGTAGCTGCCAGGGATTTATGAGTAATTGGTTGGTAAATTGTATGATGCAATCAGGGCTAGTTGATGCACGGGGCCAATTAACCTGGGTGACAGAACCAATCAATATCAGGAAACATGGCTCACAACTGTGCAGTTTAAAACAAGTTCTTTAATCAAAATACAGCAACTTTCTGCTGTGAGGTTGTTTGCATAAAAGTACCCAAGACACAGTAATCTGGTGCTGAATTATTATTTCTCTCTTGTATCTTTATTTTCAGCCATCATTTTGTCTTTTTTTCTACCTTCTCTCACGTGCCTTTTGCTCTGTGGTCTACATGTTTTGTGGTAAGTGCTGAAAAAAGAAGAAAGGACAAGACTTTAGGCTTGGCTTTCTTTTGGTTCAGTGCCAAACAAGAAGAATGCTCAGACAGGCAGACTGTTGTGTCGTGCCAGAAGAAGCCATGAAGGAAGAGTCGAGCAGCTTTATAATAGCCGGCGCTTTCGAATTAAACACATTTCTCACTCTTGTGAACACTCTGATGTGGGTGATTAACAAGGAGACCAAGCAGTCTAGAAATGAAGTGTTATGGTGGTTATGGTATGTGTTTCTGAACCCTGTCAAATATCTGATCAGTCGTGAAAGAAAACACGTTTTTTGTAAATTGGCTTGCTGATAACTCATCAGAATAATTTCATGCTTTTAATATCAGGCCACTGACTTGCATTTCTTCTAAAGACAAACCCAGTGCTCTATTAGCCAACACCATCTGCATAATAAACACAGCACCAGTGGTTAGGTGCTGTAACTGTGGTTCTGTAATCACAGACAGAGCTAATGGAGCTGTGAAGGCTTGACCTTTAATCTTTAAATATATAAACATGTTCATGCAGAGCCAGACAGGATGAGGTTCACTACTGTGTTGAATGCTGGATGTATCTTATTGGTAACAACTCATAAATCTTCCATTTTCAGAAAGTACATGATATGCAGGAACACATTAAACGCACCACAGACCAATACACACTTTCTATATTTTCAACGTTAAATGTTATACACTTCTAATGTATTCACAGTCAATTGACTGGTGTTTATTTTGCCGTTACTGAATTGAATTATTATACATTTATGACAAAAAAAAAGATTTTCAATGTTTCCCCGTGGCAAAAAATGAACCAGGGGATAGAGGAGCTCATTATGATGTTAAAGCTTGTTTTCGGAGTGTCCTTCATTAATAATGACTACCAAATGTATTTTTTACAAGGTATTTGGGTTTTCTCCTCTCTGCACTTTCTCTAGCCATGTCAAAAATCTGAAAAACAGCTCATCAAAAATGATTGAAAGCAAAGTATTAAAACAAATGTTGCCACAAAAGCATTGTGAGTCATCTGAGTGCCAAAACCTTACCTGACTAGATACATTTATAATGACCTTCAGGAAAAGGATTTCACTCCAAAATGGGCGTAAATCACAGTCAGAGCTTGAAGCTAGCAACCCCCTCTTTCCTGCTTTTCTTCAATCTTGGATTCTTGCTCTCAGCTAAATTAACCACTGAGCAAAATCTCTTTCTTTCACTTCTTCAATCAACCAAACATTATTCCTGGCCAACAGCAACTGTGTGGCCATTAATCTAACAGTTTAACTAATCATTATGAAAGAAAAACAAATGCTCCATTATTATTACTTTCCTGGTGCTTGGACATTTAATCGTGTGTGTGTGTGTGTGTGTGTGTGTGTGTGTGTGTGTGTGTGTGTGTATATGTGTCACTGTTTTTATGTGCTGGCGCCTGTGTGTCCTAAATAATTTCCCAACTTGATTATTGCAGTTTTTTTTTTTTTTTTTTTTTTTTTTTTACTAAACTACATATTTCCCCACAGGCTATTTCTGATGCCCATAAAATGAAAGTTGTTTTGCGCATTTGGGATGTTAAAGAGAGTACGCTGCTGCATGCTGGGATATGAATGGGTGTGATTTGGACAGAAGGTGGTGGGAGTTAGTGTCGTGTTGTTTTTCATGCTTCATTGCTTGTTTGTGATGAGGCCTCTTAGTTCAGCTTGCATGTGCACTTACACCACAGTGGCAGGGAATCATTCTGTAAAATGAGATGATTATCACTTTACATGTACACTGGGGATTATCACAGTTTATTAACTTTGTATTCAACTCAACAAATCTGTTCTCCCAATGTGCCCTCAGATTGACAGGATTGAGTCTCTATATATGAACGCTATATTGTAGTCAGCTACAAAGCCCTGTTAAAAGGTACATTTGAAATTAAAATTCAGATTCAATCCATTTCTGATTGAACAGTTCAGTCAGCACTAATACAACAAAGATTATTGTAGCTGCTTGAACTAATGTGTCTAGTGTGTGTGTGTGTATATAAAAATATATATAATAGGGGTAGCACGGTTCATGAAAAAAACATCCGAACCATTTCGGTTTGCTTGTCTCGGTTCGGAGCGTGTGTGCATCGCATGGGTTGACCCATGTGCAATTTAGCCTCGTGCCCGTATGTGACCTCAGACAGTGCGTTTCCCTTTCGTGCAAAAGAAGAAGTGTAGACAAGTTACCAGCAAAACTTACAGCGAAAAACCGTCCTGCCAACCTGTATACATTTTAACATCAACGTACGCTGTAACATTTTTTTTTTTACTTATCGCTAAAGCGGCTGCTGTTTCAATCCTGTCTGCTCTGCAGTGGGGCTGCTAAATTCCCCCCGCGATTGACACACACACACACACACACACACACACACACACACACACACACACACACACACACACACACAGACACACAGGAAAAACCAGAAATGAGACATACGGGATGACCTAAATTGAGGACAGCTACGCTAGTTATTGTAACTGCAATGATAAGTTAAAGTCCAATAAGTCCTTTATTAAACTTTATAAATGTGTGTCCCAGGCCAGGATAGGAAATGAACTAACAATGTAAAGATCAACAAGCCACTGACAGACGTGTTCAAATCATTATTTTTTGTCTTAAATCCACCAGCCATTTTCATATTATATCAAAATTTGCAGCATCCTGAGCCTTGTTGGTAAGGTTACTAGGAAAACTCAGCCCAGAGTAGTTTAAGTCTCCCCAAAACAAGTTTTATTTTTATTTTTAAAGAACTATAATTTTTTATTTTTTAAAACATATTCTGACTCATTAAAAAGACTGAGCTTTAAGAGTTCCTCTCTTTTTCTTTTAAAGAAACACTTTTGTAAGATCTACACTAAGTGGCAGTTTGATAAATGCAAGTTATTTCAATTGACATTCTGCAACATTTCAATCTTTGTGTGCTAAAAAGGCACATAAGTTCCTACACACATTCTCTTTTTTTGCCAATTAAATGAAAAGCTTGTTGAATTCACCAATGTCTTCCCTCTTGCTGTATCACAATCTCACCTAGCTTTCCTCAGAGATGATGTGTTTAATGTGTGTACAACCGTGATACGAACCGAACACGGTTTTGTGAACCGTGCCACCCCCAATGGAATTAGAAACATATGCATGCTACACTAGTAAGAATTTGGGAAAAAATAACTTTGCAATGGCAACCGGCAAATAAGGAAGGTAGCCCAGACATCCCTCTCCCCAGCCATGTCCTCTAGCTCTTCCTCGGGGGATCCGGAGGCGCTTGCAGGTCAGACGGGATTTGTAATCCCTTTAGTGTGTTCTGGATCTGCCCCGCGGTCTCCTTGCAGTTGGATGTGCCCAGAATACCTTGCCAGGAAAGCCTTCGGCATTCTAATCTGATGTCCAAACCACTTCAAGCCTTTTCAAAACTAACTGGCAATTGTTATACTTTGACCTCCTTTTAGCCCAATCCAGGATCCCACACCTGTCTCTAAAGTTGAGCCCATCCATCCAGTGATGGAAACTAATTTCGGTCACTCGTATCTTTAATCTCATTCTCTCAGTCGGTCAGTACCCAAAGCTCACAGCCAAATCAGGCTTAGAGTAACTCTCATCTTCACCATGACAGTCCAGTACAGAATCCACATTACTGCGGAAACGGCAACAATCCACCTGTCGGTATCATGTTCCATCTCACTCTCACTTTCCTGCAGACAACCATGGTCTGAGTCATGGAGGTGCTGACTCTCATCCCTGCTGCTCGATACTCTCCAGTGTGCACTGGAGGTCACGGTCTGATAAAGCCAGCAGAAACACATCATCCAATATGTCAATTGTACATCAAGAGGATGCGGCTGAACATTGTCAGATATCATTTCAGTAAAAAAAAAAATAACGCTCTGGGGGGAAAAACCTGTTCCTGTTTCTTTTTTTTTTTTTTAATGTGTGCTTTGTGGATTAGGTCCATACAATATTAACAAGACATTCTGCATGGTAACCCGAGTTCTACTTACACACAACTGAGCTCATTTGGTCGGTGTAGCCCCTCCATGCAAAGGTGACTGCCCATGCTTCCTGCTACATGTAACCTGTGAGTGGAGCATTCTGCTCAGGTCCCCCTTAGCTGTTCAGACTACAGGACACGGATCTCAGTTTCCAGTCGTGGAACAGGCCTGTAACACTGACGTCTACATGCAAATAATATTCAGTTTTTAGCCTTTGTTCTGAAAAAGACAATATTCCCACTACATTGTTTACGTGGCTAATCAAAGTTAATCAAGATTCCACTGATATTTCCATTTACATGCAGCCGTGCCAAATAGGATTTTTATGAGGACGTTTTACACCTGTGGCACACCTCCCTCACTCATTCCTTCAACCCCCATTTTGAAAAGTTCACTATTGGGATGTTTGCATCTAAGAAAGACAGGGTGCAGTACTGCAATTGACATTACCATCATTATTTGGTGGCGTAAAGCTTTTAAACAATGCTTTTATGTAATTATGTAAACGATGCATTTCAGGAAACAAGAAGTGTTTAGGCCTTACTTCTGCTGTGGTTTATATGTCTGCAGCTGCACACTTTATGTCCAATTATTGTGTTCACATCAGAGAAGGTTATATTTCAGCCATCATTCTCAGCCCATAAAGTAGAACCCAAGAGCTATAATGTCACACTCTTGTTTGACAGACCGCAGGCAGCTTGTGGTGACACACAGCAGCATGAAGCTTTTCACAAGTTTTCTAAATTGCGGTAAAATAAGTAACACACTATGAAATCCTTAATCCTAAAAGTTCCATTATTGAGGTCATAGAAGTTAGTAGTACTTATATGAAGAAATTGATTTAAAGTTCATAGCTTATCATAAATATGAATCATTACTGTGGAAAATGAACTGCAATTTCAGTTGAATTACAGTTTAAATGAGAACTTTTGTCTCCAAATGAGAGGCCTATCAAAAGGTGACACCCATCTTCACAATAATTATATGAACAAGTAAAACTAATTCTGTTGCTTGAAATGGAAGGGGAGCTTTAATGATAATGATTATGAATTAGCCACGTACTGGAAGCCTGAGTGTTATGTTGCTATATATGCCAAAGAAATACCTAAACAGAGACAGATATGTCTAACAGAGACAGATATGTAGGGCCACACGTAGCATGCCTCAAATTAATGCTGCCACATTTGGCAGAGAAAATGTCTTAACCCACTTCAGTACAAATGTTTTTCTGTATAGTTTTCTGCAGATTGTTCAATCTGAGAGAACTGATTAATGTCCTCCAATTAAAATAAATGGACAATCTATATAATTGCTATTTACGCACAGCAAACAAAAGTGTTTAATGTTGTTGTTTGACTACAGCAGTTTGTATAGAGTTGACATTGAATGACATTTTGATTTGTTGTTGCTAGTTTTGTTTTCAATAAGTGGGCTGTCACTTTAACTGGTTTCATACGGTGGCCCTGAAGGCCAAACCATGATAGCAATTCGCCAGAACACGACAGCCTATCACAAGGAAATAGCAAATCACACAACATGACAATAAATAACCACAACACAACAGTAAATCACCCAACACGACAATAAATCGCCACAACACAACAGCAAATCACACAACACGACAGCAAGGTGAGTTTTTTATTTGCCACATAAAAGGTGAAAAACAGGAATGGCTGTGTCTCTATTATCCTATCCTGTCCTATTCATGGTAGCCTACTCGTGGACATTGTGCCATCACATGATGTAGTGGGGGGGGGCAGCCTTGATAATCCAGTATGAAGGCATACTTTCCATTCCTGGCCTGGGACACATTCATACGGTTTGATAAAGTACTTATTGGACTTTAACTTATCATTACACTTACAATAGTGTGGCTGTCCTCAATTTAGGTCATCCTGTACATCTCATCTGCATTTTTTCCCGCATCCACCATGTGTGATTGTGTGTGTTTATGTGTGTGCTTTAGTTGTGGGGGGGAACGGAGCAGCAGCCCCGGCCGCTGCAGCGAGCCGACAGGATTGAAACAGCAGCAACGTTCAGCGACTTTATAGTGAAAAGACATTACAGCGTACATTAATGTTAAAATGTATACAGGCTGGAACGACGGTCTTTCACTGTACGTTTTGTTGGTAAATGTCAGATGTTCGAGTCACACACGTCTCGTCTTCATATCAGAAACAAGGAAATGAATTTGACCCGTTTCACTCCGGCTTGGTCAGTGGCTGCACGTGGGACTGCTGGGATTGTCGCGAGTAATGAAAATGCGATAGGGGGCCCCGGCTGTCAATCAATATCTTCCAGTCACGCCGGCCCCTGATTGGTCCGGGCCCGTAAGCAACGGCGTACCCTGTTTACCAATAGTAACGCGTCTGAATCACTCAATTCTCATTGGCTACCTGCCAATGTGGCAGGTAGATTGACAGTGTTACACAGAAATTGCAAAATTCACCTGCATTTGGGTGTTAATTACAGGCCCTGCTGGTATCTGAACATCTCTGGTTATACCGGCCCATGTATTAAAAAATTTGTTTAAATCGGGCTTGGACTCATAATTACAGTCCAGGTTGGGCTCGGACACAACATGCTCGGGTATGGTTGGGTTTGATTTTTTGGGCCCGATCTAAGCTCTTGTGTGCGAGTAAAAAATTAAATAAATTTGTATTTAGGCACATTAAAAATATGTATAATGGTCATAGTATGACTATTCAGATAGCTAAGTATGCCTTGAGATTGACCATTACTCATCCTTTTTTCCCTTCCTGCTAAAGTGGGATTTGCAATGTTTTTTTGTAAATAATGATATTTTAGAATAGAGAAATATCAAGAAGATTAGGTCATATTTTCACGTGATACAATTAATCAAGTTTAACTGCAGGATATTTATGAATTAAACTGAAGTTTGCATGATCTAAATGAGTTCTGCAGAGCATCACTTCTGTGGCTCCCACACACACTGTACATCCAGGAGACATCACCTAGCAGACTCTTGTTTTTGTGTTTAATAACACTTCAACAACCAGACTCTTGCGTGGGTAGGGGTTCCCAAAAGTCCAGTAGTACTCCTCTTTTTCACCCCCCTCGTCAAGGGACAAACATGATCTTAGTGCTGAGACACACTCTAAGAAGGGAGGCCAAGCCAGGTGGTGTTATAATGGGATTTATAAGGACTACATACACTCACAAATAATACCCTTGTAATGCAGCAGAGATATGGTTGTCAAAGAAAACGTTATCCAAAACACAGTCTAAGCCTGCTGAACTATGTCCCACTGATCAGGTTTTGTTTTTATTCCAGCTCTTTTCTTATAATATAACACCTCTCAGCTTACTCTCTTTGAAACAGAAGAAGAGGGAGTGAGGAACACACACACTTGGGTAAGTCTGGACACACACACTTGATCTCTTTGAAGTGCACACACAGTCCATGCCGGCAGCTGAGCCCGGTTGGGTTGCGATATAGCCAGCTTTGACCGACCCCAGCCTTATCTCAAAAGTGGGTCTGAGTGAGTGTGACTGTGTTGATGACTGAAAGTTGTCTTTTTATGTGTCAGTCCATTTGATTGTGTACATGCCAGGGATACTGTACACATTTGTGTCTTCAGGTGTAGTTTGTATTCGCGTTTTTTTGCTGAGTCCTGTGTTTGAACGGTAGTAAATGTGATTAACACAGTTCCATATGCAATTCTCTCGCAGACCTGTTCTGTTCAGCACAGTAATCATTTAGAGCTTAATGGTTTCAAAATGCATGGCAGGACCTCATTGTCAGCAATAACATAAAAATGTGTCAGTAGAAGTAGAAGGTGAAGAGTGCGAGAGCCAAATCCATAGTCCAATTACATCAGTAAATGTCACACTTTCACTCTGTGTAGAAGACTAAAGGTTTCTCTTCTCCATATGAAGAGATACGTTTCTCAAAATATCTAAATGATTAGGCTGTGTTAATAAAATGTCAATTCACAGCTTTTGAAAAAAATCTTGTTTTTGCTAACTTCCAGTGGTTAAATTTCTCACATTGCTGTAGTGATGTATGTGTATGTGTATGTCAGCACACTGTGACATCACTGCTCTCAACTACAGAGCTTTCAACTTGATTAACTGTTATATTATATTTAACTGTATTTTGCATTAAAAATGTTATTCGGAGCATACTGAGCATGCATGGACAACAGAGAAGTGGAATGTAATGCAGAAGTTATTCAGCAGGTTTCTATCAATATGAGGACACTTTTCACTGTAAAATTGGGTGAATCCAAGCTGACTCCAGATGCTGTTTCAAGCTATTAAAGTCAAAACGTGGCATTTGAAAACAGTCATCCTGTCAGACCGATTACATCTTCAATGCCGGCCCTCCAGTAATAATCACAGTGTCCCCAAGGCTAAAGACAAAACTCTGTCAGTTGTCCAATAGCTCTCCATTATGGCAATAACTGTGATCACTGGATGTGTAATTGCGAAGCTTCTAAAGGCTTCTAACACAGAGAGAGTAAGAGGAGGGGAGGATGGTAGGAAAGAGGAGAGGGGAGAAGGAAGAGAGGGAAAGAGAAAGGGGGATTTGAAAAAGGGGAAATATAAAACCTGGTCACCAGCTGTGCACCCGGTGTTTATTTAGCAAGAGCTGCGGGGTCTTGGTAAAGACAGAGGGAAAGAAAGAGAAAGAAACCTGTGACTGGAGGGAGGACAAGAAAGAGGCAGGGTTTATTAAGGTACTGTGGGATGAATGGGCCTTAAGGGAGGAGAGGGATAGGATGGAGAGAGGAACAGGGGGTTAAAGAAAATGAACATGACCGGGACAGAGAAGGATAAAAAAGCACATGCAGGGAAGAATGAAGGGGGGTGGGGAGAGAAAGGAAAACAAAAAAAGGAGACTAAGGGAGGAGGAAAGAAAAAGGAAAGCAGGGAGGCCAGACTGGGCATGTGAAAGGCAGTCTTTGTTTGGCTCACGTTTGAGGAAAGCTAAAAATACTGCTAATACCGTCTGGACACCCAACTGCTTCCTCTACACCCGCCACCAGTGTGTGTGTGTGTGTGTGTTACGGATCACATTTCTCCATGGTTAAGATTTAGGATTAATCTCGGGGGTCAAGTCCTCACCTCTCTGCACAACACTCAATTGACACAGACATTTTAACACCCCCACAAATGCACACCCATTATAGCAAAGAATGTGCACACACACACACACACACACACACACACACACACACTTACATAAACACTGCCCCTGACACCCGAACACCCCTCTGGGCTCATTCTCTACTTTTTAACCGTCTCTTTGAAGTGTGTCTAAATGGAAAGGATTAGTGTAATAGTCTAATGTTACAATGGCATACTTCTCTCTATGACTTGCCACCGTATATCATGGTGTGCTCCCCCCTTTCCTCTGCAACCCATTCAACCCAGATGTCCCAGCTGCTTCAGTTTCTGGAAGTTACTGTCCCTCTGCATCACTAAAATGGTCAAACAGATGGAGGTATTACAATTTTGGCCATCAGTTATCAAGATTTTTAACATTAAAATCTTGTTTTGAACAACACCAGATGTCATAGCTATACTCCATGCTTACTGGATTTCTTTGCTAATCTACTGTATGTCTGAGTAATCAATCTTTTTCTGTTCATTCCTGAAATGCCTGCATTGTTTGTTATTTTTTTGTTTTCATCTGCATTCTGTGGGCTCTGTCTGATGATGAAGTCTTATCAAAATGGCATAAGGGAGAAACGTTATAACAAAACAAGTTGAAAAGTATTGATTTATCATGGCCAATGCACATCTGTTCATTAGTATTAGCATCATCATTTAATCTGCTGCGATTACATTTTTTATGCCAGATTTAATCAGACAGATGCTGAACAAGTCCAATAAAGTTTTGGGGAGCTTTATTCCAGTGTTTAAATACTTAAAGATAGTCTATCCAGACATTCTCTGCCACTTTAAATCGTATCTGACCCCCTCCCACCCCCTTTCCCGGTTAACTGGACTCTTTGGATCATTTTTCACCATGTCATTTCTCTTTAGTGTAAAAAAATCAAGCTTATTCGTTTCCACAGATTTTAACTCCCAACTGCTTCTATGCCTTTTAATAGTGATATATTTTCATAAATGTAGATTTTTCTGTACTCTGTGCTTGTTTTGTATTTATAAATTATGAAATTCTGAAAAATTAAAAAAACTTGTTCATGGATTTTCTGTTACACATGGCGAGCATCCCTAAGATATCGTAAAAAACTAAATCTATTTGTGTTATAAATTCTAATTTAAGTTACTGACTTGTAACCCAGATCAGTTACTACAGTATTCAATCACTTCTAAAGTACTGATACTCAGACTATAGACTTCACAGTACATGTACTTGGTATCAGTGTTTGGTGACACAATTAGAAACACCAAGCATTAAGTCTGTACAAATTTCTTTTGTTTTTTTTAATTCATAACTTCTTTATAATACTCCATGGTGTTTTTCTGCAAAGTAAGTTACCACTTCAGGTACTAAATCTTAAACACATTGCATTTCAAACGAGCCCTTTGCAGTCCTCTTGTGGACAGTTTGACCTGTCTTACAACCACAGTTTAGTCTCTGTCAGTGTTTCATGTTTCCAACGATGGTTCTACACACATTACATAGTCCTGTTTGATATCTAATGGTGAACCAAAGGGAATTGAGCCCTTCTCTGTGAGTCATGTTGTTCTGTCTGATCCGACATCTGCAAGAGGCCGTGAGGAGAGAAGGCGAACAGAGCGGAGAGGGGAAACAAAAACAGCCAGAGATGTGCAGCTAATGGCTGGCAATGGAGGACAAGGGCAGCTGGGGATGAAAAAAGGGGACAAATAGGAGGGATGGCGAGAGGACAACAGCTGAAAGGACCACGAGGAAGGGGTTCGAGCAAAGAGGAGGGAGGGATTTATTGTACAGTATGGGATAACTAAAAAGTAGAGAAACTGTGTAAAGGTTTTAGAAATATAAGATTTCGCTCTGCAGGGGGGTGCTCGGTCTCTCTGCCCTGAAAATCAGCTTTCCAGGGGAGAAGCCCTGAAAATCGATGCATGCACACACACACACAGACACACACACACACACACACAATTTCACATACACACTCACTCACAAACCCAGTCATTATCCATCCATGCATTTTCAAAGCTGACCCCTTAACTGCAGCAAAATGGTTCACTAAGTAGAGCACCTATCTGAGAAATCCCAGCGGGACTCGTTTATGAATTACATGGAAAGAGTCAGTCAGTCAGTCATCATAGGGTTTGGTTTAAATAGAATAAATAGTGCACATAAGTATTGCAGAAACGCTCTCAGAGAAGGCGGGACAGAGAAGAGTGAGCGTTTCACAAATATCCGCTCTGCAATACTGAAACCATGTAATCAGTCTTAAGTGACAAGATCCTTTTATCCATGTTTTAAAATGTTCAGCCTCAGCGGCACGGCTCTGCTGCTCTGAATACTGTTTTTAAAATAATCATTGTGCCAGCACAGTTCACATGCAGTCTGATGCATAGGGTTATTGTAATGGAAAAATGATACATGTTTGTCAAGTTGTTTGAAGTGTCAGACAAGCACATACCTCCACTTCTTGCAAGTCACCTTAAAATACTATGTGAACTGACTATTTGTATTGGAAAGCTCCGGGAATCAAAACACTCAAGGTGAGGTAAGTGCAATGCTCTAATTGGTTCAGTTGCTACACAATATAATAACAGTGTCTGTAGTTCAAAACACATGTTTTCTTACCTGGAGCATTTCTTCACAGGCCACCAACATTCAATAAACTGCAACTTCTGTCCTTTTTCTTCTGTATTATCTAAGATGCATTATTTAGTTCAGATGTATTTCTACAATGAAAATCAATTCAATACCAATCAATGTGTTAGTGCTTTACAAACAATGCATTTAAATGTAAGATGGAAAAGTAAGAACACTAACAAGAAGTGCTACATATGAATACAGCATTTCAAATAAGCATTGCATTAGCATATCCTTAGTCTTGCATTGCCAGACCTTCCTTCACGATGCTGCGGGGGAAGGTATGGCTTGTCCACACAGCATTCCCGGGATGGGAGAATAATGTGCTCTGGTTTATTTATTTAAACCAATCACAATTGTCTTGGGCGGCCCAACGCCTCGGAAGAAGCAACAGTGCCGCTGCAAAATATCCTTGGGAAGGAACTTGTTTTGGTGCCAATTGGAAGGTTGGTGATTCGATCCCTGGCTCTGCAGCTCCATGTCGTAGTGCCCATGGGCAAGACACTGAACCCCGAGTTGCCCCCGATGCTGCGCCTTTGAAGTGTAAATGTGTGTGAGTGTTTATCTGATGAGCAGGCGGCACCTTGTACGGCAGCCTTGGCCACAGTGTATGAATGTGTGTGAATGGTTTCTTTACTATGTATATGCGCTTTGAGTAGTCGTTAAATTAATTGTCAAATTAATCTAGATGTTTTCTTAATTTGCTTCTGTTTTGTCTATTTGCATGTGTTCCATAAAGTTGCAGTTTGCTGGCCGCTGTCGGCCACTGTACGAAAGGACTCAGGAAACTGTAATCTCTGGCCGAAATGAACGGCAGCTCGTGGTGCTCTGTATCCGCCGCGCAGTCCCCTATTTTCAGAGATGGCAAAAGTACTCACTTTCCGTACTTAAGTAGAAGTACAGATACTTGTGTTAAAAAATACTCTGGTAAAAGTGGAAGTACTGATTTAACTTCTTTACTCAAGTAAAAGTAACAAAGTATAGGCTTGGAAATTTACTTAAAGTATAAAAGTAAAAGTAGCCTTGCGAATGACCATTTTTTATGCAAAGCTACCCGGAGCACACAAATGTTACTAGAGAGACGCTGAGGAACTTCAGTGGACATGGAGAACTTTATATGGCAATGGCTACATTTTAAATGGATGTCTGCCAATAGGCCTAAAACATAACATATATGATTATTATGACAGAAACTCCAGGTTAGTAAGATTCTGACTCATTAGCAAGATATGAATTCAGTTGTGATTCTGTGAGAATTCACATTCACATTTTCTCCGTGTGGCGCGTGCACCCCCTCGCGGTGTGAGGCGCGTGTCCACGCTGTTGTCCGACATGACAACCTCTTGTACAAAACTAAAGTAACGAGACAATTTTGTCAAATGTAAGGAGTAGAAAGTACCGATATTTGTGTTAAAATGTAAGGAGTAGAAGTAAAAAGTCACCACAAAAATAAATAGTAAAGTAAAAATATCAGAAAAATCTACTTGAGTAGAGTAACAAAGTATTTCTACTTCGTTACTTCCCATCTCTACCACCAACTACTGCTGACCTGCCAGAGCACCAGGCGTAGCCCCGACCAACTGCCGCTTCGTAACACAGAGCTCTGTAGCGGATGTCACGTGAGCAGCCGGCGGCCTCCTACTTTTCGTATAATATACGTTTTAGTGTGCATAACTTTATTTTTCCTACAAACCCGTTGATGAGAATGCCTTGACATGGTAGCCAGGACACCTTAACGAGATGATGATGTGTTGAGACTGTGTCCATCAGCTTGCTTTGGAGTTTTTTTGCATCCTTGTGGCAATAAAAACAAAGAATACAGCTTTAACAAAAAAAATAAGCACATTAACAACTAACAACATGTAAAGCCTGAACAAACACAAGGACAACCTTAAATAATATCTGTTTTAGGTACAACAATGCTAATAAGCTTTTATGGCAAGCTTAAGAACATCCTCATGCATATTGAGGATGCTGTCATAAAAATACTGGTAGGAATTTGGACACATCCATACTAAAATATATAGATAAATAAAGAAAAAGCTTTCTATCCCCAATGGGACATTCCAAACTGCCGTCCTGCTGGGTCGCAGAATTGAGAGGGCTCTTTTCATATTCCATAAGCTCTGAAATAGGAGGATCGGATTATGTTTCCTGGTCTTCATAGAGAGCAAAGACGACCGAGAAAAATGATGTTTTACTGGAATAAGAATAGTGAGAAACAGACAAATGACATAAATTAAGAGGAATAAAAAGAGAGTCAAGCGTTGGAGAGAAAAAAGGATGGAAAATGAAGAGCTTTGGTGGCTGAAATGAGGAGACATATTGTGAAGAGAGATGAAGAATGTCTCATTCAAACTAAATCAGTTCTTCAGGACTGATCTCTTTCTTTCTCTTTCTCCACATGATTCACTTGTGAATGTCTTCCTGCATCGTCTTTTTTTCCTCTCCTTTATTTATCACACACACACACACACACACACACTTACATTTCATTCTGTCCATACGTTTACCAACAGATGTGTGCCACTTCCTCAGATGAATACATTTTTGGCAGAATATTACTGCTTCTCCTGCTTTCATTATTTCTCCCTCCATCCTTCTCTTTTCACGCCAAGCGCTTTTCAGAAGTAATGAATGCCATAATCTGGAGGGGGAGATGATTTCATCCAGAGCTTTTAGCTGCTGGACCAAGCATGAAAGCCTCAGTCTGTACTTCCAGCATGGCGTTCCCTTTGGGACGCTGTTAGCAATTTCAATTTCAATTTATTTATAGTATCAATTCACAACAAGAGTTATCTCAAGACACTTTACAAATAGAGTAGGTCTAGACCACACTCCAGAATTCACAAGGACCCAACAGTGTCCTCCAGAGCAAGCAACAGTGCGACAGTGGCGAGGAAAAACTTCCTTTTAGGCAGAAACCTCGGTCAGACCCAGGCTCTTGGTAGGCGGTGTCTGACGGGCCGGGTTGGGGTTAGAATGAAAAGTGGCAGTTACAATCCCAAAAAAATAGTAGTTGTTAGTAGTCCTTTGTAGTCGGCATAGCAGAGTGTAGCAGGAGGAACATGGCATCGCAGAGCGTGTAGCGGGACCAACAAGCAACAGGACGCAAGCAAATGATTAAATTGAGGGTTTCTTTTCTGACCATCAACATCGCTGTTTTAAGAATAGTTTGCAAGGGACTTCAACTAGCTGAGATTGGTAACAACTGCAAATATCTGTTAGTTATTTAGTCCATACAAATCTGCTGTGCATGTAGATTGTCTTTGTATTGTGTCTCTGTCTATGAGTTTGATCATTTAATATGAGTTGGTTGTGGAAATTGACAATTTTTGTTATTTGTTATGGATAAAAAGTTAAATTTTTGAGTGCTCGGGATAAAGACTTTGTACAAACAAAGCCACCAATTTAAAACATCAAAGTCTGTTTCTGAGTCTGTTTCTGAGATATTAAGTCTACGTTTGAGATGTGTTTTCTATCATTTGGTGGGTGTATCTAGTATATTGGCTCAAGTAACAGGTGATACCCAATCAGCAGAGACATGTCTATAAACTCGTGGTAATAAAAAGGTAGCGCGCTCTCTCCCCGTGGGGTCGAAAATCAAGCTGTTTCACTTAGCAAATTTTTGTTATTTGTTATGGAAAGCAGTTCCATTTTCGAGTGCTCGGGACAAAGACTTTGTACTTTAAAGGGAAAATCCACCGATTTTAAACATCAAAGTTTGTTTCTTAGTCCTGGGCCTGATCCTTTTGTGGCTCCAGAGGGAGCTTGCCAAAGTCTGATTAAATTGCCCCGAGTGATGTCAAATTGAGCCAGTGTCGGTTTGAAAATTAAAATAAATCTGGTGGTGTGGAGTAGGAAAGAAGTAAGCTTTCCAGACTTCTGTAGCCCATTTATCATCTATGCTGCAGACTTGTGGCTAGAGGCTACATTAGCCCCTACTAGCATAACACACTCGAATCTCTGACCGAACTGTTGTGTTTGAGTTGCATTGTGGGTCAAGTAGGCACCAGGTTCTTAATAAGAAAGAACAATGCCTGGCACATGAGATACTATCTTTGATTATGCTGAATTCATTTGGATTTTATTAACTGTTCATCATAAGTCCGACAACCTTTGTGGAATGCTAAATTGGTGGAGTACTCTTTTATTCCCCATTGAAGAAAGTATCTAACTCTCCTGCATTCAACTCATACATTCTTACAAAAAAACATCTTTTGTAAATATTTAGCTTCTGATTGCAAATTAAAAACAAAGATGTGGACATACAATCATAACTTTAAATCCACTTCTTCCTGTTCAGTCTCTCCTTTTTATAAATATACTGTATCTCACCGTGGCTAAATAACAAATTGTATCTTTAACCCACATTGATTTGGGTGTCACAGTGTTGAAACAGGAAATTGCAGCCCATGTTATTTGACTAAAATGTCAAAGCTTTTTAGAGGTCAAGGCATTGTGAATGGAGAGACACAGACACATGCGAGGTTTGAATATAAATTCCAATAGGACTAAGAAATGGCTGCAGAAAGTGAATCAGTAAAACACAGAGCAGCATGAAACAGCCCTGAGGCCTTTGAAGTCTCTGTCGTGGCTTCATCAGTTTGCTTGTTGGAGCACTTCAACCACGGCTGCCGTTGTGGTGAAAATGCAGGTTGGGTGACTTCTATCACAGCAATCACTGTAGTTCCAACAGGGGGTGAGGCTGGATATCATTTAGTAAAACGTGCATGTATGATTACATTAGAAAAATTACATTACATACATACATACTTTTTCTCTTTGCATTACGACAAGACAAAACACTGTTACTGCTGTCGCCATCTGGTATCTGGGAGCCATGGTCTCGTCCTTTTCTGGAGCACGGTGTGACACTGGGAAGAGAACAGGCGTCTCTGGACTGTGAGAAACTGACAACAGAGACGCTTTATTGTGACTATAGAGATTTATCTTATTCTACATCGTATTACAAGAACTGTTGTAGAAAGCTTTGTCGGCAGTCTGATGCTGTGAGTACTGTAAACTGATTCTATTTGCAAGTAAACCTAACTTTAATAAAACTTCAGTGGTTCCTGTCTATTCTTGATAGAATAAGATTATTCTAACAATGATGCCTGAGTTTTAGTATAAAAACATATACATACTGTTAACGCCTTACTTTAAAAAATCAAAACGTGTTTCTACAAAACTAACAGCAGTTGCTACTATGCTGATATAGATCAATGAATATCTCATCAAAGAATAAGGAGAAAAGAGTTGAGTCTCTGGTAAAGATTTAAATGGCACATTCTTATATCCAATGCTACGGACATATGATAGAGTCAATACCCATTCCAAACAGAAGGAAGGATTTTTTTTGGTGCCAACTTGGCATTCGTGACATGCCAAACCAAAGGTGTAGAAATGATTGAAGGCCAGGTTTAACATTGTTCTTGGAGCAGTACTGTTCCCTCTCTAAAGGAAAGCTTTACGTTGACACTGTCAGTAACAGTACTTCTAATAGCGATGAACCGCTGAAACAAGCAGCCCTCCAGCTATCACTATTAATGTAGAACCGTTATGAGGCCACTATGTCAGAGCCACACAGTTGTCTGAAAATAATGCACATCCTCCAGCCAATCAGAATCATATATCCTGTGAGGCTTATTAGTTGTAATTTAGACACTGCTGTACTGCTGAATAACTTTTAGTTTTATTATTTATTGTTTATTATTGATGATTCTTCTCATTCTTTTCCATTAGGAGTAATGATTTTAAAATCAAACGCCCAAAGCTTAACTGGTTGTACAATCCATCTCTGTATCTCTGTTACTGTTTTTTTAAGTATAAAGTATGAATCTGTCCAAGCAAGTGACATTTATTAAGTGACACACCACTGAAAAAGGGTTCACAGAGTAGAAGGACACAGGTCAAGATGCAACCAAAAATAGCTGGAACATGTCAGTGTGGCTTTTGTATGATGTGTATATGAAGGTAGATGTGTGTGCTGGTGAATATGTCTGCGGCCGTCATGCTATTGATTTGGGTTGATCTGACACGGCTGACCCACTTGCCCCTTCACCGCTAGCCACACACACACAACCAAGCATAATCTAATAGAGATGTCTTATCCACACAGAGAAGAGACATGTGCACAAACACAGTAAACACACAGAGAGAGACACACACAGTACAACAATAAAAATAGAACATTTGACTATAGGGGGTCATTCGATTATCTTGAGCAACATTCATCCAATCTACTTTACACTTGGCAGGTGTATTGTTGGCGATCCTATTATGTACCGTGTCGAATTTGGTGCAATTTGTGAACATGATACATTTAATAATAATAATACACTTGGTAAAAACTAAAATTAATAAAACTGTGCAGCATCAGGGACGGGCTACATGGCTCCGCAGACTGAGTCAAATAGGCTACAGGCGACTAATACGCCCATTTGGAAATTGATAACCCTGCTAAGTGTATTTCACCATGTGTGTTAATAACTGTGGGTGTTGGATATATTAACGTTACAATCAAATTCTTCTTAATATCTATGTAGAAGGAGCACAGGCGTATCCTACAGGAACAGCGCATTTCTGCCATAGCAACTTCAATTGTGTTTCCCAAACTATATAACACTAAAACATGACTTTAAATTAACTATTAAACTTCTTTAAATACTGTAATTATTTGAAAAACTGGGATACTTCACCTGTAACGACATCCTTCACAAGAAAGTTTGAACATACTATCTATCCAATGACACGAATACTATTATTTGAAATAATCCCATTCTTCTCCTTAAATGATATTTCATAAATTGATACAACAATGATGATATTAGCTCAGTTTCACTTCTGTTATCTCAATCCTTGCAACGCATTCTCATGAACGGGTCTGTATGATATCGTTCAAAAATGTATGCACACCAAAACATACCCTATCCTACCGAACTAAATGACCGCTGGCTGGTCACATGACGCCGGCTACAGAGGCTGGCCAAGAGCTCCATGACGCCGAGTGCAGTTGCTAGTTGTTTAAGCTGCTACAGACCTCCGTCACCGCTCATGAACACAGCTGTGAATTTGCGTGGAATGTTGAATGGTCGGCATTTAACAGTCACAAACTCCACTAGAGATTAGCAATAGTTGCATAAAAGCTCCCCATTTCTGCACCAGTGTTAACACAGCCTACCTCCACGATACTAAGTTTCTTGCATATTCTCCAATCTGTACCTACCCCGGTGGTACACATGTGCTATAGTTTGAAATCACACAATTGTTATACAAGTTTGTTGCTGAAAGTTCTCTTACAGTAATAAATCCATGCTGAAAATAGATACTGTAGCTTAGCTATAAGATGGCTGACACTCGACTCGCTTTGGCTTGCTTCAGGTCCAACCCCCTACGTGCGGGTTGAAAACATGCAGAACTAGCTAGCTTGTAGTTGCTAGCTCTGGGCAAAAATGCCTACGATGACGCAAAATGACGATTTTTGCGTCATCGGAGGGTTTTTTTTTCCAGACACACAATACAGAGATGTCTCATCTTAGGGGGACATGATGGAGGGAAGCACAGTCATTCAAAAATACTACCGGGTTTCTACTGATACAAAGCTTAATGCAAAACGGTGAAGTTCAGTAAAAATATTGTGTTTTATGTTACAACACTACTAAGGAACATGTTTTCCCTTGGAAGCACCCCTTTTCTTGAAAGTCCTCTATAGGCGACCAGCCGCGTTCTTATACAGCAGCTGTCTGTATGTGGTGTGGACCAAAATCGAGGCTGCACAATTGCTCTATTAGGTTACACTGCAGCTTGGCTCGCTCCGACCAGTCACTGCAATCTTGCTCAATACTGGACCAAAAAGATTTTTGGTCACATCAGTATATTAAACACAAATGCATGAGGTCCAGGTTGGAAAAAAAAAATGATCCTTTAAGGTGTCTGCCAAAATCTTTGATGACATAATACTAGCCCCTTTCTTCCATTTTTGCTCCAGCGTATACTACCACTGCAGTTAATTTGCCAAAAACCCTCTAAGCAAGCAATTAAACACATCCCTTAACCTTGTATTCAAAACCTGTGGATTATACACACAACCCTAATAAGAAAGACTCTTTCTTGCTCCTGCTGATCATTATGCTAATGAAATTTCCCTTTTAGCTGCCATATCTGCCTCTGTTTAAATACACAGGGAAAGAAAGAGACAGGCGGAGGTAAAAAAAATTGTTTGTTTTTGGTGAATCACTCTTTACCAGTGAACGTGTTCCAATAAATAATTCTGTGGCAGGATGAGAGGAGCAGGCGTGAAATTGTTACACAGTGCACCTTGATTGTTAATGATTGTGTGCATCTTTTTTGCCTGAGAAAGAGGGAGACAACAGTAAAAAAAAAGCTAAAACCCTAATGTAATTAAACATGTGAGGTGCTGGTTGTGTGTGTGTGTGTGTGTGTGTGTGGGTGTGCGTGTGGGTGTGCATGCGTGCGTGTGCAAGTGCGAATGTGCGGTTGGTGGAGGGGGGGGGGTTAGGGAAGGAAACAATTTTCCTTTGTGAATAATGCATGGCCTTAAAATCTAGAAAAAAAGGTTTCTGCTCAGTAGTCCTGCAGGGATGGAATTCACACACACACACACACACACACACACACACACACACACACACACACACACACACACACACACACACACACACACACACACACACACACACACACACCAAAAGCTGTCCTGTAATGTGGAGAATTAGCCTACAGATCAGGGGTGGGAAATAATAAATTTTCCAAAGGGGCCACATGAAACAGGGACTGTTGTGAAGGGATGGACCAAGAGGCTAAACTCAATTCTGCTCAATATTAATTTTATGCCACCTGGAAAGCGACACATTCTCAAACAGCTCTTTTTTCTCTGGGTATATTAGCGCAGCAGAGTCCACCAAACACTCTTGAATGAACTCCCTTTCAGAAAATGGCTTACTGATTTTGTGGGCTGGTCTTGACTGCTGCATCCCTGGAAGGGCAACCCATGGCAAAAAAGACAAAGAGAACTAGTAAAGCTTCAGATGTCCGTTCCCGCTCTGCATCAGTCAAGTTGTTGTATTTCTCTGCGTGTGTATTGTAGTGGCGATTCACTTTATAATCCTTTAACACAGTAATCTGTTCTCTGCAAACTAAGCACACAGCTTTACCTTTGACTTCAGTAAACAGAAGTCCATGTTGGGTTAAAAACTCGGCGCTCTGTATCAACCTTTTTCCCCATGAGATGACATTTTTGAGGGATCACAGGTTATTCACGTCCATGCTCAGTTCGCGGCTGGCCGACACAGGGGTCCGACACATTGCAGTTCTTCTTCTACTTCTAATTGCAACTTGCAACCAGAGAAGAAGAAGCTGCATACGTTCACACACAGAAAAGCAACAACAAAAAACAGTCGCCTTCAAAATAAAAAGCAATGCAGTTGTATTCCATGCATGATGTACACTTAATTATGTTTGATTGCTAACTTCCCATTGACCTCACGTGGGCCGGTTTGGGCCGCCCAAAGGGCCGGATGTGGCCCGGGGGCCACACAATGCCCAGGTCTGCTACAGATACACAGATGCCTAAACATTTGGATTTACTCAGACTGAAGAGTTTATGTGAGTCCCCTGACCACTAAATGCTTTATTCCTCACTCACTGACTATGCACACACACACACACACACACACACACACACGTGCTCTTGCGTATCCTCAATTGCTAAATACTTTACCCACCTGGCAACCCATAGCTCTGCTAGTTAAAAGCTTTCCGATTGGATGTATACGTATCCGATTTCACTTTAAAGAGCCTGCGGGAAGCAGAGCCGCTCGCCATCGGCGGGAAAACATCATGCTTGTATTCCGGGAAAGTCGGAGAGAATGAGGCGATGACCGGCAGAAGAGATGGATAGATATAGACGGAGGCAGCGAGAGTGCAGGAAAAGGAAGGTCTGTTGTAATTAGTTTACCTAATATCACTCTGCTTCTTTCTCTGTCATGTGCTCTCTCAGTCAGTTCCTCCCTTCTTCTCTTTGAGTGGGTTTTTCTCACCTCACTTCACCTCACTGTTTTTGCTAAAACATGTCCGTTATTGGACATGTTTTTATTTTTATTTTTTAAATAATCTTACCTCAACTTTCAACAAATTATGTCTTTAGTCTACTCAGCTAACCTTTCCTCTCACTTCATGTCCTGTTTTCTTCCTCCCTTTCCTTCCCCTCTGTTGCCCCCTTTTCTCCCACCAACATCCCATCTCACTCTCCCAAACTGATCCATCTCTGTTTTCTTTCTTTCATCCTGCCTTCTCTCCTCCATCCATTCATCCCTCCATCCCGCCATTCATCCATCCAGCATAATGTGTCTCTAAGTGAGTTACCCGCGGAAACAAAGTGGATCACATCACGTTAGTGATTACATCACCCCGTTGATTTTATGGGCACGATTGTTTATACTCTGGATGTAAGAGAAAGACAGAGACACAGCTCATGCATGAAGTTTCCCGTGTTTTATAACAGCAGAGTGTTTAGTTTATAGGTTATCAATTTCAATGCCTGATCTGAAGCAGTGGTGCAGTAATAATCCTTGTCATTAATATGTAAATAAATGTCCATTTTGAGGCGCCCTGGTAGCTCAACTGGTAGAGCGTGCGTTTCGTGTACTAAGGCCTAAGGCCTTACTGCAGTGGCCAGGTTCCAGTCGGACCAGTGGCCCTTTGCATGTCATACCTTGTCTCTCTCCCGACTTTCCTGTCTTTAGCTGTCTATGACATAAAGAATCTCGACTTGAGAATTCAGCTGTTAGTCATGGCCGAAGCCGTTCTGCAACAAATCCAGACATGGTGGGTAATGACGGACGGCGGAGCACGGAGCCGACACGCAGCCGAGCCGATCTGCAGCTGTTCTGCAACCGGTGGAAATTGAGGGCAAAGCAGCTCATGTTAAAATCGTTACCAGATTAAGCCCATTTTGTGAATATTGGCCATAATTTGTTCATTACGTTGACAACAAAAGTCTAATTCACAAACGATCCAGGCCCAACAAATACAACATGAATTTGCTGGCCAATAATCTAATTAGTTATTGAAAGTTGGAGCAACAGTTACCAGCTTTCACAATAGTCTGTTGGCGAATTTTGCCTAAACCTTTCAGCAGAACATTGACGGTAGAGACCTGAATTAAAGAGGGAATGCTGTTGGTCCCAGGGCATTTCGGAGCAGTGCAGTTGTAGAAATGTTTTTGGATATTTTGCCATTATTGGACAGTTTGACAGTTGAGAGTGACAGAAAACATGAGGAGAAAGAGAGAAAGAGCGATTGAGCAGGTCATTCATGAAAAGCCCCAAGCCAAAATCAAACCAGAGGTCTTGTGGCTGCATGGTCTGTGCCTTGGGCTGCTGGGCTGCTTTGGCCTTAATTGGCTTTTTATATAGCTATCAGACGACATGGGTGATTATATTTAAATGTTAAATTCTATAATTTAGAGTAGTGAACAGGAGACCATATACAGTAACTGCAGTGGAACCCAGTCAGTCACCAACAGCAGACGATGTGTAGAGGGGTTGGTGTGCACACACATTTCAAAGCTCCTAAGTAAGTGATGATAAGTTCAAACCTGGACAATTACAAAAGTAAAATATCTTATTCACAATTTTAATGCAAAAGCACATCCCAACCCGTAGAATAAAAACTGAACTGCAATTTGGTTACACTTTACTTCTACATAAGATATCTACATAAGAGTGATAAGACACTGTTATGAACATGTCATAAACATTATAAACAAGTCATAAACGTTCATAACATTGTGCTTCTTTTAGTAAGGGTCATAGGGTTTTGTCTTGACAAGTAATGGATAGGGTTGGGGTTCATGTGTCATAACTGTGTCATGACATTGTCATGTCACTCTTATGTAAATACCTTCAAGTATTACCTACAATTCCTTATAATAATATATTATATTTCAAAAGCCATACTGTAGTTAACTAGCAGACAATAATTGCCAATTGCTGGCAAACAGTTTACTAAAGTGAAATGTCACAAAGCTTGCTTTTGACCAATCAGTGATGTTGAATGCTAAAACTGCTTATGACTAGTACCGAAACGCCGGTGCTAATACGGTACCGGTTCCTAAATGACCGGTATATACTGGACCAAATAGCAATGCGGATTTCGGTGCCACCGATATGTCTGCACTGCTTTCTGCCGCTCTGAAATGAACGTAACAGGCAACAGAAGCATCGCTGCACGGGACGCTAGTTAATGTTACACTTGGCAGCAAGTAACGTTAGCCTACTGTTAGCATGGAGCTGGATAAAACACGGTTAAAACGCTGACAGCTTAAAGTTATTGGAAAATACCCTTTTCCCATCTGGTGGTGGTTGTTGTAATTTTATAGCAATTTACTGGTGAAAGAAGTTATTACATTGGTAAGAAATCATTTCATTTTGACCAAATGGCATAAACAATGAACAAGCTGTTCTGTAATGTCGCCAACTGTCATTTTGTGCTCTTTATTTGTGTGTATTCGGTTCAGGCACCCCTAAGGCACCAGCACCGGGGGAAAAAACAACGATATCCAACCCTACTTATAACTTCCTTTCCATTAAAAACCTTTAAAGGCTCTTTAAGGGCTCTTTTTAGGTTTCTGAGCTCCAGGAAATGTTGCTGTTGTTTCAAAGGTCCTCATGTTAGTTGAGCATAATCATTTTTTACTGCATTTCATTATGTTTTATTCTTTTGTACTCTCATTTCAACAGTAAGTCAAAGTCAGGTGCTGTCTAAAAACGGCAGACATGTCAAAATACATTTTCACTGCATACCATTACATATTGTTACCTAGTTTTTCAGTTCAGTTTTCTTTACACAGGAACTAATTTAAAGTAAAGGTGCCTCATTAATGTAAAGCGTAGAGTGGATTTAATCCTTCTACACATCAAGTGTTGATTAGTTTCCAGCAGGTACATCTGTAAAGTGTAAAAGTCAACTGACACTTGTTTGGGAAAACCAGAAAGCATCTTTAAAAGGACAGAAATCCGAAAAGGCAAACATACACTCACCGGCCACTTTATTAGGTACACCTGTCCAACTGCTCGTTAACACTTAATTTCTAAGCAGCCAATCACATGGCGGCAACTCAGTGCATTTAGGCATGTAGACATGGTCAAGACAATCTCCTGCAGTTCAAACCGAGCATCAGTATGGGGAAGAAAGATGATTTGAGTGACTTTGAACGTGGCATGATTGTTGGTGCCAGAAGGGCTGGTCTGGGTATTTCAGAAACTGCTAATCTACTGGGATTTTCACGCACAACCATCTCTAGGGTTTACAGAGAATGGTCCGAAAAGAAAAAACATCCAGTGAGCGGCAGTTCTGTGGGCGGAAATGCCTTGTTGATGCCAGAGGTCAGAGGAGAATGGCCAGACTGGTTCGAGCTGATAGAAGGGCAACAGTGACTCAAATTACCACACGTTACAACCAAGGTGGGCAGAAGAGCATCTCTGAACGCACAGTACGTCGAACTTTGAGGCAGATGGGCTACAGCAGCAGAAGACCACACCGGGGTGCCACTCCTTTCTTGGCACTCTTTGGGCCCCTTGGTACCAATTGACCATCGTTGCAACGCCACAGCCTACCTGAGTATTGTTGCTGACCATGTCCATCTCTTTATGACAACAATGTACCCAACTTCTGATGGCTACTTTCAGCAGGATAATGCGCCATGTCATAAAGCTGGAATCATCTCAGACTGGTTTCTTGAACATGACAATGAGTTCGCTGTACTCAAATGGCCTCCACAGTCACCAGATCTCAATCCAATAGAGCATCTTTGGGATGTGGTGGAACGGGAGATTCGCATCATGGATGTGCAGCCGACAAATCTGCGGCAACTGTGTGATGCCATCATGTCAATATGGACCAAACTCCCTGAGGAATGCTTCCAGCACCTTGTTGAATCTATGCCACGAAGAGTTGAGGCAATTCTGAAGGCAAAAGGGGGTCCAACCCGTTACTAGCATGGGGTACCTAATAAAGTGGCCGGTGAGTGTATATCATGCGTGTAATTCAACTCATAAGGAACCACTGCTCTCCTTCGAAAAAATGTTAATAATAATGCAAAGTAATCTTTTAACAGAAAGTAACATTAAGACATGTTAGGAGGGGACAAGTTTCTCAAAGTGAGATGAGTGCCAGTTTTGATTTCAGCATCTGAAAAAACAGCAGTGATAAAAAAATACTCAGTTTGGGCTATCAAAGATCTTGAAATCTTATTTTGACAATTATACCTTTATATCAGTGTTCCCAACACGTTATGAAGTCCCATGAGTCATACAGGTTTTTACACCAAAGCTATTAAGGCCAATCCACTTCACTTGTTTCTTTTTATCCAAAGTGACTTACAATTGCTATATACCGGTATGTCGGAGGTTGCATGCCTCTGTAGTAACTAGGGGTTAAGTGTCTTGCTCAGAGGAAATATTAGTTGATGTAGTGGGAATCAAAACCATACAGAACATACAATAACTGAAGTAGCTTAAGCAATACTTAGCTGGGTGACCTCATTTCACTTCCAGGTATACATGTGTGAAACTGCATTAGCCTACTGGGAAGCAGAGCATTCCTGAAGAAGAGGAGAACTTCTCTTAAGTGACACTAACCATAAACTAAAGAATGCCCCACAGTATCTCTATTCAAGTCATTGGATGTGGTAGTAGGTCAAAGGTGACTGGATATGCTGTTTGGTCTCGCAGAGGATTCAGCATCATCCAAAGTGCTTTTAATCTAATCAATACCGGTAAAGAAAAGAACTAAACAGGCTGTTCATGCTGTTTGTCCCAGGTTGTAATTCATGGATTCACACCCACTTTCCTTTAGTGCTGAGGCAGTTCAGTCAATGGTTTGTTGTTTTATTTGCTCTTAGTTTCAGGTTTATTGTATCTGTCCTCTAGCAATGCTATGGAGCAATGCTTTTTATGACTGGGTTCCTGTTTGTATTGTCACACATGTGCAGGGGTGGAATGTGACTAAAAGAGCCATCCATCAATCGATCTTCATCCGCTTATCCGGAATCGGGTTGCGGGGGCAGCAGCTCCAGCAGGGGACCCCAAACGTCCCTTTCCCGCCACATGAATCAGCTCCGACTGGGGGATCCCGAGGCGTTCCCAGGCCAGGTTGAAGATATAATCTCTCCACCTAGTCCTGGGTCTTCCCCGAGGCCTCCTCCCAGCTGGACGTGCCTGGAACACCTCCCTAGGGAGGCGCCCAGGAGGCATCCTTACCAGATGCCCGAACTACTTCACCTGGCTCCTTTCAACGCAAAGGACCAAAAGATCTACCGGGAAATTTTGTAGACTGTTAGTATTGTGTTTGTATTGAAATAAGAGGCTGCTGCGGCCCGCCGTACATGTTGATCAGAGGCTCACACAGTTTGACCAGTGGGCCGCCGGATGCTGTTGCTAAGAACTTGCAATGTACAGTATAACTTATTAGACCGGCCCTCGCGGCCTCAAAACACTGCCGACCCACCGGGAAGAGTCTGCTACTGCACGTGGGTGATGTGATATGTGATGAATGATTGACCCAGTGCAGGAAAGAAGTAGACTGCAAGCAAGTAAACATGGATGTAAACTATGTAGGATTTTGCAAATGGCCTTGCAAAGGTTTTATGAATAAAATGCAATTAACATGTTTGTTAGACCTCAATGATACACACAATACCTCATGTTGTACATAGTTTGTTGATTCCCCCGCAGGTTATGAAGAAGCACACAATGACGTTAAACTTTCTTCACATAATTCTTGCCAACACAAACTGAGATTGTTGTGGATAATTATCTACCTATTGTAAAATATGATCAACTTGTGGTCAAACAAGAGGTTAGGTCCACATCAGTAAATGAATGAATGCCATTTTAACAGAGGAAACTGTTGACTGACACACAGCAGATTAGGATGATGCAGACAATCACTGGAATGGTAATGTTTTCTCACCCAGGAGAGAACAGAGATAGTTTGAGAAGCCAATATGAATTTCACCGCTTTTATGTTTGTATCAGCTTCCCTCCTGAGGAAAAGAGCGCATTTGTCACAAAGCCGTGTGTGTTGGTGTGCATTTATTTGCGTGGATGTTTCTAAAGACTGATTGTGACTGTCTGCATGTGACACTGCAGTGTCCTCCGTCCAAATTGCAGAATTTCAATTAAGAGGTGTGTATGTATGTGTGGCGCAACTGTTTATTTTTTCTCTGTATATTTTTCTATTCTCTCCCTCTTTCTTTAAATGTAGCTTTATTTGTAAATAAACACAGTAAATATCAGTTTACCGTCAAATGTGGCTTAAGGTTATTACAGTGCCATGCTGTAAAATGGTTCACCAGGACTGTGGATCAATAACAGTAAACATTACTTCAGGTAGAGGATTGTACGATGCTAAAAAAATGACTTTCTTGATTGTTCTGTGTGTTGGACACAAGCCCAACCCCAATTTTATAGTTTTTTATTTGGCTTGTCCAATAAGGGACTTGGCATCTTATATCCTTTTTAACATGACATGCCAAAACTATATATCTGTGAAAAACTAAAACTGAGCTGCTGCTCTGTTTATAGTGTCCAGTACATGAA
This sequence comes from Etheostoma perlongum, assembly GCA_026937815.1. Taxonomy (NCBI): domain Eukaryota; kingdom Metazoa; phylum Chordata; class Actinopteri; order Perciformes; family Percidae; genus Etheostoma; species Etheostoma perlongum. The sequence goes on along the minus strand of CM049387.1, from coordinate 26,413,627 downwards.
GCAACACATCATCTCCAAGTCTCTATGGTGCCAACTGTGTTTTTATTCCACTGTCTGGAAATAAAATAGGACAAACAACAAACATTTGGTGAGAGACTTGCATGAATAAAGCACAGGTTGTATAGGAGTCCTTCCTTGTCAAAGTTCTCGTCCTCAGCTCCAGCCAATCAAACACTTCACTACAGAGAGAAGTTATTTGGTTAACTTGTTTTGTTGATTCGCATCTGTGAGTCATTGCACTAACAGGATATTTTTTAGGTAATGGCAGGCAATGATTGGTCATCGGGAGTGCCGGGAGATTTCCATGTGGGCCGGTCTATGTATGTGGGCTGCACTCCGATCGAGAACTTTTTTTGATCGGCCCACAGAGAGAAGATTGATCACATGATTGGCACACTGGTTTGTCTCTCATCTAAACATTGGCCAATCACATCCTAGTATGGCCCACTACCATCCTACCATAGGAAGAGAGAGAGGGTGCATGTAAGTCCAGCCCCCACTGGCGGCTAAAATACCCACAAAGTGCCGGTAGCTAGCTAAAAACACAAGATTCAAGCATGTCAAACGATTATTTTAGCACTCTTCTCTACCAGAGGGGAAAAGTTAGCTTTTAGTAAGCAAAGGCAAATATAGTACTATTGCTTTCTGATTTATCCACATTCCACAATAATACAATTGGATACTGTGTACAAAAAGCAGCTTTAATTTACAGACTTGTCACTTCTTTACTATACAAGACAACCAGACACTACCCTCAACCTTTAGCCATCGTGCCATCAGGAGCCTTTTTGACTGAGTGAGTAAATTATCATACTATCTTGAGTCTCGAGTCAGTCTGGGACAAGTCATTTCTTGTTGTTTTTTAACAGTTAAGTCTCAATTTGATGATATCTCCTTCAGGGGAAGCCATGAAGTCAACAAACTGAAAGATTGCACAGCAACAGAAACATTTTTTCTTTTTAAAGCTGTTATTACCAAGCGGCAACGTCTGGGGCTGACAAACGAAGCCAACACGGAACGGCCAAAGACTGCAGTTCCTTGAATGGCCAATGACTACCAAAGGGAGTCAATCCCCATAAACCCCCATGTTAAAATGCACATTTTGAGCCGTCCACATTGAGGTTCATTTTGGCTCTTCAGAAACGTATGGGTTACGTCACAGAGACTACATCCACACAGTACTTTATAGTTCATGACTGAAACCAAGTTCAGTCAATATATATGCCTCATAATTAGATTCTCAAGGTGTGTGGTTATGGGAGACCTGCCTGACTTCTTAATTTAAAGCGATCAGAAATGTGTTTTCTCTCCTTCCAAGTCTCAAGACTCACAGCTCTCAAGTTCAAGTCAAGTCTCTATATTACCCATTAAGACAGTATCAGTATTACACTGACAACACTGTAAAATTGCATCAAAACCAAACGTATGATAAATAAAACGTGAAATAGTAAATCATTCTATGGAAAAGAAAAAAAGTCAGCTAACCACCCGTACCGTACATGTATTGTACAGTGTACTGCAGAGGTCAGACATGAGGCCATGTCTTTCAATATATAAAAAAAACTGAGATGACCTCGAGAGACTCTGATATCCAGACAAACCCACACACGGTCAAAACCAACCACACAGCTTAACCCACTTTGAAAAGAGGGCAAATCAAGCGTCTTGGATCGGTATCATGATATCACTCTTGTCTTTTTTCCTCTGACACTTTTACTCTCACACACACACACACACACACACACACACACACACACACACACACACACACACACACACAGCACAAGCAGCATTAAAACTTAATTTCATTCATTTACTTCTCATCAGTGAATGTCGGGAAGAGACACAGTTGCGTCACGTTACCGCACTCTGCTTCCAGGAAGCTCTATTAAAAAGGATGTTCACATTTTTTTCACCCCCGCTGCCTCTATTTACTCATAAGTCTTTGTTAATCTGTTTAGAGGGCTTATGGGCGCTCAGAAAGTGCTCTTTCCTCACAGCGCGGCTCATTTATCAAGCGAGATTAAGAAAAGTCCGGAAAGTGTTTTGAATACGTGCTATCAGACACCTCTCCGTTGCAAATTAAATTGTACTGACTTATGTATTTTGAATGCACATTTGACCAGCATTTGATAAAAACTCAACAGTTTGCATTGACTGTGTTAAGTGTTATCCCTCATAGTCATAGACCTATTGTATGCTCTGTGTTCCAAATGAAGAAAACCAAGTTGAACAGCAACTTTAAGGGCCCTAATCTTGCACCCGGGACAGCGCAGCGCGAAGCCCGACACAAGTGTCATTGCTAGTTAAACACTAACGCAGTTGTCAATTTTCCATCCAGCGCCCACGTCGTTTAAATAGCAAATTTGATTGGCTGATAAGTGGCAGGCTTGACTAAGAACTCCGATGGAAACGGGCTTGATTCTTGCCGGTTCCATAGGGAGAGCGGCACGGCCAGAGAAATCTTGGGCGCTGCAGCATATAAAATATAAATATAAATTAGGGTTAGGGGTTAACCTTAACCCTAATTATAAGAAAAATCTTAGAAATGTGGGTTGTGGGAACAACCCCAATTTGGGAGAAAAGGGGATAAAATCGGATACAAATTTATGAAAAAAGGAATTGTGGGAACATAGGGCCTAATTTTGGAGAATAAAAATCTTAGAAATGTGGGAACATAGGGTCGTAGGAACAGAGGCACACTCCCAGAACTACTCTCCATTTTTTTCACATACCCACCTTGGCAACTGAACAAGTACCCCTGGTTGGGAATGACTGCTGAAGAGGATTGTATAGTGTATCAGTTGGCAAACAAAATGTTTTGAATAATACTCCGGTCATTCCTCGAATGTGGCAGATACCTTTTTAACCTGTCTGCATGATGGTAGATAAAACTTGGTTAGTGTCTATCGATTGTATGCTACTTTTTACATTGCATTGTGGGATATTGTAGTTTGTGTCCGAGGAATTTTATCTATCACAAGGCATTTAGACAACACTGCAAATGCAATATAAAGTGGAATATATAGTAAATGATTTCCAACTTAACATGAACTCAAAATAACATCCACATAATAGAGCATGGGCATGTACGTAGAGACACTAAGATGAAATACAGAAGCACATCTGAGGTTTATATGGTTGAGGCGACTCAAATGTGCACACATTCATGTACATTTTATTTTAACCCTCTTGGGATTCAACACGTGAATAATGAAATGGCTATTTTGAGTGTTGTACAGTAAGAGTTATTGTGTGTGTGTGTGTGTCTGTCATATACTATTTGCATTATGAGAACCAAATGTCCACATGAGAGGTTATTGAGTGACAAAGAAAATCCTTCAGTTGGACATTTTACCAGCCTCCACATCTGCAACAAGTTGTTGGACGGTTGGGGTTAGGGTACAGGAAATAAGTATGGTGTGTGTTTGCGTGCATACTGTATATGTGTATGATGGGAGTGGGGGGGGGCGGTCAGACTCAGCACAGTCAGATTTATACCATAAATTGTGTATGACCTCTTTTATATGCACTCTTCACCCAGACCTCACCTCACACACATGGCATACTAAGTTCCTGTCCCCGCTGATGTTATTTGTTTCCCGTTGCTTGCTTTTCATTCTGTTTTGTTGTCATTTGTTTGTTTCTTTGAATAGTTTGTACAGTGATTTCTCAACTAACCTTCCAGTCAATCTTGCAGTTGTTCACAGATTTAATTCTCCATGGTGTCTGCAAATTAGCATTTGGTTTGTGTCCCCTGTCACAACAAATATTTGTCTATGGATTGTTTTGCTCATATTTGACAGCAGATCATCAGTGGCTGTGTTTGGGTTGTACTGAAATGGGATTCTAAGTGTGTGTATGTGTGCACCAATAGTTTTGTCCAGTGGGATTGTATTTGAGTTGATTCAGGAGATCCAGTTGATGGTAGTTCTCATAGCACTCCTTATGGGGAAAGACTCACCTATTTTTATCTTATTTGTTTCTTCTCATTTTTTTCATGATGTGTCAAAGTTTTAGAGACGTTTACTGTTACTGAACTACTGTTAAGGGAAAACTTTCAAACCATTTCTTCTCAATGTTAACTTCACTTTATTTTTTTTTGAAAATTGCAGTCTGGAATCAGATATGGTCCTGAACATTAAGGGCCTTATTTTAATGATCTAAGCCCACGGCGTGAAGTGCATGGCACAGGTGCGTTTAGGGTGTGTCCAAATTTACTTTTGCTAGTTTGACGACAGAAAAAGGGTCTGTGCGCAGTTCACATGGTTCTAAAGGGTTGTACTTAGTGTCTTGATTAATCATAGGTGTGTTTTGGGCGTAACATGCAATAAACCAATCAGAGTGTCATCTCCCATTACCGTTAAAAGCCAGACGCATTTGTACCTTGGCACATTGTTATTATGATGGAGGATTTGCATTTTTTTTTTCTTTTGCATGTGTGTGTGCTGTTGCGTTTCCCTGTATGTGTGTGTGTGTGTGTGTGTGTGTGTGTGTATGACACGCATAGTGTGCATGCGCTGTACATAAGTCCAGGTGCATTTTACTAATTTGCAGTTAAAATAACCATGAAATGCAGCATTATTGACTTTAGACCAGGGCATTCTGGGAACCTTTCAATGGCACGATCACTTCCTGCTGCCTCAAGATTGCACTTGCACAATCATTGGTTCAAAAAATTAATTTATTGTGAAATACCATTGAAACGTTACTTTAGATCACCCAAACAAGCTACACATAGTTTCACTGTGTCATTGTTTGTGGAATCATTAAATATTGTAGTACAAAATAGGTGATACATGTTTCATTATGGTACTAGATGAAAATACATCCCTGTAAAAGTACTGCAGTAGCAGAGAGAATACTACAGACACAGTGCAATCATTGAACAAAATCTGAAATGTATCGATGAAAAACAATACAGTACAATCATAATATAGGTTTAGTTGAATCTAAGCTAAATAATTAACTAGGAAATAGAAAAGAAAAGAAGTATTTCCTGTACTTCTACATCTTCATCAACTCTGTCATGTGGATTTGGCCTCAGGTTCTCATCTACATTACAATTAGCCAAACATCTTGGAAAAATATATTATATATATATATATATAAAAGATACCCGTACCGGACTGGATATATATCACTTGATATATAAAGTATACTATATAAGTATACATCTCAATTATCAGTAACAAGTTGGCAGAATTGGATGGGCAGTTCCAAAGGCCTGCAGTGCAGTACTGTCAATACTGTAAATAGTCTTACAGTAAAGGTGGTACACGGGACCATAGCAACAGTGTCTGGTAAACAGTAGTACATTACTGTAAAGAATTATGATGAAATATGACATCCATAGATAATGTAGTCTAATTGGTTCATGCTCCACGCTAATTGGTGACAATATATCTCAGTATATTGAAACGTTCATGATCTAAACATGGAATATTGTTTCTGTCTTCATCCGACTCTTCATTAATAATAATTACCTATTTTGTTTATATATAATTACTTATAATTTTGAGCAGTTGTATCATTAGATCACTGTAATAAAATGAATAGACATTTGAAATGTTGTGTGAATTGCTTTTTGAAGTAGTAGTACTTTGATGTTGTGTCATATTGAACATGTGATTTTTGTTAAATAAATAAATGATCTTGGGTTTATGTGTATTGTATTCAAGCAATTGAAACAAGTGTTAGAGTTTTGCATTTTGATCATCGGTTGTGAGTTTTGTGTCTAGAGTCTTGAAAAAATGGCATCAAGGTTCTGAAACTAGGGCCAAAGTGATTGTAAAAAACTGTAAACACCGGATGAATCAGCAATTCTCTCATTACCGTTTGTCAAAGTTAAAAACAGTAATGGAACAGAAACTTTACAGACTTTATTCCCAGCTGAATGAACATAAATATTAATCTTGAGTTATTTTTATCCTGGATTGTGTATTCTAGGCTTCTTTTCAGAAAAACTGTACTCTGTACCCTGTACTGTGTGTTTGTGTGTGTGTGTGTGTTTTTACAGGTACCATATTACAACAGTTAAAGCTTTGCATGATTGGCTCCCGATCCATGTCAGATCAGACTTTAAGGTGATTCTGATGATTTTCAAAATGTAAAGTCTGATCACCTTAACTTCATACTCCAATCAGGATTCTCTGATCTCAGAATACATTACCATCTGTCCCCAGGAAATCCTTTTCCTATAGGGGTCCCTTCCTATGTTCCATTCCTAATGTAACATAAACAAAAATCCCAAAATCATGCAGATGCAGTGTGTAAACTACACCTTTAACAAACAGAACATCATTTATTTCACTATTAGTTTTTTTTTTTTTTTTTATAAAAAGTTTTCTGACCAGTTGTAGCACCACAGAGCAATGTTTGTAAAATCCCATATGTGTTATCTTATTTACACACCTGTCCTGCTGCCAGTTTCATGCTACTCCACTCAATAGTTGGTGGAGTTGGTGGTAACATGCCATGAAACGTAGCAATGCGCCAACAAAGAGAGAGAAGAAGAAGAACACAAACGCTAGGAGGTTCAAAATTTCTCCAAAAATCCTCCCTGTAAATGTTTATGAGGAAGGTGTTACTATGTTTTATTAGACCTCAAGAATACACCCAATGTACTTCGGTAAGTAACCATGGATGTAATTATAACATTGACTATCTTTACATGCAAACTGTGGTAAAAACCCAAATTGAGACGCATGTTCTGAATGCGCTGTATACATGTGAAAAGAATGCATCTAAAACCCGAATAATACCAAAATATCCCACGTCTTAATCGGAAAGATGCCTTATTCAGGATATCCAACTGGAATATGCTGTTTACATGACCTGTATCAAATACAATAGAGGCATACTGGTGTGCATGTAAACATTCTCAGTGTTTCTTTACCTAATGTGTACACATTCTTCTTTTTGTGATACATCTTTACAGACCATTGTGTGAAAATATTCATTCCGTTTCTTTTAAATATGTTACTTGATTTTCCAAAATACTTGGCAAAGCCCTTATTAACAGCTCGTACACATTATATCTGGCTCTTTGTGTGTAAAGTTAGACTGCTCTTGTGCAACACAGATTCGATTTTACCCTTCCCATCATTCTGCACTGTCATGTTTTTCTCTGGGATCTTTTCAGATGTTTCTTTGTACTCTCCCCTCCTTTTCTTCTTTATAGAAAGGATTGCATTTGGTCTGTCAGCATGTAAATGTGTGTTTGTGTGTTTGTGTGTGTGTGTGTGTGTGTGTGTGTGTTTTGTTGCTATTGTGATGTGCTACTAAGGTGTGTCTGTGCTCTTTGTGTGAATTTAAGCATTTTAATCCAGACTTTTCATTTCGGATTGGAGTTCACTGTGTCAGTTTTAATCTCCTTAATTCTGTATGTAAACAAATATTCAGGTCAAAGTGTCCATGTGTTTACACAGAAGGGTTTCAAGTTCTTCCACATATTATTTATACACACACACACACACACAGAGGAGTAAGACATAATACCTTACATATCCACACGCCCTAACTCACACTGAAAGGTGCTTTCATGTTTACATTTGTTTCCCCTGCGCTGGCTGCGTTAGGCTAATACCAAACAAACAGTTTGGGTGTGTGTGTGTGTGTGGTGTTTTCACATGTCATGGCTAACGTTTCGATTATTTTTACACCTCTGAATTTCTGAGTGGGAGCTAAGATCCCGAAGATTGTCTGTTTGTGTATGTTTTTCTTTTTAATGTATAATCAAAATGCCAAAGCCACAGGAATCTTTAACAAAACAAATTACAATTTTGTCTAATTTAATAATGAATAAAAAAAAGGACCAGCTAAGCAGTCAATTAGCAGTTTGACTGCTTATAGCTGGTCCAGAGGGCTCTGGATCTGACCATTTTATCTACTACCAAGTATAACTTAAGTAATTCATTATATTTAGCTCAGGTTTGAAAATTTTCTAAATAACTTAATTGCATTTGCCATGGAAACATAGATTGGAGATATATGACTCCCATCTAAAAAGCTTCATTAGGCCACCTGCAGTTGGGAGATTCTGTATTTTAACTTCTTTAGCTGCCTTTTTTATTTTTATCATGGATTGTGTATTCTAGGCTTCTTTTCAGAAAAACTGTAGTGTGTGTGTGTGTGTGTGTGTGTGTGTGTGTGTGTAGATAGATAGATGTACAGGTACAAGGCAACGAAATACCGTTCGGAGTATGCCCCCGCGGGCAGCTGCTATTTAAAGCGCCGCCAGAAGCATTCTCTGAAAAGGATTTATGCAGACAGCAACATGGTATACAGTACACAACATAACACATGATGCACAAGACAACACACAGTTCATGTGGACACATGAAGGAATTTTTTGAGGTGGCTTAGGAAGGAGTGAGAAACCTTGAAAATCGAAGCAGTCAGACGGATACGGGGCGGGATGGGGGAGGGAGTGTATGGTGTGTGAGTTTGATAATGAGTTGTGTGTGTGAATATGAGCGTCAGACTGTCTATGTTGTGTGTGTGTGTGTTCCTTTTCCTATGGGGGCCCCTTCCTCTGGAATAAACTTCCTATGGGGATCAGACAGTCTGTGGAGGCCTTCAAATCCTAACTCAGAACTCATCTTTTCACCTTAGCCATTATCCAGCTGGGGGGGACGGTCTCAGTCTCAGTGTATTATTAAAGCCTCGTGGTCCTGCCAACGTGAATAATATCAACTTTCTGGAAGCATCTGCTTTTCAATAACCCTCTTATGTTTGTGTCCAACAAGCGCTGCTGTGTGTCCCTCTCTCTCTGCTATTGTGTATTTTATTGTGTTGGTCTATTCTGGACGCACCACATCTATTGCATGTCTGGAAGAGGAATCCTTCCTCAGTTGCTCTTCTTGAGGTTTCCTCCATTTCTTCCCTATTAAAGTTTATTTTTTACTTTTTTCTTTGGGATATTGGGCTATATGAACTACATAATTAAAATTGAATTAAATTAATACCTTCCATCTTGCACAAAGTACAGGTTGTAAACCCCCTTTCTCAAGTGCAGAGAATCTCTGTGGCTTCAGTGAAAGATTGGCTGGCTCTCTGTGAGTTGGGTGGAAGAATGATGTGAAAGATATGTAGGCGTGATACTGGAAAATGGACTGTAGAAGTACACCTGGGACGGCAGTGTATGCTGACTCCTGTGTACTGTGTTGTTTGTTCTTTTGAGTTTGATTCATTCAGTAACTAATAACTAATTATGATGAAAACCGAGTGTATAAACAAGAGCACACAAGTGACAAAAATCTCAAGTCTCTCATAATGGTTCAGACTTGAAAATAATTATATTCCGACACACTTCACTGCAGATGAACGACATTCTATTTTGTAATTAATGGAAGTATTCTGTACAGGAACAACAACGTATCGAGGGAAAACCCAAATAGGATTTAGTGGTTTTTGCAGGCGCTTTTACAGAGATCGGTGTTTGGGTCTTGAAGCTATTCTGTGCTGTAAGTGAAATGTGGCAAATGTTTGAATGTCAAGCAGGGTGTTGATGGAAAAGAACCTATGGACTCATGGAGCCATCTTTCCTAGAGTCCGTAGGGACTTGGCTTGGGAACCGGAGGGTAGTATAAGTTTTGGACGGACCAGGTTTGGTGTGTGGAAAGATAAGTGAGAGAGAGAGAGATTCCCAAGGCACAACCTGTTCTGGCAACCCATTATCTCTTCATAATTGATGCATGTATGTGTGTGTGTGTGTGTGTGTTGTCATAACAGAATAAAAAATCAATAAGCCCCAAAGGGACAAAGAAAGTACCTTATTATAAACATATGCAGAAGGTTAATTTAAGTCAATTCATGTCAGAATTTTATCTTTTTTTTCCTCTCCATTGTTAACATTACATTTATTTCATGGAATACTGTTTTACCATGTAATGATTTTATAAAGCTGATAAAAATGATAGTCGATGACAGTTAAAAAAACAAAGTTCAGTAAAGGAGAAGCTAAAAACAAGACTTTCCTCGCCTTTGGTTGTTTGCTTTAAGGTGCTATACTTGATATTCAGACAACTACACTCACCGGCCACTTTATTAGGTACCCCATGCTAGTAACGGGTTGGACCCCCTTTTGCCTTCAGAACTGCCTCAATTCTTCGTGGCATAGATTCAACAAGGTGCTGGAAGCATTCCTTAGGGAGTTTGGTCCATATTGACATGATGGCATCACACAGTTGCCGCAGATTTGTCGGCTGCACATCCATGATGCGAATCTCCCGTTCCACCACATCCCAAAGATGCTCTATTGGATTGAGATCTGGTGACTGTGGAGGCCATTTGAGTACAGCGAACTCATTGTCATGTTCAAGAAACCAGTCTGAGATGATTCCAGCTTTATGACATGGCGCATTATCCTGCTGAAAGTAGCCATCAGAAGTTGGGTACATTGTGGTCATAAAGGGATGGACATGGTCAGCAACAATACTCAGGTAGGCTGTGGCGTTGCAACGATGGTCAATTGGTACCAAGGGGCCCAAAGAGTGCCAAGAAAATATTCCCCACATCATGACACCACCACCACCAGCCTGAACCGTTGATACTAGGCAGGATAGATCCATGCTTTCATGTTGTAGATGCCAAATTCTGACCCTACCATCCGAACGTCGCAGCAGAAATCGAGACTCATCAGACCAGGCAACGTTTTTCCAATCTTCTATTGTCCAATTTCGATGAGCTTGTGCAAATTGTAGCCTCAGTTTCCTGTTCTTAGCTGAAAGGAGTGGCACCCGGTGTGGTCTTCTGCTGCTGTAGCCCATTTGCCTCAAAGTTCGACGTACTGTGCGTTCAGAGATGCTCTTCTGCCCACCTTGGTTGTAACGGGTGGTAATTTGAGTCACTGTTGCCCTTCTATCAGCTCGAACCAGTCTGGCCATTCTCCTCTGACCTCTGGCATCAACAAGGCATTTCCGCCCACAGAACTGCCGCTCACTGGATGTTTTTTCTTTTTCGGACCATTCTCTGTAAACCCTAGAGATGGTTGTGCGTGAAAATCCCAGTAGATTAGCAGTTTCTGAAATACTCAGACCAGCCCTTCTGGCACCAACAATCATGCCACGTTCAAAGTCACTCAAATCACCTTTCTTCCCCATACTGATGCTCGGTTTGAACTGCAGGAGATTGTCTTGACCATGTCTACATGCCTAAATGCACTGAGTTGCCGCCATGTGATTGGCTGCTTAGAAATTAAGTGTTAACGAGCAGTTGGACAGGTGTACCTAATAAAGTGGCCGGTGAGTGTATATAAACAACTTATTTCTATGTAAAGATACAGTGAAGTAATTTTGTCCTTAGTAGAGAATGAAGTCACACTAACTGTGTTTATGTTTTGTAATCTGAGCTTCTCTGTTTTTTTAGGTTTTAGGATTTTGGTGGTCCAGACACAAGTGCATGTGAGTGCATGTGAGTCCCTCCCTTTTGAAACTGCCCTCCCTGTTTCTTCCTCCCTTCATGTTCATGTCCCTCTGACTAGCTTCAACAGATTGTTTTTCCGTTAGAGATATTAAGGTAAACTGTACTGTAAGTTTGCGCTCATGAGGTATATAGCCTATAAAAAAACCTGCTGACAGAAGTTTTGTTTCTGTGTGTCCTGCTGTATGTGTGTATACGTGTGCACATGAGCGTGCATGTGTGTGTCACCTTTGCTGACACTGTTCCCCACACTTACCCATCTGACAGCTCGTGATTGATTGGCTGCTAAATGCTCCCTTCACACACACACGCACACATGACCACACACACACACACACACACACACACACACACACACACACACACACACACACACACACACACACACACACACAGAGAAAGGAAAGTCCATTAAACATCAGTGGGTCTATCCTTAACATAATGGGAGACAGATGTAAGGTTTTTGGGATTACCACTCTCTCACACACATATATAAAGACATTCATAAACGCAATCGGTTTTACACACATGAAAAAAGACAAACTCTTCCATTCTTCTGTTTCCTTCCTTTTCACACATGCACACATTTCCTTCCATCTCAAATTACACACACGCTCACACACACACACACTCGGACAGTGCGGTATCCATTTAATGTGCTTAGCTGTGGCTGACAACAATGATCAGAAGTCTCCTTGAGAAGGGTTGGTAAGAAGGTGAGCTGTCCCCTTCACTAAAACCACTCATTACTCAACTCACCGCCTGGATGAATGACCATGGTGTGTGTGTGTGTGTGTGTGTGTGTGTGTGTGTGTGTGTAGTTGCATGCCTATCCAACAGTGGACCACCAAGACAACAAGAGACATTTAGAAAGTCCACTGTTGGTCAAGCTTTAACTCCGGCCAAAAACATGTCCAAGACCCTCTGAGAATTTCTGTTATTTTTAACCAGCAGGATCTGCAGGTGTGTGAGCATCTTTCGTGTCCAGCGCAAAGGCTTTGCAAGTTGTCGCAACGTGTGGTCGTGCACCGCCAAATATTTGTAACTCAGCATGTACTGCGCGTTCTATTTCAACATGGTTTGCTGGGATGACTGGCGGAGCAGGTTTGCCTGAACAAACATCTGTATGATTCTTCATGCACAGACCACAGGGAGTAAAATGGTCTGAATTATGTGATAAGAGAGAGCAAAAACACTGGAAAAAGGAAGAGGGACTTTGCTGAAAGGTGTAGCAAAACATGACAGATCACTTTGTCAAAGCTATAAATGGTCTAATGAATCAGTGTAACATCGAGAGATGACTTTGAGATAAGCAAACAGTAACGTTAATAATTAGAGTACACAAATGCAATGTTTGGCGGTTCATTGGGGATTTTCATGAATGTTTACTACAATTGCCAGGAAGCCTGCTTTCCTTTACTTCTGCTCTCTACTACTTAGAGTAATTATACATTTTACACTTTAAATAACAATTAATTTAACAAGCCAGACACTCAAGGAATCAGCCTCCTGTTAAAATTCCTTTTTGTACCAAAATATGAGTGAATGTCCTAGCTTCAAGAAAAACAACTACAATACGATCAACAGTACGATCATTTCTTTTCATTTCAAATAACCATTATAAACACATTGTAATATTAGAACTTTTGCATTTTATAAAAAAAGTATTTGCATTCCTAAACTAGTAGATTAAGGATACACTTTTGTTGATGACAGTTACAGAAAAAAGGTTGACACTTTCATTGTAAGGATTCACAGGAGCCCACTTTTGGCTAGTACTCAAGTGAGCACCTGAATGCGTTTCTGCATGACAACCATATCGATTCCATTTCATATTGCAGAATGAAAAGGTCATGTTTGTTTGTCTTCCCCATTGAGCAAATAAACACTTTAAAAGATGACATTTCATAATCCTCTGATTTGAAATCCTATTTATCACAGAGACGGTGGCGTTTGCTTTGGTGTTGGTGTTGATGCACCGACTTTGTCAGCATATGAAAATAAAGTCACGTCAGCTGACATACACTTAACCGGGCCGAGTCTGTCTGCCTCTGTTTTCAGTGTAATTCTCTGTAAGCGGAGGACGGAGGTCACAGCAGCGAGAGTGAGAACAAGTCTTGACATTACCATAGAAATATGATTTTAACAAGCTTCATACAAGGGATTTGGAATTCTCACACTCTGTCTCTCACACACACACACACACACACACACACACAAATACACACACCTTTTAAAAAAAAGGATCATGATCTACCACATGATCTAATGTCTAATGCAATAGATTTGTCTAGAGGAAATGACCATTATTACTACTGTGAAGCTTGTGATGTTCATTGTTTGACGCTGTGCCAGAGAGATATTGACTCACTTCATTGCTTATTTTAGAGGGCATAATCTGCTGTTTTGTTGCATTACATTCAAAAGTGTTCATGTGCTGTAGGTTGTGGTTGTGGGAAGAAAAAAGTATCCTTTTCAATATATCCAAGTCAATCGAATACAAAGCCATGCAAATAACACCTCACACCTCTTTAACTCAGCTCAACACAAGTTAAACATCAGAATGTTCATAAGGTAAAGTGAATTGCATTGCAGGGTTATTGTAGACCACCTTTGTATACTTGTGTGGGGTTTTGGCTTAAAGGTGCTCTAAGCAATGTCACGTGCCTTTTAGGCTACAACATTTGTTGTCACATACAGCAAACACCTCCTCACTATCCGCGAGCTGCCCGTCCCCAGAACACACTGTAAAAGAAACGTGGTGTCTGTAGAAAACCCAGACTCCACGAACGGCAATGAAAACAATCTGTGCCAACGTGCACCACCAAGCATACACAAACAGCGTTCCAGCCAATAACTGACAAGAAGGATTTGGGGGTGTTCAAATTTTATTCTCGGACTCCAAATGGAGACGTTAGGATTTTGCCAACAATTGCGATAACACAGCATGGAAACACTGCTTTGACGCCGCATCCTCAACATCCAAGCTTTAACAGCGTTGAGTTTTTCTTTGCTTTAGTCATCAAACTGTGTTTATGGCAATGCTGGTGGTAATTACAGCCAGTCTTGTGCGTAGATACAAGCGTTGGCAAAGAAATGGTAAATGTTGGAAGCCTACAATTTGTAACACAATACAAATCCAACAGTGTGAATTGTCAAAAAATATAACAAATGACATGCTCAGTTAAATTCTAATGAAAATACTGGTTTGTTACCAACATCAGCACATCATCCAGCCTTAAAGGGGTGGTTCAGAATTTTGGACATAAGACTTTATTTCCAAGTTAGCCAGTGTGTTTTTTTCTCAGTGTTTTTTTTAACAGTGGAGACAGTTTAACACTTTTTATCCAGTCCTTTCAGTTTTCCAGTCCAGTTTGCTGGTGTTAGGCTAGCAGAAGTCAAGAGTATCTTCTAGCCTGCCATTAAAAACAGTCTTACCCACTCCACATGTCTGAAATGTCCACATGCCCATGTCCACTTATGTCCAAAATTCTAAACCACCCCTTTAACACACTGAAACCCGGGACAACAGCAGCTATTTTAGAGTGTCTCCGTCCATAAATCCAGCTTTAATCTCCCATTCACTGTCACAAAGATGAATAACACTCAGGTGTGAAAATAATACTTCCCTGTTGAAAAGGACAAAGAGCTGGGCTCTCTTAACGACCTGTCTCTGCATTAACGATCTGTCTGCGCACTAATGACTCAGCCTTCATAATGACTAACTGATGATGTGGGAGGAACAGAGAGAAAAATGTTAGCCTCCCAATGTGCTCAATATATGCACAATTAGAGTGGACATCCACCCAAAAAACACTATTCCAGGTCTTTGCTTCATAATGACCAATTGATGATGTGGGAGGAACAAAAGAGGAGAAGTTTGACAGTGAACTCAGTCAATACTTACTGATACAGGGAGATTAAGACTCAGTTTCAATCTTTAGTGCTTCAAATAGAATTGGGTGAATGCACTCTTAGTATTACAGTACTGAAGTTTTAGTGGAATTTTATGACAGATTTAAGGAGCTGTAGTCGAGAATCCAGCTTGAAGCACAACACTAATAAACCTTTCTAATATGATAGATGATTTTTCAAAAGATGTCAAGGTAAAACTAGGCTAAATCTGGTTTAAACTGAACATTTTGCTATTTTCGAGTGAGACAATTGTCCTAAAACACACTGAAATGTAGTCATTCAACTGCAGTTGAAATAACAGTCAAATCTAGTCTTTATCCTGGATTCAACTTAGAAATCTAGATGTCCTTTCACCTCAATTTTACTAAATCAAGGCTAAATAGGTCTGGATCGCAATTCTTTTTGAAGTATCACAAAGGCTGTTCATTTTGTGCCATCAGTCACTGTGTAAAAGTAGCTGTCACTACTGCATGAGGGGCAGATATCTGATTTCCGTTTTCACTTCATCCCTTTCATCATTCAAGAAAGACGTTACTATCTACTGTTGCCATTTTTGTTCATAATGTGCTCAATAACCTGATAAATGATGGAGGAGGAATTAATCTCAGGTCAGTCAATACCTTGAGTGATGAAGAGAAATAAAGCTGTTTTCAATTTTGGTTTGATGAAATTTGTAAAGAAATAAGTTTGGCTGAGAGAGCGTCATCCTGACATATCATCACCACCCTCAGTTGTTTATTCTTAGACACTAAGGTGCACTTTAAATCAAAATGGGGCTTGCATTGTCCTGCAGAAAACTTTTAACTTGTGGAGTCATGAATCATTAATCGATGGTGGGGGCAATGCTTGCATAATGGTCAGATAATGATGTGGGCAGAACAGAGGAGAGAGACCTCAAAAGGCAACTTAGTCAATATGAGAATGATGGAGCGGGATTAAGACTTCTTCATCCAAAAACTCCTATACCCTATGTCACAGAGGTTATTTCCCAGTTTCTGTTAACCCTCATTTGACCATTCAGGTTGATTGCAATTATATTTGTGATAGCAGCCTGGGGGGAGTAACTGTAGGAGGACTAAGGAAAAATGTGTGTGTTACAAGCATAATATGTATGACATGACAAACAAATCAAATTGTTGTTTTTGCAATGACAGGGACTAATTTTCAGTCCTAACATCAGCATTATTATGGGCAAAAAAACCAAGTGCATATCCCTAATCCCTGGAAAATAAGAAATACCAAACACCAACTCCACTTATGCAGCTTGTGTCAGAGATAGGCAGATGCAAGAGCATAATGGTGAAACATGAAAGGAAGGGTGAAGGGGGAAGAAACAAGCTCCACTTTATGTTTGCAGTATCACGGTTTAGCTTTATTTTGACAGTTCTTGATCTTGCGGTACGTTAACCTTCCACTGGGAAGTAAAGGGCGAGATGCTTCAAGTAGGCTTCATAACTAGTTGTGCATCATGCAGCATAGGCATTAGAGAGTAAAAAAATCTTTTAGCACAACTAGAGGGCACTAAGACTCTGTGTGTACAGTAGACACACACACACACACACAAACAAACAGATCAGTTCTGTGCTTTTAAAAACAAGCACCGTCTGTGAATTGATGAAATCTATTTCTGTGCTCATACATGCCTGTCTGTAATGTCCATGTGCATGCTTTGTGTGTACTGTGAGTATGTATAAAGGCATAGTGTCTTATTCTGTGTCTCTCTTGCAACTTACTAAAGCGCATAGAGAGCTGCTTGTGATTAAAGCAGTGTGATGACTTCTTGCCTCTGGTCCTGACTCTAATGAGTTCTTATTGTGAGTGTGAGGCAGCTAAATACCTACTGCAGCAAGTTCTTAAAAAACAGATCAGTGCTTTACTTGGCTTTCAATGCTAAAACCTTCAGGTTCAGAACACTGTGTGTGTGTATGTGTGTGTGTGTGTTTTAAATGTGTGTCCACATAAAATAAGTCATCAGGAGTTTAATAGCTTTCTGAATTCTTCATCCAGGCTCAAATTGAACCATTTTATCCATTGCACTTGGATCCTTGCACTCCCCCAACCTTGTGTGTGTGTGTGTGTGTGTGTGTGTGTGTGTGTGTGTGTGTGTGTGTGTGTGTGTGTGTGTGTGTGTGTGTATGTGTGTGTCACATACCAGATATCACTTTCTAATAGCGGGGTAGAAATTGTTCCCCATCCCCGGTAATAATAATGCTGTGAATCCACGATAATGTGCAGACTCACAGAGTGAGATGCCATTGGCAGAAGAATGAGGTAATACAAATGATAATGTCGGCTCCACTCCTCTCCTCATCCTCCTCCTTCTTCTGCACTTTTCTGTCATCTCCTGTCCTCTTCTTCCTTAGATTAGATTACATTAAACCTCAATCAGACCATGGGGAAAAATCTGAAAGTGAAAGCTCAAACCTAGGACACTGGTTTTACTAGTATATTGACAGTCTTCTCTCCTTTTCCTCTCTACCTCTTTTCCTGTCACGTATTGTGTGTTTTCACTCCAAATCTCTCCTCACTTCACTTTCAATTTTTTAACCTATCCACTCCTTGTAGATTTATTTATTTGATTAGGACAATGCACATTAATGAACATTTCTGTAAACACAGGGAGAACATGCAAACTCCACACAGAAAGACCCGGAACGGCCTTGATTCGAACCCAGAACCTTCTTGCTTTTTTATTTTTCTAGTTCCCCTAATTAACATCTAGACCTACAGCGTCCAGCCTAATGTAGCGTAACCTGTGTTTGGCTGAGTGTCCAACTCATTCTCACTCCCATGGCGTAAAACACGGGTGCTTGGTCAGGTGCGTTTGGCGGTGTTATTGGTGCTAAAAGTCTCCTCAAGCATCATATCTAAACGCGCTTTATATAAACGCACTGGGAATTGGCAGGAAAAGATCGTGGGTGGGCTAATGAAAGTTTCCGTGACACACGGAACAAGAATGGGACACTTGGATTTAGGAAAAGTGATATGCGGTACACAATCCCCTGTCTCCGTGGTGAACGTCCTGTGTTGTTTGACCCACTCAACACCCCAAACATCAAACTTCAACTACTCGCTACCGTTGTCGCTCATACTACATCATCTTCAAGTGCCGCATAGCTGCTGCTCTGTCTGCTGCGTTCTACACACACGCTTGAAGGTGCATTTCGCGTCATATCTGACGCTGACAGCCACTGCCCAAGAGTCCGTATTTTACGAGTTGAGAGAAAACGTGTTGGAGTCTGCTCCACCTTTCCAAAGAGTCATATTGGTTCTTCCCGGCCACAAGGAGCTGCATTGATGACAGGGACAGGGTCAATTTACTTTTACCTTAGTCATTGTCAAACTTCAAAGGACATGTTGAATCATTTTTAATGATGGTGTTCATTCTGAATTATATCTCAATTTGGCAGACATGACAACACATCAGATGTTTTAATCCCTGAATCGTGAAGGAGACCTGCTTCCCTGAAAGTTAATTGAAGCCGGCTGTCATTAATTTCATTACAGAGTTATAGCGCGGCATGGTCGAAAAGCTGCAGCCTGAAAAAAAACTTTCATTAGTATTGGCTTCAGTGTGAGACTTTTAATGCCACGTGTCGTTTAAGAAATATTCATTAGTTATGGTTTCATTGGAGAGTTTTAGTACTTCATTGTCTCAATCCATTTTTCAGAGGAATTTACAAAAAAGAAAAACAAGCCACTTTTTTGCTGCAACAAAGCACCTACAAGAGTCTTACATATAAACTTACACTTTAATTACCAAACAGCATCATATGCTTGGTTGAGACGGCAATTTAATAGTTGAATAGGGGAAATAGACAATTGTATGTAACATTCATTTTATTTTGACATTAGTTCTAGGTTTTGGTCTGTGCCATATTGTGTGCTACAAGTTTTTATTTAACTAACTTTAGTCTTTAAAAACCTCCACAGCCATTCCCAGTTGGATTGCAGACTAGTTGCCTTGTATGGACTCTCTCCAAGTGCATGAATAATGAAGCCAAACAAAAAACCCATTGGGACTTATGAGCTAATTGATTTCATGGTTAGAATAATCCATGTTAAATGCTGGTAGGAAACCAGTGAACCACGGATTTGGAAGTCAATTTTACAAACTTTGTACATGGCATAGGAGCGTACAGTGTGCCACACACACACACACACACACAAACAGTGAAATGCAATCTTTACTTTGCCACTGCCGTGCCAGTTCACTAATGTTCCTTAGCTCTCCTAAATGAAAACACCTCCAGACAGACGTGAAACACAGAACATACATTCTAATCATTTTTGCAGAGATTATTTACACAGTGAATTATTATTGGGCCCAACCATCCACTATAACCTATAATCCTACCTACGAATGGTTGCAGCATTATAACAATGTTATGTTGTGTCAACATGTGCTTTCCTGAGAGAGGACACTAAAATTAACCACACAAAAGGAAGAGGTCACTATAGGAAAACACTAAAATGGCTTTCATCATTTAAACGACCATCAATGGTGGACTTTTGGAGGACAGAATTATCTGCAGCCTAGAGATTAGCTCAAGTGTCTTTACCTAGCCAGGCCTTCTGATCATGTGTATTTGTGAGTGTGTGTGTGTGTGTGTGTGTGTGTGTGTGTGTGTGTGTGTGTGTGTGTGTGTGTGGGTGTGTGTGTGTGTGTGTGTGTGAGAAATCATTAGCAGCTTTCTGAGGCACAGATGCCGAAACAGATTATTGTCCTTATGTGCCGCCATAAGTGCACGATGACACACATATGCAGAGAAGCACACAACCTCCTCCAGTCGGACACTATCAGCCAAAGAACATTTCAAATCTGAGGAGCTGTACCAACCATTCAGTTACAGATTCACATAGATACACACATAGCTCTCGGGATAGTAAAACAGATAAAGGGTGAGAGGTGACAAAGATTCAGAGAAGAAAAGAAAAAGAAAATGAAAAGAGGGTGATCAATTAGCAGGAAAATGGAAGGTAAGGAAGATAATCGTAGGATGGGATGAGAAAATTTCAGAGGCAATAGAAAGGTTGAATATACAAGAGGAGAGCAGAAAGGGATGAGGAGAAATAAAGAGAGAAATTAGGTTGGGGAAGGAAGAGGAGGAGAGGACAGGATGGGAGGGGAGAAAAGCAAATTCCATATCAGCTTCTGACCTCCTTTTTAGCTCTACTAAATAAGATGTTAGATTAAAGACACGGACTGAACACAGTGATCAGAATTACTAACACAAGAGAGTCTAAAAGGGAGAGAGAGATTAATGTGTGTGTGTGTGTGTGTGTGTGCGTGTGTGCGTGTGCGTGTGTGCGCGTGTGTGCGTGTGTGTGTGCCCAATCCCAAAGTGAGCCCTGAGGACTAAGGACTAAAGACTCACAGACTTAATTGATCCCAGGTGCTAAGTGAGTGAGTGTGTGAGGCCACATGGGATCAGATAGGTATAAATGGGATCGGGACAGCACTTAACGAGCACATCAATTCAATTCAATTTTATTTATAGTATAAATTCATAACAAGAGTTATTTGGAGACACTTTACAGATAGAGTATGTCTAGACCACACTCCATAATTTACAAGGACCCAACAGTTCTAGTAGTTCTCTCCAGAGCAATCAATAGTCAAAACTCCCTTTTAGGAAGAAACCTGGGACAGACCCAGGCTCCTGGTAGGCGGTGTCTGACGGCCGGTTGGGGGTGAAATGAAGAGTGGCAATAACAGTCACAGCAAAAGACAATGGAACAAATATGTATCTTAAATCAGAAATCAACTTGTTGGAGATAAATCTGAAGAGGTTTTATGTATCAAATAGTTATAATACCCTTGTTTTAGCATGTTGAGAAGGTTGATATAGGACACTGCAATTACTACTTGACGTCAATCACAAAAGTTATTCAACATGACTTCTAGTATGTCTAATAAACACAATTTCTCCATTTTCTTCAGCATAGGAGACCACTGTTCATTTCCAGTTAGCAGTTTTTTTTATGTGTTTATTAAGGGCGGCAGTAGCTCAGTCAGTGTAGTAGACTGGTAGATGGAGAGGTGCTGTGTGTGTGTGTGTGTGTGTTTGTGTGTGTGTGTGTGTGTGTGAGTCAGATACCAGATATCACTTTCTAATAGCGGGGTAGAAATTGTTCCCCTTCCCCCGGTAATAATAATGCTGCGAATCCACGATAATGTGCAGACTTCAACAGAGGCGAGTGAGATGCCATTGGCAGAAGAATGAGGTAATACAAATGCTAATGTCGGCTCCACTCCTCTCCTCATCCTCCTCCTTCTTCTGCACTTTCCTGTCATCTCCTGTCCTCTTCTTCCTTAGATTGGATTAGATTAAGGGTTGGTGTGTGGACTGGGAGGTAAGAGAGATAGAGATTCCCTTTAGCAAGACACTTAGCCTGTTCTGGCAACCCATCATCTCTTCATCAGAGGTGGGCAGAGTAGTCAAGAATTGTACGTATGGCTCAAGTTAAAGTAAAATAGTAATCATCCAAATAATTACTTGAGTAAGAGTAAAAAAGTGCAGAGTACTGAGTAACGTCAAGTAACACAAGCATTCAATCAGACATAATGTAGCTGCTGTTTCACACTTTTATCAAGGTAAACATGCGTCCCATATGAGGATGGGGTGTTCCTCCTCGTCAGCATTGCCGACAGTTGATTCTGACATTTTTGTTTTGCTACGACTGTAAAGCGCGATCACGTGACGAGACTGCACAACTACATTTGATTGGTGAAACACAGTCATGTGGTAGAGCCTTTAGCGAAGTCTCTCTTTCTGTCAAAATAAAACATCAAAATGATTTTTTTTTTGGGGGGGGGGACACATAGAATACCAAAGAGGTAAAAAGAAAAGTAACGAGCTCATTGTAGCCTGATGTAGCGGAGTAAGACAGTTTCTTCTTTACAAATCTACTCAAGTAAAGTAAAAAGTATAGTGATTTAAAACTACTCCTACAAGTATAATCTTTTCAAAAACTTACTGAAGTAAATGTAAAGGGGTAATTATAGTAAATATATTTGATGCGTGTGTGTGTGTGTGTGTGTGTAACAATGGAGTGAAAAACACTTGTAAATATGTGTTTCCATTGGGATAAAATGCCACCTGTCTGTACTGTTATGTTCTTAAAATTGTCATACTATTAGTACCAATTTAGCAAACCCCACCCATCTGGGACAGTACTGCTACACCTGGTCTTGCAGCACATTTCAACTAAATTTCAACATTTCAACATTTCAACTAAAAGATCGGTGAATTCTGGTATGGAGTCAGAGTAAAAACCTTCCTGGAGAGCAGCCCATGGCGATGAACTGCAAGTGTGTTGAATTACTTCTAAAGCTTGAACGGCATATCACTATAGTGACAGTTTCTCCCATTTTACCCTGTTGGCTCACTGCAATTTAGTCAAGGTGGTGAAACAAAGAATTTCTTTATGTAGAGAAATGGGAGCAGCTAAATCCCGGCCTGTGCGGTGTGGGTGGACTAATCTGCTTTCATAGAGCTGTTTTGGCATAATATGAATCATTTTGTACCACATGGTGTACAGTATGTATCTGTATGTTTAGGTTACAATCCCACCGACATTGTATGCACACGTGGAGGCAAAGTCACATGAATATTATTTAAAACACGTTACATAAGAACTTCCTAGCAGTAATATGGTAGACTTTTAAATGCAGATGTTGTATGTAAAAATAAGAAAATAAAGAAGTTGATGAAACAAGATGGCAGGAAAGCTTTGTGTCCCACAATGTTGTCACAGCCCTGATCTGTGGCCAGGGGCTGTCAGACTTTTTGGTTCAGTGTGACAGTAAGTCCTTAGTTGCTTTTATTCTATTGTCTATTTCTCAACATGTCCTCCTAACCATATGATAATATAGGTTGTTTATTATTACCCTCTAATACAACCAATAGGAGTTTTCCCTCCTCATGTCCACAGTTTGGGTTTTAAACATGTTGGTAACTTTGTGTGATGGTCTCAGTTTGGTTATGTTTGGACACCAGAACTACTTAAAATCAGTACATCTGTTACATTACTTCACTTCCGGTTAGGCACGTAACGCAGAACGTGACGTAGTTCAGTGTGTTCCATTTTCCAACTACAAAAGTTAGAGAAATGAAAAGTAAAAAAATAAACTATATCTTTTTTTAATGGGATACAAACCACAGTCTCCTTGGAGGAAGTCCTGTTTGTTTGACCCCGTCACCATATCCCGATGTGAGTCGAGTGCAGATTTGAGTCGCACACGCGCGTGCGTCCCTGTACGATCAGTGAAGATGTGAGTTGCGCATGCATCACTTTGCTACAAGTAGCCTACAAGATGCTAACAAGAGACTTCTGTAATGTCACCACAGTAAATATGAACCTACTTAACTGCTGGCTACAAACTAGCAATCAAACACAACAAAGGCTGTCACTTGAATGCTGTTTTGAGCTAACGTTAGCAATCAAACAATCAGAGCTAGCTAAAACGCCATCTTCTGTGATTGTTCGTAATGAGAAAAGTTTATTATTTCATGGATTTCACAAATTTCAGTATGACACATTATGCCGTTTAAACACATTATGTTTAAATCTGAGCATCTGAGTGACAGACCACCACCACCACCACAACCTGTCTGCTTATGCATAATTTGGCGCTCTTCTACTTCATCACCTTACTTCTTGCTTTGCTCCCATCACAAGAACTCTGGCCACTAGAGGGCACCACTATGAACCTAAATATGAGTCAAAATTGTTACTTGAACTAATTACTAATGGAGAACGTGCCTTGTTTCATTTATTGTAGGTTTGACTTTTCTGAGCTTGCCCTGTGTGTTCCTTATTTGTTTCTGTATCCCTGCCCTGCATGCCTTCCCTTGTACACCCGTTTTTTGCCTAGCCTCGTCAGCCTGCCTTTGTTTTACCGGTCCTTATTGCCTTGTTACCCAATCAGAGTTTTCCTATTTATTCCTGTTCCCTACCCACTCCAGCTGTGCCTTGCCTTTTGATTTGCTCCATGGGTATTTTTACCTGCCTGTTCTTTGAGTTCTTTGTCGGTTTCTTTGTTGATTCCCTGTGTTGCTCGTTGTGTTCTGTCTTCTTAGTTTTCCAGTTTGTTTCTGTGTTTAGAGAATACATAGTTTTGCCCTCCAGAGCCTTTTTCCTGCCTGTTGCTCTCCTTACTGCTTTTTGGTTCAAACCTGTACCAACCGTGACAAATGTCTCTGTTTCCATATGTCACCAAAGAAAATCTGTATCATTCAACTAGGAGGACTTTTATTTTGAAATGTTTACTTTGTTAATTCAATACACTTCCACTGCTTTGTCACACACAAATGAAAAATAATAATATATAATAAATGTGACATAAGCATGAACATAAGGCCTAGCTAATATTTTTCACCACTAAAGGATAATATGCAATGTGATGGGGTCGCCCATCGTGACAAAACTATTTCTCAGCACGTGTGTGTTAATGCAGAGGTCATAGCTGTATTAGTATTTGAGAGCATGTGTGTGACTGTGTGTTTGCAGATGTGCATGCATATGAATGTCTGCAGTCCTCTGTATGTGAGTGTGAGCATTAACGATGCATGTATGTCTGTGTGTGTGTGTGTCTGTGTGTGTGTGTGTGTGTGTGTGTGTGTGTGTGTGTGTGTGTGTGTGTGTGTGTGTGTGTGTGTCTGTGGGATACTAGGGTAAAACAGATGACTTGTCACGTCTGTCTCCCAGGAAGTGCATCTTCATTAGTAACCAATCAAAATCCAATTACAGCCAGTATCTTGGCATATTAGGGCCTTGGCATTAAAATGATATGGTGTGCGGATATATTTCCAATCATTGCAGACTATAATTAACTACCACACAGGCCACTCTTTAAAGGCATTGGGGGGGTAGACAGGAGAAGTGAAGGAAGGGGGGGAGGAAGAGGAACATGAGCATGAGGGAGAGAAAAGGCACAAGAGAAGGAGTGTCTTTCAGAAAGACGGTGAGGGAGGAGTGTTTAAGAGAGTGATTGTGCATATGGTACTCACGTGTGTGTGCGTACGTGTGTGTGTCTGTTGCGGGGATTGTGCCACCCTTGTCTCATTTCAGCAATACAGTAGAAGAGCAATAGAGTTGGATTGCGGATATTTTTGCTAACATCTTTGCGTCAGGCCTGTTACCATTAAAGGCTGGTTTAACATGGCACCCCACAGGGCGTAGTGAATACACAAATAAGCCACTTATCTTGAGTGACAGTTGTGGAGACGGTTTATCAGTCAGGCAGCAAGTCAGCAGGGTCCTCAGTCTGTTACTTTAATCAGCTGATAAGACAGTCAGATAGCTGAACCAGTTAAAAGTCAATCAATGAAGTAATCACTCAGCTCAACTCTTTTTTTTTTTAAATGAATGACTGTTAGTGAGTCAGGCATCCAGCTAGTCACCTTTTAAGAAAGTAAATGAGTAATTAGTCTCCCACCAACACATTAAGTTATTTCTCATCTTGCCAGGCTGTCTGTTAATCACTTGATATGATCAGATAGGCAGCAGTCACTGAAGTCAGTCACACAACCAGTGAACCAATACAAAAAGTATGAGTTGTAGTAAACTTGTCATACTTTTTGTATTATCACCAGGTGAGATGTTTGGTCTACCTGATTTCTGTGAAATGAACACGGCCCCTTAACTCAAAATCTGTGCCAGTTCCACGGAGTCGCAAAAGATTCTGGGATGGGCCCATGGAAGACTTCCATGAAATAAACATGGCGCCTTAAGTTAAGGAAAAGGTTGTGTTTGTGGATCTATAGTTCCGTGACACAGGAAGAACGGTACGGGTGGGTTTAAAAAATGTAGAAAGCGATTTCAGGAACAATTACACGCGGGACACAATCCCTGGTCTCCTGTGTCTGACCCATCCACCACCCCAACCAACCTCCTTATGCGGATGCAGGCGTTCATACTACTCGCTACCATAGTGGCTCCTAATGCTACATCATCTTCTCAATGATTTCACATTGGCTTTGTTTTCCATGGTGGCCACTTTACACACATTCTGCGGTGTTAACAGTTCGGGATCATTTCACGGAATTCTTTGAAGCTAGGCTGGTTTTGGTAAAGTTATAACATGATAAAATGAGTCCTCTTTTATATTGATTTTGATCATATTTGTCAGTAGATAGATTGCTCAATGTCATGGGATTGTGTTTGTCAAATTTATTTTTCTTTCTTCTCATACATGTTGGCAATATTGGCCATGATCATATTTCAACTTTTGTTTCCAACATTAAGAATGACAACGTATGGTTAAATGCTCTTAAACACATATAGAGAGGATTTAAATTGCAATTTCTATTCTCAATTCTTGTCATTTTGGTGCTGGTGAATTACCTTTGAGGTACCTTTGGGGTCGCCACAAATTCCTCTATAAGTGCTATAAAAAAAATGGAAATTTAACATCTAAAATTCTATGCCAACTGAGCAGTTTGCTCATTTGATATGATCAAAAGCTCTAGAGAAGCTGCTAAATGGACTTTGACGTGACGTACAGTAGTTTTGTGCCATTTTCTAAATATACGCTCTGTCATATTTGCAGTAATTTCATTGGTAAACTATTTAGATATTATGTGGCCGGGTTAGCTCGGTTGGTGGAGCGGGCGCACATATGCAGAGGTTCGCTCCTCGACGGAGCAGCCGTGGGTTCAGCTCTAACCTGCGTCCCTTTGCTGCATGTCGTTCCCGTTTCATGTCTTCATCTGTCCTGTTAAAATAAAGGCCTAAAAATGGCCACAAAAATAATCTTAAAAAAATACTATTTAGATATTGCCTGTAGTTATCCATTATTCAATAATGAATTAAATTCAACAATAACAAATACATTTGACACAATTAAGAAAGTGTTACTGTTGAATTACCTCAAAATTATATGGGAGGCGTTTGCAGCCAAACTCAATTCTAATTAGCAGAAGAATTATTTCTCTGCTGGAATGTTGATCTACAGTGGTGCTCATAAGTTTACATGCCCATGCTTAAGTTGACTAAAAAGAGGAATAAAAAATAATGTTTTGGAAATTGATCTTAATGCCTTAATTAATAAATTATGTAAAATCCAACCTTTAAGGACACCAATTTTCTTTGTGAATGAATAATGTATTGTAAATAAATAAATGATCTTCCTTAAAATACAGGGGGCATAAGTATACATACCTCTATGTTAAATTCCCATAGAGCCAGGCACATTTTTATTTTTAATGGCCAGTTATTTCATGGATCAGGATACTATGCATCCTGATAAAGTTCCCTTGGCCTTTGGAATTAAAATAGCCCCATATCATCATATACACTTCACCATACCTAGAGATTGGCATGGTTTTATTTCAGTTAGACTAATAGTCGGTTTGATTTGCATTGAGAGATGATTTTATGGAAAGTATCCCATGCCAAACTCTATGTATGGCAAAGGGTATGTGATGATGTGGGGGGGGGGGCTATTTTATTTCCAAAGGCCAAGAGACCTTTATCAGGATGCATAGTAATCCATGAAATAACTGGCCTTTAAAAATAAAACTCTGCCTGCTTCTATGGGAATTTAACATAGGGGGGTGTATACTTATGCCCTCTGTATTTTAAGGAAGAAGATTTATTTATTTACAATACATTATTCATTCACAAAGAAAATTGGTGTCCTTAAAGGTTGGATTTTACCTCATTTTTTAATTAAGGCATTTAGATAAATTTCTAAAACATGTTTTTTTTATTCCTCTTTTTAGTCAACTTAAGCATGGATATGTAAACTTAAGAGCACAACTGTATCTTTCTCTGACGCTGTCCTTAAGAAAAAAAGCTGTGCTCATGTAACAGAATTAAATCACTGTGTTGGCGGACAGAAGACAACATTGAGCATGCAGTGCAGGGGTGTAGTGGCAGATGTAGAGGTGGCTTTGGAATGATCCCACAATCCTCCTCCTGAACAATTACATAAACACATCAAAGAGAGAAATAGACAGACTACATTTACATTTGATATATATTAATCATTGCCTATATTTCAAGATACCCCAGCGTGTAGTTTGAATCACGGCATGTGAACACCTCATCAACACTCAGACTTGATAGAAAAGTTACGCATTCTACAGGACGTTTTCCTGCTCTGCAACTTTTATTTCCACTGTAACCTTCAAAACTTGTTGTCTATACAGCATTCAGGAACATTTTGTGATTGAAAGTTAAGGATTCATATCTATTCCTCTGCCTTAATATGACCCAGGTTATGAGCTAGCGCTTTGCAATACCCCGGCGTGCAGATTTGTGACTGTAAGTCATCAATTCATCCCATCTCTCTCTATAAGCCACTGATCGGTTTTCAAAGGATATACTTTCATATTTACTGTCTATATTAAGATTTACTGAACAGTTGTGTGTGTCTGCATCAAAAGAGAGAAGTTGACTCTGTTCGTGTTTTAACAGACACACCTGGGGCCAAGTTGGAAACCAGATACAGCTTTAAATACAGTCCTAATCTAGTCCTCACTAACAAGTTTCAAATCATTTCACTGGAGTTACCATTATAATTTTTCCCATCATCAATAGGCCTACTGAATTCAATCTAATTGGATGGGAACATATGTTGCACTTGACGCACCACTACAAGATGACTGAAATGATGATTGAAAATGAAGAAAACGGAGATCCCAGAGATTCGGCAGACAAGCGAGACATTCCCAATCATCCTTGGCCTTATCTGAGAGAGATGTCTGAATGACGCCTGGCCAATGGGCTGCGTAACTCTAAAGTATGGGGAACTTCTTAATTAATGTCTGTTCAGTAATTCCTATTTCATCCTTTATTTTCTTTCCAGAAGCCATATTTGAGCACACACACATACATGTAGATTCATTTAAATGTTAAATGTTGTGAAGATTAAAAAACAGAAACTGGATCTGTGAATTCTCACAGAATCACACATTGAACTCATATCTTGCTGCTCGTTCAGAATATTATTAACCCGGAGTCCCAGTCTCTGTCATAATAATCATATATGGGATGTTTTAGGCCTATTGGCAGACATCCATTTAAAATGTAGCCAACGTCGTATATAGAACCTTTTTTCCACGTCCGCTGAAGTTTCTCAGCTTGCACTCTAAAAAATGGTTGTCATTCTAAGGCTACTTTTACTTTTATACTTTAAGTACATTTCCAAGCCTGTACTTTGTTACTTTCACTTGAGTAAAGAAGTTAAATTAGTACTTCTACTTCTACCAGAGTATTTTTTAACACAAGTATCTGTACTTCTACTTGAGTACGGGAAGTGAGTACATTTGCCATCTCTGGTGAGCAATTCACTAGCAACAAATGATACAAGCATAACTAATGGAAATGGATCCTTATGTCCTTCTTCATGTTGATTGGGTATTTCTGGCACCAGGAAGCCACAGCCACCCAGTAAATTTTGCCCCCGAGGCAGACTAAATGAAACACACAGGCATTCATCCAAACTACGCCTCGCTGTATGAATCAGAAATAATAGAGGGGTCGTGAATCGCTTGCCAAAAAATTGCATGCTTTCAGTGTTTTTGCAAAAATGTACACTAATAACTGTGGATATGTTTAGTAGGCTATTTTAATAGTAAAATAATTCATTAGTAATACAATATTACCGTAAAAAGCCCTCTGAGAACATTGTTTGCCTTCATTATGGGAATGATGTGTTAAATATCCCAGATTGGCTCCCTGCTTTCAACAAACATCGGCATTGGTGTTGACAGTGCTCTTGGAGCAGCAGATAACACGATTGGCTTGTTAGGGCCCGATCCCGAAAGCGGCCCTATTGAAACAAAGAACTATTGTTCCTTCTTTCTTCTGGCAAATTAGCCAGAAGCCTTTTTGAGGGGCTCATCATACTCAAAAACTCACTTGGCGGTCGCATCAATCCTGGTGAAAATTTACACATTTTAAGGGTTTCGGGAATAGGCGCACAAAAATGGCTCGCTAGCACCCCCTACAAAGTAAAAATAAATTTAAAAAATAAATTGAGCCCCTGCAGTACGTTTAACATAGACTAACGGAACTTGGGACACATATGTAGCATGTCAAGACGTACAAAAAAAGTTCATTAGAGCAATACCTTGCAATCACAGCTAATACCAGCTTTGATTTTGCAGTAATCATTTTTTAAAACTGTTTAGAAAGGATGATTTGTTTTTCTTTTTTCTATTAACCACTTTAGCTTCCCCAGTTTGAGATGACACTCGTTACTTTGCTTCCATTGATCAAATATTCTGTGTGAAAACATACAGGTGTTTTTTTTACATAGTCACCTCTGCAGTGTTGGAGGTTCGAAAGGATAAACAAGTCAAAACAAAACTCCTTCACAGTGTTTTGTTTTCGTGTATAACATCAAACGTCTCATCAAAATCCCATAAAAAAGATCAAAACCTAAATTGTGGTCTCTTAATGGCATTTGTGGACACTAAGAAAATACAGTATATACCATTTTTTCCAGCCACATACTTCCTTCACATTGCTTTAATCAATAACTTGCTTCATTTAAAGTGCTTTCATCACTTAAACATTCTCTGACACAACTGCTTTCATTTCGCAATATTTTTAGTATTTTCTTTCATTTAGGCTAAATAACAAATTGATAGATTGTAAAATAAACAACCTATACATAAACATATTATACAAATAATCATGAATTGGAGCCTGCAATGTAAATACTCTAGTTGGATGGATGTGTTGCCTTGCAGTCTCGATGCTCATCTGATGAGCTGTATGGTGCAAGATGAATTTCTGAAAGGATCAATAAATGTCTATTTATATAATATATAGTCCATGTACTGAATTGTACATTCATTGCAAGCTAGACTAATGAGTTCATAATCGGTTCATGCTAAAGCGATGTTGAAAAGAACAGAATCTTGGCTGGATAGTAAAAATTATTTATGTATGATGAGCGCTGAATAACCTTTTAATAATATCACTGCGGACCACTTCATTTAGTGAAGACCTTGAATGTTGGCAAGGCTCCGAGAGAGCCAGAATCCTTGAAATATTAAGGAAGAGAAAGAGACAGAGGGAGAGGGTGATAAATGTGTCCCTCGTTCACACACTCTGGACCCATATTACCTCCTTTTTCTACACGGGTCATTGGCAAAATTACTTAACCCAAGGATGGTGGAATGGTCAGAAATAAAAAAGAACAGTATTTATTATATTTCAATATCATTCAGTGCACACCAAGGCCTCACACCAAGTCACTTAAAGCTACTGGAGTATTTCACATGATGGAGTTCTGCAAAAAATCTCTTCATAATGTCACATCTTTAAACATTGTAGCCTTCAAACACACATTTATTTTTCAGTGTAGGTGGAGCCACTTTGTATTTGGCTGTATTTAAAGTTCCAGTTTACATCGTCTATGCCCTGATGCATTTTTAATAACATCTTGTCTTATTAACATCTGTGTCTGTGTCAAGAAGTGCAAGTAATGATGCTGATTTAACTCCAGTGAGAGTAAGATAATGTTAGGAAGATGTATTAGTTCAAAGCAAAGCTTGATTAAACATTTAAAAAATGAAAAACGATGGTTTAGATCGCTGTGTAAAATAAAAAGATTTGCAACTTTGCATACAAGAACACTTAAATATAAATTTGGAAGGAAAGACATAATATGTTTTCTAGTTTAAAGAGATATGGAATAAATATAATGTTTGCTGATAAAATGGCTTCAGAAAACTTACCAAATTTTCAAGAACTGAGGAAAAAATTAGGAAAAATGTGAAAATCACATGCATATTACCCAAGCAGAGTTACTTAGACCATTTTGAGCCTCTCCTTAACACAGCATTGGTTTTTAGCAGCTGAGTGAGATCTTGGTCCTGCTCAAAAACCTCTGTGGCCTGGACTTGCACTGATCAAAAGCTCAGCCGCAACCCTCCATCCTGTCGAAAAAACAAACTGATGGAAAACCGGATTGAAGGCAGAGAAAAAGAGGTCTGGGATAAATGGTTGCAATCTCATTCCAATTAGGTCTTTTAAGAATTAATGCTTCTTGTTTTCTTTAGAAGTTGAGATGACATAATGAACACAATGTGGCAGAACATTCAAGGGCAAGCATGAGCACTGACACACACACACATATACACACACACACACACACACACACACACACACAGTCCAGACCATCACGACCTTGTAGATGCAGAGATATTCTCTGTGTCTGTGTGTGTGTGTGTATGTGTGTGTACATTGTGACCACAGTAAGCACAGCATTCTGATCACCATTTGTTATAATGAACAGTTTGAATCACTGTGTATTTGTTTGTATGTGGTCTGAAGTCCTCCAAATTTCACCCAAGGTTCCCTGGCAAAAGGGATTACATCAAACATCTAGCACACATACACACACACACACACGCAGTATTGAGTGTGTCTATATAGGGGTATTGCACACAAAGTTATTTGTGTGTCACAGTGATGCAGTCAGTATCTTGCTTTATCCTCTTATTGTTGCTATTTCGCCTTCATTGTTAAATTAACACACTTTAAAGATAAATCAAATCTGCACACTGTTGACCCTCCTAAATGCTGAGAGGCAATGCCAGTCAAACTACAGCAAAGATGGCCGACTTGTGGAGAGTTATGTGGAAACCTGCTGTTTTACAGAATCAGTCACGAAACTGCTGAAACTAAGGTATGTATTCACGGCAGAGCATCTGCTGTTGATTTTGACATGCGAAAAATCCCTACAGTGTGAAACTTGTTTCCTCCAGTTCACTGGCTCTGTTTGAACATCCTTAATTGGCTTTGCTAGAGAGAAAGTGACATGCTGACAGGCTGATCTACGTTTTCAAAAGAAGAGAATATCTCCAAGAACAGTAAATGTGCCATTTTTATCCACATTGGCAACAGAGCTCTAGTAATGGCAATGGTGATCTGTCCACCTCCTTGGTTCAGACTGAAATATCTCAACAATTGGATGGATTGCCATGACATTTAATACATGCTTGGATACTAGATGATGTATCCTCATGCCACTGGCGATATCCTGACCTTTAATCTGATTCCATATTACTGTTCATGATCCAAGAAGTGCAGAAACTGACATTTCCACCCATCAGGCTCAGCTGTACTTTGTGTTCAGTGCTAATTAGCATTAGCATGCTTACATGTTATACTAAGATAGGGAACATTGTAAACATTAGCTTTTATCAGAGTTGCTCACCTCACAGCGCTGTTGTCAGCTTAGCTGTGATCAGCATTATCTTACTGCATGGTTAACAAATCTTTAAACTAAACAGACTGAAAAGCTTTGAATCAGGAGAGTAATGCATAATTTCCATCTCTACTATGGTAAATACAGTATGTCCACTCTACTATGGTCTACACGGTCGCATTAGTATGCTGTACACACTAGCTTGGCTTCACTTTTAACTGATGCAAAAGTGAAACAATTATCAATCTTTTCTTTTCTGTAAGTTGATCAAAGAGTGGATTCATCTGTGTATGTCTTCTCTTTTATTTGCAGAACTCCATCAAACTGACTTTTAGCTATTCATTTGTTTTCTTCACACAGACAAGACAGAGTCTTTTGGCTGATCAGGAGGGATTATGGGTCTTGGTCAAGATTACTCTGACAATACTTAATGAAGAAGGAGAGAGTATTTCACAGATCATACCCAGACTGCTTCAGCTGGGGCGTTGAACCTGTAAAATAACAAGTCTAGGTATGAGATTAGACTTTGAGCGTATAAACGTGGGGTCCTTATCTGTTTTAGCTGGGAGAGATTATTACTACTAGTTCATTATCTCTCCTTCCAGGCTGCAGCTGCTATTACTGCCACAATGGCCTTCAGCCAGACGCGGTGACTAGACTCATTTACTTCAGTTTTATTACTTTTCAGATAGCTCTGCATCTGTCCATTTGTCTTTATGAGTGCATGTGTGTGTGCGTTGAACCGACCAACAGATTACTTTATCATCTATGAGTTTCATTTTTGATAGCCACAACTTTATTATCGCTCGATCTCACGCCTTCTTCTTAACAGTTCCCAATATGTGTCTCCTGCAACTATCTGTATGTCTCTGTCATGGCTCTTTCTCTCTCTCATCCCTTTTTTAAAAAAGATGTGAAATTAGTGGGGCTTTAATTGTCCGCTACCGACAGCAGAGATGAATAGACAAAAACACTTAGAGGGGCATTGTCTGTGAGACTGAGACAAACTGAAGGATGATAAGAAAGGTTGCCAGACAGAGAGGACAAAATCAAATGGGCAATCACAGGACTAACCAATTAGACTGGAGACACATAGGCTGTGGAATCATTCACTCCTTCCCACTCACTTTACCGGGGAGTTCTACGTAGAGGACTAGTAAGCTCATTGGCAAAATGAAAAAACACTATTGGCCCACATGGGTCATTTTCTCAGCGCCAATAGTCTAATTAAACATCCAGGATGCTGAGTTTGCCTCTAATACCATGGTTTGCCTGTAATAGTTTCACATTATTTTATCCTTCCAAAACAATAATTATAACTGTTATTTATATAGCAACTTTCATGAAACCCAAGGACACTTTACAGAATTACAGTGGCTATACTAAGGGAGGTTGTAGGCGGTTGTGAACAAGTGGTGTTTCAGGAGTTTTTCTGCAGGGAGGGCGTTCCAGTGGGATGGGGCTGCAACACTAAAGGCTCTGTCTCCAGAGGTAGTCTGGTGTGGGGAAAGGAGAGCAGGCCAGCGTCTGAGGACCAGAGGTTTTGGGGCGGGGTGTATGGATGGAGGAGATTGGAGAGGTACTGTGGGGGCAGGGCATGGAGGGATTTTAAGGTGAGAAGGAGGATTTTATATGTGATGTGGGACTTAATTGGGAGCCAGTGAAGGTGGATGAGGGTTGGGGCGATGTGCTGCCAGGTCTTGGTGTGGGTGAGGACCTTGGCGGCAGAGTTTTTGACATACTGTCTAGGGTTTTGCAGGGGACCCAGACAGGACTCCATTGCAGTTGTCCAAACAGGAGGTTGTGAAAGCATGTATGAGGGTTTCTGCCACAGAGTCAGAGAGTGATGGCTGGAGTCTGGAAATGTTTTAAGAGGACAAAAAGCGGATTTGGTGATATATTTGATGTGATTATGGAAAGAGAGGTTGGAGTCTAGGATTACACCAAGGTTGCAGACCTCAGAGGATAGGCAGATGGCTCACCCGTCAACATGCAGGATGAGATCTCCAACCTTCTGGAGCAGCGCCTTAGGGGCCACAACCAAGAGTTCTGTTTAATTGCTGTTCAGTTTGAGCAGATTGGTTGACATCCAGGCTTTGATGCCATGCAAACAGTTAACTAGGAAGAGGGTGGGAAGCTGACTGGATGGTTTGGTGGTTGCTTGTTGGTTGCTAGGTGAAAGAAATTTGCAATGCATTGTAGATTTTAATAATGTAGTTAGCATTAATATTCACTATTACAGTGCACTGTGAAAAACAATAAGTGCCCTCAAATGTATTCCACAAATTTGAATTACAATTGGGACACTATAGAAAACATGTCAGACCACGTACTAGCACCCTAAAAGGAGAATAGTGAGTTATTCCGGACACAATACGCTCAGATTTGCACTCCCAATTTAATCTGTCTCTCTGTCAGCTTTTAAGTAAATCGGGCATTCTTCGTTTTAAGAAAGTCTGGTAAAAGTACTGTAGAATGCCAACCTTTATAATGGATATATTAATATCCATCTGACAAGTAGTGTAATTTAGTGCTGAAAAAAGAAACAGCAACAAGGCACCAAAAAGATGAATTTTACTCATAAATGTCTGAGATGTCTTTACCTTAAGCCAATTACTTACTATTCAGTGCCTGATAAAGCAACCTTACTTAAGTAGCATAACACATCTTGACACTATAAATGCGTTGCTAGATAGTGTTACTGAAAATGGGTTTTGGCTGTGACTCAGATTTAGATAGATAGATAGATAGATAGATAGATAGATAGATAGATAGATAGATAGATAGATAGATAGATAGATAGATAGATAGATAGATAGATAGATAATTATGGTTTCACAGCAGCAAACATACATCAGTCACACAGCACAGAATATAAATGTAAATTAAATACTAGGA
This sequence comes from Etheostoma perlongum, assembly GCA_026937815.1. Classification (NCBI taxonomy): domain Eukaryota; kingdom Metazoa; phylum Chordata; class Actinopteri; order Perciformes; family Percidae; genus Etheostoma; species Etheostoma perlongum. Next base: position 26,377,212 of record CM049387.1, on the reverse strand, counting down.
TAAAATATAGATACATATAATAAACATGAAATAATAATAGGAATAAAATATACGAACATTTTTTTATTCATACACAGGATGGGAACTACTTAAATAATATGCTAAAATGTAAATAAACCAATTGTGCAGGTTGCACTTAGTGCAGTGTTGTGGAGTCTCAGGGTCTTATCTAGCACCCAGTGATGATGTATTAAAAACAGATGAGCCATGCGGCCAGGGAGCTGGGAGAAGAGACGAGGCAATCAGTGAATGGTGCAAAACAAAGTTCAGTCTTATCCTTGAACTCTAGCGTCAAATCTCAGTGGATAGTTGCAGATAGGCTTAGTTCTTCCAGGCATGTTTTGTTAATCATATTTAGCATGAGTTATACATCTTGTTAGCATACAACAATAGCAGGTGTAAATGGAAATGTCACTTTAAACACTCACATTTATTTACGTTGCCATTTATTATATTAAACTTTTGAATCTAGTCTTAAAGCTCTTCAATTTTTCTGCAATAGAGAAGAAATCGCAAAATGATTGTAGGTGCCAGCAGACCTATAGCAAAAGCTTCTGGCTCACACTTTTGGGTTCTAGAGTATAGTCCAATTGTGCCCAAATCCTATAAATATTAAAGCCAATGATTAAACGCAGAGAAAATAAAAGATGACTCTCATAGACTTTTGAGTGGGTCCCATTCTTCATACCTTCAAATCTCTGATGACGCAACCAAAACAAAAAGATGCAACGCAGAGGAAAATCTGTCTTTATAAAAACACATTTTAGAACAGTGACATTTTAATATACACAAAAAAGTGCAGACAGGGCTGGATCTTACTAATGAACATGAACACACACACACACAAACAAACACACACAAACAAACACACACACACACACACACACACACACACACACACACACACACACACACACACACACACACACACACACACACATAGTATATATATATATAAACCACAAACAGTTTCATATACTTTACCAAAAGTGGTCTACAACGCACACACTATTACAAGATACTGGACTATCAAGATGGACTGTTTTGGAAGTTCTTGCCATTTAACATCCACACATTGTCTACATTCAATCATCAACCTCTAACTCCTAACCTTACCGCAGCTTTTACCTGCTGAGTGGCCACTCAGCACGAGAAGATCTGAAGTACCAGGAAGAAAAAGTAAAAACAATGATCTGTATGACATACCAGACAGCCTGTGATCTGCGGACATTGTAATACAGGCAGAGTTTCCTGACTATATAATAGTCTACATGTTATATGTTGAGGTGGTTAGCAGGGAAGTAGCGTGAAGCCTGGAAGCTTTGACATCCAGTCATATTTCAGGATCAATGTGTCAGTCAGCTTGTCTGTAGACACTAGTTTATAAAACTAGTTTTAAGTTGCGCTTTATTAAGAAAAGCTTGTTCAAGAATAAAATTTGATACACAGCCCCTTGCTTTATGTTGCTTCTCTAGTCTTTGGCCTTCCCAAATCTGTATAAACTGCTCCCTAAATTATCTCTGTATGTGATGCGGGTGCATGATGGAGTATGTACTTTTTTTTAATTCTGCAACTTTAAATAACCGATCTCATTACTAAACAGTTTGGACACTCATCTTCCTCAATTTGTGACAAATTATGTGCAAATGAAACCATATGTTAAAAATAGTTTACAACGAGTATTATCCCATGAGACCTGAGGAAATTAGGACCTTAAAGCAGCGCTGGTGCTGGAGCATTAATCTTAATGATACATGCAAGGCGTGTTAATAGAATTGATGAAAGAAGCAAAAAGGAAACTTTTCAGCATTGAATATTTGTTTCCATAAGACTGGTTTAGAATTATAACTTTAATAGTCCTTGTTTCAAATTCTCAATTTGCAGAGTAATGGGCAAAAAGACATCAAATGACAACAATGTCCCCATTCCAACTCTTAAAGTTGGAGGGAAAGAAGTAAAAGAAGACATTAAAAACACCAATAGCAGTTTCTCCACGAGCCAAACATTTTATCACACAGTGATACACAGCGACAGAAAATATAGCATGAACTGACAAAGCAGACAGATTTGTCTTTATTTTGCTCAGTGTTCATTGCTGCTTAACCGGTTATTCTTTTTGGGATCGGTTCTTCTCACCACCTATTTCCTCGGTCTCTTTCACGGCCTCTTCACTCCTCTCTCCCTCCTCTGCCACTCTCCCTCTGTGCCACACTGTGTCTCTATCAATGCCTTGCAAGGACAATTCAGTTTGTTGTTTTCTCCAGCCTGGCTTGAAATTTCCCATGACTCAACATGAGACTGGATCAACAGTCTAAAAAACAGCATATTAACCTTCAAAAAAAAAAAAAAGACTAAACGACATTTATTTGTTTTGTGGTTTTAGTAAGTGTGGTGTTTACTAAGATTTCTCCAAAAGAGATGCTAAAAAGCTCACAGTCCTGTGTGTGTGTGTGTGTGTGTGTGTGTGTGTGTGTGTGTGTGTGTGTGTGTGTGTCTGTGTGTGTGTGTATTACGTTTTGCAAATCATGTCTTTTAGTCACATTTTCAACAAGATACATGGCATTGTTTGTTAGTGCAGCCTGTTCATTAATGAAAAAAGACTTAATGCACACTGAAATTTCCATCTATGCAGATCCGCCCAGACTGAGCGTTTGTGTATGTGTGCATGAATCGGTGACTGTGTGTATGAGTGTGTGATGTCTTCATTCTTCGCTGACATAGGCAGTGAATAAAAACAGACATTTCTGGAGCATCTTATTAGTCAGTGAAAACAGATGAAAGCACAAACAACCTCCTTTAGGATGTTGCTGCTCAAAATAAATCACATACAAATAACTGGATTTGAGTTTATTAAATGCTAACCAGGACCAAGTAGATAAAACTATCCACAGGGGGATTTGTGCTTTGAGTGTGTGTGTGTGTGTGTCCTGATCATGAACTATAAAAAGAAGAAATTGTGAATAATGGTACATCTGACATCTGAAAAAGGACACAAACAAAGACTGACAAAAAGACTCCACTACATTTATGTATCATTAAAAAAAGATATGCTTGTTTGATTAATGCAGGCTTGTACTACAAATCTACCCAGTAGTAAACATTTTGAAAATATGTACATTTTAGTGGTAAAACCAGAACGTCTTATTGATTAATTACAATGTAAAAATTTGCCATTCTGCATGATGAGTACATTTTTTGTACATTTTGCTAAATCTGTTGAGCTGCCTCTTGTGGCATACAGTAGTTGTGACGGTCTCTAAAGCACTTATTTAGTTTTTAGTATTTGGACAGATATTTGGGGCCTCATGAATTTATTTTATTTGAATCTTTAGAAGATTGCTTCAACATATACCTTTCATTTTAAGTTAGCTCTTTGGCATCAACCTAAAATGACATGGTGACCTTTGGAAACATTTGGGAGGAAAATACAAATATATCTCACAGTGGTCTGCGATTACACATCACAGTTTCAAAGTATTACACTGCAGTTGGTTGAATAAGGGTCTGTAAGAGATGGGCCTCCATAGCCTCCAGAGAGAGAGAGAGGGGGGGGGTATATATAGTGATTTCATGTGTGCACGACATGTGCGTTATGAACTCCGGGACACAAGACTGATTGTTGGAAATAATAAGATTACGTCTTAGACCCAAGTAGTGGAAGTTCCCTTTGATTAATTCTATTTAATTATCTCACAATTAACTAGTCCATTAAAAGTCTATTGGACAAAATGGCAGTGAGCACTTATTGTATTTCCTCCCATATAGGAAATGAGGGAGAGGAGGGGTGAATGGGTCGCTCATTTGTCAGAAAGTGTGTGTGTGTGTGTGTGTGTGCGCACACAGACATTACGTGTGAGGTCTGGGTGATTGTGGGTTATATTAAGCATGTAGACACCAGAACGGCCAGAAGGCTAACAGCTGTACGTGTATCTGTCTGTGCCTAAGGCTAACAGCTCTTACAGTCTCAAAGTGTATGAATCTGTCTTTCTGAGAGTGTGTGTGTGTGTGTGTGTTTTAACTGCTTGTATGCAATAGGTCTAAGCAGATAATGTAGAGAAGATGAACAGGGACATTTTCATTATTAAAAGCTAAGTTCTCTTCTCTTTATTCCGACTCATTAAGAATGAATTGTGTTAATATTTCCATTTGTCTTTGTTAATGTCATCTCCATGTCTTGGCTTCTTCATTCTCTCTACCCCTGAGTCATTACAAGTTTCTCCCAGAGCACTTTACCACACTGTAAAGTCATTATACTGTATCTTATTGTACTTCACTTCCACACTATCTTGGTAGTGGCAGCTAGTAACACCGTGGCCTGACAATCATTTAAAAAAAGATTAATAGTGTTGTTATTCAAGAAAAAATGTAAATCTATGACAACCATCTAGTTCTGTATCAAAGTGCTATTATTTTTGTGTCTTGCCTTCAGAGTAAGCTGTTTAATGCCTGTTCAATTGTTATTCTGCTGCTGTTAAGTACAGTATGCTCTGCTTATCACCTGATATGACTTTTACCCTGGAACAACTTTCTGGTACTCCTCAGCCAATCACTGCCTAACTTTCTTGACGTGGATTGGAAACTGGGAGGTTGATGTGTGCATGGTACGGGCCTAAACAGTAACACACACAGATGCTCCATGTGGTTTTTAGTTGTCAGCTGTAACACACACCAGACATGCCCCATAGACAGAAGGAATCGTTAAGGTGGGATAGTCAAGATGTGCAGACCTGGGCACCAAATGTTAAAGAGTTTCTTGAGTTTCCACTAAGCCTTTAGGCACAAGGATGAGTGAAGTGTAAGGGCTGATTAATGTTGGTTAGTAATTCTTTGTCCTTCTTTGTCATGGTTTTATAGTCATATAGTTATAGTTATGTGTCAGGTTTCATCCCTGTGTCAAGTTTCTGTTTTTAGTTTGTTTCATGTTTTCTGTTAGTTTTCCCATTTCCCGGTTTTATTTTGTAGGTTCACTGTTCTCACTTGTGTTGTCTTGTTTTACTTCCTGTTGTATATTTTCCCGCCCTAATGTCTTGCACATGTGTCTCCTTGTCTCCCTGGTATTGTGTATTTAAATTCAGTCTTCTCCAGTGCGAGATCATCTGCTTCCCTGTGTTCAGCCTTCAAACATATTTCCCTCTGTCCTGTTATCCTGAGTTTCCCTTGGATTTTGACCATTGCCTGTTTTCCTGGATTTCCCTTTGCTTGCTGATTATTGGACACAGTTGCCTTGCTTTATTAGCTTGCTAATAAATTATTGAATTGTATGTGCCTGAGTCGTGTATCTGTGGGTCCATTTTACTGTGTGCATGATACTATGATACATCCTTATATACTTGCTTGGTAACAACTCATTGCAAACTCTGTACATATTATGCAGTGTACAGTATATATAACAGGTAGGGATGGCAAAAATGCTGCTGTTGATTTAAGTCACATCAAGACGAGGAAGGCAAAACATGAACAGATTTGGCTTCATGATGAAATGAGTGATGACTAAAGGCAGAGTCGGGTGCAGAAAAAAAAAAGGCTTTCATGATGTGTACGAACCAGCTACATGGAAAGAAATTCACCCGACCTCGCGGCCCCTTTGTAATAAAAGGAGCAATAATTTGAAAACAGGCCAGCCAGTCTGCCCTTCTACTGGGATTTGAAACATGGGCAAAGTTTGCCTGATAAAAATGGGGATAAACTATTAGGATTGAAACCTGGCCAAACTCTCCGTGAGGAAGCTGACAGTCTGCTGCAACAGAAAATAAGCCAACCTCTCGGCATTTCTCAGAGGGAGGGGGGGCCAAACTGGTAGAAATTAAACCCAGCCGACCTCTCTACCCCTTTCAGGTGGAGCCAATGGATCAATCTCACTTTAACAGCTCTGCTTGCTCACGCATGTGCACAGACACACATCCACACACACACACACACAAAAAACACACAGCGCAGAAGTGAGGTTGATTTCATTCTAACAGCTCTGACTTACCATCCAGAACACTCACTGAAGGAGAAAAACTCAGAAAGACTGCAGGCGAGAGAGAAAGACAGATTTGAGCTGTGGAAAGCAAAAGACAAGAAAAGTCAACTGGAGAGTAGAGGGAAGAAAGGGACATGGAGATAAAGAAAGACATGAAGAGAATTGGTGGGAACGGCTGTGTGTATAAGGGGAAATAAACTGATACCAAGCTCTGTGAATTCCCTGTACTGTTAGTGTTTAGTACCCTTATATTTTAAATTATCACTAAAGTCTGGAGGAGTCTTTGCAAGCCCCGTCAGTTTTAGCTTCAGGAATTATGTGCATGCTCCGTAATGTTCATGACACATTTCACACCTTCCTTATTTTCACCACCACCACTAACACCCAATGTATGCAACACTGAGCCCTGAATGCACGTAGGATTGGATATATATATATATCCTGTATTCTGTGAAATCACATTAAGAGCTGTTGCTTGTATTTTGGGGGTTATAGGGTTTTTTGATAAATGGATAGATGGATGGATGCTTGTACAGTACAGGTATGTGATGGATTTGGAGATGCAGATAAATGGTTACATTAACAATGCATTGCTAATAACAAGCCTGTGTGTTATTATGGGATCACACAACATCCCTTAGCTCACAGCTAACAGTAGGAAGGTGCTAAGAGCTCAGAGATGTTCTCACCTCCTCTATGATGTGTTATGAATGATTAATAGTTGTCCGTGGCTGGCTGCCAAAGCAAACGAATGAGAGTGTCTTTATTGTATTTTAAACAATGTTTGCTCGCCACAATAGGGCGGAAAATTTGTTTTGGTGACACTGACGCACAGCAACTTGAAGATTTTTATTCTGTAAATGTATTCTGCAATGCGGCTACAACCCTGACATTTAAATAAATGTGTATGCATATTAAAGTCAGTAAAACATTTGTATCCCTCCACATAAGCTTGAGTCTTGTCACGTTGTGCAGCTGTATAGTAGGAGGAGAGTTTGCAGCTGTGCAGTGCACCAGTGCACCATGGGACAGCTACACCAAGTAAGATTAAATACAAGTTAGAAGCACTGTAAAGCGTGGAAACATAAAGGATTCAGCAGATAAACACACAGTAATGTGCAGACATCGCAAAATGGCACATTGGAAACTACTAGTCATTAGCAGTAGGAAGATTACACTAATTAAACATGTTTCTCTCTGGTATGGGCCAGGATGACTTTAATGTTTCTGGGTATCAGGAGAAAATCACTGGACCTGTATGCAGAGCATTAGCATTACTTTACTAGAAATTAAGTATTTATGGATACATTCTTCCTTCATTCTTCATCTTTAAACATATAGAGACTGAACACATTACCTGAACTCTGGAGTTTTTTGTTAATTCAACCTGAGCTCACAGAATTCAGTGAAATGAACTAAAAATCTGTGGCAGTTTCACTGAATCGCACAATATTCTGTGATGGGCCCACAGAAGAATTAAGTGAATTAAACACGGTGCCGAAAAGTAGAACGCGACTTTAGGAAACATTACACACGGGACACGATCCCTGGTCCAGGTGAAAGTCCTATGTTTGACCAATCCACCACCCCAACCAACCACATTTTTGGGACTTTCATACTACTCGCTACCTTAGTCGCTCTTACTGCTACGTCATCTTCTCATTGGTATTGTTTTTCCCGTGGTGGCCACACAGAATATTCACACATCCCAGACCATGCTGGTTAATTACACCAACATCACATTCTGAACACAATTTTCTAATACTATAGATGTATTCTGGAATCGGACCCCCTAATAATTAATTGATGTAAACTTCAACAGTCTATAACTGTTTTTATTTAAATGCTGCTATTCAATATGTGCAATCATAATATTAATGCTGCACTCAAATTTCTTATTTTCTTTTTTTAATGTCATATTTAAATGTTAAAATAACACTCTGTAGCATTTGTATTTATTTTTTTTTAACTTTTTGTTTTAGTTAAATCTGTATTTATGAAACACTACATATCTAAAAATGCACCGCCTATATACTTAAATTAAAAATCATAATCCCCACTTGGACCAGGTGACTATTTCGGTGGATGTGGGTGATGAACCGCAGCCACGTTCCTTAATAAATGGAGAATTTTAACCATTATAGACATAGACATAACACCAGGTACATGAAGGCAAACTACAGCTAAGAAACCTTTAATGTATTTTCCCTTGGACTTCCAATCAGGACTGTTTGTATAAATGGTATAAAGTGGTTGTCAATAACTGTTTAAAATTCTTCCATTGCACCCTCGACAGATCAAAATGTGTGCAAAGTTTATGAATTTCAGTAAGTGGAGCTCTTCATGAACAAATATTGACAGGTACGTCTACATCACCAGCTCAATATCTAGACAGAATCTAAATCATTGGGGGACCAAAAAAAACAGTAAATGTTTGAGGCTGTAATTTAATCTCAGGACAGGATTAACATGATACACTGAACAACGATTTGAATATTAAAATCACCACATTTCCCCAAAGAGACACAAATCCTGTCAGAATGGGGCTAAAGGCTGGCTATGCAACAATGTTACATCACCACCAACTTTGCATAAGTAATCCCATCATGCCAGGGCCATGTTCATTACAGTAAAGACCACTGGGCAGAGAGAGAATACCCATGAGCAGAGCTCTCCTGTTAATGCCCGTGCCACACATGCAGGAGGAGATAGCGACGTAGTGATCACCGCAGGTCCCTGCTGGATGTTTTGGTAACATTCGTCTCTTCACCTTCTCCAAAACCTTAACATCTTAGCATAAGTATAAGACCATGGGCCCTATTTTAACAATCTAAGTGCACGGCAGGAAGCGAATGGCGTAGGTAGTTTTACGGCAGAAAAAAGCGGTCTGTGTGCCGGGCGCATGGCTCAAAAGAGTTGTACTTAGTGTCTTTATCAATCATAGGTGTGTTTTGGGCGTAACATGCAATAAACCAATCAGTGTCATCTCCCATTCCCTTTAAAAAGCCAGGTGTGGCCGGGTTGGTTCAGTGGGTAGAGCAGGCGCACATGTACTGAGAGGTTTATGCCTCAACGCACAGCTCCAGGGTTTGAACCTGACCTGTGATGATTTCCTGCATGTCTTCCCCCTCTCTCTCCCCTTTCTCACCTAGCTGTCATGTCAAAAATTAAAGGCGGAAAAGCCCAAAAAATTATATTTGAAAAAAAAAAAAAACAGGCGCGTTTCTACCTTGGCACATTGCTATGATGATGGCGGATTTGCACCGTAATATTTTTATTCGTAATCTTTTTAATCTACTGTATGTGTGTGTGCTGCTGTGCTTCCCTGGGTGTTTAACGAGTGTATTGTGCGCATGCTGAGCATAAGCCTAGGCGCATTTTACTAATTAAAAACAATGAAATGCTGCTGAAATGCTATTGACTTTAGACCAGGTTTTTGTTGCTTCCGCAAGATAGCAATATGCCAAGAAATCACCTGAACACACCTCCCTGTAAGACCAGCACGCCCATGGGCGCAGGTGCATTTGTTATTTAAATGACGCGAGCGCTGGACGGTATATTGACAACTGCTTCAGTCTCAAACTAGCAAAGACACTTGCATTGGTGTGCAAGATAGGGCCTCTTGTGTTTTTCTATTGTGCCCGCAATGACTAAAAATGTGATTGGGTCATTGTGTCATTTTGACACTCCGTGTGTATCTCGCGGACTTTCACTGCGACTCACTTTCTTTCATCTGTGTAGAGAAGAATAGCTGTTCAAGGGAGAAAAGTGAGAAAGTAGCAGCTACCTGGATTTCAAGGAAGTTTTGTTACATGTGATAAATGTTTAAATGCAGAACAGTCGGCCTTCAAAGTGTTTTCTATTCCTTGATAACGCAGGTACAAACAGGGCAGGCGCAAATCCATTAGTCACGCAGTGCACAATAAATGTAGTTACTTTCTAGAACTGTGCTTTTTGTTTTCTTTGCTTGGGCACTGGGTGTGTATTGTGGGATGACTTTGCACGACCCAAATCATATGGGCCCAGCAGGCTGGCGTCTGTGTGTTTTTTTAACAGGATAATGGTAAATGCGTGTAACAGCAGTGAAGAATCATCAACCCAGAAAATTGACTCATAATGTTGGATACACAGCAATATCTACCTAAAGTTTGCTTACATAAACTACTGGTCATACTTGAATTGAGCAGTGTGAAGAAGAAAATATGTGTCGTTTTTCTCAATTGTTACAAAGTTTTGATTTAGTTTATCCGTTAGTAGCCTACACTCAGACGATCCAGTGTGCAGGTTCACTTTGATGTTGAAGTTCAGCAAGGAATGACATGCTGCAGTGTGTGTGTGTGTTTGTGTTGCTGACAGAAACAGCAGGTGTGTAGCAGAGAGGAAATTGGTATATTAGTGTATGATAGAGAGAGAGTGAAAGAGATTGCTAGAAAGAGAGAGACAGGAAGGAATCCCACCCGAGGGAGAAAACACTGCATCAGTTTTACTGAGAGAGAAAGTGGGAGAGGAAGGTATTAGTTTGGCTGCAGAGTGAAATGTCTTGTGTTAGGGGCACCTAAGCTTGAAGGCACAAATCTCACTGTGTGTGTGTGTGTGTGGGTATGTGTGCGTTTCTGTATATTAGTGTGTACAGTGCCTTGCGAAAGTATTCGGCCCCCTTGAACTTTTCAACCTTTTGACACATTTCAGGCTTCAAACATAAAGGTATAAACATTTTATTTTTTGTGAAGAATCACCAACAAGTGGGACACAATTGTGAAGTGGAACAAAATCTATTGGATATTTTAAACTTTTTTAGCAAATAAAAAACTGAAAAGTGGTGCGTGCAAAATGATTGGGCCCCCTTGCGTTAATACTTTGTAGAGCCACCTTTTGCTGCGATTACAGCTGCAAGTCGCTTGGGGTATGTCTCTATCAGTTTTGCACATCGAGAGACTGACATTCTTGCCCATTCTTCCTTGCAAAACAGCTCGAGCTCAGTGAGGTTGGATGGAGAGCGTTTGTGAACAGCAGTTTTCAGCTCTTTCCACAGATTCTCGATTGGATTCAGGTCTGGACTTTGACTTGGCCATTCTAACACCTGGATACCTTTATTTGTGAACCATTCCTTTGTGGATTTTGCTGTATGTTTGGGATCATTGTCTTGTTGGAAGATAAATCTCCGTCCCAGTTTCAGGTCTTTTGCAGACTCCAACAGGTTTTCATCCAGAATGGTCCTGTATTTGGCTGCATCCATCTTCCCCTCAATTTTAACCATCTTCCCTGTCCCTGCTGAAGAAAAGCAGGCCCAAACCATGATGCTGCCACCACCATGTTTGACAGTGGGGATGGTGTGTTGAGGGTGATGACCTGTGTTGCTTTTACGCCAAACATATCGTTTTGCATTGTGGACAAAAAGTTTGATTTTGGTTTCATCTGACCAGAGCACCTTCTTCCACATGTTTGGTGTGTCTCCCACGTGGCTTGTGGCAAACTTTAGACAAGACCTTTTATGGATATCTTTGAGAAATGGCTTTCTTCTTGCCACTCTTCCATAAAGGCCAGATTAGTGCAGTGTACGACTGATTGTTGTCCTATGGACAGACTCTCCCACCTCAGCTGTAGTTCTCTGCAGTTCATCCAGAGTGATCATGGGCCTCTTGGCTGCATCTCTGATCAGTCTTCTCCTTGTCTGAGCTGAAGGTTTAGAGGGACGGCCAGGTCTTGGTAGATTTGCAGTGGTCTGATACTCCTTCCATTTCAAAATGATCGCTTGCACAGTGCTCCTTGGGATGTTTAAAGCTTGGGAAATCTTTTTGTATCCAAATCCGGCTTTAAACTTTTCCACAACAGTATTACGGACCTGCCTGGTGTGTTCCTTGGTCTTCATGATGCTCTCTGCGCTTTCAACAGAACCCTGAGACTATCACAGAGCAGGTGCATTTATACAGAGACTTGATCACACACAGGTGGATTCTATTTATCACCATCAGTCATTTAGGACAACATTGGATCATTCAGAGATCCTCGCTGAACTTCTGGAGTGAGTTTGCTGCACTGAAAGTAAAGGGGCCGAATAATTTTGCACGCACCACTTTTCAGTTTTTTATTTGCTAAAAAACTTTAAAATATCCAATAGATTTTGTTCCACTTCACAATTGTGTCCCACTTGTTGGTCATTCTTCACAAAAAATAAAAACTTTATATCTTTATGTTTGAAGCCTGAAATGTGTCAAAAGGTTGAAAAGTTCAAGGGGGCCGAATACTTTCGCAAGGCACTGTATATCTGTGTGTTTGTGTACATGTGCACTGTTTTGTGCTCTGTCTATGCAACCTCTTTAACATTTCAAATCTCATGCAAATTACTCTTTAGTTCGGTGGATTCAAATAAACAGGCTTTAAAATGTGTGTGGGATGATGTGTGCACCACATCTCCAGTATTTCTGAAGAGAGGAGAGCAGAGATTAAATCAACTGAGTTCCCCTGACAGCTCACACACACACACACACACACAACCTGGAGTACCTCAATTTAATCTTCTCCAGGTCAGACAGATGTACACGGAGCTATGAGAAGCAGGTAAGCTCTGTGTGTGTGTGTCTTGTAGTTGGGGATTTCTGCCATGTTAACCACAGCAACATGACGGATGGCAGGGCACAGACACCGACATATACGCCCCATTTTATAAAACCAATAACCTGCTCTGGGTTGTGTTGCATAGAGAATCTATCAGAGCTGAGGCGGGGGCGTCATATCTCGCCAGGTTTAGGAGACCGCACTGTGGCAAAACATCTTTTTGTTTTATAAACCGGTGAGCATGATGAAAAGTTTAGATAATATGCTGAAATAATTTTTGGCTTTTCTTCTGTCATGCAGTCAGCACACTTTAACTGAAATATGATTTCCATATACTGCAGCAGGTTGTGAGTTATTACAGTAATAATACCTGAGAGGGCATTCTTTATTGTGATTATGGGTATGACAGTGATTTAGAGACATACTCGTACTGTCAGAACAACAAAGTACCCACAATAGTACTAGAACATTCCCTCCTGGGTATCATTGCTTTTATGCAGCAGTTAGCGGCACATGTGCTCAGTGAAAGGCTTCCTCAGGAGGAGGCTTATGTACACATGACAATAAAAGGTAGGACACAGCTAGGGAGATCATAAACTAGCCCCTTGGTTGCTAAATCTAATAAAACACATCTAGCAATATTTTATGAGACCCATGACTATGGTTTGAATGCCTCTTTGACCTATCAGATAGCATGGCTGAGAGCGCAGGGTGTTATATTATCGCTGGTGAACTGAGATAACGAAAAACCTACTTGACAGTGGTTCTCAAAGTGGGGTGTTGAGCCAACATGGGCTCAGTGAGGGAGCTTTCAGTGGGTCCAAGCAAAACTGATGAATGGTTTATAGCTGCACCAAGTTCGGGACTGTATGTAAAAAATAAAAAAAATAAAAATATGCATCAGAGCCACCAACGTCAATAAGGGCTGATGCAAGAGAGAAAAGTATCCCTAATTTATTTAAATACAGGAACAGATTGAGGCATATTTATCAGGGGTGGGAATCACCAGACGTCTCCCGATGATATGATATCACCACAATACCACATTATTGGGATTTTTAACATATTGCAATATTCTGAGATATACTGCAGTTTATAACCCTTTCTCCAACTTGTAATTTTTCCCAATTTCAAATAATGTCCCCAAAAGGAGACTTTGTCAACATCTGTTTATCTAAAAATATACATTTCTCTGTTTGTTCATGTCACTTTAATTTTATTGCTGCATAATGGGATTGTCAAGCAGACAAACCAACACATGTATAAAAAAGATCAATACTTGGCCCCTGTGTATCGATACAGTATTGCCACTGAAATATCACAATACTATGCTGTATCGATTTTTTTCCCCACCCCTAATATTTATCAGCTTAATATCTGCAGGCACTCTTTGGAAAAGGCACTAAGGATCAACGGGAGCTGAAGAAAAGGAATTTTCTCCATATTTTTCAACTCTATGGCGATGTGTAAAACTGGAGTCGCCCTAAAGAATCTTGTCTCTTACCATGTCCTAATAAAGTCTTATTCGATTTTGTGTAAATGGCAGAACACCTCGGACCTCTTGGACTCCATTTTCACAGAGAGCAATAACATTTTACAAGGTGAAGCCACTTTTGTTCTTCACTGGTTGTCGTATTACTGTGTACGATTTGACTAGGGAGAGAGACTACTGGGGACATTTTCATATTGATGATGCAACAAAAAAGTCTCTCCCTCTGGTCCTTGCTCTGAGCATTAAAACACCAAACCTAATTCAAAGCTTAAACAATTTAGCTGACACACACAAGTAGAAATATTTGAGTTTGTATCCAAAAATAACCAATGTGTGTAACTGCAACAAATAACCATTATTTTGCCCTGAAGACATGAAAACACCCATTAAGCTTAATCATCTGTAATTCAATACTGAAACACAGTCTTCTTGTTTTGGCTGTTGAGTTGAACCTCGGGTCATAAGCAACATAAACCACCAACATACCCATCATACCATGGGGCCCAAAGGACAAGTTGCCTCCTTAAACAAATATGACCCTTAGCTTTCATCCCCAGAAGCAGCCAAAGGGGACTGCATTGATCACATTTTTTATATACCCATAATGTATAATGCATAAAGAGCTGCCCTGCACACACTAACCACCATCAGCGGCTTTCAATGTAGATTACCATGACTTTTATATTCAAATATTTGAATCCTCTAATAGATTGTGTTTTATAAAGAAGAGTTTTTTTATTTATATATATTTTTTAAATATAATCGATTAGCAGAGTTCTCTTTCTCTAACACTTGTCTGTATTCATGCATGCCATGTGTTGCAAGTAGAAACACTATGCCTTATGGGAAAAGAAAGGGACAACATTTTTTTTGTGATTTGACACGTTTTATAAAAAAATGCGATTGAATATACGGGATATTTATGCAATTTTATGCAATGAAATTGCTGGAACTTGCAAAAACTGCAGTTTGATGAAAAAGAGATGTCAAATTACGTCACTTCATAACATTCCTATGGCAACAGGGGAAAATGGCTGCTCTTGTGTGAAGTAAACGCAACATTTTTCAACTTTCTGCTAAGATATATGTGACTTTTTTGCAACAGAAATGCGGGGATTATGAAATCATGCAAGCCACATTATTTTGTGCAGAAATCGGCAATTTATGCGCCGAAAGTGCAGCGTATTTGAAAAAATGTAGCCCCCGCATATGCAGACTTTGGCTGCTTATGCATCACTTATTAATCACGGTCTTCTGGAGGGACTGGTAATGGTCAGTAATGAATGAAATACTAAATATAGCTTCAGTTCTAGGGTTACGTTTTAAAGACGCAGTAGGACTTCCCAGCAATGAAAATGTGGTATAATATACTGTATATTATAATACCATACTGTCCATATGCTGTACCCTTCTACACTAAGGGTTCCATGTACTATCTCTGCATGTTCTTATTGGCCAGTGTGGCTCTATGTGTTTATCTAGGTAACAAATACATCTTCCTGTCAGTCTGTATGTCCACCCGTCTGTTTGTCCATCTGTCACCTGCCCATCTACCCGTCTGTATTCGCACCCTGTGCAGATCTTAATATGTGAATG
The DNA here is from genome assembly GCA_026937815.1 of Etheostoma perlongum. Classification (NCBI taxonomy): domain Eukaryota; kingdom Metazoa; phylum Chordata; class Actinopteri; order Perciformes; family Percidae; genus Etheostoma; species Etheostoma perlongum. The sequence goes on along the minus strand of CM049387.1, from coordinate 26,361,604 downwards.
AGGAGGATTTTTCACCCTACATTTCTTACCGTTCGGCTTTCACACCTCTTACTCTGCCAACCCCCCACTCCCTCTCTTTCCATATCAATTTCTGGCTCTGTCTTTTTTCTTTCACAATCTTTTCACCTCTCTTTCTGCATTCATGTATTTCTCTTCTTTCTTCACTCTTTAATCCTTTCACCCTATCTCCTTTATATTCCCGGCCCTCCTTTCTGTATTCCCATGTGTTTCTGTCTCCTCCTCAATGACAGCTGCCACTCACAGTCATACTGTACATGTGGGTTGCTTTGACAACAACCCACGTGCACAAATATTAAAGACTCACTTGCTTTCCCATGCACATACTTTATGTATTTATTAAAATGATGGTAAACCACATGCCAGTATCTATGCTGCTGCCCCATGTTTTTAAGGCTCTGATTTGGTTGGTTGTCAGATTTCAGACCTATTTCTGCAACATCTCAAAATATGACACCGCTTCAATATATTATATATATATATATATATATATATATATATATATATATATATATATATATATATATATATATATATATATATATATATATATGCTCTTTGCATTCCCCTGTCTTGTGTCTGTTTATGTATGTGTTTGTGTATGTCAGTTTTTGCATGTATTATTTGTAAGCTAAAAACCTAAACAAAATCAGTAGTTTGTGGCGTGTTACGTGCCCAAGTAGTTTGTGTTTTCAGCCTTGTGTTTGGAACATAACACACTGATTCAACAGTTTCCACTGTGTCCCAGATCAGCATGTTATAAAAACACACAGGTTTCCTGATGCAGACAAATGACTTTAGATGTTGGATGACTGCAGTCCTAGGTTTTAGTGAGCACGTCAGCTAATTTTCAACCCAAGCATTTGTAATGGTGTCCCATTTTTTAAATTCATTAGCAAGGAAATGTCCCTATATCCCACTGCCACAGACTGTTAGTGAGGAACATTAGATCATTCTCAGGTAGAGAATTTTAAATTAAGCAGTCACTTTTAAAGTTATTTTTTGACCTTGCTAAATACTTCTTACTCAGACATCATTAAATTACATGTCATTTCATTTAGCTGACGCTTTTATCCAAAGTGACTTGCAATAAGTGCATTCAACCATGAAGGTATTAACTCAGTACCGCAAGAACCACAAGGAAGTACATTAGCTTCAAGTGCAACATTAGTGCAACATTTGTTTTTAACCATCATCTCCTCAGCCAAGGTGCAGTGGACAGAGATGTGTTTTTAGCATTCTTTCAGCTGTTGATGGGGAACCATTTAGGAGCTAGGACAGCAAACAGTGGAAAAAGTATTCAGATCCTTTACTTAGGTAAAAGTACTAATACCACACTGTAAATATACTCTGTTTCAAGTAAAAGTCCTGCATTGAATATGTTAAGAAAAAGGTATGTAACTATCATACTATCATATATACTAAAGTATGTAACGTGCATATCATACATGTAGGTATCCAGACAGAGCTGCAGGGTGAAATCAAGTCACCAGCAGAGTGGGCGGGGTTTACCCAGTCTATATCCGTACCATTAACTACTCATAATTGGCATCAGCCTTGAAAAAACAGTATCTGTCGATCCCTAGTTATAATTTGCATGTAACTGATTCTTATTTGCTTCACTGGCAGTTGTTGTGTTCAAAGACTACAGTTTAATTCTAGGAGATATAGACTATAATTATCAGTTATATAAACTCACAGAGCAAAGAAGAAAGAGGCTGAAAGTTTTGATCTTGAATCAACTTTGGTGTCACAAACATCACAAATCTTTCTAGTCTGCATTAGCTTTAAGTGTGGTATTAAACCGCTAGCTGCTCAACTGGGCAGCAGATGAGAGGCTGGGCAGCTCACAAATATGCCTGTGTGCAAATTATGAATATGCAGTAAGTTGATCCTAACAGCAGAATGCATGCTCAGCAAAGCTTTCTTGGATCCGTAGAACTGTAATGAGTAATGCTCTTCCCCTCTCATCCAATATTTTACCACAGTAATTATTGGAGGTACTGAAGGTATACCAAATCTTCTTTAAATGTTAATCAGGCCAAGCAGTGGGTGCATTTCAAATACTCAGAAGACGCGGCTGTGCTCTTACATTACATTAGCTTCATCTTTCCAATATCAGCCTCTGAGTCAGCTCCCACACACTCCTGCTTCATCATGAGGGCTTTTGTACAGCCCAGAGGTCTGCCCCCTCACAGGGTTTGAACTGGATCCACTCAACAGTGTAACACTTTGTACTGCACCGTTCTCAGGTTGACATCGCAACAGCTACTGTCCCTATTTTACAGCCACTCAAATGTTGTAATCATTGTCTGATACTAGAAAACTAGAACGCACTACAATACATTTTCTAAATTCCACAACAGCTGTTAGTCAGCAAAACATTGGATTACATGCTGAAAACATATCCAAAGAATATGTTTATATTCTACTAATCTGAAGCACTAAATGTGTTTTGAAAGAAACAGTAAGCCTTCCAGAGTTTCCATTTTTGTAAAACTGTATCTGCAAAATATTTGCTGGAAATATATTTCATTGGGTTTTCCTAGAACATCTGCTGAAGCAGAGGAAGCAGAACTAACATTTTCATTGTCATGTTTAGGCAACTTAACACACTTGGTTAAGGTTAAGGTTAGGGTATGTTACGTATGTTTGTCAGCATAATGACTATATCTCCACCATCCAAAATTTCGGAGAAAGATTTGTAGTTTTTGATTATTTCTTTTTTTGCAAATCCCAACAGATACACTGAATACATCAGTAACTGACCTACTGCATGACTCAGAGGTACTGGTTTAACAGAGCTTTAGACACAGACACCTGTTCAATGTACCCTGGGTCATAAACTACTTTCTCACATAGAGATATGAATGATTGATGTCCGCAGGCTTGTCACTGGTGTTACATCAGCAGGAGTACCAACAGGTTAAATACATTCCCATTCTACTGCAGTGCAACCGTCTGTCTCTGCATTTCTCTCTTTCTCTCGGCCAGTTTTGTGGGGTTCCAGTGACCTATTGAATTTCTCTCTCTTTCACTTTAAAACCGCAAGTGTTGCCATTCCTGCGCACAATGTTGGAGGGACAGCAGTTGCAGCATCCTCTGGGGTGCCGACCGTGGCTTGGAGGGCTGGCACATGCTGGATGACTTATTGGAAATTTGGACAGCCATGAGAAAGCACCACACTTTTAGAAATGTTCAGTGCTCTTCTAACACATATACTCGTTTGTGCTCTCCCTTTCTCATGCACACCAACACACACACACACACACACACACAAAAAGAGTGAGATGTTGGATCAAACAGACTCATTTGGCCTTGGTTAGAAAGAGTCCTGTTATCTTGAAACAGCCATTTAGTGTTAATTAATCCTTTTGACTGAAATCTCCCCCTACAACATACTCTCTTTGGTTGTTAGACTTTCATGCTTAAAGTGCTCAGACTACCTCAGATAGCCAAGTTAATGAAAAATACCCAAATCTGATTAGGCCGGCACTGCCTTTTCGCTCTGTAGCTCTCTGGCACACATGCAACGCCAGCTAGTTAATATGCCATTTTGCTTTCATGCTTTCACTAAATGTCCATTTTCTCTTTAGCTTTGCAGCATTGAGCTTTAAACAGACTAAGGCTTTGAGATACTAACCCCACAAACACAAAATACATGTGTTTTTTTACCATTGTTGCTGAGCCAAGCTGATGACATGCACATCCCACAACTGCATCGCAGCGGGGGGGCCGCAGCGCTGCTGTGGTCCTGCTTGGTAGCAGCTGTGATGCTTTCCTGCTGAACATGCTGACTGCTCTTCAAATAGATTTGTCTTTTCTTTGATTTCTTTGATGCTGAAATTGTCAAATTCAGCATCACAGAGTCCGAACAGAGGAGTGCAGGGCCTCCCCGTTGTATATTTTTGGCTTTGTTTCTGTAAATGCAATTCCAGCCTTCAACAAACACAGGCTTTCTTTTGCTGCTTAGCTTTTGTGTTGTGATGGCCAGCTGATAAGCGATAGAAGGACTGTTGTACTCATGATAAAGCTCAATTGCTTGCACTGATAAAAAAAAAAAAAAAAAAAAAAAACTTTTTGTATTTGGCTTTCAATGTCACACAACTTGCACTCATCAAGCCTCAAATACAAATAACATTGCTTCAACAAGGGCTAACACATTGACAGTGTTTCCTTCCTGTGTCTCTTTCAGGCAGAAAAGGCCCTGTAGTGGTTAAAGCTACATTTCAAGAGAGATACTGTTTGAGTTGCCTTGCAAATCACACTTTTGCTTGATAAAAACTCATAAGATCTCCCTCCCCCCTTTTTCTCTCACACATAAACACAACCTTGCATGTTCTTTCAGTCTGGAGTTAATGTGAAGTGACAAAGTAATGATTTCTGAGTGTTCCCATGCTTCAGGAGTCTTGTACAAGTTCACCCAAAGACTTACCGGCTGCAGCTCTGTCAGTCAGACAAAACACAAACACAGTCTTTTGGTTCTTCTGCCTCCCTTGTCCGTCTTTCTTCACTCCTGCTAGAAATCTGGCTAAACACCAGTCAAAGCTGTGTTGTTACACAGCAGAGACAAATTTGTCATTGAAGTAGAAAAAAAAAAACTGGAATGCCTTCCAAATGCGTGGTGAAATTCCTACTGTCAGACAGGAGGTATACATGTTGGGATAACGGCGCACATGTCAGCAGTCTGTCCTGGAAGACGTTTACAGTGTTGTTCACATGAACAAGTGGCAGAAGTAGCTATGTAACACATGAGAAACCAGAGGACTTGTGGGGAAAGGTGTAGACGGAAGATCCGAGGCTCTTCCACAAACAAGCTTTTCTGATGGAGTCTACTGACCCTTCAATCTGCATACATAGCAGTCACAACAATTTTGGAATTTCAATTTTTTAGCATTAAATACTCATTATTAGGGTGCAATTTGTGAAAAAAGCAGAGGGCAGATATGAAAATCCACCGGCCATGCCAAAACACTTATTCATGAACTTCAATATCCAATGGAAAATAATCTCAAAATGAAATAGTACAACGTGGTGTGAACATAAAACACAGCACTTTCAAGCCAGAGAGCGGAGTTTACGTTTACTCATAGTTAGTCATTAGTGTTTTTACCACCATCTTTTCCGTAGTTGGTTCAGTGTCTAAACTTATCATCGCTGCATGACACTAACCTTTTCGGGCTTAACTCTACTACATGGCCTCTGAAAGGACCATCATCTGGTGGTGTCTGTAGCTGCTAAATACAAGCAGCACCTGCTGCTTTGATTTATCGTACTATGGCACTAGGTGCTCACGTTACAGCCCTTTACTTAGTTTGAAATACTTATTATTAGAAGTATATACAGTAATGGTCTATTGGTGATCACTTCGAAGAGGGGGATACATTTCGTCCCCACAGGGGATAAAAATATTTCAGCAGAGAAGTATTGACTGAAAAGGGGGAAGTCTCAAATAACTTATAATTTTATTGCATGAGGATCAGGAGGTTGTGTGTTGGGTCAGATGAAGTGTGTACTGTAGATACACACTCTATATTTTTTGGGGGAACTTAGAGAGTTCTTTCTGGAAAATGTAGGCCTATAGTACTATTGGATCAAAAATAACTCTAAATGTGACTTCAACATGACAGATAGTGAGTGTGTGTGTGTGTGTGTGTGTGTGTGTGTGTGTGTGTGTGTGTGTGTGGGGGGGGGCTTTACTACATTAGTAGAATGCTAATAGCAAAGGTTGAATTTCAAATCTTCCCCCTGAACTCCTTATCTACATGTGACACTTTACGCGTGTGAATTTTATTAATAACATCTGTTGGATTGATGTATCACAGTTACTGTTTTTGTAGCATTCGTCTATTTAATGTAATGTATGTATAATGTATGATGTAGCGTTCATAATAAAATTGGCACTAAATGTTTCGGAAAGGAAATACAGCCTTTTTGATTGACATCTGAGAATATTCTTTTTTTTATTCAAAAAATGAAAGACATCCCTAGCTTTCTGGGGACTGTGTGGGATTCCATCTGAGTTAGTGTTTTTGACATGTTTTATATTCCTTGGGGACTAATTTACCTTACACATAATGACAGCAACACACAATCTGCCTTCACTCCCTCTCTCGATTTCCCCCTACCTCATTCGGTTTCTCTTTCCATGCCTCCCCAAGGACAGGCAAATGGCAGACTAACTGGTAGTGTCATGGGGTGAATGTGTCAACTTCACTGCTTCTTGAAATTGTTCAGCCATGAATGCAAAACTGAGTACAATTAGCCTCCCACCAAAGGGACCCAGTTTAATTGACCCATGAAAGGTTGATGACCCCTTTCAGGGTCCTGATCCTCGGTTTCAGAAACGCTGAAATGCAGGGTGTGTATGTAAAGCTTTAAATGTGGTCTCCCACTGTGGGAGCCAGTCTAATGAAAACATTCCCTGGCCATATTGTGGCCCAACAGAAACAGACTTGCATCTTATTTTAGGTCCTGAACCTTGAAAAAAATGTAGGCAGTGTTTTTCAAAGTCTGACTTGAGACCAAAAGTGGGTCATGGGAAGATTAAAACTGGCCATCAACTTACTCTCTACAGGTTTATGTCAGAACTTATTGGCTATGCTATGTCGCAAGAGTCCTGGGTTAGTACTCTGAGTGTGAGCTAACGTTTTCCATACAAGTCTTCTCAGTGAGTCAGCGTACCACAGTGAGCATGTTGAAGAAATCAATTCATTTCAATTCCGCTTCATTGTCCTCAAGGGGAAATCCTTAAAGCCAAGAGTTAAAGAAAACATCAATACATTTCTAAGAGCACATATGGAATCAGAGGACTGTAGTCTTCATTTATCTAATGTGCAATACACTGTAGTTACTACTTCAATACATCAAATCACCACAAATTCAACAGTAACAAGTCACTGCTTTTTACAATATTTATTTTTAAATGCTTTGTTCTGGGAAATAACTGCTTATTTGAATATTGCTACACAGGTCGTATACCTCAGCAGGAAATACAATGCATGATGCATAACAATATCAAGCCAATTGAAATTGATCTGCTTCTTTTAACAAACACTATAGTACTTGAAGGCCTTTGTTCCATGATAATAGAGGACATATTTGCTACTTGTATAAACAGTGTTGGGAGTAAGTAACATGTTACAAAAGTAACACAATTACAGCAATGTAATTCCTTTTCATTGTAACGCAGCAACATAACGCTTTACTAATCTCATCGTGAGTTACAACCTATTCTAACGCATTTAGTGGTGTTTAAAAAGATACATTTGCGAGATGGATATTATTTTCAGGAGTTATGACGCTACAACATGCGTCCAACCGGTGACGATACATCAGAACAGACAGCAGTGTGTCCGAGCTGCTGACAGATATCAACATGTTGGAGATTAATGTGTAGGCTTGCTACACTTAATATCTTTGTATTTTATGAGCCGTGGAGAGGAAACATGCCTGGAGTGGAATGGCTTCATATGATGACCACAAACGCTTGTCTTTTACTGGGACCATCTACTGTTCAATATGTTGCAGTCTACACACAAGAAAGTAAGCAGACAGACGTGTTTTGCATCTCACCTTCATCTCAATAAGCTAGCAAGAGAACACAACAGAAAACTTCCATGTAGGCTGCTTCAAAATAAAAGCACTTCCTGTGACGGTTCGCAGTAAAACTAAATCACTGTTAATGAAATAAGGTTGTGTACCTTTTCACATACGAGCTGTAAATCAAGTACTGTAAATGATGTGAATAGTGAGTTTGAATCACACTATAATTTACCATTTCCTTCAGACTACTTTTAGTTTTAAAGTAAACAACATGAATCTCTTATTCAAGTGCTTTAAACAAACATTTTACTACAATGCCGTACTTCAATAAAACTCTAAGGTACTTTTAATTGATTATTTTCATTTACTCCTACTGTATGTTTTACTTTGCATATTTATATACATTTAAAAAATATTATGTATGATTTATCAAAGTGGATAAATAGGAGACTTTATTGATCCGGTGGTGGGTATTAACACGCTAGCTGCCGAGACAAACGTCCGCTGTTATTTGAAAGTAACGCAAAAGTCGTGTAACACATTACAATTCAGAGACAGTAACATTATAATATAACTTATTACTCTCAAGTGACAGTAACTAGTAATCTATAATGTATTACATTTTGGAAGTTAATAACACGGGATAACACAACAATAAAGTGAGAACCTTCGACAGGGGTGTGTATAATGTCTTTCATAACAGCATTGTACAACTGTTGCTTGGCTTTACAGTACCAACATTGATGTGCCACTGAAGAACAACAGGTTTTAGACCACGACTTTACCACAAGCAGAAAAACAAATAACATGATTAGCTGGTATAAACTGGGCTCTCCATGGCAACTTTATCAAGTCTGAAAATAGAACACAAAGCAGGAGGAGGTCAACACTTTGAGGCTTTACTCAAGAAATGAAAGATAGGGATTAGGTTTGGTAGCCACCAGCAAATGTGGTGCATTGTATATCTTCTTAAGGGCACAAACACCATACATCATACACTGGTTGGTCGATCCCACACAGCTTTTAATGCATCTGTGTGTCTGTGTGCATGTGTATGTGTGTGTCCTTGGTGAAATGCTGTCGCAAATCATAGGAAGTGGTGGAAAGGACCAATATGGGGGTCTAAATGTGGCACTCAGGCACATATGGAGCCTATTATCTAGTTTCTTTCTGCAGCTCAGGGTCCAGTGTCAGCCTATCTGTCTCTGTCTCGCTGTCAGTTCACCTCACTTTATGATAATTGGGGTGATTATGATGTGTGGATGTGAGGGAGATGTGTCAAGATTTTCTGGATGAATGGCGTCAGATTGTTTTGTACGGCCAAAAGCAGACAAATAAAACTCACAAGTCTTAAGTATCAAAACTGAAATAACAGGCTACATTTTGTCAAGACAGTTTTCCTAAATGAACTTGTTTGATTCTGGGGGAAAACTCACATTAGAGATTCATTGACTAAATTGAACAGACCTTATTGCTCTGTTTTTTCTTCCTTTAGGGCCATGGAGGTTTGATTTGGACAGAAAAAGTGTAATTTGATAATGCTTTTCTCCTTTGATACATTTTCCTCCTCGTCACATTGGGGATTTAGGGGGATACTTCTCTCCTTTTCTTTCATTTGTGCTCTTTTTCTTCTTTTTGCAAATTTCTTGTCTGTTGCTCCTCATTTTCCTCAGCCCAACCGTTAGTATAATTTCAGAGACCAAGATTTTTTTCCTCCAAGCCACAATCGTTCTCATCCTCCCTTTTCTAAGACCCTTCTTCCCCAGAACTTAAATTTACTCCTGTTCTCCCCCTTTCTTTCCCCTTTCCTTCTCCGTGAGGACCTTGGACAGTGATGCCGGGTGTATTTAAGGAGGAAGCTGAGGATTTTCCACAAAGCTTCAATCTTGGTCTTTTACAGAGCTGCACCACATGAACACACACACCAGGCTGCCAAGGCTTCATAATGACTTAAAATGTCCAGAGGAAGGGGGAGTAGTGGGGCTGTAAGAGGGGAAGTAAAATAAGTGGCTGTGAGCAAAAAAGTGGACTGACAGCATTGTAAGGGAGGAGGTAAAAGAGGTCATACTCTTTGTCCTTTGTTAGAAATGAATTAAGTAAGTATTAATTTAAGTAATTATTAACTATTGACCTGATTGTAATCTGCACATTTTGATGTCATTTTGTGTTTTTTTTTTTTTTTTTTTACTATGGCATCGGTACATCAATATTCCAAGATAATAAAGCGCTTTTGTATTGAGAGAAATGGAAAAGAGATATAATGTATGTTGAGAAAGGATGGAGGGTGAAAAGAATAGGAAAGAAGAAAAAAAGGTTAAAAGAAGGTGAAAGAGAAAAAAAAGTGGGGGAAAGAGACTCATGAGAAAGAAAGTCTCCCATTTCCTCAGGCTGATCCAGCTGAGCCTAAAACCACACTGCCACGTGGACATCCCAACCTTCCCCTATGTGTATGTGCATGAGACCTGCATTTCTAGTGTGTCAAAGTGCAGTGTGTGTGTGTTTGTGTGTGTTAACAATGTGGGGGCCATTTCTAGTTTGAGTTTAATGAGTGTTTTTGTCTGTTTGCACATGTTGCACTCTCAACTGTGTTTATACATGTGTGAAGTGTAACGTCATGGGAATGTGTATGTGTGTGTGTGTGTGTGTGTGTGTGTGAGCGAGCGAGCAAGCGAGAAATTCCCTTAAAAATGTTGTCTGGCAGGTGTGCAGTGATTGTGTGTCAGTGTGCGATACATTGTGTGCATGTGGTTCATAACTTAATATGTGATAGGACAATGTGTGTATGTGTTTTCATTATTATTTTCTGGCTAGTCCACACAGTATTCCGGGATGGAAGAAAAACTTGAGCAGGTTATTTAACATTTCTTTAAACCAATCGTCATGGGAGGTGCTAAGGGCTTTACGGAGCCCAGGTGCCGCTGCAAAATAGTCTCAGGAAGGAACTTGTTTTGGTGGAACATGTGTACGTTCAAAGGTTGTTTTAGTCGTGCAACAGAAAACTCAGATTGGACAGATAGTCTAGCTAGCTGTCTGGATTTACTCTGCAGAGATCTGAGAACCAGGTAACCATAGTCCTCAGATTGGACAGATAGTCTAGCTAGCTGTCTGGATTTACCCTGCAGAGATCTGAGGAGCAGGTAACCATAGTCCTCACAAATCTGTCTCAGTGCTTCTCATCTGTCTCCCATTTTATCAATCTTCTCTCTGTATGGAAATATGGCATCTAATCTAGCATGAAGAAGGGAATTAATGCAGATTTATTTTTCTCTGTCTCTGTATCAATCTTATTGATGTAGAAATACAACCTTCCTGTCCATAGGCTTGATCTGTGTTTCATTTTTTTGTTTCTACTTAGTGATGTATCAAAACAAAAGAAATTATAGCACAAAAGAAATGTTATCACCTCACATCAGTGATGATTCTGTGTGGAGTTTGCATGTTCTCCCTAAATTGCCCAAAGTTATGAATGTGTGTGCTGCAGAGGGATGATCTGTATGGAGAGGTTTATTGCTTTTGGCCAGTGCATGCTGGGATTGATTTTTGGGACATTGTGAACCCCTGCACAAGTAACTAGGTGTAGAAATGGATGGATGCATAGAGACCATTTTGAGCATTACATACATATCTCCGCCCGTAGAGACCAATGTAGATCCAAAGAGGATTTATCACAAATAGATATTGTTGCTGTTCAGCAGTAAATTGTTAATTGTTGCTACATAAAACAATCATTGTTTTGTAATTGTCTGTCTTGTATGTTATCTAGACCTCTTCTCCAACAATGCATACTTAAATTCTACACCAAATTTGGCATGTCTGTCTCCAGAGTCTGTTTCAGTCAGTTTTAATCTCCTTCACCCTCATGTTGGATTAAATGTAATTCTGTGTTTCTTTCTCCCCATCTCTATCTTCATAATTCATATCAACATTTGTTGCGCACCAAACTATCCCTGTAATTGCACCATCTAATCTTCGATCGTCCACTTTCTGATTGTCTGTTAAAAAATCTTTTCAGCAGACCATCAAAGCTGAGGTTTTGAGTAAAAAAAAAAACATTCACAGGCTGATCATCAAAGAGTGGAAATTCACACATATTTTTGGCCAATGAAAACAACTTCATGAGTCAAAGGTTTTCATCAAAACTAACATACCTTCACCAGAGATAAGGGGTTGGTGTTATGGGGCTAAACTGGCATGAACTGAAATACACCAGCAAAGAAACACTAAAAGCACAGAGTAACTGCATTACTGATGTGGGGATGTAATAAATATTCCACTAATGCAAATGGAACTAAACCAATATGACAGCAAAATAAAACATTTAATGTGGAGATACGTAGGTTACAAAAGATTGGCAAAAGATTGGCAAAATAAAGAAATGGAGGGATGAATGTGACATCCACCTTGTATTTCAAGGGGCGTAAGAATTTAGGAACTCAAAAAAACTCCAGGCATGAAAAGTGAAGCAGCCAGCATGGGGCGATTCAAAAGGCTCCAAAAAGAAGTCTGATTGTACAGAAGTCTTTGAGAAAATAACCTTCCGTTTTCTCACTTGATTTACTACCTCAGTAAAGATTATCCCAATGAGTTTATGGTCTCAATCGCTAGTTTCAAATCTTTTTTACTACAGCATTATGTTCATTTCGTAAATTACGGTCCCATTTTGAGTTAACTAGACAATGAAGTAGTATAGTATATCTCCTTCCCAGCTCCACCTTCTCACCCAAATATGGTCACTTTAGCCCCAAAATAACAAGAACTCAAGGCAGTCCATAATGTCATGGTTGGTACATCCACTTCTTTTATGCAGTCTATGCAACAGACAATAAACAAACTCACAATTCACTGCGGCTGTTCACATGGTCCATTTTAACCACAATGGCCTTCTTTTTGCTTTTATGACAAATAATGACAAATATCTTGGCTAAAACCTGTGTGTGTGTGTGTGTGTGTGTGTGTGTCTGACTTGTTTGTTATCTTGTTTGTGTGTCTCTGTGTGGTTGTCGTCCTTCCTCTGATCAGTCCCTATGCGTCTCCCTCAATCTCTACCAGCGTCACTCTGTTCCATTTAGAAACAGTCAGACAGCGAGTCAGTCACCTTGCCGTCTGGCTGTTTACAGGCAGAAAGGTCAGGGCAAATTGAGCAGAAGTCAGCCCTTGAGGGATAGAGAGACGGCTGGTGAGACTGGTAAAAGCGAACAAGGGACAAGAGAGAGCCTGTCTGGGAGAAAATGGGTAAAAAAAGAACTCTTGAATCTCCAATGTGTCACCTTTTGAGCTATTGATTGTGAGCTCAGCCTGTTTACACTTTGGATCTCGGTAACTTGCCCTATGTATTTGGACCTTTTTTTTCTAGTGGGCTTCTACATGACAAGAACACTAACTAGTATTTCTAGAACTAGGATGCTACATTCCTTCATTTTAAAGCCTATGTAATTGTTGAATTAGTGTTGAGATCAACTGGAAGGCTCTATTTTCCGGCAGTAGCAGTGATTCTTAAAATCAAAACCATACTTCCTATAAAGCTTTCTGTTGCCAAAACAAGATGTTGCTACTCATGCCTCTCCCCTTCCCTGGCCTTGCTCTCTATCAGTTTATCTAGTCTTTGGGGGTGTTGGAGAAAGATGGAAAAAATCTTCAATTTGACTTTTGATTTACTGATTTTCTCTGTGCATAATAGCAACATTTTAGTGTGTCCAGAAATGAGGAAGAAGGGCAATCTCTTCTCCCTTTTTCTGTGCCATAATGTTTTATGGCTTTATTTTACAGATTGCCCACATTTTCCTGGTACAACATACATGAACTACAGTGTACTTACCATCATAAGTGTCTGTCTGTGTGTGAGTATATGTGTGTGTTCACCACGATGCAATACCAGGCATAGAAAGATAAAACAAATGTTATTTTCAATCAGTCCACCTCAGCAAGCAGCAGTCAAACATACAGGAGGGGACCCCTGATGCGTAAAAAGGACATTTTCAATGTTTGTGTGTGTGTGTGTGTGTAAAATAAAACCAGCAGCCCAGCAGCCAGGTGTCTTGCAGAGTAAAGGAGTGTGGAGGAGAGGGAGAGATGGATTGGGTTTAGGGTTAGGGGGGGGATGTCGATGTACTGCAGCAAAAGCACTCTGCAGTATCTGCGCGCACGCACACATCAGCATGCAGCTGGGCATTCGTTGAAAATGGCAAGTACATATAGTACATATACAAGTTCTAACTCATAAAGAATATGCTTGCTGCTGTAAGTGTACATGGAGATCTGCTACCAAAGTTCAGATTTACTATCCATTAATAGATTTGTTGAACAGATAAACTTATTCAACTCAGGAAAATGTTTGGTGCTGCTGGTGTGGAAGTGCCACAGGCTTGGAGAGTATAAGATATTGTTGATAAACCCTCTAAACTACATCAAAACATATTTGAAATGTCAATCTTTTATATGGGAAGTGTATGAGGAACGACAGGCTAATGAAAACAGTCTGGCAACAATAACTACTCGGTAGTCACATTAGCTAGCGTGTTAGCTAAAGTTACTGGCATGTCCCTGTCCCAAACCGGCAAAATAACACACATATTTGGTTTCTTGAGAAAAATAAAACACTATGGAGACAGAAGAATGGCCATATCAGAGTGCAGAGTTGAAACAAGACTGTAACACCAGCTAATAAGATACGTAGATAACTTAGCTTGTTAGGTAGCTAACTTTAGCCAGACAGCTTTACCCTGTTAGCTTTAATGATAACAGGCTATGTAGGTTGAACAGACTGAGCTGGAGCTGGATGTAAACTTCAGGCTACATTAAATTCGTTTTAAATTTCATAGATTCTCTCAACAAGACTGACTTACAGGGAGTGTGAAAGTAGAATAAGTTTTAATTTCTGAATGATGAACATCACATTGAATCAAATAAGTAGCACCCATGTCTTTTAAAATATTTAATAGAACTTTCATTATCTAAACAGCCAAATGCGTTTCTCAACTCCTCCGTCTCTTTCTTTTATCCAACTCTTATTACTATCTTCAGTATAGCAGGAGTTTTGTGTTGGCATTCTCTCTCTCTCTCTGTCTGTGTTGTCTTTGTCTCTTTGCTCTAAGTTTTCAGTCTAATTCCACTTCCTCTCTCCTTTGCCATGTTCCTTCTAGGCGAATCAGACAGCAGGCATCTGTCAGAGCAAGTTAGGAGCAAGGGTAAAGCTTTAAGTATCTGCTACACACACACACACACACACACACACACACACACACACACGGATCTATACATACAAACGTATAAACATACATACAGTATATACACAGTATATATACAGTATATACACATACATATAGTACATATATCAAGGCATTATGTTTTTTTCTTCCACATTCCTTGTATATTTTGTCTTTTCATCATGACTGATCTCATGTCATAGAAGATGCAAAATCAATACAAGGAGAACCCATTAAGGTGTCATCTTTTACTGTAAGGTGAGAGGAAAAGATTGGCAGGAAAAAACGAGATGTTGGACAAAACAGATCCATTCCTATAAGCCACTGATTTTTTTACGGTTAATGAAGCAAATACAAACATCTAATTGGTCTTTTTGTCAGATATGTCAAATGTATCTTTTGGCAGTTAAAACATATGTAACATTTTGGTTAAAATTAGATTTTAAAAAGTTGTATTGTGTAAAAAACCAAAGATATTGGTACCTATGGGGAAACCTTTATCAACCTCTCCACATGCAGCCACCAGCTAACGCACTGCCATGGGAAATATACAGTGGAGAGGAAGAACATGGAAAAATGAAATGAAAAGGCTCCAGCCACTGACAACACCTGGTGCCTGTACTGTAAAGAGCTGCTGGCAAAATTACTCAAAAGAAAGACAAAAACAGACTCTTTATTTAGATCCACCCATTTTCTCCCCTATTTGTCAAAAAGGAGGCTAAAGCAGACGTGAAGTCTCGCACTGTTGCTCGCTCTGGAGGAAACTACTAGAACTGTTGGGTCCTTGTAAAGAAATAAAGTGTGGTCCAGACCTACTCTATCTGTAAAGTGTCTCGAGATAACTCTTGTTATGAATTGATACTATTTTTCAATAAAATTGAATTGAATTGAAGTCCACACACGTTATTTGAAGCATTAATTTATACTGATACACTGCCAGCAAGGACAGATGATAATAAACCTTGCCAAAGTAAGAAAAGATCAAGAAGTGGAAGACGGACAGAGAAGGCAAAAAATAATTGACGGTATCTTTTTCTGGCCACCAGTTTCAATGGCGGCAAATAAGTAACGACATCATCATCACAATAGATTGGGGATTTTTTACTCTACATTACAGAATAGTATATTATTGCTAAAGGGAATTTCCAATAATAAACAAAGTGTATTAATGAGCAACACGTTCCCATCTTGTAAAATACGGACACTATACGGTCAAGTGCCTTTGATGTTGTAATTGATGCTAAAGTCTCCTTTAACGTCATGTAACATACGCGTGGTCAGGACTATTGGAGTACCTTTTGACGCTGTTAGGTTTAGGAAATGCTTGTGGGTGGGCTGACGGTTCAGTGACTCACGGGAATGGGACAGTTGGGTTTAGGAAAAGGTCGTGGATGGGCTTACGGTTCTGTGACACGCAGGAATAAGGGGTTAAAGAAGAAAGAGGCTTTCCTGAAACGCGGAAAAAACGGGACGCACATGGGATACGAACCTCGCTCTCCTGGGTGAAAGTCCTGTGTTTGACCCATTGTTTATCTCATCAGCAGGTGGCACCTTGTATGGCAGCCTCGGCCATAGTGTGTAAATAGTGAATGGTTCCTGTTCCTGTACAATGTAGACGCTCTTTGAGTAGTTAAGACTAGAAAAGAGCTTTATGAAAACAGTCCATTTCCATTTTACTAAGTATGTGCAGACAGTGCTTTTCCATATGCAAATCTTCACAAGTACATATATAGTATATAGTCTAAATGCATATTTTAGCCACAAGAAATATTTGTGCTTTTTCAAATGACATTGTTGTGCATCCACATCATTATGTTGTCTGACTGATAATATGCTATCAGTCTGATGTCTGTACGATTGTCCTATTTCATTAACCTTTATTTAGTCTACATCTGCATTTCACAAACTGCCTGTGAGGTGGTTTTCATCTATTTTCAATAGCCAATAAACATCTTTTTTTGTATTGTAAATATCCTCTTACTTTTCAAAGGATGAACCTCTCATTTGACAAAACTCTAATGTTGCTGTTATTATTTAAGTACTAGTACGATTTTTTTTTAGTGTACTGTGGGGCCATAAAAATTAGTGAAATATCCTACATTTCAGTCAGGAGCTGTGTGATGCAAGCTGGACTTGATCCTATTATTTCCTTAAGTTCTTATGTTTATTATCTGTCTTTGTGCAGTTGGCTAAGTCGTTTGCTGTATATCCTGACTTGAATTGGCGGTACTATAGTCCAGACGTATTCCTCAAAACACAAGAACAGATTTTTCCATTTGTGCCAAGCAGGGCTTACCAGGGCCAGGATGAAACCAACATAACATATTAACATAAGATTAACGAGACAAAAAGCCCATTTCCTTAAGCAAAATCCCTTTGAAAGAATCCTGGATATAAGATTAGTTTAACCAAATTGTAGTGACAAAGATATTGTAATGGATATTACATGTTGATCTCATTTGGTCTAGGTCCTAAAGATGGCTCTTTTACTTATTTTCTAACTTATTTAAATATTTACTGTATTTCCCTCACTGTCGGACACTATTCTAAGGCTGTGGAAAAAGAGAGAGACATACAGTATGGCAGTAATTTTCACAGCAAACTGACAGGAATGCCACAACTTCAGCAGCGGGGCATGAAATTACCTACTTTATCATATCCTGGGGATAATTATTTTTGTTATATGGGTTTCTCTACATTTGCAGAAAGGTCACTCTGTTGGTGTGAATCTGAGTCGAGTGTAGCAGCAGCTGCAGCCTATCTTTTTTTGAATTATTTTTAGGTAAGAGTCGTCTTTCTGGCTCGCTATTTTAATCTGAGGGTATTAGCACTGCTTAGTTTGTTATTGTTTTGTTAGGCAGTGTGTGTCACTATCACTGTGAAATGTGTGAGTGGCTGTGAAGGGAGGGTCCAGCCTGTGCACTCATGTGCTGTGCATGTTGATGTGTGTCATACTCATATGGCCATTAGTTATTTTTATCTAAACACCACCAGAGGTAGTGACACCTGCACTGAGCGGAAGCCTGGAGACACATAATGGCTCAATTTTATTCACACTGCAGGATTTATGCCAGATGTGGCCCCAATTATCACAGGAACAGAAGACAGCCTGTTTAGCGTTCATCTGTCTGCCTGCCTGTAGCCCTTTACCTTTAACATTCAGATGTAAACCTACATCTTAATTTCTTCTGTTTGGTCTCTTCATGACAAAAAATATGCCAAAAAAGGGGCTTATTTGTTGCTTGACAGAGCCAAATGGGTGACACCTGCCAAAAATACTGGGCCACACTTTTGTTAACTGTAGAAACTCTCTGCTTCGTTGACTCATTTCATATGGTATAAATTTGGGGCAAGGTGTCACATGAATAATCAGGGTGCAATTTGTGAAAAAAGAAGGGGGGGGGGGGGGGTATTTTTTGATCAGAACAAAACAAAACATGCAAGTAATAAATCCCCCTTGCAATACCATAGATATAGTGCCAAACACATATGCACTTCAATATTCAAAGGTAAATACAGCGCTTTCAAGCAGGAGAGCAGAATTCACTTCACAGCCAAAACAAAATACTTTTACCCAGGAAACACTCTTCGTTCCTCGGGAATGTCTCAATCCAAACCACTTTTTCCTGAACTTAACTGATCATTTTGATGCATGAACTTAACTGTTATCTGTTATGTTATCTGTTACTGTTATGTAACTGCTAACGTTTTCTGGCTAAATTCCTACTACATGGCCCCTGAAAGGACCGTCATCTGGCTGTGCCTGTACCCGGCTCACATATGTCTTTTCCACCAAGGCTAACCAGGTGCTGGTTCTGGGCTGGTGCTATAGCCAGTTTGGTGCTGGTTCTACTCGCCAATTATCTAAGAACCAGCTCGATTTTCCATAGCCTGAGAGCCAGAGCAGGGCTACGTTACGTCACTGCAAGTAGCTCCGTTGTCATAGCAACGCGTCATGACAATCAACAATAATCATCCCGATACTTTTGCTCCTGGCTTTACAAATTCACACTGGAATTCAAAGACGGGCCTTGACAGCTATTTGTGACCGCTATGGACCGAGGACACGTCCAAGAAGAAAGGGAATTATCTCGCAGGATTTAACGTTTATTATTATCTTTTGCTAGCTTGCGAAGGCAACATCAGTAGCGTCAAGCAAAACACCGTTAGGGTGAACAGACGTCCCGGTTTGACCGGGGGCGGTCCCAAATTTCCCGACAAAAAGCCTACCGGGACCCGCTCCCAGCACCTGACGTAACCGGTTCTTATCTCTAGACCAGCGCTGAGTTGGTGCTGAGTTGGAACCCGTTTTCTTGGCCCAGAGCCAGGTTTATTTGTGTGGAAAATCAAAGAACCGGTTCAATATTTGGCACTGACTCCCCGAACCAGCACCAGAACTGCCTTGGTGGAAAAGACATAACAGTCACCTTTTGGGGGCTAAACAACTGCTGCAACTAGCTGGCGTCCCGGAGCTCTGTAGCTGCTAAATACAACCAACAACTGCTGCTCTGATTTTATCGATATATGGCATGTGCTCACGTTACAGCGCTTCACTTAGTTTCTTCTTTAACTTCAATTTTAGGTATATAATGGTCTATTGGTGAATAGCATTGATCATCCCCACTGGGGATAAAAAGATTTTCAGCAGAGGCAGGGATAGATAGACCAGGAAGTAGCTCCAGTATTGGTTTTAATCAAGTTCCATTCTTGACACTTTTTTTTTTTTTTTTTTTCTTTCTTTCGGTTCCAGATGCAGCTTTGATTTATGTTTGGTTTTTTACAACCCTGTTGTAAACAAAGTCTGGGGTGACTTACAGTACTTTGTGAAATGTGTAAAGGGATCATGTCTCTTTGTGTATGTATAAAGCAAACACATCCACAACATAGAGAGCATTGCTGAATCCTGACAGGATGCAGAGTGAACATTATCAGAGGCTTATAATGAAAATAACTCATATATCCTTCAGCTACATGGGAGCTTTTAAAGCCAGGTGCAAATGTGATCATAAATGATTTGATTATGCAGACACATCTTAATGGGCCTTTTATCTACATTTGAAATATAACTGCCAAGTTAACTGTTAATTGTTCCTTACGGATTTTAAGGAAGCATGTCTGCTATCAAAACGTGGTGCACCTGCAGTGGTTTTTATAATTCAAGTTATAAAAAATGACTGGAACAAACTGTCATCTTTTATGAAACATTTTACTGATCCCAATCCAAACACAACGTATCGGTGCTCTCTATCTACAGTTGGACTTTTACACCCGCTATTACTGGTGGCTCTCCAATCTCTGCAGCTGCAAACTGCAGATTAGAGCCATTCATTTGTCCCTCGTTACCCCGACAGCTATTTCCATGACAACTAGGCTCCAGAAGATGGGAGTCAAAGGTCATTTGAAGCAATGACCTTAGCGGCCTTGTTGAAATACAGCAATTAAATGTAATGAAGGCAGCCAGCATTCATTACTCCAGTCAATAGAGGGATCGATAGTGTGATTGATAGGAACTACTGTATGTATTGTTGAGGCTCAGATTAGAAAGCCATAAAAGGTGACTGCAACTGGCCGTCAGCATTAGAACACAGCACAGGACTGGGGCCTTACTGCAGCTGTATGTCCTCACGCCAGATTGGCACCAACAGCTTTACCAGCTTTGGATGAAAAATGTTCAACTGCTCAATCGTCAGACTACTGACACCACAAAGACATGCCTTTATTTATACCGCAAGGTAAAATTCAATTCAATTTAATGTATAGTGTCAATTCACAGGACACTTTACAAATAGAGTTGGTCTAGACCACACATTGTAATTTACAAAGACCTCAACAATTTCCCACAAGCAAGCATTTGGTGTGACAGTGGAAATTCCCATTTTCACTCCGTTGGTACAGTTTTCTACACTCAGGCCTGAAATACACACACATGCTCAGGACCGATACATGCACTAATGGAGCGATGTTAGAGTGAGGTGGGCTGCACATGGATGAGCACCCCAAGCAGTTGGTGATTCAGTGCCTTGCTCAAGGGCAGTCAACTGACACCTCTCCAGCAACCAGTCCACACTCCGTACTTTGGTCCACACGGGGACTTGAACTTGCGACTCTCCGGTTCCCGAATCAACTCCTGAGCTACTGTCACCCCCACAAGCCAGCAATCTTTTTACATCATTTGACACCGCCAAAACGATTAAGGGTAAGTGCAGTATTGACAAAATAACAGAAACACCAGTATAGTGTAATGTGAATTTGGTAAAGGTCATAAAGCTCAGATTAGATGAGATGAGAATTCAGTATTGAAGCGTTAAGAAATTCCCTGTGTCTTTTATTTAATGATGGTGAATGGCCAACGTGTGGGTGTTCTTCTTTGCTCTGATGCAGTTCAAGTGCAGTGTCATTCATTTTGAGGCTGTTCCCTTCCACGTATTCAACAAAAACCAGGCTGCGACTTTCACTTCTTATAAGCACCTTTCAAACATGCATGTCGGTAAGGGCCAACGGCGAAATAGTCGGACAAATTCAAGGTACGGCAAAAGACCAAATTAACATCCAGCTTTGTGACCGCGGTGTAATTTGCATAGTGTCATGTCTGCTGCACGCTCTACCCAGTGCCACCCCTCGCCTAAACCACACAGAATTTCCATTAAGTGAGAACGCGTGTGAGACGGACAATCTCCTGTTATACATGTGAAAAGGAAAATCAAACTATGTCTGGACCTGATTCCTGGGACATTGTCCAGAGATCATACGTGAAAACAGCTATACTCACTTGCATCAACATCCAATATAGCACCCAGGTCAAAGACATGGATGTGAAATAAAAAATCTATATTGGAAACATGTCAATTTATGCACCTCATTTGTCAAAATCGGCTCCTCTTTTTCCTCACTTGCATGTTTTTATCACGCCTTTCCCCTTACGATTTCAGAAATGTATGTGATTAAAGAGAAATCAAGGAAGCACTTATATTACAAGTTGTTTCTATTATTTCGTCCACTCCCAGTAGCTCACATGGTGTTGCAGCTTCTGCCCTGTACAGTAAGCCTGCAGTGGAACAAATGAGGCCTGTAATGCGTGTGCAGTATTACACAAGGCTGGTAATAAATACACTCTGTCTTATAGTTATTTTTGCCCAGAGCCTGAGTTTTGAAGTGTGTATGGAGTTACATGAGGCTGGTAATAAATAGACTTTGGAGATAAGACAACTAAGATTTCTCCTCCTCTTCCTCCACCAGTGATGGAGATGGAGCGAGAAGCATGGTAAAGTGATTAGGTTTTATTA
The DNA here is from genome assembly GCA_026937815.1 of Etheostoma perlongum. Lineage (NCBI taxonomy): Eukaryota > Metazoa > Chordata > Actinopteri > Perciformes > Percidae > Etheostoma > Etheostoma perlongum. Next base: position 26,339,556 of record CM049387.1, on the reverse strand, counting down.
TTTTCTCCAGACTCTGGGCTTCTGGTTGATTAAATTAAAGTGTGTAGCGGCTTGTCTGAACATAGAAGAGGTCAAAACGAAAACAGAACGGAATCGCTCCAGGGGAACGAGGCAGGATGAATGCAATATGATAGATAATATGGGTTTGTGACGAGTGGGTGAATGAACTCACAGAGAGACAGAAATGAGTGTGTCTTGGAAATCTGTATCTTGGAGAGTGGCTGAATGTAGTGAGATAGATAGGCGCGATATGCTCTGGGAAGGAAACGATCCAACGTTTGTCAGGTTAACGGACGGGAGTTACAGTGCCTTGCGAAAGTATTCGGCCCCCTTGAACTTTTCAACCTTTTGACACATTTCAGGCTTCAAACATAAAGATATAAAAAATTTATTTTTTGTGAGGAATCACCAACAAGTGGGACACAATTGTGAAGTGGAACGAAATCTATTGGATATTTTAAACTTTTTTAGCAAATAAAAAACTGAAAAGTGGTGCGTGCAAAATTATTGGGCCCCCTTGTGTTAATACTTTGTAGAGCCACCTTTTGCTGCGATTACAGCTGCAAGTCGCTTGGGGTATGTCTCTATCAGTTTTGCACATCGAGAGACTGACATTCTTGCCCATTCTTCCTTGCAAAACAGCTCAAGCTCAGTGAGGTTGGATGGAGAGCGTTTGTGAACAGCAGTTTTCAGCTCTTTCCACAGATTCTCGATTGGATTCAGGTCTGGACTTTGACTTGGCCATTCTAACACCTGGATACTTTCATTCCTTTCTCAAAAAGCCAAAAAGAAAAGAAAACCTTCTAAGATAAGCTCCTTTTGTCCAACCTAATGTCTGACATTAAATTGAAACTACTGTTTTTCTCAACCTGGACCCCATTTACCAATGCATTTGTGTCTAATAGACTGATTTATTATATAATAAAAATGTATTTATGTTATAAAAATATGTGAAATTGGTTAAGTATGTTGAAGTCCCCACTCCAAAATAAAAGGAGTTTTCAAAATGTATACAATATACTGTAGATTATAGATTGCATCACAATTTCAGCATCTGGGGAATGTTGTTTTCAACTTTGTAGAAATCATTTACCGAGAGGTTTTACTAGAAATTTGAAAATATTTTGTCGTTCCTCATTATATTATATATTCTATTCTATTCAGAACTTAGGACTGTGCTTCTAAATGGGATTTTAAGAGTTCAACCTTTATAAAACAAATTAAATAAACCAAAAACCAAAAAAATATATATACATGGAATACTCTAGAGAGCAGACATGCTCTATTACATGCATCTGGATGGTTGAGGTTCATCCAACTTGGGATAATGATGTAGGCTTCTACATCAGGAGTCAGGCTTATTAAGACATACTTATATCATGGGGGGACCCTGTCAAGGTAAGGGTTTTCTCTCGCCCGGGGACCGAGGCTCCATTAAATACACCACTACTCATGTCATGTGGGAATTTAACCTAAGTAAATGTCATCCCTCACCCAGAGACACGGGCTGATTAAAACATTGTACCAATAGCTCGCCTGTGACCAATTTTATCCTCTTAATAAACAGTCTGAAGGAGACAGTGCTGCATAACTCACTTTTTAAAAAATTGGAGAAAATAAGTTTCTGTTTTTTCTCGGAGTACCTAGCTGTAAAAGGCATTATCATGAAATCCTAAAGATTGATATTTCACTTATTCAAATTATGCCAAATGTCCATTGTCTTTTGTGCAAGTAATCATTTCCAACCTCTCATTAGGGAATGTTGTACATTTGGAGAAAATGACTCAATATTAACAAATTGAGCGATAACTAGATTACATACACACACTGTCTCAGCAAGCAAACAGAAACCCAGCAGTGTAATAATCAACTCCCCAAAACAATAAGCTGTTAAGTTAACCTGAGCAGCTCACAGCGCGAATCACTACGAAGCCAATAAGAAGAATATCAGCGTTACAACAGACAGAAAGTTTCAGCAATCTTTCTGGTGTTGTTTTAATCAGATGTTTTATTAGAGTTTTCCCAATGTAAAAGAAATCCTCTGATATATGTCTGTCTTTGTTTGACTTTTTCTAAGGAGGGGAAACTCAGAGTAACACTGAACAGGGAAAGTTATTGAGAGTCTCCTTCGACAATGCTAACTGGATGTGACTGAGGCCTCGGGGCGTGTTTAAAAAAGACTTGGTCAGGGTGGCTCTGTGTAGTCTGGAGGTTTAACTCGTTTAGTGCATCTTGGGTGGCACCACGTAGCTGATCAGCATCAGCTGAAAAAGCAGGTCCCTGTCCTCGTCCAAGTCAATTATGCAGTTTATTAACATTGTAATGTAGAGCAAGTGGAAATGACTCCAGAAAACTCAAATCTTCAGCACCACCTCACCTTGGTCCAGCTGCTTCGGTTCTACATATTGACGACATGTTGGTGACAATAAACATCACACAAATCACATCTCACTCAGTGTATCCACTCATATTTACAGTAAATAGGCCTTTCCATTGCATGCTATACTGGAATAGAAATCAATCTGAAAGAAGTTTAGGAAAGAAAGAGGACAGCTGCACATCGTACATGTGACATGAGAGAGACAGAGAAAGAGAGACAAATATAAAGAGGGAATTAGAGAAGACTGTTGAAAAGAGTGGCTTCCTTTCTTTCTATAAAGGGACATTCCCTCACTTTTCACACAGAGCGGAAATGACTCACCCTCCAATCTGGGCCATGTCATTCACACTGAAGCCCACCCTCCTACTGCCTGTGTCTGAGTGTGTATTAGCATGTGTGCTTTTTTACAGTGTGTGTTATGAGTTGGTTTTGGTTTACTTCCAGCTACCTCAGAGTACTGCTGCTCACATACCATAGCTATGACATGTTATACCACAGCACATGCGTGTACACACACACACACACACACTGATGCTTCTCCTCTCTTGCTCCTAGATGCGCACAGACAGACAGACAGACAGACAGACAGACAGACAGACAGACAGACAGACAGACAGACAGACAGACAGACAGACAGACAGACAGACAGACAGACAGACAGACAGACAGACAGACAGACAGACACACACACACACACACACACACACACACACACACACACACACACAGAGGAGGAGCAGGGATTTTTTTTAGGGTAGAAAGTCAGGCGGATGTGATGGGAGAAGCCTAGAATTAAAGTGAGAGAGAGACTTTTTTTTTCCTAGTCATTGCATTTTCTCTCCTACGCTCGTGAGCACGACTGCTGCATTCTGGCAGCATGAGGAAGTGTTCCAGTGTGTGTGTGTGTGTGTGTGTGTGTGTGTGTGTGTGTGTGTGTGTGTGTGTGTGTGTGTATATGTGTGTCTCAACATCTGTGTGACTGCATGTGTGATTTTAACAGCCGTGGGCATCATCTCCACAAAACTGGTGCGTGCCATCATTCAAAAGTAACAACAACATGAAACTATTCTTTGGAAAAAGACTTTTTGTCACTTTGTTCTCCTTGGTTAAATATTCCTTACACTTACTATGCCATAAACAATAGTATTGCAATATGTTTACAAAATGTGTAATAGCACACCAATAAACTCACAAATACATATGGGAAGCATGTTTTAGACAAGATAGCACATACTTGTTTGGGGGGGGGGGGATACAGTCAGGTAATGACAAAGTGTGTGTAGAGTTGTCTATTTGTGCGTCAAACAAGAGTCCCAGTTTTTCCTTCCTGCCGATCAATCTCTACAATCAATTCAGTCTTTCCCAGATGGAGAGGCCAAGAGCACTTATGAGTTTGTGTTGAGGGAGCGAGGGGTGGGAGGGGGGGGAAGTGCTGTAGATGGGGAGAGAGAGGTGAGGATAATGTTTTTTTTTTTGGCCAACACACACTGTTTGGGAACAAACAGCCTGAGGTGCATTTAAAAAAAAATTCATCACTGGAAGGATATCTGCAACGACAAAAATTGGACTGAAGGAGAAAGTTACTGAGCAGGAAAGAGAGGTTCATTACCTTACTTATTTCAAACCAAAAACGCTGTAAATCACACTGTTTGTTGGTAGACTGAGAATAGCTTGGTAACAAGATCATTGCAGGAATTTATCTGTATGAAATAACTCGTAAGTATTATAATTTGCATTCATTTTTTTTGTTACATGTCACAAAATGTCTTAAGTTCAGGAACTAAAAGCCTTCCAAACACAGTTTCCGGGAGATTCCATGGCACAGCAGGCCCGGGACTGCTACGAATGAGGAAGCATCACAGGACACAGTACTCATGTAGTACACTCAATTTCAGAACCCGTAATTACACAAAGACTAAATCTATGCGGTCGAGATCATTTCTTTTTGTCGTTTCGAGCTCCTCATCGATTCTTGGCTGCTTGACAGATGATTTTGACCGCTGCCAGTTCTGCAGTAAAGACTTTGGGAGAGGTATTTATTTCCTCCATGGTAGCAACATGTGTTACATGAGCCGTTACAAACTCCTGCAGGTTGAAATGGGCTAATTAAATGTGTTTGGGGCTGACTAACTTCTAAAAGACACACCATGAACAGACTTGAAGACACGCACCAGCCTAGCATCATTAAGGAAATAATGCAACACTCGCTGTGGGTGACACTTTTTATTTAGAATGCATATCTGATGCCATGAGTAAAGTATGTCTAGTCCTGAAATATATTACAACCTCTTTTAAACATATTTTCTACATAAAATAATAATGTTATAGGTACAAGATTGTTTCAGTTCCTTGTTTGAAGGTTTATATCTTTGTTACAATCCAAAAGGTAGAATCAAGCGTGTGTTAGCATCAAGCTCAAAATACAATGTCCAAAAGTGACCAGCATACAGTCAATGAAGCTACACATCATGGAGGATGGGTAGTAGTCAGAAATGTTCTTTTTTATTTTAAAAGAAAGGGTGATGAGTCATTGCCTTGGTGCACGTGTGAGAGTATTGCATTGGGTGTGCATGCCTTCCATTACTAGTAGAGGTTTGGGCTTCTTCTATGATTAAAATGAGGTGGAGGTTAGTGCATGGGGAAAAGTGGACAGTTAGTTAATATAAAAAGGTAAAAAGGTGGTGGTGGCAGAGGCAGAGACACTCCTGATGGGTTCTTTTCTTTTTCTCTCTTTTACAAATAGCTTGAACTAATTCTCCCCTCATCATTAAATCCCTCTCCGTCACATTTTGCCCTTTGGTCACACTTTCTTTTTCTCTACATCCATATTTTAGGTCCCATTTTCTCATCTTCCATTCCATTCTCTTCAACTTATTTTCACTGCGTCAATTTGCCCTCTTTCCCTCCGACTCCATGTCCCTCTTCCAGGCAGTTATTACCAGTCTAATTAATTCCACATGTGACACTGGTCAGGCCTGGTATCTCTCAGTCTCTCTCTCTGTGTTGCACCAACTGCTTGCAGCCAGAACAATTAAGTTCCCGTCAAAGTGGAAACAGAGGCCTTAAAACTGAGGTTTTGGACAGGCATGCAAAGTGAAAAATGGAAGAAAAAAGATAATTTGTCCCATTCATGACACTGAGGAAGGGTCTAATGTGGTAATGCAAAGATTTAGTTTTTTAATTTTAAGTTTTCATCAGAAAGCTTTTTTTATTTCCCATTATTACAATCCAATTGTTTTATAATAGATAAATAATTGGCACAGTCATCTGATTGCATTGCGGGTCCCTATGACCTGCATGATTAAACAGCACTCTACTGTATTATGACAGGGGGGTTGTTACACCGATGCAAAATCATTCAATATGGCATAACAAACAGTTACCATTTGGAGTTTCCAAAAGCAACTTTGCACCACAAAGCAACCCTTCTCTAATAGTTTACCAAGCATGCAGTAACACACAGAAACCACCCATAGCTACATCTGTATGTGCTGTATTCAAATGTAGCCAAGCCTGTTTTTGCCAGGAACCTACAGTATATTTATGAATTATCCTCTACTGCAGACTTACTTAACCTCATGTTTAGTTTCCTATGAGTTACAGCTAGTTCAGGGAGGTGAAGAGACATGATATCATGGCTTTTTCAACGTCACACACAAAAAACCCACTGTTGGCAGTCAGTGACACTTGGCTAGCAATGACACACAGTTTTAGGAGTTTCAGCTATAAAAGATAACTATATATTTAACAGTTTAAGCCTATGAGAGAAGGTCTGTAAAGTGACCCTGCCCTGCCTTTTGGTAGCTTCAGCTCCAAAAATAGATTTACAGGCTTTCATTAAAGCAGCTAGTGGTTATGCAGGGGCTGCTGGATGGCCAGCTGGGTGTATGTGTGTGAGCACGAGTATGTCTTTGTGGGCCTCTGTGACTTTATGCAACTGTGCGTGTGTGTGTGTGCGTGTGAGGCTAGGCCCTAGATTACTTCCAGAAGTTGAGTTCCACAGCCTGCTGTTTCATTACAGCTACAAAGCGACCGCACTGCTACACAGAGTGCAGAGTTGCAAAAACTTTTTTTCTCTCCTCCTCGCTGCCTTTGTCCACCCCTCCTCTTCTCTCTCTTTCATGGTTACAGCTGGAATGGGAATAAACATCTGTGGAAATGTATTTCTCTCCATTTTGTGATTTCAGGGAGAAGCTGAGCTGGACTTATCACATTTCAAACAACTTTGGATTTGAACCAGTGTTTCCCCAACTTGGAATGCACAACATGGCAGCTCGGGAGATTCCAGCTGGTTTTTTTTCCTCAAGTTTAAACAACTTAACAGCTACGATCTTTCCATGAAGTTCCAACCAAGTTTAACTTCCGTGGTGTCTCGCAGCTTTGCACATTCTCATATTTGCCATCAGCTGGCTTGAGCCTATTAACTCCTTTTTTTAACCCCATGGTGTAATAATAATGGGAGAAGTGTGTGTGAAGCTGTATGGTGGTTTTAAACTGAGTTTGCATAGTCAATAAAGTTAAAATTTGAAGAAAAAGCCTCCTTACACCCACATCTTAGAGTGTGAACAAAAAGATAACATAAGACTTGGAAGAGACTTATTTGGATGGGACACAAGAGGTACCTTCGAGGTGCTTCTTGCTCCTTTTGCTCAAAATTCAGAAGAAAACAATGATGAAAAACACGTTTTCTGTTAATTAAAAGATGTGTGAGCCGATGCACAAAGCCCACTGAAAAAGAAGTGGCTTCACTGTGTGTAGATTCACACAACCTGCATTACACCACTGATTTCACCACAGCAGCTGAGAAGCCACTTCTTGTAACGTGTCTGTAACAAATACGTGTGATTACTTCTGATTGAAGTACCTTCTTCTGAAAAGGGTAATCATGCCTTATTTAGCGATGTCACATTTCCCTGGAAGAATGGACGCACCCGCTACTGTGGTTTCAGATGTCCATTGTTAGAATTTAAGAGGAAGAAATTTGATTTAATGAAAGGTTAAAAAGTTAACTAAAAAAAAAACACTTGAAGAACACCACTCCATTTATTTATTTGTTTAGAAAATGAAATTGTCATCGTTTTACATTTGAATAATAAACCATATAACAGAACTATATCTTTTTGTAACCACAAAAATATATTTGAGGAAATTGAGCACATTGTACTCCTTCACATTTTGAGAGATTATAAATTCCTTGAATTTTTAGCTGACACACATTTGCATCCTTGAACTCAAAAATAAAAACTGTAAAAACCTAAAAAAGTTCTCTCAAATAATTTCATAGAGCTCTGAGCTCTAAATACCAGTCGGATTTAATTACTAACACCTCAGGTGCACAGAAATGGCCCAAACCTGTCTAGTAACCTCTAATTACTGGACCTTTACAAGCAGAAAATAGGCCTGGCATGGTTCATAATAACAACCTAACTGAGTGTGTGTGTGTGTGTGTGTTCATGTGTGTGTAAGAACATTCCTAGGCCTGACATTGATTCTCCACACTTCAGACTTCCAGATGTGGCTTATTCAAACCAGCACCTGGCATCTTTTTTCAATAAATACACACACACACACACACACACACATCATGGGAGTCATTCTAGAGAGAGTGCAATTGGAGTGTATTGCATCCTTTTCCTGCGCTGTTTATTAATACCCTGTGTTTGTGTGTGTGTGTGTGTGTGTGTGTGTGTGTGTGTGTGTGAATTAATCCACTGCTTGACTCCCTTCAGTTGATCCCACTCATGCATCGCTAAAAGGAAGCATTAGGCGTTCAGGTAATTTGAATCGCGGATTAGATGAGAAGAGGAGAGAAAAATGTGGAAACAGGCGGAAGAAAAGGAGGATGGAGAGACGCCTAGGTGTCTCCTGAGAGTTTTGATGACAGGAGGAGAGTGGGAGAACGAGACAGATCTGCAGGAAGTGGAGATCATATCAGTCCAAAAAGTGAAAGCTTGGACGGATCCAAACCCACACGAGTCCACCTGGACCAGTGGTCTGTGGTAGCACTTCCAGAGCTAAAGTCACTTAAATGACACAAACATGTCCAAACTCCTGTCATTTAAACAGGAGTCAAATACTGTAATACATGCCCTAATTATGTGTGGAATTACCATATTGTTGAGAATATATTATATTCAAGGATGAGACATTTACTAATATGCAATATACAGCTGATATTATTTACATCGGCTGCTACAAAGTGTTGCATTATGTTTTGTTTAAAACATAGCCATGATGTCCATCTGAGACTAAATAATAATAATAATAATAATAATAATAATAATAATAATAATAATAATATATACTTTATTAGTCCCGCAAGATGAAATTACAATTTACACACAGGCCTGAATTACACATACAGATGTCAAAGTGGGGGGGGGGCTGCCCATGAAAAGGTTCAGTGCCTTGCTCAAGAGCACCTTGGCAGTACCACCATACTTTGGTCCGTATGGGGATTAAACCGGCAACCCTCCGGTTCCCAACCCAACTCCCTACTGACCGAGCTACTGCCATCATCAAAATGTGTCATCAAAATGAAACCAACGGGAGTTTCTAATGGATTGTGTGATGGGACCGCAGAAACGGACAAGGGGCTCCTCATGAGGAGGTGGGTCCTCCTGGTATGTGCCCTGAAATGTCAAACAACCAACTGTCTCTGGTTTACTCTCTAAGGTGCTGTTCTGGCATAAACACAAAGAGGCACAATGGAAAAGCTTAATGTGTCACAAGAGCGAGAGAAAGGAGTTGTGACATACTGCAGGGACAAAGTGTGGACATAAAGCCTTTTTTTGAATCCCTTGCCACTCCTTGGTTGCCTGTTGTGGTTTGACAGGTGATCCTGAGTGTGTCGGCCGCATCGCAGCACATGTCCCACCAGAAGACCAGCTGGAGGTACATTTCTTTAAGATCATTTTTCATGAGATATTTTTCTGAATCCAGAAGAAAGTCCACTAAAAGTGTGGTTATTAGAGCACTTTTTCAAAATCCTTGTGTGGACATAGTGAATGTACTTGAGTCCATAAAATGAGATTATGCAAGACCAGCTTGTATTGAGCTGTGATACAATGGTGATCGGGGGTGAAATGGTCCAATTTCAATATTATTGTCTGCAATATTGTAATGTTGCATGTAGGGCTGGATCGAATATCCGTTGGATGGGTAGGTATTCGACTTTCAATTTTGGGATTCGAATATTCGTTTTTTGGAGAAATATGCTTGCTGGCAGAAATTAAGCTGCTAACTGCTGGCTGTAGCCCAATGTCCTCCATCTAAGCCTAGAACAGAGTAACGTTGAGTTACAAGCACACAGTCTGATGTTGGTAGAGGTCTGTATGGTTATACTCATTCACAAACAATGTCCAAACCATTATTGGTACTTTTTAGCAACACAATTGAGAACTATAATATTCTATTTGTCTCCAGATGCTATGTCAGAGTCAGGTTCTTTTAAGGTACCATTGCATTTGTACATGTATTCAGCCAAGCTAAAGTACTAGAACACAGAACATACTGCTCATCCTATAGTAATGTGGTTATTGTATGGTATGAGGTAAAAGAATATTGAACATATTAGAGGCTCTGTCACAATTGAGCCCATTGTGGGGCAATGTTTTATTTAAACCAAGCAAGCTGGATGCAGGATTCCAGATATGGGCAAAGAAATGAATAAATAAAGCAGGTGACTTATTAACAGAAGGGATTCTAATGACCTTTGAAGAAATCTCTCTAATGCATGACATTCCAAGGAAACTTCTTTTTAAAATATCTCCATGTAATAAACTTTATTTCTTCTATGCAAATCCAATCAGGTGGGATTCCTGCACTCTCATCCTTACTGTACGTACACACTGCCGCCAACTTGAGCTGCAGAGAAGCTCTGATCGCCCTGTGAAGGATGCTTGTCAAAAGGTACGGGGTAGATTTTTGATGCTCTGTACGGCCAATACATTGACAGTAGAAACCTTTTATAAATTATATATATAGTGACACAATTGTTATTGTTTGCTGGCAGGCAGAGCGAGCAGCCGCCAGACTCTAACCTCCGTTGATCCGTGCAGGACTTCACTGTGAGTGGACTGAGACTATTAGTGTGTTCCAAATCGCGCACTTCTGTACTAAATACTAACTTTTTGAGTACATAGTGCGCTCACATTGTCGAAGAAGTGCGGTCAAACGCAGTACACTTTAATACCCGGATGGTGTACTCAAAACTCCCCGAAAGTTGAGTGCGGATCGATGGACACTTTCCACACTCAACGGTCGCCATCTTGGCTACGTAGCGGAAGGGGCGGGGCTAACAACAGTCGAAAAATATTTGAATTAATGGCGGCCGTTAGACGCGATACCGAGGACGACGGAGCAATACAAATGTAAGTTGAACATGAGTCTTTTTGCTGTACTTATAACATTTTATGTACCTGTATTTGTATATTTGGTTAATCTTACAGTTTTTAATGATATTTTTATCGCGAATTATAACGTTTATTGGTACCGTAATTTGACATGCTAGCCAGTTAACCTTAGCTAGCTAACAGCGGCACAGTTTAACCATTCACGGCAAATAATTTATAAGCTAACGTTACAGTACATTGTTGTTTATTGTGTTAAACTATCGGCCCACTGTAGAAGATGTCAGCGTTAGATGTATGATCTTGTAAATATAGCTAACATCACTGTGTCCACGTTCGGACACCACTCGCTGCTATTGGCCATATCCGGACACATTCAGCCTGACGGACTTTCTGGTCTTTTCGCAGTACTTTACATTTCCGATCATCAACAAAATGTTAACCGAATTGATGCATACCCATCTAACAATCTACGTATGAAATGTCCTATATGGACAGTAGTATATGAAAGAGGAAAAGACGTAAAAACGCTCGGGCAATGGAATTTCCTCCTCTATTCTTACTGAGCTGGACATTAAGGAGCTGTTATTGCATAATTCAGAGTTGTTGAAGCAAGTTGTTGAAGGTATTTATTTGAAAGGACAGAAGTAAGATCCTGTAGTTTTGACAGCAGTGATGGGACTGTCTCCAGCGGTGTCCGGTTACGGCCAAGGGTAGCGCACCGCTGATTTACCGGCGATAGCGTCCTTTAGCCCGCTCTTGTAAAGTAAAAGCTAAAGTAACAGGTTAACACCATATACCGTTAGAAAGATAAGAAGTCACACGATAGGTTTACACCATTAAATTAACTTAAAACATCAATAGATCATTTATATTCGTACTTCCCTGATCTGATTTGTATAATCGTTAGGGACAGACGAGGACACGAGGACACGAGGTCCCTCATCCAGTGGAGGACGGTGAACGCCTCCAGCTTCACAGGCAAGCGTAATGCAGCCCTGAATGGATACGAGTAAGTAGATGTATATCATATCTTACAATTGTTATATCTGTGGACCATTATTTTACATTGCTAGCTACATAAACATTGTATTTTCGTTAGGGCGTACATATAAAGTCAGGGGCTGCAGGAAAGGGTTACCCCCCGTTTTTCTAAAGAAAAAGTGGGAAAACCTCAAACAAAAATACAAGGTTGGTTAACTATGAAAATAATTGTGAGTTAATCAGCCCCATGTCTGGGAACATTCAATTTTATTTGAAAAAAAAATGTAGTTGACGTTTGAAATTAAACTGGAGTGTTTTTCCGTTGTCTGTAGGATCTGAAGTGCCCTCGCATCATGAGCCGACCCAGGGAAACCAATAAAGACATCTATGAACTTTGCTGTGTGGTCACACACAGCCTGAAACTGAACAGAATAAAAAATCTTTCTGTTCAAGTAACAGGCTGCGTCCTCTGCTGGGGGCGTCACACGGACGTGGCAGCCGTCAATGCTGCCCACAACCCTGTGGAAGGCTGCCGACCCGGCCAATCGCGCAAATCCTGCTCCAATATGAGGAAAGTCCTCCTCTGTCGGAAGACGAACGACCTGGGGGAGGAGAGAGAGGACCTTCATGCTGGTTTTGTGGACAGCACGATGCACAGTGGTCCGTGGCATGGCAAAGGCCCTGGCTACCACGCGGTAGGAGGTACCACTGGCCAGCCAAAAGAGGAAGACCAGGGCCTCAATGACGGGTCCCCAGCCATGGTCAGACCCCGTGCCGAGGATGGCCATCAGACCGTGGAAGGATCCTCTAGAGAGTCTGAAGTCCACCCTCATGTTGCTTTCCCCGTCAAAATACAGTGCCAGCAATGGCACCGTATTGTTAACCCGGCAGTACTGCCTAGGGTCTGGAGCCTGTAGAATTAACGCAGGACCGTCTTTTAAAATAAAACTGGACTGAATGTGCTTAATGTTATCTGCTTTTACTCTTGTATTGTCACTGTAATTAATAGATTAATAATTAAGTCATTTATCAAGTCACTAGTTCCAGCTTCTAAAATGTGAAATCCACACAGGTGAAATATCTGAATACAGCAGCTCAAAGCAAATACATCAGTATAACAAGTAGAAAATATTGAATTAGTTATTATAATAATAGTAATAAAACATTTATTCTTGAAGTTAACACGTCAGTTGGACATAATTTTAAGTACTCCACTTTTGCTGAAATAACTCATAATGGCTAGTTTTTGGTGTTTTTTAAAAATTATTTAAGAGCAAAAGTATGAATATCAACATACCGGTATGTTTTCTGTTAAAAGGAGGCGGATGGTACGACGGCGGCGTCGCAATCTTCTCATTCTCGCAAAAAAAAGAGGGCAGATACAGGCAACAATAAACACAATCACATTCATCTTGATGAACAAAGTAGAAGTGTATTTTTCGCGGGCGACAATAGGTGGCGGGAATGTTTCTGTCTGGGTGCAAGTCACAATTTCACAGAAGAAGAAGGAGGAGGAATGAGCTGTTGTGATCGTCATTTCCGGTAAGTACATCAATGAAGTGCGCGATTTGAGACAACACTCTCCAGTCAAATTTTACGCACTATGAGAGTAAGTACGTAGTGTACAAAGTGCACTTCGGAAGTGCACTAACAGAAGTGCGCGATTTGGAACACACTTTATGTGACCGGCAGGTAACGTTAACTGGTCCCTATACACAAACAGCGTCATATCACTAATGATGGGGAACCCAGCAATGACGATTATGAACTTTTTCTCGGAACTAATGTTTTGGCAGGAACGAAAGGTTACATTGCATATTTCTCCAGGATCAGCCAGCGCGAGGGACATCTACATATTCCAAGTGGTTGCTGGCGTTTGCCGCTGAACCGCATCATAGCTCATTACCGTAAAGTTGAGCTACTTTCAACTTTCTGATTGAAGCTCTGGTCGCTCAAAACGCAACACTTACTGATTTGCAGCTCCTTGCAGCTGAGAAAAATTTAAAAAAAACATTGTTAGAAAAATAGTATTGGTGGAAAATCATTCCCAACTGGATTAGTCTAGGAGTCTGAAGAGCTCCTGCTGCTACTGGTCTAGGTGTGTGATGGCCATGACCGTTGTCAAAACAACAATGGTGAACATAATAGACAGATGGTTACATCCAATCACCTGTCAGGTATTTTTTTTAAAGTCTCGGCTGTTTTTCAAACAGTTTCCGATGATATTTCTGTGTTAACAAACCATCTGGTGTGTCATGTTACAATACAACACATGCTGTGCAGCTGCATGTCTCTGTTTCAAAGTGTCAAACGACGAGATCACGTACTAAAAATCTCACTTATAGTATATGTGCCTTTGCCATAAAAAAGACATTATGTTGTCTTAATCGATTTCTGAAAAATAGGTGGTAAATTCAGTGTTGCTAAGAACAATGTCATTAGCTTAATTGGCAAAAGAGCAGAGTCTGACTTCAACAAACCCATTGAAGTAATGAACCAAACTAATGCCCAAATAGACTAAACCATCAATTTGGTGCCTGACTTTATCAGTGTTTTGTGCAGAGGGCTATGCAACTAATGCTGGCAGGGAGCAATGCAGATGATGGAAGATATATAAACAGAGCTTTCACTACATGGGGAATCTGAGAGAACTAAAACAGATCAGTCATTTCCATCAATTATCCACTATTCATCTTATTTTACAATTCGCATTTGAGTCACTTTGCAATGCAGCTTACATGTATTATTAATATAAAGAGAGTACTTGTGAGAAATCCACCTGCTTGTGTTGTGAATTGAATTAAAAATAAATATTCTGTCAAGCTCAATCACCTGGGGCTTCAGATCAAAGCCATTCACGTTGGATTTGGACGTCAGGTTTTAGCAACATGACAAGTGAAAACCATGCAGATTCGAAATGCAAAATTGATCTACTGTACGTGATATGTTACCATTCACCATTACTTGTGTTGGGGAAACATGCACAACTATGTGCGCTTATCAGTTCTGGCAGTATGCATTATTTATTGCTCATAACAACGAGACAGATTGATAATCTACTGTTCATTTGAAGGTGTCTTGGTTTAAATTAGTCACAAGCTTTCTCTCTATACTAGTACACCTGACTACGCTAGACAATATGTCTACATTGCAGGATATCTACTCTCAACTGACTATTGCATCCATTAATGAAATGAAATCCAAGCAATTCATGACATCCCATATTAAAGTCATATCAATCACAAAAGGAGGGTGCAGGTGAAGAAACTCAGACATAATAAATATGCTAATAAGTAATAATATTTTCTTGCTTTTTCTGATATGAATCTTTTGGTGATAGGATCTAATTTAGTTCCAACACTATGTAAAATAGGAAATAATGCTTGAACAAGAAGAGTGTTCACACGGGAGTTTACTGCCTGTGTGAGGTGTTGTGAGTGGCCAGATAAGAACAAATGCCACGCAAACTTTATCTGAACTTTATGTTACGTTTGGCTACTGTTAAGTTATTTTTTTAATCTTATAAAGCCACAGTGCACTGATTTTGAAGAGTTTACTGTTCCAGTACTCAGTTATTTACCTTTGAAATGCAGCCACTGATAATGATGATCTGAAATATATGCACAAAACATGTAGTGTGAAAGAGGAGAACTTGTTCATTACATCTTTCAACTTGTAGGGTCAACACATGGGTGCTTGGTAGAGATGGTTTGCATATATAATGCTTATTATTGCCAGGGAAGCAGCAACACTTTACAAACCTCTCAACCTCTGGGCAGTCAATCACACTCCATTGTGGTCAGAATATCATTACACTTTGTCTACAACTTTAGGTCTGTCGAGAAATGCAAAATTGTGTGATGAGATAGAAACCTCATTAGATAAGTAGAAACCTCTCCACTGCAGGTAGAGAGCTCATTGTCACCTGAACACCTCACCACTGCAGGTATAACACTCATTACCACCAGTTCAAATGCAGGCAGAAATCTCATCAAGTGGGAAGAAGCCTCATCATCACAAACGGACACATTTTACAGAAAGATTGTACATATAGCACATATTTGTTCTTGTGACTTTTACATACTTTTATTGTAATATTTGTAATCTATCTGTTTTGTCAGTTGCAGTACTTTATTGTTTATTTCCATATGTTCATGTATCCAAGTCACATTCCTTGTAAGTGGTATGCCAGTGTTGACTTCAACACTGACATACCTTCATATACAAGGCTATTTTAGGTCTACTTCCATTCTACCTTCTGACCTATATCAGTGTAAATAGTATCAGGAATTACAATCTTCGTTCCCAGGATCTTTTCCTTCTGTCAGTTCCAAAGGTTAGAACTGAACGGGGGAAAAAGGCGTTTAAGTTTGCTGCTACCCCTACAAGTTACAGACATCCATGAAACGTAATGAGCAGGTCTCATTGGTCGCTTTTAAGAGGATGTGGATTGACTGGGAGGCTGCCACATCTGGTTGTAGTTGTCTTGCCTGATGTATTTAGGATTGTGGTTGCCTTTGAGGGATTTGCTGATTCAGTTTCTTTATGTTTTTAGTGTTTTTGTGTATTTTGTGTTTGTATGTATGTGTGGTTGTACTGCTGTCTGTCTTGCCCAGGACACTCTTGAAAAAGAAATTTTTGATCTCAAGGAGTCTGTTCCTGGTTAATTAAAGCTAAATAAAATAAAGTGAAAACATCCTTGGTGGTGAATCTTATTCTGATCATTGTGTGTAGAAATCCCGTAACATTCAACATGTAACAGTGTCCTTGAGCAAATCACCGTACCCCTTTCATTAAGTTAATGTGCACTGTTCTTAAAACACTGTATGGCTGCTTCTCAGGTTGTCACTTAAAATGCACATGGAGTCATAGAAAGACATATTTTAATAAGAAATATGTTCAAATTATATCATTTATATGAATTTATTTGAAGCTCCCTCCATTTTAAAGATCAATTAATACAAATATGCATGATACTTTTAGGATTTAAAGACAGACAGAAATATTCTACAAGAAAACCCCTTTGTATCCAAGGAAAAGCAACCATAACTACAGACTATACATCACCTCATAGCCTACTCGCCTGCTTTGCATACAATGCAGGCGACAAACAAGAATCAGTTGCAATGTGGACAGAATGCTGACAACAAGATTATAATACCAGAATACGCAAGGACATGGTGGGACTGTTCATCACATGTACAGCATATGCAGACGGAGACTGCATTTTAATACCAAGAGTAGATGAGGCCTCACTGACATCCACCAATCTAATTCACCAGTTACACAGAGCCAGTCGGTTCACATGCACAGGTAAGCAGTCATTGCCTTTCAAGTGCTGTTTAAGTTTTGTCCACAGGGAACTCACCACCAAACTCACCTTATATCTTTCAATCTATAGCATGGGACACACACAGACACACATTCACTTGGGGCAACAATCCATCAACATGATCAAGCAGGGAGTGAATGGGATCTGGCCGGTCATAAATCAACCTCTCTGAGCTTGTTAAAGACAAACATGAACCCAGCTGTGGACACAGTGCAGCATGTCTTCCCCCTTTAGATGACAAGCAAGGGCAGCAAAGAAATCTGTTTACATCGGACCACCAGGCAGATTATGTAGAACGGATAGATTGTCGGTCATTGACATCTGGACCCTTTACCGAACAGGAAGACGTGATGTTACTGTGGCAGATAAGTTCAGTCTAGGAAGCACCATCCAAAAGCAACCATCAGACACCAACTGTCTCTGGTTTGTGACTGCAGAAACGAACAAAGTGCTCCTCATGATGAGGAGTGGGCTCCTCCTGGGGGGGTATGTGTCCTGAAATGTCCAGATCCAAACAACCAACTGTCTCTGGTTTACTCTCTAAGGTGCTGTTCTGGCATAAACACAAAGAGGCAGAATGGAAAAGCTTAATGTGTCACAAGAGCGAGAGAAAGGAGTTGTGACATACTGAAGGGACAAAGTGTGGACATATAGCCTTCTTTTGAATCCCTTGCCACTCCTTGGTTGCCTGTTGTGGTTTGACAGGTGATCCTGAGTGTGTCGGCCGCATCGCAGCACATGTCCCATCGGACAGCTGGAGGTACGTTTCTTTGGGATTTGGACAGGAAATGACAAAAATATCTACAGCTTGTCTCCAATACTGTAATGTTGAATGCAATCTTTTTCCCACGATGGTAGTAATCGAGGGGTAATCCCATTTTTCCTTTTGTACTGGTGGTCGTGCTTTGGCCGCCTCTGTATTGTTCTCCATTTTCCCTGTAGACATTAAAACGCCAGCACTACGATGAGTAATACATTAATCAAACCTAGCCTACCTGACATTGGCACACCAGTGTATAAATGTGAAAGCAAACTTGGTTCATTTGTTGGAAACCGTTTGTCTGATTCCCCCCCTGTCCTAGCTGCTATCTTAATGTCTAAACATTTGAAGTGTAAACCTGTCCTATAGTTACCTTTTCAGACAAACTTGCTGCAGCAGCAGGCTGAAACTGTGTGTGTGTGTGTTTGGATGCAGGAGCCTTTAATCATTTACCACATCCTTAATACAAACTCACTCATGCAGTAAAGTGATAAAACAGTATTCTCAAGTTCTGTGTTGTGGTGTTGTTTCATAATTTGGCTTAAACAAGTTATTGATTCATATTTAGATTGAATGCTACAGAGCGGGCCGTAAAGCAGCGCATTATATCCCGAGTCATTCCCTCAGATCTGACAAAAAAGA
The DNA here is from genome assembly GCA_026937815.1 of Etheostoma perlongum. Classification (NCBI taxonomy): domain Eukaryota; kingdom Metazoa; phylum Chordata; class Actinopteri; order Perciformes; family Percidae; genus Etheostoma; species Etheostoma perlongum. Next base: position 26,321,107 of record CM049387.1, on the reverse strand, counting down.
GCGGCAACAAACCCATCAATGGCACTACAAGCCAAATCATTCAGCTCCGTAATTACAACTGAGCCACAACCGGTCCACTGTGGCCTAACAAGGAGGGGAGAGAGAGATGAGAATTGAAGGAAGGACAGGGGAGAGATAGATTTCATGAGTGAGAGGCTCCTAAAGTGCCCAAGGGGATTGTGGTTACAATGTTGTCCTCTACATCTGTTTACAGCAGAGAAGAAGACAGACGGATGAGACGGGAGAGGCTGAGGGAGAGATGGAGGGAGAGATGCTGCCTGCTGTCATCTAAGCAATGTAGTAACTGTACCTCATTATGTTCTATTCTAGTCATCATTGTCCATGCGCACGCACACACACACAGCTCTCTCATCCTTTTGTCTCTCTCATGTGCTGTGAAAGCATCACATCAACAGAAGGAAGAGGGAGAGAATGGGGAGGGGGTGGAAAACAAATAATAGAGAGAAAGGAGAGAGAGAGTCATAGAGAAAGTAATTTGAAGCAGAGACAGGCAGAGCAGAGCTGTGTTGGAGTGCTGAATGTTAATCAGTTTCTTATCGTTTTTTGCCTATGGCAAATATTTCCACTTGACTTTTCTCTGTTGCTGAAGCTGTGTGTGTGTGTGTGTGTGTGTGTTCCCACTTAAATAGCTTTTTAAGTTTGTTTGTGCGATAGCGAGTTTTGCCATCAGAGATCTTAACTTGTCTGTCTCAGTGTGTATGATCGTGAGTGTCAAATGAGCTGGTAAAATGTGTATGTGTGTGTGTGGTTGTGTGTACTACTTAATACTCCTAAGCATGCAAACAAGAATCACAGATAAGAAACAAGTCCTAATAATGTTGTGGAGAAACTGGCACAAGCAATTTGCCATGGACGTTTTGTTTTTCAAATTTCTGATCAAGATTTCAATTTATTGTATTGTACTGTATGCAGATAAACATGGTCAGTATCGGGTATTAGAATCCTCTTTTTGTAGGATTTCAGCTAAGAAGCTATTAGCATTAAGGTGAAGGAAGCATCAGCTAACTTTAAGCTCAAACATTAGTTGATGCACATTTTTAAAAGGTTTTACTAAAAATGTGTGATCCAGATTTAAACGTTCAGCATTGTTATGTAAAGCTTTAAAGGTCCCATGACATGGTGCTCTTTGGATGCTTAGTGGTCCCCTAATACTGTATCTGAAGTCTCTTTTATATAGACCTTAGTGGTCCCTAATACTGTATCTGAAGTCTCTTTTATATAGACCTTGGTGGTCCCCTAATACTGTATCTGAAGTCTTTTATATAGACCTTAGTGGTCCCCTAATACTGTATCTGAAGTCTTTTATATAGACCTTAGTGGTCCCCTAATACTGTATCTGAAGTCTCTTTTATATAGACCTTAGTGGTCCCTAATACTGTATCTGAAGTCTCTTTTATATAGACCTTAGTGGTCCCTTAATACTGTATCTGAAGTCTCTTTTATATAGACCTTAGTGGTCCCCTAATACTGTATCTGAAGTCTCTTTTATATAGACCTTAGTGGTCCCCTAATACTGTATCTGAAGTCTCTTTTATATAGACCTTAGTGGTCCCCTAATACTGTATCTAGAGTCTCTTTTATATAGACCTTAGTGGTGTCCTAATACTGTATCTGAAGTCTCTTTTCCAAAATTCAGCCTTGGTGCAGTATTACAGCCACTAGAGCCAGTCCCATGATCAGATTTCCATAGTATGTGCCATTTCTGAGTCTATAGCTTTTGGGGAGGAGAGGGGGGGCAAGGTGGAGGCTGGGGGTGTGGCCTTGACCAACTGCCACTTTGCTCGTTTGAAAACCATGATGTCTCTCTCTCATGGGTGGCCCAAATTCTCTGAACGGGCAAACCAGAGAAAGGGGAGGTAACCTTGCCCGTTATGACCTCATAAGGAGCAAGATTCCAGATCGGCCCATCTGAGCTTTCATTTTCTCAAAGGCAGAGCAGGATACCCAGGGCCGGGTTTATCACCATTTCTAACCACTGGGGGACCAAAGATAGGCTGGGGGAACTCATACTAATGTTAAAAAACCTCAATAAGTGAAATCTTCATGCCATGAGCCCTAAGTAAACTGTTTATGTAGTACAGTTGGCAAATAGAAAAGTGCCTAGAAAGCAGAATGCATTCACGCTGTTGGGCATGTTTGAAGAAGTTAATTTGAACATTATTCAAGTGTATACTTCTTTCATTTGGTTGGCCAAACCTTACAAATGTCTCTGCCATTCTTCAGGCAAACAGCTGTGGAGAATGTACTGTAACTAACTACAAGACATGATCCAACCCAGGATGCAAGGTATTATAGATTAATAAAGGAAGACAGATGCTTGTGTCAGCAGTTTCTTAATCTTTGAAACCGGTGCAAAGAAAAAACAGCCAAAAAAAATGTACATAGTGAATTTGGGAGAGTTCAAAAAACGTTTTAAATTCATTAAAGAGGTAAATGTCACAGCCTGTGACAAATGAAAGGATGAGTTTGTGGTGGATGTGACAGTAAACATCATGGGGAGATGCGGAGTACTGACGTCCTAGCAAGGGACCGAAAATTAATCTGTGTGGGAAACATTTATCAACATTTTGTAGCGTTGATTTGAAACAATAACCAAATCCACTTTGAGTTCTACTAGAAAATATCTGTAAGCTGAATCATCAAAACAGATGAAAAGCAGTGCATGTATTGATGAGTCTTGGACAAATTCAAAAACAATGAGGCTTTTTATCAAGTGAGTTAACAATGTCAAGGTTTTAAGGCCAGCTATTGTGGCTCGAGGACAACGTTAAATAGTTCTGACTATCCGAAGCTTTATTGGGAAGTGACCCGAAATCTAAAAGCCTGCACTGCTATGAGACATGATTACAGGACTTATTTTGCCAGAAGTATATATTAGAAAGATAAACCCCTGTGGGATGAATCATCTCATTTTTGAGGCAATCCTTGAAACAAATATACAGAAAACACAAAATGCAAACTACATTCACACATACACACACAACTCACAAGCCTAACTTACTACAGAAATTTAAAAAACAATCTTTTTAAGTCTTGTATTATGTTCCTGTCTTTACCAAAATTATATTTAATAAACAAGCCAGGTGTACCATGTGTGTATTTTGTTTTCAAGCTCTGGTTGACTTCTACAGCAAGTGGGCAAAAAATACAAAAGAAAACAAAGATATGACTCATGTACAAGCATAAACCACATTTTTAAGTACTACCTGTACTGTTTTAGACCAAAGAAAAGGGTACATGCACTTTAGTTTCAATACATTTCTTAAATAATGCTGCTGAGAATGTATGGATGGTGGATATAAGTTATCAAGAGCAACAACAAGGAAGTTCATCATAATAACCTCTATTAACCCTTGTGTTGTCCTCGGGTCAAATTTGACCGGTTTACAAAAACTTTCTATAATCAGAAAAGAATGTTTAGAAAAGTGACAAATGTTGAAAAAAACTACAAAAAAGCATGAAAAAAAGCAATAAAAACATAATTTTTTAAACGCTGAAAAAGTGGCCAAAAAAAATTCGGAAAAAGTGACAAAAAAAACATCATAAACACTGGAAAACGTGACAAAGAAATTGTAAAAAAAAAAAAAAACTGACTAAAACATAATTAAAAAAAGTCAAAAAAGTAACAAAAAATATGAATACAATTGACAAAAACATTGAGAAAACTGTAGAAAAAGTACAACAAAATGTTGAAATTTCAACCCCGAAAAACACAAAGTTGCAGGTCAACGGGAAGAAAACAAGGGTTAAGACGTTGTGTGGTATTTGTGATATATAAGAAAGGTCACAATACAATAAGTCACTAGTTCTTCCAGCATTGAGGTTTGTACTCAGTCAACGTTCCCTAATTGAATTTTTGGGTTTTCCGTTCTTTCCCTCAGGATCCCCAGAGAAACAGTCCACCATGTTGTAAACGCTGCAAATAAACCTGGTGCGACACTCGTTCCACAATGTCAATACCTCATCACCATTCACATCATGACACCAACAACTGTACCTGCTGTAGGGCTGTTGGAGCAAATTAAGAACGTCGAATATTATTTGAAAAGTAAAAAAACAAACAATACTATTCAAATCCTGAAATTACTATTCAAATGTGATTATTTGTTATAAATAGGTTGGCTAACGTTAACTAATATCTCTCTTCTAATGTCACGTCTGATGAAAAATAAGGCATTGTGAGCTAACTTTACGTACCGAGTAACGTTAGTACAGGGGAAGTCACAGGCTGCGGCTGGAAATCCGAAGAAGGGTGGGAAAGAACAGAATAACAATAGATAGAAATAGAAATAGAAAACAAAAATGGTTTTAACATGACTTTAAAATCGACATCCACCGAGCCAAAGTGCTTATGTTTTCATGACTTCGCTCGTTCAGGTTTCTTAACTTGTCTTGAGTTATAAAAGCACAGCGAGAGCCTCATGGAGACAGCTAAAGTTAATGTTAGCTGCCCTACAGCTGTCAGAGTTAGCACTGACTTAATTTATTACCTTTTAACAGCTGCATTCTCAGTAGCGTGACAATCTTCCATAAAGAGGTTGCTTATAAATCACTAAAATAGTAGTGGCAGCACCGTTTGGCTTATTTATCAAGGCCTAAAGTCTAAGGATCTTCCATATAAGGGTTAGTTAGGCTAAAGCTGTTACTTTACTTTATGACAAATCGCTTCAGCTGTGCTTTCTAACATGATGTCATTGTGCTAACCGAGCACTTTTAGCCTTAACAGAGCTGCTTCACTAGCTACACTTGTTAAATAATGTTTAATTTCAGAGTTCTCTGTTGATTTGAGTTTGTCACTGTGTGTTCGTGGTCAAATATAATGGAAACAGAGAGCGGCGTGGCAGAAATGCAATGCGCCATGACGTAGGTCCCCTTCTAGGCCGGGCTAATGTTGGAAGTCCCTCTAGTGGACAGAACATGTAACAACCGCCACATGCTTACAGTCGCACAGAGAATGCATAAGACTGAGTAGTGTAGTACATATTAGTAAGAGAGAGCATTTCAGCATTAAATATTCAAATATAAAAAACAAAACAAAAATGGTTTTGAATGGTATTATAGAGGACAGCTCTAAATGGCTGCACTTGCCCACACGTTCTTTCTGTCCTGTCTCTCTCACATTCTCATTCTGCTTTACGCCTGTATTTTCACTTGTCTCTCTCATCTGCAGCCCACCCTTGCTGTCTTCTCTTCGCTTGTCTCTCGTCTGTTGCTATAATCAATCTGTTTAGATGGAAATGCAATGTAATTAGCTGGTTCTCCTCAACTGCGAATGAAACGGTTGACGGTGTCCAAATTGGTTTCGCTCGTATTTATCTTCCACCTTTTCATCTCTCACAGAAATGAACCTTGTTACATTGCTAACCTGGGGATGACTCATCAAACAACAGTCCTGTTTGTAACTCTTTTTGTGCGGCTGTGTGTGTTTACCTGAGCTACAGTATGGAGAGAGATAACAAAATGAGACTAAACATGCCATCTCCCCGTGGGTGGTGCAGTTTGCCTTCTGGGCTGATGAGAAACAAACAAGGGGTGGACAAAAAGACAGCAGCACCTGACAGTGATTTACACTGTATCCCTGAAGTAGATACACAATTATATTTTATGTAAAACTGAGTCAACAGTCACTTTGATCATCATCCACATGAGCAGCAGATGGACAATGGTACGTGGCATAATGACAGTATGTCAATCCAGTGCAACACCACCGCAAACTACGGCTTCAAAACACCTCTGGCTCTGGGCCAGGGGCAATTCTAGGATCCTTTAGGGGGGCTAATCAGAATGTGACACCCCCCCACCCCCCTGTAAAATCTATTAAATGTATTAGCCGATAATCTCTGAGCTAGCTGATGAATGTTTTTTGACACTATTAACACTATGATGGAAATAAATCTGACTTGGTTTCTAATCTTCACCATGAAATGACCAACTTCCTCTCTTTGGACTACCAACGTTAAACTTCACAACCATCTCCTGTTCTCCCTCTGACCGATTAGATAGAGACTCAGCCAAAGGCGGGAGTCTGGCACAATCTCCTCTGATTGGCCAAGACTACGTTAAGTGTTAAGCCTTTCTGTTTAAACCTTTTTCCCTTTGAACCTGTTTTTTTATTATGGTCATTTTTAGTGGGCCTTGAGCCCCTCTAAAAAGGGTCTAAAAATGCTTTGGGCAATATGACAATATAGTATAAAGCCACACTCTATACACAGTAGCTATTAGCTGCTCCCTTCGATCTCATTGGCTGTAACTGCATTGTGCAAATGGACTACCAGAACATTTTTCTGATAAATTTTAAAAAACATTTTTTAAAGCATTCTTGCATGATTGTGATGCAATGCTTTGATTTATCAGGTATTTGATTTACTTGAATTAGCAAGTTTTATCTAGTTTATCTTAATGATTCCCCTATCAATATTCCAATATTATATAGCACATACCCTGATTTTATTCATACTGCCCACCACTACCAAAAAAGAAATAAACATACAGTAATCAGCTTAACAAAAAGATAGCATTTGTTCAAAAGACATTGTTTGCATTATACTGTCAGGTAACCCTGTTGTTCTGTATGTCATGCTTGACCTATACTGTGGTTGTAGAGAAAGCAGTGAGATGAATCCTTTAGCAACATTTGTATGGAATTGGAAATTAAAACAAACAAAACAAAAATAGGTAAACAACGCTTAACGAAAAAAAGGGAAGACAAGAAATCAAAGGAAAGACTGTACTGTAATAATGCTTCAATCGTCTGAACCAATCGTGGTGTGTGTAGAGTTTAGATTGTTTTGATTGGTCTTTGATTAATGTCAGTTTCTCGGTGGTGCCCATACAGCAGCTGTCACTGCTGGTGAGTGAGTGCCGGGACTTAACATTTAAACTAGCTCCTTAAATCAGCCTGTGCTACACGTACACTGACTTATGGCTCTATAGGTGACAGACTGTCAGCACACACCTATCATAGTACAGCTCTGACAGGTGTGTGTGTGTGTGTGCCATTCAGTGTGCATGTGTGGCTTAAAGTGTCTGACTTAGTGAATAACGGTGAGTTATGGTGTACATTGGGTTGCCACACACACACACACACACACACAAAGATGAAACAAGGTCAACTCTGCAGTGTAAGGTTTAATTTATAGTTTATTATTTTATATATATATTATATTTAATTTATTTGAATTTTACACATTGAGCCATAATGTACAAACAGTCCGAAGGTGTTCAACGCATTCTCATGAACGGGTCTGTATGATATCATACAAAAATGGTATGCACACCAAAACATATGATATCCTTCAAAATTAGGAGACTGCCGGCTGGCCACGTAACACCAGGTGGTCACGTGACTCCGGGCGGTTCGTGACGACCTCCTTCAGATTGTCACGTTCTTTAAGCCGCTACAGAGCTTTGTGACGCCGGCTACACACCTCTGCCGTATCAGCGATAGTTGGTGGTTCAAGTACCCAAAAATAAGTGGCTTTGAGCCAGGTACAAAACACTGCATCGTTACACTGGACATTACGGTTAAATTTAGTCCACGAAATATGAGCGCTTTGCCACGACGAAAGTTAAGATTAGGCCACAAAACGACTATTTAAGATTAGGAAAAAGATGGTGGTTTGGATTAGAACACTCCTGAGGAAAGAGCATTTCCTGGGTGAAAGGCTCTAGTTTCCCCCGGGAAGCGAACTCCGCTCTCTGGCTTAAAAGCCCTGTCTGTTAACGCCCACTCACCCACGCTGACGCCCCAGCCACTTTCTTATACAGCAGTCATCAATGGGGTAAATACGGCAAAAAATGTGGAATGCTTACAAATTACAGTGCTTAACTTTTTCGTAGCATTTTGAACGAATGTTTCATGAGAACAGGCTGAGGTGCTTATACACAGATTAGGAACAGTGTTGGGAGTAGTAGAGTAACAGTAGTGTATTCCTTTTTGCTGTAGCGCAGTATTATAACGCATTAGCAATACAATTTCGTTAATATTATACCTGTTACAATCTCAGTAACGCGAGTTCCAATGCATTTAAACCCGACATTTAGCAATGTTTCTTTTTTTTTGTTTTTTTAAGAAAAAATGTTGGCACAGAAAAAAATCTCACTGCAAAAGTTAAAGAAAGGAGATGAAGAAAAGAGGGTTTCTTTTTAAGGTATTAATTGGGATTAATACCTTAAAAAGAAACTAAAAGTAAAAGAAAGAGGAAACAAAGGAGGAAGCAAGTCAGACAGGAAGGAAAGAGAGAAAGGGAAGATGAAATAAATCAAGCAAGTAAGAATAAAGAAAATTTGAAGAAAAATAGGATAAAAGAAGAGAAGAGAAAAGAATGTAGGGAGACAGAATGGAAGAACGTAGACACAGGAGAGAGGATAAAAGTAAGGGGGAGAAAGAAAGCAAAAGAATGGATGAAAGAAAGAACATAATTTGGGGAGAAAGAGGGCGGACTAGAAAAAACAAAGGGCAAATAACAAGGAATAGAGAACAGAGAGAGAAAGGAAGAAAGGATGTAGAAAGTAAACAGATTTGAGGAAGAAGGATGAGAACATGTTTGTAGAAGATTGTCATCTACTGTCGATTACAAAAAAAAAAAAAGCATATTTCACTACAATAAAATAATCAATACTGATTAAACTATACAAGCAAGCGTCATGAAAAAAGACTTGTTGACGAAAAATACTAAAAGACAGCAGACACAAACGGGTTTGGACTATGTGATGGGATCAGTGATACTTGATAATCAGACGCCATCACCATGGCAAGAAGACTAATTGTTCTCATCAGATTAAGGGAATAATTGTGTGTGGATACATCATCAAAACATGGAAGAGGCAAATTTGATCAGAGCAGATGTTGAATTAATTGGTTTTGAGGCTGATTGCATTAATGCTCGGAGTCGATTAGTGAGACGGACTAGTAATTAACACCCTGCCTCTAACTCACACGTCGATACATTACACACACAACCAAGATGATGTTTACATACAACCCAAAACGCATGAACACAAAGTGGCTAAACCTTTTTTTAATCACACCAGTGATTTTCTGTTATCAGAAATTAAAGGTTTTGTTCTTCTGTTTTTCAAAGTGTCATCGGGAGGTTTTCAGTTTGCAGGCAGCTTGTTAAAAAAACTCAATTGCACAGAGAAGGTATGGAAGTGTTGGATACACATTATGTAATCGTACCTAAAGGCCCTGTTTACACTAGGTCTTCAAAAGCGTTTCGGTGATCCAAACACAAAGACATCATCCTTCACACGTGTGTCTATATAACGTCTCCAGCTGACCACCTCTGTTCAGATTCGATGCAATCGATCATGAAACACTTTGGCCAACTCGTCGTAAAATGGGAAAGTTATAGAGCAGGGGTCTTCAACGTTTTACCCCTTAACTGAAAGAGAGAGAGCAGGGACCCCGACTAGATATATTGTATGAAATAAAGTTGCATATTAAACTGGGCCTACAATAATGTGTGGGCGGCCAGAAACCTTTGTACATACCTTTTTGCATAGAATACTAAGCTATTAAAATAATAATAGTTGGCATGATTTTATAAAGCATCTTTCAATGTTAAGCATACATGTGGCAGTGTTAGCATTAACTGTATCTGTGGATGGCTACCTTAGTGATTACCATACCTACAGGCCAGTAAGCCTATCATCAGCGGGGGATCTATATTTGCTAATACTAATTAAAAAAAACTTACAGGCCCCCCTGCAGTGAATCAAAGGACCCCCCTGTTGAAGATCTCTTTATTGTTAGAGAGCATTACCGTGCTGTCACCGAAACAACCACCATGTCCTGCATTAACCATGTACTATTTTCCTGTTACGTCCTTGTTGGATACGCATCAGGAGGCATTAGCGTTTACATGCTCGATGGTGTTTTTTGCATCCAACGTTGCCTTCCAGGCAGCTAACCCTAACCTTAACATAACCACTGCCGCGCTGCCTGGAAAGAGATGTTGGGGGCAAAAAACACCAAACACCCGTTTAGACTGCAAAAGAATGTGGTCAAATGCACCCCAGAACACCTGGACAAGATGTTTGACGAATGTCTTGCTGGTCGTTTACACTTTTGTCCACTTCTAAAGACGCATTTTAGAACCAAGTGTAAACAGGACATATTCAGCCTCGAGTAGCAGCATTTTGTTAACCATCCCAATACTACAAGGTAGCTTTGCTTTCTGTGTTGTTCAAGAGTACCTTTCACACAATCTTGCTTTCTTTTTTATCCTTTCCAGTAACCTGCAACCATCCATTAGAGTTGCTGATGCTATAGAAAATTAATGATATTTTAAGGTCAAGGTCTGACAAAGAGGCACTGAAAGCAGGTAAGATTGTAAGCATCTGTAAAGATTTTACAGGTTTTAATGTAACATGATGTACCAGTTAGAAAATAAAAAAGGCTAATGTATTCAGAGGGTCAAGTAGAAGGTTGACAAACAATCAACTTAATGGGGAAAATATGAGTCTGACATATATTTATCTTCTTCCAAAGTGTTTTTGTTGCATAAACCTAACCAAATGTGGGACCCCAGTCCCACCATCCAGCCTCACCACCTCCCTATAAACGCACACAGTACACTAAACACTTCCTCCAGAGGAAAAGATGCTGCCAGTGAACATAATCCAAGCAGAAGTTATGTTTTCCATCAAACCACAACTGGCAAAGCAAATTAGTAGTGTATACTTTTATTTTCTAAAAGTCAGGTTTACAGATTTTAAATGCAGATATAATGTCAGTTATACATTTAAAAACACCAGTCATTTAAAGGTGGCTTTTACCTTTTTAAATAGTCATGCCTAACTTCCGCTTGCAAACTTCAGTTGTTGTGTCTTATTCACTGAAAGTTATTTCTTGTGTCCTGTCATTTTTTTTTTTTACTGTAGCCACTGATTGTGAGAGTTACACTGAATCATAACTCAGGAAATAGGGGACACCATAAATGCCCCTGTGTCAGATTACTGTGATCACTTTACAATGTATATAAAACTTAATCCAAAACCAATAACTACCCAAAACCTAATGGGAGGTGTTGTTAAATGCAATCAAAACAACCACTGAGAAATTGCGGACTTGAACATCCCAAAATCTGTTTTTTAAGAAGGATAATAGTCTTTAAATGTGCATACAACATGGTCACAAGTCAAACTAGAAGGGCACTCCGAGAGTGCAGCAGTGGCCATGCCCTATCTCTCAGTCGTAAACAAAGTGAAAAATAATTGGTGTATCTGCCCCACAATTTGGCTCCGTTCCAAAATGCAATGGGTTCTTCCTTGGCCAATGCTACACCCTTCCACAAAGTCTTATGACATTTGGGCCAGTAGTTATTTCCATAATTCTGCTGACAAATGGACAAACAAACCAAAAATATTACCTCCTTGGCGGAGGTTAAATATGATCAACCATTGACAAAAGATAATGTACCATATTATTTGGAAACTACTTCTGTCAACCCACAAAGTCTGTTGCCGATGACGGTGGATAAAGCTGATGACCGTTGTGCGCCGTGATGTCTGCATTTAAAGATGCTCCAACACACCTGACTGAAAAACAAACCTAGAGGGATTTTATGGATACCAGGATGACAGCTAGCTAGCTAGTCGTTGTACCAGTGCTACAGTATGTGTTGATATTAAAGCCAAGCTGCTTCTGTATGGTAATCTTCACTGACTAGCAAGGGGGGACCCACCCACTTTTGTTTTGCTTCCGACGCCCATGGGAGAAGCTGTTTCTATTGCAGTTATAAAAAAGTTATAGAATAATGTTGTCTAAGCAAAAACCCCTGAAACACTGTACGTCAACATCAGCATCCACTGATTTTACCTCGCTTGTTTTGCCGCATTCACAACACTTCTACATTAAAATGACCAACTGCTCACAACATATTAACTTCACAAGGACTAACCTTAGTGATCTGTCAGAATAACTGTTTTATCATAATATCATAATGTCACAGTTGCCGTAGCTGCACTTTAAGTATACTGACATTAAGCTACAGTGCCACAGTACTTACCCTTTAACATGAACACAACTTGTTCACTGTCACACACTTTAAGCTGAAAAAAGCAATCCAATACTTCAAAAATAACCAACTGAGGCTCTTTGTCACATCAGTTGTACTTCAGAAAGACAAGCAGAAGCTCTATCAAAGTCAATGTTTTTCAAAGACTCACTTCAGCCTTTTATATCAACTCTGGCTTTAAATCAGACATTTACCTCACTGCCCCACACTGATCATTTAAATGTAGCAGACCAATCAACTATGAATTAATTAAAACTACACAATACAAATATTGCATAACCTACAGACATGTGCTTTAAGACACTGACACAAATTGTAATTTTGTAACTTAGTTCAGTTCCAGTATTTGTCTTTATTCAGTGGGTTACACAGATTGGAGCAATAACATGAATAGTGCATCTCTGAAGTTCCAAATTTAAATGGCTGTAGCCATATTTCATCCTAATTACCCTGCACCGCAGAGAGGATCAGAGTGGAGTGTGAAAATGAAGCTACATTTAATTTAAAATGTTATATTGAGAATCACAGCGCTACTACAAACTGATGCAACTATCAGTGTCTTCATCCACTTGATGTAATCCACCACAGCACTGTATAGATATGATACTTTTATTTTAATGCCTGTGAATACATAAAGTTAAGCTTTATGGTTTTGAGTAGCTAATATTTAGAATCTAAATATTTCCTGAGCTGTGTAGCAACAAAGGTGTTACATTCATCTTATGATTTCATGTCTGTTATTATTGGCCAATACATTTATTTTTCTAATTTTCATCCATAATTTACATACAACTGTCCTTGAAGGGCCGAAAACTAATTTTTGCATAGAAAAAACCCATACAAATTAAAATTAGACTTTAAATGTATTCTCTAATCTTCAAAGGAAAATGAAACCTGAATTTGCAGTCAGGCTTAAATGTTTACTAGCTCAATTTAAATTACACAGCAATCATTGATCAGGGTTGAGCAGCTGCTGAACATTTCCCCCTCTAACAGGACCAGAGAACAAGGACCGCAGCATAGTCGAGCATTTATATTGTAGCTCTTTCTTGGAAAGCAAAATGTCATTTGATTCCACTCTACTTACAGTCTGTTATTCAGTAAAAATAACAACACTAACACTTTTATTTGGTCACGCATTGCCGGACCTTCTTCCCCAGCGCCCTGGCTAGTCCACACAGCAAAAAGAAAGCGGAAGGTAGTTGATTAAATTATACTTGTTTTTTTTGTTTTTTTTTGCTCCTGAGCAAAACAACAGTTAATTACAGGGATCATTATTGCTTAAAGGGATTCATTGTCAGTCCATGAAATGATTATTTATGAACATTATTATAAAAATCAAAAGAGTGGAATTCCGGTGGATTTTCCAGCAGCACCGGAGCGGTCCCAGAAGCTGAATGCTGTGGCTAAAGACTGCTTTTATTTAACTCTACTCTATTCCCATTTGTAATGCCTGGTGGCTGCCTAGTAAACCTATGGAAAACTTTCAAAACAGAACAACAAACATTGAAAAATACAGTCAATGAGATTGAAGTAAAACTACAGTAGTATGGTTATATAAGTTTACTGTTGGCAAAGCAGTGGAGTGGTCATGGACCATTTTCAGCCCGTCCTCACCCTGAAAACGACCTTCTAGGTAGATTTTGCGACCGACAATTACGTTTCTTGTTAGACGGCAAACTCTCGTGGCTGTAGTAATTATCGTAAGAGTAAATAAGGAAGTGAGGTAACAAATAGCTCCATGGGTCAAACCAACACAGGACTTTCTCTACGGAGACCAATCACAAACTGGCTTATCTACCTTGCAAGCTATTGGCGGGTTTAACACAGCGATAGGAAAAGCGACCAATCAGCTTCTTGTTTACATTCAACATAGCGGCCACCGAACGCCAACCAGGCGCAGCAAACCCGTTGATGTCGCTTTCGCTACTACATCACCCGGATCGTTGGTCTGATTGGTTGAAGGACTTTTCTAATTGCCTTCAGAGTAATTTGATCTATGCCCGTTGGTCATGCCTCTTGTACAGAGCAGACTCCCCAGACCAATGCTCAATCTCAAATCTATTGAGCTTGGCTTGGGCTGGTGATAGCCAGACTAGGGCGGTGTCCTATGTGAAACCAAAAGTCGAATGCTATTTTGAAATTGTCCTCATTTAAGTAGTTTTACATGACTCATATTAAACTAATCCCTGATGTTTTGCTAAGTCTATTTAGTATATGAGGTGCCTAAACTTTATTAGTCCCTTTCTTACAAAATATTCTATGCATTTAAAACTGTGGCCGAAATTACGTTAAATAGAACAGTCTAGGTAACAAGGGTCACATGATTAAACCTCCACCGTGTGGCAGTAAATAGAACGGCCATCTGTGTTGTTTTGTTTAGGTATCAGAATGTGTTGACCATTTTCCCAATGCTCCAGGGGCAAAAGATGCCAAACTATGTGCAAACTACAAGCTTACAACTGGTCCTGTCTAAGAAACCTATCATATGCTTCGGATGTCTTCATCACAAGTACACAACACTTGAAAAAGACTAACAACAAAACAACAGTGTCATATCTCAAGAACAGTGACTGAATTAACTTAACAGCACAATCAACAGCCATCATAACAATGTCAAATTATTGTGTTTGTTGCTTAAATTGTACATGTTTTGCTCCTGAAATTACAGTTAATCACAGGGATAATTATTGCTTAAAAGGGATAAGTCAGTCCATAAATTATTCTTTAAAAACATCACAAAAATATAATATGAAAATATGGCAACAGCTGCAGTTGGATGGCATATTGTGGCAGCAAAAATTTAAAAGTTTCTCTCTTCACAATCTCGGTCTTATAATATTACACTAATTGTAGTAGTTGAGGCTAGTTTGTACTGGTTATAACTCTGGTTGTGTCAGGAACCGCAAGCCCACCCACGAGCTTTTCCTTAACCTAACAGCGTCAAAAGGGACACCAATAGTCCCGGCCAAGCGTGTTTAGGTAAAGCATGTTATATGACGGTAAAGGAGACTTTTAGCGTCATATAACAATGACAAAGGCACCTGACCAAGGGTCGGTATTTTACGAGATGGGAGTGAGAATGTGTTGTCCTGACCAATCATGGATGTAATTTTCTTGTTTACATCAGAAATTGAAAACAGTTTAACCTTGAGTTATCTCATGTGTGTCGTTAAAAAGACACACACACACGGGTACACACACACACACACACACACACACACACGTACACACAAAAAAGGACATGGAGATGCACACATCAATCACACGTGTAACCAATCTTTCCAGTACTGAAACCTGTGATGGCATGGCTATTACACACACACACACACACACAAACATATAGACATGAATAATGGATCCTTAGATTGACCTGTGTGTGTGTGTGTGTGTGTGTGTGTGTGTAGAGGCCGATGTCCTTGTACATAAGACACTTTGTGAAAGACACAATCAAGCCTACAAGAATTCTGACAGGCAAGAAAGCTAATGGTATCACCCGTTAAACTACACACACACACACACACACACACACACACACACACACACACACAACCACTAATTACACACCACGAAGGTAGAGGTTGACAAAGTGACTTAAGTTGAGAGTGATCTGCTGTTTGGAATTTTCCAGCCTGTACAGCTGACAGAGGAAATGCGTTCAAATGTACTCAATGATAGCAAATCACAGAGTAAGACTGTGGAGATTGCTTGTTCAAAAGATCAAGTATGTTCTGGTTCAGGTGAGGTGAGATCTCTCTCTAGCTATACACCCGACATAAAGAAATGATTAGCACTATCCGTAGCTATTTAAAGTTTTATTTAAAAAAGAAAAGAAAGTGAGCAATATACACAGAATATACACAGAAACTGAACTTTAAGACCATAATTTAGACTTTTTATTTTGAACAAAAAAATGCAGGAAATAAGCTTTAAAAAGTGTTATTGTGTTATTAAAAACAGGTTATTGGCCATCAAAACCCTAATCTTTGCAAAAGTGACACATTTATATTCCTTTCTCTTTCTTTTTAAAATCGTACAGAATTTCCTGTGTCATATTACCCCACTGACACCGTAAACCTACTGAAAAGACTCCAAATCCTGTTAAAAAGAAATACAAAAGCACAGAGGTCTCCTGGGAAATAATGGCGCCTCACTAACCGGGATAACGTGAACAAAACAATGACCTCTTTCACTCTACTCTGCCCACTCGTCGTCACTGGATTCAATTTCAAAAATCTAATAAATGTAAACCATCAGAAAGATTTGTTCCTCTCCAATCCAACAGAGATGTCAATATATATGTTTCTTTCATAGGTTACTGCAACATCCACTCTGGCCAGGGACGTGACCGGAAAGATGAAGTTTAGACGTCTGATTATAACAGTAACTTTGAGTTATTCAACTGTCAAACATCATTTCATCTGAGCATAAATTGACATTACTACTTTATGATATCCCCCCCCCATATTTGTGGGTATGATGGGACCGTAAATTATCTGTGAATTACCTCCCTTCAGTATTTCCACCTTCAATGATTTCACACACAAGTGTAATAGTGATTTACAATGTTTTCTTAACCCTCCCGTTGTCCTTGGGGTCAAATTTGACCCATTATCAAAAAGTTTCTAAAAAAAAAAAATAAGAACGTGGATGGTTCCATACAACGCTCCTCACAAGTTAAATAACTGACCAGTTGGCTATTTTTTATTGAATGAGGGAGTTTTACTTAATTTCATAGCATTTTAAGAAGAAAATAAATGTAAGAACACTGAAAAAAGTGGCAGAAACGTCGGGAAAAAACAAAAAAAACTTCCCAAAAAACGCAGAAAAAAATCGACAAAGAACTTTGGGAAAAGTGACGAAAGTGTCTTAAGGAGGTTTTCACTTAAAATTTTGACCCAGAAAAACTAAAATGTTGATCTATGGGAAGACAACACGACGGTTACTGTGAATATGGCACCCCAAAAAGTTAAAATGAAAGAAGTTATATGCGTTGTTAATGAAAAAAGTCCTATATACAATACAGCATAACGGGCAGAAAACAAACCCTTACCAATAAGTTCCCGAAGCTCATCTTCTCCACACTTAGACATCTTTATTTTCGTCTTTGTGAAAATATTCCTACTTTCTTAACCTCAAATGTTTCTTTTGGTTTTGGGCCAAGCATGATACAAACATCATGAACATGACCACTGGCTCACTGTGACTGGGTGGGCTTAATTACACAGACGTTACACTCTCAGCTCGCTGGTACAAAGTCATTCAGCAAACAGCTTCCCAGGCCAACGCCAGAATGAGCAAGTGCCACCTGTTTCCCCCATTCATATTCAAATGTCTTCAAAAATGTTTGTTTTTTTGGTTTTACGATTTGAATACAGACATTCAAATTTGGAATATTAATTGACAGCCCTAGCCCATTGTAGTTGCAAGATGCGAAGGCCATAGTGGCAGGATGATGTTAGACTGCTGTTAGACTGTGTACAATGATGATTTACATTCAATGGAAACATTTAGTGTCAGTGTGCTTACTCATGTATCTTATATGCACCAAGTCCTGACGCTGCAGGATGTCGACACGCTGAGGACACGCGTTTGTGACACTTTCATTTCACCACAAAGGCCTCAGCTATAGCGGTGTAGGAGGAGAAGATTTGGTTACTGTCATATGGGTCATTTTGGATCCCACTAAAGACTACGGTTTTTCTATTGTATTCTATTTCACACGCACACACACAGACACACACACCCCTGTGGCTAGATAATACAGTGTGACCCCTGTCTGTCTTTCAGCCTTATCTACTCTGGGGAGTGTGTCTTACGACTGTGTGTTTGTACTGTGTGCATGTGTGTGTGTGTGTGATACTGAGAATAAGAAAGTATGGAGGCCCAGAGGTGACATGGAGGGGGGGGGGGAAACCATGTACTGGGGACAAACACTTTTGCGAGATTGAGTTTTATTTGCGAGATCTTGACTTTGACATGGGGGGGGGGATGAAGAAACAAAGAAATTGAGATCTTGCAAAACACAGTCAAGATCACGCAAAAGTGTTTGTCCACAGTCCAGGTTGTTATTTTATTTATTGATTTTTTTCCTCCTTGTCACATCCGCAGCTCCATAGGAAAGAAGGAATGAAAGGAAGAAAATATATTGTGCCTTGTGTTTCCTGATGCTTCTCTTCTCCCCTCCTCCTCTAGCTAAGCTCCACACACACACACACACACACACACACACACACACACACACAGTCCTAAGAGACACTCCCCAGAGTATGTAACAATGTAAGAAGATAACTGGTATTGGAGGAGCTGGCAGAGAAAGTGTGGGCAAAATGGATCATGTTTATTCTCCCCCCCCACCCCCTCTGTTTTAAATGCCTAAAGGAACACCACGTAAAATGAAATGTCAGCTAATTCTGGACCTCTTTTGAAATTGTGTTATGGAATACATCTTAAAATGATCCAACCTAATCCTTTTGATTAGTGACTAAATATTGCATTACTGCTTCAAAAGGCTGTAAATGTGCAAAGATGTTGTTCAAAGTAAAACAGTTTGAGACAGAGCAGCTGAAATGCTACACCATGTCATCATCACCACATTCCTTATTAAATATTGCTGTAATTACTGTAAACAAATGAGACTTATGATCAGTTGGCAGCTTTGCCTTGTCTCTCCAGTGTATTTTACTTTGTTTATCACCTGATTGAATTTGGCAGTATATCTAGCCAAATGCTCCTAACACCCAAAGTTGTGTAATCTGGCAACTGCAGATGGCGTGAGGAGTAAAAGGCTAAATGAAATATGTACTTCTTTAAGCTCTTAATCATTGCATGTGAAGCCACAGAGAAAACAAACAGATGTGAAGTGATGCCAGGGAAAGGTATAGTAGAGGTCTTCCAGCAAGTGTCACTTCATTATACAGATTTTTAATGCTTAAAACGACTTTCTCTGTGGTTTAAAGCTGCATCCACTATTATGTCTGCAATGCAGCAGGACAGCCACACTAATATTAATACTTTCATGGCAAAAACTGTTCTGCTCTGAAGTGTTTTGTCCTGCCCTGTGTGCACCGGATAGTTGTGGATTACAGAAGCGCAGACAACCCTCTATTTTTCACATCAATCCTTTCATCTTTGTGACCTATTGGCCTGCAGACATATCCGACACTGATTGCAGCACTCTTTGGAAATACCACCAATATGACTCAATACTGTGACCTAGGCTAACTGCATCTGCCAGTTATATCAAGAAAGGTTACTTGTGTCATTAGTGCGATATGAAAACAAGTCCATGTCGAAACAACTGATGAAAATGACTGGTTGTGTTTTTGTTCTTTTCATTGTTTGACCCTGAAAGAGTCCAATATTTAACGTTGTGCTTCTGTCTTTGGATTGGAGCGAGACATTTTCTGACATTAAAAGGATCATTTTATTCTTTACATCCTTGGTCTTATTTTGGACTAATGGCTATCCTTCCCTTTGGTATTCATAACACTGGCCACTGGTTTACTGGCAGTAAACAGAAGCAGCCGATAAACAAACATCCATCATGATTTACAGATTAACTTTCGGGTCATCCTCGACTTACCTTACTTGTATCTCTTATCTGTCGATAATCTGTCAGGCTTCTTGGGTTTCTTTTCATACTTTGTTGTACACATGTTGTGTCTCCAAAGTATTTCTTTTCTCATAACTGATATAAATGATGGCAAAAACTGCAAAAAATAATATTTGTATTGTAATAAAACTAAAAATAAGAGCCAATTTAGAATGTGCTGCTTTCCAGGCGAACTGTAATGAGAAGGATTGATGACATCGCAAAAAATGTGGAGATTCAGCTGCAAGGCAAAGCAGACAGTTTCTTTTTTCCTTGGCTCTGGACGAAAGCTGTGCTATCTGCGACACAGCCCAGTTACTAATTTGTGTATGTGGGATAACGAAAGATAACGGAGGATCTGGTAGCAATGCGGTCAATGAAAGGGACGGCGACAGGGAGTGGTTTGTTCACTGAGGTAAATGCATATTTTGACAAAATGGGACTTAAATGGAACAAACTGGCGTCTTCCAACCGATGGTTGTCCAACTCTGACAGGACTTTTGAATGAAAGTGGAAGCAAGATAAAGTGACTGAAGTGAACTTGTATTATACATGAGCAGGTGTTGTGTAAGTAACCATGTTATTGATGTAACTTCACCAGGGCAAGAGCATTAAATCAGTAGTTTGTGTCACTTTTGGAGGAGCATGAAACTGAACATGGTGACATAGGCTACCACACAGCTGTCAGGGGGCTCAGTCTGGGCAAGGCGCTTTAACGAGTATGGGACCTGAGATCACAGATTCCACAGTTTTGTGATATGAAAGGCAAAGACATCCCAGAGCTCTGAGAGTAAACTATTAAGTATTTGGTGTTGATATGAATGCACTAATGACTAAACACCCAACTGCAAGGCAAGGGCCTATTTGCACATGAAATGCAAAATAGTGACATCATGTTGGCATTTTGTACTATGTCCGCTTCACTTTTTCATGGTCTAAGAAAAAAGCTAATATTGTAGTAAGACTAAAAATGAAATTGTAATAGCACTTTGTAAAGTTAATGGAATGCTGTTCTGTGAAAAATGGCGAAAAACATGCACATTTTGGGCACAATTGCATTCATGGATGTTGATTAAATATTGAATTAGTGACCAATTGCATTGTGTCCAAAGTCTGCTTCACTTTTTTTCATGTCCTAACTATAACATTTGTGCCCTTACCAGTCGCAGCTTATCAAAAACCTTACAATGTACTGCTTTTTATAAAGAGAAAAAATTGATATTAAGTAGAATTGAGTTTAGCCTATTGGTCCGGCCCTCCACAACAGTCCCTGTTTCTCATGTGGCCCCTTGGGGAAAGTAATTGCCCACCTCTCAGAGTCAGTTGGAGAACTGTAGTATTTTTCCCCACTTTCCCAAAGTCAAACAAACTCACTCATTGTTTTATCATAAATATTTCTGCATGCAGTTTGAAGGAACAGTGCATGTTTAATGGCGAGGGGCTGCTGGATGTCTTTGGGAGCAGCTCCACTCAAAGTAGAAAAATGGTCCCTACCTTTTCCTCTTTCCCTCACTGTCTCTCGCACAACTCTTTTCACTTTGGGTTGTTCCGTCTTATTGAAGTCCAATATATCTAGTGTCTTTCTAACGTCTGTTGCTGGGAATGGATGTTTTTGTTCTGGTCGACAATAAATCTGTAGTGATTCAAGTACATATAAGTAGATGTCTGAGATGTAGTACGAGTCAAGGACACACACCACCACACCCATCCACACACCCACACACCCCCACACACAGAGCTCACTTGCAGCAGTAAACTGCAGTGTAATCCATCTATCATACCATAAATCACTCCAGGCATTCTGGATGGGATGTGATTATAATTAATAAGGAATTTCGGTGGTACTGTTTTATTCAGCCGTTGAAACCTTCATTTATTAGACTGGAAATAAAGTTTTAACATGTAGTGCCAGGGATATTTCATCGCTCAATATTGTAGATCAGTTGGTTGGCTGCACACAGCGACTGGCTGACAGGATGAGTCACTGACGGGCTGAAATTAAGAGCACACCAGTGTGTATATCACACTTTAAAGTTGCGGAGGAGCTCTATTTTATGATTTCTGGCTAGCCGGTATACTGGCTTTTTTTCCTAACTGGCAAGCATATACAAAAGGGATATATATATTTATTATTATGATTGAGAAACAAATCTCTAATAGACACGTGTGTGTGTGTGTGTGTGTGTGTGTGTGTGTGTGTGTGTGTGTGAATGTGTCATCTACAAGTTTCCCTTAGCTAAAGCTGAGCTGTTCAGCTGGCTGTGTAGGAGACTAATAGAACTCCTGGCAGATGTGAACTCAAAATATATTAGCATGTAATTGAGGATTTAAAGTCCACCATGAAATCCATCGTTAAGGCTCTGGCTGGGCAAGCTAAGTGTCTGTCTGGGTCAGGGGATGGCCGACTATAAAATACAACATACACATTTCGTAGCACAGTTTGGAAATCCACTAAAGTTCAGCGAAGTGGATGACTGTCCAAATTTTTAGCCAATTAGGTGACACGCTCACTCCACAGGTGAGTGTATAATTGGCTGCCTGCTGGTGTCGGTGGTACTGTTCTCTACTCCATTTTGCATCATTAAGAAAATTTTCATTATTTTAACGTGAAATCACAGCATCACTTTTATTTCTTCATATCCATAATTGTCGTAGGTCCTTCTCTCTTGAGACAGGCTTAGGTTAAAACACCTGAACAGCTCTGTAGGATATATATTCTTAAAAAAAATTAAATGGATAGCAAATGGATTTGAGATGACTGCAGTAAGACTTTACCTTCTTCCTCAGGTGTGTGTCTGGGTGAGTGTTTTGCAGTAGCCCTAATTTTCCCCAAGCTAACTCTTTAAATAAGACTATTATCTATGGCAAGTCGCCTGGTTAAATAAGAGCTGCGCCAGAAAAAAACACATTTGAGTGGAAAGCATTGAGGACTGGCGATGAAAAGATAATCAAGTTTGTCATTGAGACGGTCAGACAGAGAGATCCTCCTTCAATCTGTCTGATAGGGGCAATCAACTGATGAAACCGACTGAAAGATGGAGAGATGAAGAGCTCTCACTCTGTGATTTTCACACATTGACGCCCCTTTCTCCCCTTCTCTAACGGTCCTTGTTGAAGGCTTCTTTCCTCCGTCCAATCGTCCCTCCTACCTGTTGTGTTAGGTGGAGGCGAGGAGAGGAAAATATACAACAGGAGTACCTTGTTGACAGACACAGTAATTATTGTACTATCCTCCTTTGAGAAAGAATGTGTGACAGCAAACAAAGAGACAAAGCAACAACTAGGACATTGTTGTATGGTCACTGATGTCAGGGTCACACGATTCACAAGATGGAGAAAGGATTTAAAGCAGGAGATTCATGTGAATGACTGGATGGAGGTATGCAAGAAAATAAAAACATCGAATTGTGAACACACAATAAAAAAATTGACAATACAAGTTATTGCACAAATACAATATAAAATATTCCTGAAATATGTGTGAAATGCAATGAAAGAGCTTAAAGGCACTCTATACCACTGTATTTGGGAAATGAAGACATTTTGGAAAGAAATGCATTGTATGACAGAAAGAATGCTGAATATGGCGTTTACATTGATTTAATATCCTCAGGATGTTTGACTGAAAATGTACTGAAATTTATAGACAAAGTACTGGTTGTGAAATATTGATGTCAAGTACTTAACAACTTTGTCATGTTTGTGTAGGCTATATGTATATATGTGCATTTATACTCTACATATATGTATTTTTTACACTTTTTTCCATTTTCTTTTTGAAGTATTACTGAGTATTTATATATATTTATATTTGCATTATGTATCTTTTCTTTTTCCCGAGATGTGGTTATTGAACTAGTTTTTTAATTGATTTATTTATATATTTATTATAAGTCCATTTGGGTTACTGTCCTTGAGAAAGATTTAGCATATTTATGTGATGTTAAAAGTCAATAAAAAATATTGTTGGGAAAAAGGACGAAGCTGAGAAAGTGGGAGGAGAGAAAAGAGGGAGATAAATAGTAGGGGAGGGAGATAGTATGAAGGGAATACACACAAAGGAGTCAAAAGGAGAAAAAGTGAAGAGAGGAGAGGAAATTGACATTAGTAAGGTAGAGAGTAAGAGTAAGGGGGGAGGAATGGAGAGAAGAGATGGATAATAATACTAATAACATAGTCATATTAAACCTATTTCTGAACTTGTTTTGGTCTTAGATGCATCCAATTCTCACTGGAGTTACCAATGTTTTTTTGTTTTTTTTACTTGAAATATCAAAGACTTGCTGTAACAAGCTGGCGCATGATTATGCATTTAGTTTATTAAGGATCCCCATTTGATTATGCTCCGTTTCCTCAGGTACAAAACAACATTCATTTTGAAACTGGCAAATAATTACAACAAAGCCCCACTGATGCTAAATGGAATAAACATATGTGTGACAAAAAAAATATTACATTGAGTGCAATGTTGAGCACCAAACTATAATTACAAAAAAACATGCTAACATCTGTTCATAGTACAGAGAAAGATAATAAGCTATCATGGAGTGATACATTTAACATAAAACACATTCATTCATTTTATTCTAGGGACACATTTGCACTAATACATTTAACAATGATATTTTTAAATGCTAATATGTCATTTTATTCCCATGGCAACACTTGTAACTAGGTTTAGTCTTTACCCTGTATCCAAAAGTGGCCTTGAGCAGAATGTGTGTTGGTGTTTAAAATGCTATGTTAATATCAGCATGCCGGTGTTTCCTTGAGGAATTAGAATTAATGTATCTTTAAAAGCAGCTTTTGCTTCTCCCAGGCCTTAGTCAGCACTGAGTGCTGCCACTCTCTGCTACGTGACATACGATCTGCACCGCGAGGGCTTATAAATGATGTCATCTGGGAAATGTCAAGTGTGACCCTGTTCTCTGTGTCGGCAGAAGGTGACACACTACGTCAAGGTGAGTCACCTGTCCGTCTTATTGTTAACATGCACTGCTCAGTCTTATCTATTGCGACCTTCTTGGGAATCAGCATGTCAAATGACCCTCTGAATGCTCAACATGTTTAGATGGATGCGTAGAATGTCGTTTTTTTTTATTTAAGTGCCAAAACATTTATAACACCCACATTTCACTAAAACCACTTTCAATGCAAATTTTCTTTCTTTCTGATGACATGTTTGAAAGTATTACTACGGAGCCCCTAAAGCAACATGTTTTTTTGTTGTGTTTTTTCCTGCGCATGACATTTCTGGTGCGCACAAGATGGATTATCTTTCCTTGCGTGCACAAGATGAACAAGAAACCAATCTAAGGCATGGCTAAAATTATGCTAACGTTATGTGGCTAAAGTTAATATTTCACATTTACAGCATGATATCAGTTAAAATGCCCATATTATGAAAAAAAAAACACATTCTGGGATTTGGGGTGTTATGTGTCTCCTGTGCTTCCACACGCATACAAACTTGGGAAAAAACTATCCATGGTGTTTTAAGTGAGATAGGTTTCTGAATGTCCTCTGTCTTCAGTCTCCAGGTGAGCTGTTCACAATCTGCACGGCTTTCTACGTCACTAGCTGAGAGGAGGTGGCTAACCGTAGCACATGCTAGCTCGTTCTCAATGGAAAACACTGCTACAACACACACTAGTTCATAATCGAACAAACTACTTCCTGTCCCTGTTCTGCAGGTGTTCCACAAGTGTCCCTGGTCTAGAAAAGTCTCCCAGCTAATCCTGCCTTGGACTGACCAGAGCTGGAGAAAGAGTTACCTAGCTGATGTGATCTTACCTACTGAGCATGTGCGACTCCCAACAAAGATAGTATAGAAGTGAGATGTCTCACTCTATAGCTAAAACAGAGACCTGAACACACAGGGTGAAAAGAGGACCTGCACCACTGTGTAGCACAACAAAAATATGGTGTTTATTGAAAATGAAACCATGTAAACCTATTCAGGTACAACCTCAAAATACAATTATGAACCTGAAAATGAGCAGAATATGGGCACTTTAACTGTTGCCCTACCATCTTTAAGTTTGTTGATGACACTATCAGGTACATTTCGC
Organism: Etheostoma perlongum; assembly: GCA_026937815.1. Classification (NCBI taxonomy): domain Eukaryota; kingdom Metazoa; phylum Chordata; class Actinopteri; order Perciformes; family Percidae; genus Etheostoma; species Etheostoma perlongum. Next base: position 26,295,398 of record CM049387.1, on the reverse strand, counting down.
TGCGTTGATGAATACCTTCTCCTCGGCAGCCATAGTACAATTGCATGCTCACCAGAAAGCATCTTGTGCGCACCAGAAAAAGTCAAGTTTGTAACTTTATAATTAAAGAATGTGCATTTTATTTGCAAGAAAAGTCAGAGGAAATTCTCGAGTTTTCTTGTGGAACTTAGGATTTCCGTATTTTTTTTCCCTTCCCATCAACAAATTAAAAAAAAAGAAAAGTAGATTTTTGATGAAAACAGTGTGATTGGGTAAAAAGTTATAAAACAATAAACTTAGCTTGAGTTGGGAACTTCTGCTTACAAGGTAAAGAATAAATTGACATGCTCACCATTAAAGCCAATAGAGAGAAGAAGCCCTTAAAGCACGTGGGACAATGGAAATAAAAGCTCGGGAGTAAGTGGACCTTGAGTTGAGACTGTTTTATCAGCCGCTGTTTCACAGGTAAAGAAAGAACTGCCAAGCTCAGTAGAATTACGTTCTTTATGCAGCACTGTTGTGGTCTTCAAGGGTCACTATTTCTCCAACATATGGGGAATTTATGTTTTATAACTACTTTGTTTGTTACATTGCTACAATCTCCGTGATCGCAGCCTAAACACACTCTTGTTAAAGTGGAGGCTGACTGCATGCTCCACTGTTCCAAGGACAAGTAATAAAGAACGTTTTAGGTCACAAATGTTTCTCTCAGTTTTCAATAGAATCATCTAATGACACCAGAAAAGCATTTCATCAAAGCTTTGTGGAATAGCCTTCAACGCATCATACGCCGTTATTTAAAGGTTTGCCACTGTGACATGCTCTATTGCAATGTATTTCCACGAATAAGTAGCAAACAAGGTTTATGCCATTCTGCGTTTCGAGGAGAAGTTGCTGCCCCAACCACATTTTCTGCAGATAATTTGCCACTATCAGCAAACAGCACTTATAATTGCCAAGCACTTACCCAAACCTCCCACTACAGAGCCAATGTGCACCACTGACTGTTCATGATAACGGTAAGATGTGTCCCATGTCTCTGATATACATTTAATCATTTTCATTTCAAATCAGAGTACAACACATTTGTGAAAGTCATAAAAAAAATTTTTTTTCCCCAGACACTTTGTGCCTCATGTTGCAGTTCCATTTAACACAATGTGGTCTACAACAGTCCCTTAAACTATCAACTGCAAACACTCATGCATGCGGTCCACAGTAGGAAGCTGACAGTAACATCTGTGCATTCAATGTCATTAAAATGTCATTTTCTGAATTGAATTCAGTACGGGAGTTGTTTGTGTTGCCCTTACTTGTACAGTTTGTTGTACTGTACATTGTAGTCCATCCACAGCAGTTGATGACATTCAGCCAAAGTTGTGTTGATTGAACACCAGTGTTTCACATTTTCCTATTTTAAACTGATCAATTTGAGTTTCCCATTAACACAATCTTTGTTTTGTCCTCCAATTACTGTGAATTCTTTTCTTCTTGTAATTTTGGTGAGCTTAAAAAACACATCATGCCGATTTTTCTTCTTAACTATGACACCTGCCAAAAAACAAATGCAGGGTGTTGGCTTTTTTTTTTAAAGAAACAGTTCATTTGTATAACAAATTCCAAAAGAATAATCAATCACACCATAGCATGAATCATTGCATTGGACAATGAACCTGCATTATTAGTTAAAACAACAGGATCCAACTGGTGTGACTACTCTTTAAAGGAGTAGTTCCGCATTTTTCTTATTTGCTTCCTGGAGGAAAAGTGAGATAAGATCAATACCACGCTCATGTCTTTCCATTCACTATGAAGGTACAGCCGGCAGCTGGTTAGCTGAGCTTAGCATCAATACTGCAAACAGGGGGACACAGGTAGCATGGCTCTGCCCAAAGTTAACAAAATCCACCTAGTGTACCATTTCCTCAAAAGCTTGTTATTTCACATGCTTTGGCTGGTTTGTTTAATCGAAGAAAACACCAAATATTAAAATTGAAGTTAAAGTTGTGGCGTGTATCTTTACACTTCTTAGATAAAGCACTTCCTGGCAAGCTATGCAAAAAATGTTGATGTGTGACCTTGGTTGTAATAATGGATTATCTGCTTGGTGTGTGTGTGTGTGTGTGTGTGTGTGTGTGTGTGTGTGTGTGTGTGTGTGTGTGTGTAAATGAATATGAATATCTGTTACTTCCCATGTCTTTTCTGCATGTCTGTCTTTAAGTCCATACAGATGTTCCTATGCATAGCTATGTGTTTGCATGTGCACAGTATGTGTTAACAGACATTTGTGTGTGTCAGTGTGTGTCAGTGTGTACATGCACGCACAGTGGCCACAACTATCACGCGGTTCAGAGAGCTACAGAGTGTGAAATCAACTTTGACATTCATGGTTCTAACCTCCCAAGGCCATCCTAAAGCGGAACACTTAGAGTGGAGTGTCACTTTTCAGACAGAGAATAATAGCCGAGTCTACTCCGGCCTTTGAAGACAACTTTTCATTCTCTTACTGACTCTTATTCATTTTGACCTAGCCAGTGGAAATAATGAGCTAAATACTCTTATCTTTCTTCTTCTCTACTGCTCCCACAGTCCTTTCCTACCCCTCTCTTTTGCATGCTGTCTCCATCTCACTGTGTCAATGTTCTCCAGAAAAGTACCCATGTCACAAAGATGACAGGGTTTAGATAATCAACAGAAAGAAAAAAGAAAGAAAGGTCTGTAGCCCTAACTATGGATGGCATGGATATATTAACTGTTTCTCTCTAGCTTGGAAATAAATGTAATGGAAATTAGTTTTAAAAAAATGACTTGTGTCTCCATTAGCTGACTTATGAATAAAATGGGCTTCTGAATGTCAAACTAAATGAGAGAAAAACTAAGAACTGATTTTTATGAGGAAAGCTGTAATTATGCCCCACTGTCAGCTAATGATGATCATTTTTCATGCTCTCATCCACAGATGAAAACATTATTGAAATGCAACTGAATTTTCTGAATGTTTCAGGGAGGTCACAGGTGACAAAACAAGTTTTTGCATCAATGGATTTTGATAGTAGATGGTAGCAATCAGAGGACCAATTCTGTGTTGAAATATGACTTTCTGACCCTCCGAAAAAAACAATCTGTCAAACTGGCTCATTACATCTCCTTTTTTGCAACCCTCTTTCTCCTTCTCATGTCAAGTTGCTGTCAAGTTCTTTACTTCCCACATGTTGTGTCCTTTTCTCTTTGACTTCCTCACCTTTCCCTGTTGAAACAGCACTTTGATTGTTGATCTGGTTGGGGACAAAGAAGTTCGAACCAACAAGTTTTAACCATCTGTTGTGCTTGATTTTCTCCAGACTCACTGTACTTGATGAGACAGATGTCTGGCCATGCAAGATTAAGTTTCGTGTTCATTGAGGCATTTGATTGTGTGCAAGACTGTTTGTCATGCATAGTGCTTAGGAGAATTACGGCATGTCCTGTTTGGGCAGAGCAGTACAGAGCACCTTCTAGGATGAATCACTCTATAGCGAAATGTTATTAAATCACAAACGACGTATCTTTCCTAACGCGGTCAGATTAACAACGAGCTACAAACTCTTTTTCATTAAAACGAGCCGTCTTCCAACATGGAGAAATAACGTTAGTTTCTATGAGCACCCAGCGGTGAGGTGGCAGCAAGCCGTAAGCACTTATTTAAAAAAAAAATAAGCATATTCATAATTTTGGGGAATATTTCTTGCCCAAAAAATGTAATGTCATAATTATAGTGAGTCTCGTCTCCAAAACTACTCTGCACATAGAAGTGCCCCTGCTAGTTAGAGAGCAGAGCCCCAAGCGCCCTGAAAAAGGCAATACTGCACAGAAAATAAGCTAAATATGTTCAAAGGTAGGATGACAATGCTTTGAGATATCTCAAACAAAAGTATAAAGTTATTAAGTTTGTACAGTAATATTTAGTATAGCCCTGTAAAACCACAACATACTGTAGTTGTAAAAGCAATGTTTCATGTGAACACAGTTTTGGGAGAAACATGGGACAGTCTTTCCAAACTGGACTCCACCCAAGATGCCGTAAATACTTGGTTTACTAAGCCACGAGTGCAATGGATGGAGTTTTTGAGTCAATAAAATTGACTTCAATAATGTAAAGACCAACATTTATGGATTGCAGGTGCACTGTTTTATATTTGAGTTCAGACTCTATGCATAAAGCATTCATAGTGGGCAAGGGCATCCAATCCTCTAAAAGAAAATGTTAAGGAATTTGCTTCTGGACCTATATCTGCATCATCATGGTGTCCTTATTTTTATTTCAGCAAGCGAAGGAGCTGATGACCAAAAATAGTGAAAATGTTAAAAGAGAAGCCCTAACTTGCAATCTAAATCTAAATAGGATCATGTATACTTTTGCACGTGGCTACATATCTAAGAAACTTGAAATCTTGTAACAAGATTTGGAGATGCCGCTAACAAAAGAACAAACCAGTTGCACATTAAACATGACCCAATTGATTTTTTTTTACATCAACACATGATGCATACATTTGCTCAACACATACACACTCTGGTTCCAGCTAGTTACACAATTAACCCTCTGAACCATAAGGCCATTTTTACAGTTCATTGTCCGTCTGGATTTATTTTATAAAAAAGCTTCAACCCTGTTGTCAAACTGGGTTATTAGAATATTTGGGTTGCAGTGAGGTCACTTGAATGTTAAGAATGGTTGTAGGACCTTAAAGACAAATAAATAAATAAATAAATAAAAAGGAACATGAATCTCACAGATATGTATTGATATCACAGACAGATAAGTAAAACCTAAGCCATTTTACTCTCTAAAACACTTCTCATATGTCTTGGGAATCACACTGTGAAGAAATAATCATTACAACTTCCCTCATGACATTTACTTATAAATGCCAATATTCAACATATTAATGTCATATTTATTGATATTACACCTACACAAGCATTTGTGTCTAAAACAGTTCTCCTATATGCAAAAATAAACATAATAAACATTATAACTCATATAAAGCACATACTATTTACATTTCTTCATAAAAGGCCCAAATACATGCCAAATCTCAAACTGTGACGCCATTCTCTTCTTTAAACGGTAGATATCTATCTTGTTCCGCTAGAGCATCTTTGATCGCACACTCGCAGACTACTTTGACTCGGAGGTTTGACCTCTTTCAGCCTCCATACTCTTTGGGTGACGCTGTCCCCACTCCATACCCTTTGAGTGACGTATCCCATATATGGGCATGCAACTTCCGTAAACAGAGAGCAGACACAGAGCAGCGGGAGCTAGCGGCAGAAATGAGCAAAAACGCGATGAATTATGGACAAAAAGTGGATAAATCGGATTGGATGTAACGGTTTGGATTTAATGCTCAACGACCCCGAAAAAGTCAGAACTCAAATACATTTTCACCATTGGCCCTAATCCTCTTCCGTATTATAGTGTGCCTCCACTGCACTATACTCAAATAATTAGACCAGAGAATTAAGAAGACATACAGTACTTAATGTGTTCTTCCAAGAAGCAATGTACCGAACACCTTCCATTACAGAGATAAACATCAGCACATCTTTACGTTGATAGAAACATAGCAGTGAGTTGGGATGTGTGCTTTTATGGTAAAGAGATAGATGAGTCATATGGTGGTTGTTTGTGTGTGTGCATGTTAGAGCCTACCAATTAAGGATTTTAAGGCCAATACCGATACAAATATTTGGGTTATTTAAAAATCCGATATGCCGATATATTGGCCAATATATTTTTAAAGTAACGCGTTATAAAGCATAAACAGATTTCCCTAACATTAGTTATTTGTAGTTATTTATGAGTTCTCACTAAAATATTATGATGACATTTTGTTTTATTGTCAACAGAACAGAGGATCATCAAAATATATTAAAGTTCTGATGAATAAAATGTAAAAAAATACTAACTTAAGATATGGAACTTAAAGTCCTTTGAACAAAAACACATTAACAAAAAATAATAATAATCAGTGTTGCCAACAGGGACGTTGTAGAGCGCCCTCTGGTGGACAAACTATGCAACGCCAACGCTCATAACATGGTTGACCGTGTGTTTTTATTTTTTAAATATTAATTTCTTTTTTTAAATCGGCCATTATAAATGCCAACAGCGATGGATTGGGAAATTCCTTATATTGGCCAATTATATCGGCCCGCCGATATATCGGTCGAGCTCTAGTGCATGTGTTTGCATACGGGCTTGACAGCTCCTCCCAGGATTCCTTTTCTTTTCCAACAATATCGGGATGGAGACAGACACTGAAGGCAAGAGGGAGATGAGTCAGGTAGGGTTAGGGTTGGAACAAAGCTATTTTTGTCTGATTAAAATTATTAATTTTAATAGACCGATACCAGCAAAACCACAAGAATCTGACTAGTTCCATTAATATTATTCCTGTAGTATTTATTATTTCTATGATGTCTTTGCAGCTGAAGACAGAAAAGACTGGCTGATGTGTTTGCTGCTGGCAGGCAATTCAGGAGGGAAGAGAAGTTTCCAGAAACTTTACACAATGTTTTCATGCCATATCCTCACACTTGTCTCTCTCTTTCTCATTCCCACACTTTCACTGCATGTGACAACTGTGTTTTTGTTTTTACAGCCTACTCTTGCAGCACGCCTTCCTTTAGTAAATAGAGAAAAGCCACAAGTTCCCAAAGTCATATTGGTTTTTTTGGGAATAGCTTTTATTGTTGCCTTAGAAACTGCGCAGACATGTAGAAGTGACGTGGTCTTCAGAGACCTCAGTAGATCAGCATTCCACATGGAAGCAGTTGTTGGATCTACAAATCAGTCTGGAACAATGAATGTGTGCAATTAGTTGTCAGTTAATGCTTCCAGCTAGGGGACATACTGTACAATATTATTATCCAGGATAACAGGGTACGTTTTGTGGGGTTAGCCTCCAATAATCCACAATTTCAGGGTAAGAAATACCTCTTTAATAGATGAACTAAAGCAGAACTAACACTGTTAACTGCTCTAAGGACAATACATCTGTTAATCTGGTAAAACATATTGTATCTGTACCTTAATATCTTCCAAATGAATTCAATTCTGATCTTTTAGCTATAACAAGAATTACAGTAGAGGGGGGAAACAACAGCTTTTAGAAAGTTTATGAAAAGAAGATCTTTTTGCAGCGACTTTATCTATTGAACATTAGAAGAATCTGTACATGCTACACAGTGCACAGTGGGAAATAGTCAAGTCCCACAGTATATACAAAGATAGGGTTTTTTGAAAGGACACACTAAAGAGACCAAGATTCTTCTCTGTTTGACAGTTTTCTTTCAGTCTACTTTCTGCCAGTTTTCTGATCAGAGATCACTTCATGCACCTTAGAACATGAAGGACGCACTGTTTTTGATACCATAACAACACTATACATGCATCTATCTCTGCTCCGTAACATAGAAGAGGCAACTAGTCAACGCACCTGTATTTGACCTCCCTTGGTTGGATGTGTTGTATTAGATCCAATCTTGTTTGATGTTTATTTCTTTTTTACATTTTTCATGAGCACGGCAGCTGAACAAACCAGCCGTCGGCTTAGATCTCTCAGGTTAGAACAAATTAAGTTCTACTGACATTTCCCTCCCACTCCGAGAAATATACTTCTCCCTAATATAATTTAGGTACCAGTAATATCCCTTTTTCTGTAGTCCTTTGTGTTTGACATTTTAATCAAGCGCTGTAATGTTAGTGCACACTCCCAACTTCCCTCTGTCTCTACTCGCTCTTTCATGCTCACTCTCTCTTTATGTTGTGCTCTGCAGAGATTGTTGTCAGCATACTGTTGTGTATAAGTTCAGTTCTCACAGACAGGCAGAAGAAGAGGCAGGAAAGTCACATAGACAATTTGCTGGGAGTTGGATGCAGAGAGAGGGGGGAAATAAATAAATGAATTCAAATTATCTGGGGGTCACATTCATTCATATTAAAAGCCCTACCAATATGACCAATATTACCGGCACAAATATATGTAAATATATCAGTAAAGTTGCCAGGCAAAGAGAGAGACCATCGTTCCATCCTATGCCTGGCATGAGGTTCAGCATCAACACTTTAGGTAGAGTAGGTAGGTAGAGTTTGGTTAGATATCTGACTCTTTTACACAGAGACAACAATCCTGCTGTAAAGAAGATTCGCCGTCATGCTGGCTTTTTTTTTTTTTTTTACACTGAACCAAACAACGCTAGAATAATGCTGCACCACTGTGTGATTTTAGATAGAATGAGAGGTGCAAAGTGTAGCACATCAGCTACAGCGTCTAGCCTGTCTGTGTGTGTGTGTGTGTGTGTCTAGTCCCGCCATTCGGCTATGTGACAACCTCCTCTGCCCCCCCTTCTGTGTTCATATCTTTCATACCTCTTTATACAGAATGCCGAGGTAGAGTAACGGCTGTGTGAAAGGGGCTATTGAAAAAGTAAACATGTCCTTTTTTTATGCTTCGAGTCAGTTTCGACTTTTGAAATATTTAACCAAGAACACAATTATTCCCTGTTAAACAGTTGTTTGTATGTTTACGTCATAGAATGTTTTTCTCAGTTCATATTTTTGGAATTGTTTAGTTTTAATGCCATAGAGTACTATTAAAAGCAGAAAGGACTTAAAACTGGCCGAGGATTGAAATGTGCTATGAAATATATTAAAAAATACTGTATTTGCCTTCAGCTCCAACCCAGCAGAGTTCCCTCTTTAACTCTGTCAAAGACATCCTTGACCAGGCGTACAAAGGTTTCAAATATTGAGCAAAGTTGTTTTCTACCTCAATCATACCTTAAGATGTTAGTTAAATAATAATTATTGTCCTTTTCTTTGATTTTGCTTTATTGCCATTTTCATTGTGGAGGAATATGATCAGGACATATTACAACATGCTGAACAGACGCTTGGGGCAGTCAGCAAAAAAACTTGATGGCAGCAACAGCAGATAAAGTAATTAACCCAGATACAGTTTGTTCTGCTAGCGGTTCATTTTCCAGGTATTCCTACCAGCCTGGGCTTTTCGCCGTTATGGTTACAGAGGAAGTAATTAACAGACATACAGAGGGAATATGGCTATATTAGATCCTGGATGAGTGATCCTGTGGGACGGTTTGTTCTTGTTCTTTCACTTTCTTGTCTCACACACACACACACACACACACACACACACACACACACACAAAGAGGCCGTCGTCTTCTATTCTTTATCTCCTCTGATGGCCCTTCTTCATTTTCCAACCCCCCTCTTTCCATCTTCTCTTTCTCCTCCCCGCCTCGGGCCATCCTCTAACTGCTATGATGACTTCATTTTCTGGGCTGAGGGAACTTTCTTTATTAGCCAGTCTTAATGGTTCCTTATGATGGCCTAGATACGGCAGTCAATCTTCACAACGCACTGCCTTTGAGGCTGTATTTAACATGACTATTAGTCTTACAAGTCCACAAGTGGTCGACTGAATAGGCGTTGTTGCACAATTTTGTTTCCTTGTGGTTTTTGCCATTCACACTCTCTTATCCATCCTTGCTTCTTCTCGAGTCTGCCCCGTTAAATATATTCCTCTTTTCCCTCTTTTGTGTGTCTTTTTCTCATCCCTGGTTCCCCCTCGTCTCAGAGTGTCTATGCATTAGCCTGACAAGTCCGACAAGTGGTTGTGTGTCTGAATACAGGCAGGCAGGCAGCCAGCTGACTTCCTCATTCACGTCTAAAGTGTTGCTGTATTTCCATCTTCTCTTCTCTCTCACACCTACATTCATTATCTGTCATCTGTCTCCATTCAGAGACACGCTCCATTATTCAAGAACTATACGGCTGTGTTTAACTTAATTATTAGGCTGCCAAGTCCAGTGCTATATACATAAATGGCAACAGAAGGAAGAGTTATTCTAGCTTTTATTGCTTCTCTCTTTGCTCTTCTGCTACTATGGAGGATAATTTCACACACAATTAAATAACAGATGTTTTTTAAAACTTCCCAGGAATAATCACACCATACTCAAATAGTAAAAAGAAAATAATAATACATTAAATATACTGTAGCCTCAAGCGGCGATTTGTGGGTTTAAACCTTTTTCTCAATAGTGACTTCAAAGTAATTTCACACATGTGGTCCAACAGCGTTATAAAACATATCCTGCAAGCTTTGTAACGACTTTGTTTAAAATGTCTACAACTGATTTGTCATAAACATTTATTTTCAATTCAGTGTGATATGTACCTACGTCCAGCTCACGGCAATTTGAGCATCTGACCAACCCAAAAACAATTGCTAAACTCAAAATTTGATTTGTGTCATTCCATGTCCAGTTCTTGTGCATTTAAAGTGACCCCCTAGTGGTCAATTTGAATGAGACTTGCAGAGTATGTGTGAGGTCATTATGTTGACATTTCCTGGAAGTTTTGTGTTGATTGGACAAACATTTAGTCATTTATAGCTCATTCCAGCTCACGGGAATTTAAGCCAGTGCTGCAGACAACAACAAATAATAATAATAATAATAATAATAATAACTAAAACAGAAACATAGAAGGGTTCTACCCCTTCGCGGTTTGAACCCTAAATATTAAAATGACTAAGAGGGTATCATATAAGTATATAAATACTTCAATGATTTCCAGTGAAAACTGCAGAAGATTATTCTACAATTAAAACATAAAAGATAACGTGACATATAGCTATATCTATATAGAATATAGATATTTCCTCAGATTATCATATATTGTTGATCATTTGCTTACATCACCAGAGTAAACTTTATATACATAACAGCCTTTAGATAAATGTGATGAGTAAAAAAGTAAATTTAAATCTGGAATGAATTAAACAAAATGCTCAAAATCTAAACCTAAACTCAGTACTTAAAGGTGCCCTGCCACACAAAACCGTTTTTGAAATATGTTCGGTCCATTTGTGTTTGTGTTATGCCGCCTCTCAAAAGCTTCTAAACTGACCTTTGTCGATCTAAAATGAAGACAGTTTAATCAACTGCTTGGCATATTATGGTCGGTTTTGAAATTCGGGAGCAGCCAGCCTTATGGCGCGTTCGTCCAAGCAGCCATTGTGGTTGTAGGAGGGTGGAGACTGATTTCTTTGCTCGTCAGTGGCAAGCCTGAGCAGCGTAGTACATATTAACAACAGGCTGCATTTGAGCACTAAATATTTGAAAATTATAGCACATCCACCAAAACAACAATACATCCATTACTCAGCTGATCATCTGCTCACCCACTCCCGCGACAGAGATCACATCACCCCGGTCCTTCAATACCTCCCCTGGCTCGCCATCTTTGTCAAAATTCTCCTCATCACTTACAAAGCCCTCCACAGACTCGCCAGAGAAATGCTGCGAAAATGCCGGGTTTTGGTCACGATAATGGAGGACCAGGTGAAAACCCTGCAGTCAAGGCTGATAGACGGAGCTTATCATGGCAGGCAAGGTAAAGATACGGACAGAAAAAATGCTGCTGGCCATTTCCCATCATATTCGGACCACCAGAAACATTTGTTGGAAACGACAGGTGGAGAGCCATCATGCAAAAGGCCAACGTTTCGGGAGGGATTGACTGGGGATTGCTGTGGACGAAGTACATAAAGTCATACACTGGTAAGGGCTTTTTCTTTTATTCTGTCCACCGTATGTTTCTTCTAAGCCAACACCAAAAGTGGCAAAATATGTAAAAATACAACCATTAGTCTCCCAGCTTCTTTTCTTTACTCCCACCACACACTCATCCCTCTATCGTCTCTCTTCCTTAGGCTGAATTTAATTATTAATAAGGTCAAAAGCGCTGCTTCTGAACCATTGACACATAAAGCAGACTTCCTTTGGCAAGGAAGTAATACTCATTTATTGATTTTAAAGGTTGCTGGTGTTGTACACAGTTTGCACTGGATAGAGATAGATAGATACCATCCATGCTGCTATCATTTTTTCTTTAAGTTATTTTCTGAATATTTAATCAAATAGCTTTCCTTAGAATTCTTTTTCTGGATTTTGTCTCTTGTCTGGAACACACTGCAGTATAGATACACGGGAAAAGGTTTTACATTTCTCTACAAAATAGTAGAGAAGGAGAAAGCATGCCAGATGTCAAAGAAATTGTTGATCCAGCATTTGGGAATGGAAGAATGGAAGACATCTCTAGTCGCAAGCATGCAGTATTCAGACAAAAAAAAAAGCCTTTTAAATTACATAGAAAGTCCTATCAAAGACCTGGTCCTCTATGAGGACCACAATAAATATGATGGTTGCTTTTCTGCTAAAAGCAAAGGGGAATTGACCTTTTGGTATGATCATTGAAAGGAGCTTAGCACTGACTCCTCCGGTACTTCTCATTGCAATACCAAACATTTTGACCTTGTGTTTTAAATACTTTAGCCTTTTATTGCCACTGCTGCCACTAACAACAATGATTTGTGGTTTATTAGCTGCTTATTATTACATTTGCATTTCAATTGGCCAGATATCTTACAATGTGTAATGAGAGGTAGAGAGATAGGACTTTAATTCTGCCTGCTCAGTAGATAAATGCTATCTATCAATTTGGAACATTTACAGAGACACAGTAATGATTGACGCATTCCTGGCAACCTAGAATACAGGTAAACATCAGCACAGCTAGAGATTTGATTGAACACATGCAGCAGTGCTGATTTTAACACATCCAACATGTTCCATCTAACATCCATGTTTGAAGAAGTCTATTGTGCATGTCTACTGGGCCCTCTTATACAGTGCGTTGTTAGAGAGCTGTTGTAAGGTTAAAATATTGTCCCCAAAGGACCCATCACTCATTCAGTCTTTAACGACCCACTGAAACTTTCCACAAAGTCATTTTCATTTTCCTGAGACACACCAGTTGATTTCCTCACTGGCATCAGCGATTTGTTTTCTTTACTGAGTTTAGCATTTCAGCAGACAGCTTTAATCATTGGGCGATAAAACAACAACTGGTAATATTTAATTACATAAACGACTTTGTGAAAAGCTGCAGATAGGGGATGAAATTAAGCACTCATCTCTCAGTGTCAGTGGAGGTTGAATCTCTTAGCTAATGAGCCGTGGGTTGAGCCGGAGTCCCAGGGCAATGGACGACTAACCAGGAGACTCATCTCACACATTTCTTTTCTTTGTTCTTTCTAGCTATTCTGGGTAAATGTCTGTAAATGTAGAGTGCTCTGTGTGAAGTTGTGTGTTGAGTAGAGCTATAGTCTATGTATAAAGCTCATTAGACAGAAGACCTCTTGCTCACAGGTGAGAGAGAAGAGAAATAGTGTTTGTGGTGTGTGATCAAATTGTCCCCTGAGTGCTAGGGGAGGACAGAGGAATCAGAAGAAGGTGGGTGTTTCAAGACAATGCAGCTTTTGTGTTTGAACTTTATAATAAATACATTGGTAATCCCAAGGATTAAGGTAGGATGTAACAGTGAGGCTTTATGTTCGATCCTATGTTTGCATTTTTAAAAATATTTTTTTTGTACTTTGAACACAATCCTTAATGACATTTTTTGCCCACCCAAACCTTAACAGCGTGTGTGGTATCCCATCAGAAAAACAAAATTTCAGCAGTGATTTTTACAGGTTTTACAATAGATGTCGTCCTGCTGACAGGGCGTCAGATCAGAAAAGCGGATGTTGTTCTTGAGGGAAATTTACATTTTTGGTTGCTTAATTTGGAAGAGCCGTCGTTGTTGGTTAAATATTTAAAGTTAATTGAGGACTTGAAGCAGGAAGCGTTGATTTATTGCTATGTTTACTACAATCTTTAACAAAAACAAGTTATATGTGGGTCACCCAACCATCGACCCGGGCAGATATTGGACAAACAAATGTAATTGGCAAAAGACAAGGATCTCCACGTTTCAGTAGTACAAATCATAGAATCATCATAATTTCGTCTTGAAACATGAACAGTACCATATGTAAGAGTTAATGCCCAACGAGGTGTCCGTTGTCAGGTATTAATGGATGACGGCGAGGCATGAACCGTCCGACGCCGACTTTTTTATAATACCTGACAATGGACCCCTCAAAGGACATTAAACCGCTTAGACCATGGTCATTTACCAAATAACATATTTTTAAAAGTTTAGTTAATATTTTAATTAGTTTTACAATTGAAATTTAAAGTTTTTACACACAATGACTGTTTCCCTGGTTACGCCTGAGGGTTTGACTAATACCTGGAACAATCGTTCCCATCCTATAAGGTTCTTATGCAATGCAAACGTTCACTCCTCCAGGAAATAGGAAGGACCTTAGATACGACTTGCCTCCCTTAGCAACGGGATATATTTATAGTCAGCTCAACTACAAGGCAGAAAGCTAACGCTATGCTAGCAAGATCCAAAGTCAATAACATCGTGTACAGTTGGCAATCAGTGAAAATCATTTGACAGAGGAGCTAGCGATCCAGCCATGTTATTGACCCCAAAACAATACAATGAGTTTTACGAACAATTTTATCCGCGATGTGTAACGTTACTGTCGGTAGCGACCTGAACAGTGAACGGGATATGTGATAACGTTATTTGCTGTGAAACAACGTCAGTCCAGAGGGGCAGTATAACTTATTTCCTGCATTGTGTGTGTTAGCGCCATCCTGTGGTGTTCAGAGGACGAGTTAGAAATAACAGATTCGCATTTCCTTTTGTTTTTAATGTAGCGCATTCATTTACAACAGTAAACAGTTTCAAAGAATCTCCTTTAGTAGGTGTCCTACATCACTTTTTTATGGACACCCTGCAGCCAATCAGAATCGAGTATCCACTCAGACCATGGTATAAGATGTATTTAGTCTGTGCTTTAAAACCATGCAGAAGGAGCCTGACGTCTCGTAGGACAGAGAAGACAAAATGTTATAGGGGGGTTGAACCTGGGACCGTTCAGGGTTCAAATGGCCTCTCTTACATCTTTTCTACCCTGCTATTACAAATGTTATATGTGCATTAAATATTGTAACATGACATTTAGCCCGACATTTTCTATTGAATAATTAAGTACCACATATCCATAAATCTTAACTGTGCCTGGCCCACTTTGCAGTATTACTCCCTGGCAGTATTATGGCCACGCTGCCCAGAGGCTTCT
This sequence comes from Etheostoma perlongum, assembly GCA_026937815.1. Taxonomy (NCBI): domain Eukaryota; kingdom Metazoa; phylum Chordata; class Actinopteri; order Perciformes; family Percidae; genus Etheostoma; species Etheostoma perlongum. Next base: position 26,280,296 of record CM049387.1, on the reverse strand, counting down.
CTTGCTGGTTAATTAATCAAGTGATGTAAGCTAAAAAAAAATGGAAAACCATAGCTCATAGTGGCATTCTCCAGCCCATACTTTGGTGTTTTTAACTAGCCACCCTTTGGTTTTATGAGTCAATAAAAAAGTTTAAAACAATGGCAAAAGAGAAATGTTGGGTAGGTTCGTAGAAGAAAGAGCGGTGAAAGGTTAAAAGGGGCAGGCAGAAGTGGACAAGGAAGAAAGTAGAGCGGCGGAAATTGTGAGAATAAAAAATGGGCAGGTGGCTCTTTGCAAATGGTTCCTTCATTTCTTCCAGACAAACCAACTGCGCTCTCTCTGACATCATGTGAAAAAGCCGAGAGAACAAATCACACAAGATGGTGAGCACATTACCACAGATCACTGGGAGAGCTGCAGCCTTGAGGATCGAGCTGAGTTCAGGTTATTGGGTTCATTTAAAAAGCTCAAGGGCAACAACGTAAAGGCAGCAGCAGGTGATCTTCTCTGGAAATTTAAACATTGTAAAAACTAAATATCTCATAATCAGTGTAGTGAGAATGTGAGAATGTGCTGCCGTTAGCAAATGAATGTGATACTTCTGGCTTAAAAATGGCTACTGATCTACATAACAGCCAGCCATTAGGCGTGATCATTGAAACTGAAAATGAATATAACATCTATTAATATAGAATTATGCGTCACTTAAATTAAACTTGATCTTGATGCTTATTAATTGCATACCTGCTTCATACCGTCTACATATTTTGAATGCTGAGAAGTGGAGTTGGAAATGGAGAAAGGAAAATACCTTGCTCAAAGGCACAATGGCGCAAGTTACTGTGAAGAACAAACTATTTGTAATTCTTTTAAGGAAATTTTTGATTTTAATCATCAGCTGTCCTGCCTTTGTAATGTGAGCAAGATGCATATTATAAATATATAAATAAGATGCATATACAAGCTGTCATTGCGGAGTGTAAATGTTTAATCATTTACTTGCAGGCTTAGCTTCTAAAGGTCAGTTTTTGATTTCAAACTACACTATATAATCAATAAAAGTCCAATTTAAGAGTCTTTGTTTGGTACTTGAGAAATAGTCCTACGTACTATGGACACAATACCATAAAAGCACATAAATATAAGTTTCAAGACATAACATGCTATTGTTGCATCACCTGAAAATGCACCTGGAACCTCTAACGTTGGGGTATTTCCCAAGTTGTCAAAGTTTTCAGCCATACAACTTATTATTCCACGGTGAATTTTATTTTCAACCCAGGAGCAATTTAATGGGAGTGCGTGTCACTTGTCGAAAGCTGAACATTTGATTTGTCATTTTGTAAAGGAGGTCTTGGGAGTTTGTGTCTGACAGGTGTCATTGTTTTAAAATGGTTTCCTTCCAACTCGCCTCTGTCTCTCACTGGGTTTAACTTTTCAGGCCAGGATCCAAAGTAGGTAAATTTAGTTTCCTGCCCTGGGAATCAAATCAGAACAATGGCACATTAATGAAGCCATTTTATTTAACTAAAGAGTTTATGCACTTATTTAATGGCTCTCACAGTAAAACCATTAGCAAAGAGCTCCATCCAATTACTGACAGATATATTTCACATTAGTGCTCTTAATATGTGAGGAGGTCCAAAGTAATTGTGGTTGATTATTTTGGGATCCTGACTTTGGGACACTGTAGTACTCTTGACATACTGCAAAACACTTGTACTTTTGGCTCCTAAGATATAGTTTAAGAGGCACTCCTGTGTGACGTATAATGTTAGGAGCAAATGTTCTACACACACAGAGAACTGAACCACAACACCTTTAACATTTAAATATAAATCAATATTCCATCAGAATCAATTCAAGTGAGATCAAATGAAAAACATCTATAAGATAAATCCAGACTAAAATACTATTCAAAGCCTCTGGGGATGCTGTGTCTTCATTTAAGACCTATTTTGAATTAAAGTTCTTCAAGATATAAAAAAAGCACATCACCTGGGCACAGGGAATGCATGACTCTGATTGGCCAGACAGACACTTGCTTTGTCTTCCCTTTTTCCCTTTATCTCAACGTTTTTGTTGCTTTTTACAAAGTTTTCTTATAAAGTTTTAGTATTTGTTGGTATTTTTGATTTTTTTTTCATTGATTTTGCCCCCTTTTGCAAACATTTTTCACCCTTTATTTTGACTTCCTTTATTTTGTATATAAAAAAACAACTTTGAAAACGGATCAAATTGGACCCTAAGACAACATGAGGGTTAAGGTTGACAATGATAAATCCAATACAGTTTCCATGCAAAGAACATATTAGATCAAAAAATAAAACAGAAACTCTACTGTTGGCTCGTGGCTCTGGTGTAAGCGAGATGATCCACTCTGACCTCTGCAGAGGGAAGCTCCCTTCCTTAAATCCATTAGTTACACGACTAGAAGGCTTATTGTTCAACATGCTTGGACTGGTTTCGACTGTGTCATTTGTAAATTAAAAAAACAAAAGATTTCTGATTTTATGGAACAACATGAAAAAACATGTCCTCCCCAATTATTTTACGATTCTGCCCATTTAGGTACCATTAGCCATGCACAATGGGAAATAGGTTGAACACAGTTATATAGGTCAAATGTGACAAAACCAATTACACCTTGCTTACTACCATATGCAGATAGGCTTTTGTACTCGTTTATTCTTGTCCTTTCTGTTTTAAGGTATAAATTGAGGTGTTTTTCAAAAGAATATTAGTCAAGCCCTTTTTGTGTGTGTGTTTGTGTGTGTGTGTGTGTGTGTGTGTGTATGTGTGTTTAAGAGAGAGTGTGCACGTCTCTTCTTTGTCCATTGTTCACTTTTATCAGATGATAACAACAGGAGGATTCAGTGTATCAGAATGATACTGTCTTTAATCTGCATTAGGGATTAAAAGATTAAGCGAACATGAATACATAATCTGATTAAGCTATTTCATTATTACATTTACAAACCCCACACTGTGCTGGTAACGTTGTGGTATTGTACTTGGAGTGTGGCCGGTCAAACATTCCTAAGCTACAGTAAGCCGTGGCTTTGAAAATTGCTACGTCAGTCAGTATTGATTACACCTTTTTGACTATTTTGCTATTGGTATACCGATGATATTTGACTGATTTCTAGTCAAACTCTTTAATTTAGTACACCATAATGCACAAACAAATACTTTGAAACCCAGATATGATCTCTTGTGCAGTCTCTCCCATATGTCTGTTTACTTCAAGCTGAGAAAACAAGCTTTTTGGACATGTATTGATGCAGGAGAAAACATGCTCAGAACACACACACACACACACACACACACACACACACACACACACACACACACACACACACACACACACACACACACACACACACACACACACACACACACACACACACACAAAATAAGATGGTTGTCACTATATTATATCCAATTGCAAGTCAGTCCATTGAGAACAATCATGCTCTTGGCCTAAATGGGTTTTAGACCCAGCAGTTGCCTTATCTTACCTGGCACTTTCAAAAGAAACCGTCTTTAATAGAGAATTTAGGAGGGCAAAGTTATAACGCCGTTTCAGCAACATTACACACTCTGCTACACTCTGATTGAAAGGTAATTTCACTTCACTCCACAATAGGCAAGATGGTCTGTGGTTTGTTGAAAGTCAGAAACTGCTTCAGAAAGAATAAACTAACTCTGAATCCCATCTACTGCTAAAATGAATTCTTCCTAAAACCTGAGTTCAAACTAACTATTATCTAAGTTATTGACTCTTTGTTATTTCTTGTTTTTGGCCTCTCAATTGTTCCATTTCTTTCTTTCTCTCTCTTTCTTTTCTCAGTCAAACTTAATATGTGTTTCTCTCTTTTTTGTAAGTAGTTCCCCCCAATCCACCTGACCTCATTCCCACCTCTGTGACCACACAATACTCGATGACACTGGGAATCCACTCCCCAACAACACATTATTTCTTGTTTTTGACCTCTCTATTGTTCCCTTTCTTTCTTCCTATTTTTCAGTCACACTTAAAATGTGTTTCTCTCTTTATTATAAGTAGTTTCCCCAATCCACCTGACCTCATTCCCACCTCTGTGACCACACACACACACACACACACACACACACAGTGTTTTGTGTGCATGTGCCGTAGGCAGCCATCTCAGCAAGCGGTCTCTATTTGCTGTAAGCTGCTGAATGCAAGGTGCACTCTACATGCAACCACAACATGCAACAAAAATACAAATAGGCACGTGTCACTTAGAGCAGCGAAATGAAGTGGAGACAGAGCGGGAGACAAACCTCAACTCTCAAGTTGAAAATATCACTCCCTGAGAGGAAACCTTAGTCAGCTCTCCAGTACATTAAGTCATTTGTGTTGCGGCTCTCTTTCTTTTCAAACAAGGACACAGGAAATGTGAATGTAATGATGTAAAAGAGTATGCTAACTACATTTATGTCTCCAGTGATGATAAGACTCATGTTTCATTTTTAAATGTTTTGACGTTGCACTGGCGTACTGCTACAAAATGGGTACATAGTTAAATGAAGCATGTTTGGCATGGATGCTTTTGTTAATTCATCTTTTTGCTTTTAGGATTGAAAAATAAACAAATCAGGAAGTGAAAGCTAGAGATGTCACAAAACGTGTTAAGTGATGGGCAAGGAGAGAGAAAAGCTACTCCTACAGTAAAGATGTTTTTTTTTTGGATGAACAAACATGAACATGTTATTCAGCACATAATGGTCCATTATCATAAAGATACAGACCCGTTGCTTTTATGTCATTTTCTCCATACTCATCTGTATTTTCTCCATCTCCCTGTCTCTCAGAGAGGACAACAGGAAATGCTCCAGAGTGCCAACACTGCTGTTCAAAAATGCCAAAAATCCTTGTTCCATGTGGGAACAACCCGTGTGGGAAATATATGTATTTCTATCAAGTTTCACATCTGTAGTGGCGTGAAAGATACAGTAAGCCTTTATTGATGCCTAGAGTGGGATCAGGTGTTGCGAGAGAATACAATAAAAGAGATATGGTGTGGTTAACAGCATCTAATCAGCAAGTCTAGCATATGTAAACAGCGTACACCAGCATAATATAACGTGATTACGTAATGCTACTTACATACTAGTGTTGTCTGTAATAATAAAGCAATATCATAGAAATATAATGTAGTAATCCAGTATAATCTATTTACTAGTTAAACCAGGTATACAGTAAACGTTCTGTCTATGCCTTTTAATTTCCTTTTAAATTGCTAAATCAAATGTATGAGTGTCGTGGATTTTATTTCTGTTGAACTGCACATGATTGTAGCTTTGTAGCCATTTTGGCACCCAGTTTTGTGACATTTATGTTGATATTTTACCAAATAGGAGACACTAGTTGTCAGAAATGGCTGTTAGAGCCAGCTTGTCGCTATCACATGTTGTTTACAGGTCTGTTTCCATTTGTTCTTAGTTATTACTCTCTTAGCAATGGCAGGTTCCACACTGACAGCCCTGTTAATTCCAACCTCCTTTCTGTCATAAGGCCACAACTTCAGCTGACTTTATAGACAAAATTGACTCAATGATGTAATTGGTGATGCTATTTGTAAATGTAAGTGCTCTCCTTCCTATACAACACATGGTGATGCAATACTTACACATGATCGAATGATCATCTAAATGTAGAGCGCAAACACAAGGTGGACTAGCAGTCACGTTGACGGCCAGCCGCACCATTACTCTCTGCGGGATTTTTCCAGCTGAGCAAAGTGCTCCGTCAGATTTAGCACTGAAGCAAAACCCATTTAACAATACACAAAGAAAATTAGACAAACAACACATCAGCTGCAATGCCTTGTACCACAGTGCATACACAGTGGGTAAGAGCAGATGATTTGATTGGCCATTGGTTGTAAGTCCTTCCACATGCTAGCTGCTATATTCTTATTATCAACAATAAACTAGCACACAAACACAATACAAAGTATTTTAATCCAAAAGGGGACAATTAGGCTAGTTTATTTAGAAGCAATGTTTTGCAGAAAACAAGAACTTACTTCATATATATTTTTTTGGGAAAGAATTAAACGTCTAAAAGCAATAACAAACCAGCAGTAAAACAATTTGTGTTTCAAGAAAAATAATCTGCGAATTAAATTGAAAAAAAGAAACAAATTACAGAGAGGCTGGCCAAAACTAAATTGCAGTGTGTAAACACATTCAACTAAGCAGCACTCCTAATTTAGAGTAAATGCATGCAGGGGGACTGCAACTCTAACATAACATCGATGTTTCCTGATAGCAGTGGCACAAGATATATAACACTACTTACCAGGTTATACTCTTCCAGCCTTACTGGCAGCACAATACTACCATTGCCAGCTCTGTGAGTGTGTTTTTGGTGTGTACTTCATACATCATGTTAAGAGGCTATTTCTATAGATCCAGCCTAGCTGTGGCACCATGTCTAACCCTAATCACCCTCTGTCTCTGACTGGATGTCCCTCTCTCTTTCTCTACCTCCCTCTGACTATCCCTCGCAAATAATGGCACCAGTCTAGTGGCTGTGTCTGTTGAAATTACCTCACCACCCATTACCTTTCCCAGAGTCCTCCTAACCAATCCTATTTCATCAACCACAGGCTTACCAGAACAACTACGAAAGGTTCTTTGCACGCAGAGCTGAAAGTCTTTGGATGTGCTTCAGCCTGAACCCCAAAAACTCATCAAGCTAACGCTGTAGCATTAAGCATGTTATCCAACGTTATTAATCTCAGAGGAGCCTTAAAAAGGCTTTTACTGGGAGAGAAAGCGAGCCAGCTGCCATTTTTTAAGATGCCAGTGAGGTGGTGAATAAAAAAAACTGTAAAATGAAGGCCTCCTGCAGAGAACATCATAAAGCATCACATAGGGTCACAACTTTCAATTATATTTACAGACATATGTTACTAAAAGCTGCAGCTCACTGGTGTTTGAACTGAGTTTACAATCTAGTGTATATGATTTTGGTTTAGACTTGATATACATGGACGTTTCCTTTTACAGACTAAACATAAAATCATCAGCATTTACAGCTCTAAACTAGCTAGTAACCATTGATGTGGTCACAAATGATTTCAAGATTAAAACTAGGGAAATTATTTTTAAATTCAAAAAGTGAATTTCAATGATTTTATTGTAAAGCAGGATCCGATGGCTATACGTACTGTACATGTCTAAAACACGTTTAAACCCAGTTTTTACCAAGATATCTTGCAAATCGCTAAAACCTTGTTTATTATTCTCACAGATATGGAATGTGATGAGCAAAAATCCTCCTCCTCCAGTCCTGTCTCTGCCCCTCAGATACCAACGCTGTGCAACACTGGGTTGCATCAAAGTCCACCTCCACTTAAAGGAGTGATGAGATGGATATGACACAGAGTTCACAGGGTCCATACTTGAATGGCGGCGTCTGCGGATAACAACAACCTGTGTTCAACATTTGTCCCACTGGATCAACTTTCTTATGAGATCTGATGTGATCTGATATGACGATAGCTGTCTCCTTTCTAAACAATCTTGTGTATTGTTCCTCTTTCCTGTCTGCCCTTACACAAACCTTTGTATTTTTCCTCTGTGATACACCAACTGGTACAGTCTCCTACAAAGGGAAAATGGCTCATGATACTGGAGCACCTTTTACCTTACAAGTGGGTGACACTTAGAGACTGCAAAGGCCATATGACAAACATTTTCATACTAAGTTTCTCAACTGATTTGCACTCTCAGATTTTTTTCTTTAATTTGTCATCTATCTGTACGTTTGCATAAAAACATGCATATTAAGATTTCTCAGTTTCAATGATAAAGAAGAAACTGAGCCATTAAGAGAGGACTGAGCCATTAAGAGAGGTGAGCTGTTAGTCTAATGACACGCCGTACTAAACTAGGTATGTTAGCTTAGCTCCTTGCCAAGAAACATTTAAACTAGATTAATGACTTGATGTTCAACTTGGAATGCATTTCAACACTCTTCCAACCTTCTTTTCTCCTTTTCTCTGCTCTCCCAAACAGAAACTTTGTATTTTCTTTTCTTTATTGTAATCACATGTTGATTTTAACTCCCTGATGCATAGCAGACATTTCCTTCCCTGACCCTGCGACCGAATAACAACATGGACAGAAAATATATTGGCGCCAAAGGCACAATAAACCAGTTGACCTGTGTGAGTTCTGAGCATTCCTAAAGACACTGATGGCATTACGATTTGTTTAGATGTCCTGTCGCCCAAGAGGAGGCTCTGCACAAAAGCTTTCTTCACGCCAGCATTTCACCACAAAGTCAACACCAGATAGAAATGGGCTGTGAAGCTCTGACAGTCTAATTGGTAAAAGTAAATACTCCCTTGCTTTCTTTTCTCCTCTCTTTTCCGCTCATCTTTTACTCCTTACTTCTGCCTGCTTTCTTTTGTTTGCGTTTCATTTTCCACAACAAAAGGACCCAATCTTAGGATTTCTCAATTTCAACTAAATCAGCAGACGGAAACAGATGGACTTTGAAGTGATGCCTGGCCAACTTTTTTTTTTATCAATGCCCTTGTCCCCTTTGTTTGACTGTAAAAACTCATTTGTCTTACTTTGCACAATAAGCTACATTCAAAACAAATCAGCGGCATGCATTCAAGAGTCCCCCATTTCAACATTTAAACTATGCAGTTTGACTGTTGTTAAGCAATACAGTCTAACAACCGAAAGTACACACTCATCTCCCATCACCTCTCCCACTCCTCTCCCACCCTGTGCTCCTAGCTCTTATCTACTCATCTCCGCCTTTCTCCTCCACTCCTTTCCTCAGAATAGGTAGTATTGTGACATCAAACAGGCTGTGTTTCCACAGAAATAGCATCAGCTGCAGAACATAAACATGAACAGCATCTGAAACATCTGCACACGCGATCACAACGATAACCATTTACAGTTTAATACCACCTAGTGCCATACACAATGAAAGTAGAATTTAAATTACGGCCTAGTTCATGGTGTATTATTTTACCTTTGAAATTATTTGCATTTAGTTAGATTTGACTGTTTAACATTTTTTTTTAAATTGCTGACAAAGTAAATAGGTTCCTGTCTAATCGTCATACTACTACATGAACGTGAGCTTGTTTAAGATCCAAAAATAAATTCACTCTTTTGTTTTTGGGAAAACTAAAGTCTAACCCAAATCTCTATCACATCGTGTTGGTGATCACAGCTGCAGCCCCGGTTACCTGGGGCCTCTTGTATAAAAGATTGTGCAGGTTTCATACCAGAAATTGGAGTACGACCAACACATGAAAAGTACCTACGCACATAAATATTCACATGTAGAAACCCGGGCGTACGCCAGGTCTTATGCATCTTTGCTTTATCCCGCCTTGCCTCCTCCCTTAAATTAATATGAAAATGTCTCTAAATATGCCCCCGACATCATTCTTTGTCCAATCACTACGGGTTATCCCGCTGCAGACGGAAAAAAAACGTATTGTGACGGAGGCAAGAAAACAATGTTCTGTTTGGAGGTTTGTCATCTCGGATAAGCGATAAAAGAAAAATGCCCAGAGTAGCAAAGTACATTTATACTCCACAACCTACAGTAAGCCTAGCTAGGCTACGTGTAGAACATTGTATGTTATTTCAGACGTGAATGAATGGCAGATCCACTCGTGACAACGTAGCCGGCTGATTCGCAGGATTGACTGACTCGTGCGAGCATCGACAACTCACGAGTCATTGAAGGCTCGTGATTTCTCGAGTGAATCCCATGGTCTGCGATCTTCCGGCTCTGAATCTGCGGGTCGGACTGTCTCTCTGCTCACTCAGTTGCTCGAGTTGACTTGTGGAGTTGTTGCCTACGTAATATTACGTTTTAAAGCTTTTTGCAGCTAAGATAGCTGGAAATTGTAGAAGCTGACGTTGCAAGAGGTTCGTGTGTGGCGCTGTTATTTTAGATTGAATTGTAGTAAGACTCAACTGATCCGGGTTAATGATACTAGAGACTGGCGATTTGTGAGTCAATTTAAAGACTCTGGTTAAAGATCTGAGTGTCACGACTTAAACAGGTTTAGTAAGAATTGCTCAATCTTTATTCTGTAGGAATTAAAGTGTAATCATGTCAGATAGTTAAAAACCGTACAAGAAAAGTGGAAGCATAATCAAAACATGAATAAAGTTTGTGTTAATTCAGGGAGGTTCACATGGGGGTACCACAGCGCTGCGGGGAAGGTTATCGACCTTCCACACATACCTGGATAGGTGAAAAACGTGTTCTGGTTTATTGCCATTTCTTTAAACCAATCGCAATCATCTTGGGCGGTGCTAAAAAGCGAGTGTGGAACTTGTTTAGGTGGAACATTATCACCCCGCAAAAGAAAACACCACATACAATATTAAATGAAGTTAACTGTTCACACAATACAGTAATGTGAGCTATTTAAATTAGCCGATACATGGTTACACTTCATTTGCTCTTACCAGGGTATTGCCTTGTGTACTTTGTCCACAGCAAACCTCCGCCAATCGGCCCAAAAACGTCCCAGTTAGAGAGTAAATGCCAGTTTAATATGCAACTTCATTTTATACAATATATTTAGTAAGGAGTCCCTGCTCCATCTCTCTTTAAGTTAAGGGGTACTTGGCGTTAAAAATATGGAAGACCCCTGTGGTAAATAAACCGTCGTCAATATAGACTAACATGGGGGTGACTTTACAAAATAAAGACACCAAAATATTATAGAACAAAAGTGTGCAGAGCAGGCGGCCAGCTCAGAGCAGGCAGACAGCAGACGGTTGACGACAGAGTATCTGGTAAATCTCACTGACTAAAACAGTCATTTTGCTTCACACTGTTTTTTTCAGTTTTTGCTGGAATAAAAAAAAGTGTGCTTCATAACTCCATTAGCTGCACCTCTTCTCAGAGTTTTCTTTGTTTTCATCCCAGTAAAATGAGGTAAAGTAGCCCGCAGTTTATGATCCAATATAAAAAGAAAAGATACAATTCCATAAAAACTTTATAGGGCCATTTTGTAAAAATGGGCAATCGTATTATATGGCAAAAGATATAGCTCAAAGAAAAACTCAACTTAAAATATATTTCACACTTAGTCATCAGAATCCCACCATCTTGCTTCTTCCCTATACTTATCCTCCATTACTGCTGCCTCAGACGTCACTGCATATTTCACCTCAATGTTCCTCTGACAGACCTGAAGTCATCTTTACAATGGCTACCCGAAACATTTCACACACAATCTTTACGGGGCTTTACACACAGCAATGGTAGGATTTTTAAACATCAAATGAGTCAAGTGAATTCTTTCCTATTAGCAGCCTTTTACAGATGGAGGACTTCTTAGTACAGTCAAGCTCATTCTTTCAAGATCTTTGATCTTATTTGAAAGATCTGAACTGTTGGGTTTGATTTTTGGGAACATGAACACATCTACAGCCTGACTGATACTAGATTTCTGAAAGAGAATACTCAGAGGAAAGATACTAATCTGATTAACATTGAAATGCCATCCAATTTTGCAGGTTTGTTCAGAGTTGATATGTGCACTTGTCAAATGTGTTTGAAATTTCACATGAATAGTTTTTGTAGACTGCACTTTTTTGGAAGAATATAGATGCAAAACAGTTTGTCAAAAAAATAAATAACTAAAAACATTTATATATCCCAAATAACACGTACACTGTGAAAAAACAGCTTTGGATCATTGTAAAGCCCCACTGCTGTATCAGTCGACATTTAGTTAATTCAGTCTCAGACCTGCAGACTCTAAGCTGTGATGTAGTAACACAGCCTGAGGCTGCTCTGCTGACAGCATATCATCATATATCACCGGCAATGTTGGTTTATACATCCAAAAAGATTCAGTTTTATGAGCATGAGATTTCTGCTAGACTTTGTCAAATAATTACCATGGATACTTACTTCCACTGAAAACAATAAAATGTTACAAATCTCATTCCGCAGGTGCAGAATTTGTGTTTTTTTACATGGCTGTAGATACACATTGTGTTGAAGTGCATCTTGACACACTGTAAATGCACTGACCAAAATTATAAATGCAACACTTGTTTTTGCCCCCATTTTTCATGAGCTGAACTCTAAGATCTAGGACGTTTTTTTCTATGTACACAAAAGGCCTATTTCTCTCAAATACTGTTCACAAATCTGTCTAAGTCTGTGTTAGTGAGCACTTCTCCTTTGCCCGAGATAATCCATCCACCTCACAGGTGTGGCATATCAAGATGCTTAATAGACAGCATGATTAAGGATCCAGGAATTGTGTACAGACCATGAGGCCGTGCATTACCATGCAGCAACATGAGCTGATGGTTGTGGATGAATGGCACAACAACAAGCCTCAGAATCTCGTCACAGTATCTCTATGCATTCAAAATGCCATCAATAAAACGGACCTGTGTTCGTTGTCTATAACATAGTCTGCCCATACCATAACCCCACCGCCACCATGGGCCATTCAATCCCCAACGTTGAGATTAGCAAACCGCTCACCCACACGCCATACACGCTGTCTGCCATCTGCCCTGTACAGTGAAAACCGTGATTCATCCGTGAAGAGAACACCTCTCCAAAGTACCAGACGCCATCGAATGTGAGCACATGCCCACTCAAGTCGGTTACCACAATGAACTGCAGGCAGGTCGAGACGCCGATGAGGATGACGAGCTTCCTTGGGAAGGTAGTTGCTGGCTTTTGGTGTGTGTTGACCCACTCCCTGCGTCGCTCCGGCGAGCAGACACAAGAGCACCAGAAGGAAGTAGCTGCAGATTCACCAAAATGAAAACTGAAAAACAGAACTAGTTTGGTACAAACATTTACACGCCATGTGGCGGATAGCCCTCTGAGATTTGCACGCCAAACAGAAAATCTACCCGCATATGGCAACTGGCGAGTGTTAATTTCGACTCTGCCTGTAAGCACACCCAACAGTGATGGCACACATCCACCTCATGTACTTCAGTTTCTATTCCCTGAAAAAACCCAAACAGCCCGAGCTGTAAACTCAACTATCAGAGCCCTGCATTATGTGGACTTAACATGTAGTGCCACACTCATGTGCACGATTATGCAAACTTATTAGTCATTTCAAGAAACACTGGGCCTGCACTGTGGTAGACAACTAAGCATATTAAACAGGAAGGAAAACAAGAGAAAGAGAGCAAGACGGGGATTGAGACAGACAGGCAGTGAGGGAGACAGATGGAGAGAGAAGGGCGATGTGTGAAAAGAAAGAGCTAGGGAATAGCAAAGTGAGAGGCTGATAAAAAAAAATTAAAGAAACGACAGCAGTCAATCACTCTGTTTCTACGGAGAAGGATTAAAATTCTGATCAGATCCCCAAACACACCCCTGAATAAAAGGACAGTGCCTGAGTTTTGTGTGTGCATTTGTGCATATTTAGTTGTTTTTTTTGTACATGTTTGTGTGTGTAACATGAAAAAAACATTTTTTGTGCATATGGCCTCTGTGTGAAACAGGTTGTGTTAAGCATATTGTTGTTACAGTACCTACAGACATTTATACTGTTTGTCTTGATGTGGCTTTGTGTGTACCTGTGTGTGTCTTCAATGTGTCTGTGTGTGTGTGTGTCCGTAAACACTGGAGTTCCAGGGAATACATAGATTCACAACACATTAGTCCTTAGTCGGGGTAAAATGTCGATATTCACTATTCACACACAGTATACCTCGGTACACCGAACCAGTGGGGAATTTTAAAGGTTATTTCATATGGCATTTCCTTTATATAAGAGAGACAGAGACAAGGGATGCAGGAGGGAGGAAGTAAGGACAGCAAGAGAGGGAGAATGTCATGCCATATAGCTCACAAGCTCGTCTTAAAATCACCACAAATATACAGTCTGTGTACCTGCTTTTAAACAGTTTTATATTAAGTGGTATAAACGTTACATGTAGAGATTTCTAGTGATTGAATTAGTTATCTTTGCCTTCCCCCATTTATTGCTTGTTGTTATGGTGAACGTATTGGCAAACAGTTGTCCTTCACCCTGGAAAGCAACATTACAATTCATTTGGACATGTTCCTGTCCACCCACTGAAAAAAGGCACTGTGCCCAGGATGCCCTAATGATAGAGCCAGGCTTGGTGTTTGGTGGTTATAAAGTATGAATCCATACAATATTTATGCATGTTTTTAACTTGTTTTACAAAGCTCTATTTTTTCTGTGAAATGCGGCACAATGTCAAGATAAGGAGCCCGGTTTCCACTTGGGCCAGTGTACACAGTTTATACTGTGTACACTGGCCCGATACTGTGTAGGACTTTAGAAAACATGTCCACCAACTCGAATATTTGATTATTAATTTGTCCTCCCACCAATTAAAAAAGAAAAATAGCAATAGCAGCCTTAAAGAATTCCATTACAGCAGCTCACCAGGTCTGTTGATAGTTCCATATTTATTGTGAGTGATAGGAAAAAATGACAGATGATTTAAAACTAAATAAGCCAAATTATATCTGTATGTGTATCTGTTGTGCCACTCAATTGAGTTTGATTTGATTTGTGCAACCCTCTGCCTCCCTTGAGCAATATCTCTTTTTCTCTAGCATATTTTAATATATTTGAATTTTCTCCCCTGCTATCGCCTCTCTCTTTGCATCTTGGAGACAGATAAGGCCTAGTGCTTTCGATTTGAAGAGTAATGGATGATTTTGCTGAGTGGAAAATGACAGGTTATTTCCTTGAAGTCTATCATGGCAGCAGCAACAGCGGTTTCTAAGTCAGCAGGGCTCAGGGGAACAGAGGAGGAATTGAGGGGATTTTGTTTGGTCTGTCTTTGATGCAACAGGGGGGATGATTGGAGGAGTTTTATCTCTGTGTTTCTGCCATTGTTTTCTCTGCTCATGTCTCTCTCTCTTTGGATCTCATTCACTGTCTCTAAATCTCTTTCTCTATTTTCTCTCCTTTCCTCTGTCTAATTGTTGCTCTCCTTTCTTTTGAGTTTTTCAAGACAGGCGTGTTAACAATTTTCAGAGAAATGTGGCATCTCTTGTGCCATCCTAATTTGGTTAAATTAAAATGGGTTGTCACCGAGACAACAATCTATGGTGTGTATCCATGGTAATCACAGTAGTATCTCTGACCCCTGTCACCCTGTTCTTGAGAAAGAGCTTGGCTGGAGTAGAATTGAGACAGACAATTTGAGTTTTAGAGATAGAGAGGCAGAGGAGTGGGTGATCATGACTGATTGGAGTAAGGGAGGTGTTGACATGGAGGTAGTTAGACAGAGAGGGATTGGGAGGGAGTAATCCTATGCAATCCTCTCCTGGGTGGTTGGATTAGAATTGAAGAAGAAAAAAACAGTTGGCTATATTATCAGTCAGCAAGCAGCCATTCAATTAGGCAGCCTAGTCAGTGAATCAGCTGTGTCAGTCACTCACTTAGCTGAACAGTCAGTAATCACACATGCAGACTTATGAAGCTGAAACACAAACTAATTAAAATGGAAACTCTGAGGTAAGGAACCAGACAGACAGAGAGAGAGAGAGAGAGAGAGAGAGAGAGAGAGAGAGACAGAGAGAGAGAGAGAGAGAGAGAGAGAGAGAGAGAGAGAGAGAGAGCGAGCTCTTTGTGGACTATATGCAGGCTAAAAAGGTAAGGATGGTATCTTGGCTGGACTAGGGATACTGAGCCCACCTTTAGAAAGTTTAAAAACTGCTGCTAATGACAAGGTTCCACAAGTACATTCGATATTTAAAATACCAAACACCTCCAGCCATACAGTCTTATTGTACAGGCTTGTGGTGATGGAGACGGAGCCTTAAATTACAAGTCTACATCACAACCCTCAATTATTACCTTGGACTTTGCAAACTGACCAAAGAACAATATTGCAATTATAAACAGTTACAATTAGTGTCTGTTTTATGTAAAGAGTCACTGTTTATTTGCACTGAAAGAAGCCCGTTAAGGTGGTCCAATATCTGATTAGGATTCCTCCAAACACAATGTTTGGGGTATTCTAAGACCCCCAGGGAAGATCTATAACATGCCACAAGAAACACTTGAAATATACCTTGTTTACTGCAACACAGTGCAGTTGAACGACTTATCTGCTGCCACCATAACCTGGGGGGTACACAGCCACAATTTATGGATGGATAATTCTAAATTGGTTGCATAAGACTTTTTTATAACAATATAAATCACACACCGAACTGTCTCTTTCTGTGGCAGACACAGAGGTGTTTACTTTCCTCAGGGTTTGGTTTTTCAGCAAAAGGTTATACCTGTCAAACATCTTTTAGCAACTTTTGGAAATGTGAAATGATTTACCAAACAAATTCAAACCCAGTGGCACTAGCCTGTAGGATTGTCCAGTATCCTGCATCAACTCTTAATCAAAGTAAATATGGGCCACCTTCATTTTGCAGTTGAGTCTTTTAAAAATTAAAACGTATGTGTCAGAATGTATTTGCAGTGTGATTTCCATGATTAATAGATACAGACAATAATTCAGATATCATGTATGCTGATAAAGCCTGCTGAGTGTGCTAGTATGAATTCAGGAGGTCACTTAGGAGGGATGGCAAATGCTCTTCAGGGATGCGGGAAGTTCAAATTTGTACAGAGAAGTAGCTTAAAGTGTGCTGGCCCTTCAGGTCGAGGCCATATCCAAACCTTGAACCTGGAAAAAGTAAACTTCATAGGTGTTCTAAATGTTTAAGGATTGCATTCATTTTTCATGTCTTTGAGGGTGAGGGCTGCATATAAACTGATGCAGGGAGGAGAAGACAGAATGGGAAAGGGAGGGAAAGTCATGTTGTGGTGCTTGTGATTGTCAGAGTTTTCAAAGCTCACTTCTCACATTAGCTGTGCAAAGTCAATTATTTAGAATTTTTAATCATTTCATGGGCCTTGTCTTCTGTGGTCCATTCACTTCTGGCAAGTCTCTCTTTTAAATATAGATTTAATTGATCTTGAATGTATAGAGGCATTGAAGTGACAGTTAGAAACTGTGTGTGTGTGTGTGTGTGTTTACAAGCGAGTGTTTACTGCCGTTACGATGCTCTCCTCACACTAATATATGTCAGATGCCTTGTAGTGTGTGTGTGTGTGTGTGTGTGTGTGCGTGTAGGTTTAGGTTTAGTGTTGCTTTTCAGCACATACTATACGTCTGCATGTTTGTGACATGGTACGTTAATTTTGTGGGTTGCTAGCTGGCTAATGATCTGCCAGTTACCATGACAGACAACCAATCACACTGTGACAGACATTACTAACAGCACGTTGTGTGTGCATTGACATGTGTGTGTTTCTGTGACTGTGTGTGTCTGTTTTACACTGGCAATCACGTCACGGTAGGCTGTTTAGGACCCTGTGCTTTTCACAAGGGTTCTCTTTCTCTGAAATGGCCACCCACACACACCCACCCACCCACCCACCCACACACAGTCAATGTCAGACAGATAATCAAACATTATTACTGTGTTTTATTTTGTACCCCCTGAATCTTTAGATCAACTTTATTGCTCTAACCATTTACAGTATTGGGACATCAATAAAAAGAAATGGCCACTGTACTTTCCACATAATTACAGATGTGTGTGTTTTGTGTGTGTGTGTGTGTGTGTGAGAGAGAGTGTGTGAGTGTGTGTGTGTGAGTGTGTGTGTGTGTGTGTGTGTGTGTGTGTGTGTGTGTGAGTGTGTGAGTGTGAGTGTGTGTGTGAGTGTGTGTTAGTAGTTGCTGATCATGTGGAGATTTAATCTGACCGTAACGGCAAATGATTGATTGATTTGCCAGGATAGTTTTTTCTCAGTTCAACACCGCTGTGTATACGCACACACACACACACACAGTTTGTATGCAGGTTGTTCCAGATTGATGCAAGTTTGACCTAAACACACCAGCTCTTCTGATCAGAGAAGAAATGCTGGCTTTGTTATAAGTTTAACAATTCATTACGTATCCAACCACCATTAAGGATTTCACAATGTTAATAAAAAATACATTTTATTACCCGTAACCCAACCTCTGCAGTACTTGAATTAGCCCAATTGTATGTTGAGAACACAGTGTGATTCCATAGAGAGGAGAATATCAGAAGCCAATCAGAGCCACTTTAGCAGTGAAGTGAGTCTTGATTGTTGTCACACTGAACTCCCTGATCGTGAGAACAAGCCGCATCTGTCTTGAGAAAATGTCACATGTCCATTTCAGGACTGTATCACAGGAAGTGTTACATTACCGCCATTCCTTTTCAATTTAGAAATGCCTCACATGGTCATCAGGAGGTTAAGTTCAACAATATCTGCACACATTCCTCATGTGAAGTTTCATATTCTGCTTCCATGATAAGGGGAAATTGTCTACGGGAACATTCATCAAATAGTCCTTGTAGTTGTGTTTTGATGTGGGCATTTCTTATTCTTTTATGGTTATGTATATATGGATTTCAAGATTTTGTTGTTTATGTTGCATGTTTTGTCTTTTAAACTTCTTGGGAACATGTTGCAAATATATGTTTTCACTTCAAACATTTTATTGGGGGATGTTTGCGATCCATAAACAAACCACATCATCTACTGTACAGGAGGTATTTCTGGACTTGGGCCGCTGTCCGTGTCCTGTGTCCAACCACGAGTCAACGTCATTGATCTTTAAGCATGACCATGATCATTCCCTGATGTAATTATGACAAAGGTGACCTAGCCTTTGCAAAGTCGTCTTTTTAACCCAAACAACAATGTTACCCTAAACCGAACCAAGTCGTTTCTATACCTAAACCTAATCTTAATCAAGGCATCTACAGGGATTTGTAATGGCTTCCCTGCATATAGGACGTCAGATTACTTCTGTGTCGTGCTAGAGGCATGGACAAACTGCAAATGTTATTATTGTTCAGTTTGAAGGACTTATTGCACAATCGTTACCCGCTCATTGAATTACCCGCCCTGCAGCAAATGTAAAGATTTCTTCATGGCCTTTAATTGTGTACACTTATTTTTCTGTGCATGGACTGCGTCATGAAAACGTCTCTGACTGAAGAACACAAAACAATCAGTTGTGTGTAATGCACCGCATGTAAAAAAAAATATGTTGCTGTGTGATGTTCTTATCCACTTAAAGTAGAGGGATCATGCTGCTTTTTAAAAAACAAGATTATAGAAAGAAGCAAGATGCTCTCTATGGAGAAGATAAAGTCTCTTCTGAAATGTGCAATAAAGCACATGCTATACAAAAATAAAAGTGCAATGTTTCTGTTGGATACAAACCTCCAGTCTCTGGTAAGGTAAACTAATCTGAGTTTCCTGTCGATGTTGGTGCACACATAGAGGTTTACTCCTCGACGCAGTGGCCGCAGGTTCAACTCCGACCTGCAGCCCTTTGCCTCATGTCATCCCCCCCACCACTGATTTGGCTTTTTCTTGAAACATTAAAGGAATACGCCACCGTTGTTGAAATAGGGCTTATCACGGTCAACTCATTTGATGAATGGAATATAATCCTATGTTGCTGGTTAGCATATTGTGAGTAAAAGTGAGCCAACAAAAAAACAACAACCTAATTAATTCTTGTGGCCGGTGTATTCACAACGAGTACAAATAGCAATGCAGATTGAGACTAGAGGATTTCCTAGGCAGATATTGATTTGGGACTATATTGGGTGGAAGCACAGCCGAAGCACTGCTACATGGACGCATAGATCACGCTAAGGGAGACCATGATAAGCCCCATTTTAACAAACGGTGGCGTATTCCTCTGCATCTTGTTTTACAATTTCCCATCATGTTTCATTCTGTTGCCTGTTTTGATGCCATTATCCATGTCAGATATTTTACTGCTTATCGTTTTGATAATTTCTGTTTGCATTTATTTCTACTTATTTATTGTTTCTTATCTGCACACATTTTGTCTTTTTTATAGTGATCTTTATAAACTCTGTTTTCTCTCGGTGAACTAAACAGTGAATCATTACTTGCATGTGGTAGCCATTGGTCACTAAACAATGTAAAGGTTTGGTTGCTGAAACTTTACCATCGACAGGGACAGCTCCAGATGACTGTGTGAGAAATCGCTTTTATCACAAACAGATGATATAGACTAAACTTTAAAAGATCTTCTAATCTTAATGTAATCGCCACTGGACATTTAGTCAAACCTTAACTTATGTCTTTTGGTCTGTCTTGCAAAATATATCTTAATCTCAACAAGGAGATAAAACAAAAGGTTACTATGTACACATATCTATCAAAATCTGTTGTGCAGTATATATCCTCTGTGGAACACTAGCTCTGATACAGGGAAAACAGCCATTGGGCATAATTTAAGCACCTACAGTAATTGACAGTTTCAAACCCAAGAATGTCCAGCTTCACCAACAATCTCAAAAATAGACTAACAAACAAAGTATTTAAGAGTGGTTGTTATTGGAAGGTATAGGCCTATATCATGCTTTCTTCATGTAGAAATTACATGCCCGACGAGACTGTCACAGATACCCGCTCCTGCTATGTGGGTAAGTATCTGGCCGACATTCAATATCTGATCGGTGCATCCCTAAAAAATAACACAATCACTAACAACACAAGGGTTTGAGCCGTTTGGGAGCATGCCTAATTTTGGCAGTAATCCTAAAGCATTAGATCCTCTGGGGACCCAGAACATCTGCTGAAACTCTTTGAGTGAACAAAACAGAGAAGGGTTAATCTTCTGTGATTATGCCATGGCAGAACACCTGTTCGATTCCATTATTCGGCAACATTTTGAACCAATGGTGACACTAGACAAAGCATCAGATGATCACCAACAAACTGTGTTTATCTTTTGGTGTAAATAAATATTGACATGACAACACTGGGCAGTATTAGTATCTTACTTTGGTTGCAAGCAAAGAATTGATACAGTATGTTGACGTAAGAGAGTCAATCAGGTCTTTGTTAATTATCCATTACTTGGTGATCTTTCTGAAGGATTTTTCAGTGTTGGCATGTTTAGGCGAACATCCCACAGAAGTTTGTACATGTATATTTTTATCTAGGAACCAGGACAGCAGATTTGTCAGAGTACTGCAAAACCCACTAGAGCTAATAAAAAAGTTGAATAGACTACATGTGGGCGTATATGATGAAAGATAGAGGAAACCAGGGAGAGGAGAGAAAAAAGTTTGAGAGAATCACCTGGGAGTGTTAATAATAAAAAGCGATGGTGTACTATTATACAATCTATCACCTGGGATAATGTCCTTAATGTTACTGAAGTATCTCTCTCTCTGTGTTACTGAGTAAACTAAATAAATTGTGTTTCCTAAGTTAAATCTGACTACTGCTGATTTCACAATTAAGATTAGCCCCAAAATGCATCCAGACATCATCAGCTCAGACTCTGCTTCAACAAGCTGACCACCATTGTCAAGGGGACATATCTCAAAGTCTTGCCATTAACTTTCCTTTTACAGGTAAAACTCAAGCATGCTTCACCTCAAAAATACATTCATTATGATGCATAAAACAAAAAAAATAAGGTCATCAGTATACACATATAGATATATAGACAGGTTAAAGAGGGTTTGCTAGATTTTATATGGCTAGTAATATAAGGTCAGTTACTGTAGCCATGAATAGAAAATACTGTTTGTGTATGAAATTGCAAGAGAAACGGTAAAAGAAGAGATTCGGAGGACAAGAGGAAAAGAGCTTTATCTCTCAGCAACCTTACTGGTGATGTTAAATCCACATTCATGAAAATGTTGAGTTTGTATCACCCAAAAAACAAAAGCTTGAGGAGGCAGAGACCCTTTATTACCATAGATAGAATGGGCACTAAACATGGGAATGAAAACTACATCTTATCCAGAACAAATGTTGACTATTTGTCTTTAAGCCAACTGTAGCAGATTTGTTAGATTTCAAGAAATGATTGAACGATTTCAAACCCCCGACAATTACCCTGTAAATCATCTTTTAATGGTCACGAGAAAACAATAAAAAATGGAAATGTTTAGCCATGAGAAAGTGGAAGCTCATTGGAAAATGACAAATAATCAAGACCACCTAAAATAAAGCCTTCATAATTGAATGTGGGCTCAGCCATGCATTATAAGTTGAAATGTAATTAGATTTGAAGTTCTTAATAATTGAGCGGCTAATGCCCAATTGCTGTATCTTTTTTAATGATAAATATGCATTTCTTACGCCAGCACAGCTGAAGTCCATCTCAACAAAACAAGGAATAAGCACTGACAACATAGAAGTTGCACAAGAGTAATACAGCTATTTTCAGCAGCTGAAACATAGTAAAAAGCTACGCCAAACAGAGACGTAGCATTCCTCTTTTCCTTCATTTCTAAGCTACTCTTATTTCTTGATTTATTAATACCGCTAATGTACCTTCTAGGTCCTGTGTTTAAGACCAGGAGCGTCATCCTTTCCCATGCTCTCACCTCTTTAAATCCTCTCCCCTGCCATCACATCCCCTCCTTCTTTACCCTTTATCTCCTCCCTTCTTCCCTAGTCTCTATCCATTTTTAAATATGAAGAATAGAGGGCCCATTCGGGATGTGCAATCTGTTTTGCACAGTAGTTTTAACAACATTTAATCACAACACACACACACGGTCATAATGAAATAAACTAGTTCACCAAGTGTTCAACAAACTGTATGTTACTCAATTTGGGGGGGGTTGCCAAAGATAATTAAGAATTATCCGTACCAGACAGGAGGAAATGTTACTATATTGTAGGTGGAATGTGATGCTCTGCTCCACTGCAGCACTGGTTTGTCATTTTACATAGAAATCCCCCCCAAAAGGCCGCCCACACGGCAACAGCAAAAAAAAAAAAAATTCTGCGATAGCAATTATTATCACAGCAGTCTTCTCTTAATCCCTCATTCTGTCTCTGATGTTCTTTATCGTCACATCGTCCCCCCCTTACCTCAGTCTTACTCTCCATCTCTCCTTCCACCATGTTAGTTTCTCCTGCACGTATTCCTTCTGCAGACCCCCTGGAACAGCAGATAGGTTCTCTGTCTCTTTGGTCTCAGCTGGACAAAGACACATCAACGCTCCACTGAGCTTCAAAAAAAGACCCTCTCCTCCCCAGCTCCCCCCCCACCGCTGCATTTCTCAGTTTCTCCTCCTCAACCTCCCCTGATCTCTCTTATAGGTTGTCTTGTTGAGAGATACCAGACAAGTGCCCCTGCTGTGGTTACAATCCTTTCACGACGGTGTCCCTTTTTCTCTCCCTCTCGCTCTGTGTGTGGCTCCCTTATTCCCAACCAAGAATGTGTGAGTGGTAACTCAAAGGACACAATCTCAGAATATGACAAATTATGTTTAAACAATTCCATCCTGACATGCACATAGTTTCAGTTTTTTTATTTGCCGACGTATTGATACAACCATCCCTTAAGATTCCCGGTGTCACCTCAATTGTTTATGGTGCTTACAGCTTTGGCAAATTAGTTTTTAAAAATTCAACAGCAGCATCTCGTTCTCTAAATCACTTTCTTCAGTAGAGAGGAAAAACAGAATTGTCCACAATGAGGTCTGTGGATTATCTATAGTAACGTGGACATTGCTCAATTTATGTTTTTCTTGTGAAGTGACCCTTGAAACTACACTGAAAAATATTTCAATACACATGAGATATGCAATTGGGTTCAAATTTTACTAAGCCAAACACAAGTGACTAAACTTGAATTTTTGTCCAAGTATTCTGGTTATTATTATTACAATTTGAACATCTTTCTGAAGTCAAAAATGCTTGCCTGATTTTTCTATTACTTTTCTCTGCCTATCCTCTCTCTCTACCACTTTCTGACCCCCCTAACATGAGCAATATTAGTCAGTGAGTGTGTAAGGACGAGGGGCGCTAAAGGCAGATGAGCAGCTACAGCTCAGAGGGAGAGCGCAGGGCTGAGTGACCCCGAAGAGAGGCGAGCGAGAAGATGAAAAAGTAAAAGTAGACGTCCCATTGTGACAGTTAATATATGTCCCAATATTCATTACATGTTCCTCCCCCCTCGCTCGCTAACCCCTTTGACCACTCAACCTGGGTGGGATTTGAATGAAACGGCGTGTGCCGGTATGCATGCGTGATTGAGGGAGACAGCATGAGGGAGATAATGCCGTCTCTGTGGGAGAGAATCAAATTGCTGCCTTGTAAAGTCCTTATTAAAATTTCTGCTTCATTACACAGGAGCATTTCCACAGACCAGTGTAGAGGAACTGTGAGACATGCATGCAGGCAGCGGGGTTGTCTATATCTGTATTTCTATGTGAACAAATGTAGTGTATTTGTCTGTGTAGGGGTGATCTAATTTCTACTGTCCTCACACCGCTCTACATCAAGTTAATAAAAAACGTAATCAGTGGGTTAAATGTTCAAGCTGATCGGCACCGATACTTGATGCATCTACAGTATGACGAGAAAACTCTGTACTTTAAATCTGGATTAAGGCAGTTGGAGATGCGCTACCAAAGCTTGATGACTCCCAAAAAAGAAATGGGTTTAAGGTCAACTTTGGCCCATTTTACATTTATTTGAGGGTTATTTTCAACTATGTTCCTTTGTATCCTGAGTACTCTATATTGATGTCCAAATATGTTTGAACTACTTGAATATATATATATTTTATTTTATTAATTTAAAAGTTTTTGGGGGGCAATTTAGGCCTTTATTTCAACTTAGACTTGAAAGGGAAGAGATGGGGGAATGAAATGCAGCAAAGGGACACAGGTCTGAGTCGAACCCGCGGCCGCTGCGTTCAGGAGTAAACCTTTATATTTGGGCTCTACCAGGAGAACTAACCACGTGCCCTGCACAAATGGATTTTAAGGTTGGTATTGTTCTGCTATAGTGTTTACTTCACTCATGGCTGGACAACCAGTCGCTGATGTCAAACATGTCGGAGATATGGCTGGAGCCACATTATGAAAGATCACTCAATAGGATGTGCTGTGCTTCTGGGCAACACGAGGAAGGCAATGAGATCAGACTGGCAAAACCAAAACCAGATTGGCACCTGTCAAATTCCCATAGTTGAATCAGGCTTAATCTGTCCTGCTGCTAAATACTCTTTAAGTTTAAGGCATTTTAAGAATGGGACCATCCAGCCTCTTGGCAAACAGACAATGCTCAGTATAGAGAACCTTGTGAAATGTGACACAGAAACAGGTGAAAATGACAAAATGACGTCCACTAAGCTATTTAAAATCTCATGTACAGTACTGACCTACTTTGGAAACAAAAATGGCTCACATGCGGACATCACAACCTCGCGCCTCTGATAAAACTACCCACTCAGACGTGACTCTGTTTAAACAGAGCTGAGTTGAGGCTTCATGCTGCTGATAAAGCAGCACAGCTGACATCCCAATAACTAACAAATGCCATTTGGCGGATGCTTTTATACAAAGTGCCTTACACTCTCATAGAAGCATCCACTCACCAGCATGGGAGGCCCCAGAGGGAGTCATCCTCTAAAACCTCAGCAGTGTTAGTGTCTTCCTTTATCTACTGAGCTCCACACAAACTGCTGAAACTTAGGAAACCTTTAGAATAAATCTATCAACTCCTAAAGTTGGACATTTTCTGAAAGCCATGATAAAGAGATATTTACAGTTATTTCTGTGAGAAGACAAATATAAAATTACTAAATGGGCTTTAACAGACTACATGATCAGTGACCATAATTGTAATTAACACTGTCTTTAATTTGGCATACTGCTTTTAACAGCAAATTACACACAGAAAGGTTTGGCAAGGTTAATTGGTTGTAGAAGAAGAGCACAACGCAGTGAACATTGTGCTTTGATTTGATTAGAGCGGACTCCTAAATTTAGAAGCAGGGCCTATTAACAGATGTAAAAACATTCACAACACTTATTCAAACTCTGACACATCTAATCCATTCATTGAGTTTACTCCTTCAATGTCGGACTGCTTTTAAAACTCAAATTGTTGGAACATCCATTTACAATTTTGCAAAGAGATTCAGATCCTTAATAATTACTTCGACTTAACTGACTAGCTTTGTTTCTGTTGAAATCTCAAAAAATGAACCATTCACAGACTGCTGTCTGCAAAAAATACACAACTATATTTAACAAAAACAATAATAGGAAGTCATGGGCTAGGTTGTCTGGGGGGAAAAAACAACAGTGGAAGATGGGCTTTTGACCGTGTGTGGTCACAAAAAAATAAATAAAACACATAAAAAGTGTGTACATAAAAACATGACAAGGATCCGGTTCTATGTCTAAAGAGATATTCCACAGTGACCATTACGTCCAATCTCGAGCTGAAGGGCCTTCAGTGACTTACTATACCTAAAAGCTGTTCATTCATGTTGCACACATGCGTTTAAGGTTTTTAGGTTGTTCACTTATCCAGTGTGATGTACAGTGAGTGTGTCAGCAATAAGTAGTGTAATAAACCCAGCACATTTCATGGCGTCGGTAGTTTTAAATATCTGTGTGGATTGAATTTGAAGAAATAAGTAAAATGATATTCTAGATGATACTATATGCCTTCAGTTTTGTCCTAAGAAAAGCTTCATAAAGACCTTTTCCGTTGAAATAAGAATAAACAACAAACAAAGGTCTGACAATTTTAGACTTCATTCAGATCCTGAAAAGTTGACCTTTGGGAAATATATGGTTTTCAGCAGAGGATGGGAAAAACTAGGATGTGTAGCAAGCACTTACATCAAGGTTAGCCTCTACTTTATCAAACCTTTGATGATCCTCAGCAAAAAATCTCTATCAATAGATAAGCTCTGTCAATGGAAAACATCTGGGAAGATACAAGAAGAAACAGTAGTTTGATTAATGAAAAAACTAAGTTTAGCTCGATAGGGTCCCCACCCATAGTGATATATGATTCCACAAACACTGGACGGAGAGAGAGGTTTGTGTGTATGTGTGTGTTTGAGGCAAGCAGTGCGATTCCTTCCCAAAGCAAGTTGGGGAGAGAGAAACAGAGGGGATTGGGACAGAAAGGGATTGAGGAGAAAAATGAGGGAAAGGGCAAGAGAGGGTAAGAGAGAGAGAGAGAGAGAGAGACAATCAAATAAGAGCTTTCCATTCTCTGTGTAGTACCTTTAAATCTCTCATCTCTCTCCTCCTCCATGCTGGTAAATTATTCAGAGCTGCTGATTTATCTCTTCCAACAACCACACAGATGTAATAGCTGGGTGTCTTAATTGGAGCCCCACTGTACAGGAGCTCCCCCAGCAGTGGAGACTCTTATAGCGGTTTAGCACAAAGGCAGAGCCACAGAAAGCAGCTGTTGACCCAGCCGCTACAAAACATAGAGACAAACAAAGGCTAATTCCGCAAATTTCTGTGACTGATGACACCCCTCGTCCATCCATGTCCTCCCTTCCTTATCACCCTTTATAACCTCCTCATCTTCTTTGAATCCTCCCTTTTTTAAAGATGATTATTTTGGCCATTTTTAGGCTTTATTTAACAGGACAGCCCAAGACTTTAGCCCTTCTTTCTTCCTCCTTTCTCCTCAGCATCACCTCCTTGGATTTTAAGTTGCACATACTTAAATATTGAAAGAGTTCCGGGTTATTTGCACAGGGATGGACTTGTTTCACTGGCGGAAAAAGATGTGCACCAGAATGGGTTGCTTATTTATATCAGTAGAAGTTCAACAGTCTACCATTGAGTGTCAAGTTACCCAGCAGAGGTCCTGATACCAGTCTGTGAAGCTAACAGGGCTACCACTTAAGACTGCAATGCCAACCTTGGTTACTGGCTTTTGAATTCTAGCATTAATGGTTTGTTCCGGATGTTCCTAAAAGAGTCCTGCTATTAAAATCAAAGCTGGTTTAATAGGTCTATTTTTCCTACTGATAGTTCGATATGAAGGCCAAATGGCCTCCAGGAAAGCTACAATTGCAGCCTGTAACACAACACTTGGGTTATATCGTGTAGCAGCAGATTCCACCTCTAGGAAGTAACAGCTGTATAACTTCAGCTTTAAAAATGTAAAAGGGGCTCAGGGATGTTTACCAGTTATTAAATAATCACATGTCTCAGCTGCCTTCAAAGAAAGCCTATGCTGTATGTGATGAAGCTTCATGGTTCAGGAGTGTAACTGTACAATGTGCTTTGCATGGTTCTATAGTCCTTTACAGAGGTGGGTAGTAACGAGTTACATTTACTCCGTTACATTTACTTGAGTAAGTTTTAGAAAAAATTGTACTTCTAGGAGTAGTTTTAAATCCCTATACTTTTACTTGTAGTTGAGTAGATTAGTGAAGAAGAAACGGTACTATTACTCCGCTACATCAGGCTACAATGAGCTCCTTACTTTTCTTTTTACCTCTTTGGTAGTCTACGCGTCATTGTTTTTACCCCAGCGTACGCCTCATTTTAATGTTTTATTTAGACAGAGAGAGAGAGAGAGAGAGAGAGAGAGAGAGAGAGAGAGAGAGAGAGAGAGAGAGAGAGAGAGAGAGAGAGAGAGAGAGAGAGAGAGAGAGAGAGAGACCTCCGCTGAAGGCTCTACCACGTGACTGTGCTTCATCAATCAAACGTCATTGTGCAGTCACGTGACCATACTCGATCTCAACGGCGGTACAGCTTAGCTTTACAGTCGTAGCAAAACAAAGATGTCAGAATCAACCGTCGCCAAGGCAACACAAACGAGGAGGAACACCCCCGGCCTCATAGTGAAAGCATGGTTACCTTTTAGGAAAAGTGCGAAACAGCAGCTACGTTATGCTAGGGTGATCAGACGGTCACCAAAACCGGGGACAGTCGCCGGTTTTTGTGACCTGTCCCCGACTGGATCTGTCCCCGGAAATGTCCCCGGTTTTCACTGTGACCGACAGACCCGAAATTGGAATGAAACAAAGAAAACACTGACCAAACGTAGCCAATAGTCGCACACCCTACACACGCAGGCTCAAGACAGCCAGAGCTGCTCAGAGCTCAGATGTTTTAGAAAGCCGTATTTTACCATGCTAAAATCACTGATTATTTACATGGAGTCTGGTGGGTTTAGCAAACGCAATTTCGCGGACTTTTTATGTTTTAAAAAATGATCTTAATCTTTAACAGGTCAGCCTCCTTAGAAATCCTTTCCATAATGTTATCAGACACTTAGAATATTAATCTGAGTCGGTCAGCAGCAATACAAATTGGACAATTATCCCATTAACTTCCATTGTAGCTTGTTTCTCTGCTGCCGACTGCAGCGATCTCGTTTAATACTGCATCATGTCAAAGGAAAATATTTCCTCAAGAGTTTTTATTGTATCCAATACTCAATGAGCTGTTGCAGAAACAAGCCTGAAGCAATAAAGCAAAAGCTGTCAGATAAATGTAGTTCAGTAAACATTACAACATTCCCCTCTGAGGTGTGTGGAGTATGAAGTAGCAGCAGGGGTGAGACTAGGATCAGACCTTTAGGGGGGCTTAGCCCCTAATGAGAATGGGGCCTACATGAAATGTTATGTTTACATTATGCATAAATATCTGCACACCCGTCACTCTCTGTGAAATATCTCACAAACTCTTCACTTAACACATGCATCAGTACAACAAGCGGTTCCCGACTAATCTGGTTTTAAAATTGCAACACATGGTCTTGTGATGCTCCTGGGGCTGTGTCCCCGTTTTAAGTTTTACAAAGATAAAAACATGACCTTTTTTGGAGGTATTTACGCTTCTGACCAAATTGGATGTGACAAATCTCTCACTTAAGCTATTTTGTAATTAATAAATTAATTTAAATTTATTTTATTGATTGGATGAACTATAATTTGCCTAAAGATGATTATTTTGGATGTTTGTCTGTCTCGTTGATGCTTGTGTTAAGAAATAAATCAGACGTTACTCAACAGTTACTCACTACTTGAGTAGTTTTTACATCAAGTACTTTTTTACTCTTACTCAAGTCATTATTTGGATGACTACTTTTACTTTTACTTGAGTCATATTTTTCATCAATCTTTACCCTACCAGCTCCCTAGTACAAAGTCTGTGTAATCTGTTTAAGCCCCAAAGTGTGAGAATTCACAGCAAGCGAGTGGGCGCAAAACCGGAAGAAGACAACCGAGGGGGAAGAAGGGTGATTTACACAAAGATGGCAACAACAACGTCTAACTGGAGAAACTTTGGGCACATTTGTCAATGAGGCCTGACGGCAAAATCGTCAGAGGAACAGCAAGAGCCTCGGTTGTTTATGACCAAATTACGACCAGCTCAGTGACGCGGTGTCATGTCCTGTTTGCTGCTTGCCTTTCCCAGCACCCCCCCTCGTCTAAACCAAATGGGGTTTTTAACACAGCTGAGACGGGCAATCTCCTGTTCAATTCAATTTCATTTATAGTATTCATTCATAAGAGTGAGAACCATTACAGATAGAGTAGGTCTAGACCACACACTATAATTTACAAGGACACAACAGTTCTAGTAGTTCTCTCCAGAGCAATCAACAAGTGTGACAGTGGCGAGGAAAAACTCCCTTTTAGGAAGAAACCTGGGACAGACCCAGGCTCTTGGTGGGCGGTGTCTGACGGCCAGTTGGGGTTGAAATGAAGAGTGGCAGTAAAAGATAATGGAACAGTGACTAGAAAGTGACTGTTGTGTGCTACATGTGAGAAAGGGAAACTCTGGACTTTGTCTGGACCTTATTCATCGAACATTATCCGGAGTTCATATGTGAAAACGGCTTCAGAATGACTACATCTAGCAAACCTCAAAGCAGCTGGGGAACTTCAAGGTGGAGCAGGAAGAAGTTGGTATGGAGGCAAAAGATAAATTCTAAAAACATTCTGGTCCCATCTTTTTTTTTTATCTGTACGCCTTTAGTTTGGTCAGGTGGGTGGACAGTTACAGCAGTGCCAGGCAGGCCACTTTGACAAAAGGATTATCCATGAACTGGAGCCAACTTTTAAGCCTCTTTCCTTTTTCCTATCTGTGTTGTGTCCTAAAGAGATAATCACTTAATTAAATATTGATGATATTTCAAAACGGAAGCTGGCAATCGGACTTCTGGAAGGGCAGAATGATTAGACCAGTGTTTACTGAGTCATAGCTGCTGCTTCAAAAGGAGATAGAGAGGTGTGCTGGATGGATAGACAGAGGGGCAAAAAGAATAAGATAAAAGAAAAGATGGAATTAACAGGAAAGAGAGATGAAGGTGCAGAGGAGGAAAAGAGGGATGCCTATACTGTCAAAAGCACTTAACCAGCTGTTTAACAAAAAGATTGATAAAATACATTTTAAAGGCAATGGCAGACTTATTGAGTGCTCTTAAAACCAAATGATTAATTCACAACTGGAGATTTGAGTTCTGCTTTGTATCATATGCTATCATACATTTTTCATAAAGCAGCAATACCACGATGGGACGATTGGCTTTCCCCAATAGACACATAGGAGCCCTTTGGTCCATTAAAGTGTGTTACTGTGTGTTGGAAAGGGATATTTGCTTTTAGGAAAGAAATCCAAGAAGGAAGGGAGGTGCATGGTACAGAATAAAAAAAAATCTCTCTCTCTCACACACACACACACACACACACACACACACACACACACACACACACACACACACACACACACACACACAGAATAAGTCCATTTCCATCTGGTGATGTTTACTTGAGAAAGTGAGAGCGTCTGCTCCTGTAAGAGCGGAGGCAGAAGGAGGGAGGAATAAACGACAGAGGGATTGTGATAACAGAGGGATGAAGCAACAGACTGATGGAAAAGTGAATATTCCTCTGGTAGAAATCTTTAGATTACACGCCCGGTTAGATTTCATCGCCCCCATAGGTATTTTACACTGTGAGTCTGTCTGTGTGTCTCCATATCTCGTGCGTGCATGTACTCAAGTGATTTCACTACAAGACAGCAGCTACTTGGGGACATAAAAACGCTTTGTAAACAATACATGTGATGTTTATAGTATTATGATCACCAGTAACAAACTACCACATTTTTATGGGTGGTTAAATGAATCATTACATCGATGCATCACGTTGCAGAGGTGGACAATTCTGAATGGATGCAGCGACAGACCATAATCGCTTATCGCCTGCTGATGTTACTTGTTGATTTTCCACTATTTTAGTTTTTGTCTGTTATCTGCTGTGTTCAGACTCTGCTACATTCACGAAGTGTCTTTTTTAAGAGCAGATACAATATACAATGGAAGGTCATATACATCTGACTACCTGAATTTGTCAATAAAAACCCTGTGCAGCAATGTAATAATATTGAGGAGGTGATGCATAGTAATGTCAAATGCATTTAAATCGTTGACATGATAAATCATAATTAAATTGAATCAGACCAGTGAAGATTCATATCCTACACAAATATTTTTTACAGGGAGGATTACAGACTAGCAAAAACAAAACAGATATTCACAAACAGTGTGAATTCCTAGGTTGTTCAGATATTTTACCATAACAGATTGGATCGGTATTGCTGCATGGAGTTTTGACCCCAATAATACTGGGGCTTTTTCAGTTTATTTTACTTTTTAATATTTGTCTCCATGGCCCTTTTGCCAAACATTTGATAGGTTTTGCCCTTGGTATAACAGGTGGGAATCCATATGCTAGGCAGATATGCTGCTGGGTCAAGAACGAATAAACAGAGCACTGATAAGGCTGACAGTTTTTTTTTTTTTTTTTTTTCAGAAAAAATGACAACAATGTGCTGACACTATTTCGATAGAGGTTTTGACAAAGTAAAGAGTGAATAGGCAGGTTTTATCAACTTTCTGCTGAATCACCTACATTCAGTGCATTGGCCACATGACCATTCAGGAAAGGCTGCACTGTTCACTCTGCTTCTCTGTGCCTGAGGCAAGTTTTCTCCTTGTGTAGCCTACTGTGTTATCCACATCCACAGTCATACATTTCTCATTTCCACTATTTACATTTCAGATTTTCAGCAGACATTGTTGAATTACATGAAGTGCTGGCATTTGTATAAGTCAGCTTTGTCACTGTGGCCCCCCAACGGAATATGGCACCAATGATCTCAGAGTCCGGGGTTTAGATGCTCTTGTTATATTCTGGTAGGCACACTTGATTTAAGTGCAACCAAACGGCCTGTGCAAAGTTTCCAGTGTCTAGCTGTCACTTTAGCAGCACTAATAAAGATGTTCAAGGGACTACAATGCACTGCTGAAAAAAAAACAGCATTTAGAATAGGAGCAGGCACTACAATAAGTCAACATTTTTATCTCCCAGTAATAACAAATAGCTTTGAAAGAAAATAGTGCAACTCGCAACAAG
Source organism: Etheostoma perlongum (assembly GCA_026937815.1). Taxonomy (NCBI): domain Eukaryota; kingdom Metazoa; phylum Chordata; class Actinopteri; order Perciformes; family Percidae; genus Etheostoma; species Etheostoma perlongum. Next base: position 26,247,020 of record CM049387.1, on the reverse strand, counting down.
AAGGATGTGATAAGAACAAGGAATACGATTACAGAGGCCAACAAGACAATGCTATGAACAAGAAATGGGATAAAAGGTTGTTCCCTTAAAGATAAGAGAAACTAATTGTAAAATTACATAACAGGTTATGGCACGAACTACTGCACACTGCAGAACCATGCTGAGCTTTATAAGCTGGACGCTAATGATGAAACCTGTTATACTATAGATTTAAGAGGAATACCTACACGCAGACAGACACACACACACACACACACACACACACACACACAGACATTTCCCCCTACCCCCAAGACAGTGTTATGAGCAAAACACTGGATAAAAGGCGTGCTTTTATGCAGATAAGGAAAGTGGCTGAGAGCAAAGCAAGATAAAAGGCTAGGGAAGATAACAGCTGTGTAATATGTGTGACTGTTTCTTAATAGAAGTGATGACTCATCAGGGCTGGGGAGCGAGGGATTACATGTTACAGGATTATAAATATCTGAGTTTAAAAAGCATAGCTATTAGATTCTAATTATTTGTTGTGACCTTTGTTTGATACTATTTAGTGGAAATAATGATTCACCAGCATTGGGTGAGCAACAGATTACAGTATACTGTACGTGACAGATTTTTAAATAATCTCTGACAAAAACAGCTATGTAGATACAGTCTGACTGACATGGTTTGATGAGTAACAAACCCATGTTACAATTGTGTGGCACACTGACTGCAGATGTGCTTAATTAGTTTATAACAGCTAATGTATATTTAATAGAGGTTTAAGTGCTAATCACTGCAATAATTTAGCAAGTGCCCCCAACAGGGTTCATTAATCTTTAATTTGTACTTTTTATTCCTTTGTTGGCATTATTTGTACTTTAAATTAGCTTGTACTTTAAAAGGAAATCTAGTGAAGTGGATGTCCTGTGTTAAGACAATACTTAATACTTAATAATTAAAAACAACTTTTGATCATTCTACACACCTCTAAGTTATTATTCCTGTTCCAGCAGGTATTAGTTTTACTTTCTCTTTCTGTATGATCCCCAAAACAACAGGTCAGGCTAATCTGTGTCTTTGGACTCAATGTCTAGGGAGATCATGGGCCTGAGTGAGACCATTATTTCTTTATTTATTTAAGATTATTTTTGGGCATTTGCCGCCTTGGTTATTGACAGGACAGCTGAAGACGTGAAAGGGGGGGGGAATGACATGCGGCAAAGGGTCGCAGGTCAGAGTCAAACCCAGGCCCGTTGCGTCGAGGAATACACCTCTATATATGGGCGCCCGCTTTAACAACTGAGCTATCTGGGCGCACACAAACAACACATATTGACATTACAAGTTCTGCATACACGTTCCCACTGCAGAGATAACATGAAAACCATACTGAATAAGCGGTTGACAGCCTCTATGATAGTGCTAGTTATCATGCAAGTGGTCCACGAAAGCAGCAATCCTACTGACTGCATTTATCTGGCAACAAACAAATTGAAAGACAAAACAATAGCAAAAGTATGACAGGACCAATACCAAATATGCCTCAAAAATAGAGAGGGAATGAGAGAGGAAAAAAAGAGAATGATAATATTGGTACTGCAGTATTGGTATTCACTTAATCCCTATCATGTGTTAATGTCACTGTGATGGTGTTGTGTGCTGCAATTACCTCCCACTCATACATCGTACAGACAGACAGGGACAAGAGCAGATGCTGCTGCTGCTATGAAGACAGATCACTGAGGGCTCAACATGTCCTCCATGAGTTGGAGGGGTGTACAGGGAATGTGTATGTGTCTCTGAATGCATGGCTTTTTTTTGAGTGCATGTCTTCTTCTGTTTGTTTTGTTTGTGTACCATGTACATGCATCTGTGCATATATACTTGAAGGTGTGCTGCACAGCTATGTGTCCGTGTAATAGTAGGTTGAACTTAATGTATGGAAACCAGAAATGTGTTTCTTTGTGTGTGTGTGTGTGTTCCGTATTGATCAGCCAGATTGCACCTGAGGCTCCTGAAAGATGACCCGTCATTAGGCTCTCTGTCCCCCAGGAAAGAGCAATCCGCCTAGGGAGAATATGATGTTATGGCCCTGAGGTAGCAACAGTAAAAAAAAAACAACACACAAATGGAATCATTCTACAAAATCAGATGACAATATTTTAAAGAGTTCACTTTAAACGTTTGTTACTCTGAAATGATAAATTAATAAATCAAACTTGTCTTCAGTGTTTCAAACTGTTTGGCTTCTGATCTACAGATTGTGAACATGTCTCTACTTTCAGGTATCTTTCCACAGTCCCTGAAAACTGCAATAATCAAGCCACTGTTGAAAAACAACAATCTAGACACGTCACTAATGGGCAACTATAGGCCGATATTAAACCTTCCGTTTTTAGGAAAATCATTGAAAAAGCGATTTTTCAACAACTCAACTATTTCACTAAACAGTTTTGATACCTTTCAGTCGGGTTTCCGACCACACCCCAGCACTGAGATGGCGCTTGTCAAAGTCTTTAATGACATCCACCTTAACACAGATAGTAGCAAAATTTTAGTCTTCGTATTACTTGATCTCAGTGCTGCATTTGACACGGTCGACCATGACTTCCGATTGGAAAACTGGGTTGGCCTTTCTGGCTCAGTACTAAACTGGTTTGAATCCTACTTAAAGAATAGGGACTACTTTGTGGCTATAGGTAATTATGTATCTGGGAATACATATATAATGTGCGGAGTTCCCCAAGGCTCTGTTATGGGGCCTCATCTGTTTAACATCTGCATGCTTCCACTGGCACAGATTATAGAAAAACAACAAAATAAATTACCATAGTTATGTGGATGACACGCAAATTTACAAAACCTTATCGCCAGGGGACTATAGTCCAATACAAAAACTAACTAAGTGTATTGAACAAATTAACGACTGAATGTGCCAGGTCTTAAATTAAATTAATAAAAAAACTGAGGTGGTTGTTAAAAGTGAGCGCTCAGCTTCAAACTACAATGTTAAAAACAACCGACAAAGCCAGCAATCTTGGTGTAGTCATGGACTCTGACCTGAATTTTAACAGCCACATTAAGACAATTACAAAGTCAGCCTATTATCACTTTAAGAATATATCAAGGGTTAAAGGACTTAGGTGTCAACAGGATTTGGAAAAACTGGTCCATGCTTTCATCTTCAGTAGACTTGACTACTGTAACGGTGTCTTTACGGGTCTCCCTAAAACAAAATCACTCAGACAGCTGCAGCTGATTCAGAATGCTGCTGCTCGAGTCCTCACTAAGACCAAGAGACTGGATCACATCGATCCAGTTCTGAACTCTTTACACTGGCTTCCTGTGTCTCAAAGAATTGATTTCAAAATACTTCTGCTGGTTTATAAATCACTAAACGTTTAAGGGCCAAAATACATTTCTGATCTGCTACTACACTATGACCCCCGCAGACCTCTCAGGTCATCTGGGACAGGTCTGCTTTCTGTCCCCAGAGTCAGAACTAAACAGGGGGAAGCAGTGTTCAGTTTCTATATATACACATATCTGGAACAAACCCCCAGAAAACTGCAGGTCCGCTGCAATTTTAAATCTTTTAAATCTTGCATTTTAAATCTTTTATTCTCATGTAGTATCCGTTTTTGTTATTGTTTTATGTAAAGCATTTTGAACTGCCGTGTTGCTGAAATGTGCTCTACAAATAAAGCTGCCTTGCCTTTCCTTCATAACGTGTTACATGCCACTCAACCATCCCGACCTTCACACCGATAAGCATGAAACACACCAGCCGTGTCTCGCCATATGAAGCATTTCATTGGGTTCCTGGATCACATATTGGATATACTGCACATACAGATGAGGAAGTTACAATTTCTATTCATCTTGTCACGGCACAAGTAGTTCTGGTGAAATGATTTGCTGTTATGTCAAAAGGGAATATATTAGCACAAAGCCTTCAGGCAACAACATGTACTGAGTGTATTGTGCCATGGCTTTCTATAGGATTTTTCAGGGTGTTTAACTCTCAGGGCACCCGTACAAATGACCACCATGTGCCCATGACAATCTGAGGCTACGACCCAAGGGAATGAAAAGAGTGGTGTATCCTGACATGGCAAGTCCCTGCCAATGTGTGGGCTTACATAGAAACACATTTACCTGTTGAGCTCCCCTACTTGCTATTAGTTACACAGGGAGTGGAACTCGTTTACTTTTTTGGTGTAAATTTGATGAACATCAACATTATTTCTATAGTGAAAACCAACTAAATTAACCATTTGTTTGTTAAAAAATCAGCTTAATGTCCCATGTATTGTGTTATCCATTTTGTCACTGCAAATAACAGTTTGGGAAGAGGCTTATAATGCATGAGCCAGCATTTCTAGTTTATGCAAGGGTCCGGCTGGGTGCCTCAGCAAACCTCCTCGCTGGTGGAACCGCTGTCGCTTCCGGCACTTTTTCCACTCTTTCTATTTCACACCCTTTTGCTCTGTTCCAGAATCCAGACGTGGCTTTTAAAATTGTTAAAACACACAAGTCCTCCTTACCGTCTCGTCCTCATCTTTTACCTCCATCTTTTCTCTGTCCCTTCTTTCATCCCTCCCATATTGCCGTCATCTCCCTCTTTAACCCTCCCAGCCCAGTCTGTTATCTCATTCACCTTTGCTTCCTAAAATGATCAAATCTTTCTTTTACTTTATTAATTATATCATTTGAAATATTTTAATTAAGTTTACTGTAACTAATTCATTTTGGAAGAAATTTAAATTGTAAGAATTTAAGAACTTTCTATTCTACTGCTTCTACTTGACTTTAATTCCCATTTATTTTTCTTCTTCTGAGCCATCACCCCTCCCTGATTTTAGCACCCGTGTCTTGTATTATCAAGAGAAAATAAAAACAACATGTTAGCTGAGAAAAATGCCATACACAGGCTTCTACACTTTAGTCCGGGAACATCAACTGTATTTCATGTATTTTCTCTTACATTTCAGCCAGGACAGAATACATGAATGTTTTTTTGTTTGTTTTTTTCACAAAATGAAAATAAGCATTTATATTAAAAAAAAGTACATCCACTGCGTAAACATAACTGTCAGAGAATGTTTTATGTAGTTGACCTTTCTCATTAAAATGCTTTCTCATTAAGCTGTTTTATTGCTAGTAAAGGCACTGTGCAGAAAATGTTTCACACATTTTAAGTCATAAAAGAAGGTTAAATTACCAAAAGCAATGGAGTATTCAGTCTTGGATATGCAACATTATTCTAGGCAATAGAGCTGGGGCAGCAGTTCTGAATTTTATTCTCTGTTCATAGCGTGTTACAGCTGTATAAAAATAAAAAAAGCTGTAGAGACAGGTAATTCAGAGTTGACTAAAGTAGGCTGCATAAACCGAAGTAGGCATCCAAAGGCCAAGTGATATGACACCTCAGAGATGAAACCTGTGACAAAGTCATATACAAAAAAGAGCAACACACACACACACACACACACACACGCGCGCACTTTGCTGTTATAGAGGTGTTTCAATCATGCTAAGAAACATACAGTATATGGTTTTATGACCTCAATGATACTATTTCTTACATTGTCTTAATAGACATTTCTCTCATAGGCAATATTAACTTAAAATTGTATTCTCATGCACCATTACACAGCATTTGAAAAATAAAAGAAATTTGTTCAATATTAAGAGAGAATGAATTTCTGCTGTCACTCACATTACACCTACATCTCCACTGTGCTGTCCCAAATTGCATGAGTGTGTACAGAACTGATTTGAACTGACTACCTAGTTAGATTCAGGAAAAGCATGTGGTTTAAAGTTAAAATATGTAGACTTCTGGTTTCACAAAGGACAAAAACAGAGGCTCCCTGGGTAACAGACCTGTGTTTGATTTAACCATCCATCCCAACCTCCTCCCTACGTGGACTTTGTCGCTCTTAATTCCCACTGCCTTTTGTCACTCTTTATACTACGTCTCACAGCGCCACGGTAGAGCAGTTGCTCTAATATTGCCACAGATGTTTCATGTTTGGGTTAGGTGAAAGCCCGGGGCGTCTAATACCGATGCTAAAGGGTGCCTTGTGTGTGTCGGTATCAGACGCTGAGGGCCACTGACCAAGCTGCCCTATTTGACGAGTTGAGAGTGAGAACAGGTAGCTCTCTACCAATGTGGGGAGAGATAGAGAGCAGGCTTTTATCCACTCATGTAGTTCTCACTAAAGACTCATGAATCATACATACTGCACATTAAGGGTCAAATGCAAGTCAAAATGTGTGTGTGATTTATCAGGACTATGGTTAACTGTGCCTCAGATCTCTGCAGGGTAAATCCAGACAGCTAGCTAGACTATGTGTCCAACCAGCATGGTGGCTCAGTGGTTAGTACTTCTGCCCTTAAGCAAGTTGGCACTGTAGAGTTCGATCCCTGGTCCGGGCAGGGCCTCTCTGTGTGGAATTTGCATGTTCTCCCCGTGTTTGCATGGGTTTCTTCCAGGTGCTCCCACCATAAAGACATGGATGCTATGTAACTAGAACTATAATTGAAAATGAACCATCCGGCTAACACTGGCGCATTTACAGAATTGTGGATTCATCTGCATTGTCCTAATCAAATAAATAAATCTTAAATCTGAGTTTTCTGTTGCACGACTAAAACAACCTTTGAACGTACACACATTACATTAAAACAAGTTCCTTCCCGAGGCTCCATGCGGAGCGCAGCGCCACCCAAGACGATTGTGATTGGTTTAAAGACATGCCAATAAAGCAGAGCACGTTTTTCTCCCTTCCCGGAAGGCTGTGTGTACTAGCCAGACCCTCCTCCTCAGCACTGTGGAGGAAGGTCTGGCAAAGCAAGACTAGTCCACTGTTAATCACTACTGAAAGTGTTTTAGTACTACACACTATTTGGAAGTAATAATCACATGAGAATAGGTCCCGTTCACCTCAAACGCCTCAACTTAATAACTTGTTAAGTTAAGTAACGTGATTGTTAATTGTTTTACCTGCTGCCTTAATGAAATAGGTGCATGGTTGATAGTATGGCTGATGTATTTTTGAATGCATCATGCATTTCAGACCTGCTGCTGAATTTGTAAAACCCCTACTATAGTAGTAAGTAAAAACAGTGTTATTACAATTGTTCTACTGATATGTTTTTGTGCATGGGAGAAGTTTTGTGATCACCCTTAAGCATGTAAGCAAGTATGAAAAAAGAATCAATTATTTGGAACGCAACAACGGTGCACCGTGTTTTCTTTATAATCTTTACCGTAGCAATTTAAAAAATATATATATATCTTTTTCTACTATTGACCACGTCAACCATCACCTGAGGGCTTGGACACAGTGTGAAGGGAGCAAAGGCAATGGAAGGAGAGCGGTGATTCATCTCTTGTATAAAGATTCAGCTCTCATAAAACCAGGCTGCTTGGTGCACTAAACCTGCCCAATTTTGGCTGAGGTGGTTGGAAAAATGCAATTTGTCATTGCAATGCGCTGTTTGACATGACCCGCGTCTGAGTACATTTTACCTCTCACCAACCAATTTTGTGCCATGTCTACCTGCATGTCTCCCTATCTGTCTGCCTGTCACACTGCATCTCATTCCCGTCCCTTGAAGTGTCATGACCCTCCAGGCCGAGGTATCCTTTCTCATTCTTTGCGTTTCGGATGTTTGATAAATAGTCTAGACTGAGTGGCACGGCGGATACCTGACATCATTTTCTTTAGGGGGACGTCAAACACAAACTGGCTAATTCTCTTTCACCTCACTTCTTTATTGCCTCTGTCATACTCAATAGTCAAAAGTTAATGAGCAATCAAGCTTTTTTTTCCCTTCACTGTGGCAAACACAGTCACAGTTTACATAAAAGATACAAGTCTCTGTTCTTTACTCCATCCTCTCCTTTATGCATCTCACTCCTTTTTGCAAGTTGGTTAATCCATTATTGACAGTAAAGCTATTCTGTGAGTGTTCACGGCCTGCCAGTGATACTCAGGTGCAATGGGAGAGGATATGGACCTAATGGCATTGCTACAAAAAAAACAACAACAGACAACCCAGAACCCTTTTAGAAGAAGAGCACACTGCAAGAAAACATGGAGAAAAATAAGTACAGGAGAAAGGAAGCAAGGAAAAGTCAGAAGTAACACCAAGAAGTGACATCAAAAGAAGAAAGACAAAGACAAAAGTCAGGGAGGAGTGCAGGGGAGGACAGGGGAGCGTAAGGCAGTCCCAGCATTGCAAACAGCGCGCGCACACACACACTGTACACACACACACACACACTGTACACACAAACAAACACAAAGCTGTTCTTAACAAGTGAAAGCCCTCTGAGCAGAAAAACTGTGATGTCTCTGGTGGCAGGTTGCAAAAAGCTTTCTCTTCGCCTCTGTCTCACCCTCCCTCTCTTTTGCGGCCTTCCTAACTCTCTAACCCCTTTTTCTCTGCTGCAGTACACACCATCCATCCATCCATCCATCCATCCATCCATCCTATACACTTCTCCATGTTGTCCATTTATCAGCGTTTGCATCCATTTAGCCCTGCTCCTTCCATCTAAATATCTATAAACATGGATTTTTGGGGAAAAATTGAAATTAATATTGGATATTATTGAGCTGGAGTGGTGAGAAGGAAAATAGGAGGGAAAGAGAAGAAGGGCAAGAAAAAGAGGGGGAGAAAGTAAGAGGAGCTGGCAGAGTATAAAGCTGTGTGCTATGCTAATCTAAAGAAGGCTTTACAGAAAGTAAGTAGTGCGTTCACTCAAAGAAACTAGTACATATTATATGTGTATTTGTTTTTAGTAGGCTATTAAGGGACACTATTGTCTAGGGCTGCACAATTAATCGCAATTATATCAAGATCGCTATATGGACTAGTGCAATATCCAAATCACAGGAGGGCACAATATTTGTTAAGGCAAAAAATGTGTCAAACCATTCTAAAATTAAGTATTGTGGTGGTGCCGAGACATCCCCGCCTACAAATCGTATCCTACAGACTAAAGAAAAAATCTTTGTTGATACAGATCCTTGCAAAAAAAAAAAAAAAAAAAAAATCACACTTCAAATTATTTTGTTTTTTTATACTGTATATTTTTCAATGAAAATGAGAGTAATGATATAAAACTCCCTCCAATATTGTGAATCATATCGCAATCAGTCATAATAAAAGCAATTACATATTTTCCTAATATCTTGCAGCCCTGCTATTGTCCCACAATGCAATGATCAAAGCACCTGGAGGAGCTACAAAGCAGTTGCAAAAAAAGGCTAAGAAATTGCAGATGGATGTAAGACAGCTTGCGAATGATGTTAGAAAAAGCAATAGAAGAGTAAGTATGAATACAGTTAGTATGTAGCATGAAATTAGGACACTGAGTCTACACAGTTGGAAAATGCCTATTCAAACAGTTGCAGTTATTTTAAATCTTGAATGGCGCCAACAGACAGTACCTGCTCTGTTCATCCTTCAGCCCATCCTTTCCTCCTTCTGTCCCGTCTCCTTTGCCTTCCTTCCTCATTCTCACCTCCCTGTGTCCTAAGTGACACCGGAAAAAAAACAGACAACTGACAAATCCCCTGACAAAGCGAGAAAGAAAACAGTGAGTGTTTGGAATAAAGTGTAAATCCCAGCAGGCTAACCCACTCTGAACGCCACTAAAAATCCCCCCTTCATCAGTATTTATAATGTCTATCTAATAACTTAGGATGACACCTCCACACTCTTTGTGCCAGTGTGTCTTGCAGGGTTGGATGGTGACACACTGGAGGCCTGAGGTGCAGAATATAACCAAAATGTACTCTTTGAATTGAAAGTTGCACACATGCTCCTCTTTCAATTTTTAAGGTGGCATACATTTATTTTTAGGGAGCATATGATTCTAAAATTCAGAATTCTGTCTCATCTGAGGACTTCTCACTTAAGTGCATTTCAGAGTTTTGCACGGACCTCAACCCCCCCGCAGGGAGGTTAAAAGCATCTGGGTCTGCTGAGTAACCCACAGAGCACCTGTGGGTTTGGCTGCGTCCCCACTACTCATGTTCAGACTACAATAAACAGAACAGAACTCAGGACCACAATGACTGGTGGGCAGACCTAACACCTTTTTTTGGTGATCAAATATTTTTATTTTATTTAAACAATTAACAATACACTGGGACATAGGAACGGGTCCCAGAACAAAAAAAACACAGAGAGGAAAGACAGGGAGGGGGGGGAACCCAACAAAAACACAACAGCAGGAACGGAGCTCACAACTCACCAACAAGACACATTAAACAGACACACACAAACAAAAGACATTGACAGAGAGAAGGACACAAGACACATGGGACCAAACACATGCACAGACAGAAGCAAGGGGGCAAAAGCACAGGTCTACAACATGGACTTCAAGGACTCCGCCATGTTGAGCCAAGATTACAAAGTCTTTTGTGGCGCTCCATTTCTGCGAGCCGTACTTCTAACACATTCTTAAAAATAAATAAAACAAAATAGTTTGCTTTTAAAAATCTTAGACATGTATGCAGAACGTTTGGTTTCCAGCATGGTTTCATGATAAGTGAGTTATTACTTTATGCCTGGTCTTACCATCAATGTTTTAACAGTTGCCATTTTAAAACAAAATTATCTCCAATCTAGGACAAAGCACCTCTGACCTCCCTCAGACTTTTTTCTGTGCTCACTTGAGAGAGGGGATGCACTCTGCAACATGTACAATATACACCATGCTTGAGGCTTATAATATGCATTTGACAAAATAAAAGAAGGTTGAATAGAATTAATGATAATAAACTTCTTTCAATTCACCAAGGAACAAACAGATGTCTCCGCCTGAGGCTTTCATCAATTAGATGTCTGCTTGTGCTACAAGCTTGACACTGAAACATTATTTGTAATGTGTTTACAAAAAAAGTGAGAGAGAGCGCTAGAGAGAGAGAGGGGGGGGGGGACAGATCCAATGTGCAGATGAGAGATTCATGCGCATGCTAACTTGGCTAATATATATATACATTGTTATTAATTTCATAAGATGAGGTGTCAGGTTTTTCAAAAGATGGATTTTGTTTACTGTCAACAATCAGAGCTTTGCTGTGGACTTTCCTGCAGGGATCTGCATCACACAACTTTTTTTCTTTTCATAACAAGAGCAAATTAGCTCTGTCTCAAAGACCTCATACACATTAGTGCTGCTCGATTATGGAAAAAATCATGATCACGATTATTTTGGTCAATATTGCAATCACGATTTCCTAACACGATTACTCATTTTGCCATTTAAACATTTCCCCCCCCATGTAGTACACAAGGTAACAACGTAAATTGCAAAAAAAACATTTTTTCCTCACAATCATGAGTAGTCAAAATCGGAACTGCGATTACATTTTAGATGAACTGCACAGCCCTAACAGATACATACATTACGACTGTTTGGGCATCATCCCTGAGCACTTCTCAAAAAACGGTTTACATGGATTCCTCATGGACACTATGGAAATTAATCTCTGGAAGACAATATATTCCGGCTCAGTAGACCTGTGGCTTCTAACACATTCAATGTGCATCCAATGGCGTTAAAATTTGACCTGTGACATGTGCTATATTTTAGTTTCTTCACACTCTACCATCTGTAGCTGAGCTGAAATTGTATATTTCTAATGCATTGGAACATGAATATACACACACTGTGGCCCGCTAGAGAACTGATGCATGCTGTAATATTGAAATACCAAAACACACAGACATATACACACAAGCCTTTTCAATTAATCATGGTGTCCTTAAGCTCTATCTACTGAATGCTAACATAACAGACCTGAGTGATAAACCACTTCCATTTTGACTCCAAGCCTGTTTAGTGAAGTCTGTGAGGAAAGAAAAGGTGGAGTGAGACAGAGGGGACAAAGAGAGATTGTGATAGAGTGAGAGAAGAATAGAGAGGAGAGGAGAGGCAGAGAATAGGGGATGAGGAGAGGTGAGACGCTGAGGAGAAGCATGTTTATATTGCTGAGAGGAGAAGGGATATTAGATACAAATTATTCATGTGCTTACTCCAAGCCTCATGAGAAGGGTCCATTTGTACCTTGAAGACAAGATCAAGACAGAAACAGAGAAAAAGAGTCCAGGGCAGAGATAGGTAAAGGACAATCTGTAAAGAGTCACAGTCATATATTATGAAATTTCACTTTTAAGCATGTTATTGTTGCTTAACAATAGCTTGCTTAGGAAGTGCGATAAAAAAAGACCAAATGCATTCACAGTGCAACTGATGTGATCATAGCATGGCTGTCTGGACCAACTACCAGTACAGTGAAACAGGTTGTAGTAATGATCTTTTTTAAACAACCATAAAACGATCAGAACTCTGCCACACAGACATAAAAATCCCATTTTGAGCTCCTCACTAAAGGAAACCTATGCCATGCCTTTGCTAAGTGGTTGAGTGTCTGTCTATGCGCAAGTAATAAAAGCCTGCCTACAGCATCGCTCTGCCTATCAGCACTCTTCATTATTTCCCATCTAAGTTGCTTTAGATCTTAACAATTAGCAGAGTACTAGAAGGAACCTGAAATTACTCATTAAGCATTATGAAATTTCTAAGCAGGACTCTCGGCAAGGCAGCTTTATTTGGGGGCAATTCAAAGTGCTTTACAGAATAATAGATAATATAATAATATAGTAAATATACAAGATTTACAATTAATAAGTACAGACAGAATATAAAAAAAGGACAAAAACCCCCATCATCCAGATAAAATGAAGGACATTTAAAAGAAATGTCTTCAGCTTTGACTTACAAGTGGTCCGAGTCGGGGCTTGTCTAATATTATTTGGGAGATTACTCCAGGTGGGTGTTGCATGCTTATATAATGCTGCTTCACAGTGTTTTGGTCTAACTTTTGAGACAGACAGTAGGTCAGCCCCAGATGTTCTTAGGGTCCTTCAACGTTAATACTATACAACACAAGCATGTCAGAAGCAAAGGCGGATGGGCAATCTGGCAGTTCTGGCGAATGTCAGGAGGTCCCACGCACTCTTTGGCCGATTCGGGCATCTGGGAAAAGGATTGAGGTACTGGTGTTTCACACTAGTTTGAGAAAATTATGTAAGACTGTACGGCTGCCGCCTGAAGCCTCCCGCCTGGTGCCCTCAGGTTTCTACTTTTCAAAATAAAAGCTTTCCTTTGGGTGTTTAAGTATTTAATAATGTTTTAAATATGCAAGCATTTCCATTCTATTCTAAGAGTGTATTTGAAGGTGTTATGAATTGCTCCAGTGTGTGTATTATTTCATTATGAAAGCCTATAAGAGCGCCTCATGCTGCTGGTGCCATAATCTCACGTGTGCCTGATTTTTGCATAAAGAAAAAGAATGTCCCCATCTGAAATCGGGCCAGAAAGGGACGGAATTGCCAGGGGCCACATTTTTGTCCCAGTACGGTCAGAGGTGTAATTTGGGCATTATGTGACCATTTCACCCTGACTGTGTATGTGAAAATGTATTTGGGCACACTGATGGATGCCTGGTTTGGCAAAATAGATTAATAGATTAGCTGAGCTGCCAATGAGTTGTGTGTTATCTCATTTTCAAGTTATAGCAGCAGGTTTTGAACATTAATTAGCCTGCCACTCAAAACTGTTTCTGTTCTCTCAGCTTACACTTTTTGGCTGAATCTTTTCAGTTGTAGTTATTTATAACTACAGTTTTCTCAAAGGCTGAATGCTGAACCTAATTGGATTTAATAAGGGATTTGATACCAGATTCAGATTGAATAAAATGCTAGCAAACCCTCAACCATAACTACCGCACATCAAAAGAATTAGCAGCCTCTGTGCTGTTTGAAAAGAAATGCATAAGGACGCACAATGCCTTTGTTCAGCCCCACCTACATCCTATTTTGTTTTTTTAAATTATTGTGTACTCTTAGTCAAATCAGCCTGCCCCTGCATTGTGTGTACATATTTAAGTTTAGTGAGAAAAAAAATTGCATTCATGTTATTTCTTAAAATAACTTTGATGACTTTGCACCTAAAGTAAAATGTAAGTGTATAACCCAATAGCCCTGAAAAAGTAGTAAAGAGTGTGTGTGTGTGTGTAATTGTGCCTTGTTGCTCTGTATCTGAGGCTGTGTTCCAGAGACACTGATAATGTCTAAATACAGAAATACAAACTCCTAGAATCTCTCTCTCGCAGTGCTGCCAACAAGGCCTCAGAGTTCAACATGATCTGAACCTTACCCTAACCTCTCAGGCTCCTCACGCTGGTCCTGAGAGTCCAGCCGCCCTTGTTTCCTTAATGTCACATGACCACAGGTGAGGGTTAGAAGGTACATTTTATCAGCTGGTGAAGCGAGAGATTAGCCACCAGTCTCAGCTCCCTCTACCCCATAACAACCACGCACAATGACCCCATCAGTGTCGGAGGTGCACCAATCCTCCATCTTACCTTCACTCATGAATAACACACCAAGATAGATATATTGGTGTGTTAGATTAAATTTGGGCCAACAACTCACTCCAGACCCAACAGAGGCAATCCAACGCTTCTGGGAGAGTGCTGTGGCCTTAGACCTGCAGGGTCTGGTTCTCATCCCAGTCACTTCACACATGGCTGCAAATACATGTACACACTGTAGGAGGTTGTGTTCTGATAAAGCTAGCAGGACTACAGCTATACTAGACACTCAATGCCCCTCAGCTTAATCTGAGAACATACCAACTAATTAAATTTTTGCATAACCAAACCTAAATTAATCCCTGGATGAGAAACAGTAAAAGCTGCATGGAGTTAGTGAGTTTCTAACCAAGCGAGAGGGGTGTCTGGAGAGAAGGAGAAGCGCATGCTAACTTGGCTGACAGTGAAACCGAAACCATGTTAACGTCCAAGAAATAGAGAAGTGGAGAGATAGATAGACACTGACAGACGGGAAACCTAAGTTAAGTTGGCATTAAAGGGCAAATGCAGCGGGCAGCTGATCAATGGGAGACTAATAAAGACTCGCCACAGCATATCAGTGTGTGTTTGTGTGCTGCTGTCTGTTTGTATTACTGAACACGATGCTGTCCAGAGAGGTCTCATTGCATTCATGTGAGATTGTGTGTGGAGTGTGTGTGTGTGTAATGTAACCTGCCACACGGATGCAGCTCTCATTAATAAAGAGTGAGTAGTTTCTTCTGGAGGACACCGACTGGATACCACTAATAAAGAAACACCCACGTGATTTCCTCCTCTCTCTCTCACACGCACACACACACACACACACACGCACACGCACACACATATAAATCTACATGTGCAGATGATATTAGCGCATGCACACACACACACACACACACACACACACACACACACACACACAGAGAAGTGCTCCAGTGGTCCTTTTAGAGTCAGTTGAATAATTCAACACAATTAATGGTGCAAAGGCCACATCTCTCTCTCCCTCTTTTTCATTTTTCTGTGTATTCATCTCCTCTCTCTTGTTTTCAATCACTCCTTCATCCACCCTGTGTTTCTCCTAGAGATGTGCGATATGGAGAAAATCAAAAAAGCACGATATCTTTAACCAAATACCTCAATGTTCTGACGATATTGTAGGGTTGACTATTGGTGCTTTCACAAAATATTTACACAAGGACATTTTTGATAATAATATGTCGCTATATTGCCTAGCCCTAGTTCCTCCTTCTCTAACTCTTTGTTAAGGGCAAGCATTTCTTGTAGTTTCCTACCCAAGTAACCACATTAATATCAAACACAAATAAGTACATTTGCTGTTCTGGAAAAAAAAATGCTAGGTGCTCTTCCATTAACATCTGGTGCAACTCTGGTAGCAACAGCAGTTTAAATGATACATTCAAATATGTTGGCTGGACTGCAACAAAATGGGGTCCCATAAACAGGAAAGTTTTTTTTAAACATTTGATGTTTCAATCCCATATTTGTACGGTGTTGTCACAGTTTGGAATGGTAGAAGAGTGTAGTGTGGGCGTAGTGTGTGTGCTGCCGAGTGAGAGAGCGAGAGAGACGGTGGATGTGCTCAGAGCAGAGAGCTGCTGGCGATCAGGGGCAGAGGAAATCAGCATTAAAGTTGTCAAGTGGTAGTAAATGTACCATGTATGTTTCAGCTTGTCCATGGTTAAATGCTGCAGCTCATCAAGAGTAAAGTGGACCAAGTAAAGTGCCTGTGTCATGCTTCCCAACTGCTGACACAACATAACGATCAGGGGATGCAACCTCAGTCCGGTCTGTTAAGCAAAGAACTAACAACAGCAACAAATTGTTGAAAATGATTATACTGTTACATATAATTAAAGCTTAATTATTTGACTTAAACATAGCTTATCCGTGTTTATATGATACGCTACAGACATTTGCATATGAACATTTAATATCCAGAAATTTACATTAGAGATGCTACCGCTGACTACCCCTGTAACAAATCTGGTCACGATTTAGCACAATGACCAACTATGGCCCAGCAATATAATAGGTTTCCTCCTAGTTTTGTTTAAATGATATATGATATATATATGCTAAACGGAGACAGACCTGGCAGAGAATCATATTATTATTCAACAGATGAACCAGGTATATAATGAAAAAGTCAAAATCAATGCATTTTACGTGATTGTTAAATGTCAGGTAAATAGAGAGCAAAACTGACTCAATCAAGACCGCCTTGTACCAAAGCTGTCAGCAAAATAGAAAAAGGATCTTGCAGATTACATCAAATTGTCTGCAGTGCTAACAGGGCTGTCCCTAACACTACTAATGCAGATTTATACATCTCTAAGATAAGTAATTCCATTTGTGTCATTAGGTTTTGGTGGGA
This sequence comes from Etheostoma perlongum, assembly GCA_026937815.1. NCBI lineage: Eukaryota > Metazoa > Chordata > Actinopteri > Perciformes > Percidae > Etheostoma > Etheostoma perlongum. The sequence goes on along the minus strand of CM049387.1, from coordinate 26,230,186 downwards.
AAAAAAGTCCTTGAGTTTCATCACTGTCAACATTCAGCAGAAACCTCAGACCTATAAACCCAATCTCTTTTCTTCTCTGAGTGGTGTGATTGATGCCTCAGCCTATTTGTCTTTAAATGTTCTTCAATGGCTTGACTTGGTTCAGGGGTCACGAATTGCATTTTGTACAGGTGAGAGTAAAGGCCAGCTGTCAGACTAAAATCTCAAATTGGAGATACAAGTGAACTGTGGATAACGCAGGTATCAAATCTATTTACTTGTTTGAATCACCCCCCTCTCCCTCTCTCTATTTATATACTGTATATATCTCTCTCTCTCTAGATATATAAATATAAATAAAGGCCCTGAAAGGTTGAACTTTGCCAGACTGTAGCGGCTGGCTGACTGGCTGAAGCGTAATCAAGCGTGCCAAACTATTTCCACACCCACACACACACACACACACACACACACACACACACACACACAGACACACACGGCAAAGCTATTTCGTGGTGTTGACACTTTGTCATTTGTTACACAGACATCTCCTCTCCTTCACCAGCCCGGCTGGACCATGGCCACAGTTTGTTTTGTTGTGTCTGCTAGCTAAATAGCAAAGGAGACAGGGAAAGAGAAAATATCAAGAAAGAGGGGGTGGAAAAGAGGTGAAGAGAGAGGGGGAAGGAAGATAGAGAACCTGGGCAAGATAAAATAAATATGTCTAGCAGTCTCGCCAGGAGTTCTTGTGATTATTAAAGCCTTAAATTAGAGAATTTGGAAAAGAGTGTTGGTGTGTTAATGTTCTTACAAACTCAATAAGAGGAGAGAAACTGGAGTGTGGTATATAGTAGATAAGATACATAGATTGGCTGTTGAGCATTGCCTTTATTGTCACCACACCAGCTTTTGCTATTTTCGATTTAGGAGGAAATGGGAAAAAGAGAGAGAGAGAGAGAGAGAGATGAGTGGGCAAGTGATGCATGGAGAGAGGGTTGGAAAAGGCAAGGGTGAGGGATAAAGAGAAGGGGGATGGATGAAGTGAGGTACAGATGAAGTAAATGAGGGAGGGATAAGATAGAGGACTGTATGGCAGAGAGAGACACAGTTCATCATGCACACTGTCTCGCTGTGAAAAGAGGAAGGACAAAGTTTAACCAGGATTTATCGCCTGTGTCTAGTCACTGGAATAAGGCTGGAGATATAGATCATTATGGAGGACACATAGACTCGCATGCACCTGGGGTCAGCTGGGGTCAGTTCACTTTCTTTTCGGAGCATTCCACTACTAAAGCTGGTTCTGCTAAAACTGTGTGAGTTACTGGCAGGGCTGTTGATAGATGTCAACCATAAACGTCACGTGCAAGGTTATAATAGTTTGGCATTTTTATTAGTTTTTTTTTATTTTTGTTTTTTTCGTTTTTACTTTTTGTTTTCAAATTCAGTTTAGTTTTAAAGGTCCCATGGCATGAACATTTCACTTTATGAGGTTTTTAACATTAATATAAGTTTCCCCAGTCTGCCTATTGTCCCCCAGTGGCTAGAAATGGTGATAGGTGTAAACCGAGCCCTGGGTATCCTGCTCTGCCTTTGAGAAAATAAAAACTAAGATGGGCCGATCTGGAATCCTGCTCCTTATGAGGTTTCTCTGCTTTGCCCGTCCAGAGAATCTGGCCCCCCCATGAGAGAGAGACATCATAGCTTTCAAACTTGCAAAGTGGCAGTTGGTCAAGGTCACACCCCCAATTTTTTTTAATCAACTCACACAGTTGTGTAGACATCCCAGTATCAATACACAAATTAGCCCCTGTTTCCTCCCGCATATGGTGTTCCTGCGTATTTACTAGCCACCAGCTATCAGGTCGCCGGTGAAAGCCCCCTTAGTGTTCTCTGTCCTACGGTTGTCTCCAGTGTTATTTTTGTTTCTACTGATGTTGAACAAGGTATGTGGATAAGCAAAGATTGGCCAAACGTTACCACGGATTGTACAAAAGGTTGTGAGACTGACCCGTGTTTGACACAATCCATTCTGACAGGTATTTGGATGAAGACCTCATCAGACCCCAAACAGTCAGCCAACTCATCAGATATTTAAAGGCAGCTGAAGGACCAGTTCATTCTCCCACCATCATTTTTAGATTTAGTGTTTTAAATGTGAATAACACACACTGTTAAATATTCATTAAAGCAATTTAGGGATGGTAAAATATTAATGAAAAAAACATTTGGGCAGGAAATGAATACTTACAAAAAGAGAAACCCATTTAATTTAAAGTATTTTCTGCAATGTGGGCTTTTGCTTGGAATTAATCTGTTCTAGTTCTTCTCTTCATATAATACTGCAGATTTCAGTGACAACACAAAAGCAAAACACGTCAAAGTATTGGTTGACAACCGTCCCAAGATATTTCAAGCACCTGTGAATGCCTCAGGTAACCCGTTCAGGTAAAGATTGATTTAGGAAAGTGACTGGAGGGCACAGCACAGGCCTCGCTGAATCCCGCAATATTTTGTATGTTTTTGAAGGAGGAAATTTTAACCTTCGTCAACCTACCCCCATTGTGACATGGTGGAAAAACAAGTCCAGGTAGTCATTATGTGTCATAATATACCTGGCCATCTTAAATATATTGTGTCATTATGGTCCCACAGCTATTTAAAGATGTAGCAGGACATACAAAGTACTGGATGTATGTGCATCTAAACAGTGGCTTTTTCCTGTGTCTAAGTATGTTAAGTGAAAAATCAAATTATCACACATCCAAGATGTACACTGGAAAGCAATGTAAGGTTGACCTCATTCCCATGGTGGGCATTTTCAACTTCATTACATTGGATGGAAAACTTTACCCAGAAGGACATGTACCAGCTATGGTAATTGAAAAATGGATGTTGGAATTATGAAAAACAAGCTTACTAATATAAATGTAGACCTTGTCTGTAAAGTCTAAGTAGTCAAAGAAAGGATGCCATCATCATTCCCTGCTGTATGAGTCACTTCTAAATTAGGGTTTGACATATTTTTCCATCATCTTTTTGCAATTTTAGGTTGAAAAACAGGTTTTTAAAAGCATTTCTGAAATGTCTATTCCCATCATATGTATTCTGAGGAGACATCAGTCTTTAGATTGTGATAAGGATTGGCTGAGTGACACCCCAACAGCGAATGTGTGATGTCACCTATTAGTTTGTGGAGATCTTCTACGAGTTGTTGAGTTTGCCGTTACGGGCGCAGCCATCCTGGTTGCGGATGTGACGATTTTAGAAGAGAGGGAGGAGTGAGGGAGGAGAGAGGGAGGAGCCCTTACACTCTACCTTACGCTACTGGCAATCACATCATAGCCACACCCTAAAACAACCCGCTGCTTTATCACCGATTTTAAAATCAACGAGACGATTAAAAAAATAATCATTCTGTGTTGCAGAAGACTTAAAACTAGCGATTGAGACCGAAAATTCCTTATGAAACTGTTTACTGAGATAACTCAAGTGAGAAGACTTTCTCAGACTTCTACAGAAACCAACCCTTCCGCACTTTGCTGAACCAGATGCTTTGTCTGGTAATATTAACAGTCTATGATTAAGACAACGTATTTATAAACCATTTGTAAATAAGGTCCAGGTAACCCTCTCAACTGTTGCCAGCTACTGCCAGATGTTGTTTAGTTTTTGCTATGATATACTGCCCATCACTTGAGGGAAAATCTGCATGTACTATATATTCAAAGCAATGTGACACATACTTTTCTGGGAACACAACTGTGTGGTAACTAGTTAGAATTGAAAAACTCCCTAATGAGTTTGTGTGACTTGCTCCACCACCATTGTGTAGCACATTTACATGAAATGTTTCTCAGTTTCCACTTGAGTGGTCCCTTGAGCTGTCATTGGGTCTAGAGCCAATATACTGTAATACTGTAGCCATAGGGTAAACACTGTATGCAACACCACAGTTTTGAGGTGAAATCCTGTTATTGGTGACAGAGAAAGTGAAACCTGGTCTGGCAGCACCACAACAGTGAGTGAATGGCTATTTCAGTTATATGTGAACCCGTGAATTAAAGAGTGAAAGCCATTGTCAATGGGTTCAGTATGCTAAGAAGTGTACATGAGCCTCCACTACCATTATGGTGATTCACAACAGATGGCTCTGGAGAAAGAGAGGAAGGGATGCAGAGGAGTGAGAGATGAAAAATGAAGAAGCACGGAAGCTAGAGAGAGAGAGAGAGAGAGAGAGAGAGAGAGAGAGAGAGAGAGAGAGATGGAGGTAAGACGAGGGAATGTATTTGAGAGAGAACGTCTAGACTGTAGAGAGTGTGCTGCTCTGTGGGAGGCTTTCTGATTGTAATGACTGCAGTAAGGTTACAGGTCTAATTAGTGGAGCGGCTGCACAATCAGGCTCCATTACTGTACAAATATTGTTGGACAAAGCCAAAAAGGTTAAAGAGTTTTCTGTGTCTGACTTTAACTGCATTGGAGTCTGGTTTTCATTATGTCTCATTATTTTACTCTATTTGTGGCTATGACTGCATGTATAAAGTAAGGCAGCAACTTTCCATATACTCTGGTTAAGGTCCCATTCCCCTTTCCCTGCACTTGGCTATCCACGTTGCTATGAATAAACCTTTTAACAGCTATCTCTGTGAAAATGATGATCCAACACCAATCTACGCAACGTTTGAGATTTCACATGCTGTGTAAATGTTAATGTTAAAGAATTGTTTATGCAGTAGGATTTTCATGGAGCTGATTATCTAGAAAGTACCTATCTAAAAAAAGTGAGTTAAAACAATGTTGATTGAGTATACGACGCACTGATGAAAGCGCTTTTATTTGCTGCTTCGTCAAGCAATACAATCTGAGTATCTGTGGTGACTTTCCCACCCTAAATTTAAATAGAGCGCACTTAGACGCTAGCATGGGTTCACTTAAGGAATTAAAAAGGATTTTTTTGCCACTTAAAAAGGTAAAAATGGCTTTGTCACTGGGGCGGTACCTTAATGGGACAAAATTGTACCTTTTCCACAGGTACTTCGTTGTACCTTTGTTTAAGGTACATTATTGATCCTCAAAGGTAAAATATTGTCATTTAGAAGGTACAAACAAGTAAGGTACACATTTGCTCCTCTGATTCAAGGTACAACAATGTACCTTCGAGGGTACCACCCCAGTGACAAGCGTTTGTTCCTTAAAGGTACCGTTTTGTACTTTTCTTCTGAGTGTTGCTTTCCCCCTTCTGCCCCAGGTGAGGCTTGTCACTGCCAATTATGTTGCGTTCCATTGTACTCGGAAATTGGGAACTTCCGAAAAGGAAGGATGCAAAGACACGGTTTGTTTATCGGGCCATCACCGCAGCAGTGTTAGCACGTAGGCTACTTCCACAATGCTCGTTGATGACTCAACCAAGTCCTTCTTGTCGGTTATAGGCTGTTTGTTACGGTTTGTGGTGCAGGTCGGAGCAGATGGGTTTTGTTGGTGTTTGTAGACCCCGGGCTGTCTACAGAGATGTGATTTATTTTACAGTGTGTTCAGGGGACAGGCAGCTAGCGGATAGTAAGATGTTTGCTGTACGTGACAAAAAATGTTGTAGCCTAAAAAAAACTGTATAATGTCTTCCATGGCTCTTAATGGAGGTTTTCAACAAAAAAAAATAACCCTGATGTCCTCTGGTCAAATTTGACCCGTTTTCAAAGTTTTTATATCAGAAATATGGGGTTTTTCAACCAAATTGTCCAGAAATAACGTGGATGCATGCATATAAGTTGTATGGAACCCCTAGAACATTCTTTGCAGGTAATATTAATGATTACTTCCATTGAATTATGGTGTTTTATTAAATTTTATAGCTTTTTTTAATAGCATTTTTATAGCAAAAAATGCTGGATACTGTTTTAAAACAGTATACACATCCTTTGATCTTAACAATTAATCAAAATAATAATAATTCATAAATGTGGCTTTTTTAAACCCAAAAATTAAGTATATTATTTAAATTGGGTTTATTGAGCATTAATTTTTTTTAAAAGCATCAGAAAAGCAACTAAAACGTCGGAAAAAGCGCCCCCAAAAAGTTGATTTTCAATACTGATCCAGAAAGACAACACAAGGCTTATCAAGGTTAATATTTATGCATTACAAATTGGAGGTGTGGGGATATGGAAGTGCAATAGTAAATTGCAAGAGTACTCCTCTAATGACTCTCTACTCTCCCCAGAGGATATGAATAAAGTTATTTTAAAGGTGAACTCCACTGATTTTATACACCAAAATGTGTCGTGTGGAGGAGTACTAATGCACATATGAAATAATGTGTAATGCTTTTTGTGGCTTCAGGGGGAGTTGTGGGAAATTTATGGTTCTGCGGCATCGATTATGTGTCCATCATGAGTCACACTCTTTAACTGCTGTTTCATATGCTTTCATATGCTTTGCCTATTTGTGCCCATTTGTGCTTATGACTGAAGTTACCTACAGTATAATTTACTAAACTTGACATTGTGAGTTAATGTTTTTAGAATATCACTTTTAAAGACACCTAAAATCCTTTTGCTACAATAGGAGCTGCATTGGAAAAAAATGGCACCGTGACTATCATCAAGTTGCAGGAATAACAAAAGACTATCTGCAGCAGTGATTTTGTGTTTTATGGTTCATTTTCAAATTTAAATAAAGAAGAAAACCTGGTTGACAAGCATGTCAATGTCATGTTCTGCATAACAACTGTAATTGGATGGAGTCGGTGGAAACTAGCGATGACTTGAGTAATTATCCACAAAAAATCATTTGTGCATTAAGATGGATGATGAATTGCACAATGTCAAGTTATTCATTTAACAAAACACAGTAAAATAAGCAGCTCACCCTTGTATTACAGTTTTGTTTTTGTAGCAATTCTTTGACAAGATATTGAACTAACCCTAACCCTGCACGGGAGATCACTACTTACAGTTAACCTTGGCTTTGCTTTTTTAAATCATGACCACGATATTTCCCTAACCTAAACCACGTTTATTATTGTAACTAAGATGACAAACGTCCCCTTACTTTAACAAAATAGGATTTGTAATAGTTTTGGAAGGCACAGAAAAAGGATGTAGTCCAGCCGACAGAGTCGTCAGATAAGAAAATGCTTCTATGTTGCTATGGACACACTAAAGAAAAGCCTGGTACCTCCATATACAACATAATAATAATACAAATACTAATAATAATAACAATAACAACAACAACAGTGCCTTGGTGCCTCCAGTACATGTAAACCCAGCCTCTGAGCCTGTGTCTCATGTCTGTATTTCTTCCTTCCTTCTCTTTCACTCTCCTTCTTCCCTTGACTTTTTTCTTTTCTCTTTTCAGACAGCCTTTTCTATGAAATGACAGGCTTTCAGGGAGAAAGTAATTCCTGCCAAATGAGACAGCCACAGCTGCACATCCCTGGCCTGTTTTCCCTTCTACACAGGTGAACTAAATTTTGACCGAGGTTATGACCGGTGACGGTAATCATACATCATTCGGTGGATTTGGACTGTTTTCAGGGAAGCTTGAACGAGGTCGTGAGGTCATTGGAGGGAGGTTTAATGAATGCCAAATTATCCCCTCTGCCACCGCCGCCTTCAGGGAGGCTACACGCACACACACACACACACACACCAATTCTAACTGTGTCTGTTCCTCATTGTCCTCTCTGCTCTTTGTCCTGAGGGAGCAAACCTTGTGCATTTTGTGGTGCTCCTGTTATGTTTCCAGTTAGTGAGGCTTTGTTTGCATGTGCGTATGGTTTTGGTTAGGAAGGAGTCCTGCATGGGTTATTCAGAGCAAGCACAACAGGTGCTCCGATTTATGAATAAGGAAATAGAAAGATGTGAAATCGTTTGACATGAGAAGAGGGCAGCGAGGATTCTTGTGTCTTTATTGGCCGTGCAAACTCAAGAACACAGCATGTCGTTTTTGGTTTGGGTGTTAAGCAGCAATTGCATGATGATAAATCCAGAAATTCTCCTTCAGTTGGATTTATTTCCACCATAAACTTATACATAATCTAATAACACTTGACTGAAAATAAATGTTTTTCTACAAGCAGAGTTCGTGTTTACATTTTGAATAGATTATGAATGAAAGTGATTGACTCTGGGGATGATTGCCGCCAGCGTGACTTGATCCTATGCAAGGATTTGCTGATGATATAACATGATGTCTGTGTGGTGGACGGACTGAAACACCGGCCGGGCTAGCTCAGCATATTTCATTAGTCACTTCTTATTTCATCATTTTATGTTTCAGCAGATTTCAGCAGCAGCGGGAGAATAACCATCTCTCTCCCTTAAAGGGGAACTTTAAAGTTTTTTTTTTTTAGCTTATTTTACCTTAACTGAACAGCTTCGGAGTCAATGGAATGGCTATATGACTGTTTTAGAGCTGAATGTTTCCCTTTGTTTCCCTACCAGCGGTGGTCCTGTGGGCCGGCATACATTTGCATATACATATTCCTTACTGTCGTTTTTTAACACTGAGATGAAATGTATTTGGTCAAATAAATATTTAAATATATTTAAAGATTTATTTTCTAGTAGTTTGACTGGTCGATAGAGTATGAGCAGCATTTCTAATCTCCACTGGGAGATATGTCTGCTTCACAAAATCAAATTCAGAATCAGGGATATATTGAAACTTAACTCTTTACAACTAAAAATCAAAACTTCTTTTGGGAAGGAGCATTAATAAGGGCTTTTGTGAGGTGAAATAATTGATATTTATCTGATCATTCATGATCTTTACAGGCTGGGAGTCTGAATTTGTTCACATTTAGAAAATGTCGACAAATCCCTTTTAGAGAGAAAATGGAATCCATAACTGTATAAAATGATGAAGTTGAAAATGGAACAACAGGGTATGTGCTGTCGTTCTAGCTGAAGAGAGCATTGTGGTATTTGTGATTGATTAAAACAATGTTTTTTCCTTGGTACATATTAAGAGGCCAAGTTGCATCATAAGCTTAATGTTCTGCATTGCTTCACCAGCTTACACTCCCGTTTGTTTTTTTTATTTGATTTACTCCCTGCCATGTTGCTTTATGATACATTTCATCTCATCAGTGAAGCTTTATGGGACGTTTCCATTAAGAAGTCTTGAAATTTGGAGTCAATTGTAGCTAATCGCACAGAATTAAAACATTTCTACAGGCTGTTAGCAAAGCCCTCCCAGTCAGACAGGTAATGAGATAAGCAGTGTGAGCAGGTGTCCGGGGCACATTTGTAAGCAGTTAATAACAGATGTGCTCTGTGAGATATACAGTGTTCATGCTGTGTGTAGGCCACAGTGTGTAGTCTCTCTGAAGGGTTTACTTAAGTCTTTAAGATTATTTTTGGGGCATTTTTAAGGCCTTTATTTGTCAGGACAGTTCAGACAAGAAAAAGGAGAGAGAGGGGGAATGACATGCAGTGACAAGATTTTTAAAGGAAAGGGTCACAGATTTTCCGATGTTTGAACTTTCATGTATTGCTACAAAACAGACTTGAAATAAAAGTAAATTGAACCCATGCCTGTATGGTAGATGAGATATAAGTTGCATTATTTTATATTTGTTTATTCAGTGTCCCTGCTGTGCAAAGCACAAGGGCACACTCATTATTATTTGCCATACTTATTAACAACAGTGTGAATACTGCTGACGCCGAATTTACACCTTTTTATATCTTTGCTCTTTAATATGAATATGGCTTCTGCATAACTTCAGCTACAGAAAATATAAGATGTTAGCATTGGCATTTATGCTTATATTATACTGTATATTGTTTCCTATTATACTTTAATATCTTTATGTATTCATAATTGAAGTGAACTGGACTCCACTTTGAAAATCTACTACTTCTGTATACTTTCAGCTACAGACATTTCAACTTTAAATGGGTAAGGGGACTTTGAATTATTAAACTTATTTACTGTATACTTATTCAGTTTTAGCCTTTTCTAAGTTTGTAATGGGTGTGTTTTGTGCAGCTTCAAGTGTTTTACAAATACATTTCATACAACAAAACGCAGACAAGTTTGTCCACTTTCAAGAAATGTGACTATGTAAGAAATATGACTCAATCAGTCCCTTCAGGATTTTGATGTTGCGATCGCGCCAATTCATGCGAATTCAACCAATCACCGTGTCTTTGGTGCTACTCACAATTATGACCAATCACTGGAACTTTTCCGCAAATTTGACCAATAACCGGATTTCCTGTGACTTCAACCAATCCCGGCACTCCCACGTTCCAGACGTGTATGTATTTATACTTAAGAGGAAGAAACTTGAAACTGCCCCCCAATAAAGTGGGAACTTATTTCAGCCCACAATACAGTCTGATTTTAACTTAAAGATCATGTGTGTTATATTATAATAATGGCTATTAGTGATTGTATTGTAAGATTGTATTGTTATTAGTGAAATTATTGTAAGAAAGTGGTAAAATATCAGATGGTCATCTTAATATCCCTTCATGTGCAGGAGATAACGTTAGATGCTGGATTTGAATCAATGAAGCAAGAGAAGCGCTGAAGGCTAAAGTTTGAATTTTTCAATCTCCCTCAGCCAAATAAATCGCGGATATCAGTTGGAGTTGGTGGGGCAACAAATACTGTGCTAAAAATGCAAATCAAAAAGTAATGGACCAGATTTGAACCCAGTTCTCACACAGACAACTAATAAACAAAGCTGCCTCAGACACAGCTGTTTTACTGAAATGCCTGAAAACCTTCAGAAATCTGCTACTTTATTCATGAAAGTTGGAATTTCTGTAAGGCTGCCATATTTAGACAAGCTGAATTTGCATAAATTAAGCAGAGTATTGTCCTCATTGGCTAGTAATTGAAGTATTAAAGCAACGCTATGTAACGTTTCCCACTTCGGCCCCCCTAAAGGTTGGAAGTAGAATTGTCCAATTATGTCTCATTGGAATTACTGATCCGCGACCCGATCTGGCAAACTTGCATAGTGCTGTTATAGCCGGTAGAGAGCTGCAAAGCGAATGCAGAAGTGCCGTTCACCCTGTTACGTGTTGATAAACCACTGACACGATTTTGGAAACATTTTAAGTAACAAAAAGTTCTCTAGTATTGCTTTAAGTATCATACTTGTCACATGTTTACCAGCAGACATAATGATTGAGTCTCAACTAATTAGGCCTGAAAAGGAACTAATGAGAACAAAAAAAAAGTATTAGGCCAATAGTGGAAAACAGCAGCAAGATTTTAAATAACCATTGATCCTGTGATGAACTGGCAACATGGTCAGGGTGTACGCAACCTCTTACCAAGTGCATGCTGGGATATAATTGCAACCTGAACAAGATAATCAATGTAGAGATACATGAATGAATAAATAACTTAATCGTCTTGTCAATGACAATTCTGTAGCTGTAGTGCAGTCTAAGGCATGTTAGGTTGTGTTCAAGGAAGAGGAAGAAAAAAAGATCTGTCAGAGTCACAGCTGGAGTGTGGCACTTAACTGGTCTTGTTTATTTTATGTCCAGGTGAAAATTGATTGTCTGAGCTTTGAGTAGGTGGGCTAACAGTATGCAGCAATCAAACAAATGTGTTAAATGCACTGTTAGACTGCGGGACATGTATTTACACTGATGAAACCTGTAAGCACTCCAGTGAAGTAGGTACCATGACAAAAAAAACTAAAGAAAGCTCAAACATTTACAAGACAGTTTTATGAGCTAATAAACATATATTGTCTTCTGTAAAAGTCAACCATTTGGTTGGATACACAGAGACCGCGTCTCTCATACAACACACAAAGGCCCACACACACACAGAGAGAGAAAAAGAGAGAAGGGAGGGCTGTCTGTTTCAGTCTGTCCTCCTCTTACACCTCCAAAGCCACCACATCTGTTTGTGCCACATTTCTGGGTTTCCAATGCGAGCAGGCAGCCTGGTGACAAACAGGGGCTTGGCCTAAACATACTGTACCTGCTGTTACTACCAGCCGTTTAACATGACAGTGGGCCACAAAACAATCAAGGTCTAACATGTACAGTATGTGCTATGAGTAGATGTGTGTGAGATAAAAGCACAAGATAAATAATCAGCGTGTGATTGAAAAGAGGAAAATACTCCTGTTTATGAGAGAATGGTGATGTGTGTGTCGTCGGGTGTGTGGTTGTAAACATCTTGAGGCAGTTTACATTCAAGTTTTGTATAGCCAGAATCATTGAAGTCTGTTTGAGAGAGTGTGTATGTGTGTGTGTGTGTGTGTGTGTGTGTGGGGGGGGGGGGGTTCTTCAAAGCAGCTTGATTTTCCAGTTAATGACTGTTCACTTTAAAGCCACACACAGACATACACGCCGCCTTACATGTCCCCATCTGTGTAACATCTCTTGTGCCTCTAAAAACCACCACTCACATCCTTGGTAACCTCTCCAGCTGCGTGCAAGTGTGTGTGTGTGTGCGTGTGTGCATGTGTGTGTGTGTGCGTGTGCGTGTGTGTGTGTGTGTATATATGTGCCTTTATGCATGTGTGTGCCTTCATATTGGATGAATCAGAGTCTCTCTGTGTGTGTGTGTCAGTTATATAGCCTCATCACACAGATAGAAAGACAGATACACACACACACAGTACAACAAGACTGATTAATCATTTAAAGGGGTAACAGATGTGGTGTGTGTGACTGGTCTCTGTGTTTTGGAGATTATTGTCAGTGTCTTTCCAAAGTTGAACCTGTCAACAGACTGATGAGTAAACAATGTATTTAAACAAAATATTCTGTTCTGAGCAGTGTAACATCTCAGATATTTCACTTAAGTAGTAAATAGTAGTGCATTCAAAACTTTACTTTAGGCAGAAGTATTTGCGTTATAAAAAATGCTTAAACCAAAAGTAAAAGCCCTCATTGTCTTAATATTGCAGCTGCTAAATGTGGGAGTTAATGTTACTACTGCCCGAACTGCAGGGAACCTTAACCTATAGTAATACATCATTTATTATGTTGGTCAATTTTTAAAAAATGAGCGACGTGAGCAACCTGTCTGAAAGTTGTAAGTCTTCTGGGAGTTGTGCCCAGAGAAATCTCAATCATCCCCAATCTTGCAGAGACGGAGAGGTAGGTATGTGTTAGAAGATGACATAGGCACAGGCTAATTATTGCTAACTAAAATGCTGGTTAATATTAGTAATTAAACCTAAACAGCTAATGTTCAGTAAGTTGAAACTGCCTGCAAGCTTACCCTTTACTATACGTTAATTCCTATACTATGCAACAGTAATTTGGGTGGTTATGACACAATCGTTAGCCTATTTTTACAAAATCGTCTGCTACGGAGCCATAAAGTGAGATAATGGAGCCTTTTATACACTGTCGTGTTTCTTTAGAAATAAACAACGGATAAATAGAGTCTTTAAACGCTTCAGATGCAAAGTTATTTGCTGTCAAAATGAATGGCAGTCAATGGAATGCTAACGACGGGTGAGTGCTAGGCAGCATCAAAATGGCGCCATAGGAGCTACGCTTTGTCGAGGCTGGCTTACCCCTTTCCATTTAACCCATCCATCAGTTACTTAAAGTTAGCATTTACAGCGCCAGAGGACCAACTCCAGATCTGAGCCAGCACATTGATCAAGTGAGTGCATCACTGACTGGAGCACATAGAACATGTTTTTTGATGGTGGGGGAAACCGGAGCACCCAGAGGAAACCCATGCACACATGGGGAGAACATACACAGATTCAAACACAAACTCTACACAGAAGGGCCCGGAACGACCTGGATTTTGCACCCAGAACCTTAGGCCACAGTGCTTACCATTGGGCCACCCGGCCACTAGACAGTATCCAGGTGCTTACATTACCTGCATCATTCCACTAAAAATTATAATTCAATTCCTCCATACTCCATCCATCTCTTTCTCGCATTACCATAGGGGGGAGCTTAGACACAAAGCAGCGACGAGCATGAGTGGAAGGGGGGTGTCTCCCAGCCTCGCTGATCATCCTTGGCTGCTCAGTGGATCTGAGCATTCTACTTCTCAAAAGCCTCATTGGCTGCCTCTCCCAGCGGCAGAGAGAGAGAACTTTAAGTACACAGACTGCCAAATGTTGGACATAATGCCAGGTCATGTCTTAGACTGTTAAGGATGAGTCTTTGGCAAGGAATTCTTGGCTGACGTTGGTTAGTATTTCCCATTTGCTAGCCTCATATAGCTGCCCTAAAGCATGCCTTGTCCAAAATAATCCCTTCTGGCTCCGCGTTCTTCTGTGGAGCTAATTTGATGCAAAAGCTGGGAACAAACCCCAAGATGAATGAAACCTATAGTAAGGCTTCAAACACCACTTCAACATAATTTCAACAAACATGCAAAGATGTTTTAGTATTCACAGTTAGTATTTGTTCACAAAATGAACAAAACACTATATTGAAGAGTCATGCAAGGACACAAGCTAAACGGATGGCACATAACTGTCTTTGTACAGATTTTCTTTTAGACTTTCCTTATTTTAGTTAAGACTAAACATGTTCAAAATAATCTTAATGACAATTACAGGCAATGACTGGATCAGAAGATTAGAATCATAAACACACTACACACAATGAATTATTTTATTTCCCGGCTGTACTCCCATTAAGCCTCCATTGAGGCACTAATTGAGGTTCAGGGTGATGGGAACCTATCATTGTTGCTCCATTAAATAATTATATCCAGCTTCTTTATTACTTCTACTGCTCTATACTTTCCTGATTCCTCCCTCAGCAATGCTTTAGACAAAAATAAAACATCCTTTAGGCCAACTTATTGCTCCCGTGGCTCGTAAGTTTCCCGTGGGTGCTGCTTTTTTTCTCCTGAACCTTTGCAAATGCTCTTTGATTATTCCTATCAAATCGATTATAGTTATAAGTTTGCATTAAAAAAACACAGCTACTGGCCTCTGCTGTGCATTCCTCTTCTGTCTTTCCACCCCTCCCTCGTCAGAGAGAACTTTTCATGCACAGACTGCCAAATGTTGCATGACATAATGCAATGTCAAGGTCAATGTCAAATTTGTTTGGATGAGTCTTTCCAAGGCAAGGAGGCCTACCAAAGTACTTCACAGTAAAAACAGATACAATAAAAGACATAGTAAATAAATACCAAGAAAACAGAGTACAACGTTGGTTTCATTCCCATTTGCTAGCCCCATATAGCCAAACGCTATTTCAAATAAATAAGTCTTGCAATGATTTAAAAGTGGACAAGCTTCTAGCAGTCCCACAGCTACAGGCAATGAGTTCCACAGAGTTGGAGCAGCCACTGAAAAGGCTCGATCACCTCCGATTTCAGTTTCTGTGGACCTAATTTGGAACCTCTGGGACCATCAAGACAAGATGAATGAAACCTAGAGGGCCTTGCAAACACCACTTCAAGCCCATTGATAATTTAAAACAAAAAAATGCTTAAAAATCAATGTTTTAGTATTCACAGTGAAGAAAGCACAAAATGTGCTCCCGCTTCTTCCTGCCAAAACACTATATTGCAAGATAAAGCTCAGACTTCCCAATGCCTGTAGGACACAAGCTAAACGGATGATAAAAACATAACTAGGTCTTTCAGTACAGATTTTAGCTATCAGTCTTAGAAAAAACTTTCACTTATTTTAATTTAAAAGACTAAACAATGTTCAAATTCCTGGCATGGGATCTTAATGAGTTGGCCAGGGAGTGGTAAAAACCAGGAACCAATGACTGGCCCAAACAAGACAAGATTTGTTCTCATTAAAAAAAGTTAAGATCCATCCTGAATTATTTTGCAGTTTATCACAGCCTGCAAAGATTCTTTAGCTGGAACCCATAGATAACCTGCACATCATCCATTGAGATGTCATGTTTTCTGAAAATAGAACCCAGTGGTGCATATACAGGGAGAATAACAGTGGACCCAAAACTGTTGCTACCCCCATGTAAACTGAAGATGAAAACTGTCCCATTTGTACTGCAATTGATCTGTCTTAAATCTACTCAAACCACTTAAGAGCAGTGCCTTTTTAAGCCAACACTGTGCTCTCCCCACAGAAGAAATTATGGTCAACTTTAGGCTGCAGTCAAAAAGCAGAATTAAAATGGCTTTAGGCCAGCATCAAGATGTACGAACAGATCATTAAAAACTTTTAATAGAGCAGTTCTCCGTGCTGACTTTTTTAAAACCTGACTGAAACTGTTCACAAACATCAACTGTTTTCAGAAATTCTTGGATCTGAATTCGATTATCTTTTAAAATTTTTAAAAAAACAGCTTAGAAATGGGTCTAAAATTAGACAAATCCATTCTAAGTTCTTTTTCTTCAGAAGAGGCTGAACTATGGCATGTTTAAAGGAAGATGGAACACAGCCAGAACTAAGACACAAATTAATAAATTTCATCCACTAACAACAGAGATGATGGAATACTATCTGTATTTCTGTTCCCACCACTAACCCCTTTCTAAAATGTATTCAGGCTTTTTTTTTTCCCCTTCTCATTCACGAAATCCCTGCACAGTATGGGTATTAAAATATGCGATGCAAGAGTGAGTTGAAGAAAGAAAAGGAATGCCACAAGAATGTGTGCGTGCTTCTGAGCGTGTGCAAGAAACAGGGAGGATGTTAGAGCGTGAAAAGAAGGAGGAAAGAGACAGAATGTGTCCTTAAGAGAGGATGTTCGAGTGGAGGAGGCAGAGGGAGCAGAGTTAGAGAGCAGAGTCGAATCGAGCTAAGTCCTCCCTCACTAGCTTGTTAATCTCTCCGGACTTGACATTTGAAAACCTCTACTCCTCTCCCCTCCTCCTCACCCATCTCCCCCCACTCCACAACCCCTTACTCCCAGCGCAGTGGTGTGTGTAAATCCAGCGCTACCACTGAATAGACCAAACTTCTCCTTGGCTCTAAATCCCTTCTGAAACCTGGTAGAACAACTATTTCTCAGTGGTAAAATTCACCTTGAACAAACGACTCCGGCTTAACATAGAAACTATAATAGGGGAAATTATGGGCAATGACATGCAGGTCATTTTTGGACATGAGCAGTGTTGCCTTCAAGCCCAGTGTCCCTAGGAATAATGTTCATATTGCAGATTCTGCAGTATCTAGTGTGTCATTTATACGGCAAAGCAAGGTGAGGCTGTGGAGGTCGGGGTGGTGCAGAGTTTATATCGGTCACAGACTACTAATAACTTTATTTTCAAATGTGCTTCTAACACCTATTGTAAAATGCCACTTGGACCATCCTGACTTGTGTTGAGGCGGGTTCCTACAGTTGGTTCTTTTTCTGTTTGGAAATAGAGTTTTGTTTTGTTTATACACTCAGAAACGGCACTGACGAAGACATACACCATGAGACCACGTATATACTGCAGCCCATCACAAATGTTACTCATTATTATGTCTGGTAAAGTTTACACACGGGTTGGCTGTGAAGAAGAGTAATTCCTTTGGAGATTCATTAAAAAAAAAATCTGATATTGAAATTCAAATTTGAGTTTTTGAGTGTCGCTTGTCAAACTAACAGAGCAACAGAGGGGGTGTGGTGGGACGGCATGGGGGTGGGACGGCGTATGGGTGGAGGGGCGTTTTAGATGGATGTGTCTTGTATGTTCATGTGTTTTATGAATTTCAATGTCGCAATGTTTAATGTGTGCTTTCATGACTTTGGACACTGGAAACCAGCAATAGCTATAAATGCTTTGATATGAAAAGTTACACTAAAGCTCTAAAACATTGTTTATACTACAAATTTGGACCATTTGGAGAGAAACAAACAGCCATAGGAATTATGCTTTGTTAGAATCCACGAAGAAGCAATTTTAATGCATTGTCATGTCCCAGAATGCTTATAGTAAGCACATTTGCAAACAACTTTAATTTAAATGCCAATTCCTGAAAAATTACAATAAAAGGATTTCAGGGGAGTATTGATGTGCAATATCTAAAAGAACAATTTTTTAAAGCATGTGCAGCTGTATTTAAATGATTGGTCATTGTTGTCATCTAAAATGGGCTTTTGGGGACCTAAGAAAAAGGAAATTCCAATTTAAAAAGTGTAATTTAAGAATTTATAAAACAAATAGTGTTGTTTGGCTTGGTCTCCAGATAATAAAACCCTTGTATATGTCGATGTGGAAGACAATATGGGTTTTTCTTGCCAATACAAACACAATATTGGTATACAGAATGGAGAACATGAACTTTGAGCAGAACTCTGCAGATATATAATGCATTTTTCAGATGTACCATAAGTCATCTGTGCAGGGGGGGGTGATCAGAATTGAATTGCTGATCAGAGTTCTGCTGAAGATTCAATCAGTTCAAAGCTGTGATGGTTATAAGAAGTGGCAGTCAGACTAAATTGATTCCATAAAGTATCTGCAGCAGGTGTGTGTGTGTGCGTGCGTGGGTGTGCGCGAGTGTCTATTTCACACTTCAATCTTTAACTTGCAATGACCTGGTTACATAGGCAGCATGATAATGACCATATGGGATTGACTGAATGCACAGTATGCACTGATTGCAATCACCTGACACCTCACAACACACACACACACACACACACACACACACACACACACACGGTTTAGGACTCTGGATTACATATTAAGTCAATCTTATCCTTTTGAAATTTATTACAGAAAAAGACTGGTTTCATTAAAAATGACATTAACCACGGTCACACAACTTACATTTGAATCTTTTAAGTTTCAGAGAATCGAGTACGACAAATGATCTTATCAAAATAAGTTTAACGTCCCTCAATTTTCCTTAAAATGGAGCACTAAAAATGTCCTAACTAACACTGTTTAATGTTATTCACAAGGGATGCTTAACACAGTTGGGTGTGCCAGTAAGTAAGTAGTCTGTGTGGCTCCCTGTCTCCGTCTGTGGTTTATATCTACTGTAAGGCTGTCAATCATTCAGATAACTAGCCTGATAACTACCCCCCCCCCAAACACACACAAGACCACCCATGGGCCAATCCATCTGTGTATGTGTATCTGTCTGTGTTTGAGAGAAAGACAGTGAAGCCAGTTATTTTCTGTCCAGCTAAAGTCGCAGCCCCTCACCCTGAACCATCCATCACCAGACAGACAACGATGGAGATAAAGCCAAACATAGAAAGAGAGAGATTCAAGGGCTACTAAATGTTTGGACAGAGGGAGACAGTAAAAGAGGGAGGGAGGCAGGGGAGAAAAAGAGGGACACACACACACACACACACACACACAAAGCCAAACAGTCAGAGTGAATTAACTTAATTGTTCAGCAGAGGAAGACAGAAAATAGTTTGTTTATTCTACCCTTAGTCATTTTTAGGATGCGTATTTCCAGTACCACTATTTGTAACTGAGCTTCACGAATGTCTGTTTCTTGACGAAAAAAAGTTAACTATCTAGAAACCTTCAAGGACAGGTGGTAAGATGTGCCTTATGTGTGTACAATGTTCCAGCTAGTGTCTGCAGGAACAAAATGTGATCTGTCAATGCTGCAGTGTTATATTTTCTCTTCAAAGTTTTAAAAATTATAGAGCAAGCATCATGCAGATGTTGCTGCAGTTTGCTCCTGTGCCAGCAGTCCTGTACAGCAGTAATTGCGTTACCAAAGCACAAAACCCAGAATTTTAATTCAGAGCAAGACAGAAACAGACTGTTGGAAAACCATCTTCTGAATGTGTAACTGGGAGACCAAGATTTAGGGTCAGCCACCCCTGGTGGCGGAAACGGGTGATTGCATTGTTTTAAAAATTAGTTTAATATGTGGCATGACCAGATATTTAATAAATATTTTTAAATAACAGAAGACAACTAAAGGTGGTAGTTAATACATCTAATCTAACATATACTGCTTTAGTAAAAAAAATATTTTTTTCAGGGCTCTGGGTCATGTGACAAGCTCTCACCTGAGACCATTGTCGACGCATGTGCAGGACGCCAAAAACGAAAGTTACTGTTGCACTAGTCTGGACATCTTGCCGTGCCAACGTTGCAATAAAGGTTGCCTAAATGCCATGTATATAAATCTGCTGTGAGCTTACTAATTGAGTGCACATTTTGTGCAGATTTGGACTTGGATACGTTTTATTCCACTTTGTTAAAACGGCAAAGTGGAGAGGCCTCGCTCACATGTTTGGAGCTGGCTGGTGAATGTGACGGGCGTAGAGATACGGATCTACTGATCGCCGTGGATTACTTTTTTTTGTTTCATTGGATTACCGCAAAATTCAGATTTTTTTTCCTCAACGTTTTATGGATTGCGCTTCGTTTCTGCGTTTGAAGAGGCATCTCAACAGACTGCAGGTCCAGCACTGGTTGGTCGCTGTTGGGCTACACTTTAAATGTGTCGGGGGCATCCCACCACCGGCTGTCTATTGCGTTCCAAGACAGCCGTGCCGCAATTGGACAAAGTGTTACATAAATTGTTACAATGTAATTAAAAATGTGCTTTAAAAATAAACACATATGTTTATTTAGCATGTTTGTTTTGTCCATATGTGCTCGTGCTTTGTTCCCCAAGTGGTAGGACAGGTCTCAGCTGCTACAATTAGTTTTTCTTTTTTTTGCCAGCCTGGCTCGAATATCAAACTCCGCTTTTGGCTGTATCCTTGGCAGCTTATTTATGCTTAAGGCCATCTAATTAGCATGTTTGCTCAGATAGCTCCCTTAAAAACCAAGGAATTTAACTCTACTGTAGTTGTGGTAATCTTTAAAGACAAGATACCAACACACCCAACTGTATTTTTACTGGGTCTTAGTCCAACTAGCAAGAACAAAGTTAACATGCAGGAGGCAAATATATATGTGTGTGTGTGTGTGTGTGTGTGTGTGTGTGTGTGTGTGTGCACACAGCTTCCCTGTCAAAGAAATGTATTTCTTGAATTACCAAATATTAGATCGGAAATTTTCCTCGCAGGTACGCAAGAACACACTCCAGGTGAACCGCTACAGTAAAACCAGTCTAATAACATCAACACAATAGCCACATTGATATGCAAATTAGGCATATATTTAAAATGCGTTAATTTGACAAGGCACTGCAGGGGAACAGGATAAACAAAATAACTAAAACATATCTGCACAGAACTCCCATAGTTAATGAGTTAAGAGTATTTTTCCCTGAAATGTTCGGTTTAAATATGTAGGTACATTTTAAAGAAATTTACAGATGCAGCCTTAAACAAATATCTAAATGTGTATTTTGGAAGTTGTATAACCATTAGAGTAAAAGACATGGAAATGAAATAGACCAACATCTCGAAACTGACAACATGAAAAAAGGGTCCTTCATTAAACAATAACTTCATCCTTTGGATTGTAGGCTTTTCATCTAAGATTTTTTGCAGATTTATAAAACGATTTTTCTAAGCGTTATTTATTTCAATGATGTATTGTCATTTTTAAAATAAACAAAATGATGTCCCTCTGATTGGTGCAGTCACTTATTCTAAATATACTTGAAACTAGTAGCATAGAAAACATGCACATTGTGGCAGATTTTCATCTGCCGTTTGTGATTTACCTGGTGAAAACTAAAAAGTATCTGTGTGAAGTGATTATTTTGTATTTATTAAATCTATTAAACAACTGCGTAAAGGAATTTAGATGAATTGGTAAGGTAGTCAGAGTCAACATTTTGTTGAAATTTCAAATAATTATTAACTTTTAGTCCCTGCCTAACAGGTTAACTGAATCCCAATGTTAAATTCTAGATAGTCTCGCATTGCCTGACCTATCTCCAGAGCGCTGTGGAGTAATGTCTGGCTTCACCACACATACATGTTGGGACACTCCGGGTTGGTTGCATTTCCTTAAACCAGTCACAACGCAGCAACGCTGGCTCTGACAAAAAGTGTGGGGAAGTAACTTGTTTTGTTGGAACATTCACAAAAGAAAACACTGCATAATTAAATGACAACTGTTTATACAATACAGTAACATGAGCAATTTAATTTAGCTGATACATGGATAAATATGTGTACTTCACCCACAGCAATCCTCTCATCGTTCCAAAACGTACCAGTTAGGGAGTAAATGCCGTAATCATATTCCTTGTGAATCTTTACAATCATTCCCTGAAAAAAACAATCATGTCTGCCTTATTGCACGATCAAAATTTTCCTCTAAACTTGCTGTTTGCAGCGTGTAGCTTGCCACCTCGAAGTTTGTTGTTGTTTCCGTAGCGAAGGGATTTTAAGATTGGCAAATCACAAAGGACGGAAAGAGAAGACTGCCGGCGTGTGATCCACGTTCCGGATGTCAGGCTTTAACCTGGAAATCATCATCATACATCCGTTGATCCAGACTACATTCTAGACGTCTAGTAACTTGTACAACTTTACTGTGGTAATTTCTTCACCCATCTGTCGCCATAAACACATGCTGTGCTGGTGAAGCAGACGGCCGTGGTTTGAGTAACACGTGTAAATAAAAACTGCTTACTGAAGATAAGCACAAAGCACATCAGACAAATGCTGACAGTAGGTAAACGTTCATCATGTTTTCACAACCTGTCTCACACCTCATGAGACGTGAAAACAACATCAACTTTTGGATTCGATATTCCAATTGACACCCATGAAATTCTGGCACTTTACCTCTAGCAGTCTGACATTTTCTCACAGTCACTGGCTGCAGAGAGAGGAATGAACGCAATCAGACACTTTGCTGCAATATTTTGTCTTACAGAAAATAGACAAAAAGATGCATTTTAATGGAATAAAATAAAAGAAATAGCTGACACATTTCTACAACCTACGTCGTTGTCTATTCATATTTAATAAAGCAATCTTGAGGGTCTGGACTTTGCACATAGGAGCGCTCTAATGATTTTGAATTGTCTTGTCATCTGATCAGTGGCCTGTAGCCGACTTAGCCATATTTATTTATATACTTATTTGTGTGTGTGTCAGAAAAAGAGAGGGACAGAGAGAGTGTGCCTGCTCATGAGGATCTACATGGCAGCTCCATAACTCAACCAATTCCACAGTGGGTGGTTGTGTTGTGCTATTGTGTTGCAAAGATGACAAACATGAAATCGCTAACTCACTGCTCGCTAATTGTCCTCTGAGCCTGGAATACAAGCGCCTGTTGTGAGCTAATTGTCACCCAAAGGGAATGCACCAATCCACTTAAGTGAGTAGAAACAATATGCACATGGCTGAAACTCTTTATTAAAAGCAAATCCATAATAGGTTACTGATCACCTGAAGCCAAATCTTGAACCCACGAGGGATCTAATAGATTCTTCAAAGCTGTTAACATAACGCCGTCAGCTTGGATTACTGACTCTCAAAAATTCATTCAAGTTGAGGTCAGCTGAGCAGTTTCATCTAATTTGCACTCTCATTTGAGTCATCTAAAGTGGCAATTAACTGGGCTCCATTGGGAGCTGCCTTATTGGAACAGTTGACTTAAAAACTCAGTGCAAACAGAAGCATCTTGTCCTTAGCATAACCCTCAATGTGCTGGGTACACGCATAAATCTACATTACTGTTTACACTTTATTCATTTTGCATTTGCTGTACAGCAGTCTGCCTCAAGAGCTGTCTACCCTATATACTCTATAACTGTATATATATTTATTAAACTTCTGCACTCTTTTATGTCTTTGATTCTCATTTTTAACTTGTAGGATTTTGTCTTTCTATACATATATTAGGGGTGGAAATCACCAGAGGCCTCACAATACGATATCATCACAATACTTATGTCACAATGCAATATTATTGCAATTTTAAACCTTTTGCAATATCCAGCAATACATTTCAATTTCTTACCTTTTTTCCAACTTCATAATTTTCTCAGTTTTAAACTATTTCCCCAAAAGGAAACTTTGTCGACATCTGTTTGACCAAAAAAAGAAAAAATCTCTCGTTTGTTCATGTCACTTCAATTTTATTGCTGCAAAATGGGACTGTCAACACATAACATATAATAAATGTTTGATAGCCCTTGGCGTCTGTGTATTGATACAGTATTGCCACGGAAAATATTGCAATACTATGCTGTATGGATTTTTCCCCCACCCTTAAAGCATTGTTGGAGAAAGCCAGATTTGCATCACAAACAACTGCTTCTCTGTAACTGTTGTGCATATGAAATTGTATGAAATAGTACAAATAGTCTTTCTGGTTTAAGATTCTTTAAGAATCATCTCTCCTGTAATTGTCAATATCTGGAAAAATAATATAATTAGCTGTCGACGATCTGAGCAACACCTTTAAGATAATACGGGTTCTGATCCATGAACAAATGCATCCGATCTTTTAGATGAGACCTCTCCCAACCCTTCTTTGTGTCTTTGCTGATTTGACAGACATGCTGTTATATTCACACATTCACACTAAACCTCCAATCATTCCCCTGGATCCAGCTGGGATTGATTATGGTCATGAATCAAACGAACAGCCTACCTCCACTGAGTTATACATCTATTAACATCACAACACGCAGTCCCAGTGATGGGAATAACGGGTTACTTTCTTCAGTAACAAGTAATTCAATTTAAAGTCTTACCGTCTTAATGACACCGTTATCGTTACAGCCAAAAAAAATGCAAAAAAATGCACATTTGAGCATTTAAAAATGTACTTTAAAGTAACAGTAAATAGTTACTTTCTGACTAGTTAGTTTTATAATTTGCAACTGAGTAACTAATTTAGTTATTTTTTGGAAAAGTAACTAGTAACTAATTACTTTTTAAAAAGCACATACACAGTCGCACACACACACACACACACACACACACATATATGCACATGCATAAATAGTGCAGCATCCATGATATTCTGATCCTTTAAATTATTTATATGTATTTAAGCACTGGGCAGCTTTTAATTTAACCCCTCTTTGTCTGTTTTTCTTATTTTTCTGCCTCAGTCTTTTTCTCTTCCTCACTCTGTCTCTCTCCTCTCCTTCTGAGAGCCAATGTTGATGTTGACCTTGATATGTCTTGCTGTTTGTTGTTGTTAATAAGTATATTTATACTTAGTGTGTGTGTGTGTATATATACGGTATGGCAATTTGCTGGTGTCTTGCTGTTAGTTGCTCAAGTTGTGAACCTCAGAGTGACCGTCTGATTCATCACCTCATTATTTATGTGTTGCCATGGCATCCCACACGAAGCCCTTCTTCATAAAAGGTGCAATTCTCTAATTAAAGAATAAACAAAACCACAGGGTTGGATCCGAAGGGTTACTGTATGTGCACACGCACAGTTTGCCACACAAGTTTTCAGTGATCACAAGTTATGTCTTCAGAGTAGATACTAGAGAGTTGAACATCGCGAATGATTATATTTGCTATAAATACTCACATATTCAAGTGTACTCAGTTCTGCTGCTTTCAGTATTCTGCTTAAATACAACAAAGTGTCCTTCGCGATATATCACAGCCTTTCACAATGTTTTCATCGCGCAGATTCATATTGTGATGATGATTTAAAAAAAAAAAGCGACATTGTGCAGCCGTAGTAAATACATAGAGTATCTTCTCAATACACATCTACTGTACAGAACCAATCACAATGGTGGTTTACAATTCTTTCAGAGTCAAAAATCCTTGAGTCCACTACAAACTATTTCAAGGCGCTGAACGAGGACATGGAACAACTGGATATATTCTCATCCTATTCATTTAAAACGCATGTTTGATGATTTCCTATCCCAACACTTTCACTAATATTAAAGGTCCTCTAAGTGATGTTGGGCGCCGTTAGTTCTTGTTGACGTTGAGAAGTATTTTCCAACAAAACGAGACTAGCTTGTCCCTCCCTCCTCCTCATCCCGTCCCGTGTTTTTGCAAACTTAACCCCCCCCACTCCAAAATCCTTCTCGTCAGTTATTGGCTGGAACGCTGGTTGTGTATGTTTGGTGGTGCACCACCAGGGTGTTTTAACAGCTGTATACTACTATCCCTGTATGGATGTCATATGATTTCTATCTTTGTTGTCGGTCTGGCTCAGATTAAACTCTTTGTAAAACATGAAGAAACAATGAAGGCCACAGAACTTTTTTATTATCAGTTATAACTGAAAAAGAACATAAACTACTTTAACGTAGATTTTCTTTAGGGCTTTATTACGTGGTATCTGATCGGTGTATAAACTCCAGTACTACTCCCAGCGGTAGCGGAGTCGATACCGATGCTGGTATCTCACACAATCAACTTTTTTTGTGGCTCTCCTTTTCTTTTCCATGGTGCAATTCTTTACTGCTGGCGATGACCTAGTATGTGAGAACATCGGATCCCGCTTCCTTTCTCTTCTGCTTCACGCTTCCTTTAAGTGGTTAGGATGCCCACACTGAGCCATGCTGTGAGCAATCATAATTGGAGCTTATGATGTGGGAACAGCAATGAAAATAAAGATGATGAACGGACTGAGAGGCCTGCATGACCTCGCTTGTGGTGAACAACACATGGCACAAAACATGGATTTACTGAGGGAGGAATCTGTAACAGGCAGCGCTTATCCCCTGCTGCAAGACTGCAATCATAAAGCATGGGATCACAGCTCGGTAGGACACTGAGACGTTTTTTTCTCAAACAACTTCCAACTATAAGTGATAGGATCCTATATCAACATGCTATTTTCTGCCAAAGTTAAACAAGTTTGTGTTATTCCACATGATAGATATCTGCATTTCTGTAGGTTTTAGCAACATTTGCATTAGAATATACAACGCATTCTCATAAATGGGTCTTTATGATATCGTACGGAAATGGATGCACACCAAAACGTATGATATCCTACGAAATCAGAAGACTGCCGGCTGGTGACATGACACCGGGTGGTCCGTGACGCCGGCTACAGACCTTTGTTGTATCGGTAGTAGTTGGCGGCCCAGTTACCCAATACTAGGTGACTGAGTCGGGTACAAAGCACAGCGAGCTGCCGGTCGTTACGGTTAAATTAGTCCACGAAATATGACCGTTTTGGGGACAGTTGATGACAGTTGATGGTTTGTTTGGATGCTGTCCATTAAATCTGATCAAATCAAAGTTTGAGAGTGTTAATGCCTTAATAAATACTACCTAAAGATTATTTTTAACTTTCATGTTGCCTATTTATGTGGAGAATACTATACCAGCCTCGTTAAAAAGACACACTAAACTCTTCTTTTAACTTTTGCATTCAAATGCTGGTTTACATCCTCTTGTCAAAAAGGACACAAAGTTCTTGAAGGAATGTAAATTAGCTCGCCAGTAGGAAAGACAAATAAAAAGAGGTTTAGTCTTTAGAAGCCATTAGATTTGTGAACAGCCAGAGTACAAGAAATGGTCAGTTTACCTTCTGTAAACACTGATAAATGTGGTATGGTGATGGACCTGCCACTGCTACTAATCTATGTGTATTGAACTCTTTCTAACATTCATATAATAGTTCTTTTGGATTGTTTAATATGTGTGTAAATGAATTGTGTAAATATGCGTACCACAGAGACAAGTGTTGGCAGTTCTTACCAAAACCAGAACCAAATGGCAGCTTTAAAGAAATATTCCTGTCCTTTTACTTTTAGCAGGAGCTAAAGTTTAGCCTGCTTGGCCGTTAATATTAGACTCTCGGGCCCGGCTGGGAAAATGTGAGTGGGTAAAGTGAACAATTACCCTTTAAGTACATTTGAGCAAGGCAACGCTCCAGTGCAGTCGCTTAGTGGCCTGCAGGAGACGGCTTTGGTTGCACTGGGGAGCCCTGAGGATAGAGAATTGCAACTTACCCACTGCCTAGAAAACAAACAGATTTGAAGAAAAGGCATAAATATGCTATAAACTAAGAGTTGCTGAAGCGACTAACATGTTAATAGCAGCAGACGGTGTAAAGGAGAACACACAGCTCTGATGGACATTAATACAGAGAGATATCACAGTGCCTGTGTTAACTCTTTCATTTTCTTTATCACTCTCTTACACACACATACAGCAGGCATGCTCCACTCAGTCATCAGTTAGGGATAAGATAATGACAGGAGATGGACAAAAGAGGAGTCCTGCTGAGAGAAGAGATGCAGGAAAAACAGATGAGTGTGAGTGTTAGAGTGTGAGAGTGTGAGAGTGAGTCCTTTTTGACCTGTGCTCAGCAAGGGGTCACGGCTAAAGAAAACAAGTGGTTTTCACACATTAGCAGGCAACAAACAACACCCACAAAAAAAAAAAGAACACAAGAAAAACGCATGAGGCTTTCACACGTTAACCAGCCTAGTGGAAAACCTGACCAAAACCTGATGTTAAAGGGATATGCTGCCACATAAAGAAGAGACAAGTGCAGGTGAACACTGCTGAAATGTTTTGAGTCTAAACACAACCCAGTAACTATGTGGAATGTGATTGTTGGAAAATGGATTAAATCTTTAATTACCTGTGCTGTTTTTAAAAGGGATCTGAAATCTCAACCCAAACAAAATGGTGTGCCCCCTACTGAAAACAAAAAAAACATCTTTCACCCTTAAATTGATTGACTGAGAGCTTAATATAAGACATGTGGGTGTGTGGCGGCTGAAAGGCACATCTGCTCGATTTCAAAGCTGGCTCACAAGTGTCTCCTATTGCTGTAACGTTTGAATTTAGTTTCTAATTATTTATTGATGATGTCAAAATAAACACAAAGAATGGCTAGGTCTAAGCATGAACCTCATTGTCTTCAGGCTATTTGTGATGGCAGGATTCATAAATTCTGACTTACACTTACCCGAAGCGTTTTACAGTGTCAGCTGAATACTTAAAAAGCAAAAATGCTTACCATAGGCAGGAGGAGAGCACATTGTTTGGGCTTGGACTGTGTGCTGCACTGATATCCTAAAAGCTGTGTTAACACAACTGGATAGAGACATATCATAGTGCAAAATCAGAAGTTATGTTTCAATTAAAACACTACACACATTAAAAAGTAAAGTAGAGAAATGTCAGCAACATAAAATGCTAATCCGTGTTTCCATAAACTACCTTACATGATTAATGAAGCAGCAGTGGCTCGGATACATCATGGCATTTCATAGTTGCTTCCTACTTAAGATGGCATTTGTGTTTTTTTATTAATTAATTTGTCTCTTCCTGAACCACATGTACCCTGTGGGGGTTTTATCCCTTGCTTCGGTGATAGAGGAGGAGGAGGGGGTACCCCCCATCTGGAATCAAATATAGCTTTCTGGTTTTGTGGAGGCCTGTATTGATTATTGGCAGGGTGGCATGAATGACATGAAAAAGGGCAGGTAGCACAACATCAAGGTCTATTAAACAATCTTTTTTTCAGATTTTATCACATCTCTTTTTTGACATGCCAACATTTCTACCTCAGCTATTAAAAATGTTCTTTTCAGGTTTTTGAGGGGTTTTGCAGGGATTATCCCTTCAGTATGAAGGAGTAGGCAACTGTGACTCGATCAATTTGGAAAACATTTACATCTAGTTTGGTAAAACTGTTTTGGATCCCTATTGACTTGCACTAGAAAAAAATGCCGGTCTCCTGCACAAAACTGGTCACTTTTAAATGAATTAACCTTTGTTAAAGTAATGGAACAATTGCAGAGAAACTGAAAAGTGTTAACTGAACAGCTTGCATGCGGTTTAAAGAGTGAAATGCTTAGGTTCCCCATTGACTGAATACCAAATGCAAATAGGCCACGGCTGCCACTTTCTCACGCACAACAGCATGAAAACATTTTGGATGTCTTAAAGTAAAGTGTGGTTTTTAGTATCATTTTGCAGGTACTTCTAAAAAAATAAAAATAAGGAATAGTCTCAACACATTCCTTAACTGCAGTGTGTAGCAGCAAGCCCGCGTCAATATGTTCTAATTGGAATGAATTGAGGTAGAAAGTGGTAAAGGGCATGCTGTGTCTGTGTATGTGAGAGGGGAAGAAAAAGCCAAAGACAGTTAGACTGAGAGAATAATTGACTAAGACAAGGAGAGAAAGAGTTGCTTTGAACAGAATGATACTTATTCTGTGAAATCCAATAGTCAATATTTTTGGCAGAAGCCTAATCTGCCATGTCTGGGGGGTGTGTGAGAATTTTGTATGATGTGGTGGGCTCTGCTTGCCAGTGTGCGTTTGTGTGTGTTATGTGCATGCCTCTTCTCTCTCTCACATGTCAGCTTAAAGAAAGCCGGCACTGGTCAGGAAATCTTGTGAAACAGTTTTGCATTCCTGCAAGAAATGTTATCTCTACATGCATAACATTGTGACATTTTGAATAATTGGGCATCCAAAAGTGCTATGTGTGGTAAATGTTGAAAGCTTTCCCATTGTATGATACTTTGATCTGTGTGTATGCGTGTGTGTGCAAGTTAGAATACATATGTAAATTATAGGGCTGCTTGCCGCTGTTTGAATCAGAAAGCAATGGCCTAGTTCCCATCATTGTCTAACCAGCCATAAGGTGCTGTCAGAGATAAGAAGGGAGGAAAGTGAAACAGACAGGAGAGATTGAAATGGAAAGGGTGGGACTAAACAACAGGGGAAGAGCCAGAAACAAGTAGCTTACACAGTGTTAGACACATGGTGTAGATCCAAAGTGCTGTAGAGAACCAGCCTCCTGAGAACCTGGCCTGACTTGAACTAGGTTTTGAGTGTGCACCCCTTTCTACTTTCTAGTTGGGCTTTACTTTATACCGATAAAGGCCACCACAGATTTGAACCAACGTTGATGTACAATTTTTCTATAAACATGTATTTATATTAAAAAGGTGCCCTGCCACATGTATTTCCTTGCTTTATGGTATTTTCTTAAGTTCTGCCATGGACTCTAACATTCTTTGTGGAACAAATGCCTTGGTTACCTTGTTTCAAGCCATTCTAGTGTTGTATAGAAAGCCTGCAGGAAGACTCAGCTCCATTTGTGCCAGTTGTCATTAATATTCAACAAGCTAAGCTGCTCTGATTGATTATGATAGGCTAACAGCCAACCAATGAGAGCCTGGCTATCAGTATCCGTTACCCAGCGTAACTGGGTGAGCTCATGAATATTAATGAGCTCAGGCAACATGACGTCAGACTGACCCTGTTCTAATTGGCCTGATTTATCCTCTTATTTCTTTTCAGTGGCTAGAGCCGACAGAGGAGGTAGCAGTTCATCTTCACATTCACGACATAACACACACATATGGACCTAACATATTTTAAAAAAATTCAAGTAAAAACAGTTTAGTGAGCAGGGCACCTTTAAGTAAAGTTGTGCTTTTCAGGCTTTGTCAAGCTGTTTGCATCACGTGAGCCAAGCCACACCTCAAAATAGCACGACTTTATAAAGCTTCCTTTAGAGAGAACGATGTTGGACATAATGGTGACCTCAAAGGATTTCTGCACTTACCAATTCAAATCCAGTCGGTTTAAATGATAAACTTGCTTCATGTGTCCTAGCTGTGCGCTTGCTAGCGCAGCCTCAATGTCCACTTAAAATAACGTCAAAGTAGCCATAATCATCAGTTACTAGTGATTAGTTAGGGCTAAATAAAATTCACCCAGAAAACAGCAAACAAGAAGACCATTTCTGAATGAATAATGGTGCGGAAATTACTTAGATTCTGTTCATTATGACGTTTAATGAATTTCTTAAAACCTTTATCATAATTTTCTGATATTAATGTTATATGTCCTCTAATGTGTTTTTTCTTCCACTTTTTAGTACGTGCATGCTGTTCTTTTGTGCTGCCTTTCAACTTTTTATCTGCATTATAATAAAAATTATTTACATATTATTTATGACTTAACCAGAAATTAATTAGCATTGGAGTGGTCTGGCCACGAGTGTGGTATCCTCCCCATTTTTATTTCCAACCCCCACCTTAGGTTTACTGCATCTCTACTGCACCATAACAAGTCACCTGTCCTCCCTCTTAACGTCATTTTCTATTGGTCGACACATTTTAAGAAACATGTCGGCCGGTCAAAAGTATTTTCTCTGCGTCTTTCTCTGGCTTCATCCCTTTCATTCTCTCTCAAATGTGTTTCATAGAAAGCCTACTTTCTCCTGCCATTGCACTGCTGCACACACTGATGTATAAAGAGGAGGCTGATGCACAGAGTTAGGACTCTGATTAAATGAGTCTAGAATGTAGGAGGCGAGCTAATGTTTAGCATTGTCTGGCTGATTAAAGCATAGCAAACAAGTGATTGCTATGCAGCTCTGCTCCTCACTGCTAACTCGTACACAAGGCCGCTCTGTTCTCTCTCTCTCTTTCCACAGCTCTCCATCTCTAGAGCTCTTTTTATTTTTTCTATCTTTTCCTCACTAAATCTCTCAATCTCTTCTCTCTATGTCACTCTGGGATTTGCTTTCCTTCTCACTATCCCTGAAGAACAAAGCTTCATTTCCATCTCTTTATCCTTGCTTGTATCTGCTCAGACCATTTCTTCAGCATCACTATGAACCTGAATATACATAACCAGATATAGAAAATGGATGGATGGACAGATGGATGGATCTCTTTCCTCCTCTCGTTCTAATACTGATAAATGTCTAATTTTTGAAGCATTCCTTATTCCTATATCTTCCTCGTTTCTCTGTCTATGACACTGCATCCATCTCCAATTCTCTGTCCCTCTAAGACGGTCCCAACTCACTCAATTTTCACAGCTCAGTTACCGTGCCGACCAGCCCAAATTCAATTATTGCAGACTGTGTGATAATCCCAGGCCACTGATTGGTCACTGCAGCCCTCCATAAGTGAACACTGTGGTGCCAAGGTGGCTGGGGGAGGGAAAAAGAAATGAAAGGAGAGAGGGTTAATACATAGAACTATAGTAAGAGTGGTCAAATGTGAAATATAACAGAAGGAAGGAAGGAAAGAAAAGAAGGGAACATAAGACAAAGGTTAAATAAATAAAAAACATTCTTTTCATCCCCTTAAAGCCCCTGGTATCCTTCAGGCTCAAGCTGTAAAACAAACAACCTTGCCCTTAAAAGCCCAGTCCATAATCCCTGTGTAATCACTCCGGCAGCCTCACCACACATAACCAAAACATGAGAATGAAGACAGAGATTGTGCGCGTTTTGTTTAAAGTGAACTGGCAGTTTGTTGGCGGAAGATCATGACGGCAATAAAATGCAAACATTTTGCTGAGAAATGTATCTACTGAGAAGCAACAAATTCCTACCCTGGAAGTCCAGAGTTCTCGCGAGAGCACAATTTGAATTTGCTCAGCAAGTGACTCTGGCATCGAGTAATGCTGCTCATTAACTATGCCCTTATTGGCGCATCTAGCACTTTGGGATTTGCGTAAATATAAAGTGCAGTAAAAGTTAAATTTATTATTAGCATCATGTTCATCATCTATACAAGTGGGGCAGAGGCGAGTTAAACAGATGGCGACATTTTAATCTACCAGTTAGCTCCGCTGGTAGCTAGACGTATGGGGCTCTGGATACGTCACCCCGTGTGTTGTTGTGATTGGTTGTAGTGTTATCCAATTGCGTTCAGTGAGATTTCCAAATTCACGCTTGGTGCCGTCCCTCGAGATGGGCGACTTTCATTACTCAAAGTCAGTCTCTTGGGTCTGGATTTTCAAGCTAAAATATTGCTACAATATTCTCGTCTTGTTTCTTTATGGTTTTTTATTTTATTTTTTTTAATCAAAACTACATGTGGAAGGTTTAATCCAAATGTCTTATACAACATTGAATAAACAGTTCTCAAAAAAGATTGTGTTTCTCTTTCATTTTCCAACGGAAAGCCTTTGTGCTATCAAAGTACTTTTTGTAATCAATAACAACCTTCGCATTGTTTTGCCATCACTCATTTTGTGTGGAACAGTTTTCTCAATTTTCTGATGAAATTATCATTTTTCAAGCTGCAGAATTTTTTTGTTTTGTTTAGAAGCCACAAAGCAAGATATGGCCTTGCACATGAATCCCTTCTCTTCTTGGCTTGGGGTTTTAATGCCAAGAAAATAAAACTGAACCAATGTATCGAAATGTCATCTCTACCCAGAAATCAAAAAGAAAAGGAACAAAGAAAGTTAGTGACATCTCTTTGCAGGTTGAATAACACCACCCTCAGGCCATGATACAATAAGCTTTTCACCTAGCAAGTTAATTGGGAGAAATAAATCCACAGCTTAAACATGTAGCTAATCCAGCAATTGGAATCTAATCAGGGTCCAACATTTTCCAGTTTGATAAATTACAAAGATCGACGCTGAACCTGTTCTCAAACCTAATATATGCCTGTTACAGTACATTTACAGAGGCCATTAGGTTGAAAATCAAACCCTTTACAGCATGATAATGTAAATAATACTCAGGTCAGTCCCGCATATTTTTGTAAGTAAGCGTTCTGTGTCCAATCACCGGTAACATAAGATGGTAACAGCCAAACTGTGGCTTAAATATCCATAGTCATGACTGAATCAGCCTTACGCACAAACAAAGAGACACACAAGCAGTTGTCTAGAACAGTGTCTTATGCAGCCTTGCCGGAATGACTGCAGGTAGAGGTGTTAATACTTAATAGCTTAGCAGTAACATCAGGAGAGCAAAGAAGGGAAAAGATCTTTCTCATTCTGCCAGTTCCTCCCTTTTAGGTGTGCGATTCAGAAAATGTCATGACTCAATATGGATTTTAGATTCAAAAACGATTCACAGTATGTAAATGTAGTTAATTTTCCCATGTTTTTCTATGTACAGAATGTATGTATGTAAGTATGTACATACATATGTATGTACATTCATAATATGTACAGTGGGTACGGAAAGTATTCAGACCCCTTTAAATTTTTCACTCTTTGTTTCATTGCAGCCTTTTTCCAAAAATCAAAAAGTTCATTTTATTTCTCAGTAATGTACACTCAGCAACCCATCTTGACAGAAAAAAACAGAAATTTAGAAATTTTTGCATATTTATTAAAAAACAAAAACTGAACATGGTCATATGTATTCAGATGTATATGTAACTCAGGTGCTGTCTATTTCTTCTGATCATCCTTGAGATGGTTCTACACCTTCATTGGAGTCCAGCTGTGTTTGATTATACTGATTGGACTTGATTAGGAAAGCCACACACCTGTCTATATAAGACCTTACAGCTCACAGTGCATGTCAGAGCAAATGACAATCATGAGGTCAGAAGAGCTCAGAGACAGAATTGTGGCAAGGCACAGATCTGGTCAAGGTTACAAAAAATTTTGCTGCACTTAAGGTTCCTAAGAGCACAGTGGCCTCCATAATCCTCAAATGGAAGACGTTTAGAACCCTTCCAGCTGGCCGTCCGGCCAAACTGAATCAGCCTTGGTGGAGAGGCAAAAAGAACCCAATGGTCACTGTGGCTAAGCTCAGAATGCAGTCGGGAGATTTGTCATAAGTCAACCATCACTGCAGCAATCCACCAGTCGGGGCTTTATGGCAGAGTGGCCCTTTTCAGTGCAAGACACATGAAAGCCCGCATGGAGTTTGCTAAAAAACACCTGAAGGACTCCAAGATGGTGATAAATAAAATCCTCTGGTCTGATGAGACCAAGATAGAACTTTTTGGCCTTAATTCTAAGCGGTATGTGTGGAGAAAACCAGGCACTGCTCATCACCTGTCCAATACAGTCTCAACAGTGAAGCATGGTGGTGGCAGCATCATGCTGTGGGGTGTTTTTCAGCTGCAGGGACAGGACGACTGGTTGCAATCGAGGGAAAGATGAATCAAGTACAGGGATATCCTGGACGAAAACCTTTTCCAGAGTGTGGACCTCAGACTGGGCCGAAGGTTTACCTTCCAACAAAATGTAAGCACATGCTAAAATAACGAAGGATTTTAACAACTCTGTGGCTGTTCAAAGCCAGAGCCCTGACTTAAACCCAATTGAGCATCTGTGGAGAGACCTGAAAATGACTGTCCACCAATTTACCATCCAACCTGACAGAACTGGAGAGGATCTGCAAGGAGGAATGGCAGTACCCATAAATGATGTGAGAAACATTGCATCTTTCCCAAAACGATCATGGCTGTATTAGATCAAAATGTCACTTCTACTAAATACTGAACAATGGGTCTGAATACTTATGACCATGTGATATTTCAGTTTTTGTTTTTTAATAAATATGCAAAAATTTCTAAATTTCTGTTTTTTCTGTCAAGATGGATTGCTGGTGTACATTACTGAGAAATAAAATGAACTTTTTTGATTTTTGGAAAAAGGCTGCAATGAAACAAAGAGTGAAAAATTTAAAGGGGTCTGAATACTTTCCGTACCCACTGTATATATTCCTATCCATTTTAGTCAAGTGGATTTGTTTGTTATTTGTTATTTTAACATCCTGTTATGATGTATGTGTATGATGTGTTTGATGTCACTGGGAACTTGAATTTCCTCTTGGGGATCAATAAAGTATCATGTGATTGCAGCAGACATACAATAAAAAAATAAAAATAAAAAAACAATTGATTTTTGGAATTCTATGACTTGATTTTGAATCAGTAGAGCGTGAATCACGATTTAATCGATTTTGTTGCACACCCCTACTCAGCATGTCTTTTGTCTTGCAGGCTCTTGCAAAAGTTTGAATTGATTTTAGCTTGTGTTTCGGTTTTCAATATGTCTGAGTGTCCGTACAAGTACAGGGTTTTGTGTGTGTGTGTGTGTGTGTATCCTGCGGGTGGCCCAGCTCATCCCTTATTGTTTGGGGGTTTGTGGGTCAGTGTGTTCAAAAACAGAATCATTCTTCAACTTCAGAGCTGCTGTCTCAGCTGAATGTTTCCAACATCAGACTGCAGGCTCTCGTTGTGGCGACCACACTCCCTCATGGGCAATGTTTCAGTTTCAAGTGCTCTTCATGACATATGTTAATGTAAACGCCGGGCCTGTGTTGAGACGGCAATCGGTTGTGGTTTGGTAACATTTTCCGCTGTTTTTTTCCCTATAATGATACTCTAACAAGTCATGCCTGTATTTAATTTTTAGTTTAGCCGTGACCTGACAGCCCTCACTTTATATTTTCCATTGCTTTACTCTGGAGCACAGGCTGACAGCTAGCCAGTTAGCAACAAGTAAACAAACACAAATGTGAAGGAAGCATTAAAAAATTGTATGAGAGGGAAATGACTTCATCGTTTTTTTTTTTACAAACGTGTCTTGACAGGGAGAAGACTAGTCTTTTGTTTTTTATTTTGATCAAAATCTATTAAGCCTGACAGATAGAAAATAAGATCCATGATGAAAATATCCGTGGAAGATAAAGAGTTTAAAGTGGCATTGCATGAATCTATGAATTAAATGATCTGTCATACCATATACTCATTGAAAAACCTACACCAAAGTATAAGGGAAAACACACGCTAGACAGCATTCCCCCAAATTATCTCAGTGTATTTTGCTCAATTTACTGCTCACACTGACAAAACTATAAAGGATTCAAGGTGTTTATTTGTCATTAGTTATGTTATGCAATAAAATGCTTGTATCCCGCCCTCCAACAGTTCAACAATAATAATAATAAAGAAAAGAAACTATCTAAAAAATGCAAATAAAACAACCAATAATCATATAAATGAATCAAGATGCCCAAGGTATGCTCAGGAGACTTGGGCAGCAGTTAAACTGGGTTGTACCAACCTCTCCCAGCAGTGGGCCACCTGCTGAGACACCTGACTGACTATTATGGTCCAGTCGATCTGTTTATTTTTTTACTAATGAGTTCAACCCCAAACTGCTCCAATGGAGATGCACAAATGACACTGGTAGTAAGTAATTACATACAAAAAGGAGTTCTCGGCACTGCTGTGATGGACTGTAAGCGCCCAAAGTATCTTGTTGCGGCTGTAAGCAGTCCGAAAGAGTGCTGCCGCGAGGGACTAAACGCTGAGAGATGCACACACCTGTGACGCGCTCTTGATTGTATTGCAAATTATTTTATTATTCTTTGTCTTCCATATGTACAATGCACTGAATATTGCTGTTACCTTAGGTAATTGTTTACTGGTGCGTAGAAATAATTACATTATACTGTGCTGCGTTGTGCGCGGTGCGGTCAACAAAAGTGTTCGCTCCCAGCTTCACCCCTCTCCGTCAAAGCCCAAAGAACACCCAGGTGCACAGGTGAAGCAAACAAATATATCACTTCCGCTCAGACCGTCATGAAAACGCCCACCACCTACAATATTAGCGCACAACACAATAATCAATAAATGAAACCATAAACAATATAATGTGGCTCCTATCTTGTTGCAAGTTATTATTACTTCCATTCAGTGTCTAACATGATGAATTTTAAAGAAAGACAATATGCTTTGTCATTATTTTGATATACACACACTGCATATATATATAAATGATATTCTATCTACAAAAAAACTTGTCTTGCCCCCCCGCCCCCAGCCTTCCCAAAGAAAAAGTGAAGGACTCATGTTTTCTGCTTTCATGTTTTCTCTGAAAATCGGTGGAACAGTTGATCCTCATTTTGCACCAACGGGTAAGTTGGTAATGCATACAACCTTTAAAAAAACAAACAATGAAAATCTTCTGTCTTTAAAGAGGAGGACAAAAATCAATTCCTCTTTAAGTTCTTAGCATTGCCTCGCTGCCCCTTGCTTGGCACATAATATAAAAAAACAAAAAGATATGAGGAGATTGGGTTGCGGACTAGAAGTCAATGTGCATTAAGGATTTAAACACATGCAAGGACTGACTCATTTAGGCCTACTGAAATGAATGTTTGTCTATCTTCATACCAAACACCCTGAAATGAAGTGACTGTGAGCAAAAAGGGGCTGCAGTTGTTTACATGTGCATTAATTATGGTAAAAAAAACCCACTTAATTACATTTGACAACCTGCCCTTTCTCTTAATCTAATTATGTCATTTTGCATCTAAAGTAATAAAGGCCTACTGAATGCAATAATGAAATGTGTTTTATCATCTACCATTCCCCATTGAGAGAAAGCCCCTGCTGTCCCACTTGCAAATGAGCACATCTTTTCAAACCTCTACCATTATCAAAATACAGACATTTACAAAAGGGACTGTTTTGAGCTTTGAGCCATCCAAAATGGACATCAGACAATGCTTTTTTCTTCAGTTACCTGAAATTACTCAATGTGGTACAGTGAGCTGCAGTTAGTGCCACAGCAAGAGTTCTATAGGAGGCAAAAACTGTATGATTCATAAACTACTATATCTAATATATCACCAGAACCCCCAGGTCTGGGTTTAGGTCACAGTTTCTAAACTGGGCCCAGCTGTTCATTATAAAGAAATAGTCCTCCAAATTAAATGACAAAATATGTTGTTTGTTCATGTCCTAGAGAACTACACATAGTTCTATAGGACTACACTTCCAGATCTGATGCCCTTATTGGGGGGACAAGATTTTCATTGTGTGACCACTCTATGGTTAAGGTTTGGTTAGTTTTAGGATGGGATCCTGCGTGATGTGGTAATAAGTACTTAAGCTTACTGGAAACATTGGGGTTTGGGTTTGAGCAAATACTTTAAGGTTAGGGAACCTTTATCATCATGGTGACTCGACAATGATCGTCATAATTACTCTGGCCACTAGAGGGCTTTGTCACTATGTGACAACGTAAACATCTCGTTTTGGTGAAGTAGCTGAAACCAGTGATGCTATCGTTTTTCTCAGAGGACAGTCTGATATAACTAAGTGGACGAAAAAATATGTACAGTCAAAACACCTATTTTCACTAACGAGAGAGACACCGGTGCATAATCCAAACAGCAACTCTTGCTTTTAACCCTCGTTAATGTCACATTTTCTAATGCTCTGCTTGTCAAAAGAGGACACAATATAAATGAAGATAAGTTAAATGTGTTGAATATAATCTTCTGGCAGCCACCAACACTTCTGGACTTCTGAAGATCAGAGTCCCTTGAATCTGATCTGCTTATTTAGAGAAATCTGGGTATTTTTTTTTTAAATCTGGAAAATATCTAGTTAATTGTTTTGTTTATTTCATATGTCATTTCAGGAGGTACAATGATCATGTGCATATGCGTGAAATGGGGAACCCCAAATAAGCTACTAAAAGCTTTTCGTAGGGTACCCGATAACAATAAACATAAATAATATACCAACCATCAAAGTAATCCAAATGAAAGCAGCTCTGTAGATAAATGTGGGAAGACCTATAACGACCTAAAAAAGTCTATGCAGTCAACACTTGAAATTAATACACGAATAAATAAAGTGTTGCTTTACTTATTACTTTTACAATACATAGATGGAGAGATTCACAAACCATCTGTGTCAACGGCTGAAATGATGAAATGTTCTCTGTCCAAGAGTGTATTCCTCCTCTTTCATCATTGGCCGGAGACATTTTAAAGGGGACTTTTATTCAGCCAGTCGTCTCTCAGAAAGAAGGGCCTTCCTCAGCCACCCCTCCCTCCACACTCCCCCTCCCTCCTTTCATTGGCTGCCTAAAATCTGCTCTGGCAGCAGTTGGGCGCTGCTCTCAGCCAATGAGGAAAGAGCAACTGTTGCATTCAATTACCCCCTTCTGCAGGGCTCCTTCTGCTGCAGCCTCTCACTCTGGATGTTGATCTGAAGCCGTGAACAGTGTCACAATAACAGCAATATTATGTCACCTAAACACTTCCGCATACACACACACACACACACACACACACACACACACACACACATACCACAACTTACTCAGCACAAGTGATTTATCAGAAACATCTACATACATTTAAATAAATCTATGTTTCTTGGTAGCCTACAGTATGTTCTATTAGATCATCTTCTGAGATCTTATTTTCTTAATGATGTATTTATCTTCTGTAGTACCACAACGTATCTCCCCCCCATGCCATGACTAGGTATTTAAAAGTTATTTAAAAACCAAAATATTATATGATTACCATAACAAGACTGATTATACAGAGAAGAGAAAGTGAGAGGAGAGAGAGAATTACTCTAGTTTCCAACGCCCTCCATCGGCTCTCTCTCTCTCCTCTCTCTCTCCCTCCCTCCCCGTTGCCATTGCGCGCCCGTGCAGTTCCCGTCACACCGCTTCCGAGGCTCTTGGAGAGAGGACGGATAAACGGCGCTGACGGTAGACTACCGGATTTGTTCCCCTTAGGAGGGAGGGATGCTACGGTGATTCCCCTTTTCTCTCCCAACACCCAAAACCCACTCACCACTCCTGTTCATCACTTCAGTCTCGGACCGTCATCAAGACGCACTACTGCTCTGTCTATCAAATTATTCTTTTTTTATCCATTTTAACCCGTTTGGTTGGTTGGTTTGGTATAGTCTTGCCTCTGCGCTCCAGCAGGATAAAACATAGGAGAAAGAACATTTTTTGACCCTCCTTTTCTCCAAGCGCACACAAACAGAAAAACTGGGTTTTTAATCAGTGGATGTGTTGGACATCTGATGAAAGAAACAATACTTGTTGAGAGAAGTGATCGTTTTCGACCGGCTTGTACGTATTGGAGGAATTTCCTTGGAGAGACGGGCTGCGCACGGAGTTTCTCACTTCCAAGGTAAGGACCGCTTGAGTTACAGGACTGGGGTTTTGCTGTTTCCTCGACACAGTGCCATTCATCTCTTTTTCCTCCCAGTCTGCTTCTCTCTCCCCCCTCACTGTCCGTGCGTCTTTCTGCAGATGCTTTTAATGAGCGTAAAACAGGCGAGCGCGACTCAAGTGAAATGTTTCTGTTTCCGGGGAGATTCTGCATTAGACTCTGGATTATTCCAAACACAGGGTTGTCACACAAGCGTTACATATATAAAAAGGTCACTGTGAGAGGATGTCCGACTTTTTGATGTTTGAGCACGTAAGGAATACGCTACGAGGACCCCACAGAGCCGTTGCGCATTAGCACTGAAAACCAAATGAGAGTGTATTTGTTGTGCTGCTGGCTGTTAACAGTGCCGACTTTCTTCGGTCCTCGGGACCACAGGATGACGGTTGGATTTGTGCAGTTTTTACAAAACACAGACTGTATTTATTCACGTTTCCGGCGCCGTGTGTTTTGGCGTGTGTCTGCATTTTTGCGCTCGTTTGGTTTGTGTGCTTGAGTGCGCGTCCGACAGTGTGTGTATATGCGTGTATGTCTGGCCACGTATCGAGGCTACAATCTCGCTGTAGGCTCTCTTTCGCCGTCTCGGTGCCTCCCGGCTCCTGTGCGTAACGGCGACCCACAACTTTTCTTTGGGATCACCGTCAACGCAGGCTCAGTGTGTGTGTATGTTTCACGGTCAACTCACATTCATACAAAAGGCGATAATTCCCTTAATCACTTTAATAAATCAGAAGAGACGAACGGTCGTCATTTTTTGGATGGACTTCATTTGCATCTATTTGGCATACATAGGTCTATTTCTCCCAAAAATGCGTTTTTACCTAAAGAGTATTTTTACAGTTTTAAAAAAAATCTACTTATGCCAATTTGGTGTCCTTTCTGCGTCGGTTTCCTCTCTGCATGGTTAATTATCGCTTGAAATGTGAAGCCCCAAACGACCCATGCGGTTTAGTATTCAGTCCATTTGAATACTTCAACCAGAGCTGCGTCCTTGCCCTTTCCGTGTGCGCCAGCGCTGGTGAAACTGCATTAAAACTGCATACAGATCCCTTGCCCATAGAATCATGCAGGCATATTCTGCACTCAATTAAGTCCGTGCGTTTGGCTTATCGTCCCTCTAGGGCCACATTAGATCATTCTTTAATTGTTGCACATACATCTACTAAAATCTACCTAAAACGTGCCCTTGCAGGTTGAGTGTGTGGGTCTTATAAGAATAATTATGGATGAATGAAGTACTGAGCTGCAGCTGAATCGTTTAGGAAGAGTAAGTAAGATATCGGTGTATAATTTGGCCAGCTGCAATTCCGCTGTGTTTTCAATTGGGGAGCAGAGGGAGAGAGGCGTTGACTGGGCTGTACAGCGTTTGGTATTCATGGCACCGCTCAACATTGCTGCTCCCAAGCAGGCAATAATCTCTCTCCCTCTCCGCCTCTCTCTCCTTCTGTCTCCCACACTGTTGCTCTATGAAATATCCCTCCTCTCTTCCCCCACCTCCAGCACCTCTCTTTTTTCCTTCTGCATTTCATCTTCTTCCGTCTCTCTCCCACTCCTCTTCTTCTCCTTCTCTCCTCACCCCATGCTCCCTGACTTTCTGCTTAGTCTTGTGGGAGCCATTGAGAAAATAATTTGCTGTTGTATTTTATTCGACAGAGGGGTTCATACCGGCCAGGCTTGGCTGGCTTGCAGTGATGTGGTTTTTTTTTACAGTGAAAAGGAAGACAAAAAAGTCTGCAGTCCACAAAAGACATACATCTGCACAGAGAGCGGCCCTTCAGAGGTCCTAGCTCCAGTTTGTTAAACAGAAAAAAAGCGTTTGTAACTTCTTGTGTTACATTCTCACAGGCGAGAAGCTTCTTGTGCCTCCCCTCTTGTTTCCAGTGTTGCAACACTGTTGTTGGTTTTCCTCTATTTTCTTTATTATGCGGTTACTTTTCAGACAGCACTGTTTATTTCCACCCCCTGCATTTTGCTAATTAGCCTACAGTTGTCAACATTGTTGAGAAGAAACACAGAATTCCCCTTTTTTTCTTGGTTCTGTGAGTTGACTTTGTGGTTCGGTGGCCACTTAAAAGGCACATCACAAGAAAAGAATGTGTCAAAGTGTTGAATTGCTGCCTCTAATATGCGCTTTGAGACTATAGGCTTAATGTCAGAGCCTTCTCACTGTGGCTCCACTAAAGGGTTTTTAGTAAATAACACCACACTATCGGCCCAATTTGTGCTTG
The DNA here is from genome assembly GCA_026937815.1 of Etheostoma perlongum. Lineage (NCBI taxonomy): Eukaryota > Metazoa > Chordata > Actinopteri > Perciformes > Percidae > Etheostoma > Etheostoma perlongum. Next base: position 26,186,536 of record CM049387.1, on the reverse strand, counting down.
AGAATGTTTGCTTAATTCTCTAATTAATTCTTCTAGCCTCAGTATTTCAGTCACAGTGATTCAGTTAGGATAGAGGACAGAGGGGAGGATCAAGAGGCAAGAAAGAGGAGCCGTAGAGGAAATGAGGGGGGAGAGGAGACGAGAAGAGAGACGACCAGGCAGGCGATCAGAGGAGCAGAGCTGAGACGAAAAAGAGCATGACTCCTATCAGAATATGAGGAGGTGGCGGGGGAGAATTGGAGGACAGCGTGACTTCTATCAGCACTGTATTTCATCTCCCTCTTAGAGAGCCACCGCTGTCTGAGCTGAAACGAGACCTGCAGCCAGAATCTGCTAGTCTTCACTTAGCTATCTCAGGTACCAACATCTAGCTCCTTTTTTCACTTCCCACAGAAGCGAGGTTTTCCGTCTGGGAACGTGATTGTAAAACGCAGGACAGAAACACAGAATCCCCTTGTACCAGTAAATCTTTGTGCTATTTAGGGTGAGCGGTATACAGAAACCTGGCTTGGATGACAGATGAAAGCGGGGTGGGTGAGGTATCGGATATTTTTTTTACTGATGTTGAGCCAAGAAATCACACAGTAAGTGACAGAAACGTTGTCAGATCCGTTGGATTGGAATAAGCCGTTTCAGGATCTGGCAATGCTTCATGGCTGTGTTCCTTATAGTTGTATAGTTGTAGACATAATTAAATCCGTGAGTGTTCCTTCAGCTATGTTTGAAAAGACACATCTAGGCCAGGGAATGTTGTATTTGAGTTAAGCTGCACGCTCTAATCAAGGTTACAGATCACATTGTGTTGATGGGGAGTATGCAGGAAGTGCTTAATAGTATAGACTCTGCTAAATATGGGGTAATACACCTTTTCAGACATTTATCCATTTCATCTTTTTGTAATAATATTAATATTTGAAATCTTAATGTTCTTTACATTGTATGACTTTGCAGAGAAAACCTATGGCTGTTTTATGTAAAGCATGATCCTCACCTGCATATGATATGCTTATGTCCTGCTTTTTACTTTAAAGTTTGACTTTGACTGGCTGTGAGCCACTTTTATAGATTGTTTGGCCAAAGTTGTGTTGATTTTTCCACATTCTTGAAATGTGCAGGACTGAATTTTGAAGAAAAAAAAAAAAAAGGCATTGCCAACCAGAATGAGTTTAAAAGCAGCTGACTGCAAACACTACTGACGCAGCTTACCAGGGAGGCAGCGTGATGGAGAGATTCATTTATTACACTGTAATTGTTATATTTATATTTAATTAGGCGCCAGCTGCTCCATTCTCACACACCATGGCATTGTAAACATGTTACTTTGAGAAAAGGTGAATGCTGCGGAGAGAAACAGAGGGAGATGTTGAAGATGAGGAGACAGAATTCAAAGAGAAGATAGAAAGAGAGGTAAAGAGGGGAATGAATGAGAGCGGTGCCCAACCTTTTCTAAGTAACAACAGAGGGAGCTGTTGGGCTTTGCTGCAGCAACGACTGCTCTCTCTTTTTTTCTTATCTTTCTTTCTAATTCTTTCCAAATATCTCTCTCTGTTTTTCTTTCCTACCCTGTCTTTCTCTCTCTCTGAGAGGGCCAGTCAGAGAGATGGAGAGGTAGTTAGGCTCCCCAGGGATGCAGGATTCAATCACCCCAAACACACACACACACACACACACACAAAAGTAGTCTGTCAGGATAAGCATGTCCACTGTGACTGGCTTCTGTTACCTTCAGATTGGCATTACCTCCCAGAGAGGGGGGGGGGGGGTGGGGGCAGATTGAGTTGGTTTTTCTTTTTTGCTTCTACACTTTTTTACTTTGTTATCTCCCGGTCCCTATAGGTCCATGGGTTCGATACTTTTTACCCCTTTCTGCACTGAGCTCTCCCTCAGCTCTGCATCTCTGTTTTCCTGTCCTCTTCTCCTCTATTCAAGTAAACAGGGTAAACCAGGTAGATGTTACACTGATTTAATAATTTCCTGTGGCAATGCGATGGGATTAGAACTCTAATCTCCGGCCTCAACCAGATTAAATGACAGAGTCAGTAATTAGTGTTTTTGACCTCCCATCTCTTTACTTGCCTTCACGAGGGGAAAGAAAGACAGTGGCTGATTTGTTTGCATTTAACGAGGGGTAAGGTGGGTGGGGGGGATGATTTCCTGCGTATTGGTGCAGTTGAGAAGGACTGAGCCAGCACAGGTTGTTGACTGTTTCCTGGCAGTATAATGTCCTGGGTTTAGTTTCCTAGACCTAAAAGCATGGAGTTGGTACATTTCTTTTAGTGCACATGTGGTTTCAGTTAGTCCGCCAGCGGTCTACATTCCAGTGATATTAACGGTAAAGTGCGTTAACTGGAGAAGCTAAATTACCAACATTACAAACAAGGTTGTGAGAAATAGAGTGAACCCATTATTGCTTTTATTCACTTAAAAACTGTCTTTGAGTCCAACGTTAGCTCTCAGCTGACATTTTAAGTCATTCATTTGTCCATCAAGTTTGTGAAAACATCCTATTTTTCTGATTGTATATTTCAGGCTAACAGCTCAAATCTGAGCAAACGTTATCTTTTAATCTATACTAGAAGTCAACTACGTTAGACAACACGTTGACTCAAGTGTTCTATCTTTTGAGGGGGTTTCCCTGCCTTTGACCTATCCCCGTAACCCTGAAAAGGACAAAGAAAATGAAATAAAATGACACAGGCTAAAGTCAGTAAGCTGGAAAATGCTTTTTCATTTTTGGCCACAGAAATAAACCAGTGACAGCGTAACTCATGAACATGTCCCGTGCTCTCATTATTTAATGCTGAAAGTCACATTGAAGTCATTTAAGTAGCGCAAGCAGAAGCTGGATGGATGCACGTCAGGACTTGGAGACAGGAAATGTCGCCACAAATGATACCAAAAAACAACAAGGGCACCACACACTGCAATTAAAACAAAAAGCATGTGGCAGCACAGGAACACTCCAGCGTCAAATAAAAATTGACTTTCAAAACTGATTTGCTTTTTATCGCCTCTTATCCTGAGAACATAATGCCTGAAACTGCAGCAGAAATCCCTTTGGCTTTTAGTGTAAAAGCTTCGTTGCTTGTTCTCCAGGAGTGGCTGAATATTTGCTCTTCAGATAGCGTGACCTATTCTGCCATACATTAGAGCGTGTGGATGTACTGCCAGATGATGAGGTGTGGTGTAATTGTGATAACGGTGGAGCCTGGATCAATGGTAATTCAGGATTAACGAGCGATTTCATTGATCTCACTATTGATGATCAGAATGCTGCGTTGACGGGGATATTGATCGGATTAGAATGAGAATTGATTTTCCAGATAGAGAACGATATTGATCAGAGCGCCTCGTGTTTGTATTGCGTGTGCACGTAAGCCTTCTCATCCAGAAATGCATGCCTATATATATGTGAAAGCAAATGCAAAGTCAATGAGTGTGTGTGTTTGTGTGTGTGTGAAACCCAATGTAATTTGTTTTCTGTGACAGTTGTTAGATGCAGTCAGGTGGTTAGTGGTCTCATGACACCGGCCACATGAGAGTAAGAAAAGCAAGGTTGTTGTTGTTGTTGTGCCAATTTTATCTGCATATTTTCGCTCTAGTAGACAGTACACAGCAGGGAGAGACACTGTGAGGTGTCCAAAAAACAAACAAACAGTGGAAGAGAAAAAGTGAAGGGGCGATGGGGTGATGAAGGGCAGCAACAAAGTTCGTCCCATATGAATTTGAGGACTTTTCTTTGCATTCTTTCCAGCCATTTGGTAAAGAAACTACTGTAGATTGGGGTCAGTGATTTTTCGAGGATTGTGTTTTAATACCAATTAATAATTCACAGCTGAAAGGCTTCTGGTTTGACAGATTTTGTATAAAGTACAGTAGAGTCAGTGAGAAAGAAAAGGAAGAAGGAAACAGAGGCTAGTTTCTGCATGCGGGTCAAGGAGAGATTTAATGAGTCGTTTGCTTCTCATCATTCAGGATAATAATTAACAGTGTGTGTGTGTGTGTGTGTTCATTTTCTCTTTTCGGAGCCACCAATGAAGCGGCCAGTCATAACTGTCTCTCTCTTTCTACAGTCTTTCTCCTTCCGTCCTCGTCCACATTTTCTGCAGCCAAATGGTTATTTCTATATTGATTCATGTTTGGGATAATAAAATGCCTGATAATAATACAAATTCTCAGTGCAACTTTTGTGAACCCAAAGTTATGTTCTCAAATGATTGGTTATCCACCTCTTAAGCTGCCGGTGTACTAGCCGCACCCGAGCTGGCGCGTGCGAATGGGACGTCGGAATGACGTAGATCTCGCTAGCACACCAGGATTTTGAGTGCACGAGCAGAGTGCGCTCTATTTTCTTCCATCGGCGCACGACAAATCGACGAGTGTGTGTGTATCTGTGTGTGTCTGTGTGTTCTGTCCATGTAAGCATATTTGCTCCAAACAGGTGTGTATCATCTGTAAATAGAATTTTTTTTTTTTTAGTAGTGCTGAAACCAGAAGCAGAACAGCCTGCCAGAAGGCTAACACACACACACACACACACACACACCCCCTAAGTGGTCAGCCAAAACAGCAAATGCTGCATAGAGCTTCTAGATCTGATTATGAGCAGGGTTGGATGGAGGACTCTGCATCGTAGGGGTGGATGAAGCGACAGGCAGATAAACAGACTGATGGATAGTTAAAAAAAGAAGAATGGTGTCCTGTTGGCTCACAGGTCTAAAAAACAAAACAAAACATGCAACTGTGACCTCCAACTGGCCAAGACCATTCGTCATACATCCATCCTTGCACATGTTTCCCCTTTGTTTTGCCACAGTTTAGACCAGGGGTCTATAGCGGTTTTTAAGCCAAGGATCCCTTAGCTTACAGAAAGATGGAACAGGGACACTACATACATACACTACAAACAGTATATTGTATAAAATGTAGAGTGGTGGATGAAGGGATAATTCTTCATTATTTATACATCATGTTTTAATGTTGTGGAAGGCACAATAAATCATTAAGCTTAAATGGTTCTGGATGGCTACCAATGGGTACCTTACCTATATTAAGCCTATATTCAATATTGTGTAAATTAATAATTTTTTTTAAAAACATAGTGAACAATAATTTGGCAGCCCCCCTGCATCAATTGAGGACCCCCTAGGGGTCACGGACCCCCAGATCTCTGGTTTAGACTAACGAGAAAGTGAGGAAATTAAAGAAAGTGAGAATTGAATGACAGAGGAGGGCACAGATGACAGAAACAGCTGCATAATGAACATCCCCAACACAGAGCTGCGGGGCAGAATGCACAACAAATTGTTATGTGTGGTGTCCGATGTCATGGTGAGAGGTGGGGGCTCTGGCGCCCATTTGTAAAAATCTTCTCTCTGGAAATAAATGGCCTAATCTCCATGTTTACTTTCTGTGCTATTTCTTTTCTCCAAACCACATACTTTATTTTGCATATTCAGCTTCCCATTGTGAGAGAGGCATTCTCTAACATTTCCAACAATTCCTACAAAGAAAAGCCTGTAGTGTTCTGTTTAGTGTTTCCGTGCCTTCCAAGGAGACACGAGAGTTATGACAATAACATTTGGACCGATTTACCGGTAAATTCATTTTGATGGTTGTATTATTTTGAGGAATGTCACAAAAATAGAGTTGGCAACCAATTTTTCAAGCACGAGAATGGGTTGTTTGTCCCCTCTGCTGTTGTGTATAGCTTGTTATGACAGTCTGACCGAGATGTAGAAAATCATTCTTTTGCTTGCATTGTGGTATGGTAGGAGTGGGTGTGAGGTAATGGGATTTTTACCCATGATTCACCATTGTTTAAAGCAAATGAAAGTCATGAGAATCATATGATTAGAATTCATGTTTTTGTCTATGTTTGGACAGCTACGAGACCAAACCATGAGGAGGAGAAGGTTTTTGGAAACACAGACCATTTTACTGTGTGTATTATCACCTGGACGGATATGAGAATATGTCTTCTTAGTCACATACTGTATAATTTAATGTTTCAAAGTGTGTATGTGCATGTCTGGCATGAACCACTCAGCATGCTGGCAAGGCATGCTCTTGATGTCAAAGTATTGCTTTGATCACACTGGGACTTATTGAGTAGTTCTCATCCTCTCCTGACTCGTCCTCTCCTCTTTCCTTTCGTTCATTCCTCCCCTATCCTCTCTTCTTATCTCTCCTCCCTTCCTCCTTCAGTCTTCTTACGTATGCCTCACCCCTCTTAACACCCCACTCCCCCCTGGGTCTTCTGTATTTATCCCAGCTGTGCTTTAGATAGACAGGACACAGTTACTCACCTGAAAAGTGTCCCAACATAAACCTGACTACAACAGATATATTAAATACAATCAAGTTGTTGTTTTTTATTAAATATACAACATGACAAAGTTCTAGTATCACTAAATAAAATGTTTGCTAAAATGAAGCATCAGACAGATGGCAAAAAATCATCCATGCGTTCATATTTCATCATCACATAATTTGTTTTAGTAATGAGCCACTCTCCAAAACAACTGCTGGAGTCCTCATTGATTCAGCTCTGTGGAGGTGAGGGGGGGCTCTAGAGGGTGACAGTTTGTCAGGAGTCCATCTCACTGTTGGTAACGTGATAGGGACAGATAAAGCACTGAAATCAACGGGAGCGGGAAGGAGTCGGAAGATTTGCGAGTCATTTCGTTTTAGAAAAAAAATATTTTGTGAATATGAAACTACACAGTGTCATTATTGAACCATAGAGACAAGAGGAAGTTAAGGCTATAATAGGCCTGTGTGTGTAGTTAACTTAGCTGCAAAACGCAGATATAGATCCCTGTCTTTGGTTTGTCTGACTTCCTGTCAGGTCTAAACTGAAACCCCTGCGTTGTTGCTACGCCACCGGGGGAAACTAAGGGGTGTGCTGTCCGACTGTTTAAGAGTGTGTAGCTTCATACTAGCTAGGTAGTAGCCGGATGAGTGGAGTCCATTCATGACGTGGTTGGACGTGGAACAACAAAGCAGGATAATATTTTAAAAATCAGAGACATAGGAGACAACGGATAGAAGGCAATAATCCAGTCTCTCTCCAGAATCAAAAACGTTGGAAAATACATATAACATGCTACGGGGGTTGGGGGGTGGGGCAACAGAGTCCGATAACTTGCTTAGACAATATAGGGAACAAAACAGGAGCGGGACGGGATTCAGGAGTCTCTCTCTCGGGATCTCATAGGACAGTATTTTTATGTATTTTTTTTTGGGGGGGAGAAAATCATGTGATAGGAGTATTTTCGTGGGCTCAGGATGGGTTGGGAGCAACAATTGCTTCCCCTGTCACCCTCTAGTGGGCTCTGAAAGGTTATGTTTCTGTCTTGTGTGTACCTTCACACACACACACACACACACACACACACACACACACACACGGCCTTGAGATTACATAACCACTGTCTTAGTCCTACACGACACGCAAAAAAAGAGTGCACATTTTATGATTAGATGGGATAGTGGGAGATGATGACTCATGCATATACACAGAAGGAGAGAAAGAGAAAGAGATAACACACACATAGTTCACACACACTCTTTCTACATGGGAGAGCATTATGGCAAGGTTGACCTCTTTACCATAATAACTTCTCTTTATCCGCCGCCCTCTGTCTCTTTGTATTTTTATTGCTGTCCTTTCTCTCTCCCTGCCATCACTCTCACTAACTCTCACACTCCCTTTTAGCATCTTTCCAAATTTCTCTGTCCCTATTTTGTTTCTGACTCTCTCTTGACATGCATCATAGACTGTGACACTTCTAATGGTCTACTTTGATTGAATATGACTGCTGCTGCATCATTAAACCGTAATAATTTCACTTTTTTTCCATATGAACGGCTTGACTCCAGTATATCACTTTGCCAACTCCTTGACCATGACTCAGAGACATATAGCAGCAAGCACAAAAATCAACCCACCTCCCCTCTCTCGATCTTGTCATCTGTTCGGTAGGTTTTTGGTATATTCTGTTCTTTATCTTTTATAAATCTTCAAAAAAAATTTCAATTTCTCATTCTCTGTCAGTCTTGATCTCCCACTTCAACGGTCTCTTTAGGTTTCAGTTGCAGCCCTTACAGCAGTGACCTTTTCAGTGAAAGGAGAGGCAGTGAATAATAAATATAGCTTCCTCTAGGACTGGCTAATTGTTATATCGCTATAGAAGGCCATAGCTATATAAAGAGACAAGTGGAAGGACTGATACAAGGCCGATCTTGATACTGGCACTTTTCTGAATACCGCTATTAATCTGCCTAATATGAAATATAATCAACACCTGCAATTCAAAGGGAAGGACTACAAAAAACACAGTCGATTCTGTCCTTTAAACGTTGATGAGTATGTGAGTGAGAGGTGAAAGATGTACCAATCACTTAGTAATTCAGCAGGTGTTATTATGGGTGAATGTTTGAGTCTGGAAATAACACTTCACTCAACTGATCTGACAGGTTGCCGTTTCGGTAATTCTAAGTAATACTTTTCCAATCCACAGACATTTTACAGTGCTTATCATTAGATAGTGTTAACATGGATGTGTTTTTAACGGTCTATAACACAGCAGTGGTTGTCGAATTATTCATCCAGTGAAGTAGCAGTTGCTTGGAGCCCTTTTCAGACATCCTATTTGTTTTCAGTCTTTATGTGGACGGACATCAAATTTTGTTTATCTTTATTGTAATGTTATGAAGCAAAGAGCCATCAACACTATTCATATTCTAGTGGCAAGGTTGAAGAAAGAAGGTCATAGTGTGTGTGTGTGTGTGTCACTCTAATGTGCCCCTGCATGTATTTCCACATACTGGGGCTAAAGCTGACCATGCAAGGTCAACCTGTAGTCTGTGAATGTGTCATTTCCGTGCACCGGAGCATCACCAGAGCAACAAATAAAAGTCATGTGTCCGTAATGTCATTTAATGTGAGATATGCTTGTTCACCCTGGGCTGTGTGTGTGTGTGTATGTGTGTGTGTGTGTGTGTGTGTGTGTGTGTGTGTATGAGTCTGAATGCGTGTGTGGCATGCATCTTGCCTAGTGCTCTATAATCTTTATGAGGACCAGGTGTCTCCAAAACCAGAGAAAGACCTGGGATTTCCTCCAAAGAGCAGACAATTCTGTAGTTGTTTGTTTTTAAAGTGAGATAAGAGCATTAGGTTGAGTTAAGGTTTGGTGATAAAGGATACATTATGGATTAGAAGTTAGTGAAGGGGATCTAGTCTAGTTTACTGCAGTAATATTTTGACAGTGTGTGTGTGTATGTGTGTGCATGGGGAAGGCATGCAGTAGTAAGTACATCACTGCTTGTTTTGACAGCATGTTTTGTTCACAGAGCATGATAATATTTTATTCAACAATGCAATGCACCAATCTTAAAGAGCAGATTAGAGCAATAAGAGCTGCATTTCATCAGATATCACTCTCAAGATGAAAAAAAGAAATATATCAAAGACAATATCTTCCTGTGACATTTGGAGATGAGGAAGAGAAAACACTTCTCTCATATGTGAGGATTTCCATTTTCTATTTATCCTCACACAATGTATACTGAATGGGGAGAAAAGGGTTCAGTTCCTTAATGTCACTTTACTGCACAGTGCTGCTAGTGTAGCAGGTGTTGAGTTCTCAGTTCAGATATATTAACTCAAGGGTGTAGCAATAATGGTATTGTAAGTTTTAGCAAAGGGGTTTTAGGATCCCCAAGGATACAATGGAGTTCCCAATTTCATGAAAAATAAATTTCTTTTAAACTGCTAACTCTGGGAAATAATACCAACATTTGGTCAATCTACATTTTTCATGGCGATAACATTTTTCCAGATGGTTGACTAACCCTGCATCAGTTACGGGGGCCTTTGTTGAGATATGTGATCCACATGGGGGTCTTTGGTTAGAGAGGAGAGGAGAGAGAGAAGAACCAAGAGTACAAGCCTATTGAGGTATGTGATTGCAGCTCAGGACAACAAAGGGCTCTCTGTGTCAACCTGGAGGAAGAAGGGAAGGGATCTGGCTTCAACCACCATGTGGGGCTGGAAGAGGGGGGGGGTTATTATCAAGTACCCAGCGTCCGTGCATTGGTTTGGAGCGGGACAAGGGGGAACAGAAAACGGGGAGGGGAATAAGAATGAAGGGGGCGAGCAGAGGGTATCGTTTTGCAGGGGCTGATGTTTTGGCACAATGACCCTTGTGTCCTCCAGTTTGTCACTGAGCCGGGTGTTTGTCAGTGGTTGGCGGGTGAGGGGGGTGGGAGAGGCCAATTTACAGAGATAATTAGGGTCATTACACATGCATGGTAGGTGTAATGGTCTGCAACATTGCAGATCAATTCCTCCTTCTTACCTCCATGACCACTCCCTGTCCCCGTCAACTCATTCATCTTCATTCAAAAGAAATGATGTATTAACCATTTGAATATAAAAAATGGCTACTTCTCTGATATTACTCATTAAGCGACACTGTTAAGGTTGTCAAGGCTTAAGATTCTTTATATTTTACATTTCCAAACCAAATTCTGCAAGTACAAATGTCACCTAAATATCAATAATACCATGTTGTAATGAAGCCCTTCAAGCATGTATTATGAGAAGTGTTGTATTTGGTGAATCGGTGACAGGATCAAAGGTCAAATCAATTCCATATCCAACCATACTGTAAGACATATCCTTGTACAACTGCAACAAGGTAATTATCCATTTCTTTCCCGTTTTTATTTTATATTTTATTCCATGTTTAGATGTCCGACATTGAACAGATGACACGAGAGAAGAACTCTTAAATATACATGAACTTATTAGCTATCCTGCGGTCTTTCCTTACAAAGGAATAAAGCATTTGATGACGCACATACTGCTTTGAGATCAAACCCATCATTGGACTTCATCATCATGAATAAATACTGCTTTGAAGCTAAAAAAACCACTAATGACGTCTAGGTGCACAGATCCCGACCTGAGTGTGAGCCTGAATGTTTGGCCAGTAAGGTCTCAGTGGGCTAATGTGAATGTAAACAGTGTGTGTCAGTTACTGGATAAATGGGACGGGGGGGGGCCTGAAGGGAGGTCTTTAAAACGTTTAGTGGCATCCACTAAGACCTTGTGTTCTGCCCCTTGCCTCCTCAATAGAGCAAAGCTAATCTGAGTGTGCTTAGGGCTGCTTCCTTCGTCTCTTGGGCGACTGTCTCCCTCCTTCACGCTTTGCCATCTCAGCCTAAGTGACTCACTGTCTCGCTCAAGGACACTGGCGGGTCACACGGTTGTTGATGCACATATATTACCGTGAAAGAAGTTTTGACCTTTGAGCCAGATCAGTCTGCCAAACCGTTGAAACCCGATGAAGACCTGCTGCCAGTGGTACAGAGGTTTGTCTGACTTGGACATATGTCTGCCTTTCTGTGCACGCTTCTCGCTCAACATCCTTTTAGCACTTGGCTCTCATGTTTAAGGAATACACACAGACTGTTTTTCAATTCCATACTACATGGATTGTAGTATGCTCAACAGCATGAAATTATTTGAATATAGTGTGGAAGCAAAACCTTTGATTGAGTCTTTGGGAAATCGATTGCTCCAGTGTTTGATGCTGCAAGTGTACTCAAGTGTTAGCATAGGGCGCTAACAACACTTTAATAATTGTTGTGTTGCAAAAGTCTCCCAAAAACACTGTGCTTTTCCTTTCAACTTAACTTGATGAAATGTTACTTTTCTACTTAAATATACCCCATCAGAATGATGAAAGAACATGTTATTCCAAAACAAATAGAAAGGCGTGGCTTGTAAATGAATGCATCTTTCTCTCTCCATCTCACTATCTCTTCTTTCTGTCTCCGTCCCTCGCTGGCTCCTGGGGGTCACGGTATTAGCTGCTGGACAATAGGACAGCTGTATCCAGATCAGCCAAAGAGCTACAAGCCCCCGGGGTGGGATTAAGCCAATTAGTAGCTGTCAATCACTGTGACATATCATTGACAGCTAGATCAATACTTGGATGAATGGAGGGAGGGTGGCAGTGAGGGAGGACTGGAAGCATGGGTAGATTGAGGGGTGTGTTTGGCTGGATGGAGGAATAAAAGGATGGAGAAATGAGTCTAATGGATGCAAAGTGGACATTTGAGATGGGAAGGATGGTTGGTCTAAAAAGGGAAGGAAACAAAAGTGAGCAAAGATTATATGGGTTTCTGAATGGATGGAGGGATAAAATAAAATATAACTTTCAAAAACACTTTTTTAAAGCTTGGACTGACAACACAGCAAAGAAATGAAGGAGAGATGCTGAGAGACAACACAAGATGCTGCTTCTTATGAAGGCACTGTGATAAAATACTGGAAATGATTAATATAGTACAAAAAATGTAGATGATGTATTCAGGAATATAAAATGCAGAAAGTGTGTTAAGTATGAAAGTGAGATAGGCAAAAAGGCATTTGGGGGGCAAAAATAGAGAAAGAAAGGAATTTAAAGAGATAAAAAGAGACATTTGCCATAATAAAGTGAAGCCACAGCTTGCCACCCCAAGAGACGTTAAAATGAATAGGTGTGCAAATTCGTAGCCCCTCTCACTGGCGTGATCATCGCTCTCTGTCTCCCATCTGTTTCCCATTTAAATCTTTGTGGGCGTGTGCTCCGTATCCCAAAGAGTTTTGTGGGAATTTGTTTATCATGGTTGGGGACATCAGAGGATCCAATCTCCTCCTGACAGCTGAGAGAGGCCCCAGACGAGAATCAATAGAAAGAATGACAGGGAGGAAGGATGTGGGGTATTTGAGTGGAATAAAACAAGAAATGATGCAAAAAAGGAGAGGAAATTAGAAAAAAGAAAGGGGAATAGGGATGCAGATAGTTAATAAAGAACCAAGCAATCAAATTCAAGAAAGAAAGAAAGAAAGATAGGAGTTAGGAAAGATGTGTTGAGTCTATTTAAATTAAGAAAGACTCAAAGAATGAGAATGAATGATGGATTTATATAATAGTATGAAGGGGAAGACATGGAGTTAAGTGGAAAAGGAAGGATGGCGATCTTAAAAAACATTGGCACATCTGTCGTATCCAGACTATTAGGAAATAATTGAGAATGGATATGCCTTCTATAGCAAACAGCTAGTGTTTGGAGCTGATTGAGCTGCCAGTGAATGGACTGTAGAAATACAGAATATAGAACCACTTAGACATTAAAGAGACGAGGGAGGAAGGGAAAAAGAGGAGAGGGAGGAGGAGAGAGAATAGAAAGCAAAGGAAGATAAATTGGTGTACAAACATCCAAAGAAATTAAGGATGGGGAAGAAAAGTGGAGGATGCAAGTTACACAAAGAGTACAATGAAGACAAAATGAGGGGAGAATAAATAATGGAGGTTTTAAAAGCAATAACGCATGACTAAAAGAATGGGAGAGGAAGAGGGGCTTCTATGAAAAGTAGGGAAACATGAATAGGAGGCCAAGTAAGTGACGAAAAGGAGGAAACGGGACAAAATAGCAGAAAAGGCAGAGAGGGGAGGAAAATTAGGAGAGGAGGATGTGGTAGTATTAATATGAAGCCTGAAACATCTGGCATAGCTCTCAAACAGTTCTTCTGTCTTATGTGTGTGTGTGTGTGTGTGTGTGTGTGTAAGGAGGACATTGGGTGGGGGTTTTCTTAGTCTAAAGCAGTGATGCACAAAGACACCCCAAACAGACCTGCCACACTCACTTATATACGCCTGGATGGATATGGAAAGAAAGATCAAAGGTTTGAGGAAAAGAAGGATGGAGATACTTTTTTTAAAGAGAGAAGCTAGATTGGAAGAGGTGGATGGAAAGAAGAGGACAGATGGATGGATGGGAGGGGGGAAGGAGTCGGACGAGGGATTTGTTTTTGATTGATTTACCTCCCTCTCCAAGGCCAGCGAGTCATGTAATCATCAGCAGGACTGTTGATTTGCACCTTTTATGGAAGGCTCATTCATGTGTCTGCTTGGAGGCGACAGAACATGGACTATATTTTTCTTTTGCTGACATGTAAACAGTCCTCATCAGGACTCGCAGATGTTCATCTTAAAAAACAACATATTTTTACGTGTTTCAACTCTCAATGAGGCTTACGGTTATTCATTGTTTTCTTCCTTTTTCCTGTTTTTCATTACCTCTGACAATAAAAGGGATTTTTGTGTTATTTAAATCTTATGAAATGTATTTTGTCCCTTTAGTATTTCTTTATTTTTTTCAAAAACTCTGTTAAAACTCGCCTGAAATCACTCTTGAGGAGGCTCTGAATAATTCATGCGGTTTCGTCAGTAACACTGTTCAAACTTTAGGAGAGGAAAACATTCTTTTTTGTTGCTTTCTCTTTGCGTTTGTTTATACCAACTGTATATTTTACATGTATTACTTTTACTTTGATTAATAGAAATTACCTTTTATATTTAATACTGCTGAAACTCCTGGCAACTTTTTTTCTTTTCACTTTGTATTTAGTCCCTCTTTAAAAGTGTATTGTGTCTGGTGTTTAAGATCTTAACTAGCGTATTTTCCGCCTGTTTTAACCCTTAAGGAGGTGCTGAATAATTCATTGCCTTGTGCTCCCTCTAGTTTTGCTAAAGGGTCAGTCACAAAACCATACATTTGTAAATGAGGGTAATCCACCTTTATGAGCCCCTGTGCATGTGTGCCAGCCAGTGTGTGTATGTGTGTGTGGGATTTGTGTGTTTAGACGGGTCAGACTCCCAGGTTTTAAGACAAGGAGCGTTTTGTCCAACAAGAATTTTGTCTTGCGTGTGTGCGTGTGTGTGTGTGTCTGTGTGTGTGTGTGTGGTTTAGCGGTTGAGTGCTGCCAGGATTTGACTGTGCTACCACAATGACCCTTTCATCCAAAGAACCATCTGATTGTGTGTATGCAGGGTTGTTCGTGCCTCTGTGTGTGTGTGTCTGCATGTGTGTATGTCCGCATGTGTGTGTGTGTGTGTGTGTGTCTGCATGTGTGTGCGGGCGAGTGATTTTGAAGGCCTCTTTTCTGTGCGACCCAATCTCTTCATCAGTCCCGAACAATAAAAGATGGAAGCCTGAAGGCAAAGGCACAAACAGACAACAGACAGACAGACAGACAGACAGACAGACAGACAGACAGACAGACAGACAGACAGACAGACAGACAGACAGACAGACAGACAGCTGTATAATTCAGGTCACTGGCATCGCTTCAACACACACACACACACACACACACACACACACACACACACACACACACACACACACACACACACACACAATCTGCCAATAAAGGCAAAGTCTCTATTTTTCCTTTGTTTTCCTATTTTGCCATTAAGACAGGTGTGTTGACCTGAAAACACAGTGTGAGGTGGATCGGCTATCACAGCTTTTCTATCCACCACACAGACTGCTGAATGCTCTGAAAATGATCACGTGTTTGAAGTGTGTGTGCCTACCTTTGACACATGCAACTGACACTCTTAAAGCAATAACAGAACATGGTAAAATTCCTATTTCCTTCCGTTATGGTGATTTTTTGTATGAATATGAAAAGTTTCAAATAGACTGGAATGGCACCCCGAGTGAAATGACTTTTTTAGTTGCTGTCAGAACTGTTGTGTCTTGGAGTTGCTATGTAAAAACTAAAAATATGTCCAATGATTTGCTGCAATGAAGATGCAACAAGCACCTCTTATGGACTGTTATAGAGCAAAAGAGTTAAAAGTGTATGGTGCAAATTCTGAACTTTTATATAAATCTGTAATGTATTGCAACATTGATGATATCCTCCCCGAGAAACAAGGAACTGATGCAAGTTATCATCGTATGCTTCAAATTATGGAAGACTAGATGCTGTATGATCATTCAACAGACTTACTTACAGCGATGTGTGCACACAAATACACACTGAACTAAAGAGAAGAACAAAAACACTTGGGCTGTGTCTCAAATCGTGCACTTCTGTACTAAATACTAACTATTTGAGTACATAGTGCGTTCACACTGTCGAAGTGCGGTCAAACGCAGTGTACTTAAATACCCGGATGGTGCACTCAAAACACCCCGAAAAATGAGTGTACATCGATGGACACTTTCCACACTCAACGGTCGCCATCTTGGCTACGTAGCGGAAGGGGCGGGGCTAACAACCGTTAGACGCGATAGCGAGACCGACGGAGCAATACAAATGTAAGTTGAACGTGAGTCTTTTTGCTATACTTATAACATATAAGCCACCTGTATATGTATATTTGGTTAATTTTACAGTCGGTAATGATTTTTGTACCTGGAATTATAACCTTTATTGGTATCGTAATTTGACGTGCTAGCAAGCCAACCTTAGCTAGCTAACAGCGGCAGTTTAACCAGATTGGCAAATACGTTATAAGCTAACGTTACATGTGTTGTAGTATTTTGTTGTTTGTGTTAAACTATCGTCCCGCTGTAGAAGATTTCAGTGTTATGTTGTGATCTTAACAAGTTGTACATAATCCGATGTGAGCGTCAGCTCACCAAAATAGCGATCAGCTGATTGTCTGCCGGGAACGTAAACAGTAGCGTAATGTTAAAACGTATCCGCTGTTACTGCCTCCACCTGATGTATATCCTGTATATACTGCCTCCACCTGATGTATATACTGTATAACCCATCTCTTCAGGGACAAACGAGGAGTAGAGGGCATCATTTAGGGGTGACGATGGCCATCAAACCGTAGAAGGATCCCCTGGAGAGTCTGAAGTCCCCCCTCATGTCCCTGTCCCCATGAGACTAGCTCCGACCCGGGGGGGAGCCTGCAGAACTACAAGCACATTTATAAAATAAAATGATATTAAAAGTATTAAACTTTGTTGTCTGTTGTATTACACGTTGCATGACTGTAGCAAGCATATAAAGGATATAAAGGAATGGGGTCTATTTAAATGTCAGGTCTGTTCCCTCTGCTTTCACTACTGTATCGTCACTGTATGAAGACCATTTAGAACAAAAGTACAACTTAAAATAAAAGATGTAATGATGTTTTGTCTATTAGGTAAGTTGTAAGGGTAATGCTTCACTTTAACAGTCTTATCTCTGGGCTGCAAAGATTTCCTCATGAAACAGTTGAGCATTAAGATGAACAGTAACGTTATGAATGAATGAATATTAACGTTACTTATTTTTAGAGCAGAAACATAAGTATATACATATAAGAGTGGACTGCAAAGAATAGGTATAATTAATGAATTTAAAAGACTGCACTAACAAGAAGGAATATTATACAATACAGTTGTGTGTACTGTTTTCAGCTAATGGGGGGGTGACATGACGGCTGTGTTGCAGTCGTCATCCTGGAGCAAATAAAAACATCACATTTATTGTTGTTAAAATATCAAAAACAATGCAGGAATTATTTTTCGCGAAACACAATAGCAGACTGGAATGCTCTCCCCTTGGTGAAATTCACAATTTTACAGAAGAAGAAGAGATGAATGGTGATCGTCATTTCCGGTAAGTGCACATGGCAGTGCGCGATTTGAGACAACACTCCTCTGTCGAAATTTACGCACTATGCAAGACAGTACGTAGTGCGCGAAGTGTACTTCTGTAAGTGCACTAACGGAAGTGCGCGATTTCAGACACAGCCTTAGACCTTGTGATCTACTGCACTTAACAAAAGACTCTTTGCACTTTATAATACGCACTTTATTATAAGCTCTTTTTGTACTGAATGCACTTTACCAGCCCATTTTTGCAATAGAACATTTGCTTGTAAATTGTTCAGGTCGTGGATCTGTAGTTCTATTGAGACATAATGGGACATTTCTGCATCCAACCTGTAGGAAATCAAACAGTTGCTTTAAGCCTTTCCTTGACAGGGTTACAGGTGCGTAGCATCAGCAACAGCTACACAGGATATTAAACCTGTTTCAAGCCCTTTCAATCTGTAATTGTTTGTCCTCTGTCACTAACAGACAAGTTTGCAAACTAACTTGAAGCACTAAAATTTAATTTTAAAAAGACGGTTTTTATTTTTTATTTTCATTGGGGGGGGGGGTCCTAAAATTGCCAATGACTGCTTGTATTACAAAGGAGGATTTCTAATACAAGGAGGATTTTTAGCCATATATTATTTAAAGCTTCGTTATCAGACATATGGCAGCAAGATATAACGCAAATGAGAAACACAAATGCCAACAAATTTAAGGTATTTATTGTAAGAAAAAAAAGTTAAATTCCTAGATTACAAATATTAGCAGCATGCACTAGTAAGAAGTGCAAGAGTCAGAGCCGCAGGGCAGAAATGAGAGCGGAGCAGTGAAGCAGAAAAGCTTTTCAGCTGCAAGATAAGAGCTTATTAGGGCCAGCACAGGTAGAAAAAGACGAGGGGGGGGCCTGAAACGCTTTATTAGTTCTTGATGAGACACGTTTAACGCCTACAAGAATAAGCGAAGAGTAGAATGAGTGACTGGATTTGTGATTGGAACGGTTGCTTCCACCTCTGGGAAACTCAAAGACAGATTAGACTTAAGTTAATGTAAAGGAGTATTGCAGCTGAAGTCAATGCTTCATGTAGAATAGTAGTCAGCATGTCCCAGGCCTTTCTGTTCACTGGATATAAAAATAAGATGTAAGGGGAAAAGAGAGAAACAAAAATGGAGACAAATGAGGAAATGTACACAAAAAAAGAGATGGGAAAGAAGAAGAATAGAAAGAAGAAGTGAGGCAAAAGGAGAACAAGGGATGGAAACTCGAGTGGCGCAGACCTTGGTTGTTCACTGCAGTAGGGACGTGTGTGTGTGTGTGTGTGTGTGTGTGTGTGTGTGTGAGATGCCAGTATCCCAGCTGTAAATAACTCTGTTGAGACAAATCTAGTCTGACAGCAAGCTCACACACATTCATACTACCTGCTTTTGGGGGGGAGAAGCCATTTCAACTTCTTTCTTTCATTCTTTCTCTGCAGACATATTTTTTGGCCTTCTCAGACTCTGAATTTGACGAGTTTTCCATGGCTGTGGCCCCCCAGTTCCTCAGTGTGCACCAGCGGGTGTGTGGTTTTGGCTTAAGGACCAAGCTATTTCTGGCATTCTTGATTGGTTGGACATGCAAAGCAAAGTCTGGCTTTGTTCCCCACCACTGTTTCTCAAATTTCACATATTCACTTGCTTTTCTTTTTCCTTTCCTACTTCTTTTCTTCCCTCAGTTACCCTTTGGCTCTCTGGCTTCACTCCCCACTCTCCCCATCTTACCTCTTGACTAAACCATGCGTACACTCACGATATGTTTGTAAGAAGGATGGGGTTTTGTCAAGTGACTGATTGGACCATATCAAAACTTTTCAAAATACTTTCTGGGTAAAACAATATACCTACAGACACACATTTTAACGTTGTGGAAGATTTCAATTTCCAAAAAAAGCAGAAATTGGAGATAAAAACACTACATTCTTGATTGCTTACACAATGACTTTGTTTGTATTGCTTGCACTCAGTCATGTTTGTGTTGTGGTAGCTCTGGTGGCTTAATACACAGTAGGGCTTTTGCATTCAGCTTGCCATCTCTAAGAAACATCCCTCTTTAGCAAGGCCCTCAATTCCATTGTATTATCAGTGGAAAGGTCACACCGATGTGCACTGCAGTTCAAAGAGAAGCATGTCTAAGAACAGTCAGGGTCCAGGTCTTAAAGAAACACATGATGCTCTACACGTCCTGTTCTTAATCATTCAGCTAGCTGTTGCATTGTGGTTATATAGATATATCCACATAGGCACATGGATGGTTTTAGTGTCTATGTTGTCATTGAGTAACCGTTGTTGTATTGTCAAATGTGACAATAACAATTCGTGTGCATGTTAACTAAAAGGCCAAACGTTCTGAAGTCTGGGTGGTCCTGGAGGAGGCAGGGCTATCGTTATGGAAACAATGGTTGGTAATAACTTCTAACCATTACATATTAGTGGATGGTGGATGTCAGAGACAATGCAGTAAAGTAGTAGAGGGTTCTGTGAGTGAGAAAGAGGGCCTTTAACATTATGCATTTACATAACACTGGAGTCAACTGTAGTAAAAAGGACACTTATTGTAATGGGGTGTGTGCCGGACCCACAGGGAGACACAGTAGGTGGTTAGGGAATACCGCGCACACACACACACAAAGGGCTGACAAATGGGTTTAATGTGATGTAAATGGTTGGTCCTTTTATGATCTTTATCTATATTGTTTGTTCCTGTTCACCCTACACTTTAACCTCCCCGATGTCAGAGAGATGCATAGGAATGTGCATCTTAACATGAATGGTCTTTTCTCCCTATTCTAATTCTGTGTTTGTTTATCTAGCATGTTGTGACACATCAGAAAAGCACACTTCCTGTTGTATCACAATACGCAGAGATGCTGATTTGAATGGAGGTGGACTGTTAGTTCCTGCTAGTCTGTTTTACCACACAGAGAAAAAGACAACCCCTTGCTATCCTGCAGGGTACATGCTAAATTCAACAACAGACAGTATGTATATTTCACCAGCTAAAGACAGTAAGCTCTAGAGAGCCGATGTGTAGGTGGTGAGATTATTGCAGAGCTGCGTCTGAGGCAGTCGACTTGAGATTTCTTGACAAATAACTAATAGAATCGAATGATCGACAAATCATTTCAGTGCTAGGTGATTAACTGATTGACTCTTCTTGATGTAGCGGTTTCTCTTTGAGGATACAGTAATAACCGGAGCTAAGTCTTTACTTTTCCAAAAGAGAGTTTCATTCATGCATTGTGTGTCGCGACAGAGATCAGGGGAGACACACATAGGAGTTTTAATGGCTAGGCATTGCACATGGATGTCATCATACCAACTTGTGCTCACAGGTAATGATGCCTCACCCTTTATCTTTGTCTTTGTGTGCGTAGAAGTGTCTGTGTGTGTCAGGAAAGTACGACAGAGGCGGACAAAGTAGCCTTGTTCTACACATATAAAACATTTCAAACAGCTTCAGTACACCCAACCACAAAGGGATGAGAGAAAGCACTGAGGTGTGTGTCTGTGGGCTGCACAGAAAGTTGGAGATTTGAGTCACATTGGGAAGTGAATGTTTATCAACAGTGTCCTTGACCAAATCCACCCTATAGATGCTATTTTAACCATCTAACTCCTAATTTCCAACTGGTGCATAACGTCTGCAGATCTGCTCCGCTGCGAGTAGACTGCGTGCTCCGCCGTCCGTCCACACCCACTAGGTCGGGATTTGTTGCGGAACAGCTGCGACCATGACTGACAGCTGAAGTCTCGAGGACCCACGAGATCTTGTAAATTCATGTAGAATAGAACCACAAACAGTTGTTTGCATCCAGAGGAGTAGAGGGGAAACAACTCGGTGCTGTGTTTTCAAGGTGTAGTGCAGGGAGATATGATCCGCCGAGAGCATAATGTTTTATTTTGTTGCTGTGCTGGACTTCCTGTCCCGCACTATCTGCCCTGTGCTGAATTACTGCGGAGCTCTCCGGCGTCCATCAAAAATAGAAGCTCTGCGTATCTGCTCCGGAGGGTTGCAGATCGCCGGAGCTGGGACGGAGCCAGTCTGCAGTCAGTGGAAATACACACATTGACTTAAAGAAACTTATTGATTCCGCCGCCGGTGGAAATTGGGAGTAAGCACACGGCGTGAAGCACATGGCACAGATGCGTTTAGGGTATGTCCAAATCAACTTTTGCTAGTTTGACAGCAGAGAAAAGGGTCCGTGCGCCGGACGCATGGTTCTAAAGGGTTGTACTTGGTGTCTTCATTAATCATAGGTGTGTTTTGGGCGTAACATGCAATCAACCAATCAGAGTGTCATCTCCCATTCCCTTTAAAAGCCAGACGCGTTTGTACCTTGGCACATTACTAATATGATGGTGGATTTGCAGTCATGGTTTTATTCGTAATCTTTTGCATGTGTGTGCCCTGCTGCGCTTCCGTTTGTGTGTAGCAAGCATATTGTGCGCGTCTTAGGCGCATTTTACTAATGTGCTGTTAACATAACGAAATGCTGCACTATTGACTTTAGACCAGGTTTTTGCTGGTCAATGGCGCGATCACTTCCCGCTGCCTCAAGAGAGTAATATGCCGAGAATGCACCTGAACACACCTCCCTGTAAGACCAGCACGCCAATGGGTGCAAAGATCGGCGCAGGTGCACTTTATTATAACAATGTGAGCGCAGGGTGCTCTTAAAATAGCAATGTGTTGGGCTTTGCGCCGCGCTGCGCCGGGTGCAAGATGGGTGCAAGGGCCCTATGTCTCTTTCCTTTTACGGTTTCTGTATTTTTACACACGCGTCACACCTGTTAACACAGTACCGGTTCAGTATGAGGTCCAGAAATCTATAATCACAAGGCCAAAACATGGTGACTAAAAAGGAGAAAGCAGAGCCAACACAAAAGTCTGGCTGGGTATGACCTGCAGTGGTTAGCTATTGCAGAGCCTACAAACTGTCCACTTGCTGAATTGATTAAACTGGAAGAGAACAGCCCTCAGCTCTGGCTTTCAGGCCGCAGTGTAAAAGCAACAACAGCTTGAGGAATTTAAATTACTGCAAGTTGCTACAAACACTCAAATAGTTCTAAAAACAATCGGCAGGCTTCCCAGGAAATTGTGTGGAATTGGTAAAAGATGGAGAGCTCAATAATAACTGAAATCTCCTCAGGAAACACTGCAAGTCCCAGTGAATCAAATCTCCCTCTTCTTGCTCCAATACATTGTGTGAGTAGTGAAACAATTCTCCATTTTCTTTCACTTTATTTCCCAGTGTTTTTATAAAATTAGTCTATTTTTCAGTGTGATATGATGTCTCAATACCTTTAAAACCAAAGCATCTAAAAGTCAACACTGTCCAATCCTACTGATCTAAATTTGCAAGACTGACACAAAGAAATCAAATCTCAATTCCACTGTACTGCTCTAAAATGTTTTAACGCTCATTACTGTGAACGTGCTTTGAACCTTTTTGTTGGATAGGTTTGACGACATGATCATATTTCTAATCAACCTCAATCAATTGCTGGAAGGGCTTCATCTCAAAAGGCCACACAAGCCATCAGGGAGAGCCGGAGCCCCCGGTAACTTGCTAATAGCATCGCCACTGTCTCTTAAAGCCTGCTGGCTTGAGAAATTCTTCTGTAGCTAGCTAATGTCACAACTGTCTATCAAAAGCACAAAAGGGCCTTTGAGATTTCAGGCATACTAAAAATAGGTGGTTGCCAAAAAATGTGCAAGTGGGAGAACAGGTGTTTACCCTCTTAGAGGAGAGTCGAGTTTCCTCAGCGCAGCCTCTCAATACTTATCTACAGCCCTGGACACACCTAGCATCTCGGCTCGCTCTCCTCCCTTTATCTAGCTCTGGATCCCCTGAGGCTGTTTAGAGGGGATCTGTGACAGACCTGGCCCTGTGTGGGGGGGGGGTATTAGTAGCTCTAGTAGTAATGACAGGAAGATGGGGTTATTAATCACCAGCAAAATCTGTGCAAGCAAAGCAGTCCCTCTCTCTCTCTCTCTCTCTCCATCTATTTATCTTTCTATCTAAAAAGTGCATCTGAATAATGGCAGATAAAGAAAATCTTCTTTACTTCACTCCTAAGCTCTTTATGTTCTTTTTGTCTTCATTGGTCTTGCATGAACTTTTGCCGTCCCGGGGTTACTGTCAGTGCATCATAGCCCTGACCGCTACGTTTGCTGCTTATAATGTTAATGATCAATGAATTAAACATTTCTCTGCTGCTGCTTTCTCAAGTCATTCTGGGTAACACTTTCACTTAGATGTGAAAATGTAAATAATTAGTCCATATGTGAAATCCATATGGGAAGACAAAAACCGATTACAGCCTAATTTGAGAGTTCACATTTTGTTTGTGTGCAGATGCAAATCACACACACACACACACACACACACACACACACACACACAGTATACATATACAGTACACTGCAGTCACTGCAAATAGGTCAAATCACTAAGACTATAGCATTGCACACTTTCTCACAAAAAAAACCACACAGACACACACACAAGCTGCAGGGCTGCCACAGCTCCATTATTTTTCAATGGCTTTTCAATTCCATGGCTGATGCTTGAGGGAGAGTGTGTGTGTGTGTGTGTGTGTGTGTGTGCGTGTGTTTGACTGTAATGGATGGTAGGGGTGCTTGACAAAGATTGTGACGTAAACCATTTATAGTGCCACCCTAGTGTTAAAGTGCAGGCTTGTGTGTGTGTGTGTGTGTGTGTTTACTGTTGACATTAACTACTCTGTCCAGGATAGTTTGGCACAGGGCACATACACTGATGAGACAAATAAAATCTAAAATAAGGTAGGAACAATAGAGGGGCCTGGATAGCTGAGTTGGTGTGTGGGGGTTCACTACTCGGCGCAGCGGGCCTGGGTTCGGCTCCGGCCTGTGTCATTCCCTCCTCTCTCTCCCCTTCGTGTCTTCAGCTGTCCTGTCGAATAAAGGCCTAAAAATAATACTAAAATTTTGAATGGCCAGGAAACAGTAGGAGGAATAATGTGATTTCATGTATTAGCTCCGATCAGTAAAACATGAACATATATAATATTTAATGACAAAACAACCACTGTGTATTGTTTTGCTGGATCAGCTTCTATGTGAAGAGACAAGACATGAGGTTTTAAACAATGGTGGTCTAACACCTACTGTGTCCCCACATGGGGACGGCTTCAGGTTGCCGTTGACATTACAGTAGTTAACAGGTAGTTACGCATCCAGGCAGGAGAGAAACACTGAAAAAACACTTTAGGAGAAGAGGCGATGTGTAGAAACCGGCAGCCAATTAGGAGGAAAATATTTGACATTCGCAGGGTGTTTGGACCTGGATTATAGCCTCGTGATGGCAAGTCAGAAGCAGGGCAGAAATAAGTGAAGGGCACAAACACATTGAGGGGAAACGGATTCAGCTTTGCACGCAAAGCCTCAATCTGTGCTGCCTAGGGCAGTGAAATGTTTTAACTCAATCCCCCGGTTGCTGTCTAGGTTTGGCGATACAAAACATGTCAGTTGGGTAATTGGGAGCAATAAAAGTGCACTCTGAAATTTTAATAAGCAAAAACAAAATACTAAACTTCTAAAAACATAACATATATGCTGAGAATAAGAAAAAGGATAGTCAGTGACATGAAGTATGACAGAAAAAAAAAAAAAAAAAAAAACGATTGGAAGGTGACGGAGATTCTCCACCAGCAGCAGATAGGAGTCTAATTGATTACGGCAACCCCTATTTTCTAACTGCAGTCTCTTCATTGATCTAGTTACTGCTGCCGCTGCTCAGCTCTCTCCAAGTGATTCTCCAAGTCATTACTGGCAAAAAGGACGGCCGCTTCTCTCGGTGGCCTCAAAAACGACTTCAATGCAAAACCTCAGTCAATTCCTCAGCGAGTCTTAGAACGGGCATGGCGTGACCTGGGGTCGGTTTCTAAGTCTCTATATTGTTTTCACTTGAGAAACGTATTTTGACACCAAGTAGCTAAAGTAGATAGGGAACGAAAAAGGTTAAAGATGTAGCATCACAGAAGATTGCAAGGAATTTTATTGATTTTCTGAGGTAGTTTTTGTCTTCCATACCATAATGGAGAATACCATTTTTTTTCTACTTACAATACACAAACGTACAATACAGCAGCCACACACTCCACGTCCTCTAGCAGAGGTCATAACCTCTGCATGCTGACTGCGTCTCCTATCCTAAATTAAAAGACTGCATCACATTACGTGCAACACACGCGCACACACACACACACACACACACACACATCATATAGCCCGTGCAAAGAAATTCAATAGGCTTTTAACATTCATTTAGCCTGGACAGCAGGGCTGACTTAAGCTATACCAACTAGATCTGATAGCACACACACATATAGAGAGGCAACGGAGATGGATTGAGGATGACTTTACACTACAACCCTCTGATAGTACACACAGTGAGAGAGAGAGAGAGAGAGAGAGAGAGAGAGAGAGAGAGAGAGAGAGAGAGAGAGAGAGAGAGAGAGAGAGAGAGAGAGAGAGAGAGAGAGAGAGAAAGTGCTGAGAGGGGTAGTGAGAGATGTAGAGGTGGGCAGAGACAAAGAGAGAATGTCTAGGAAAGAAGGCAGAGGAAGGAGAAATGGCTAAATATATAACAGCTAGGTATAAAACAAGAGACCTGAAAAGAATAGTTGTCTTGGGGGTGTCGATCAATTCAGCACGCGCACACACACACACACACACACACACACACACACACACACACACAAAAAGTAATAAATGGTCCGAGGTACATTTGTTTAAGGTTTACTGTATTTTAACACAGTAAACTGTCTTGTTTCAGGCTTTGATGGCTGCAGTGTGGGCCAGCTGGCGACCTGAACAGCCTCTTTCAGCATCTTTCAGTGCATCCTCGCCTACCACATGATATACTCTGTAGTTGGTTGGGTAGAGCATTGTTTTTTGGCTTCATTGAATTATTGTGACTCTCATATGCTTCTATCGATATTTGAGGAACTGCCAAGACATGTTAAGTCCCACAGCAACTTCCAAGCTGCTTCATGTGGCACAAACATCATTATATGAAAAGAGTTGAGAACATGCCAAATTCAATTTGGTTTGGAGTTTACTGTCTGCCTCAAGTAAGAAGAAAGACAGGGAGTCAGTAGGGAAGTGATGAGGGGGATGAAAAGAGAGGAGAGAGGGAGACAGGTTAAGGTAGAGAAGAGATTGAGAGTAATCAAGAGAGATAAAAACAGCTATCCCCCCCCCCCCCCCAAACAAACATCCTCGTATTTAATTTTTACTCCTGCTCAAGGGCAGGACTGAACATAACTCAGAAATAGCCGTGTCTGGGTGCTGGCTGTGTGTATAGAAATATATGTCTGTTGCATCTGTGTGTGTGTGTGTAGTTTTGGCAGTCAGTCCTAATCTATGTCAGCTTCAAGTAGAAACTATAAAATTAAAAGAGAAGATTAAACAGGCGGTAGCAGGGAATGTTATAAACTTGGAATATTTAAAACTGCTGTGTGTGTGTGTGTGTGTGTGTGTGTGTGTGTGTGTGTGAGTCTTTCTGGTAAAGCATTAAACAAACCAATATGTAATATGTTTATGTTTAGAAAACTGGGTTATGGGTTACAGCCTGACCGATAAAGGAAGGCCAATACCAATATGAATATTAGATTTTTTAAAAATCTGATATGCTCTGGTGGACAAACTATGCACTATTCATTTATCAGCATCATTTATTTGTTATTATAAATGTATCTAAAAAATGAATATTCTTTTTTTATTGCTATTATAAATGCATATATCGATAGATCGGGAAATGCCTAATATCGGCCAATAATATCGGCCTGCCGATATATCGGTCGGGCTCTACTATAGGTACATCATGATAACAAATACCTAAACTTTTGAAGTATAGAGGCAGTGTACCCAACCCTCACGTTTTCTCAGCATCCTATCACTATATATCACTATACGTACCTCATTCTGTTGAAATCTCTATTTCCAGCAGCAACAGGATGAACATTGGCATCCATCCACAAACCAACCCTCTACTATAACCTCCAGGTCTCCTTTCATGCTACACAATGTGGATGTTTCTAGAATAAAAACCATTTGAGACAGTTTGATTCTCCTTGACATTAGGTTGATGGTCAGCTGACGTTTTGAAGGATGGCTGGCAGGAAGCATGTGTTTCTTAGTAAGGATGAAAGTATGAAAACTGTGTGCAGAAATCTTCCATGACAAAATGCTTGTGGTAAAATTAAACATTGCAACAGCTGTGTTCTTGGCGTCATGATAAAAATACACTACCAAAACCATTCTTTCAGCATGTAAAAAAGGAGGAAGGACTATTTTTGTGGTATCAAAATGACAAAAGGGTACAAGTTCCTTCTTGCATCGATAAGAGTTAATTCCCCTCAGTGTTGCTCAGCTTAGCTTTCCATTACTCAGGCATATGGTGGGGATTTTTTGCTGATTTTTCATTGCCACTGGCTTTCAGCGGATCTTAAAATAAACGACTAAGATGCTGTGAGCCTCGAAAACCACCAGATTTCATATCAAGCTACTTATTAAGTCTGCATGTTTTCCATGGTCTCAGCTCAGAGCAGAAACCCATATACTGTTTTCCAGCAGCTCTCCCCTCTCCCTCTTTTTCTCTCCTCTCCCCAGAT
The DNA here is from genome assembly GCA_026937815.1 of Etheostoma perlongum. Lineage (NCBI taxonomy): Eukaryota > Metazoa > Chordata > Actinopteri > Perciformes > Percidae > Etheostoma > Etheostoma perlongum. The sequence continues at coordinate 26,158,384 of CM049387.1, read as the reverse complement.
GCCTTTTAGAGTTGTCATTGGAGAGTGACCTGTATTATCTCTGACTCTCTCTCTCTCTCCCTGGCGCTGTCTTTTTCTCCGTTTGAATGGAGATTTAGATAAGAGAGTCTGAGCTGCAAGAGAGCAGCCGCTGAATACCAAGAGACAGACCAAAAGAAAGAGAGAGGAGGCCAGAGAGGAGCAGAGAGTCAGGGCCAGATTTACTGAGCCATTGGCACCTTGTTTCATAGTCGTCCTGTGGCTGGAGATCCTGTTATTTATCAAACCGGTGCACTGGGCTCAAAGGGCAATTTGACGGTCGTCTGCAGCTCGTCTTGCTTTCTATAAGTGAGCTTCATCTTTCTTCTTTAAGCATGCCAATAACAGCAGGATTAAGTGTGTTTGTGCCTTCAGGAGGATTCACTAAAGTTAATGCTATTTGTGGTGGTCAGTTCCCTGTGCAAATGTCTCTGCATCCTGAGAGCAGCTTGAGTACAGCTGTATCATATTATACTGTATATCATAGTGAAAAAATATCAATCGTGGGTTTGTTACAACAAGGTATGCAAGGAAGCTACACTGTCAAATTGTCCAAAAACAGAAAAAAACTGCTCATTTGGAAGAAAAAAGCAATAAAACACAAACACAATATTAGATTTCATGACAGAAGAAGGGATGGGTTGTTGTAGCTTTATGGTTTAATACATGTTAGAAATAAACAAGTTGCAACTTTATAGCCTAGTGCAAATGTGCAACGTCTTCATCTAGATGTAAATGGTGTGTGTGTGTGGTTTTCAACGGCCTGATTCTGCATATGGCAAACAAAGAGAGAGACACACACACACACACACACACACATTTAAAAATGTCCCAGAGGTGATCGATGAAGTGGTGATGGAAATGTCATCTAGTGCTAATACATTTATCATCGCTCATCCAGCCTCATGAATTTCTCCCTTTGGTTTTCAATCATTTTTTGCTCTTTTACCACAAGACCATTTGAATGCGGTGATTCATAGGACTGCCAGCAGTTTTCTCTGGAGGAGGAAGACCGGGCGTGCAGGCATCCAGCACTCCGAGTGGACTCATTAATTAGTGGGCAGGACAATGATAGCCTGTGTTTACATGGAGCCATGTGATGGGTTGGTAAATAAAGAGCTGGGAGAGCCCGAGCTCTCCAATCAGCGATTGTCATAAAGGAAATAAATCTCTACATAACCACAAAGCAATTTCACATTCTGACATGACTTCCTCTAGTTTTTAGTTAAAGATTAACATCTGTGACAAGTTAAAACCTAGTCCATCTTTAATTTAGCTTCAACTGTAAACCATTTGTCACTGGCTGCACTTTGGTTGTGAACTAAATAGCCTTTTCAGTGTGGAATCATACAGTTTATAATAAATGGTGGCGCAGTAATGTAATAATATTAATTATTGATCCCAGGAACAGAAGTATATTTCCCAGGATAAAGCCTGACATCCGGTGTGTGACTCACGAGCAGGGTGTCAGGCTTTGCCCCTCCGCTTCCGCTCTCTTTATTTTGCGATAATCAAAATCCTATCGCTACGGAAACAAGAACAAACTTCGAGCTAGCAAGCTACACGCTGAAAATGGCTAGTTTTGAGGAAAATGTTTCGATGCTATAATGCAGTCCTGCTAGGTTGTTACGGGGAATGATATTAAGGATTTACAAAGCATATGTTTACGGCATTTACTCACTAACTGGGACGTTTTGGGACCGATTGGTAGGATTGCTGTGGACAAAGTACACACAGCGATACGCTGATGAAGTTTAACCATGTACCCAGCTAATTGAAATGGCTCACGTTACTATTTTGTATGAACTTCATTTAATATTTTGTGTGGTTTGCGGGGTGCAAAAGCTCCACCAAAATAAGGTCCCTCCCAAGACCATTTTGCAGAGGCACCGGGGCCGCGTTGGGAACTTGGCCCCGCGCCCAAGACGATTGTAATCGTCTGGTAATGCAAGGTCATAGGGCTGCTCAATTATGGGAAAAATAATAATCAAGATTATTTTGGTCAATACTGAAATCATGATTACTCTTAATTAAAAAAACTGTTAAAAAACTGAGTCAGTTCAGCTTTTACAGATATCACACATAACCTTACACAGCTAATGAAAAACTCCAGATACATAACACAATACTGCATCACACGTCACATTTTCACTCACTATGACCACTACTAGCCTACTGTCATTACTAGACATTATGCTAAAATATGAACAATAATGTTGCCCTCAGTGGGTTTACTTACTAGATAAGAAAAAATCCAGCACATAGATAGTACCTTGGTTACATGTTACATAACTCATTTTACATACAGATTAACCAAAAAAACTAAATGCTGGGGGCACATTACTATGTATTTTCATGTTGGTTTTAAGTGGTAGGCCTATGCACCCAGCTGGAAAAAGTTTTAAACTGAGTGAATACAGTGTGTTGGGGAAATACAAAAAGGGGGGGGGGGTCAGAGGGACCGCAGGGTTAGCTAACATTAACTGTTCCCAGACAACAGAGTTGGTTTTGCGATTTTTGCTCACCAAACACTGCTGTGGCTGCCCTCCTGCCATCTTTACTCAAGCTGAGTTTTTAAATTCCAATGGATGCACACGACCCCCCCCCCCCCGACAGCTGAGAGAATTTATGGCTTCGGGAGGGGCGGGGTGCCTGCGGATGTGCGCATGCGCGTGTCATTCAGAACATAACACAAAATAAGAGTGTTCTTGCAAAAGAGAACATGGCAAAATCTTTTTTTCTGGATTATACTGTTTTGGTGATCATTGGGAGCCGAAATTGAAATCAAAAGTAAATTAATTGCACAGCCCTACTAGGTCATGACCCAATATTTAACTGATGTACATATGCTTGTGTCATCATAAATAAACATGATCATGAGTTAGAAAATGTTTCATGACTCAGTATCTTGCTAGAGGACACTCATGCACAAAAGGACCCTTTTCTACTTTGCAGGATTTAAATCTTCAGCATGTCCTCCAGCTGAAGGACTTTCTAACTGCTTATCCACCCGGGAGCACATCAAAATCTAAATTAAAAAGAACATTTCTAGGGTATTATTCCAGAGACGGTGATGACATTTACTCCTAAATACAGTACATAATTGATGGGAAAGATCTTTTCATCTATATGTGATGTGTCAGTGGGAGCCACTTCCAAATCTGACTGAAGGAAATTATTTTTAACTCAGATTAGAGCTTGGCTGGTTGTTGTTTTTTTATGCTAAACAGACAGAAACCACACTGCCAAGTCTGTGTCAAGATTGTGAGAGATCATTATATATTCATGTGAGTGTGTATTTGTGTGTGTGAAGTGCTGGCTGAACTGCTATATGAGTAAGAGAGCGTGTCATACAATAACAAACTAAATGAAAATCATCGACAAGTGAGGCAAGTCATAACTGAGTGTGCAAGTACATACATAAGCAGCCCAGCCATGCAGAACTGAATATGTAAAAATCTCTCTCTCTCTCTCTCTCTCTAAATGAATCTCTCATTTTTCTCTCTCTGATTCTAAATCAACATGTCAACTAGAATATATCTCGTCCCTCGGTGATGTTGTCGGTAACCCACGGCGTCATTATTTATCTTTGTAAGCATCACTACATGTGTGTTGCCCACTATGTGTCTGGCTGTATGAAGTTAGTGACTTCTGTGTGTAGTATTTCTATGTTGGGTTTTAATGAGTGTGCGCATGTTAGGTATTTCTGTGTTTGTGTCTAGAAGGCTGTCTAAAGTGCCAATGTAAACACAATGTATATACAGGATGCAAATGACTAGTCTGTACAGATAATACACTTGAAGGGGATAATAAAAGCGAGAAAGAAGTATGTGGCCCGCTAAGGATGAAGTCTTTAGAGTTTTAAATTATCTCACTGATTTTAAAACATGGGCAGCTTTTGGTAAATGAGCAGCGTTGCCTTCTCCAGGGAAGGAACCAAATTAAGATGAAATTAATGTGGAAAATGTAATGAGCTACAATTTACAATAGCATCACCAGAGGATTATAGCGATGGCTCACAGATTTCAGCCAAATTGCTCATTGACAGTACGTTGCCTTCAAGTAGCTCCATTGGTCCCATGGAGCTAAGCTGTGATTGCAAAGTCTAGACAGTAAAATACAAGCACACTAGCATTCGGCTGGACCCAGTGACAAAATATCAACTTGCGGTGTCACTTAGATACAATGAAAATTAGCTGAGCTTGTGTAGCTACACTGGTAGACCAGCACATTTTGACAGCTGGGAATAAGCAGTTTGCAGTGGCAACCTATGCTAACAATATACGTTATGCACGTATGGTAATGGAAAGTGTACATGCATGTTATATTTTAGTCAAATGATGTTTAAATTGTTCTTGCAGTAAGGATAGTTTTGTCAGAAGTGGTTAGTGGTTCAAATTATTGGCTGTGAAGAAGTGGGGAGTAAGTACAAAAAAAATCCAAAGTCTTCAGTCAACAGGGGGTTCTCCATCTTGTCACGGCTGTTCAGATCAAACTGTTTGAAAAAGGCAGACAGCATCAACATGTCTGCCGGTGACCTTACACCCACCCCCGCTGTTCACATATTCTGCAGATTTAACAAGAGCACTGAGTGCTTTCAAGTGACTGCAGCTTACTTCAAAAGCTGAACGTGTATTTGAATATCCATTTAACTTCATGTGGTCTAATGTGTGGGTTTGTATTGCATGACATAATTTAGTGCTTACAATTGGCAGATTGATGGATTATATGTCTGTCGATCAATTAGTCAATCGACAGACGATTCTCACAGTCACGCAACAACCCTAACCCAAGCAAACATGTCAACAGCCACATGTTCCACTTCTTCCTCATGTCATTGTAAAATTGAATATCAGCATGTTTCACAGTCAGAAACTCACAAATATCAGCACAAATCTGAATTTGGTCAAAACACAAGCAGGTGGCTTCATCAGCACTTGCTTGGCTTTAATTGGCACGCCGTATCCATGGCTGATAAGTCAAATCAAGTCATTTTATTTGTATAGCACTTTTAAACGAACATCAGTTGACTTGAAGTGCTTCAGTTCATAGCTCTGAAACAAAAAAAACACAAAAATCAAGAGAGTGTATATATATATATATATATATATATATATATATATATATATATATATATATATAAACATTAAGACTGCTTTCACATTACTGGAGTTTCTGTCACAAGTTATTGTCCAACTTAAAGTCACATCTTTAAGGTGTATTTCACACAGTTTTTTGTCTTTTCATGCTTTTAAGTTGGTAATATATTTAAATAAATGATGAAAGTAAAATCTACCATTTTTGAGGGTAAGAAAGTCATTGCTTGCAACTGGAGATAAAACAAACGTGCTGCCAGGCTTATCTAACCACATAGAGCTATTTCAGAGCAGCTGACAAAAGCTGGGCTTATATTTTCAGATGAGGAAGTGGAAAAATACTCGGCTGTCTAGAGCAAGTGTTGTAGGAGTAGCACAACTGTGGGAGCAGGATGTCTGAGTTTAAAAAAAAAATAATAATAAAATAAAGTAATAAAATAGAGCTATAGTTACCAGCCAATCCCCTGTAAAATAACTGCCCGCCACTTGCACCTGCATCTCTTGTGGAGGATTTTATTTTAGACCCAGCAATGAGTCAGAAAGGGGGTGAGAGGAAGAGGAGGAGGAGGAGGAGGATGCTTTCCTTAAGATAGAATATATGAAAAGGAACTGTGCGCTAAAAATAAGATTTAAAAAAAAGAGTTGATAAAGAAGAGTCACAGTTAAATACAGCAGTAGTTTTACACACTGGTGCCTCTTTTAGACAGGTCTCATGAACTGCTGACCTACTGCTTGGCACAATGCTTGCCAATGTGATTCTACGTGGAAATGATCCAGAGAAATTTAAGCAATGTGTGAATGCTGGTACGTATGAACCAGTACATGGTAACACTTCAGCAGCTTGTATACACTCATACAATAAAATGTGCCTGTGTGTGAGATTGTCTATGTGCCCATGCACCTGTGAATACAAACTGGCGCATGAATAATACTGACACAGCTGGGATCCACCAGTCCCTGCCTGCCTGTGGGTGTGTGTGTGTGTGTGGGGGGGCTGCCAGCTGCGCCCACTGTGCTGATCCTCAAAGCCGCTATCACATTCTGCTTGCATCATTTCACCGCAGTCTTACTGAGAGCATCACACTCATGAACACATGCTCACAGTTACAAGCCCATATTCACTCTCACATTCATGCGTATAATCACTTTCTTACACAAACCCCCATTCAGCAACATCAGACATTGTGATTACATATGATGGATATTTTAAGAAGCTATCAAACATACAATTCATAAATGTGTTATTTATGCAGTGTGTGGTTTTAAAACAGGCTGCAATCACCTTTTATCTGTTAAATGGAAGCACACAAAAAACAGATTTCTCAGGCGCCTGGGCAACTCACCTGGTAGAACAGGCACCCCACCCCCCACCGCTTTCATGGCTTCAGCTGTCCCATATCAATAAAGGCCTAAAATGCTTAAAAAAATAATAAAAATCTAATTTAAAATCGCTAATTTTAAACTATCAGATGGTGCATATTCAACTGCTGTGGTCAGTTAGTGCTGGACAGGAAAAAATATATATTTCAGGACAGAATGACAAGCACCTCCCGCTAACCATGCATTATTTTGGAAAAGGTCTGCAGAGGTCAAAAGGGTTTTTAAACTCTGGGTCAGGAATGACTTCAGGCCCCTCGGATTAAGAAGATTTCCCATGTAAAAGTCAACTGTTATACTGCCCTATAAACCCAAAGAGCAGTAGATGTGCTAGGAGATTCTTTGTAAGAAAATGGCTTTAAAATGTATCTTCACTCCGCACAAACTATGAGAAATTTCTGTTTGCTTTCATAGGCCTGCATAAAATTAGGCTTTTTTTGTCCAGCTTTAGACGCAATGTTGAGACCCCAATAGGCCGCTATCATAAAATAAATCTCAGCATCTTGATTTAGAAACTAGATGAAACACCAGATTTTAATCCGAGAGAGTGTAATATGTTTGGATAGAGCTCAGCTAGAGGACTATAATCAGAATAATTATTCTGGTCTAACTCCAGCTTCAGGCCTTTTAGCTAATGACAGACGCAACACTAATGGCTGCATTTCAAGCATGTGTGCCTGAAATCTGTTTGCAAATATTGTGTGTGTGCATGCATGTGTGCGTGAGCGAGCAGGTAGGCATGCTGTGTGTGCAAATATTGTGTGCATGACCGTGCATGTGTGCAGGCATGTGCGTGCATGCATGAGTGTGTGTGTGTGTGTGTGTGTGTGTCTGTGAGCGAGCAGCTAAGCATGCCTTCAACATTTGCAGGCTAAAAAATCTCAAAAAGAAACTGGTTAGTTTCTGATTATTTTCGATATGATCGGTAGAGAAGCTGAGAGATGACAGTTTGTATCCTTGTTTCCAGCAGATGTAGCCAATATCATCTCATATCTTCTTTTAGTTTTTTATTGAACAGAGGAGAACAAAATTTATCCAACTATGTGTATGAAGGGCTGGTGTTTTGCCACAAAATGCTTGTTGTGCAGTGCGGGAGAGGGAAGAATATAGCAGGGATGCACAGTGCTATTAATGTATAGATCCACATAACTTCATGATACAATAAAAAAGGTCATATTAGACACACACACACTGCAGCCAAAACAATAATTTGTACACCAAGGGCTGTATTGAGTGTAGTCATACATCACATCTTTCAAATGTTCTTTTCCTGATTGTTATTTATTGCTGAACCAAAACACGAGATTTGTAGATTCTCACCATTTTTATGGTGAGGAATATGACTTCAGATATGAATGCAATTCATCAAAATTAATCAATACTAAATATTATCACTTTGTGGAAGCGTGTGTGCATGCAGCGAAACATGTGCGTTATAGTGTCGTTTACAGCAGACTACCAATCAATAGGCCTTTATCCATGCATAGCACATTTCACACGAGAACCAATTCAGACGGTGCTTTACAGTATTGACCGTATTGTCTCAGGGTCTTACAACACAAAAACAAAGTGAAATCTATTTTCCTTCAAATAACAAGCTGTCATTTTCTGCTTGGAAAGAGCTCAATCGTCTCTGCATACCAAGCAGACAGCTATCGCTGCAGAATGATAATAACAATAGCACAATAGTGACTGGTATAATTCCACAGCATTTCCACAATATTGCATGTATCACACATTAATGATTAGTGGAGGGCTTCAGAAAGCATGGCTCATTTGAAAACATCTGTGGTGTAGTTAAGGACAGTGCGACACATTGCTGCTATTAACGGCATGTGCTGTGTCAGCATGTGTTGTTACAGATACTAAAAATCTATTTCTTCTTCTTAAACAAGGTGAAAGGAGTCAGTGTTCTCTGCATACAAAGCAGGCCGATCTGCTGCTTGATAATAATGATAGCATGATGATGATGATTGGTGTTATATAGGAGGGATGCTACCAACAGTGAATAATAAGGATTTGGTATAATGCTCTGCTGATGAATGTGTTTGTGGAACTTAAAAGGTGCTGTAAATTTGGTTGCTCTGCTGCTGCTGTCACGTTCTTGTAATGCAAGTGATTTTTCTTATTAATTTGACATGTCAGGAACAAAAATTAGGGAAACAAAACTCCCAAAATCCTTTTTCATTTACAGATGAGCAGTACAGATCATACATTAACAAAAAGTCTTCTGTGTAAGTGTTTGAACAACTTAAGCATTGTTCCAGTCTGTTGACAACTTGTTTCAATAGAAGTGACTAGAATGGATCTACAAACAGTAAAAACAGTAAAAAAAAACTTAATCGGGATGAAACTAATTAAACCCAACAGATTAGTTATTAATTCACCATGTGTATATTTGGAGTAATGTAATAAAGTAAACTGCTTTCATCTGTGTCAGAGATGAAAGAAGCAATGTAATGCCCAATTATCTCAGGCATAATAGTGTTAAACATCTTAGAGGAGTTGTCTTTCTATTATGGCTGTTGGTCTGGAGAAAAAAAAAAAAAAGACATTCAATTCCTCACAGAAGTCTTTCCACTAAAGCTACTTGCCCTGATCTTTAGTTCCTGCTAATAATGGAAGGGAGGTTAATTATTGCAGAGTCTTGGTACTCAGAGCTGTGTGAGCTCTCACTGCACATTTCTAAAGACGTGGATAAAAGAAATGTGGCACCAAGGAAAAAGGCAGTTTTTGGCCTTTTGATATTTAGCCATTACGGCATAGTAAAATATCTCTCTCGCAGTATTTTTCCTCATCTCATGCACCATCACACCATCATTAATGGATAAAAGGGAACATTTAGAAAAATCTTATGTTGCCACGCAGCTGAGTTCTTTTCTTTTACCCTTCAATTTTCAGAAAACAGCCTGTTAACACTCTCGCGGGGGACCACTACCACAGGCCGTGAGCCGCTCCATTGGGACAGACCAGGGTTAAGTAGCTTGCTCAAGGGCTTAAAGGACTTCTCACTGGTAGAAACCTAACTGATGGAAGTGAGCTCATTACCCAGCCCAGGTAACACCTCAGGTGAACTGGGAATGCAATGGAAACATAAAGGCAGCGGCTTTAATTACAAATGTCCTCAAAATCATTTGTGACCAATACTAATCTTTAAGAGTCCAATCTTTGTCTTTGAAAGCCACATTGCTGTTGTTGATCAGTCCTGCTCCATACACAAGCCTTAGCACTATGAAATGCTGCTGCACATACTCATTTTGTGACATTTCTTGTGGTACAAGTGAGCCTTATGTATTAGTAACTGGCCATTTAAAGCTGAGATTTAGCAGGTTGGTTTTGCGGTTAAAGCCACAGTCCAATAAACAAAGATAAGATAAGATAAGATTCAACTTTATTGTCATTACACATGTACAGGTACACTGCAACAACAAAAGGGTCTCAGTTGGCTGTTGAAGTGCCCTTGAGCACACTTTACCTTTGTTCAAATTTAAATGCCACTGGGTGCCATGTAAGCAGCAACACATTAGTTAGTTAGGCTTGGTACATTGAAATAAGGGATGAGGTGAAGGAAAAGAACGAATGTCAGGCTGTTTTCTTGGACCGCACTATTGTGGTTATAATACCACTGAAGAAGAAGAGACCGGCTGACTTTAAATTAGCATCCTTTTTTGAAAGCTTGCTTGTAGCCCACAAATTTCATTCTACCACATTGCATGGACCAGTAACATCCTTCTTGCCACAGAACACTGAAAAAAACCTTTACACTGAGTATGTCGACATGCACACCAATATTCCACTATTATTCCAAATATGACAATATACAGCATATTTGTTTAGATATTCCAAATATGGCCTTTTTCCTAGAATTTTCCAATTAAGGCATGGGATATTCCCATATTATTCAGGTTTTAGATGCATTCCTTGAACATGTATACACCGCATTTGGAATACTCGTCTCAATCAGGGTTTTTAACCCCCTCTTGCCTGTTTACGGCTTATGGTCAGCTCTGTGCGTTGCTATGGTTGCTGTACCGAATTTGTCAAAACCACTGGGGTCGGACACCTCCAGGTCAGATATACAGTTTAAAAGACAATCCCCAGCCAATTAAAAAAAGATTACCTGTTGATGCGATGTGATGTAAACTGTGATGAATCAGGACGACAGTAGAAGCTGAACTGCGAGTTAGTTTTGTGTACGTAATGTGCGGTCTGTTCCTCTGTGCTCATACATCAGGCTGCACAGTGAAAGTCTTAGCAAGCAGAAACTAGCTGCAGGCTGGTGCACTGTACATACAGGAAGTGGCTTGGATAATTTAGAGCAGTACTGGCTTAGTCAACACATGGTCATGAATTAAATATATTTTATTTATATGTTTTACTTACTCCAGTCATATATTACTACAGTGTCTGTATGATGAGGTAACACATTTGGGAGGGCAATATGAATACTGTTTGAAAATCCCAAATCTCCGCAGTATTTCTGCTCGAATGCTGTCGGCCGGCAGTCTTTGTTATTGTAGTTTTTTTTTTTTTACTTGGAAATTCATTCTAGAGAACCTAAGAAAGGCAACTTAGAAAGAGAATCTGACAGCTTCACATGAACTTAAAGTTCAAAGGTCGTTTGTTAACTTGCTAATGTATTAATTAGCATAATTAACCACGTCATACTTGTTTATTTCCTGTTTTTTTGTTTTACTTTCATTTTTATCCTTCCAATAAATACCCTAATCTAAACAAGCCACACATCTCTTTGCTGACTCTATCCCTAGCATAACTGCATGCACAGCATAATGAGATATGCAGCCTATTACATCAGTATCACATATTACTGTATACCCTTTCCTGTTCAATAAATGGTCGTTCTTACACGTCATTAATCTAAATTTTGTCTCCTGTTCCTCTCTGCAGATCTGTGTCGCCGTGCAGAGGAGAAAACCCTCAACGTATCCCACCCCAGTAATGAGCTAAAGGTGAGTTCTGCCCTTCTTCGGTCCAATGCTGTGTGTGTGTGTGTGTGTGTGTGTGTGTGTGTGTGTGTGTGTGTGTGTGTGTGTGTGTGTGAAAAGGCTTGTGAATTGGCTTTGATACATCAGACCCCACTTGCCTGTTTAGCATTCTGTTGAACTGGCTCCCTCTCTTTCAGAGATATAAAGAGATACAGAGAAGGATTGGTGAAAGCCCACAGAGAACTTTACTTTTCATTCATTCTTTCGTGCTTCCTTCTTTTATTATTTGATTATATTTGTGAGGTGTTTTTCCTTTCTTTCTTTCGGCACTTTCATATTTTTGCCTCAGTCTCTTTTAGCAATGATCTCCGTCTTTCATGGTTGTTAGAGAAATATTCTGAATTGTTTAGCTTGTTTTTGCCTACAGCAGCTTGTTAAAGAGGACTTGTAAAAATGCATATTTAAAATGATTTCATGCCTGAAAATGAAGCTTACAATGCATTTGCCCTCTGGGGACGTGTTCCCAAAGTCACCGTATCGTGCACCTCACATCGCTCATACTAAGCATTTTTTCATTTGTCTGAAAAAGTTGAATAGATTAGGCAGATCAAATCGATCGTGAGTGTGCTTATCAGTGGCTGGCAGGCTGACGAGCCGATTTCAGAACAGCATATTCTAATCCTTCAACTGCAGGCTGGAACCTGGAAAAAGACACACAGGTAAATAAGACTCAGACAGTTGGTCAGACAGGAACCACAGTAAAGACAAATCTTTGAATATTTTAAGTCTGAAAGAACTGTTGGGTGTGGGACACAAACAATTATTACACATATATCATCAAGCATCCCACATGAAAAATTAATCTTATGATTAAGGAAACCAATATTAACCATTTAAAATACCAAGGATCAACACACTACACATCGTCCCATGGCTGTTTACCACGGATTAAATCAATGTTTTGGATATCCTTTAAAGGCCATAATTCATCTGTTAACAACCCAACATCAGCCAATGAGAAAATCAGCTGTTGTGGCAACACTGACTGCATTAAGTGACGAGAATGGTCAAATGTACAGGTGTTGACTACAGGCAAAGTATTAGTTACTAGAGGCTTAAATGTTGTAAAATCTCAAATCAGTTGGACATCAATGAAGACTTCGCCCATCTGGTTTTGCCTGGATTATACTGTGTGGCTGTGTATGAAATGTGTCCTCATCGAGATCTATTGATTCCACCTGTAACTTACTCTGATTCTTGGTTTCAAAGGGTTTAGCTACGCTGCGTGCTGATTGGATATGTAACCTTTTCACCTCCAATTTGGGATATTCGCACATATCCCATAATAGGAGGCATTCATCCAGTTGACCTCTTCTCTCACTGTGACCACTTGGCAGAAGGCAAACTGACACAAGGTTTCTGTCTTAGATTTGTGAAAAAAAAGAGATAGAAGGAACAAATGGTAGTCTAAAGTCACATTATTGCTCTCTCTCTCAGATTTTTGCCTTCTCCTCTTGGCACATGGCCTCTGAATCAAAGCATCCTATCTATTGTTGTGTGTGTGTGTGTGTATGTGGCTGTACGTGCATGCATGTGTTTATTGGTAATTTCAGTCTATAGCAGTTTCACACACAGACACTGCAGGAGGATATTAGGACACGCATCCATTCTGTCTCTTCGCTTGTTGCGTTTTCATGATACGGTGGGATAGTTTCTAAATTACGCTCCATTTCAGCCTACAGGCAGTTCAACCACAGATCCATGTCTCAGCCAAAGCATTGGTAGAATTAATCTTGTCTGGCGGCAGAGCTGCAAACTTTAGCTGCACAATCCTCCACACACACCAACTCCAGGTTGGGTTTTTTTACACAAGTCATCACCATACTAAAGGCAAAATGTTAATAATTACTTGACATTTCTCTAAAATGAATTATTTCACATGAAAAGTGGCTACATTACCACTGCAGCTTTGTTTACATGCAGATTATGTATCCAGTATATACTGTATATTTGACTTGCGTGCTTAATTCGCATGCATTAACTACAGTGTAATGCTTACTGCAGCATCATTGCTGATTAAGTATAGCTGCGGTGTAATGACTCCAAAATGAGATTCTGAAGTGAGAATTCCCATGAAACTAAAGTGTGCTTCTGCCCAAAGGTTCATATCAACAAACATCAAAAAGCCAGTTTTCTGACCTGCTAATGATCTCATCTGCTGTGTATAAGACACGTGTCAATCAGGTCACGACAGCGCCACTCAGCATGTGTGCCCTATTGCTTGTGCATTTGTGGATTCTTGTTGCAAATCTCGTACACAACGAAATCTGGCAGTGGATGTGATGTCATTTATTAATTATGTGTTGATCAAGTGGCAACTTAAAAATAAGGAAAGAGAGGATTTCAGCAAGCATTAAGCCTAAGCTGTGGAAGCCAGTTAAAATTCAGCTTGTGTTTAATGTCCCATTGGCAGAAAGAAATTATTTCCTTAACCTACAGAAATGTCGGAGATTTGCAAAACATGACAAACTTTGTACAACAGTGAAGGTTATATACAGTATTAACACAAAGTCAGGGGAGAGTGCAACACAGTCATGATAAGCTTTTCTAGAGAGCGTAGAGTAGAGCAGGAAAATGCTGTTAAACTCGTTAACTATCAGGCTCATATATCTTTAAAAATGTGACACTGATGGGTGTCTGGGAGGATAGATAAGGAGCAGGAATTAGGGAGAGGATTCCTTTTCCAGGGGTTTACACACACACACACATACACAAACACACACACAGTCGTAATGCCCTCTACCAGTATTGATTACACAGCAGTCTGACTGATTGAGAGCTAGATATAAAAAAGCAGACATCAATAAAATACTCTGGAAAACCTGCAGAGACTTTTAAAGACACTACCCTTTTCCACCCACTCACACCAACAGCTGCCATGTGATTCAATTGTTCCAGAAGTCCATTGAGCTGCAACAGGGACAGCTTGGTGTGCCAGGAAGTAGTCTGTACCAAACCGCAACTGATTCCCCATTGTTTCTCCTTGAAGCTGGTAGAAAATACAGACTATTTAAACGTCAGAAGTTCCAAAGCAAGCTGATAAAAAAATAAATTAAACCATTTGGGAAAACAACCTCCCCACTTGCTTGGTTATGATTGGCCTGTTCAGAACTCAATTATAGACTGTTCTTGTTTTCCATATCCAAGCTGCTCCCATCCCCATCCATCACCTAATGCTGTCTTACTGGGATATCAGAGGCTGGAGTTTGTGTGTATTGCTTGTGTACTTGTGGATGCAGTGCTTGAGTGTGATTAATCCGTTCTGGAGGCTCATTACTACCTGTTGAGCGTGTGTGGCCACTTAAAAATGACAAAAGGCTGATTTTAAACAGCAGACAGGGTTAGCTGTTGGTGATGATGGCAGATGGGTGGATGAATCACCAGATAAATTGCAGGAGGCAACATATCAGGCATCTTAGAAACATCAGTCCTTTGATGATGCATTCCTGCTGCCATCACTTCTAGGATCATTCGAGGGTAACAGACGCATATCACTACAAATGCTCTCTGCACGCTTTTGTAATATTAGGTCTGTTGTGGTTTAAGCTTATACTACTCTTGCACTCATCCTTTCACCATTCTAAATAAGAGCATTAACTTAATAGGGGTGTGTGTGTGTGTGTGTGTGTGTGTGTGTGTGTGTGTGTGTGTGTGTGTCTCAGTACGACAGCACATTTTTCAGACAATACTGAATCAAGACACCGACGCCAAGTATCAATGTTTTATTACTTAAATTGCACATATATTTAACTTTTCGGTACTAGTATAGCAAAATCAATTGCATTTTCAGTCAAATAAAGCAAGATGAACAAACAGCGAAATGAGTCTTTCTAGATAAGACATGAGTTTTCCTTTGGCGACATACTTTATAGTAAGGGAAAAAGTTGATAATTGCAATATATCGCACAATATTTAGTTTAGGTCCTGCGTCTGAGAGCCATCACTGGCATTATAATTAAAACTTTAAAACAGTCACAATGTCACTGAGATTTTTCTCCCGTTTTGCACCCTTGGCACCTTCATCAACACATGAACAGATTTCAAAACTCAGGAGTGCTAAAATGCCATGGCAGTAAACACTTAGTTTTATCAAGCCTGTGGACATGTTATGTTTCAAAAGTATCAAAAAAAGAAGAGGAAACGCAACACTCCATTGTAAGGAGTGATTAGCTGCTGTTTTGGATATACTTAGCTTTTCTCTCTTTAACATTGTCACCTCATGTAAGCTGTGAAGTGATGAAGCATGCCTCCAGGGTTTCATTTGTCAAATAGGGTGAACCTACAATGTTGTATTTAAACATCTTTCCTGGGTATTACTTATAAAACAGGTGATGTAATCTTCAGAGCTTTGGGAACACTGAGTGATACGATCAGGTGACAATGTTTAATTTGAAAGCTTAAGGGATCTACTATCAGGAGAAAATGGCATTTAAAAATGGAAGGAAATTGGTTTTTGGGGGGCTCAAGGAATGCAATATATGGAGTTATCCTCCAATATGAGATTACATGCTTGGCTTGATCAACCAAGCCTACTGTCACAAAGCCACCTGAACTAGATTTCCACTGGAACTAGAGAAACAATACTTTGTGACTCAAATGTGTTGCGTTTTGATTTCTTTTTAAACATAGATGAACCATTACAAAGGGATCAAATGGGATAGATGGATGGATAGATAGATGGATGGACCGATAGATTATTTTCTTTCTCTCCGATTTTTAAAGATCAGGTGACACTTTTCCTGATGGAGGCCTTAGATGGCTTTCATTTTAATTCTGCTCTGCTCTGGCCTTTACCTGGGGTGTTGTGCGTTGGATTTGTATTCATTGCTCTGTTTTATCCCACTCGTGTCTTCGTTAATCTTTTCTGTTCAGCATTTTATTGCTCCTTGTGCTGCTCTTCCCTCGTCTGGGTTTGGTGTGCAAATGTAAATATCCTATAAGCATCATCACTCCGAAACACACAGTCCTGCTGAGCAACAAGAAGGAAAGAAAAAAGAAGGATAGGGAGAGAAAGAATGATCAGATACATGTTTGCAGTGAGATTACCATGCATCATAAACCCATAAACCCTGCAAAGGAATCAGAGGGATGGAGGGGACAGAGGAAAAGATGGGGATTCGGGGACATTCAACAAGAGAAGGACATGGAGGGGAAAAAGAGGAGAAAGAAGAGATGCAAATATGGATGAGGGCGAACAGCAGAATGTGAGCAGAAACAAACAGACAGAATAAGAGGGAGAAAAAGCCAAGATCAGGAGGAAGCAGAGAGAATGTCAGAAGGCAGAGATACTGAAATACAGAGAGATAAAGAGAGAAAAAAACAAATGTAAGCCCCGGGGATTAACTCTCTCATTTCTCTATGGGGAAGAATAGCAAAAAAAAGAGGATTTCCACCTCCTATCCTCTCAGCCTCCCTTTGATATCTCTCTCCCTCTCTCTCTCTTTATGCCTCATATTCTAATATCTTTAGTCTATTCATCATGTTGGAACAGACTCACTGAGCTCACCAAGGCATGAACACACATGGCTAACCTAGCTGGACACAAATCCCTCTCTCTTGGTCTCTTTCTTCCTCTCGATCCCATGCTGCTGCGCAATTCCAGTTGATCTCTTCATTTCTCCGTCAACATGATCCATTCTTTGTTTCTTCATAATTTCACTTGTTTGTTGTGGACTGAAAAGGCAGCATCAATTATTTTTTACCTGCCTCTTTCTTCTCCATCTGCGGTGGTTTTGGCAGCTGCGCAACGGTTGCACGGGGGCCAATAACACATAACAGCGCTCATCATTGTTGTGGTCGCTTTAACAAGCTGCGCTAATAAGATGAACGGCCTTCCCGCTGATCGGTTAATGGCGCATTCACTGGTCCTCTGCAGCGGAGCGATTCACATTTTTCGCATGAAAAACGATGGACCGAAGGACGATTTAATTACTAATGTCGTGCCATTAAAAAGTCTGCCAGGGTGCTTTTACAGCAGGAATGTTCCAGTAAAGCAACATGTACACATTCAACAGATAATTAGCCTAAGTGTCTCCATCCCAACATCTCATGCACACATTTGTTTCTGATTATTTTAAAGAAATAAAAAGGTATTTGTATTGATTGATTGCATTCAATCTTTATCGTCAGACCTACTGTGAAAGTTAGACGGTGCTCACTCTGGAGGTCATCAACAATAAATAAAACAAACTAGTTACAGTTATGCGATTAAATTTATTAATATTCAAAGTAATTAGTAAAGACACTTGATGTGGCTGCTAGGATGGACAGAGGTTTTTTCCCTCATATTTCCTGAACCACTTGGACCTAAAGAGGACCTTTAAGTACAAAGTATTAAAGAAACAACAAAATGGTTCAGGTGACCATACATATGTGTATGCTCACGGGCGCACGCCCTTTAAAATAAAAAAAAATAAAAATAATGAAATGTTAGCATTTCAAAACCTTAGCAAATGGACAGCAGCTGACACAAACACACACGCATATTAACTCGATAATAAAGCCGTAAAGTCAGGACAGCGCCACTTCTCACGAATCCAGATAGGATTGGAGATGAGAAGTTTAACTGACGCGTAACCGTGATTAGCTTTGTGGGAAAGGGTCAATGGAGCAGGGGACTGACAGCGGCAGAACCAATCACACTATGACAGACGCTCCACTTAGCACCGACTACAATGTTTCATTTTAAATGAATGTAGCCTACTGGTAGTCTGGCACATGTGGGTGTCAGTATTTTACAGTATCGGCGCCTATGTGACCATATGTGCACTTTCTGTGCATTTCATTAGTTCATTTAAGTTTTTACAAATTTGCAGCAGTGGTTCAGCTTAGTTTGGATCATCTTGTCATGTTTCCTACATGTGTGGGCATCACATGCTGGTTGCTTACACACTGCTGTTGAAATGGGATAGAAGATAAACAGTTCTACAGCTGTAGTGTGAAACTCAAGCCACTGCAGCAGCGTCTCACGTTACTCTACTCCCTTTTTCCGCTCATCTTCCCTTCACTCCAGTTCTACAAAGTAGCTTCTCTACTTTCCCTTTCCTCCTCTTTTCTTCTCCCTATCCATTCTCCTTTTCTACCTTTTGATCTGTGGTCAGTCTATTCTTCATTCCTACTCTAAACCTAAGTTATACTATATTCCTGCATATGGCGTCATTTATTGACAGGCACCACTCTGCCAAAGCTGATATTTTGGAAATTTTCAAAATTCAAATGTTGTTTTCTCTGACAACAATCTACATCATCACTAGACACAAGGAAATATAAATAAGCCGAATAATCTCTACTCTCATGTACATGTAGCCTGTACAACCCTACTTTTAAAGGAGGTAAACATAAGATCCGGCCATAGTGTACTTACAGCGACCTCACAGACTTTATTGCAGAAGTATAAATCTTTTACGTTTGCTTCCTCCTTTTCTTATTGTGGTTATGTGACCTCTCTTTTTCTCTCTTCTACCTTTTTTCATTTCTCTGTGGTCGCCTGTCCCTGCTCCCCGACCCTTTAAGAATCTCAAGTATTTTATTTTTCCTTTAGCCTCAAATCAATTCCAGACGCCACCATTTCCTGCCCCCCCACCTCTCTCTTTCTAACCCTCCCTTAGGGGCTATAGACCAAAACCACACACACACACACACACACACACAGAAATGGAGTGAGAAGGACAGAGTGAACAGCACAGAGAGTCTCAGGTTTTCTTTTCCATAGCATAAATTCCTTCAACTTTCCTCCCTCCCCCATTTAAATTTACAGGAATTGTGTGCATTTGTGTGTTATTTTTAGGATTGAGCAGCATCTTTTTGCAAAAACTATCCCCCCCTTTTACTTGTCTCGGCACACCTCCTGTCATACTCATCTGTCCTTTTTATCCAAGTCTCAGATTAAAAAGGTGATATTGTCCTGAATCTCTTGTGATGGAGTGTGTGTGTGTGTGTGTGTGTGTGTGTGTGTGTGTGTGTGTGTGTGTGTGTGTGTGTGTGTGTGTGTGTGTGTGTGTGTGTTACTGTGAACTCGTAACGTCTGCAGAACTCCTCACTGAGTTGTTTATATTGTATTAATTCTGTGTGGATGTGTACACACATAAAGAAGAGTGGATCATTGATTCTGAAAATGTTTTGAAAACCCTGCAAGTAAAAGTCTGGCAGCTTCCGCGGTGTCGTGAGCGATAAGCAAAATAAGAAAAACAAATATGGAAACACCTGTGATGTTTAGCAGCACCAATGCGATTAAGCACATTTCCATTCCTAAGTATTCTAAACGTCTTCTGCAGTAATTACAGTGTCACTCCAACGCTGTAATGCAAAGCTATAATTGCTTAGATGGATTCTACTGGACTGTGAAGCAAAGAAGGAAAAAAAAATGGGATTGCAGGAGAAAGAAGAACAGATAAAAAAAAACAAAGGGAGAAAAAAGGACAGAGGGATAATTAAAGTGCATGTTAATTAAGGACGCCCTTCCACACCACATTATAGGGCTTCCATTTAAGTCAATTCTAACATTGAGTACAAGGCCTTTACACAACATGGTTTCTTTTTTTAATTTCCACACGTTTAATTCTAGTGTTGGACATTTTGGAGATTGCTCGTTATAATAAACTACAAAGTGAAGTTCATCTTTCCCATTATCGGGAGTAAAAAGCTCAGCAGTCTCAAAGTTAAAGTCAAGGAAGAGGGCATTCCCATCAACCCAATAGCCAATAAACAGCGGTCAGCAGGCTAATTGAAGCAACATTGTTTCTGCCTCAAGCTTAACTGCATCTCATCAGCCCGCCTGT
Organism: Etheostoma perlongum; assembly: GCA_026937815.1. Taxonomy (NCBI): domain Eukaryota; kingdom Metazoa; phylum Chordata; class Actinopteri; order Perciformes; family Percidae; genus Etheostoma; species Etheostoma perlongum. The sequence goes on along the minus strand of CM049387.1, from coordinate 26,138,110 downwards.
TGTGTTACTGTCTATTTCAGCCACTCATTTGGAGGAACACAAAGAGCTGATTGGTTCAGTCATCAACTTCTTTTCAGCTCAGAAGATTTCTTTCAGAATATAAAAAGGCCAAATCCAGAACAGCAGAGTGACGCACCCTGCTGAAACATTCACCCTTATTACCAGCATTGTTTCAATGCACTGATAACACATTTTTCTATCCCCAAAATCTTTGTCTAACCTTTTATTTACAAGGAGTAATAGTTTTGTGAATGCTACAATGGAGAAGACCTTTATCTTCTGTACAAATTGCCAAAAACATTCATTTTCATATTTAAGTTCTTTGAAAAAGTGTCGGACATGACGAACGGTATTTGAAATTTAACCATGATATGAAATTATGAGGCAGCGGTCTTTATAGAGGTGAACCATGGGCATACTGATTTAAAACAAGATTACTGGTCCAACCTATTATTAAAAAGGCACAAAACATGTTTGCTAAAATTATCTCATTAGCAGAAAGGAGAGTTCTGATTGCATATAATTCACCACTAATTGCATATCATCTACATACAAATGAGTGGGATTCTCAGTAATTGAGGATGCTAATCAAAATGAGCAAAACAAAAAGATGTTCTCAAAATACAAATGTAAACAGTGTTTCTTTTTATGAAATAAAGCACGTTAAATATAATGATTGTGCAAATTAGACTTCCCAAACACAACAATGGCAGAGTTAATTAGATGCTAGTTATCTGAATGCAACAAATGGAAGTTTGTATGTGCTGTCAGCACAGTGTTTGTCGTCTTCATTATCAGCGTTTATTTATTCAGCATTCTTCAAATTAACATCACGTGGCAGGAACGCTTTTGTTGTGCCAATAGCAATGTTGGACAAGTCACACGTTACTGATTTCTTTCTCCAAGTTGTGACAATGGTGTTGCTGTAATTACTCCTCAAGAGAAAAATACTGAAAGTAATTGTGCTACAGATGACTTTGAATTCCACACGTGGATCTACATTAAAATAAAAAAAATAAAACAGTTTGTGGAGGTGCGCCACACAGTCAACACCGGCACCACACATTGTGTTTCAGTTTTTTTTAACGCTACTTAAAAAATGCATTCATTTCCTTTCTCTGCTCTCCTCCATCTCTCTGTCATTCTACACACACATATAACCCCCCCACCCTCCCACCCAGCATCTGTCTCCATGAAAACAGTGTTGCCAACTCAATGACTTTTCCCTTTGCAACTTTTTTCACAAAAGCGAATAGCGACAAATCTAGCGACTTTCTGTAAAAAAGTATGCGCATGCAGGTCGAGAGGGGAGAAGGGACAGGGTGCGGGGGACGGTGTAGGTAGGAGAAGCAGCAAGACGCCACGCGAGAAAGACACCGCTGAGCTGGCCCGGCCCTGGGCCAGCCGGCCTTCTTTGAGAATCCTTTATTGATCTTTTTCCTTCCCTTTGTTACTTCAAAGATAGGCTACCTAAGTAATAATTGTAAGATTAAATAAATTCCTGTATTGAATTTGTAATTATTTGGCTAAAGATTTCTATTTCTTTCTATCTACCTTGCTGACACAACCACTAAGTTTTATGCAAATGATTGCGTAATGACATCAACAATATGCAAATGAGTGTATGACGGACACTGATGGATAGCTGAAGGGTAGTAAAAAAAAGGGACGAAGGGAAGGAAGTAGTCTTTTACAAAGAAAGCATGAGCATACCTGTCTATTTCAATGCTGGATGTGACTGACATCCAACGCAGAACTGTTACTGTGAGACATAAATCAAGAAGTGAACATTTTGGGTAACATACAATCTATAAATGACAAATAGCTCTTCCTGTAGCTTAAACTGGTTCTTCGAGCAGCAGTTTGTATTTGGCTCTTTTCCTAAAAACCACTGACCTGCTACCGGTTACTGTTCTCCAAGGCCTGCAACGTTATGTATTGTACCAAATAGTGTTTACTCCTTCCAAGCTAAGTGAGTCCATATTCACTCGCAATGATTCTGCCGCTTCCACACAAGGGCGCGAGTCAGTTGATGCGTTTGTGGCTCTCAGGAGGAAACAGATCTGCTTCACTGAGGAAAATGACCCTCTTCAGACTGTTCCCTCCATCAAAAATCTATCAAAGCTCTGTGACACAGTGCATTACCTTCAGATGGATAACAGGTGACATGATTTGGTGGGGGCTAATGCTAGTCCACATGTACTGGTGGTGTGTGCCTTCATCCACCATGTTATCAAAGTCAGTGATTGTGGTGGGTGCAGTCGTGCCATGTGTTTTCGACTGGGCTTGTTGCCATGATATACAAAACAAAAAGTACACAAGATCATCACAAAAGAATGTTTTTGTCATCGTCAAATATCTGACAAAACAGACACTGAAAATGTAATAAACGGCATGATCAGAACTGCTAAATGATTAAATGTAATAATCACATTCCCTCCGTATTTACATTTTCTTGACATTAACACAGGAACATTGAGTACTTCATTCCCTTTCATGTAACAATATACCAAGAATGCTGAAGTGGGGTTGATTAGAGATAGTAGTACATGAAGAAGCGGGGTGTGTGTGAGTGTGTGTGTGAGTGTGTGAGTGAGTGTGTGAGAGAGAGAGAGAACAGCAGACGTGGGGTCTTGTGGCTGGTAATTAGCACTTAGTTTTCACTAACAGCCAAATAGAAATCAGCAACTTCTACACACGTTAAATTCATAAAAACGCAGACAGCGTATGAGGACACACGTAACAGTTCAGTCTTCCACTGTCCACTGTCTGTACATACAGTACAATACATGACACAAGAGTCACATTAGAACAGTGTACAGCAAACGTGTGTGTGTGTGTGTGTGTGTGTGTGTGTGTGTGTGTGTGGTGAAGCAATTACAAAGAAATAGCTGCAAAGCTTTCTCAGCATTCATGAAAATAGGTATTAATGCGAGGCTAGCAACACACACACACACACACACACACACACACACACACGCCTATTAGATCCTCTAATTGAAAGGCAATTAAGCCTCCAGTTTCGCGGTGTGAGCTAAAGGCTGGGTGTCTGTTTTCAACCCCACTCTGTTTTTAAGCTTTTAACAGACCACAAAGAACCGGCCACCGAAACGAAACACCCAAAGTGAACTTTAATACACTGACTCCCTGTCTATTTCAGTGTGTGTGTGTGTGTGTGTGTGTGTGTGTGTGTGTGTGTGTGTGTGTGTGTGTGTGTGTGCGTGTACGTGTTTTCTACTGTTCTGTGTCCCTCTGTCTTCTCAGTCTCTCAGTCCTTGGTTTTCATACAATAATTTTTCACAAAATAATAAAAATATAAATAACTACTTATCCAGCCTTTTATTTTATTTGGTATGAATCTTGTTTTTCCCCTCTAACTTCCAAGAATAGAATGCATTTGCATTTCAATGTAGCAGATAGAAACAATGACAATTCGATGGTCAAATCTTTGCAATATCTAGTTTTTTAAATTTTTTTGTAAAATTCACTGGACAGTTGTTGGACAGAAACACGACTTTTAGAGAATGACAACCAATAGAAAAAGTCATTCTCTCTCCTTCCTCTGCTCGGTTTGATTCACTTCATCAAAAAAGCTGTGCAGTCTGCAACTTTGAATGGACAGCAGTGTAGCTCTGTGATTTGTTTTTACAAGTAGGAGTGTATTTCTACAGTAACAGAAAATCTTATTTTAAACCACACAGTCTATATCGACGACTGTTTTATTCAGGGGGATTGCTCAGGTGCCGCTGGAAGATCCGCCGGTGGTACCTCATTTTTGCCCGGATGTCCTACACCTTCCTCTTTCTTTGTGTTGATATTCCAAACTCCGGTGGATTCATGAGGACTATGGTTACCCGCTCCTCAGAAATCCAGACAGCTAGCCAGACTATCTGTCCAATCTGAGTTCTGTTGCACCACTAAAACAACTTTTGAACAAGCACATGTTCCACCAAAACAAGTTCCTTTCTGAGGCTATTTTGCAGAGACACTGCCATTGTGTCAAGCACTTAGCACTGGCCCAAGTTGTGATGTTTTAAAGAAATGTCAATAAACCTTCCTCCGCAGCGCTGTGGAAGGAGGGCTGGCAATGCAAGACTAAACCTCACATGACCCCCTTTCTCATCCCAGCAGCAACATGGGGGAAAATATATCACATCTGGTTCAAATAGTGTTTATAGAAGGGTCTAGTGGCTGAAGGAGCGCCCGTGTGGTGTCCTTCAGTGCGTCTCCTCACGCAAGATCTCAAACCCATACTGGTCTAGTCACTGTAAACAGCTCTGGCTACGTACACTTTTAGATCAGGACAGAAATTACCTGGCCACGAAGACAAAGCAGGGTAATGTCACAATGGTTGTCATACCCATTACAAAAATGGAAATGTATTACCGGTTTAAAAAAATAAATAAAATAAAATTAGACTTTACATTAAAGAGATTATTACCTTTGCTGTTTTTTAAAACTATTTTAAAAATACAGATTTTTTACTAAATCGGCGTTTGAATTCAGTGCCTAGAGTAAATTCAACACCAAAATGAGGCAGCGGTCCACAAATTGTCTGTTGTACTGCCATCTTTGTTCATGTCAGAGCCGGCTCGCCACCATGCCGAATGACACCAATGTGGCAGGAACAAACGATGATACAGCGACTGTGAGAACACAGAGAGGACAAATGTCGCCTTCAGGCTGTGCTGTGGGAACAAACAACACATTCTACATCCATTTCCTGGTCATGACAACTGCTTACCTAATTCAGACATAATCCTTTAGTTCTGTGGCTCGGGGACAGTTGATGTTCACTGTGGTCAATTCAGAACAGAAGAAAAGCATGCCAAATGTGAGTCAGCATTTGAACTGTGTGAAGACAGAGACTCAAAAGCGGCAGCCATGTGTTAAAACTCCGATCCAAAATGATCACTTTCCCAGTTATTACCATAGTCAACATCCATTATCTTAACACACATGTTGTGAAAATCTGCCTTTCAGACATACCATGAATAAAAATCCCTCCGAACGACAATGAAATAAAACAACTGCTCTGTTGATGAATGCAGAGATGATCATGTGTGGCTTTGTCCAATGTGAAAAGGAAAAAGGCTGCACAAAGTAATTTCATAACAAATAAAGCCGTTCCTCTCTCCTTTCATTCTTATATGTATGTATCATTCCTTTTGTACACATTGTGCAGACAAGGTACAGTCTGACCATTGTTTGCCTACAGATCCCTGACAGGCAATATGTTGGGACAGTCAGCTACCTACACACTCAGAGTGTGCCAAGGTAGACGGGATATATATATATATATATATATATATATATATATATATATATATATATCACATTCGTAAATGAATGAATCATCTTTATTACCAATGACCCCTAGAGAGAGGAGGATATAAAAAAAAAGTTGGAGCTTGAGTTGGAAGAAAAGTATACGGTCAGGTTTTCTCTGTATAGTTTTCAGGCATTTGTTTGGAGGTTTGACTTACCAGAGAGAAATGAGAGTGAAGCACAGTCCAGATAATAGTGATAGAAAGACGTAGCAAAACAGCTCATATTGTTGTTTCATGGTCCACATGTCTGAGATAGACGCAAGAAATGAGTAAAAGGGATCCCCGTGGGTGAAATGATTATCCAAACAGTTTAATCATTTTTACTGACCTCATGGTTTTAAGTGCCATTTTGACCTTTGAGTCATTTTGAACTGTATTTGTCAAAATAGAGTAAGAGAAAGTGCAAGGAAAGGGTGCCCGGATAGCTCAGTATGTACAACAGGCACCTCTATATGGAGGTTTACTCCTCGACGCAGCGGGCCCGGGCTCGACTCCGACCTGCGGCCCTTTGCTGCATGTAAGTTCTCCCACCTCTCTCCCCCCTTTCATTTCTTCAGCTGTCCTGTCAAAGACCAAAAAAAACCCAAAAAATTCTTAAAAAAAAAAAAAAAGGAAAGTGCAAGGAAAATCTTGTGTTGCCAAGCGATTTGAGAATGCAGTCCAAAAAGCAGCACTGAGACTTCTGTTTAGCACAAAACATATGAAACTAGTGTCTGCATTGTTAATATATTGTTAACAATGTATAACAATCTGTATGGTGGAGAATTTTACTGTAAATCACACAAACGGCACATTGTTCATGGTTCGAGACCAAACCATTGAGAAATGTTCATGTGGTTGCAGAGTCAAACCTGTCCTGGTTGACAGTGCCAATGAAGTAAACAATGTTTTATGCATCAAACGCTGAGTAGTATGACCACCTTCCACAACATCTGTACACTTTTATTAGCTAAAGATGTGTGAAAACGATTTCAGATGTCTGCTTTAGTTGCGGACAATAAAACCACAACCTTTGTTCAGACACATCTTGCCAGTGCACATGAATCCTAGAGAAAAGACTGTGATGAAGGCCCTATTAAAGAAAACTAGAGAAGCTGGAGAAATTGGCTCAATTTATTCACAGTTGGTGGAATGTGCGCGACTACGCGCTTTGTTTCGGTTCTGGAGATAATCACTGTGATTGCAGCTGGGTGGCTATTACTGCTACTCTGACTGAAGAGGCACAGCTTGAGACAGAGCCAGAAAATCTAGCATGACAAGAAAAGAAATGCTGTAACCTACTCAAGCAATCTTTCACTTCAGACCCAGACTGTTGAACACAATTCAAATGTCTGTTTGCTAACCATTGTGTTCCCAATGGGGTTGGGTGCAGAGAAATGGAATGCAAGAAAGAATAAGAGGATTAAAGACGGTTTCCAAATTTAATCAGTTATCAGAAAATGCCCAATTCTTAAAAGCCAAACCTATTAAAATACAGTAGTAACACTCCACTTACGTACCTGAATAATACAAAATCAGATGCAGACATATACACACATTTAAAGACACACTCCCAACTGGACATTGTTTTTCATAAACAAATGCACAAATGTGGTTAGTGAGAATATGTCAGTTGGCGGGCGTGTCACACTTTTTTTTATCCTATTGTACTGACCTTTGTCACACACACACACACACACACACAGGATCTAGGTGGCCTCTAATGTTAGCCAATGAATCACCGTAGTCTAGCTGACTATTTGACTCATTTGAGTCACAGCATCGCTAAGAGCCCAAGGGAATGGTGAAAATACACACACACACACACACACACACACACACACACACACACACACACTCTGTTCACTATTCTAATGTGACTCTTGAGTCATGTATTCAGACAGCAGAAGTGGTCTGGCCAAAAGGCATGCTTGCCCTGGGGAGTCATTATCACTGTCTGTTTCTGGCTTGCCGTCTCTCTCTCTCTCTTTGCCTCTCTCCGCAGCTCTCTTAGCCATTAAGGATGTCAGAAAAGTAAAGAAAACAACAAAAGCATATTAGACATAGAATCTGCACGATTATTAGGATTCCCAATCCATGTATGCAGACAAGGGGCCCTGTCTTGCAACCGGCACAGAGTAAAGCCCAGAGTAAAGTGTCTTTGCTAGTTTAAGACCTACGCAGTTGTCAATTTCCCGTCCAGCGCCCACGTTGTTTAAATAGCAAATGCACATGTGCCGGTCTGTGTTCAGGTAAATTCTTGGCATATTGCTATGTTGAGGCAGCGGGAAGTGATTGCACCATTGAACCAACAAAACCCTGGTCTAAAGTCAATTGCGCAGCTTTTCACTGTTATTTTAACAGCGCATTAGTAAAATGTGCCAAGGCTCGTGCACAGCATGCGCACACTTTGTATGTTACACACCCACCTACACACACACACACACACACAAGCACAAAAATATTAAGCAACACATCTGCCATCATAACAGCAATGCGCCAAGGTACAAAGGCGCCTGGCTTTAAAGGGAATGGGAGAGGATACTGATTGGTTTATTGCATGTTACACCCAAAAACACACCTATGATTAATGTAGACCCTAAGTACAACCCTTTTGAACCATGCGCCCAGCGCACGGACCCTTTTCTCATCGTTAAACTATCAAAAGTGGATTTGTACACCCCCTAAACACACCTGCGCCAGGCGCATCACACCATGCCCTTAAATCGTTAAAACAGGGCCCAATGTGTTTAACGTATATAAAAAGGAAGTGGATGGTTAAGACATTTAAGTGGTGTTGTTAATTCCCCATCTTGTGTGAGGAACACAATTATCTATCAATTGCTTTATTTTAATTTGACAGCAAGGTAATTTCTTTGTCAAACAAGTCACACTTTATCATACTCACAGTCAAAGAGTATCGGTAAGCCGTCACTCTGCTACCAATCTGTTTTATTGTTGTTGTTTTTCATGCGTTTGACTTGACAGTTTTTTGAGGCAAATAACAGATGACCGGCAGCAGGGTTTCAGGATAATGGTAAAAGCTATTTATTTTGGACTTGCTTTATTTTTGCTTGTTAAGTAAAGCTGACTCTTAATTTGACGTATCAATGACAGTTTGAGAGCGTGTTACCAGATTCTGCATAGCAGGTGTCAGCTCATTGCACAACAAGTGAACACCAGGGTTTATAATTGTTTGTGTTGTTGTTTTTAAGACAATGTTGAAGAAATTCACAAATGTTTTCACCTGCAAGTGACAACTTCCAAGAATAGATATTCCAGAGATCTTGCTTTGGTTTTTTTTTGTTGTAAATTGTCAGCCAACTCTACATTTTTTTCAACAGATAAAAGCAGCTCTTTACACTCAAGTATGTTTCCATTTTGGTTTCAAGTTACTTGTTAGACTACATGGCTTAAAGTAAAATGGACAGAAAAGGCTAAATTAACCTTACATAAGTGCATCTTCTCGTCTTTTCTGCTTTAGCATTAGTCTCTGGTTGCGCTACAATCCTTTAAAGTGCCCATATTATGCTAATTTATAACATAACTGTATTTTGAGGTTGTACCAGAATAGGTTTACATGGTTTCATTTTCAAAAAACACCATATTTTTGTTGTACTTTACATTGCTGCAGATCCTCTTTTCACCCTGTGTGGTTAGGTCTCCGTTTTAGCTACAGAGTGAGACATCTCACTTCTATACTATCTTTGTTGGGAGTCGTACATGCTCAGTAGCTCGGTAAGATCCATCAGCTAGATAACTCTTTCTCCAACTTTGGTCAGTACAAGGCAGGATTAGCTGGGAGACTTCTTCTAAACGAGGGCACACTTGTGGAATACCTGCAGAACAGGGACAAGAAATAGTTCTTTTGGAGATTATGGTCAACTAGTGTGTTTTAGCAGTGTTTTGCCATTGAGAACGAGCTAGCATGCTAGTGGTAGCGTTATAGATTTAGCCACCTTGTCTCGGCTAGTGACGTAGAAAGCCGTGCAGATTGTGAACAGCTCACTCGGAGACTGAAGTCAGAGGACATTCAGAAACATATCTAACTTAAAACAGCATGGATGTTGTTGTTTTTTTACAAGTTTGTATTTGTGTGGAAGCACCAGAGACACAAAATAACACCCCAAATCAAAATTGTTTCATAATATGGGCACTTTAAGGTATTTTGGTTTTGTCTCACATATCACATCAAGGAGATAACTTGCTGTGGCAAAGACAAAACAGAGTGTAGGGCTTATGCAGACAAATGATAGACAAGAACAAACACACATACAGAAACACAAAATATGTGCACATCAATTACAAGACAAGGATAATTAGCCAGATGATGAGCCGGTATGGGATTAACTGTCCACACTTCCTGGTTGGCTGGTCATGTGGTCAACCGAAGCCACAATGGTATTTTGAACATCTACTGAGCTATGGAATATTAAACACATTAGCATACACAATCTTTATTCATATGGCAAAGTATTGGTTAAGACAGAAGAAAATCATCAGAATGAAAAAAAGAAGAATCCCAGAGAATCCCACAGCTACAGCTAGAAAAACTAATTTGTTGCTGTTGTTAAGGGATTTGTGCACGCTATTACTTACTGACAGTGTTTGCTTCTTGCATTTGTTGAATGATTTTGGAATACTGGCAGCATTGGTGCAATTATTTTGAAGTCTACTGTGGCTGTATTTGCATTATTCAGATGCCTCGCTCTTCAGTGAGAGACACTACGGGTCGATGTGGAAAATAACCAAGAGGACATGCAGCTATGTCCCAAATCTCCTTTCAACCATGACAGGTGCCACAAGAGAGGTTCATTGGAGATGCAAATGATGCATAAGTATACTTTAACCACTGGGCTAGGAAATGAGATATCTGCCATATAGGTGGCGGTCAGTTAAGTGACTTCATTGCCTCAATGAAGTGTAATTAGCTACACTTGTTTCTAAATTTCTAGTAACCTCTCTTGTCTTTTGTTTGACCTCCTAAACCAAGTGTTATCTTGACATGAGTCAACACAGCTAAGGGGGTCACCCCGTTGGCCTAGCTATCATACCTCATAAACATTCATGTCCTGAGTATATAAATTCCTATATTTTCACTCACAGTCTACTATAAGTGAAAATTGGCAGCATTTGTTGTTGGTTGCAAAGGTGGAAGAAGCTTGACATTGTTATACTGCTATATCTCCCATCTCTTACCAACATTTAACATTGGTTTATTTTTACCAAGACCACACACTTTCACTCATCTCAACAAGTAATGTTAATCATCTAAACACCCCAACTTAACCCTACTCATGAAGGTAGCAGTTCTACGTATGGGCTGGTTTTGAAAGGGACTGACAAGCAGACTGCCACTTGTTGGTACTAAACTAAGATAACCCTAACCCTAAGACAAGGTTCTAAGCTAAGATAAGGATCTAAGCTTGTCTGTGTTAGAAATGCAGCATGGATGCTAGAGACCCTTTGCCCTCCATTCAGTGGATCATTGAATAATTTGATTCATTCCTTTAATGTTCCCATCACATTTATTTTTCAACCTGCTCATGAGCCTGGATTTGTATTTAAAATTGTACTTAAAAAGGGAGTTCTTCTTTTCTTCAACCTGAACCCTGTTTTCCCATGCATTGGTGTCAAAGTAACTAATGCAAACAAAAATATTTTAAATTGGTAAAGTATAGAACACTGCCAGCCGCAAACCGGGCTGCAATATAATCCTATAGGGCAAATTTGCATTGACAATTCTGTCCTATCCGTTTTTCCCACGGATAGGCTCAGATTGTTGTTATAAATGTCTGACAACAGCAAAAGTTAAAAGATAGACATTTGTATTAAAGACTAAATCCTTGTTGCTCAACTGGAAACAGCGCCAAAATCGCTATCGCTAAACCCACCAGACTCCCATCAGTCACTTACTCAGAAAACCGATCCAGGTTGAAAACTGTTGTATTGACATTTAACTAAAGTTTCTTGTAATTAACAAGCAGTTTCTTGCTTCACAGGTCAGAACTGTTGATGGACTAATTGGATTTTGTACAAATCCTCTTAACAGGTCAAAATGAACCACATGTAAAAGGGTTTGAGGGAGAGTTATGACACAATATATCCCTTTAATGACTTTCATACATTCCTGCGTTTGCAAAACATTACTTTTGTTGCAATTGAAAGGGCTGTAGAGCGATACAGCGACCCGGTGTTGCATATGAGCTTTACCTCCCACACTGAATCAGTCTGTGTCTAATTGAATTAAAGCTAATGAGTTTACAAAACAGCCTTGTCTTGGTAATTAGTGCAATGTCCTAATCAACACAACTATTTAAGAAGTCAGATCTCCAACTGGAGTCAATTAACATTACCCTGCCTCTACAACAGACAGGAATGAATGATCTACAAGGTTTATGTTGTTTCTGCTGTCAGTCTTAAGTTCAACACTTTTACAAAGATTAATCTGTTTGCACAGGAAACAGATTTGCTTAATTGTTTTGTTTTTGAAGAAGCATTTTCATTATTCTCCTCTGCTCTCTTCCAGGTTCTGTGATCAGAGGAGAGAGGGAGTTGACCAATTGTGAGAAAAGAAGAACAACTAGAAGAAAAGCAGTAACGTGGAAGTGGGTGATGAGTATCCACACCAACAGGCCCCGTCTCAGCTAATGAACTAGGAAAGTTCATCAACAATATTTTGTTAGCAAAACCAGGATATCGCCTCAGTGGGAGCGGAGCTCCACTGAGAGGAACCAGAAAGTAGGGGGCAGAGTGAAGTGCACGGCCGCTCAGGTTGGGCAAGATGGCGATACCGACGAAGCGGAACGGCCTTGGGCCCCTGAGGGCCTTCCTGGTGCTGGTGGGAGTTTCTGCACTCTGTAGCGTTGCATTAGGAACCCGGAAAGGAAATGCTTCTTTGGATCAAAGGGGCCACAGACACAGACATCCAGGTATGACCATGCAAACATGTTTCCTCATCATTTGGCTTTAACGTGTGTCTCGTAGTTGTTGTTTTACTGCCGGCTGGATCACACTCACAACCTTATACTGTAACTGTGATATATTCTGAAATGCAATTCATCTTTTACCTGTCAAAGCACAAAGGGTCATGCACGCCACCTCTTTTTATGGTAATTGTGCATTTTAGAGCTGACAATCATTTCTCCCTTTTGGCCATGCGTCGCTTTGTTCTACAGAGTTCTGCCGTTTGTGCATTTTCAACTTTCGCCGTACAGAGACGTTACCATCTAAGCTGTAAAGCAAATATTAACTTGAATCAATTGAAATGTTTCTTTCACGTTACATTTAGAAACTGTAAAAGCACTGCCTTCACATTTTCACCTAGAATGTGATCTCGTTAATTAAACTAGAGCCCGACCGATATATCTGCGGGCCAATAAAAGGTATTTCCCAATATATCAGTACCGGCATTTATAATGGCCAATTAAAATAACACTTTGAATTTACATTTTTTTTGTACTCTATTACCATTTTTTGTTTTACTTACCAATACATTTTCTTTCCATCCAGGTTCAGTTAAAGATGTTCAGTACAAGCACAGCATGCTGCTGTCAGTCCTGACTGGCATCACAATGATGGCCTTAATGATAATCACAATTATTTTGATCAATATTGAGACCACGATTATGTATTCATTTTAGTGACAACATTTTATTCAACTTTTACATTAAACAGAACACTGCTTCACTTCCATGCTGTACAAATCTTTGCATTAAAATAAGGACTGAACTATTCAGATATCCATTCATTGGGTAGGTATTCGGTTTTTAATTTTTGGATTTGGATATTCTTTTGTTTGTTTGATTTCATAAATACTTTAGAATAACTGAATCCTTAGAAAGAAATACGTTTAGTTAAATTGAAAGACACGTTTCTCTCCTCGCGGCAGTGGCTGGCTCAGTCCTTTTTGAGTCATGCTGGAAGGAAGGAATAAGGAAGCACTTGATCTGATATGCAGCGGCCGTTTGTTGATAAATGGAACATGCATTTTAAACATCAATATCACAGTCGATGTTCATTTAATTGCGGGAAGCAAGAAATATTCGATTAATTGTGCAACCCTAGCCACTGAGCAGCTGCAGTGCAACAAAACAGGGGTTAAGTGCCTTGCTAAGTGCCACCTAACAACTTGTTGAAGCGTGTGGTGTTCATACAATCCACTCACATTTTCCCAGCTAGGACTTGAACTGATGACCCATAATTTAAAAGTGGGCCTTTCTGTTCAATAAGGTTACTGCTTCCCACCCATTTTTCAATTAGGTCCATTAAACATTTTCTCAGAAAACAAACTGCAGATGATCATTTATTAACATACCATACAAGTGAATTTGTGAACACAAATGGAGGCTTTTGATATTGCTTTTAACCACTAATAGATGTGTTGGACTTAAATTGGTTGACAGAAAAATATAGTATTGGTTTAAAGAAATGAATTGATGTGTGTTGTTGTGTTTTTAGGTCACTTGTCGCTGCATAGACACAGACAGAGGGCAGGGAAGGAGGGGCAGGTACTCCACAGGTCCAAACGAGGATGGGTCTGGAATCAGTTCTTTGTCATTGAGGAGTACACTGGGCCTGACCCAGTTCTGGTGGGCAGGGTGAGTATAATAAAGCACGAGTTAATAAAGCGTTCTTAAATCAACTTCTCTTCTCTTGAGTCAAACACAATTAATCCCTAAATAACAATTACTGTTTAACTAATAGCCAAACTGCCCTCAATTTACAATCATGGTGGGGGCATGCAGGGTGAGGGCAAATGACTACCTCCAATAGGAGTTAAATGTGCTTTTCCCCATTTGTCAAGGGAGCGAGAGAGATAGAAATAAATAGAGGTCATGTTCCCATTCAAGGTGAGGATGATTGGTGGTACTCCTCCAAAACAACATCACTCAAACCGAGCAGTGGCTTTCATTACAAACAACAAATTATGTTTACAATGCATCATAGTCTGGAGGCTGTAAAGGAACAACAAGACTTTAACTGAATGTTAAACATTCTTCAATTTTTGTGGATGACAACGTTTTAAATCCCTTACTTAGTCTGCCTGTCTTCCACAGCACATCCACTAGCCTGTCTGTCTTAGTCTTTCCGCTCCTTTAATTTGTAGACTTGAGAGAGATGACTCATGTCATGCCTCAATTTGTATTGCAGTCTTGCCTGTTGACCAGACTACCTATCTCACTCTGTAATCACCAGTCTGTCTCTCTCTCTCTAAGTTCCAACCCATCTGAAATCCAGATGTTTTCAGCACAAAACACAGTCTTTGCATATGTCTCGTGTTTGTTTTCCTTCTGGTTTGTCTCACTCTTATCTTGCCTTCCTCATCCCCTCAAAATTCAGCTCCACTCAGACGTAGACTCGGGCATTGGCAACATCAAGTATATCCTGTCGGGTGAAGGTGCGGGAACGATCTTTGTTATCGATGACAAGACGGGCAACATCCACGCTACAAAAACCCTGGACCGTGAAGAGCAGGCCCAGTACACTTTAACAGCCCAGGCCGTGGACAGAGACACTAATAAGCCTCTGGAGCCTCCATCAGAGTTCATAGTGAAAGTTCAGGACATCAACGATAATCCTCCTGAGTTTCTACATGGGCCGTACTATGCCCGGGTGCCGGAGATGTCCAATGTTGGTGAGTAGTACTAGTAAAGGGGACAGGAGTGGAGGCTAGGTTTGGGAAAAGGGAAAGGCTTAGGTTGAATATTAAAAATGTTGAGGAGAAAGTGAAATGCAAAACAGAAACTGCAACTGGGTCAATATCATTTGGGATTAATACTATGGGCTAATGGTAGTGTAGTAGACTAGGACATTTGTCTTGGAAGGTATATGCATGTTAGCTAAGCATTAGACGTGTGATGAAATCTGGTCCCCACGAGATCTCGCGAGATTAAACAAGTTAAAGTGTCTCATGATATTAGTACACAAGTGCAGAGCAGCAGCCTTGAAATTAGCATAGAAAATCCCTTTGAGGTTTTTTTAACATTAATATGAATTCCCCCAGTCTATGGTCCCCCAGTGGCTAGAAATAGTGATAGGTGTAAACCGAGCCCTGGGTATCCTGCTCTGCCTTTGAGAAAATGAAAGCTCAGATGGGCTGATCTGGAATCTTGCTCCTTATGAGGTCATTAGGGGCAAGATTACCTCCCATTTCTCTGCCCAGAGAATTTAGCCCACCCATGAGAGAGAGCCATTATGGCTTTCAAACGAGCAAAGTTGCAGTTGGTCAAGGCCACACCCCCTCTCTCTTTTTCTAAAGCTACAGACACTCATTGTGGGACTGGCTGTAATTCTGCACCAAGGAAAGAGACATCAGATACAGTATTAGGGGACCACTAAGGTCTATATAAAAGAGACTTCAGATACAGTATTAGGGGACCACTAAGGTCTATATAAAAGAGACTTCAGATACAGTATTAGGGGACCACTAAGGGGTATATAAAAGAGACTTCAGATACAGTATTAGGGGACCATTAAGGTCTATATAAAAAGAGACTTCAGATACAGTATTAGGGGACCATTAAGGTCTATATAAAAGAGACTTCAGATACAGTATTAGGGGACCACTAAGGGGTATATAAAAGAGACTTCAGATACAGTATTAGGGGACCACTAAGGTCTATATAAAAGAGACTTCAGATACAGTATTAGGGGACCACTAAGGTCTATATAAAAGAGACTTCAGATACAGTATTAGGGGACCATTAAGGTCTATATAAAAGAGACTTCAGATACAGTATTAGGGGACCACTAAGGTCTATATAAAAGAGACTTCAGATACAGTATTAGGGGACCACTAAGGTCTATATAAAAGAGACTTCAGATACAGTATTAGGGGACCACTAAGGTCTATATAAAAGAGACTTCAGATACAGTATTAGGGGACAACTAAGGTCTATATCAAAGCATCCAAAGAGCACCATGTCATGGGACCTTTAAAATCTTGTCTCGTCTAAATCTTGTGAACCTTGTGTCTCGTCTGGTGAGCTGGGTGTCCCGTCACACCCCAACAAAGCATGTTAACCTAATTTTATTTTTAATACATGTGTGACAAGGCAGATGTTTGGTTTAAATTTTAGTCCTAATTTTAAACATCTAACATGAGGATTCACAAGTAGTTATGAATACAAATTTGACCTGAACGCTTCTTAAATGCTCTAATGCCTAACCTGTCTTGAAGCAAAGGTATTTCTGTGACACTGACCAGCAGAATTGTTTTATTTCCAAATATCAAATATAATTTGATAACAGTGACTTAGATACATATTCAATAGTACAGAAAATCTTTCAATTGCATAGTGAGTGACATTTCTTCACCGATTAGGGTTCATCCCAAGTGCTGCTTGTCTGCTAAGGGCATTCATTGTTAATTATCACTGAAATCTGACCACAGAAAGTGTGACGAAGAGGCGCTGACAGTACCATTAGCTTACACATTCAGCTCCTAAGAAGCATGTTCGTTTTTCCTCTCTCTATTATATGTGCAAAAAAAAAAAAGACTCAACCAGAAGCAAGGAATATTTAGCACTAAGTTGGCATGGGCAAGAGCTCCTGCCATCTCCTTAAAATCTCCTACTTAGAGCTTCTGATCTTGATAGATTTTCTTTCCAAATAGTATGTTGTCTTGGAGAGTCTTCAACCCCTCGAGGCTGACCTGAAATGAACCAAACTGGCAGCAGTGCTGCCCAAAACTTTGAAAGCCAGAAAATCCCTTCTCTGAATGGACCGGACTTTTAAAGAAGGAACTTCTGATAGAACTTCTGAATGAGTTCTGTTAAGGCTTTGTTCCCCACCCATCCGCTTCTTAAGCTGAAACCTGAATACAGAAGTCTGGCAGAGATGGGCCACCGGTGCCATCATCCTCAACCAAAGAAGTAGAACAGAAAGAAGAGCTGTAATTTGACTAACTAGATCCATGTTCCCTCATGAGTGTCAGAATTAGAACAGAGAGAAGTCTCTTTCGAATTATCATTCTGGGTAATTTACCGTGTACACTTAAGGTAGCTGCCCACTGAAACCAGGGTTGAATGAAACTTGATTACAGTTATATACCCAGTGGATTTTAAATGGAGTAGGATAGTGGTGCTTTTGAAGCTGCAACTGGAACCATTCAAACAGCATATATGAAAGTGCAAAGAAGACTGAAGTAGTAGAACCAACAAAAACATGTTATTGATATGAAGCACCTAAGAGCGTTTTCACACCTGTAGTTTGTTTGCTTTGGTCCGAATCAGTTGTTGAGTTTGTAAACTTGGAGTAATTTGCCCTTGGTCGGTTTGGTTTCACACCTGAAAAAATCCAAGCGTACCAAAATGCACCATTACAAATCACACAAGAACATCCACCCCTCTTATTGGTCAGATGTTTCTGGGGGCGGGAGCAGGTATAAATACAGGAACAAAGTTATCTGTTCTGGATTGGTGCATATTTCTTGCATCTCTGTGATCAAACCAGCTCATTTCTTTAAAATGATCAGACATTGTTATGCAAGAGACGTTACTACATCTCCTCTGGTCACCAAGACTTTGCTCTGCTTTGCCGCCTTCTGTCTCCAATTTTAGCGGTGGCTGGTTTGACCACGGAGATGCGAGTGAAGGACGGTGAGCTTGACCACAGTCCGTTTCTGTGATAGAAATACAAGCTGCTACAGTTTGCTGCTCTACTGCATCGCAGATTGCTAAACACACCCGACTACAGGAGACATGAGCTCAGACTTGGACAGTTTGTAGAGTTGGTGCGCGTTCAAGTACGGATCACGTTCTCACCACAAATTAACTGCTCCAGAGTTTAAATGAAAGGTGCACACCAAAAGCGGAACAGGCGTACAAAGACCAGTGCGATTGCCGCGTTCTCACCTGCCCAAACGAACCGCACCAACAGGACAAAATAACTCGTTTGATTCAACCGAAACTAAAGGCTGTCGGTGTGAAAACGCCCTAAATAGCCAATATCATTGAGTTGCAAAGACCCAGCAGCAGCAGTTTTAGCCTGCAGTTCCAGTACAACTTGTGCCACTTAACAAAAAGTAATGTAACCATTGTCTGAGGTTTTGTGTTTTACATTATTTTAACCAAAGCATGTTTTTTTGCCAAATACAAGAGGAGGACAAAGTACAGTGGGTCCTTGGTCTTCCGAGACTGTCCTCCTGGTTACAAAAGGAGGTTCTAACCAGTTTTGAGTGAAACACAGAAGCCAAAAACTAAGAAAGAGTAGCATTTCAGTATAAACGAGTTCTATCGTTCAAGGTCTTAACTGTATGATCGAGTGCCTGAAAAGGAGTCTTAATCATGTATGTTTAAAAAGAAAATTAAAGGATGAATTCCTTTCCTAAATCTTAAAAAAAGTTGACATGGTTTTGGCATTTTACAGCTACAAGATGAAATGCATTTCATGTTCTTATTACTTAGTTGCTTCTATAATAAAAATGTAAGACATGAAAATTTCAGCAATTACGCAAAGTTTACAGAATGTTTTTCACGCTTCTGCTCATCTTAACTGTGTCAAGTTCAGTTAACAGATTTACAGCAAGAAAAATGGCTTTCACCTTGTTTTATAGGTTGGTCAATCATGCATCTTTCACATTATCAAATGGGTTTTGAAAGGAAGTCATAAATCCAGCGGTTGTAGAACTCTGTCACTGCATGGAGGAAATGTACTGTTATTTAAAACATGAAAATCACCAAGATTGGAGAGTGGATGTTTCCACCCGACAATGATGAAATGTAGAGAAATAAAATTGGAGACCAGCCTCACAGGAGCAATTCATCTGCAGTTTCTGAGAGAAGGGAGAGTGTTTTTCATTCCTGTCCCCCATCCAGCCATGCAGGCAGGTGAAACGACATGTACTGTGTGACAAGCTTTTTCGTCAAACCATTCTCAAACCGCATCAGTGACGTAGAGTCATCTCCTGACTTGTCTGTCATGTCTGTGTGTCTATCCTATAGGTACGTCAGTGATGCAGGTGACGGCTACAGACGCTGATGACCCCACCTACGGCAACAGTGCTAGGCTGGTGTACAGCATACTGCAAGGACAACCGTATTTCTCTGTGGAGCCTCAGACAGGTGAGGCTGAAAACAGAACCGTGTCCTGAGTCACCAGGCATCTACACTTCAACCAAATGTAGTGTCAGAAAAAAAACACACAGAAAGGCTTACAAATCTCAAACATGCTAGCTCACTGAACAGCATTCTGCATATAGATGATATAAAGTCATGTGCAGCAAGTACCGCAAAACATACACACTTTGGTAAGTATTATGTTATGTTATACGGGACCTTCACAATGACTGGTGCAACTCCTAACTGCATATCTCAGCATGCACATTCCAACCTTTGTCATGTTTGGTGGAACCAAGCACTTTCATACCGATTCTCTGCAGTCGAGTCTGTTTATTCACTTTCCTAAAACCTGTCTGTCTTGATTCACCTTTATATGGTAACATAACCAGGCGATATGGACAATAACAATACAATAAATATTGTTGAAAACCTGCTTTTTCAAAGATTTAAAATATGTATTCTTCAAATCTACTCAAGATCTTACAGTCACTATTATTAATTAGATTGAAGTATCAAGAAGAAATCATCAATAATGTGATTTTGGCATGATTGTGTCCCTACATTGTAGACAAAGGTTGGATCTATCATGCAACGTGTAGAAATTGTTTTATCGCTAAGATCAATCTGAAAACTTTTGTCTTTCTGCGATATTTTTACCGCCTACCACTCTTAATATAAAAAGCTAAGAACTCGCTGCTGCAGGGTTGACGTAAAAGCGCGTCCTTCCCACTGAAATTGGTGAGAAAAAGAAGGCCCTGCTAGAAAAAGAGATCCCCCAAGGACATTCAGCCAGGTCTCTGCAGAGCCCAGGCCTAATATTTGGGTTTGCTTTAAAGGAAGAAATTGGACGTAAGGACAGAGGTTAGGGCGGACACGGAGCTGTGTTGGGTCAGAAAGACTGAAGAAGAACAGAAAGAGAGAGGTTAGGGTAGAGAAGGAGAGCCACATTGGTTTTATAGAGAGTGAGTTTATGGAAAGAGAGTGGTTAGGACATAGAGAGGGAGACAGACTGGGGCAGAGTAAATCTGGCTAATCAAACTAGTGTTGGGTATTTGACTGGCTCAAATCCATAGCTCACATTTCTAATTGGTTTGGAGATTATCAGCTTTGCATGCTGTCACACACATATGCACACACACTTGGCATAATATGACAGTAGAAAACCGCAACTCCCGGACACTGCAGCTTGACATGTGGAGAAAGAAAGAGATGGAAAGAGAGCAGCCAGTGATGAATGTAACAGAAAGAAGAGATCACTAGGAAATATAATACTTTACACATTTAACTAGAGTTCTGATGTAAATAAACGATGAGTGAGCGGGTGTTTTCATGCAACATTAAATAAATGACATTCACCCTTAGGAAAGTAAATCACATTAAAGTTTTTTTTTTAAATTATTAAAATAATATTTCTGAATTGCATCAATTAGATTGATAATGACAATAGTCATAAAAGAAAGTGAAATCTGAGCACTAATTTAATGTTGAAATATGTCCATTCAGGTATCATTCGTACAGCCTTGCCCAACATGGACCGTGAGGCACGCCAGGAGTATGATGTCGTCATCCAGGCCAAAGACATGGGTGGTCATATGGGTGGGCTGTCGGGGACCACCGAGGTTAAAATCACCCTCACAGACGTCAACGACAACCCTCCAAAATTTCCACAGAGTGAGTACAAACACCTTCTATCTCTCTATCTATAATAATGTCTATAATAATAATAACTAATGTACAACTGCATTACCACCAGCCACATTACAGTCTGCCTGTTCTCCCATCCTTCAGCTTTCTATCCTTTTCTGCATTGCATATCCATGCATATGGGTTATGTCGGTCCACTGATACATATGTACATCACTCTGTGTGTACCGTATGTCAGTGTGTATAACCCAGAAAGCATGTCTCTAGCAAGCAATACAGAAGCTAGGGAAGTCACTGTAGGAGGCACAAAAGATAACTTAAGAAATCAATTATTAAAGGTTCTTTACTGGCCCCCTGCAATGTCCTCAGGCGTGTTTGTGCACCTGGTGTTCGTGTGTGCGACATTTGTTGAATTACTGACTTGCTGAGCAATAAAAAGTAGTGAAATATTTAGCCTAGATTTATCAAGAGCTGTAGACTTAATCTTTAAAGAGGAAATGAGAGAGAGAGACAGAGACATTAAAAAAATCAATACTTTTTTGGTAACTGATTTTAAAGAAGTCACAATTTATACAGGGTTAACCCTGTACAAATTAGTCTATAAGAACAGGTATTAGTCTATAAAAAGGTATTCTTACATTATTGTATAACTATAATAAAAACAAATATAATTAATCTTGTAGCAATGTTGGTAATAAGTAAATGGCAATTATGCCCAGACAGCTAATGTTCCACCAAAGATTCAATTCTTCTGGGTATCTGATAGAAACGGGAACAATGTAAACCTCTGCATTTTATTTTTTCCAACAGTCTCAAGTCTCATATGTCCAACACCCCCTTTCCCTGTTTCTGCATCTACTCCTTCGCCCTGTCTTGGAGTATCTTTCTGGGGTTTTTTTTTCTCCTTTTTTGTTCTTCCACATTCTCCCCTCCCATGGCTGTGAGCAGAGCCACTCCTGGCAGCAGTTCAGCAGAGTAGCTGCAGGAATGGATGGAGAAAAGACAGGAGGAGGAAAGAAGAGACAAGGGCTCAGGATTTAGCCTGCGGAGAAGCTGAATAGGCATGGAAAGAAATAGACACAAGCTAGTAATAAGGGAGGGAAGACAGAGAGAAAGAAAGAAACTGTCAAAACCATCACTCCAGTTCTTGTGTATTGGAACAAGCTGACTGTGCACATGTGTCTTGCAATGAAAAGCCAAAATCAGATTCTGTAGTTCACGACAAACGGACATTTTGATATTTTTCTCCAGCAGATTGTCTTCGGTATGTATGTACTGTATATTTCAAAGTGTCCATATAGAGATATCCTTTTTTCTTGTTAGTACCATGACCTCTTACATAATTGTATATAATCTAATGTAATACAATTCAACAGATCAGCCATACTTAACTTTACAAAGAGGATAACTGTTCAGTTTTGATTGACACTGACAGGGAGCTGTTGACTAAACTCCATGTTCATAACTGAGGTTGGGCTGGACTGCTTTGTATTAAAATGTGTTTCTAATAAATCTCATGTTCGTAAGTGGTCAGGTTAAACACTCAATAATGCAGTCCAGGTGGCTGGGTTGGCTCAGTGGGTAGAGCAGGCACACATTTATTAAGGTTCATGCCTTGACGCAGCGGTGCAGGGTTCAAATCCAACCTGTGGCAATTTCCTGCATCCTTCCCCATCTCTCCCCTCGCAACTAGCTGTCCCATCAAATTAAAGGCGGAAAAGCCCAAAGATATTCTTAATAAAAAGTGTCCATCAACAACTGAACGTAATTATCTTTGTTATTGCTGATCGATCTGACAGGTAGAACTATTTAGTGGCCACTGAGTGTATGTTAGTAGGTAGATAACCGTGTCAGTACAATTTGTTGGCAAAAAGACACATTTACATTTTCAAATCCAATACTTTCCATTTAAGACAACACTATTTTAGTATAATAATAATAAATAAATTAATAATACAATGATGTGAAAAACATGGCTGTTTCCGAACCACACGCTAGCCTTATGTTCCCATATCCAAAATATATATAAAGCAGTTTGAAAATAAGAAAAAGGACAAAATGCAGGTTTTATAACCAAACATTATTAGTCGGAAGTGTTTACTCAGTACCTCTATTCATTACTCCAAACATCAGCCGTGCATCACTGGCAGTTTACATCTGTGATACAGGACAACACATCAAATGGCAATATGTTGTGGAAGTGGGTACCCTTGTTTTAAATAAATAAATAAGTGGAAGCAGTACAAACACCTGCAAGAAAAGCATCCCAGATGGTGTGAATGAGGACAGTGATTACTTATTTAGTAGTTGGGCAGAGTGAGAGAGAGCGGAGCCGGAGAGAGAGAGAGAAAATGGGAAATCAGATAAGTAAGTCAAGAAAGAAAAACAGAAGCAAAGCAAGAGGCAGAAAAAAGAGAAATAAAGCAGATACGAAGAGAGGGAAAAGACAACAAAGGACATAAAAACAGACAGAAAAAGATACAGCACAGTGTGACTCCCTCTCATATGTTCCAGCAGCTTTTCAGTTTCCATTCAAGCAGTTATATTTTTCTTTCACTCTGAGGTTGGATCTCTCCGTCTCTCACACTTTCTGCTTTCTGTGTCATTCTCTCCCTTACATATTATCATCAAGCATCATCCATTTGCCACTGAAAATCTATTACAGGAGGAGGAGCAGAAAAAACAGAGGCAAATAACAAGCAATTGTTCTTAAACTCTCTCTGACTTTATTAGACTGACATGACAGAGATGGATCCATTAATCAAGAAAACCCTGACATGAAAGGAAAGGATGATTATTACCATTCAGTAAGGTATTTCTGTGTAACAGCAGGGATGTTAAAGCCATCTTTAAACCTGGGGGAGGAATTTCCAATAAAGGTTTGGCCAGAATCATAAGTATATTATGTGTAAAATACACAAACTGAGAAGACGTGTAAATAATCAAACAACAAATAAGAAAGAAAAAATATCTCAACTTTTCTTGAACTGTAGCACATCTGCATACCCCTTTAAAATGATTTTACTTTATTTATGCTATTGTTTGGTGAAAGAGACTTTCACATATTAAATCATAGGAACATGCAGTACTCTGTTGGAGTATGTCTGATCCTTTTAAGGGCAATACATACCATCATCTCATAAGTGAGGAAATTAAACATGATTCAGCTAAAACTGAATCATGTTTCAAATTGCCAAAATGGAGTTAGTAATATGAATCACTAACTTTCAATAACAATATATTCTTCAATAATATTTTCTGTAATCAAAATAATGACAGATTAGAATAGCGATAATTCAAGAATCAGTTTAATATTGGTAACACAAAGCAAAACTAAAAGCTGATCTTAAAGCTTGATTCTGGGGGTGGGAGTCACCAGACGCCTCCCGATACAGTATCATCACAATACCATATTATTGCAATTTTAAACATATTGCAATATTCTGCAATATATTGCAATTTATAACCTTTTTTCCAACTTCTAATTTTTCTTCCAATTTCAAATGATGACCCCAAAAGGAAACATTGAAACTTAGATAAAACATCTGTTTTATCTAAAAAGATACATTTCTCTGTTTGTTCATATCACTTTTACACATATTAATTGTATTGGTGCAAAATGGAAGTGGCCT
Organism: Etheostoma perlongum; assembly: GCA_026937815.1. NCBI lineage: Eukaryota > Metazoa > Chordata > Actinopteri > Perciformes > Percidae > Etheostoma > Etheostoma perlongum. The sequence continues at coordinate 26,113,462 of CM049387.1, read as the reverse complement.
GAAGTTTATACTTGTGCGTTGGTGTGTGCTTCGATCGCTTTAAAAGAATAGCAGGGCTGGCGTGTGTGTGCGTGGGGAGCGTGTGGTTGAGCGAGTGAGAGAGTGACGGTGATTAGCTTCAGTGGGAGTATTGACTCTGGAGTCATAGTGAGAGAAATAAAGTGTCTCGTCTGTGCTTTCTGACCACGGTGGAATGGATCTGTAGCAGGAAAACCTAACGCTCTCCTTGATTTCATAAAGCTAGTCTGCCTGCCAAGGTTGAAATACTAACATCTATAATATGCTATATATTATAATAATGCCAATCTGACACATAAATGTCTCCAGTATAGAGTAGTAATAAATTTGAAGTAATGTAAAAAGTCATTATTGTTGGTTATCTGATTAGAATCACTGATCTAGGCGATTGCGGTCATTACATGAGTTATATTTACGAGGCTCTTTATTGGTGTTTATGTGTAAACTTGGCTGGTTTTATGAGCTTCATTTTCCAAGATCGGACATCTGTGTGGATACAAATAGTGCAATAATTTATGTAGGGGTAATGAAAGCGTCTAATGACTTTCTCAAACTCTCCTACTTGCTTTCTCATAGAGTAACGGATGTAAAAGAACATTAAATTGTAATTTTAAAAAAGAAAAGTACGGGCGATTTACATGTGCATGACTATTTCCTGTATGAGCTGTCTCTCATTTTAGGTCGCAGCCAGGTGTGCCAGGCTGTCTGTGTGTCCTGTCTTACAATGTTTAACTCAGCTGCCAGGAGCCATTGAAGTTAAGCTACTTAGGACAGGCAAGAATGGAACGACAGGAGAAGAGAGAGGCAAAGGGAGAGCAAGGATGAAATGAGCTTTTAGCCAGAAGAGGCAGGCAGAAGAGGGAGAGGAAAATGAATGCATGTGAGAAGCAGGGCGGAGAGGGGGAGGAGAGGTGAGGATGAATGGAGAGATTTGGATGGATGACGTGGATAGGGGAGAAGCATATAGAGATGCAGAGGGAGGGAACAATGTTACCAAAACAGAGTCAAGCGGTATGGAGAGAAGTTTAAAAAGCAGGAACAGAGAGGAAGGGGAAAGATAGGGAGGATTTGGAGGGGATGGAAGGATGTGTGGTGGCATGGATCGAGTCCTGGGAATCGGCCTCCTCTCCCACTTGCATTTGCTCAGAAGCCACGTGGTCAAGCAAATTTCATGATTCACAAGATTGGGACGCCTGAACAAGCAGGACAAAAATGCTAATGGTGCACAACCTACAAAGTGAGGAGTCCACTCTGTGCTCAATCCCTAAATCACAGAGTAGGAGGAGGAAGCGAGGAATAAGGGATTGGGGAGCTCCAGAGAAGATGGCAGGGGAGAAAGGAAGGAGGAAATGACAGATTTGGGAAGTAGAAGTAGAATGATGGACTGAGGCAAGAGAAGGATTTGATGATAAAAATGACAGAAGACAGATGAGATGAAGGAGGGAGAAAAAGGTTTGGGTTAAGAGTGAATGAGAGAGATAAAAGAGGAGAGAGACTACTGTAGACATATGGTCCTACTGCTCCCATTCTGCAAGCCAGGTGTCTACTCCCTCAGACACACACTCACCTGACACTATAGGGGGTATTAATATCCTTCAGGCCATATGCATATCCTTTGGGCCATATGAGACAGATGGCATAGTTCATGTTAATGCCTCTCTGCCCTCCAAAACTGACCCTGCCTCAGATAGTAAACACAGTGGCAGCCAGCCAGGAATTCTCTAAGTGTGTTGAATACAAAAGCAAGCTATGACCAGAAGATGACACTAGCATCACCAACCAGGCAACCAAAGCCAAGTAAATTATTTGGCCTTTTTTTCTCCCAGGTGTGTATTCCATGTCTGTACCAGAGGATAAAGTGCCAGGAGAGGAGGTGGGCCGGCTTAAGGCCAAAGACCCTGACCTTGGAGACAACGGAATGGTGAACTACCGCTTACTGGACGGAGATGGACTGGCCATGTTTGAACTGAGAACCGACTCTGAGACCAGAGAGGCTGTTATTAAACTGAAGAAGGTAAGGAATGAAAGAAAAAATACCAATTAACTTAAACCTGCTGTTTTTGGCCACTCTGAGGCAGCGGTAAACAATTTGTAAAAGACAAACATGTAAGCCAGCAGTTTCTTATTTACAAATCCAGCAACATTTCTGTTCATTTGGAGTCATGTTTCTGTCCATCTTATTAATATTAGACCAATATTCCGTCTCTTATAGCTATGTTTTTGGTCTCTACCAGCTGCTAATGGAACTATCTGGCTCTTTAGATGCCAAATGATCCGCTGTGTTGACCAGTGTTTATTTATCTGCTGTGCGTGAGTGCATGTGTATATATTCAAATATATATTGATTATAGCGGGGAAGGCAGAAATGAGGAAAGGAATGAGCTTGGGCGAACAGGACAGACGTATTTAAAACTAGTAAAAGTTGTTAGGATGCATTCGTAGGTGGGGCTACTGTAATGAAAGTCAAGATTTCACAGTTTGTTGGGTGTTTTTGTTTCTTCTGGCTGTAGTCATTTCTGGTAAAAGAGCTTTCAAAAGCACTATTAGCTGAAAGAGGCTGCTTCATGTGTGCATCACCATCATCCACGTTTTCAATTTTGCCAGCACAGAAATGTAGTTGAGATTTTCTATAGACAAAGCACTTTGGTGTGAGACCTCAAGTCTGTTATTTGACTCCATATTTGTGTGTTAATGGAATGTGTTAAAAAGAAAGAAAGATATGTAGCAGTTAGAAAGGTTTTACTGGTGTTCCCTTTCATTATCTGATGACCCTCACGGTTTCTTATTGTGTTTGATATGAACACTCACTTTAATGGTTGTGTGTATGTGTGAGTGCATTAACTTTAATGCTTCCCTAGCCCAGAGAGCTAATTTTCTGCACTGTGACCGACACACACACAAGCTCTCAGTGATCCAGCTCAGCACACACAATTACTTTTGCTCACTCTCTTTATCACTACCACACACACACACACACACACAGTCCCTTATTCACTTAAATACACAGTGCTCTGTCAAATACACAGCACTCTCTTATACACACACACACACACACACACACACACACACTGTTGTATGTGTAGCTGCAGGTCAGGATTATGAGCTGAATCTTCCAGTGAGCTGTGGTAGCCTGTGGCGTCCGACCTCGCAGTCTCTCAGTTGAAATAATAATACCATTTATAGTCGCGCTATCAATGTGTGGGGCAAAATAAGAAGGAAATGTACACCAGTCTTTGAAAAAGCTCTTTTCCCCCTCGGTTTTAGATTGTTATCCTAGAAATTAAAAGAAGACAATTTTAGGTTTGCCAGACATTCAACCCACAGAAAAGCAGCATGTCCTTATTTGGTGAAAGGCTTGGCATTCAGATGTGTAATTACAGCATGTGCTTGAAAGTGTGCATTGGCATTCGTTGAAAGCTGCATTTCCTGTCCAGATAGCAATGACGTTGCTCAAAAGAGCAGCCAGCCTTAACCCACTGCTCGTTTTTACTGATGCTGTGGGAAAATCTCTGTCTGAATCAATCGATACAAGTCTGTTTCATGCTTTTTCTCACAACCGTCTGCATGAGCGATTCCATTGGAGCTCAGAGCTAGAGCATGGCATTAAGACTGCCAGGGTTAGGGGCTCTCATCCCACTGGTGTCACCAGGATGGAGCAGGTAAATGAGCGAGTGATAATGAGTAATGCCCCCTCTCCTCTCTCAACAACTGCAATGTATGTGCCCAGGAGCAAGGCAGTTAAGCCACAGATCAGTAGATCAGTAGAAAGCTATGTGGTTGTAGTGGGCAGCTCTTAGGTGGGAATTTGTAAGTTTGACCGGATTTGATTAAGAACTGGAATACAGATAAAATGTTTAAAGCAAAAAGTGTATGGGAACAGTTAAAAGAAGTGAAGGGTATGTCAAAGAAGTTGGAAGAAAATGTGATCAAATGTACTGATGAGCAAAACATGACAGGCCCATTAAAGTAACAAGAGCAACTAATTCCACTCAATTGGGGCATCATGTTTGTCTGTGTGTGCATGTGTTTGGCTGTAAACCAGCCAGAGGCAGAAAACTCAGTATTATGCGTGTTTAAACATCTTACGCTCAACTCACTAGGACTAAAACTAGACAGGCCCATCGACCTCAGAGTAAACACACACACACACACACACAGCATAGCTGAATGAAGCCACATGCACATGCAGACTTTCAGCTCCACTTTAGTCAGTGACAGTAGTATAACAGTTGAACAAAACATCGCAAAAGATTTAATGAAACCACTTTATCTTTAATAATACATTTGGTTTGAAGTAATGGCAACCTTAAGATTCTAGTTAACACACCCAGGACCATTTAAAAACAATCATGAATTAGAGCCTTGTGATTTGCCAATATGGCAACTAATGAACAAACTCAACCAACTTTTCAGTACTAGTTTTCATTTATTTGCTATTTAAAGGCAGCTTGGTCACTTACCGTCTTCACTTGAAATAACATCATGATTTTACATGTTTTTACATTGTAACGTTTAATGTTGATTTAAAGACGTGTGTGTGTGTGTGTGTGTGTGTCTGTCTCAGCAGGAGCTCTAACACAATATTCTGTCTACATAGATCCCATTATCTCTCAGAATAATAGCCTGATGCTGATTTGAAGTGTGTGTGTGTGTTTATGTTTGTGTCTATTGTGTTGTGATGTCTCTCGAGGGAAATCAACACCTTTTTCCCCTAAAGGCAGTGCAACACAAAATGAAAGGCCAAGCATGCACATTCACGTGCCCCACACACACACAAAACTCTGTACAGACTCCCACCTAAACACACTTTCAAATCAGAGAAGGGAGTAGCCTTCACTAAGCTTTAATCAGCTATTCTCTTTCAACTGTGTCCTGACGAAAGCAGTCCGCAGAATATTAAGGAGCTGTGTGTGTGTGTGCGCGTGTGCATGCACGTGAGAGAGAATAGAAAGGAAGGCAGTATTGCGAATATTATTATCTCACACTGATTATTACACAAAGAGGGTAAGAATAAAGACTCGGTGGCTCGGTAGACTGGGAGATTGAGGGACAGAGAGAGAGAGAGAGAGAGAGAGAGAGAGAGAGAGAGAGAGAGAGAGAGAGAGAGAGAGAGAGAGAGAGAGAGAGAGAGAGCAGAGGAGACCCAGAGACAGAGGGAGCATGACAAAAAATAGAAAATGAAAGAACTGGGTCACATCTATCCAACTAGCATTGTACCTGTCATCAACACGTTAAACACCGACACCACAAAGTCCGATGCCGCTGCGACTGAATGACAGCGGAACAAACCATTAAAAAGAAATGTCCCTCTAGCACCGAGTCATTTGGCAGCCGCATCACATGAAAACAGTTCGGAATCTGATCAGATTCGAGAGCTCCTGCAAGCTGTTTTCAAAGGAGTAGCTCCACTCTATGACAGTAAACTTAATATCTTTGACTATCATTTTTCACCATTTTCTGACATGTTATAGAACAAACTACTTGATTTTAAGAAAATAATCGACAGGTCAATGGACAATGAAAAAAAGAGATAGCTGCAGTCCTAGTTGTTTCAATATACATTAAAAGATGAGACATGCGTTAATGCAAAATCTTGACAAATCGCCAGCTTCCATCCATGGTATTTGGTTTAGCAATCTTGGTGACGATCCTATTCAACGGAAACCCCTGATAAACCTTGTGTGTTGAACTCAAATCTATACCAGCTTCACTTTGCTTTCACAACACTTCACACAGGGCTTATAATTCGGCTCTCCTCCTTCTGGGATTTCATTAAGTGATTGTAACAAGGAGATGAAAAGATCTAGCTTGCTCCTGGGACAACAGTACAACATCAGCCGTACTGGCTGGGAAAATAATGGTGGGGGGGAAGTGGTTATAATCTGGGTTCATAATACAGAAATGATACCCATAATAGTGTTTTTTATTTTTTTACTGTGACAATGGCTACGACAGAGCTGGTGATGAGCGCATGTCGCAGCCAAGTGCTGTTGGCAATGTGCAAGTCCTCATAACCATGGCAGAGAGCATCACTTTGGTATTATAGCTTTTATACAATGACTGCCAACACATTTGTTGACTTAACGGTTTTCCCTGCAGTACTCAGTACATAAGAAGTCAGGAAGAAAGAGGAAAACTTATTAGACGCCCAACTGGAGTCATTGCTTTGTAACTGCTGTGCCACTTTTTAATGGCTGAATGAAACGGTGATGTGAGGAAGATGTGTGATCTTTGCTTTTTGAGCAGCATACCTCAAAGCACACACACACACACTCAGGCCCTATTCCATAACAAGGCCATTACAAGTCAATTGGTTTTCTCCCAATATAGAGTAAGTGAATTGGAGCTCAGTTCTATATGGGTGAATTGAATCCCAGGGTTTTTTATTGGCATACCTGTGATGTTGAAGTAAAAAAAACAATGCCAGAAACTTTTACATTATCATATATTCTCAATTTAAGAGTCTTGGTTATAAAGGGTGTAATAAATGAAAAATTATAATATAGGAAGAAAGGGGAAAAAAGCCAGTCTTGTCCATGGCCTGGGAATTGAATTTCATCACCCTGCATGTCACCTATAACGCTCCTTACTCCCTTGTCATTTGGTGTCCAAAACTAACCCTGGTTCATTGTTTTTAGCAAAAGAAACAACCAAATGATTCATTTTGGTACAAAACAACTCCTATTATCAGGTAAATTTATACTACTGTGCATTTGGGTTACTTCTGTTTTTGCTGCTACATCAGTCTTTGCTGCTATGTAATAGTAGTGCTAACAGTTAGACTGCTGCTGTGATAATGTGATGATATGACTGTTTTCATTCATGTAACAACAGCTCCCCCTATCAGAGGGTAAGGTTACAGCACTGGCATGCACCCACTGCAGTGAATATACAGTGCATTTGATTTAGCATTCAGATAGTATTACACTGCCAAAAAAACATGATGTACCATTTCAATGTGTGTTTACAGTTGATATTTTGTAAAAAAAAAAAAAAAAGGGATGATTTTTTATTTGAAATTAACTGATTAAGTAGCCTGTCTGATCTCTCTCTCTCTTTTACTCTCAGCCAGTGGACTTTGAGACTAAACGGTCGTACACTTTGAAGGTGGAGGGATCCAACCCTCATGTTGACCCTCAATACCTCGCTTGGGGGCCTTATAAGGACGAAGCCACAATAAAGGTACACAAGTAAAAATGTGTTTAAATGGCGACAAGTGTGAGTGCATGTCATTCACTGTGTGCAAGACTGTGATGACGGGCGCCTGGGTAGCACACCTGGTAGAACAGGCGCCCTTATATAGAGGTTTACTCCTCAACGAAGCGGCCGCAGGTTCAACTCCTTCCTGCGGCCCTTTCCTGCAAATCCTTCCCCATCTCTATCCCCTTTCATGTCTTCTGCTGTCCTGTCAAAATAAAGGCCTAAAATGCCCAAAAAAATCATCTTTACAAAAAAAAAGTGTGTGACGAGATAAATATCAGCCTTCTGTCTGTGTGTGTGTGTGTGTGTGTGTGTGTGTGTGTGTGTGTGTGTGTGTGTGTGTGTGTGTGTGTGTGTAGATATCAGTGGAGGATGCAGATGAGCCTCCTGTGTTTGTAGATCCAAGTTACACTTTTGAGGTGGAGGAGAATGCGCCGGAAGGCACCCTGGTGGGACGAGTCCATGCCAAGGACACTGATGTTGCCAACAATCCCGTCAGGTAACAAGGAGACACACACAAACACACTGGCTAAGTCAGGCTTGTAACAGTGGGAGAGTTTCAATTTTCAAACCAAAGTAAAATTGGAAAATTGCCAAAAAAACAACAACCCTTTAATAGAGTTCCTTCAGCTACACTGAGCAAACACTATGACTCAGAAAAACTTCAACTCAGTTGTATACAGAAACACAGTTTACATGGAAAGAAGTTTTCAACAGATTAGGGATTGCATAAGCATAGCCACCCACATTGTATAAAAATTAGAGCCTGACCGATCCATCGGCAGACTGATGTTATCGGAAGATATTGAGCATTTCCTAAACTATTGGAATTAAATTTAAAATATTCATTCATCAAAATCATTTATAATGACAATTACATGATTTTGATAATTTATTTTTAAAAAACAAAAACAAAAAAAACGGACAGTCAACCATGTTATGAGCGTTGGTGTTGTATAGTTTGTCCACCAGAGGCCGCTCTACAACGACCCTTTGGCAACACGGATTATTTTTTGTTATTGTGTATTTTTATACATTTTATTTATCAGAACTTTAATATATTGTGATGTTCCTCTGCTCTGTTGTGACAATAAATCACATTGTTATCATCATTATTTTAGTGAAAAGTCAAATAATTACAAATACCTAATGTTATGGGAATCTGTTTTGTTATACGTTTCTTAATTTTTTATTAAATACATATCGGAATATCAGATTTTTCACCCAGTCTATACTTACTAAAACCAAACACAATATACATTCCTATATACTGTATCGCAATTATCCATTACAGCTGTTTGCAAGTTATGTTTCTCACGGTAACATTTTCTCCACACTACTCAAACTGAAAGCACATGTCCCTCTTTAAGACTTGGATGATTCGCTGCATCTTGCAGCTGCTACTTGTTTTTATGAATATCACTTAAGTTTTCACTCAGAAAATTAAGGTATCAATGTCCTAATGTACAACTTATAATTGTGATTCGTTATGTATAATATTTCTGTGAATATTTTAATCCTAATGTATAATAAGACTTATTTGTGTGTGTGCATTCTCCATATAGGTACATGATCCCTCTGTACACAGATATAGAGCAGTTCTTTAGCATAAACGCAGAGGACGGCAAGATTACCACGACAAGACCTCTGGACAGAGAAGCACAGCCCTGGCATAATATTTCGGTGTCAGCCACAGAGATAGGTATGTATGCACAGACACACACATCCAAACCTAAAAACATTTGAAGAGAATTGGAACTGAATTTGATGTGTGTGGATATCTTCTGAATCATCTCAAGTATATGCTACAAACACTTCTAATCACCGTCATGGTATTAGCTAAAAACATATTTGGACTGTGACTTGTCTCCACACCTAATACGTTTGAATGTGAAGTGACACGATGACTATGAGACTGTCGGTGCTAATTTACTGATACTGTCAGCCATTTCAGAAGACCAGTTAAAGAGCTACTGTCTACCTGTATTTGATCTTGGCTGTTGCATGAGTTCTGCTACTGAAATGATGAACAGTATAGTCTGATATAGGACGGAGAGAAAAAGTCAAAGAGGAACAAACAGATGGGAAAATCCCAGACAGACACCACGCTTTACATTTGCTGGCCTTTAGAGCCCAAGCTGTCCTTCTGTGGTGCTGGAAACAGTCCATGACATCTTATGTACAACGTTTAAGTGGATTCAAGCTGCTGCCTTTCATTTTTTTTCCCCCTCTGGGTGGGACTAAAGTTAGCATTTTGTTTTGCTGGGACTGTCAGTGAAGAACTGCCTTAACCATGGTAAACTAATTATATATTCAGATTCAGCCAGGAGGAATGGGCTTCGTGCAAATGCTTGGTGGTATTATTTTTTGTTGAATGTAAACGACTCTTACCCCAGTTAGTGTGTCGACAGCCAGTGCATGCAACAGTTGTGTTCATGTGCAAGTTTTTCTACATCTTATGTTGTTTTCATGTAACATCTTAGTCAGAAATAGAAACAAAACATGGATCTACGGATGTATACTAGGCTATTGATAGATGTGCAAGTTATCTGAAATATGTCTAGTAATTCTACCAACTGGGATTTAAACTTCTTCAAAATGTAATAGTTGTTATTTGAATCCACACAAGACAAATGGAAGGAATTCTGAAAGTATATAGCACAACCAGCTGTTGACACACCACTAAGATTGGAACTGGTAATACATTTCATCTGCTTGCTTTCATTTAACGTTTATTACCGATTGAATGAGGTGATTACAGCACAGAAGGTTGGCAGGCAGATGGTCAGTGACAACTGATCTAAACCCTGATGCAGTGAAAGAGAATGGAAAACTCCAATGTCCACCACCAACTCTCTAGCTAACTATACAGAGAGACTGAGGGGCGAAAAGAGGGGAATGCCAGTCGACTCACAGGCCTCCGGAGCTTTCTCTCCTCGGCTTCGAACCCACAAACTCTCCAGCCAACAAGCCACAGTGGCCCCACCCTGGTATTCTGTGGTTGGGGCTCAAACTACCAGAGCGCTGCGTGGTTTCCCTGTGGCGTGCTAGACGCCAGACGGCCAGATGGAAACGGGCTCGGTGCCCACAAAACAAGGGCCATTGCAGGCTACGCTAACCGCTAACAGGCACTGGAAAGCTAAATAGATGCCTAGTAATGACAGGGTAGTAGAAAAATGATACCGACTAGAATTACAAATATGCAAGGCAGTAAAAGTGTAGAAACAAATGGTTTTCTTTCTTCTTTTTTTAAAGATAAATGATAGATAGAAAAATACACTGGTCTCTGTGAGTCTTTCATAGTTAATGTTCTGGATGAAGAAGGAGTTCAAGGTTCCCGTATGTGTCTATTTTGGCTGTTTTGACATTCTGTCTGCATCACACAATTTTTTCATCAATTTATTCTTCAGCCGGCATAACTTGACATTTGTCTCTTTAGAATGTCAAAATTGTTTTGGGGAAAAAGTGCGGGAGCAGGCTAACTAAGTGACAAACTGTCTGACTGAATATTTTGATGTCTAACAAACTCATGTCTGTAATTTTTGCAAATCAAAACTAAATAGCTGGTTGAGTGGCTGACTGACAGGCAATCTTGCTGGGGTATATTTATAGTTAGCTCCGTGTTCAGGCAATGCCAAAACATGGCTCACAATGCAGACACACAAGCTATCACACACATACACACAATGAAGCACAAATGACGTTTTTAATGACTTTGACACTGCTTTGAATTTTTGTATGCAGCAGAATACTGATGATTTTGCCCTCTTGCGTGTGTGTGTGTGTGTGTGTGTGTGTGTGTGTGTGTGTAGGAGGCCACCACCAAGACACCAAAGTGCGTGTTAACATTAAAGTGAAAGACGTAAATGACAACGCCCCAGAGTTTGCCACCAACAACGAAGTCCTCATGTGTGAAACTGTTGCGCCAGGGAAGGTACGTGTGTCTGTGTGAGAGCGTGTGCGTTCGTGCATGCATGTTTAAGTGTAGAACTGCATGTATAGATTGACGGATTATGGTAAACAAACATAAAATACCCACAAACTGTATTTTTCTTTCTGACTGGTGTTTCTGTGTGTGTCTAAGGTTATTGAAACAGTAAGTGCAGTGGACAAAGATGAGATGGCTCACAGACAACACTTCACATTCAGCCTGGCTCCAGAAGTCACCCACAACCACAACTTCTCCCTTAAAGACAACAGAGGTAGATGACCATTACAATATTATTTTCTTTTATTCTTTCAGTTTCTAGCCCTTTGTAGTTGCCAATCTTACAGTTTCTTTATCTGCGGTCTATTTCTCCCCCCCCCCACCCCCTCACTCAAATTAGATCAAAGCCTTACCAGATGGAGGCTTACACTACCTTGTTGAAAGCAGCAGGTGCTCTGAATCTCTCTCGCACACACGCAAATGCACACATGTTGTGCGGGCTGTATTAATTGCAGTGGGGTCGCTGTCCGTCTGTACATATATCTTAGGGGGCCAACTGATTGAATTACGTTTTGGGAGTGCTGGGAGTGAGACTACAAGAAAGAAAATGACGGAGAGACAGAGAGAGGCAAGAAAAAGAAGTATATAGATAGATAAAAAGAGGCTGTATGAGACTGAAGAGAAAAACACATATCCGGAAATGTGAATGATGCTGAGTTTCATATGATTACCAGGGAAGAAAGTATAATTGGAGGGAGCTATTGAGCATACAAAACCAAATAAAAATCAGTCGACAGACTGTGCCTTGGAACAGAGCCCTTCTCAACAGTATGTTCCAGGCCTGTAGTGTGTGTGTGTGTGTGTGTGTGTGTGTTTTGCATCCTGCACTCACAGTGATCAGTAATCAAAAAATCCCAAATAGAAATCAAGAGCGATAAAAGGTAAACCTGTGTGTCACTATGCTGCTGCTGTTGTTGAATGTGCTAAAATATGGATCTAAATGTGCTATTAGCTTTAAAGTTAAAATTAAGGATTAAGCTTGATTTAAGGTTAAGATTGGAGCAAAAAGTTAATGAATAAATGCAGCAAACTCGCAAGTTTAGTAAGACCAGTGTGTAATACTGCAAAGTTGTCCATGAGTGACTGTGTACAATTAATATGATTTGCTGTTCATGCTGCAATTTTGGAATACTTTCCTTACTTTGCTTCAAGTACCCTGTTCAATGCAGTAGCCATTACACGTTTCACTTATATTGCTCGGTAGTGTATTTTAAAATGTAAATGTTAGAGACTGTTTGCTTGGTGATGAAGCCTGTGAAGAACCTCATCTCTTTGTTACACGCAATTTCCACCAACTGCGGAACGGCTGCAGATCCGCTCCGGAACAGCTTTTCAAAATAAAATACACAACACCGTCACGGAGGATCACAGTTCCCTGCACTACACCTATGTACCGTCATAATGGGCGGAGAGAGCCTGAAGTCAACAGGCCGAGGTTTTGTGTTGTGTGTATAGAAACTACATCTACTACAACTACATCCTGTCATATCGCGCAATCATACATGAATTCGTGGGATCTCGTGGGTCCTCGAGACTTCAGCTGTCAGTCAGAGCAGCAGCCGTTCCGCAACAAATCCGGACCTGGTGGGTGTTGACGGACGGCGGAGCATGGAGCCGACACACAGCGGAGCGGATTTGCAGCCGTTGGTGGAAATTGTGGGTTACAGGGGGGGAAAGATGATGTGATAAAGTCCAAGCTATAATAAAAGTCTTAATGCAGAATTTTTATTCAAACTCAGCAATGTGTACTTACAGTCTTTTATACACTACTCTTCTTTGGCAGTTTTAAGACTGTATATTTCAATAATCTTTCTAACTACTTACCAAGTACGTGTCTCTCTCAACAGACAGCACAGCCAGTATCTATGTGCTCCGTAAAGGATTCAGCCGTCTGACCCAGGATGTTTACTACCTTCCCATTGAGATAAACGACAACGGCTTCCCCGCTATGAGCAGCACCAACACCCTGACCATCAGAGTCTGCTCCTGTGACAGCAGAGACACCATCCTCTCCTGCAACGTGGAGCCCTACGTCCTACCTGCTGGTCTCAGCACTGGGGCCCTGATAGCTATCCTGGCTTGTATTGTCATTCTGCTGGGTAAGGAGCTATAACTTAAAATTGGAGATATTTTAGGTGGGGAAAGAAATTACTGATTCACACAAGATTTTCTACCTGTGTGTTTTCAGAATGAGTCTTTTAACCAGGCCTCTCAACTTGATGTCCACATAATAGCAAACAATGCTATATTTACTTATACAGAGATGAATGTGGGACACTGAATGAGGTTGTCCTCTGTAAATGTTGAACTGAATTGTTTGAGCTCCTGCAGCCACCTGTGTATCAGCAGCTACAGCATCCCTTCTATACTCATGCCCCCATCCTTACATAATCCTTTAGTCTGGAGCCCATGTGAGTTACAATCAGTTTTAGTTTTTACTTTGTGAAAATGTGCTTTCAAAAACGGCAAAAAGCAAATGTTTTAAAAAGTCTTCAATTTTGTCTCCATCCTTAGTTTTCTTCTTCAGTGCACAAGGTTACCCCACACTGCAGCTGTTATCCATCTTCCTTTTTTCCTGTAATGTACTAGAACATAGTATCTTCACAGTGGTACACCGCCTGCAATTAAAATGGCAAGAGTGTGTGTATAGCACAATACAGTAATGATATTAATTAAACAGTCCAAGGTCTAATTACACTTCTCCCAAAGTGCATGCTAATTATTTAATGCCAGCTTTTCCCCTTTTTCACAGAGATTGTGTGAGGACTGTTGTGTAATCGCTACATCCTGAACAATTTCTGATTTGTGCGTTTCTTTTTGGCAGCAATAGTGGTGTTGTTTGTTGCACTGAGGCGTCAGAAGAAGGAGCCATTGATAGTTTTTGAGGAAGAGGACATCAGGGAGAATATAATCACATATGATGACGAGGGAGGTGGTGAGGAGGACACAGAGGCTTTCGACATCGCTACACTGCAGGTATGAAGAAGGGCAGGGTGACATCCCTATTCTTTGTTTCTCTGTTTTTGTTAAAAAAATAATAGGTAGAGTCAATAAAGAATAAAAATGTGAAATAGGGCTGCACAATACAAGTAAAATATCTAATTGCAATTATTCTGACTGATATTGCGACTGCGATATGATTCATGATATTTCATAACATCGAAAGCAATTAAAATGATTATAGTGTGATTTTTGCGAGGATCTGTACTAAACAAAGATTTTTCCCTTTAGATATAGGATAGGATTTGTAAGCCGGGACATCTCTGCATTACCACAATGCTCAATTCAGAATAGTTTGACACGTATTTTGCCATTAACAAATATAGCGCTCCTCTGCAATTTGGATATTGCACTAGTCCATATTGCGGTTTCGATACAATTGCGATTAATTGTGCAGCCCTAATTTAAATTGTGTTCATATTCACTTATGTTATTTGCTGACATTAGAGCATGATGTACCTCATTCACCAACAAACTGTTTCGTCAGCTCTTTCTCATGCTCTACCACTTGAAAGTCTCTTTGGAGCCTTATCTGACTGGTGCTCTTGTTCTAATTGTCCAGAACCCAGATGGTGCCAACGGTTTCCTGCCAAGAAAGGACATCAAACCAGAGCTTCAATATCCCATGAGGCCTGGCGCTGGCCGTCCTGCAGCCAACAGTGTCGATGTTGATGACTTCATCAAGACTCGAATTACAGAGGCTGACAGCGACCCGACTGCACCTCCTTACGACTCCATTCAGATCTACGGATATGAAGGCAGAGGATCATTGGCTGGGTCATTGAGTTCCCTCGAGTCCGTCACAACAGAGTCTGACTTGGATTATGACTATCTGCAGAGTTGGGGGCCAAGGTTTAAGAAGCTGGCAGATTTGTACGGAACCAAAGACTGCTTCATTAATGATGGTGATGATGGGGAAGACTCTTAACAGTGGTCCCACTGATTGGACGCCCCCGATCTCTGATTTATGGATTCCATGAGGATTTGTTAACCGAGGGTAACACTCCCCAGTGCCCAAATGTTATCAACTACAACCTGATCAGTTTATGCCAATGTGCAACGGACGTTAACAGCTCTCCCTTTCACAGCGCCTCCCTGGTCCTTACAAGACAATTTGTTAATGAACACATAATGAAGTATTTCCAAAATCTCTCTTTCCCGCCTACAGGATGTCTCCTTGTTAGAGACTTGTTAGATTTGTTATGCCACAAGTTTGTCAGATTGAAAGTAAATTGCTGGGAAAAAATGTTGCTGTGTGATCAAAATAATTGCTTATAGCGAACTGTTTAGTATCTTAGTTTCTATATGCTTTTGTGGACCAGATTCACGTACTTCCTCAACAGTTCCTGGGTGGGGTACATTCCCTTGGTTGCTCTCTTTGTGGTGTATGTTAAAGACACAGAAAGACAGGAAAAGAAACTAATTAAAATAAAGAGTTTAGGATTCAGCAACTGTCAGATGTTATGAAAGGGAAAGAAAAGGGGTCGAACAGTTGAAACAAAACAATTTTTTTTTTTCTCCAAATGTGTGTGCAAAATTCAGCAGTTACTGTGGTATCGATAGCGTGAGGGACTCTGGGTTGTTGATACTTTGACGATGCTCACAGCATCTTCACAGTATGGTGGCCTTATAATAAATAAACAACAACTCCAGGGATGAACACAACAGGAGTAATGATAGAGACTGCTAGCTTCAGTAGCTACACACAGACAAATGATCCCACAAGGACTGGGTATCTGTGAAAATGCTACACAAACACCTTTTTTTCTACTCCCAAAACAACGCAGACTAAACACGGATTCAATTGAAAAACTGTGGACGATTCTTTGTGTTCATTCTTCACTGCAGAGAAGACGTGAAAAGAAAAGCTGCCCCTCTCCACGCCCCTTTGTCCCCATTCCTCCTATCAACAATCACTTCCCATACCTAACCCACCGACGAACGATCACTTCCTCATTCAGAGTCCACCAATGATGATCAATCACAATGAGTAAAAACCTGTGAGCTCTGAAAATCGCCTTAAACTTAATGGACACTCTTGCAACGCAGTGCATTCTCTCTTTTTTGCTTTTTTTGTTTCTTTTTGTAACTTGAAAAGTATATTCAGAAAGCAAACTATTCTCCATGATACGTATGTACAGAGCAATGTGCAGACATGTGATATATCACTTTGAGGATCCAACTTGCGCCTGGTGCACTCTTTAAATAGGATGTGCCGTTTCTGCCAGCACGGAAAATGTAGACCGTGAAAATGTGCATTGTGTTGTTTTTCCTCCAACACCAGCTATGTTAGCAGCAACACCTGTTGTATCAACACGTGTTGCTATTTAAACATAAAATGTGCACACTGGAAAATAACACAAGGTGTCTTTTCGGAGCAACATATACAGAGAGGCTGAAAGCAGAACATCCTTTTTAAGTGTGTAGGTTCTTGTTCAATCTCTTTTTAATGTTATATTATTATTATTATTATTGTTGTTTTTTATTATTATTATTATCATCATCATCGTTATGACAATTGTCTTTCTTTGGCTGCAGCTACACAGGAACACATTCATGTTTAACTCTTTGCAGCTCACATTATGGTTGTCTAAACATGCAGAACTACACAGTATTTCATTTTCATTTTTGGACAGCTATAAGAAATCGACTGCCAAAAGTTAAATATCTGCTTTGGTTTATTGCCTGTGTGAATACAACCTCTCTCGTTTGTTTTTTTTCTCCCATTATTTGGCATTTCTTCGTTCCTTCTCCCTGTTTAATAGGAAAACTATCTGTTGCAGTGAGAGAACGCCTCGTTTTTATTCTCTGTCAAGTTTTATGGTACCAATTTGTACAATTTTAAAAGTTCTTATTTTAGTATACATGCAGAATATTCCAGTATTACAACAAAAAACATAAGATACGATTAAAAAAAAATGTTCCAGCATCACACTTATATTTTCTGAACATTGTAATGTTGCTTTACTATGTGCTTCAATCTCCGAAGCGAAAAAAAAGAAAACTTTGAAATAAATGCTCTTTTTATAAAAATGATATTGAACAGTGTGTGGAAGTTAACTTTGTGTTAGCTTAGGTACTTAATGGCTTACATGTACAGTACACTGACAGGTTACTCGTTACTTGATGCAGCGGCAGTCAGGTGGTCTTTCTGGGATCCATGCACGGAAGAGATAGTACAAAGTCTAACCAAATTGCAAAAAAACTTATAGAGTAATATTTTGTGTAAATGCTATTGTAATAAAAAGTGAATGAACAAATGCAGCCTCTCAATCAAAATACAATCAAAAGCATTAAAAAGAAAACAAAAAAGCTGGGTTTGCTTTCTTTTTATGAAATCATTCAAATCTGCCTTTGTTTGAGTCATCTTACACATTTGACAGTTTGTTTAGTAATGAAAGCCATTCATAGAAAAATAAATTAACAAAGCTTATTTATATCATGCTATTCAAAAATATCAGTTTTATCAAGAATGACATGATAGAAACACCCTTACCGGAAAGTCCAATACAGGTAAGGGCACATTACTGATAGTATTACTTTGCAACACTACAAAAGATAAAATAATTGCCATTAGTTGCTGGGCGACATGGACAAAATCAAACATCACGATATTTTTAACCAAATACTTTGATATCGATGACACAATGATAACATAATGTTGACTATTGGCGCTTTCACAAAATATTTACACAATGAGATTTTTGATAAATAATTATCAGTAATGTGGATATAACAACTAAGTGGGTAAAGGCAAATAATACAACAGTTACAACAGTCTAGTAAGTTCATAAGATTACATCACTTTACTGTAATGCATCCTTTAAAACCAGGAAAAGACACCACTTATGCCATATTACAATATGCAAAATCAAGACCATCTAGTCTCATATCACAATATTGATATAATAAATATATTGCCCAGCTTTAATTGCCATTGGGATGACTTTCCAGAAGTGTAAAATCTTGTCTCATAATAATATGAACCAATACTGTGCTACTTTGGCATCTAAAAAGCATTTGGACTGGACATCCAGGATGGTATTTCATGTCTCAGTGGTTCCTGATAGCTGAAAAAACTCCCATCAAAGCAGCCCATTGTGTTGTTCTAACACAGGGCTGACTAAGAGACTACAGCCATGATAACAACTCCGAAGCTTTACTAGCACAGCGGTGCTTTGAGCCAAATGCTAACATGCCGATGTTTAGAAGGTATAATATTTACAATGTTTAATATCTGAGCTCAGGATGTTTTGCGTACATTTAAAATTTTCCACTAAACAGAAAGCGAGGCTGATGGGATGATAAAAGTTTCTTAAGTATGTGATCATAAACAAGCCTCAGACAACTTAAGATGTTGACATAAAGACCTGATGATATCACCATTATGGAGCCACATCACTAGGGTGGCTGGAAATGAAACTCCTACAAACCAGAATCTGGTCTGGTCGGTTTTCTTCAACTGCTTGTTTTTTTGTTTTTGTTTTTTTAATTAGATTACAGAAGCTCTGTTTTGCAGTGAGAAGCTTTTATTTTTCTTCCCATGTTGCAAGAGTAACCAGAAACAATTATTCAGGAATTCTGTAATCACTTTATATTGCTTATTAAGCCACTGACTACACAAACACACCTTTGGGAAGACATTATCGTTTTCATCGTCTCCATCATAAAGAAAGAATTGTCATGCAAAAAAAAAAACCTGTATGCACACAAAGTATACAACAAAAACACGCACGCACACACACAATACACTGACTCACTCCTCGGGGAGCAACACCTGAAAGGTCAGGCTGCACTTTGGATGCACAACAAAGAGGGGACATGGAAAGAGAGGCAGTGAGGAGACACAAAGGGAGGAGTGAAAGGAAAGAGGGGAAATAGATGTGAATGGGCAGGAAGAGAGAGAGAGGACTGGTGCAGCAAAGTGATCCCATGTTGTATTTATTTTACTGAGACGTTATTATTTTAATGTGGCGAGGACATGAGAATGAAACATTGGTGATATTTCTGACCTGGCTTGAATTACAGTATTGGGTGGAATTAAAAGCAAATTCTCTTAGAACACAGCATTCACAATGAATAAGGGTTATTCATTTTTATGACCAGTTGATTTGCTTACTATTTACTCGATTAACAATGTAAAATGCTCAACACAATTGCCCAAAGTCCAAGTTCAAATATACTGTATAAGTTGCTTGTTTTGTCTCAACAGTGCAAAACCCAAATAGCTTTTCAATTTACAATCATAGAAGACTAACAAACCTCAAATATATACCTAAATGAGGCTAGAACCAGACTTAAATGGTTAGATAATTAGTGTTTTATTGATCGACTAAATGTTTAAGCTCTACAATGAATACTGTGCATTGTTAAAATGTCACGGCTCGACTAATGGGAATAATGCATTCTTTGGCCACCAGTGGGAATATCTGAATAATCTTCTGTGCAAGTAACATTCACAATTCAAGATCTAAAATGAAATTATCTTCACATTACCAAGGCCAGAAAGCAAGATGAATAAGAACAGAGGGGTAGGAGGAAGGAGAATTTAAAGCTACAATAAGATTGTGATGTTAAAGGAATTCCCACCCAAAAGAAGTTACATATTACATAGAAGAGTGTGATTTATGAGACTAATTAGTAGCTGTAGTGACTCTGCAGCAGTCCAAGTTCCATTAAATCGAAGATGGGCGTGTTTATACATACATTGCAGCATAGCATCATGTATTGTTCAAAAGAAAAAGATAAAAGTCGTAGGCTATAAGTAAAAGAATCTAGTAGAGAGAGAGGAAATAAAAGACAAGGATCTGACATTCCCACTGCTAACCACAGTTCAACATGGAACAAACCGAAGAAGCAAGGGAAGAGGACAGAGAATTAGCAAAATATGCGAGGTGTAAGAAAGGTGAGTGTGAATGAAAGATCAAGAGGAAAGGTTGAAAAAGCTGTAAACATGTGTGCCTTATGCTAACCGTGGTCCCACTGGGGAAGAGGGGTGTGGAGGGAGGAGAGGTGAACTTCTGCACCTGACTGGACCTCTCTATCAGTGTCCCACTGGGAGAAAGAGAGAAGAGACAGAAGGAAATTGAAGGAGAATCAATCAGAACAAGTGAACTCTTGTGTGTATCAGCTAGAGGTGACAGAGGGGAAGGAAGGAGGACGGGTAAAGGAATGCGCTTGTGAAGGGGTGGGGATTAAAAAGCAGAGGATGCAGCCGGAGGAGGAGCAGGGAGGTGAACTTTTGCACCCGTTCATGCAAACTTAGCATTTCCAGCTGGGAGAAGGACAGATGCAAAGACAAGGACAATCAAGTTTTCCTGGTTAAAAAAAAAAAAATAGAATAAACATTTTAACCCTTGTGTTGTCTTCCCATTGACCATGCTACTTTTGTTTTTCTGGATATGAATTTAAAATTAAAACTATTTGGTTGTCTTTTCTTGACACTTGTTGCTTTCCTGATGTTTTTTTTGTCACTTTTTCTTATGTTTTTATCCATTTTGTTCTGCACTTTTAGACGTTTATATTGTTTTTTCCCCACATTTTTTAAGCTTTTTCAGTCATTTTTTTCCACTTTTTTAGCATTATTTTACCTTTTTTTTTCTCCAATGCTATAAAATTGAAGGGAACCATCCTCGTAATTTTTTTATTTTTGACAATTTGGTTGACAGAAACCCAAATTTCTGATATAGAAACCTTTTGAAAATGGGCCAAATTTGACCCGCAGACAACATGAGGGTTAATAGCTAATGGGCCAAATGTGATGTTATGAGATTGTGTAATCGGAAATATTTGCAGTTTTAAACAGCCAGCAGAAGATCAGCGGCCTGTTACACCAACTACTGTCATTCCTAGCATATTTTACATGGCCACAATGGAAGCTGTTTGTGTTGTTGATGTTTTCAGTTGGATTTCTCAATGATGGAGAGGGAGTAGCTGTGATTTTAAGATTTTGTAATGGAGGTAGTTGATTTTTTTTAGTCGAAAAAAACAAAACATTTAAGTTTTCAAGTTTCATATATCTTTTATATCTTAATATGTATATCTTAAAACATGCAGGGGGCTCTTTGTATTTAGCATAAAGAGTAATTAGTGGCAATACAACTTAACAAAATGAGGTTAGTGTGAAACTTCCATTTTAGCTGCTGAAACAGGCTGCAGCAGATCAATGCTGCAAAGAGTTATAACTCAAAATTCTTATTCTTTGTACCCGTTTCTTTCTCTCTCCTTCTGTGTAGTGCAATTTGTGTATTAGAGTGAGTGTGTTCCATCCTCCTTATTTAAATCCTTAAATACCTAATCTCCATGTGTCCCCGAGGAGCCAGACTCCATTCTGCGCTGCAAATTCATCAATGGACACCGAGAGAGCGAGAGTTGTTAGAGTTGTGCGTGAGGGGACAGGTGTGATTGTGTGTGTGAGTGAATCTTTTTGCACTCAGGTCTGCATACAAAACCAAATAAAATCGACAGACCGTGCCTTGGAACAGAGCCCTTCTCAACAGTATGTTGCGTGGCTCTCATTGCATGTCCAAAAAAGGATGGTAGTTTTTGAAAAACAAGCTAATATTGTCATAAATAAAGATAATAATTGTTGCTATTTTACAAAGACCTTTGAAAAGAGTCTGACTAAGGTTATGTCTTGTAGTTGGGACATTTGAAGGAGGTACAGTCCAATTAATATAGCCTCAATAGAAAATCGTTTAGCTGTTCCAGGCCTGTGTGTGTGCATGCGCGTGCATACATCTTTTTGCACTCACTGTATGAAGTAGTCAAGTGAAATCATTAGTATTCATGTCAAAAATGGACAATATATCAGTTTGGAGTAATCTTCAGTTTCTGGTGCCTCATGTGGAGAACACACTGCTGCTTTGTCTCATGTGGGTGTTTGTGTACATTTGATTCAAGGCTTGAGTGTTTGTGTCCTCTTATGTTTCCATTTTAGTAACAACCAGTTTTGGACTGTAAGAATAAGAACATTTTTGGAGTGTTAAAAATATAGTTTGCTTCTTTAAAATGCGTATTGAAAGACTTGGTTCTTGGGTTAGCATTATGTGTAGGGGGGGTGCCCCAGTAGCGAAAGGGGCCGACCATAAGCTACAAGGTCTGGTTAGAGTCTGGATGGGGACCTTTGTTGCTTCTCTGTTGCCATTATTTCCTGTCAACTATCCACTCTAAATAATAAAAGCCTAAAATGTCCAAACTACTTTGAGAATTTGGTGTTAGTTAGTTAGTTAGTGAGTTAGATCATGGGCCTGCAGTGTTTCCTTTAGGTTTTTTTTTAGCAGACGATGGAAATGACACTTTGTTGTAACACAAACAAATATATTTATTCACCTCTATTCACACACAATGAGGCATATTTTCAGTTGTGCCTGTAGAGGTATTTTTCCCAGTCAGGTGCATGTGCTGTGTGTTGTAACACACCTTTGCTGTGTGTGTGTGTGTGTGTGTGTGTGTGTGTGTGTGTGTGTGTGTGTTTATGTGTGTATACTGAATCCTGTGAAAATACTACACTAAATAATACTATAAAATATACTGACATTAACAACACCTTTAACGTTTCTCAAATGTGGATGTGACATGAAAACTTCACTTTGAGGTTTTTTAACATTAATTTGAGTTCCCCCAGCCTGCCTGAGCCCTGGGTATCCTGCGAGAAAATGAAAGGTCAGATGGGCCGATCTGGAATTCTCCCCTTATGAAGTCATAACGGGCAAGGTTACCTCCACTTTCTCTGCTTTGCCCACCCAGAGAATTTTGCCCACCCATGAGAGAGAGACATCATGGCTTTCAAACGAGCAAAGTGGCAGTTGGTCAAGGTCAAACCCCCAGCCTGATAAAGAGATGTCAGATACAGTATTAGGGGACCACTAAGGTCTTTATGAAAGACTTCATATACAGTATTAGGGGACCACTAAGGTCTATATAAAAGAGACTTCATATACAGTATTAGGGGACCACTAAGGTCTATATAAAAAGCATCCAAAAAGCACCATGTCATGTGACCATTAAAATAAAAACCGCCCCACTGACGTCAGTTTGCAATTAAGAAATAAATGAATGATACCAATAGTCCGACAGTGTGCAGTGTGTTTAAAAATGAAATAAATTCGTGGCCAGGTTAGCTCAGTTGGTAGAGCAGGCACACATATACAGAGGTCTACTCCTGGACGCAGCGGGTTCAACTCTGACCTGCGGCCCTTTGCCGCATGTCATTCCCCCCTCTCTCCCCTTTCATGTCTTAATCTGTCCTATGGAAATAAAGGACCGAAAAAAGAAAAATATATATATATAAATATATATATATATATATATATATATATATATAGTGGTCAATGGAAAATGGTTGTTTTTTACCCAGACATTTAAAAACAGTTAAAATCAGCCTTAGTATAGTAAGTATACATTTTAAGGCTGAAATATACATATATCAATTTACTGAAGGTTATCATACTGGCCCACGCCTATTTGAAATTAGTTTTCCCGTTTCCCTCTCCCTCCCCCCTCCCCCCCCTCTCTGATTTATGTGTACCTGTATAGACAATCTTCAATAATCTATAGACAATGATACTGTGACAACTTTAACACATCTGATTATTCTCACCTTTCACACAAACATGTGAAAATCTATTTCTGATCCTGACTACTGAATTGCATAAGCTTAATTGTCAATTTTCCAAGTGTAATGAAAACGACAATATGACAAATCACTTCCCCTGGGAGGAATAATTGCCATTATGAGTTGAAGCTCAACACCGACTGTGTTGTTCTTGCTTCCACGCAGCAGCCCTTGTGCACTTGAGCATTGCGCAAGAAAGAGAAAAAGCATGATTCAGCAGCTTGAGATAAGGCAAAGTTAGAAAATAAGTCATTTGAAGTGGTACTTTTCTCTCCCTTCTACTTTGTACATTTAAACTTTCTAGCTGAACTTGAGGCCTACAAAATTTGATTTAGTTTCAGTCAGGGACCAATAAAGTACACAAATATCTGACGGAAACTTGTTTTATTTATGTTGAATCACAATTTGTAGCTTAACCAAACAGAAGGCTGCCATCTCACCTGTGCTAATGTTATATTACAGTAATGCACAATCACCAAGGCCAAAAGGCTTTTATAGCAGCTGCATGTCTCTTATCTCTTTCTGTACCTCCCTCTCTCTCATTTTTTCATAATCTATCTGTATCTGACACCACTCCTGCGGTTTCTTTTCCATTTTCCACCTGACTCCTCACCTTCCCCTCTTGTCGTTTTACTTTCATCTCTCCTCTCTCCCCATCCATGTCTCTCTGCCTCTCATGCCTCACTCCCATGTTAAGATAATTACAGTTCATTCTGTGTTAGTGTGTAGGGGGATCCCAGGCTGGCTGAAGCCCGATTAGTTTTTAATCATGAAGTGGCACTTGAGTAAACAGGGAAATATTCTCCCCGTCACTCCAGAGAGGAGAGATGTGCATGCGTGTGTGTGTGTGTGTGTGTGTGTGTGTGTGAAATAGATTGTGTACAAGCTGGATGTATGTCCTTGGGTGCACTACAAACAGACAGTAAGTTAATTAACCAGCCAGTCAGCCAGCCAGTCAGTAATGTAGTTATTCATCCATTTTGCCAGTAAGTTGGTTAGATGGAAGGAGAATGTGTTTTTGTATCAGCTGGATGTCCTTGAATGAACTACAAACAGAAACCCAGCAAGTAGCCGCTTCCACAGCAAATTAACCCATCAGTCAGTAAATAAGTTGATTGGTAAAATGGAAGGTTAGTTATTTACGAAGAAGGGGTGGGAGGCCTCACAATACGATATCATCACTATCCTTATGTCACAATACCATTGTGATTTTAAACACATTGCAATATTCTGAGATATATTGCAATTTATTTTTTAAAATGTTTCCCAATTTCAAATTATGTTCCAAAATGAAAACTGTCAATATCCGTTTTATCTTAAAAAAAAAAAACAATTCTTTGTTTGGTCATGTCACTTAAATTTCGTGCTGCAAAATGGGATAATCAAGCAGACAAACTGACCAACACATGTATAATAAAAGATCAATACTTGGCGTCTGTGTTCAGTATTCAATTTTTTCCCGCACCCCTAATAAGCAGTCAGTTATTCCCACATTTAGCAAGTTATCTTCTTCAACGGTCATTCAGTTTGGCACATAGACGGATCTTTCAGCATGCACTCCAATTCAACAGGCATTGGACTGATGGTGAAATGAGGAAGTGGTCAAAGACTGACCCAATCCAAAAAAACACAAGCTCTTACAATATGATATTATACTTAAGGGTTAATGCCCAATAAGATGTCCATTATCAGGAATTAATAGACAACGGGAAGGCCAGAACCGTCCGCCGGGCAGCATGGCACAGAATGGCACCGTCTCTCTCTCGTTTCTGAACGTGTTAAGTCTGCATGCAGAAGTACAGCCTGGAGTTTAAGCAACAGCCCAACGGCCAGCACAAAGTGATGTGTTTTTATTCAATGCTTATATAGGCAGATGAGAATGTCTGGCCCATCTACGTCTGTCTAAATCTGTCCCAGTTGAATTTGTAATTGAACAGTCCTGCTCTAGATGATCCGAGATTATTAGCTTCTTCTTCATAGCCACACCCAGACAATGAACAGTATTTCAGTGAACAAGTTAGTGAATCAGATTCTTAATGATCAGCTGCTCTGCAGTGGAGAGGACAGATAGCTGTGGTAATGCTACTGCTAGGCTAGGTGAGCAGGCACGGCAGTTACAATTGCAAACCAAAAAAACTAAAAACAGAAAGTAACATTACTCCATCTTTAAAAGCAATTTTGGTTGTTTTAATAAATTTGTTGAAGTTGAAACGCAAAACTGTTTGCTGACAATGATGTTGACTGCTGACACTGTCAGGCTTGCCCTCAGGTGGGAAAACGTTTTAATCATCAAGGACACAGAAGCCAACTCTGGCCCATCTACTGCAGCGGCTAAATCTCAGCTGTGTGGTGCACCTGCTGCAGGTCCTGGGGAAATCTGACAAAAAGGGGAGGTTTCACACAATTTCAAAGAAATTGAAGGTTGAGTTGGCAATTAGTTGAGATAAAAGCTAAGCACTGTTTGAAGCCACCAGCTGGACGATTATGTGTCAAAATCTTGGTTGATGCTCAAAGCTGTGTCATGGGAACATTAAATGGGTCCCCAAATAATTATGGAAAAACTGGCATCCAAGCCCATTGGCAGAACTGTTTTTTAAAATAACTCACCAAATGGTGCAGTAAGGAGGGAAATCATAAATGTCAAAATATTGAGTTAAAAAAATATAAGAAAATGGCTGTATTCTCTGTTCTCCATTCATTTATCAATCTCCTCTCTTCTTCTGCTCCTCCTTTTCTTTATGTCCATCCATAAAATAACCTAAATAATCTTCTATATTGTCATTTTTGTCATAGATACAAAATACGGGGGTCAATACGTCACACTGTCAACTTAACTTTCCACAGTCACACACAACCCCACGCATACATATACCAAAAAATGATAAGCGACAACAGGCTCTCTGGAGGAGAGGTTTTGACTTCCGAGGTCTGATAAATCAAACTGCAGCTCTCTGGACTCGCGTGTGTGTGTGTCTGAAGCTGAACATAACTGAGTGGTTAAAGAGAGCAGTGTTTCCTCTATGTTGATATGTTGATGGCGGCCCGCCACGGTAAGATGTCTGCCGACATGGTGTACAGTAGGGCAGACGCAACAGGGTTTCCACTATGTACACCGCACACTGCCGCTCCTTCAGGCATTTATGAAAAGTTATAAAGTCGGAATTACACGACTCTGCAGAGTTGTCTGCTTTACTGAACTCAAAGGACCTGTCATCCACTCTCTCTCCCCTTTGAGGGTGAGCAACTGGAAAAGTGACAGGACTAATCATCACTCGCAAAGTCATGGCAACCAAGTAACGGGGAGTGCTACTCAATCCTAGGCAAAGTGACAAACAACAACAAAAGTCGCGTCATGAAATCCGCACTCACGCAGCTACAGTTTATTGGAAAATAGTATTGTGGACACTGAATTTGATGAATTTACTGTTTATTAGACCCCCGATGAGACAAGAAGCTAACGTTAGCGGATGCTGCCTCCCTGCTGCAGGAGACGCTGTATTACTCGGACAGGCTGTATTAACGTTAGCTACTGTTTTAACACAGTTTTCCAGGTTTGTGGGGGTGCATATTGCTCAAAACCAACATGAAAAACATAGCTAATAATGTTTCACTCAGCATTTTGTTCTGTTTTTAAACTGTGTGTAAAATGAGCGGTGACGTTAAATCACCAGTTTCAGGTAACCTCCCTACGGTACTGTCTAGAGATAACTTTAATACAGAAGACACAAAAGAAAAAACAATGAGAAAAAACAACTACACTTCATGTATGTCTGTGTGTTTGAAAGTTAGGGAGCGAGGGAAAGAGCGAGCCTCAGTGAGTGAAGGTTATGTTAAAGCAATCAGAGGCCGGTTTAATCTTTCAGAAAGAGAGCTTGCTCATTTCCATAATCATCATCTCCCTTTCCCTGATCCCCCACACTGCTTTGCAGCAGAGCCACCAGTCCAAGACAGTAAAACAAGTCTTTGTGGGATCCAGTGGGAGAGGCTACCTCCCCTACTCCTCATCTCCTCTGGTCCTCCTAATCCTCCTCTGGTGTCAACGCCCGGCCAAACTTAAAGGTGGGTTGGTAAGCCTGCCGTCATGGAGAGGGCTTAGACACAATAACCTTAGACAGACTCTCCCGGAGGGCATTTATAGTGCTGCTGCACTCGATTGTACACACAACAAGTGTGTGAAGAATAAGAAAAATAAGATAGTGAGACGTTTAGACACTGTTCAACCATCCAACAAGCACTTTGATTGGAGTACACTGACACCTTCAGCAAGTCTTATTCTACCTACAGAAGTATCTTTGAATCTCAGCTTACATTTTTTTTATTTGCAATGCTTCTGTTTAGGTCTCCTAGCTAATTTAAGGAAGATTTAGCCCATCAAAAGTTTTTCTATGGAGAAAAGCCCATGCATGATCCTGTTTAAGCATATTTACACACCGGCGACAACAACGGGACGGGCCGCCACACGCGGGATGTGAGAACCCCGGGCGCAGGGACACGATCCGCTGTCTCTGTGGCGACAACGAGGAAATGAAATGCCACAAAAACCGGATGGTTGTGGTTAGGAAAAGAATAACGCGAAAAGGAACTGCAACACGCGGGACGCGATCCCCGCTCTCCAGGGTAAAAGTCCTTTGTTGTTTGACCCATACACCACCCCAACCAACCTCCCTGCGCGGATTTTCGGCTTTCATTACTACTCGCTACCGTAATCGTTCTGTGATCATGAAATAAGCTTCCCATTGAAATACAATACTTCAAAATAACTATTAACATACACAAATTAATAGATTAAATAACGTGACCAATTCAGAAATGTTATGAGACTGGGCTGGATATGACAGTGGTGACATTTCAATATCACATCATGCTTGTGTATATTTGTAAATTCATTTTGATATGTGGAAGATTGGACCAGTTACTTGTGCCTGCATGTGTCAGATTATTGCTCAGCATGCAGGAGTTTACTTTGTGCACGGATATGACCTCATTGTCTCCCACTGGCGCCTGCACAAAGATAAGAATAGGTGTGCAAAGAACTTGTCTCATATTCCTCTCTTCTGTCTCACAATCCAGCACACAAATTGCCTTCCTTTCTCCTCAGGAAACAAATGCCGGTTCTCTAGCCTGCAGTTACTCTTCTCCATTCAGTGTGGCTTCTATCATCCCATCATACCGGCATGCATTAGGTGACAGGTCTGTAACCACAAAAATTGTTTTTTTTGCTCATATTGTTATTGGATTCCACAAAACCATAGATGGAAGAACTCTGGTTTGCATTGTGATAACAATGTCTTGGTACTGTAGTCTGGAAGCAAGGCTGCCATGATGGAAGGGAGTGCGGAGAACAGCAGCACAGACACAGACCGGAGCACATTCAGCCAAAACAAGTTATGGCCAAGTGATGACACAGTGCAATGATCTCTCCAATTTAGAGCAATACACTGAAAATTGTGTCTGTAGCCAGTGTCACCTGGTAACTCAGCATGTTAAAATGCAAAGGTGCAATACATGAGGCTGGAGCCAGACTCCTATCTCAGAAATATTAAACCAGACAAACAATCTGCATCTATCATCTGTCTGGAACAATTGGACCTCTGATGTTTGATTTGCCTGATTCAAAACTCTGATTGGGTCAGCCAAAAATCTGTTATCTGATGTTTGATGTCAGATATGCAACTCTAGTGCATGACTGATTTGCACATAAACCAATTTGATCAACAACTGGGCCCAAATAATCATCTCCAGTGGATGGACATGCTGGAAGAGCTTTTCTGCACCATCATGGTTACATGCAACACTGATTCTGACATAAGAGAACATATTACATCCATTTCAGATGTGGCACTGCAGGTGCCAAAAAGGCAGAAAAAAGCAGGAGGAAAGAGGATAAGAGAATATAAAAGAGGGGACAGAGAGAAGAGACAGTCTAGATTAATCTCGCCCCCCCCTTCTTCCATTTAGCATCAACTGAACCCACTCATATTTAATGCATTTTTAATGAACTGATCCTTTCATTGCAAATCTAAAGCTAATTTGGTGTGTTATGAATTCTCTTTGCTGGTTAGCCAATGTGCTAAAGCTGGCGGTTGCTGTGACGTGTGAGCGTGTGAGATTGCTGCAGTGATATGTGTACATGTGCTTTGTTTCTGGGTTGGTGTTTCTTGGCATGACAGTTGTTTTGGTGTGTGCATTGACTCTGCTGTGGCTGTGTGTAGCTCACAGATGGGTTGGATATGCAGTGTGGGCACAGAGGGGCTGGCTGAGCTACAAGCCATATCAGCCAATAGCACCATTACTCACAATTAGACCCTAAACAGATTAAAGAATAGGGTGACAACCAGCCAGCCACGCAGAAAGAAAGAAATGGTATCATTATTGGCCCTTTTATTCCAACTTTTCAGATTATTTATTGTGCATTCCTCCTTCATTCTGTATCCAGCACCATGAAGTGTTTGTATTATTTTTTTTCGTGATGCTTCAAAGTCTTTGGACCTTCCCTCATAACTTTAACTTCACCTCTAGACAACGGAGTTGCTTTACTTCTAATGGTTACACAAACGCAGGCTGAAGCCCTCCCTGGTTATTAGTATTACCCGGGGAAACTGGTAATTTGGTTTTGCCCGTGCACACACGGTAATTTTAATCCATCATCCAGATGGTATAATAATTTACTGTGGGAGGTTTATGGCAAACCGGGGACACAGCACACCACATAGCAAACAGTACAGTAAAAAAAGGCACAACTCTAACAACTGTTGGTGCTCTTTCCTGCCCCTGTATTACTGTATAGCCCTATGATGAGATGGTCAATAATGTTGGACTATATTACCGTGGGGGTGTCAGTGTTACCCCAAAATAGAGTTGTACTTTAAGTAAGAACTAGGCTACACTTAGGTGGTCCGCCCAGGTGTATAAAGCCAAGTAGTGGTGCAAAGGATAACAGACAATATTGTAATTGGAGTGGAAAAAAAAACCTGTACTGGGGACAAACACTTTTGCAAGATCTTGACTTTGTTTTGCTAGATATTGAGTTTTATTAGCAAGATTTTGCAAATCCCACAAACAATAAGGCTAACCTAGTTAGTTAGCTAGTTAACCTAGCTAGTTTGTGTTTTAGCAACATGCCCCAACACACACACACACACACACACACACACACACACACATCACCTCCGGGGCTCCATAACACTACCATGTCCACTGCTGCCTGAAATAGTTACATCACATTTACAGTCCGCAAAATGCAATGTATGATGCAGTATAAAATACTGGTGGCACCACAAACCTTGCTCCCAGCTGAAGGCGATAAATAAAGCCAGAAACTGATATATTTACAAGGACATGTACCTGTATCCTACACATGGTGTTGTTGAAAATACCTAAATGAGTATTTGATTTCTGATGGTGTTAATTCATGCTTTTTTCTAAAAACCCACACATGATGGGACCGCTGTAACGTCTTCCCTGTATGCCCTGGGCTTTCAGTTTGGGATTCATGTCCGTTTATGGTGTGTGGATAAATAATTAAATAACAAATTTCATACATAACTGCCAGAAAACCTTCACTCAAAACATTAGGCTGACTTGTTTGGAGATTAATTAGGTTAAATTTGCACTTTTTATTTCAGTTTCACAGTAATTTGAATTTTTGTTTATATCTCACAGACATGATTTTCCACTGAGTTGATGCATAACAATGAAATAATTACTTACAGCCAATTTGGATAGAATTGAGAATGAGCAATCTATTATGAACAAATCAAGAAACATTTTCTCTCTCAGTATCTACCAATACGGGACTTTCCTTCTAACCAAAACCATTTTTTATTTTGCTGCTTGAAATTCATTAGTCGTGCCTCATGGCATGCTCTGCACTCGAGTCATATTTTGATGTGGCTCTGCGCGGAACAAAACAATTTTAATAATGAATTTTACTGGCTTAGGGTTCACGCCTTAGGACCAAAAGGTAACACTAAGAATTATCTTTAATGTAGCTTTATGTTTTTTCTCCTCACTGTACACTTCATGTGCATGCAAAGAAAAGGAAAGAACATTTTTCCTTTATATGGAGAGGTTAATCGAGGACATGGTGATGTCTCTGGAGGGTTGGGTATGACAGGTTATAGTGAGGTGCATAATTGAAGCTTCAGGCACACAGTAACTGCAGTTAAGGCATTGCTAATTGATTTGTCAGATAAAACTCTACAATGAATAAAAACGATGTTAAGAATGGGGTAACAACACACGGGACTGCCCGATATATCCCATTGCATTAATAAGTCATCTGGTTATGATTTGTTTTTCATGTATGGGGTTAAGGTTCAGGCAAATCCAATCATCATATTCAAATTTATCTTTAAACATGTCTGTCAGTAAATTCAAAAATTCTACTAAGTTAATAGTTGTTTTCCCTAAATACTTTTCCTTCTGGTTTAATCAGAGGAGACAAACATAAAAAATGTTAAATACTATTAATTACATTATACTTTCTAATTCATGGTTTATGGGTATTGTAGTACAAAATATGACAAACATAATTGTGGCCAGGTTGGATCAGTGGGTAGAACAGGCGCACATGTACTTGGAGGTTTATGCCTCGACGCAGAGATCTAGGGTTTGAGTCCAACCTGTGACAATTTCCTGCATGTCTTCCCCATGACTTTCCCCTTTCACATTTAGCTGCCCTGTCCATTAAAAAGCACAAAAAAGAATCTTAAAAAAAGAATATT
Organism: Etheostoma perlongum; assembly: GCA_026937815.1. NCBI lineage: Eukaryota > Metazoa > Chordata > Actinopteri > Perciformes > Percidae > Etheostoma > Etheostoma perlongum. The sequence goes on along the minus strand of CM049387.1, from coordinate 26,080,914 downwards.
GTGACACATGACAGTGCCTTTAGGAGGTAAACCCTGAGAAAACATGTATTACTACACAATCAGTACATATACATGCACAACAATATTACACTATTATTTCGAATAAGACAATATTATATCAGACAATAAAATTTGATAAAAGGTCATATTCTGGTTCGATATATTCCAAATAAGTCTTTTTTCCAAATTTAGCACTTTCCGATCAAGACATGGGATATTCTGGTATTATTCCCGTTTTAGAGGCATTCTTTGGACATGTATACAGTGCATTCAGAATATGTGTCTCAATCAGGGTTTTTACCACAGGTTAATGGTCAGTTCTGTGCGTTAGTATGGTTTCTGTACACAAACCAACCAGCCAACCGTTTGTGAGGCTGCAGACCCGAACAGAAGGAGAAACACAGCTACTTTTAAACATGATCAAAGACTTGCATATCAACAGGTTTTTGGGGAACTTTTTAACAAGCTGGTTGACCGTTCCCACGATCCAAAAAGTCCGCTACCCCTGGTAAACTTTGAAAAAGAATCCGGTTTTCAACAACTACATGTAAATGGGAATATTAGCAAAATACTCACTTTCCTTAGCCATGTAAACCACTTAGTTGGAATACTGTGCAATATAAATGTATGTACAGTATGTGCATGTAAACGTAGTCAATGTCGGAGTGCTGTCAGTTCAAATTCCTCGAGTTTCATTTTACATAAAGCTGTTTGAAATGAGGTTCAATTACGGACATAATACCATATACGTTGTCACTCCTGCTAGCAGGCTAACAGATACCATTCTCTATGAAAACAGTCTGAGTTTCCACTTGGTCAATGGTTTTGGTCGATTGGTAGCAGAATAAACAATGAACTGGGCATTCCATGATGGAGACATGAATGAATTTGTGGTTAATGTGTGATTTAAGAGCATTATTGTGTGTATAAAATCTATATTTTGTGTGGTTTTGGAAATAAAATTGACAGTTTTGATAAATGGAAAAGTCAAGGAGTTTGTGTAAATTCCCAGATAACTTGAGTATAGTCAGTCATTTGACAGTGCCCTTTCTAGTGTTCACAGTGATCAGGATATGTTTTAAAAGTACTTCTTCCTGTTTGGAGGTTAGCCATCATCCCAGTCAGGGCTCTTCAACACAACAAATCAACAGTTCTGCAAGTCATCACAACAGCGTGTCTGGCACAAATCAGTTAAAAGAGTAAATCTAAGTACTTCAAAATGTTCTTATGCACACTAAATTTCCTCTTTGAGTTATTACAAGTTCAGTAAGATTCCCCAAAAGTTGGTGCCAATAGTTAAACAACGTTGCACATAACTCACCTGCTTCTCTTTTCAAAACAGAGCTGAATTTTCTCTGTGCCAAGTTATTTCACTCAGACAAAAGATCAACATGCTTTGCAAATACTTCACCAAATGAATGCAACCCAACAGTTGCTGCCATGCTGAGACTCAGGGCCTCATGTACCAACGCTTTTTCACCCACTTCAGGCGTATTTGTTTCACAACGTGCGCATAAAAGCATGGCGGGGTATGTACAAACATGCCTCACTGAGGTGAATGCGCAAACTGCTGGTCGTGGGACGTGAAAATGGCAAATAGCGCCTTTCCATGTCATGCATATGCATTCACAGGAAGGTCAAGGGGAAAGTGGGAGTTTTCCATAAAGAGATGGGAGGGGAAGCCTAAAGTGTGCCTAATTATGTATTCTGCGGTATGTAAAAAAAAAAAAAAAAAAAAAAAAAAAAAAAAAAAAACTCCTGTGACAGCGCGCCTCTATTTTGCGGTGAAAATTGGCCGACTCTTGAAAGCAGGTGTCAACCAGCCACAAGAGGGTTTCCTCGCATATGCCTCCTGGTTAAATGGCAGTAGTAATCCAAGCAAGACAAACACATAGGTCAAGGAGACGAGCTGAAAGGATTTCTGCCACGAATCACACTATCAGTTCAATCATTAAGCGTTACAGATTAAGCAGCCATGCAATAGTACAGTTACTGGAAGAAATCAAAGAATACATTGAATCTCCGACTATCCAATCCAGCAGTTGCTACATTACAAATATTGGCATCAGGATGATTTTAAACAGTCCCAGCATCAGCAGAGGGAATATCGCAGTCTGCACTCTGCCATCTCATAGCAAAAGTGCTTAACGCTTTGATACAGCGCAATTTACGGCATAGTGGGCGGAGAAAGGCGCTGATTAGGCGATGAACTGGATGTTTGGTAAATACAACGTAAGCTTAAGTATCACAGCCTTTGCTTTGGTTGGCCATGGCACTTATAACATTACGTTTGCAAATGTATGTACATGAGGGCCTCAGTGTGAAATAGATATGATGTGGGCAGGGTTGAAACTTCTGGTAAATGTACACTTGACAGAGAGTTAGGTTAGTTTCCAGATCAAGTTTATGTTTTATAATTGGTATAGGCCCTAGTCTCAAGGGAGTTGGTAACATCTGCAGGATTTGAATAAAGTTCAACAGATAGGAAATGTTAACCAGCACACTCAGCAGCTACCTGTCCTAATTGTCTGGCGCTTTGCTTGTACGGAGGTCCTTATGTTGAGTTATATTTGCAATATATGAAGAGGTTATGAATTAACCACATTTTCTTTTCTTCTTTTTTGTCTCTAGCCCGTTACTGCCTTTTTCCTGTATTTTCCCTCTTCTTTTTTGCCTTCTTCTCACCATCTTAGACCGTCCATTTTCATTTCTTCTCTTCTCATTTTATTCTGTTATTTTGTCTCTTCTGTGCGCTCATCTGCCCTCCTTTCTTCTCCTCTCCTCCATCGTCTGTCCTCGACATTTTCCCCTGTCCTCTTCTCATTCTCTCTCCTCCCTCTCCTCCTCCTCTCCTGACAGAGCTATGAATAACAATTAGAGGATATACAAGTCAGAGAGAAACCGTTTAAAAGTTTGAAATCACTTCTCTGTAAAGTATCAGCCTGTTTCAGCCCGAGGGAGGGAGGAGGGGGTTATGGCTAAAACCAGGTCCGTTGCTGCGGATACTGGGAGAAAAGGGGGGAAATTATGATTTCTGCTCCACCCTGCTGCCTGCCAGTCCTCAGTAAAGAGGAGATTATTTATCAGCCGTTCCTGTCTGATGCCCAGAGAGTTCTAGTTATCATGTGAGAGCCGCTTGAACAGCAACACAAAGAAACTCCTCTGATCGTTGTCGTCACGCCGCTGCAGCTTTAATAACAAGCAGGTAACAAAGAAACGTCTTTGGCTTGTTGTTTATTAAACAAGCTGCTTTGACAACACGCTTAAAGCCGAACTGAAGGCAGTTTCATTTTATGCTGGGATAGTATCTTTGGTACGATGGCACAGCTTTCAACTTGTGTGAAGAATATTTTATCAGGTTTGGGAGCAGTGAGTTGTTGGTAGGGCTGGATTGGTTTTTACCCGGCATAATCTTAAAGGATTAATCGTATTAACTTTTTTAACCTGCATAATCAATATAAATGACAAACAGTGTTTCGATACCATTACTGCCAACCATTATTCCATCATGTAAAAAGGGTTAATTACACTATTATTACACTTATTCTGGATGAATTGCCATTATTTCACCCATTTTCTGTTAATAACAGATCTGACATGAACCTTACTCTTCAACTCCGCCGTGCAGCTCCTCAATGTGCAAGACAATCAGTTTGGCTTTAGCACTCCTTTCTGCAATTCCACACTATTGCTTATTAGGTTGTGTGAAACTTGATGACAGGACACGTTTGTGCTCCATAAGTCAGCTTTGAAAACCACCACAGCAACAAGCATATAGAGAAGAATTCAGAAGCGTGCATAGTTGTGGAACAGCTATTTCATGTTGGTTTGGCATCATGTAGTTAGGTTTGAGATGTTTAAGCGTGGAAACCTCATGGAAAGGAGTTGGTCATCCACCACTATAAAATCCACAATCATTTTCTCTCAGTTTGTTGTGTCAGGGGTTTTGTCACGCTTATTCTCTCCTTCCAACATGTCTGTTTCCTCATCCCTTCATTTGTTACATGGTACTTCTACGAGTGTGTTGTAAAGATGCGTGGCATTGAGGAAAGCCCCCTTTCATATTTTGCCATTTATTTCAGCTCAGGTGACTTAAATACAACAGGTCCACTGTCACCTGCATGATGTATTGCAATGGCTGCGGTTATTATTGTTTAAATAGTTTACCTTTCTTTACAGCAGATCACACACAAAGCTATACAGGCATTCACATAATATCCCAGGGTATAATATTGTCAATAGTATTTTATGTTGTATGCAGTGTTTTTGGCAATTGCTAACCAGTCTTGATACTGAAATCATCATGTTATTGCACTCAAATTATTTTCATTCATGGTATGTTCATCTTTTAAAGCATTTGTTATTTTACTTTAAAAAAAAAAGAATCAACATAACAGTGCATGGGGGTAGCTTTGCTCTGATGTGATAAAAAAGGTCAGCTGAAGCAGATGACTGGAGATGGAAGGGGAGGCGAGGGATTGCATTTGCCTGCAACGACAGCTGAATAGCAAAGGGAAACAATTTTTAAAGCAGGGTTGTGACTGATTAACCCTTGCATTTTGTTGAATGATTCAGATTGGGTTAACAAGAAGAAGAACGCCTCCAACAGCTGATTCCATTTATGTTTAAGAGTTAGGTCTGGCTGAAAAAAATCTACGCTGAAATACATTTCAATCAGGAGAAACTAGTTGCAGATATGTGACAGTTATGTACAGCATTTATTTAGATAACAGCTGAAATTATTTAAAGTGCCTCGATTAAAAGTTAGGTCGTCCTGAAAGAATTTACGCTGAGCTACATTTGTAGAGCATCAACATTTTCATATTACACTTTTTAGACAGCCTTGATGAAAACCAATCAGAGGGCTGCATTAAATCCCAAACAGCTGGAATAAAACCGTACAAATCAAAAGAGCAGTGTTGTTTTTCAGAGCAGTTCAGCTTCCCAAAAACTCCAGAGCGCGCTACCAATCCCCCCCCCACCCCTATTTTTGAATCCCCCTCCACTAACCAATTTCCACCAGTGACCTCTGTCCCTTGCACTGCCTCACGCTGGCTAATTGAAATTGGCACATTTAATTTAGCCCCACAGCCAGCTTCATTCCAGTGATGGATGGCAGTGGATGAGTGTAATTGAACTTTGGAGAAAAGAGGAAGGAAGCAAAGGAGGAGGCATCAATTAGCATAACCTGACTGGCTTCTTCATTTATCAGCAGGGACCGAGGGCTTGGGATAGAATACAATACAATAGAACAGAAAAGAATAGAAATCAGTGAGCCTAATGTAGCTGTTCACTTGATTTAGCTGGCTTTTTTTGGGGTTTTGCAGTAAACGCAAAAAAATGCATACAAATAATTCAAAAAGGGAAACACTAATGTCGACTGCAGCATGACTGACAATTAAGATCTCTGGATTTCATTTCATCTCTCAGCAATGCAGAGGGAGGCTGTGCAGTGCCTGTCTTTTTAGCTCCTTTCCTTTCTTTAACATAAAGTTTTATTTTTGGTGTAGCTTCCTGTCAAATCACTGCCTGTCCAATACCTCCTGTGTGCATTTTAATAATCCGGTTTCCATTTTTCTTATCCTTTGTTTTCAAAGCAGTCACTGCCATCAGCGCACACTGACACCACAGTGTATAGCTACTGCTATATTTGTCTGCTTTCATAACAACTCATTTCCCCTTATTTTCTTACGTATACAACATTGTAAGACTTGACTCATGCCTGTGTCTCTGCGATGTCTTCCAGAGTCAGGCTGGTACTGTTTCATAAACGTCAGCTCTGGTTAAGTTACCCTAACGGAAGTGTGCGCGTCAGCTCTGTTTGCCGAGCACTTACAAGACTGAGGCTGACAAATGAGCATGCTGGTCGATCAAGAGTTTGCCAAACAAGTTGACCAGGAAAGATGACAATTATTTAAAGTATGTGTATGTATTACTGACAGCTAGTGTTTAAAATAGTTACTGCCGTACAAATTCAAAATACTCGAGAGTCGCTTCCCCCGGCCCCTTAAAGTTCACAGAGGTTGCCATTAGAGTCCGACCGATATCGATGGACGGATATTATTGGCTGATATTAGGCATTTCCTGATCTATCGATATCAACATATATAATGGCCGATTTCATTTTTTTTATATTCATTCATTAGAATAATTTATAATCATAAATGAATATTTAAAAAATAAAAACGGACGTCAACCATGTTATGAGTGTTGCCGTTGGATAGTTTGTCCACCAGAGAGCGCTCTACAACGTTTCATAAACTAAGTTTGTATTTTTATTCATTTTATTTATCATCAGAACTTTAATATATTTTGATGTTCCTCTTTTCTGTTGTGACAATAAAATATTATATTATTTTAGTGAGAACTCATAAATAACTACACATAACTAATGTTAGGGAAATCTGTTTTGTGACACGTTTCTGGATTTAAAAAAAACAAACAAATAGATATACAGTATATCGGCGATATATTGGCATATCAGATTTTTAAATAACCAAATATTTGTATCGTATCAGCCTTAAAAATCCTTTATTGGTTGGGCTCTATTGGTAATTCATGTTAAGATCAGATTTTTGTACCACACAATCTCATACTGTATGAGACCATCAAACTCACTTGTTTTTCTTTGAAATTTGCGTTTTCTTCTTTAAAAGGTCTAATATGTAATATATATTTATTGCAATATATCCAAAAATTACCCCAATGCGTCATCAGATATTAGGAAAACATGCTAAGTTCAAATACTATACTTTCTGACAATGCTAATGCCAGTATTTTCTTCTTTTGAAATTTACGCTCTATGACGGGATTTCTGTTTGTTATCAACTGGCCAGTTTGACAGCCAGGCCGGGTTGCCAGATATATCTGTAAAAACATAAACCCCGCGTGTTACAGCTGTAACGTTAGTACAGCCATTAAAGCAGCAAACGAACATACAGGCTCAATGGAGATAGATTCTACCCAACCTAAAAAGCAAAACAAAACAAAAACGTGTTTTTAACAGTGTGGCCAGAGACATAACTAACCCCGGGTAAATTTTGCAGATGTATTTGAAAGCTGGAGACAGCTTAGAGCCCAAAAGGACGGAGAGTCGGCTAATTTCCTCCTGAACAGCATAAGCATTAGCTTCAGGTTAATTTATCACGGCTATAAGCGAAGGGCATTTTATGTCATTTCAACATTTGTGTACTCACATTGAAGTATATAGCTAGAGTAACCGAGTTGTTTACTATCAAAAACAATTGAGACACAGCCAGATCCTGACAGGTCCTGGCTAACGCTGTGATGCTAACCCTGCTAACCGCTAACATTACCACCAGGCAAGCGGGCCACAGCGGTTTACAACTTGCAGTGTGTTCAGCAGTTGAGTTATTTTAAGAGAAGGGGCTGTAAATCGACGAGAGACAACCATGTGTTTAGCGATTGTTGCCATAATTCTAACCCAATAAAGGACGGCAAGGTTGTGGTTTTTAGCACTTTGTACCGTAATTCAAAGCTGAAAAAGTGTGCTTGTCAGCTCCGTGTGAGCACATGCTTTTATGTTGTGTTTTTTTAATCCAAATTGTCACCATCAGCAGCACTGGTATTCCTATCACTATAAGTATTATTTTGCAGTGTCACGTCTTGCAACACAACAGTGTCCGTCTCCAGACATGACACTGAACTAATTTGTTTTGTCACAACGGAGCATCAAAATATATTAAAGTTCTGATTTTTTATTATATAAATATAAATGCCAATACCGATAGCTCAGGAAATGAGTAATATGGGCCGATTACCAATGTGATAGAACTATTGGATTAACTGTTAGCATTATTGACACAAGAACTACAGTTGTAGGAGAAGCAGGCAAACAAAAACATGATGAAGTTTTAACATGATGAAGTTACCTTACAATTCGCCAGAGACATAGCCTATATATGAATATTGCAGATACACACAAAAGCACATAATATGGAAGTCATGCACAGATAGTTCCGTCGACTCAGGAAGTATTCAACAACAAACACTGTTTGAAGAGTGTTTACAAAGCTTCCAGGCAAAACACAACTTCCACACTTATCCTCCCATCCCTATTTCACCCCTCTTTTCTCCATCTCTCTCTCTCTCCTGCTGTTCTCCTTTTCATCCCTCTATCCCCCTCTTCTTTCTCATTCTCCCGCTCTATTACTCCTCTGGCTAATTAGATCAAGACATATAGTGGCTGTGTGACAGTATTCTCCATAGAGCGCAGGGGCAATATGAATAATTGAGACGCTATTATCCCCTGCTATTACACCCTGAACAGAGCAACAGGGTTGGCTGACACGGATAATACAACAACCACAAGTCATTTGTCATCATTTATGTCCGCTGCTAATTAAAAAGAGGACATCTGTTGTCTTTTTTTAATCCAAATTGTCACCATTAGCAGCACTGGTATTCTTATCACTATAAGTATTATTTTGCAGTGTCATGTCTCCAGGCATGACAGTGAACAATGTGTTTGTGTTACTGTAAAAGGTAATGCACTTATTGTCGGGCCAATGCTATAGTTTTCTGGCATTTCTTCAGGGAACATTGATGTTAATTAACTCGGCCAATTTGAATGTGCGTTGAGGCCTTTGCTGTCAACATGCTGTAATAATTTGGAAACATTTCAAACTAACAGTGAGCTCTGAAGTAGAGACCGGCTGTATGCGTATTACTTACTGACATTTTGTGAAGAGAGTACAATTCCAAAAACATGCTTAAGGCAGGCATGGAGGGAAAACATGAATGAAACATAGGAACAGGCAGCAAGAGCTTACAGCTCATAGTGAGGCAGCTTTAATTTCCCCTTCTTAAAGTCTCAGTGAAATGGAATGGAGAGGGTCTTTAGCTTCAATAGTGTGATGTACAGCATGCCTGAGTCAATATGTGGACGGGGTATAGTTATGAGAGGGATTTAAATCAAATCCTACAGAATTGATACCCTGGAAATCCAGAGTTCTTGCGAGAGTACAATTTAAATTTGCTCAGCGAGTTATTCTAGCATGGAGTAATGCTGCTCATTAACTACACCCTTGTAGCCGAGCTGCACCAATCACATCTGTGTATCTGATATAGGCGGGCCAGAGGCGAGCTAAACAGATGACAGTTTAATCTACCAGTTAGCTCCGCTGGTAGCTAGACGTATGGGGCTCTGGATACGTCACCCCGTTTGTTGTTGTGATTGGTTGTAGTGTTATCCAATTGCGTGCAGTGAGATTTTCAAATACACGCTTGGTGCCGTCCCTCGAGATGGGCGACTTTCATTACTCAATGACAGATTTCCAGGCTACAGAACTGATGGGATCACTTGAAAGTGGACATGGCTTAGCCAATGTGCTGGCGTAATATTAGGGTTGTAGAGAGATTTAGAGCGGTAGGCCTGCTAAAAAATAAGAAGCTGCTACTTAACGGTTTTGTACACTGAGCTTTGCCAAGGAGTGTCAGAAATCAAGAGTCATTTTTCACATGTGCACGCTATAATTTTCACTTAACTAAATGCCCTGTTTGAAGTGGTTCATGCAGTTCGAGGACATGCAACAAAGCCACTTAGTCACCATGAACAATCGGCTTCTACAACTGGAAGCCCAAATTAAAATCACTCAGTTATTTATTCTTTAACAGAACTAATTATGTAAGACTTTTAAGAAGAAGCCCTTCAAAAACAAACATTTGATGTGACAGCGGCATGATCTGAATACTTTGTGAATAAAGCTCTTTAAAGTTCTGCCTAAAAAAACACACACACACACACACACACACACACAAACATGCATGCACACATGTGGTGCTGAAAGAAATCCAATCAGAAAAGGTATTTGCTTTTTGTAATGGGGGCAGTGCAGAGTCTGACTCCATTCTTCTTTTATTTTCCTAAATTATTTTTTTTCTCTTCATTATTACTCTCTCTCTCTCTGTCTAAGACTGCTTCTCTTTGTCCTTTACCACCTCTCTGTCTGACTCTGCACCTGTTCATCAGCTCAGACGCCGTTGTTTTCCCACCCATTTTCTCTCCCAGAGCCACAACACACCATACACTGTGCCATATGGCTGAGTGGAGGTGAAATCAATTTAACTGGCTGGACAGGAGATAAAGTGAGGTAAAGTGTGTGTGTGTGTGTGTGTGTGTGTGTGTGTGTGTGTGTGTTTGGTTAAAAGAGAGAGCAGGAACCCATAAACCCCACATTGTCCAAAACACTCTGTTAAAGAGCAGCCATGTATTACCAAACAATCTTTTACACACACAGCCAAGAAAATGAATGCACAAAGTCAAACAGTAGAAACATATGCTGTGGAAAATAAACGCAGAGAGACTTGAGTATCTGATCTAATGAAACCTCAAAACAGACAAGAGTATCTACCTATGGATTTGTACATACTGTATGTATGTGTGCAAATGTTTTGTCAAAGTCCTCATGTAAGGCTGGAATATACACAAGGTAATTGGGTACAGCTTGTGTACTGTGGTACAAAGTTAATGTTGGTTATCCACTCTGATTTTACTTCAGGTCTTTCATGTCTTAATTTGAGTTAAAGGACCAAACTAGTGTTGATGTTCATGTTTTAGGCAAATGAACCTACATAACCAACATCACTGCTTGAAATTTTCCATCCAATCACTTATTTTAACATTTCTTTCTGCCTTCCCGTCAGCCAGTTGTTTCAACTACTTTACGTACACTATGAAAATCATTTCCTCGAGACTTAAAAACGTACTTAAAATAGGTCATCCATCGCAGTGAACACCATGTTTCCTTTTGCTTCTGTCAAGATTTGATTGATACAAGTCTGTACGGCATTAGTGGGCAACCATGACACACTGCAGAAATCATACTTTTCATATCAGGTTCACATGGGCATTACGGCCCCAACTGTGTTGTAACTTTGGCAATAAAATTAGACATGCTGCTCGCTGTGATGGAGTACCTAACCCAAGCGAGTGTCAGCAGCATGTTGCTCCAGTTGTTCATAATGTAGAGTTGACTCTACCATGTTTTTTCTAATTAGTTTCACGTTATACTTCAAGTCGAATAATCAAAACATTGTTGCGGAGAGGAACATTTCATTCAGTGAAGCCACAACTGACCAGTGACATAAATTAAGAGACTTAATAGACATGTATTCCTTAAAGGTGAAAGTTATGTATGCTATCATGTGTGAACAAAACGTTTTTGATGCATGTCTGTTGCCTCATTAATAATTCAATCAATAGATGTTTTTTGCTAAGGTGAGGAATGACAAACCACACATAAATCTAGTCATAAATTACTGCATCGACAACAGTCTCCTGAAAACTTTCATCTTGGTGAAAAGATTCTGCCAGAGTCAACACCTTAGTTTACCGTTTATGTGGCAGACAACTAAGTGGCACTAACACCAAGTGAATGCAGCATGAAATCACAAATGGTAAAGGATGTAGTCTGAGAAGTAAATGTATTCCTGGTGCTCTAACAGACTGTCCATGTATAGTGTGGGCATCACCAAATGGAGGACACGACCTGGACCTGGACCGAGTAACGGTTATACGTCATTTATGCTCCGCTCTAACTAGCTTGGTGTGAGGGTGTGCCACACTAGCAGCCACGAGAGCATTTTAACGTAAGTTACAAAGTGACGTGTGTTTGTCCCGGAAGTAAAGGCTGGAGCGGTTTCCTGTTGGAGATGGTAACTCCCTTTGGGGTGGACATTGGGATTTTTCACTTTGTAAACCTATTACATGCACAAAAAGATATATAGCACAAAAAAAAGGAAAGGGAAAAAGCCCAAAAACATAATATGAGCACTTTAATTAATTCAGGGATTAAAGAGTATTACGTATTTATATATTCAAATATTTTGAGAAACTGCAAGATCTCTGTCCCACAAAGTTTCAAGAGATAATTGTTCAGTTCCTGTAAAAATCAAAAACAGGAAGCAACAGTTTTACAGTTATTTGAGATGGATGTGTATACCTGCTTAAGCCCACAGGTCACTGGGGAACAGATGAAAGTAGGCCAACCAGTGCTAGTTGTACCTAAATCTGACTACTGAAGCTTTATAAAAAAAATAAAATAAAAAAAAAACATTCACAATGTGAAAGGATTATTTCTGCTATGCCACAGGAGAACTCCTGAAAACAATTAGTCTCATTTCTGCAGGTTTGATTAACACTCTACACAATGTTTAAGCCCTGAGGGCTTAAGGCCACAGGAGACGGCGCTAATTAAAACATATATCCTCGGCCTTCCATTGCTGGCTAATTAAAACATATAGCACCTTCAATCGTCAAAAATAGCTAATTTAATCATATAATACTTTCTGTGTTGATTGCTGCCTAATTAGAACATATTACCTTCAGTCGTCATTGCTGGCTAATTAAAACATATACCTCTGTTCTTCGTATTTGGGTGCTCATGAGGAATACTGATGCTTTTCTTGGCTCGTATAACCCAGCGGCTCTGAACCTTTTCCTCCATTTAGAAAATTTGAATCTGTGTAAAAGGTAAAGGTTGTGCTGACAGGAGAAGGAAGAGCCGTCAGTGCTGCTGTCAAGGAATCGGTGTTATTGGAAATATTTTAACGTATTTATGTAGTTCTGCTGGAGATGCTTTCATTTCAAAGTTGAATTGAAAGAAAAACTGTAAGGCAGTCTTAAATAAATTTTTAAACATAAATCCAGTAATCCAATGCATCTGGATGATATCACTGAGGCTGGGTCCATGTAAATTGCATGATCATTTCAGACAAAAACACAGTATTTTCAATTTTATTAAAGACAAATTTATTCTCCTAGCATTAGGATTACTTGTACAGGATTAGGACAAACAAAACTAAATAAAGACGCTAAGATTTGGTTCACAACCCATCCAAAGATAGGTAGTTTGAATAACATTAGTATGTAACAGGACATTGCATTTCTAAACTCTTAATGCACATACAGTACGTATAAAATAACTAATTTGCTTCAACAGTTGATCATCACCAGGGATACACTGTTATATCTAACTTAAAAGCGAGATAATACCTAAAGTAAGATTCAATTTGTAAAAGTAAACGTTGACATAATTTAATGAAACATTTATCAAAAAAACAAAAAAATTGGAAATAAGTGGAGGATGAGTGAAGATCTGGTTAGCGTTTCATCTAACTGCATCTTCTGCATCTACTGTTATGAATCTCGTTTTCTAACCAGCATGTGTGAACAGACTTATGTCATGTTTAGGTGTCGTTGAGTAAGCCACCGGACAGGTTATAATGCTGATAAAAGCAACTTTGTGGTTTCAGCACAACTTATCAGTTGAGATGGGACCTACTTTTTGGCAAGAAAGCTTTATAAAAATAGGTCTAATTCTAATTATACAAATGTCCCAGTAGAAATCTGTCTGTACACAATAACACCTGGAAAATATGTCAAATATTGTGGGATTGCTTAAATCACAGAGATACTGTGGCTTCCTCCTAGTACGAACACCTTGAATTATTCATTGAATTCTTGCGTTTAATGCCTCTAATGGTAATTCTGTCCTCGATTCATCATTTCTGTTTGTTTTTCCGGATGAGGAAATTCATATCCACTGTATTGATATTAAGTGGCTAAGCGTACATGATTATCTTGATTCTTTTAGTTGGCTGGAGGGCTTTGGTTCTGCGACTCTGCTCCCCATTCATCAGTTAATCACAGGCTGTAGATCTCAGCAGTTCATTCTAATAGCAACGCCACACTCATGCAAAATAGAGAAGCAATGTTTGTGCAGCGCCTCTAATGCCCTTGGTAGTCACATGCCTCTTATTAGATCTAAACAAGAGCAAAAAAACTCATTTCACAAAATACGTGAAATATAATTTGTAAAAACAGCGTCATGCAATGTATGTTTAAAAAAAGACAGACGTTGTAAAAGAAATAATTTGAACACTTTCCATTTCTATACTGTCAACGACTCTTCTAAACAGGCAGAAGCAGCGTTCAGGTTTTATGCTCCATATATCTGGAACAAACTCCCAGAAAACTGCAGGTCCGCTGCAGCTCTGATCGTTAAAACAATGATGCTGCCTTTCTTTAAAGAATTGTTCATTTCTTATTTTGTAATCAGTGGTATATTGTTTTTAACAGAAAGAAAAGACAAAACAACAAATAACCACAATTTTTATTATATTATTAATATTAATAATTAGGTCAATACAGCCATCAGTCAGAGCCATCTTGTATCCTGCCTGCAGCTAGCGGAGAATTATTTTACAGAAAGATGACTACAGAGATGCTTAGTTGTGGATTTTATCGGCCTGGAATTACTCGTACAAAGACTTAGAAAAGTCACTGTCTTCAAGGCCGGATTACTAAATCTCTGAAAGGGCTACAAAGGCCCCAAAGATCTTGTTGTAAAGCTGGAGCTAATAGCTCTGCAGCTAAAAACTCGGCGATAGCCTGGGTTCAAAGGTCGTGAAACAAAGCGGATTAATTATAAATTTGGGTTACAAAATTACTAATTCCATGATGGATTAAAAATGCCTGGTTGGCCTACAATTGTTAGAGGACTTCTTTGAAAGGGCAAATTTCTCTGCTTCTAAACAACAAAAAATAAGTCTACACTATACTGATCTGGAGATATTAAATTCACTAAACAATGAATGTACATTAAATCTGATTTCGCTAAAGCTGCATTTGCCAAATATGCAGGCTCTGTATTCTTTTTCTAAATTGCAAGTTAACATACTAGTTCTAACTTTGCACTAGCAACTAGCGTTTTAAGATCATTTTTCTGCTAAGTTTGTGGCTGTCTGCTGAACGCCACTCACAGCGGAGGGCTACATGACACATGCCACTCTTTCAATGTGGACTGGCGGGTTAAAGCAGCCGTCCCAACACATAACCGCAGTAACAGACGTTCGTTAATATCAAAACGTTACGCACTAAAGCTTTAAGTATGCTGTAGTTGTTCTCACAGGGAAAGTCCAACTGGTCTTACTTTCATCACTACACTTTTCAAAGAGAGTACGAGGCAGAGGCACAGCAGCAATTAAAGACACATTGTATATCTTACACAGCATCTAGACGTTGACAGAGTGAGGGTGAGGCCTGAAGAGACAATAATTTAATGTAAGTCGCTATGATTGAATCATAAAATCAAATACTCATTTTGCATTCTAGATATGTCGCGTACCTCACAATCTCGTCACAGATACCTGAGGGAACCAAGCTCATTAAAGCAGAAGTATTGTTGTGCAGACAGAAATCTCAATCTCTCTCACTATCCCTCTCTCTCCCTCTCTAAAATAGCCACATATAATTATTATAAAGAAGAAAAGGCTTGATTTCCATATTGATGATCTTGGATGATGGATTTTATGGGCCCTAGGTCATGAAACTGATGCAGCACATCACTAGTCTAGTCTGGTAAACCTTTGATTCAATTAAAAGGTAATAAAAAATAAAAAAAGGTAAAAACTGCAGTAACGTGGTTTTCAGTTGAGGCAACAATGTACCATTTAATAAAAGGTTACCCTTGCTAATAAGGCTAATTAGCTTATTTGGTGTCTTCATAAGCACATCTCTTGTCCCCTTTAACAGCTACTACTGGTAACAGGGTTAATTAAAAGCCAGGGCCTAATTGTTACAGATAGCAAAAGGTCAAGGACAACCAGTCATCATCACTGATGTTTATGAGATGATGAGATGAGCTTTGGGAATCAATGCTTTTATTTATCGTAACTACTGTGGCAGGTCCAGTCAGACAGTGCATGTTAATGGTTTCTTTTCAGTCCTGTGCTGTATACTGGACATGCAAACATTACTTTACACAAATGAATACAGGAACAGGTCTAGTTTCAGGTCTTGTCCACACTGAAAATAGTTTAGACCAACGGAAGTACATTTTCAGGATGAAGCTTGACATGATGTCAGGCCCCTGAGTCAAATTCTGAAAATCCCTCCGCAACAAGGCAGGCCTTCTAGGTTCTTTCAGTGAATGATTGTAAAGATTTACAAAGAATATGTTATGGGACAATTTGGGATCGAAATAGCTCAAGTTACTGTATTGTGTGAACAGTTAACTCATTTGATATTGTGAGCCAATCCACCTCTAAACGGTTCAAGACAGAGCTGTCTACTTTCATCTAACACACAAAGGGACAGCAATGTACACATATTGGACAGAGAAGACAGGTGTTTGAAAGAGGAGTGAAGGAGGCCATTTATGTCAACCTGAAACAACCATCACTCAACAGAGGATGCGACCTAACGCACCACTTATCAGCCACTTACAATGCTGTCCTGACAACCCTTTCCAGGCAGTTAGAGACTCATTCATAGCTTACCTTATTGACTGTTGCATGACAGCCAGCTGGACCAACATCTTCAAGACTCCAAAGCAAAGCCAGCTGCCTTTGACTTTGCACTCCTAACTATGTCACATGACCGGAAAACTTTACAAAGTTCACAGAAAGTTTCAATTCTGATTAGTGGCATACACAGAAGATGACAGAAAATGATCTTTTACCATGGGATAACAGGAGTGAGGACCTCCTTTCATAAAGGTGTTCATAGGGTTTGGATTTTTGTGTGTGCACATTACCTGCTGGTTAAATATTGCAGGCTTTTACAAATCCATGGCTGATTTCACACTGCATCATTAATTCAAAAGATGTGCTAAAACGTAGTGATCGATAGTGCTGATATCAATATTTCAAATGAGCTTAATCTTAAAAGAAAACAGATGCTGTGATGCTTTACGTGTAAATCTTAAAAACATTTTTTTTAGAAAACATTTTGTGCAGAAATAAGTTAACCTGACCAATCCATGATTAATTACAAACCTCAAAGTGTTTCACAATAACAAAAAGGGAAGGAAAGCTAGTGTCAAATCGTTTTTGGCCTTTTGAGAATATTTTATAAGTTGACAAGAACAACCTGAAAAATGCTCTTCAATACATGTCAAAGTTAAATATGAGATGTTTCTACAAAAAACTGATTTTTGTCATCCACCTCTATGCCTTTGTCTCCTTTAAACTTTCCTGTATCCTTACTGACAAAAATAAAAATGTCTATACAATTTTTTTTAATCCAGAGAGACATCAATTTTGGGTTTTTTTTAAACACACATTTGTCTCCCATATGTTCTGTATGCTCCCATGCCGGATGATACTTCTCATCTTTTCTTCCTGTCTTTGTATGCACAGACAGACACAGATGTTGCTCACATGTCTAACAAACCATTGACTGATGATTATACACAACATAGATTTTTTCCCCATACATATTTTACCCATCTTTCATTGTGTCGCATCTCTTGATCATTTCCAGTACTGTCCCATCTGGATGAGTCAGGGAACATCAAACAGACACATACATCTGGCCTTGTCATGTTGACATTTGTAGTGTGTGTGTGTGTGTGTGTGTGTGTGTGTGTGTAGTTTTGATTTATTGCATGTGCTAAATCTCACATTTTCAAATCCCACATTAGGTACAGGCTCACCCTAGGGCTGCACGATTATGCCCAAAATAATAATCATGATTATTTTTGATCAATATTGAGATCACAATTAATTATCATGATTTGTTGATTTTAACCAAAACTAATTTTATTGTCACATAGACTATAACTGCTTTCATATCCATATTGTGTTATATTCCTCTTATGTTGAAGTTGTATGTTGTACATACATACATACATACATACATACATACATACATACAGCTGCAACACATGTAAATGAAAATTATCTAAAATAAATAGCCTAGGTTATATATATAAAAAAAAAATGTATCTCTGAGAAAGCTCCTTCACTTGTTTTCAACAATAACTAAAACAGCTAGGGACAGTGGGGGAGTGCGATGGACTGAAGCGTACGCTACTCACAGGGTGACGGCTGACTCATTATGAATGGGTCCAGCACGGGCCGAACGGCGGGTCAGCAGAGGTACACACGTCGTTTGTATGAAATGTCTGTATTGTCACTGCGCTGCATTTTTATGCACTATAATATTCTGCCCTTGGGTCACATCTCTCGCAGGTCCAGCAGGCTCCGTCTAACATGCTGTTACTCTACGAACTGAAGTTAGTTGCACTCAACAACTTCTGTGTTTTTCGCCGTGGCCGCCGTAATAGCAGAGTTACCAGCGGAAACAGTGGTACAAATACAGGTTTGCCTCTCCTGCTTAACAATATACAGCTGTGTTAACAATAAAAACTGTGGACAAATGTACTAAGTGTGGACCGGTGCCGTCCCCGCGGTGTCTCTGTTGCTGCATGGGAGCAGTGTGTGAGTGAATGGGGGCGGTGCTGCGTGGAGAGTAAGAGGAGAGATCCAAAACAGGCACGGCTTTACAGGAAAAAAATGGGTCATGTAACGCAACATTACACCATATCCATATAAACAACATTGCTTCGTTTGTGGAGAGGCAGCGGATGCGAGGATGTTAGGTGCACCGGTGCGACCTAGAGGAAAAATGGTTAGTTGCACCCTTGAACCCTGTGAGCTAACAGACACTAACTAGCACTGGTCACTGCTGTCGTCTGAAAACCAACACAGACGGGACAAAATGTTGCGTTTACTGGTAAACCTTGTGACCGACGTATAACCGACTGCTATCTGTTGAATTTTCTAGAAACTAAGCTGCGCGGTGCATGGAACAACACGTGTGTGTGTGTGTGTGTGTGTGTTACTGAATCAGAGCCCAAAGTCTAGCAAAAAAACAAATCCCATGAATGGCAAGAAGACTTTCAACAACAGGATGACATTGGTTCCACACACAGAGGTTTACAGATTTAAAATTTGGGAGATAACATGACTGGTGTCAGATAAGTACTCGGCATTAGCAGAAACCCTTAGTGTGGGTGTCATTGTTGGTATTCAGAGGAAAAAAAATCTCCAACACACACCAATGGAGATGGAAACAGGAGGAGGAGCCCAATGTCTCTATGTGTTTTAGTTTTCACAAAATATGTATACAATCAAGCAAATCACTTGCATTGCTTAAATTAATATAACATCCCAATCACTCAGACGATTTTGGCTCCACATAGGGCTAACAAAGAAGAAAAGAAAAAAATTACAAAGAAAATACCTTTATTAGACACTCGGCAACCAGATTGCAATCCCCA
Source organism: Etheostoma perlongum (assembly GCA_026937815.1). Taxonomy (NCBI): domain Eukaryota; kingdom Metazoa; phylum Chordata; class Actinopteri; order Perciformes; family Percidae; genus Etheostoma; species Etheostoma perlongum. The sequence goes on along the minus strand of CM049387.1, from coordinate 26,061,826 downwards.
CTGTCCTTTTAAGATGACAAGCGGAAATGACTCAGTAAATGAAAACCTTGTATATGTGTTGCCTTGTATCCTCTTTGCTCTCTCCTGGCTGCCTGCTGCTTACAGTCCAGCAGATTTGGTTTGAAACCAAACTGTCAATGGCTTTAATTAGAAACAAACCAATTAAATTCTCTCCTCACACACAAGATGGGTTGGCTAAAATAAAGTGCACATTCTGTTTTTTTCCTCCTCAACCTTGCTCGGTCTGCCTCGCACTTTTCTTAGATACAAATTGAATATTTCGGTCGTTGTGAATAAAGGCCCTCTCCCACAGCAAAGCATGTCAGGCTCTCTGTTGTGGCTTTCAAAGTTACTGCCTGTTGTAAAAGCCCAAACAGCCTTGTTATGGCTGCGTTCCTCAGAAGAAACAACATTTATGAAGGTGGCTTCATGAAGTGGCCGAGCTAAGATGACTCAGTTGATGTGTTCTCTCTTATTTTATTGCATGGTCAAAGCACTTTATATTCTGTTTATTTACTGTCACGCTTATTATTTATTCATGCTTAGGAACTCATGATATGTAAGTTGAAACAATGGTACCCAGATGTATGTCATAACCCAGATGATAACCTCATAACTCAGATGATAACCTCATAACCCAGATGATAACCTCATAACCCTTCCAGGCAGAAGAGTACTTTAACTTTGATCTTGTAGAATTTAAGACTGCACAAATCTTTATAAAAGCAAAAAATAAACAGCTGCTTGGAAACATTCAACAATTGTTCACAGATAGAAAGGGGTGGGGTGTAACTTAAGAGGGAACTTAAAAAGCAGTACGCTCAGACAAAGTTCAAAAGTATGTGCATTTTGATTTGTGGGGTGGCTTTGTGTAATAGTCTGGACAAATTGATGTGTAAATTAGGGCTGTGACGAAAACAGCATCACCACAATAGCGGCGGTGACCCTCGCTACTGTTGCGCATTTTGTATTTATTAATTTTACTTTATTTTTTTGCTGGTGAAAGTTACAGGAGTGCATACTGTTCATCATGTGATACAAAATATAATAAACACACTCATTGTTTAGTGTTCATCATTGGCTGTCTTCTCTCCTATATTTAAGATATTAAGTTGCTTAGCGACGACACATCTACCGCCGGTTACTGCGTTGCGCAACTTTGAACCTCCCGCCGGCTGCCGCGTGGCGCAGCATTTTGTATTCGTCAGTCTTTTCATGACGCATGCAGCAGAGAACGCACTGTCATTGGTTCAAATGCACATGAGGCGGGTCTTGTTGGCCATTTAAAGCCATGTGACCACTAAAATGTACTGTAGTTTGCTGAAAATCATGTCAATCAACCAGACATACACGTGCGTTTGTTTATGTTTTTGAGAGACGTTCGAGGAAAATGTCTCCGACAGAGGAGGATTTTGACAGCGAGGGCAGTGACAAACGGGACCCGTTTGTGCCGGATGCCGCGCCGACACGCCTACCGCCGGTCAAAATGCTCCTCTGTCGGAGCCATTTTCTCGCTTGTCACTCAAAAAATCATAAACAAACGCACGTGTATGTCTGGTTGATTGACATGATTTTCAGCAAACTACAGTACATTTTAGTGGTCACATGGCTTTAAATGGCCAACAAGACCCGCCTCATGTGCATTTGAACCAATGACAGTGCGTTCTCTGCTGCATGCGTCATGAAAAGACTGACGAATACAAAATGCTGCGCCACGCGGCAGCCGGCGGGAGGTTCAAAGTTGCGCAACGCAGTAACCGGCGGTAGATGTGTCGTCGCGAAGCATCCGGCACCAAAGAGTTAAAAAAAAAAAAAACTTCAGCTTTGCGCAATATGACGGACAGTTCATTAAATATATGGGGGATTTCTTTTGTGTCCCATTCTTATTATTATTATTGATTTCTAGCCTTCTAGTCCACCACAGAAGAGACGAAGAGTGATGCCAATTTTCTCATCTATCACCAACGATTCAAAGTTATTTTGAACACAAACAAAAAGAAATAGAAAAAGACAAACGGTTGGTGTGAAGTGGGAACATCTAAAAGTACTTTACATGAATTCATCTTGAAACAACTTGAATGCAGTGAACATCAGGCTGGTGATATACAACAGAGTGACAGAGGATACATTTATCCTTCCATACAACTCTCTAGAATTATCATCCACTTGTTGACTGGGTGGATTTTGAACTTGGCAACCTCCCGCTAGCTGCAATCTGCCAGATGTTTGCTGGGAGAGAATGACAGAGTGTCAAGTTTTGAACATGTTGAGGCGGACCCGTACCCTTGTAGTTCAGAACGCAGGGTCAACTATGCTGAGTCACCGCTGGAGTTCCCTCAACAAGAAAGGCCAGACCATCTTAATTTACACACTTCAGGCTGCTGCAGCTAGCTCAGGGTGGAGACTTTACAGCACTAGGTACAGCCTGGGACATGCATAATAAAAACAAATTGCCTTCTGAATTTTTGTTTTGCTTTTCCCTCCATTGTACCGAACCGCGATGTCTGAACCGAGGTATGAACTGAACCGTCACTTCTGTGTAACGTTCCACCCCTAACATACAATATTGGGTTGCCAAATAATATTGACAAGATTTTGTGGTGTATACATTTTTTTGGTTTATTTTATTTGACAAAAGCCCATCTGTACAATACCAATACCATACAAATTGTTCTGATATATGGATGTTTTGTTTGTTTTGAGGGTTGGGGAAATTATGTAAGGGAAGCTTACAGAAAGGAAGAAGTTGTTTCAGGACAACATATGTGTAAAAGGCATTTGCGACCTTTGGTCATCAATAGATTCAGGTCTGAGACCTCCAATGCTTATTGTCAGCAATGACATCCTTGAGAATATGATGGAAGCAGGAAAATAATCTCTGAATCATACTAGCAATGGAGAACATGTAGAGGGAGCACAGGGTGGGGACTACAAATGAGCCCTGAGGGACCCCCACAAGGGACGTCTGCTGAGGAAGATGAGGAACTGAAAATGTTCTGTTTGACAGATTGGATCAGAGCCAACTCATGCTGAACCCGAGATACCCACCTGCTGCTCAAGGCAACCAATTAACACTGGATGACTAATTCTGTCAAACGCAGCAATGGGGTCCCACTAGGAAATAACTAAGCTCATAAACTCCGGAATCTGTTGTGAAAAGATCTTCAACAGGAATATGCTGTAGAATTGATACCAAACCTGTGATGGATTGTTGATCAAACAAGTAAAAAAGGGTATTCCAATTATTACAATAATATAATTAGATTCTAGAGAAACTTTAGGCAAGTGGTTCTTAAAAATTAGGGACAAAGAAGGGTCCCCCTTACAGAGAATGATGTTAAACCTGCATCAACTTATTTTCTGGTCACTTGGCGGCAGTGTATCAAACTATAAACAAAACACTGACATATCACCTCATAAAACTGTTATGGCAAATGTGTTAAACACTTGCCTAGTTACACATCAAGTAGACACAAAAAAACCCATTGGCGTTTAGAATCATAACTCTGGCAACAGGGGGGAAATAAAACCAATAATCACTCTCCTGTCAGCTCTGTTTTGGTCAACTTCTGAAAGTAATATTTGGCTTTTTTAAGCTAAATGCTCCACAGTGTTCACCAATTAGTCACTTACTTTGTTGGCCTGCTGTTTACTGCCATGCACGTTGTGAATAGTTGGTTGATGTCAGCATTTTCACTGAAACAGCTGCCTGTTGCAGTTGGTAACAGAGCTGATTAGAGCAGGAGATGGAAGCAAAACAGGTAAGTTACACAAAAAAAACTAAACGTAAAACTAAGTCAGTATACACTACAACTATAAGAACCTTTACAATAGTGGCATGACCTTTCACAAAATGTCATTTATACAGTATAAACAGTATATCTAAGAGGTTTCTTAATCAAGAAAAGTAGAATTTAAAACAACCCAACCCTCTACCATAAAGCACTGGAAACGCAGAACACACCTTCTCATTGTTACTACCACTCGATAACTAATCGGGATGTTAACCGAAATGACCTGCAATGGGAGTGTGAAACGCTAAATGAATATGTCAGAAAAGACATCACATGGAAACATGTTGGTGTTGTTTAAATCGGAAATATTCCCACAAACCATGAAACTAACTGTATATCCTAAAACAAATGAATGCAATACAGCCAGCATGCTAAACAACTGCAGGAGCTCTGAGCCATCAGTCACTGCTGGGCTGCTTCATGTACACTTCACAGCAAACAAATAAAAAGCAGATTAATCTTCTAAGATTGAGGTATTATGTAAAAGAAACACTGATTGTTTTCCAACCAATGTGTTCAGTATTGAGAGTAGCTATGTGTTAAATCATCTTGGTGGGAATTGTTGCCTTGTTACATGAGACAGGATTGTTGTTTATCATGAAGAAACACGCTTGGCTCGAGATAGACCGGAGGGGGAAAAACAGCTGAAATGCTTTGTAAGATGTGACCCCTAAAAGGAACTAAAATATCAACTGGTGAATAAAGACTAAAATTTGAAAACATTCACATTGACTTAGACTTTGTCTTACTTGCCCTGTATGTTTGCCTTCCAATTTATGTCCATAAGTAAAGTCAGTAAATGTATTTACATGTATTTATGTATATATTTAATTAATTTACTCATTTTGTTGTCTTGTTATAAATTGATTAGATTTGACCTGCAAAAATAGTGCAAAATGTTTAACTTAGACATTCATTTTACATTTTATAATACTTACAATGATTGCAACATGAAATTGCTTATAATTTGCATACCTGTCCTATCCTTATCCCGTTGTGAATGTCAAAGCCTTTTATAACCAATAGTGGAGAAGTGATAGAGTCAAAGTTGTGCAGGCAGGTTTAATATCAGTCCAGGGAGATATCTGTGTAGCTGAGTCAGAGTTTGAGATATCTGAAGCCATTGTTAGATTAGGGAGAGGTACAGTCAGCCAACATAGTACAACTTTTTTTTCTGCCACATGGCATCGTTTCGTCATTGATTACGTCCCACTTTGCAACACACAAGAGGGACCTTATTTATAGTTATTGATTGATTTCAATGTCCATCTATCTGACAGCAAAGATTCTTTTGTACCTTAAAATAATGTTTGCAAAATCATTTCAGTGGATCATTAACTCTTTCGAATGAGACATAAGAATAAGGGTTATGGCACCATCCACCAGCAAAACGCTGGCAACATATGCAATTGGTTGGTAGATTTCCTTCACTCACCAGCCAAAAAACAATCTTTAATCTTTTGAGTGGCTGGTCAAATTTGAAAATTCACTTGCCATTTGGCTGGTTGACAAAAAAAAAAGTTAATTTTGAACCCTGGTTAGGGTTGAAAACGACGGTCGCAGCGCTGCCTTGAAGGCTTAGTTGGGGGCTTACAACACCATCGAGTCAGCACAGCAGCTGAGCAGGCCGATGGTACAGAGGGTGACTCGGCAGACGGCATCCCGCTAACTTGTTGCTCTCTCTAATATATCCAATATAAGCTACTCTGTTTAGGCTCCAAAACCTGCATGCAGGCTGAAATTCAACCGTGATGTTTTGCTGGGATAAAGCTATAAGCAGAAGGAATATCTGCTAGCTGCTAGGCTAATGTACAATGGTAAACACACAGAATATAGCACACGCACATAGCAGAGCTTGCAAACTGTGGCTTTTTTTTGTCAACGCGAACATTGTTAACATAACTCACTGGAAATCCAAAATACTTCCACACACTTCAGTAAAACAGGAGGGGGCTCAAGTTCTGTCGATGGGTCTCCAGCATCTGCTGTTGTCATGCTATCTTTTGACTGGCTGCAGCTAAGTTGGAGGAGGTTGACTGACTCGCAGCACTTGACCAGCCGACCGTATGTGACATGAGGGCGTGGCAGTATCGACGATGCCATTTTTTTTTATTCGATATTCAGATAGATTGTGACTTTGTGACACCCTTAATACTAATAGTAATTTAAAGATGTGGTAGCATTGGATCTGGATGGGAAGGATAACACATGGAAGGGGGTGTGTGTTTGGCACTTAAGTTCAAATATCAATCTTTGTGCAGCATCGCTTACTGCACTTTTAAGATCTATAGCAAATAAAGAAAGTCATTCATCACTTTAAGAAGAGCTGGCTCAGTGCAATGAAGAGCTCTGCAGACAGATTGGAACTTTTAAAATGACTCACACTCTTTTGAATGTGTTATTTGATATAACAACCACTAGGACACACAGCCTTATATTTATATTTTGAAGGGGAAATCTATCTTCCCTCTTAAAAGCTACTTTTCATCGACAGTCCCTTCGCTCGTTGTTAATAGGCATCCTAAGGTGAAAACCACCAGAGGAATAAATCTCTCCACCATAACATATTAGAACTGTACTCTTACACATACACAACGATTTTTTGTTTTTCCATGACACACAAAGGGACTATTTTGCACTTCCACAAACAGACTACGACATACAGGGACTCATTTACGTGAACACTGCATTAAATTATAGTTCTTGGAGATTTTTTCCATACAATCGTAGAGCGAGACTCTGTGCTCATTAGCTCACATCCCAAGTTGTGTAACTGGCAGCTCAATATGTCGTGTTGATAAAATACAACCTGACTCCAGGACCCATTCATACCATTTATGTGGTATTGTAAAATGTAAGGGATGTTAAAAGGCTGAGCACGAGAGCACTAACGAATTTCTTTTTGCGTTCAATTGATTTGCTTGTGCACCACATATTGCTTTTCATGTAATAGAGTGGGTAAAAGCAAGTGAAGATTCAGCGTTGTTGTCTCTTTCTTTATGTCATTCTCATCTATACCGCTTTTTATTTTTTGGAGGGAAGACTGCTGTCTGCACAGTTGTGTTGGTTCAATACAACAAAACATGGGTGGTTGATTAAATTAATCTTTGGAAAGCAGATGGGCAGAATTGATGTCAGATTCTGTTTAATTAGCAAACAACTTCAAATAATGACATAATGAGCATCATCTTCTTGTAGGCATAATAATGATCTTTTCTTTCCCACAACATATGTTATTTATTCATTTATATTACCAGGTTTACAATCTTATTACAAATTCCAAAATTGTAAAGGCACCATCTCACAGTGTCCAAACACAGTGGCACCGTTCTAACCATGAAGTGGGAATGATGTCCTGACATTTTCAGTGTAATTTTAGAGGTGACATGTTCGCCTTCTAAACCATAAGTTGTATAATGTGACCTTTTCTATTTGGCAGCGAGCTGAGTTTGTGGTTCTATCAATAACAAGAGCTGTCAGAGCTGTGTGCCTGTAAGCCTACGGAGGTACAGTAATACTCTTCTGATAATGCCCGTCTGTCCCGCGGCCTGTTGGTCTTTTTATTTGTTTCTCTCCCTCCTTATCTCTCTCTGCTCCACTCTCTGTTATAATTCAAGCCTCATTTTAGCCTCAGAAATTAATCTGAAGTCTCCACAATGAGCTTAGATGGCATTACATATTCAAACAAAAGTGATATTAAAAATCCAGCTTTGCCGCAGAAGGGGCTGGGGAGGAAAACATTGTATTTATATTCAGCAAATGCCCAGTTGATTTTGAACATCTGAAAACACTGGATTTATATTTTGGGGAAAATGAAAGATATGTTTTATGGTTTATAATCTGTGAACAGATGCTCATCTCTTAATGGGATGCTAAATGTTTTGACACAGAATGCTCCTGGTATCTTGAACGGCGGAAGTTGATATTATGTAATGGATGTTGTGGGAAAACTGGCCACGGTCGAATATTAAAAACAATGTTACAGAGAAATAGCGTTACACTCACCCTTTGCTGGGCGCATTGAAATCTGCACTTAAGTTCCAAGAAAGTCTTATTTTTGATTTAAAAAATGTCTAGTGGATGATTTTTAATCAACAATTTTGCCAAATAATGTGGAGGTTGCATTCCTCTTTCGCAACAGGGAATATTTTAATCTCATCACAAGACTATCATTCTGGTTGGATGAGATCTCAGCGTTAAGTCATTAAAGTTACTGTGTCTTCTCAGGAAAAAGGTGACAGACAGCACAGCACTTAGTTTTGGATAGATATCCACCATGTCAGAGTAAGGGATCAATAACACATCATGTATGTGTGTCTAAGTCTTCTCAGAATAAAAACATTAAACCATGAGTTGCTCGTATATCAATTTTAGGCCAAGGTTAGCAGTGAAAACACTTCTCCACGAACCATTAGCTCCTGCAAGGGACCTTGTAAGCTCTGAAACAGGCTGAGGAAACATGGCTGTAGATACATTTTACATTTAGGTGCATTCATTGTTTTGGTCAGGATTTCCCATTTGTGTTGATGAATTACAACTAAAACCAAATTTTAATTAGTACAGAATCTGCTTTTGTTTCTTTTGACTAATGACTCCACTTTTACTCTGTATGTGATTGAGTACTGACATGTGGGTCTGTAAATATGGCGCTTCATGACTTAGTAATGAAATGAAACTCAACAGGAAATTGAATCGGAACAACGCCTGAACTAGATTACGATTAGAGTGTGTGTGTATGTGTGTGTGTGCGCGTGCCTGCTCAACTATGTGCATAAATGTATGTGCTTGCGTGCACGTGTCTGGCTGATTAGGTCTTGGTGCTAATGCATTTATAACCATTAGCCCGAACATCCATCGATCACAGCCAACATATGCAGGATTAACGTCAGAAATCTGTGTGTGAGTGTTTGCGTGTGCATCTTCACACCAAAGTGTAGAGTGTGTACATGTGTTCATGCCTCATGCCTTCATTGTTTGTCTGCGTGGTTGCCCGTGCTGTGTGTGTGTGTGTGTGTGTGTGTGTGACTGTGTGTGCGCGTGCGTGCGTTAATGATTGTGCTCAGGATTTGTGCTTAGGCAAGTAAAAGCGAGGGAGAAAAGAGCAACATTTATCTATTAACAGCATCTCCCCACATTTCCTAATCAATCCGTTTGTTGTGTAGTCTGTTGTGCTGGTTGTATTTTGTGTTAGATATTGGTAAGAATAATGTTTTTTGGGGCCCATTACAGCCAGGCCACATTTGAAATAGCTGTTCTGTAAACAGGCAAGGTTAAATCAGTCTCTGATTGGACACGTCACAAAGTATAGGCTGTTCAACAGATGACTGACAGCATCATACTCTAAATCCTGTCTGTAGGATGAGAACAGCACATGGCGGGCTGTATTTGCTTCTAACTCTAAATGTAAAAGCATGGGTGCTGTTAACTTTCCCATCAACAATCTACCAAAACAAGTTTCTGAATACATTTCAAATGAGAGAAATGTCATGCGTTTGGAATACCAACCTTCAGTTTACATCTATCAGAATCTGGTCTTTTCATATTACTGGGCAAATTTCAAACACTTCTACAACACCAGACATATTTAATGTCAAGAGTCTGGAGACGGTAAGACCTGAGGTATGAATTTGTCTGCTTTGGCTGGTGGATATATATGAACAAACAGCCAGTTTGCAATCTAATGCTCCAAGTTCAAACAGGCTGAATGCAAGCAGAAACAATAATTGCCTTTCAGTCACAATTGTTTTGTCAAATCCAAATTTGAGTTGCAGAGAAGAATTCTTCTTCCCACTGTTACAATACTACCCATTACGTTGTTGCCATTATAACTCTGGCTGCTTGTCATGTTGAGTAGTTATGTCTGTTTGTTTTGTTTATTCAAATTTAAAGTGTGTTTTAAAGAGGTGGTGTGTTTTAAGAAATTCAGCCCTGTGTTTTAGCGCTGCCTATTCTTCATTTGTACACCTACATTTACCTTTATTTGTTATGTCTTTGATAGTGACAGTGGACTGAAAACTTAACCTCCAACTGATACTAATGAGTAGCAGCTTGATTCAATGTCTTAGTATTATGTGTACGAACAGTATATTGACCCAACTTGGCATTTTTATCTCTTGCTCTCTCACAGCATCTTCCTTTCCCATGAGCGATTTTTCCCTCAGTAAGCCTATTGTCCAATCGTTTTAGCCACAGAAAAACTCTCCACATCACAGCATAGATTACCTCACTAAGAGTAAACAAAAAACCTCTGAGTCTCCCCTATAAACCCAACAATCCTACCAAGGATTACTCACTGAGGGGTAGCCAGTGGGGTAGACAGAGCGATGTAGAGAGAAAATAAGATGTCGGTAGAAGGATAGGGTGCGGTACGGAGGTGATACAGAGAAAAGTAAAAGAAAAAAGAAAAAGAGCTATAGAGAGTAAAGGAGGCATGAACGGAGAGAAATAGAGTAAGGAAGGAGAGGAAATCTGTGAAGGTAATCCCTAAGATTCAAGGCTTTGACCACTCCATCATGAATGCATGGCCAGAGGTCAAAGGACAGATGAACAGACAATAAAGTAATGGATGAGTAGAGGGAAAGAGGGAGTCATAAAGGAATGTAGGGGTATAAAGGCAGGCAGAAAGAAAGTAGAAGATAGATGGATATAGGGGGTATTAAACTGTGCTTTAGAGCAGTGGCTAGGGGCCAAAGGACCACAAATAGGACTGTCACAATAACAAATTGTTCTGGGCGATAAATTGTCCCAGAAATTATTGCAATAAACAATAATATTGTCGTCCTGAGACCATTTTCATCTAATATAATGATAATGGCCTAATAATGAAGGTACACCTTTTCAAAGATCAATAAACTTGTAAATTTCTAGAGATTATTTAACACTGGAAGTCATTTTAAATATGTGGCTATCCGCCACATGGCGACTAAATGTTTCTACCAAACTAGTTCTGTTTTCAGCCTTAATTTTGGCAAAGGTGCAGCTACTGCTGCTCCTCTGCAGGGCGGACGCAGGAACAGAGTGGTCATCCAGTGTCTTTGGTAGAGAGAGAAGGAAAACAAGCATACAAATGGAAATTATCACATCCCGAAAAATTATCAAGCTAATTTTTTTTATCGTGCAACTAATTTTATTGACTATCGCGACAGGCCAAATATATAACAAACAGCTTTTGGTTCTCTTAGAGGATCACTCAGTCACGTTGTTTTGACCATCATAACAATTGCGATCATTTTCTATTAATTAAACTTTGATGGTCTACACAGTACTAAACATTCACTAAGCATTACACAATGATTTTTTAACTCACAAACACAATCAGCTTTTCCCGTGCATTGTTTACAGAGGACCTCTAACATGGACATTAATGGCTGCCTTGCACTGCATCAAAAGTCATCCTTTAGATTTTTAAGTTCTAAAGTAAAGTAAAAGTTGGTCCTGATAAATCGTGGTGGCAACTGAAAACAAATCTGCACAACTCTTCCCTGGCCCTACTAACCTGTTTGGACAGCCATGAAAAGACCAGATTTGAGCCACAAAGAGAGAACACCCCCCATGTTTCCCTCCCAAATGCAAATGAAGCCCCAAAGCAGATGTGTTTTCTCTCTTATACGATGCAGTTGCCTGTGATTGTGATTAGCGCTCCTAAATGTCCCCTTTCTTGTCAGGGTTAAAATGATTTGTCCACTGGCAGATCTTTGCTCATTTACTCATATTGGAAGTCGCCCATCTATGGCTAATTAGATGGCCTTTCAGAGTGGCTGTCGCTGGAATTCCCATCAGAAGGAAAATCCCCACATAATAGGACAGAGGAGACACTAAAAGGAGAGATTACCGGGAGGAGGAGAGGTTGTGTACATTGTGTGTGAATGCATGTGTTTATACACAGGCACGGCTGAGTGTGTAGGTATGTGTTCATGTTGAGGGAATGGAGGCAGGATTCAGCTAAGCTTAGAAAGCGCTATGTGGCTTTACTTTGAGCGTAAATAGGTGCATGCGTGCATACTTTTGTGTTGTGAGGACATCTGTAGTACGAGAGAGGAGCGAGGGACTGACCCATGCTCATTGTTGTATTCTTTGACATACCTGATTTAAATACAATATATAAGTGTATAACATAAAGCCCTAGAAAGTAATCCCTAGTCTAAAAATCTATTTTTCTTTTCATATGACCAGCATTTCTATCAATTAAAAAGTGATCAGAGAGGTTTTAAACAATTACAATTCAATCATCTTAGTTTAACTACTTATTTTATTTGCAAACTTGGATAAACCTATAATTATTACCCAAACTGTTCATTATTGTTGACCTACCATGCTTAATGAATGCAATAGATGGTTACAATTAGGGCTGTGTCATATGGCCAAAGTCTTCTATGCCAATATAGATTGTTTAATATCTTGAGAGCGTGAGAGGGAGCAAGAGATCTATATGGCATGTTTTCTGTTAATTCAATAATTGACAATATGAAATCACACAACCACATGATACAGCCCACTTTTAGTAAAATTACTGGTCTTGGAGTCAGAAACATGCGTATAGTTGCGTGCGTGTGTGCGTGTGTGGGTGTGTGTGTGTGTGTGTGTGTGTGTGTGTGTGTGTGTGTGTGTGTGTGTGTGGGCGTAGCAGGTTGGGATGAGGCTGGCATGTCACTTGACAGGGTTAAAGTGCATAATTGGAAGATGCTTCTGGAGAAAACTGGAAAACATTCCCCTTAAAGACATTTATTTAGCTGTTGACCTTGGGGATACGTCGTCGGCTTACAGAGGCGGAACATGATAAGAGCTTTTTATTCAGATAAGTCTCTTCCTCGCTCCCTGTCCTTTACCTACTCTGCATAACGTTGAAAAGTGGTACTGGGTGATTCTCTGACACTCCAATTGGAGTAATAACGGTGCCTGCTTTTAGTGAAAAACACCTCTTATTACTGCAACCTTGTATCGCGAGAAAAAGGGCAAACTACTTACTTTGGCTATTTTTGCATTGAATAGCTCTTGACTTACAACAGTCTCATGCATGAATCTGCATCATTATCTACTTGTAATGTTTTGATTTGTCAGTTTATAAAAAAGAAGGTTCCTACTTTTTCATCTGTAATATTCCACACTGCAATAAACCTCAGATTTTGCATCCATTTTGTAAATTTGAAAAAAAGCTTTTTTTCTTAAATACGTTCACTGAACAATTATCTCTAGGAATATCACGTAGCAATCCTTTCTATAGCTCAATACGAATATTTGGTTATTGAAAAATCCGATGTGCAGATATATATTAAAAATTTTAAAAAATCCAAAAATGCTCAACAAAACAAACAGATTTCCCTTTTTAGAGCCCGACAAAGGATTTTAAGGCTGATGCCGATACGAATATTTGGTTATTTAAAAATTTGATATGCCGATCTATCAGCCAATTTATATTTTTAAAATAAATCCACAAATGCATTATAAAACAAACAGATTTCTCTAACATTAGTTATTTGTAGAGTTCTCACTAAAATAATATAGTAATTTGTTTTGTCAACACATAACAGAGGAACATCAAAATATATTAAATTTCTGATGAATAAAATGTACAAAAATAAACTTAAAATATTAAACTTAAAGTCCTTTGAAGAAAAACACATTAACAAAAAAAAAAATCAGTCCTGCCAACAGGGACTGTGTAGAGCGTCCTCTGGTGGACAGACTATGCAATGGCCGATTTATTTATTTTAATCTGCCATTATAAATGCCGATACCGATAGCTCAGGAAATGCCTAACACCAGCCAATTAGAGTCCACCAATATATTGGTTGGGCTCTAATCCTGTTATCAACAAAGGTCCCACAAGTTTTTTCCTTTTATTTGTTACACAAAGATTTAAAAAATGATGTTTTGTTAGATACGGTAAGACCTTGATTTAATTCTTGAATCTACAAGACAAAAGAGAGGGAAAGACAAAATGCCACTGCTGCAATGTTTTGTGTCAGACTGCAAGTTATTTGTTAGTTACTTGGCAACTTGGAACTCTGGTGTCCCCAAAAGACAGCAAACTCAACTCCAAAAGGTGTGTAGGTCTTTTGTGAAGCCACAATTCATGTTAAAGCGTTGAAAGGCTCATCTGAATTGGATTTCTTTCTTCTTGTCAGTGAAAGTTAAGAGTAATTTTGGCATTAATGGTAGAAGTGGTGGTCCTCCACTGCAGCACGAACACTGAAGAAACCCTGCAGTTCTTTTCAAGTGCAGATCTATTTATTACATTGGAGACAGTTGTTGCAGTCTCAGTCTTTCTCTCCCTCCATTTCCCTCTACATCACTATTTCTTTCTCTCCACTTCTCTCAATCTCTCTCTAAGTGTCAACTCTCTCTCTTTTTCCAGTCCTCTATTCTTCCTAATGCTGATTCAGAGCATCACGCTCCACTGGTGCTAAAAGACCCCTATAGTGCGTTTTTTCCTTTGTTTGAACCATAGTAAAGTTTACATTGTTGGTCACACTGACCAATAAAAAGCAAACACACAGGAGGGCTTATAGACAAAAGTAACATGGCCAATAGCTCCTAAAAATGTACTTTTAAAATTAAGAACACATTAATGAATCCTATCCTAACACTGGCTATTCAAAAAGCACATTCATCAAATACCGTTTTTTATTTTATTTCAACTTTATTGCAATTTCTGTGCGAAACACAGGTTCAAATTTCATTTTGCTCATCTGCGAAATGAATTTAACCAACGGCTCCAGCATTAAGATAAAATGTTCCGAACATGCCACCCACTGGCTTGCTTTCACTTCCTTCTCCTCTCTCCCTCTATGTCTCTCCATCTATCTTGTCACTGCTTGTTGTCTCTGTGGATAATAATAACCTACCACACTGGGCTCATTACAGCATCAAAGAGGGTCTCCTTGAAAACACTGATCACTGTGTTGGGAGCAGAGCACTCAGCTTTGATTCCCTCTAACACCCGCATGAAAAGAAACAGCTGAGAAAAACAAGAAAAGAAAACCAGTTCAGAGACTATTCTTTAACAGGAAATTTGTGCTGTCTTTGAACTTGATAAACACGCGACAAAGAAGCCCAACCAATTTGATAATCTGAATAGACAGCGGTTTTTGATGGTGGTTTATGATCTTTCCCCTCTGTCCTTCTGAAACATCGTGTTTACTCTCTCTGTGCTGTGATTACCATTGCTGCTATTGTAAGAGTTTAAATTTTATTCTAATAATAAGGCATCTTTCAACGCATTTGTGGAAATTACCTTTGGCAAGGATATATACTGGAGGCTGACTAAGCGTATTGACAGAATACAGACTTCATTTTTTTATTAAAGCTTTGAAAAACCTCATTCTGAATTGTAATTACTTCCAAATCTATACGTTTGATGAACATAGAGACTCATCTGTGACTCAGCACCACACCTTTGCCAGAGCTGCCACAGAATCAGATATCGGGAGCAGTCTCCAGCAGACTCATGAAAAGAGTCTGGCAGAGAAACTGACCAATGAAACAGAAACCGGCTCCGACAGAGGAACAGGGTCACTGAACTACAAGGAATCTAAATGCTGAAACTGAGCCTGGAAACTAAAAGATTGGTTCAGCTGGATGGCAAGAGTGCAAATAAATGGATGAATACCCGAAGGATAGATAAGAAACAAAGTCTGGAGAAGAAGTAGTTGACAGCAAAAGAGCTAGATAAGTTAAAGGCCTGAAAGACTGAGACTGGGAAGGTCAATGACAAAAAGATATACTCATTACATGAGTCAGTTTTCCAACTGACTGCAGGGGAACCTAACTGGATGAAAACTAAAAAGGTCCCTGATAAACTCTCAGGGAAAGGACCATCTCTAAACATGGAAGCATGTCCCAGTGACATAACTCAAACAACTCTTCAGAGAGTTGTTAAACTAAACTACTAAGATGAAACTAGAAATGTAGCACTTATGGAACGGTAACAGTGGTGTGCTATGTTACATTTGCATAAGTCAGACCAGACTTGAGTCGTTGACTTGGTGTCTTTCTGCAATTCAACTGGACAGTTTGATATTTGAACATGCAGTTGTCATGCGTGTAAGCGGTGTCTGGTGAGAACTAAGTTAAAAAAAAATGATTGAACTAAACTTTGCTCTCAAATCAACAAGCTTATGATCCATTACCACGCCAGTTGACTTTGACTTGCCGTCAATTCTGACAAGACAGAAGACTGAAAGAGGATAGACAGGCAATCAAGATGAAAGGCTCGCTCGCCTCTCTTTATGCCCTTCACTCCCATTCTTTCACTCAGTCATATGGAGGACATTGATGTTAAAGAGCAGCTACATTGAAATTCAGGGCAGGCAAGTGGAAATCAGTCTAAGGGTTGCAATTATCACACTGAAATGGCTGCGAGTTAAAGTATGCCAGTGTTTGGCATGCGCACGCACACACATTTATAACACAAGCAAAGTAGCTGACAAACACAGGAAAGTGTCTACACAGGGTCTTTCTGTACTGATCGATGTATAGACGGAAAGTCTGGTTCACATCACTGCCAACATCTAATGGAAGCACAAAGACAAACCATTTACACACAGATTAGCTCACAACAAAAACGATTGCTATACAGACAGATGAGACAAGTCAAGTTCACAAAGCTCTTCCTCTGCACGTCTGGCCTCCAGTTAAACAATGGTTTGAGTAGTATGGGCTTCCCTATCAGAGGCCCAGAGACCTAAAGAGAGGCTGAGCTGTGAGCTTTGGTTATTTTAACATAGAACCAGGTCTCTTTACGTATTTAATAAGTATTATCTTCTTTAAGTATCATCCCTTCACAGCTCAGAAGTAACTGATCGCTCACTTCTTAAAAAACGGCCAAACAGACAGTTTACTGACATTTGCCATTATCATTTCTCTGGAAATCAGCTGCAGGAAATGCAAAAATGAGAATGTAAATGCATAAAGAAGTTACTGATCAAGGAAGCAGGTGCAGTCTTGGCCCATTTGTTTCCAGACCTGTGCCCTTACTGTAAGTAGCTCGGGATAAAAGCATCAGTTAAACGGGTGAAACGTCAAATGGAAATGTCTGCAGCAAATAACTGATTGGCCAGGCAACGAGCTATCTCCATGTCTGCATTATTATTACACCGCAGGACCGTTCTATTATGCATGAGAGTGATTATGCGTTCGCAGATTACAAGCTGACCCCATTGCCTTTGCTTTACCTGAAGTGTCATTTGGATTCAAGAGCGACGGGTTGTAATGTTTGTACCATCAATCTTTGGGATGACTGGGGATTGAATGCAATAGAACAGAATGGGTAGGCTCTTAATGACGTCCTGATATCATTTTAAAACGGAATGGGACAACAACATGATGAAAATGCTTATTTCCCTTGCTGACAACAAAACCAGTACAAATGGTGCGCCCCCCCCGCCACACAGACTCATTCACACACACACACCAAAAATGTTTCCAGTGGAAATGGAGTCAGTATGTGTGTAAACGCTGTAGTATGATGTATTTCGAAGCTGATGTTAAGGGAATGGATTCCGACTGACAGAGTGCCAATTGGATATGCCTGGGTGAAAATGACCTCCGCTCTAGCCCCCTCTGAGCAGTCTTATATTCTCCCTTCTCTATATTGAAGCCTCTATGTTTACAGGCTTGTGGTGATGAGCAATGTGCTATAGGTGCCAAAAATATCTTTTGTTTGGTACTGCCAATTTGTTTTGTTATGGTAAAAAAAAAATTGTAGCAGAGGATCGTGATATTAATTCTAAGCAAAAAAAAAAAATCGTAATTCATATTTTCCCCCTGAATCATGCTCTAACAGGTCTAAGTGCCTTTAAGCAACAGGTGTTACTAACATTACCAATGTCTCGGTTTCATTTAGCATGCATAATAGTGCGTTCCATTTGTACTCGGAAGTCGGATTTTCCAAGGTCAACGTCTAAAACGCCCCCTGACCTCTGATATTTCCAAGCTCAGAACTCGGACAACCACCGAGTAACTCAAGCTAAAAATTCAACATGGCCGCTATGTGCATCAACAATTAAACTGTAAAACATACAGTTATTAGCACTTCTGTTATTTATGTCTCACTAAACTGTCCATTTTAATATAATTTATTAATTAATATTAGAACAGCTAAAATAGTCTGGTAAGTTCCAAAAATGGCATCACTTTACTGTAATGCAGCCTGTAAAACCAGGTAAAGACAACCCTCATCATATATATCATATCATATAACAATATTACGATATATCCAAAATCTAAGACTATCTCTAGTCTCATATCGCGATACAACATCAATATATTGCCCACCCCTAAACAGTACCCTAAAACTTAACACCTAAATGGTATTGTATATTATTTACACTTGTGCTTTTCAACCGATCACAACTCAAAATATGAAATGTCATGAAAAGGTCTATTAAGTGCAACTTTATGCGCATCACCTTCATTTATTATTGAATCATGTTCTCACTTAACTTTTAGCCAGGTTTGCAAGGGCAGTGTTTCCTCTGTTGATTGTGTAGTGGCTGCCCGCCACTGCAAAATTTCTGCTGCCACGGTATCAGTAATAGGGTAGACGTACAATGTAGTCGCAGATGCCTTTTAAATTATCCTGCCCACATAATGCATCCCCGTTGGCTGCCACTCACATTGCAATTTAACAACATGTACAACTTAAGAGATTATTGGGCCCGTCCAGTTTAACTCCACATACTGTTGTGTTGATGTAGTTCGTCAAAGCGTTGGCCTTTTTTTTTTTTTTTTGACATAAATAGTGTATCGGCCCTAACCCTGAAACAGAGACATGAATCAAATATCAGTTTCATTTCTCTTTCTAAAAGTATGGTCAACCTTGTTGGGGTTTCTCTCTCTCATTTGCACTTCTGCCACTTAAAAGGCTCCAGTTTCAATTAATGAACACATGAACAGAGTTAGGATCAAAAGGCCAGTTCCTACCTGTCCTTATCCTCTCTCAAGTGTGTGTCTTTAATGTGGAATAGCCACGGCAAAAAATACAGACTCACTTTTACACACACACACACACACACACACACACACACACACACACACACACACACACACACACACACACACACACACACACACACACACACACACACACACACACACACACACACACACACACACACACACACACACACACACACACACACACACACACACACACACACACACACACACACACACACACACACACACACACACACACACACACACACACACACACACACACACACACACACACACACACACACACACACACACAGGACTGTCAGATCAAAGGTCTGATGTCCAGCCTGCTCTCTGTGTCTGATCCAGCTTCAAACAGTCATATGTTGACAGAACAAGGCTGGGTAAGAATGTTAATCAGATACTAAAGGACGGCAACACTGCAAAACAGCATCATCATCCTCAATAAGTCAATGTACACGTGCATCTGGCTGTTACTCTGCAGATCTCATTTTCACAAGTCTAGAGTAGTGCATCTGAAAGTGTGACTTTATATGGAAGGCTGGCTGTCAAATTCAGGTCTTATGGATCTTTAAAAGTAAAGACGGAGGGCGGTCTCTAGCTCACCCAGTAAGAGCGTTCAACCCCGAGTCCTGCAGCTGCGCAGGGTTCGAATTCAACCTGCTGCCTTTTGCTGTGTCATCCTCCATTTCTCTCCCCCTTTGCAGTCTACCCACCATCACTGCCATAAAAGGGAAAAAGCCCCCCAAAAATAAAAAATAAAAAGTTTTGTTTAGACTTTGGAAGCTCCCTTCAGAGCTACAGACAATATTATACAACAGTTTTTACAAGCTGTCTTACTTCTAACTGGAGTGCCTCTTTAAAATGTACCCCAAGCTGCTTTAGATGAAACACAGTATTTGCCTCAAAGGGACGTCCCCAACTACAGTTACAGACATACTGGAAATGATACATCCGTTAAAATTGTCTTTTCCGACAGTAGGAAAGACAAGGGTTGGTTTAAGTTCCACAACTTAAATATTCAAAAGGGACCTTAAACCACAAGTCTAAGATAGATGTAAAGAAGCAAAACAATTAAAAGAAATTATATATATAAAAACACAATGAGAAAAAAGGACTACAACTTGACAAACTAATTTGTGCAGGTTATATAAAAGAAAACCTCAAGGGCTTATAAAAACAAACAAAAAAACATCTCACCTTCCACCAGGGAAAACAAGCAATCAACACATAGCTCGGAGAGAATTGATATCAAAAGGTTACGGGCAATGTTGTCAGAACAAGCCTGGGATAGAATGGAAATCAAAAGTTGGGGAACATCTTATGTGATGGGATTGCAAAAATCTAATTTCAAATAAAAAAGACAACCCTGCTGGGGAATTATTGATTTCAGTGATGTGGCAAAGTCTAGAAAACTCAATGAAAAGGAGAAATTTTCCCCATCCCCATTTGCTTTACATATTTTGGACCTGAACCAGCAACCCTGCAGTCATAAGCCCACACTCATAACCTGTCCCCATAAAAGGTTTACATTTGATGTATTTTAATGTTATAAAAGACCAATGTTTTTCTTTTGTTTTACAAAATACTGTAAAATATTGCATTTGGTATTCCATGTATCACTAGGAATCTCTAATGTAGGATTGTGTACATCTCTCCTTAATGTCCTTGCAATCTGCTCAGCAAGTGTGAAGCTCTCCTGAACCTGAACTAAAGTGTCAAATGAACAAAATGATTAATAATCGACCAGCTGACACTGCTATCAGTGGGGATGAAAGGGAAGTTTCCAGTCATGGGATGCAATAACATTTTTCTTTTTTGAAATACAGATATGCTATATAGGAGTCATACTGTTAACAAAAGTCACTATAAAGATGTCCACTTTCCCTTATAATTCTTGGGGAAAAGAGACATAATGCACGTCCAGTTGTCAGGATGGCCTTGTCCACCGCAGCCTACTGTCCCTTGTCTCTCAACTAATTGTCAGGGACAGCCTGGTATTTCGGCAGGTAATAGCGGAGCTGCCCTCTGCTAATGTATTCCTGCCCAGGAAATGAGACTTTGGAACCACAATGACAAGATGACTGACAGCTAGATTAGAGCACAGACAGAGGGAGCATGGGAGACGTGAATGCAAACAGAGAAAGTGAGAGGAAGAGATGGGTAACATGGCAAAAATACAGAATGGAAGAGAGCAAAAGATTAGATGAGATTAAAAAAAGGTATAGGCAAAAAAAAAGATAACAGAATAGATGGGAAGGAGCCCTGGTGTTGTTTGAATCTAGTTTTGATCTTTATATGTGCTGCCTCTCCCAAGAGAAGAATTATTCCCCCAACACAGGAAACAAACTGATTTTACCAGATTTGGGTTATATTACAACTGTTTTAAGTCAAAATAAAATTATGTAATATTTGCCCAGGAGAAAATGCTAAAA
Organism: Etheostoma perlongum; assembly: GCA_026937815.1. Taxonomy (NCBI): domain Eukaryota; kingdom Metazoa; phylum Chordata; class Actinopteri; order Perciformes; family Percidae; genus Etheostoma; species Etheostoma perlongum. The sequence continues at coordinate 26,040,639 of CM049387.1, read as the reverse complement.
AGGATCATAATAAGTTTTTAACTAAAAGGATGCCAGTTACAGTGGTACATACAGTATTTATTAGACTAGAGAGGAGGAGCAGAGGAAAAACCATCGGCGACGAATGGCTGAAAGTCTTACGGCGTTTTTCCATTACTTACTACATTACCAGCTTGACTCGCCTCTACTCTTTTTTGTTTTTCCATTATGAAAAAAAGGACCTGGTACTAGCTAACAGGTACTTTTTTTAGTATCACCTCCATCAAGGATCCAAGCGAGCTGAGGTGATACCAAAAGGTGACGTGAAAACCTGCAGACTACTGATTGTTCGGAGAGAATGGTCACTAATCACTGCGTCATCATGTTGCTGAAATATTGTTTTTCTGAGGGAATCTCTATGGGCGTCTCCATTGACTGTATGCCTCCACGTCCCACCGATTGTGTGTGTCCCGTTAGATCACAGCAGTTTCCTGCGGCGTCGCTATGACGACCAGCCATGCTTGCCTCACGCATTTGGCGGTACTAAATATGCAAATGAAAATGGACGGGGTCCCGCGGCCAAGTCAAACGGAGCAGAGGTGTTACCAGCAGTGGGTAAGCTCCATTATACAGCTCCTGGTAAATAATGGAGGCCTAGACTTTTCTTTAAACAGGGAATGAAGGTCAATAATCTATCGCTTAATGGTTTACTCACCACTGAAAAATATATGGAGAGAGGCTTTCAGCACAGAGTAACTATTACTTATTACCGCCTGTGACACATTAAAAGTTTTATTTCATTCTCTTAATTCTTGCTGCTTTAAACCAGCCTTAATGCTGGTGGAGTTTCTCTTAGCTTAATTCTCTCCACCATAATGAGACACTTGTTTGGAACACGTAGTCATTGCACCTTCGTAAGAGGCTTTCAGGCAAAGTTTATTCCTTCTTAATCTCTGTACAGAGAAGCTAAATGCCATTCAGAGAGTTTTACTCACCCTTGGAAGGTGAAGGCTATTAACGAGCTGACATCCTTTTGACAGCATCAAACCTTTTGCATTCAGAAGTCATCCAAGGGGAACAATGCTGAGTTTAAAGAAACACATTGTCCCTGTGCCTTTATTACATTTAGAATAGAGTTTTGGTTAAATTCAGTGTCCAGGAGACAGAAATTAAAGAAGCTTAAAAACAACCAACCATGCTGGAAGAGCAACAATTAGAAAGATATGCAGTAAGATCATAAAAGTTTTGCAGTGGTGGAATATTTACATTTACTGACTGTACTTAAGTACAATTTTAAATTTACTTGTACTTTACTTGAGTAATTCCATTTTATGCTATTGTATACTTTCACTCCACCACGTAATTGGAATAAGCTCGACCTTTACCCCCTGCAACATTACAGTGAAGAACTCGATTATTGATCAATAATTATACTTACAGTCCCTCGATTGATTCTGGGAGGCCGATCATGCGAATAGTGTTTCTGTGGCTACGGCTTTCAAGATCGATAGTTTTCTCTGTTAGCTTAGCGTTGCTATTTGCTAATGCTATACACCTCTCCTCCAGTGCTTGAATTCGTTGGGCCTGCAGCTCAGCGTGGGAATCCAATGAATCCACTCGCCGACCATTTTCTGTCATCTGTTTGCATTTTGTCGAGTCTCAGTTCCAGAGCAGCGAATGTTGCCTTGTAGTCGGCTGTGATGCTAGCCCTGTGGTCTTCCAGCATATTAGCTATGCTAGCTAGCGCTGTTGCCGTAGGAGAGGTGTCTGCTTCAGTCTTTTTTGATGCTTTTGACATTTCTCCAGGGTGTTCAGGCTTCTAATTTTAGTTTTTCTACTCTCAGTGGGTTAGGATTTTGAGGAAAAAGTAAGTTTTCACAGTTACTGCCGCGTGAGCCTGAGACCACGCTGCTTTCACATGCTCACCCGAACCGGAAGTCCCCGAATGCAGGACTTTTACACTCTATTTGATATTTTTACATAGGTAAAAGATCGGAATACTTCTTACGCCACTGCAGCTTTGTACATGCCAAAACATGGTTGTTGTTGCTGTCCTCAGATTTAGTGGCAGGGAATGACAAACTACACATATTTTTCCCATTAGTGTACCGTCTTTGGAAAACCATGTTGTGCTCTAGGAACAAAACTGTGTTCCTTTTTTTCACTGATCCTGCTTGCTTTTCATTATTTTGACACCTCAGTAGTAATAATAATAATAATAATGTTTAAATGATGTCAACTGGCCTTTGAAGATGATGTGGATTTCAGTTCACAACATACAGCAGTTGTCCCTTATAGCTACTGGGGGGTATTTTCCAAACAGTCCATGACAAAAATGGGGATTTTCTGGGGGATTGCTTCAGTGAGCTTCAGAGGGCAAACACTATTACTGCTGGGACATCATTCAATGGTAACAGATGGAACAGGCATTACAGTAAAACTACAAGGGTTGACTTGGGTAAGTCTGTTGTAACCGTGATTGGGGCTTGATTGCTTTATTCCCCACAACAAAAGGAAATGACAGCTAGAAGCAGCTGTACAGCTGGCAGGATAAATTAAAAATGTTGCTTTTAGATGAAATAGCCGTTGAGCTAAAGGTTGGTGTTCAGGCATTCTGAAATAAACACGATCATGCTCACATTGACCTTCATTTCTCTGGGTAAGCTGGATTTGCTTTGCCAATTTAACAGCCTTTACAAAACCAGTGTAACGACGACACAAATGTATTCAGCTTTTTTACCAAGCATTTGGAACATGTATCTGAATTTCCTTATCTGTGCTTATGTTTCCCCTCTTCCATTTCCTCCATCTTTTTCTTCCCTCCTCTTTTCCAGCTTGGTCAACCGTCTTTCCTATTTGCACCTCCAATACAGAGGAGAATCACAGACAAGACAACTTTGTTTTACGGTTTCTGTTACATGTAGCTTCAGGTGTTCGGTCACTCCTTTTTTGTCCTGTTCTCTCTCCACCCATTTCCAATTTGGAGGCTCAGAAAAAATGTGTCTATTTGTTGTCTTCAGTGTCGTGGTTTCTGCCGCTGTCCGAATATTGTTTTCCTCCCTCACTCAGTTTTCTCAGTACTCATCTGTCTTTGTTCTCTCTCTGTACTCTTTTGTAAATTTGTCTTTAACGGAGATTAAAGGATCTCTCTCTCTCTTCCCGCACTCGTTTATTTTTTTCTGTGCCTAGATGAAAAGATCACTCTTGTCTGCTGTTTGTTGTCTTTGCTCACAGTTTTTCTTCTGGTTCTTTGCCACATGCTGCTAGTCTGACGGCTTGGGTCAAACGAACTGACCTGCCGCGCATAGCTAATGCGCTCCGGGGGAATCGGTTAAATTATGCTCACTGCATGGGAGAAGAGATACATAACACTGGCATCAAACTCCTCAAGGTTACGCAGTATTTAGCTCTACAGCTTCCAGCTGTTTACAGAAGACAAGGCATAAACTGACAAGCACATGTCATACTGTTTGCCTGTGTTGGCTATGAGACTCAAGCATTGCATACAGACATTTGTTTTAGAGACAATAGTGACTGTGGTGTGAAAGTTTGAATGTGCAAATTGATGTAACTGAAAGTACAGATAAACCTGAATTTAAAAAAAAAACTTGGTTTATTTTGTCACATTTTCATTATTGGGCTGACATAACTGCATATTACCTTCATTACTAATAGTATAAGGTGATTAAAAAAGGCAACCCAAATCTCATGCCTGCCTGGCAACCCTAGCCTTGCTAGTTCATTACAATACAGATTTTAGAATTCTAACAATTTATATTAAGAATTTGAGCCAATAATAAATTCCCCAATGACCACACCTGTAATAGGTTGACCTTTACTGAGCTGAGCCCATCGAGCAGATGGCGGAGGGAACCTTCTCACTCCTCAGCTCCTAGCACTGAAGGGCATTTTAAAATGTAAAGAATTAGTGCTGCTGTGGCTGCTGCTATTTAAGTCGCAGAATACAATGATTCATATATGGCATGAGTACAGTACGTTTCTCTTCTTGTCCTCTGCCTCCCATCTCTGCTTGACAGCGTGTTAATGCCTCTGCCAAAACAGATGTGACACCAAGGCCAGGACAAAAACATAAGAATAAGGTTTATTGCCAAGTAAGTTTTCAACTACATGGAATTTGCCTTGGTGTTTGGTGCAATTCACAGAAGTAATACAAATAAAAGCTAAGTACTGCAACAGTAAAAAACATCAATATAGAATAGAAATATTAGAATAAATAAAATTGTGAAATTTAAACTACTAAATGTACTATAAGAAATACTTACAAAATAACGGTTTGAAAAGAAAATAGAAAAATATTGATATATATTTTGATGTGCAAAAGCTCACATTAAATACAATATATGTGCAATGCATAGGGATAATAGCCCAAGATGTGCAATAATGTAACATGTAATGTCTATGGATGCGTAAAAGTCTGTCAGCGGGGTCCTGGAATTTGTTGATGACACCAGCCGCAGTTGGGTTTAAAACGGTTTGTGTGTGTGATGAAACCAGAGAGGAGTTTCTAAAATATTTGTGTCCAGATAGAGAGGGGTTGGCCACAAGCTTTCCTGCCTTGGGGTCCTGGAGAGACGGCGGATTGTAGTCAATCAACTTCAAAGCAGAGTGAAGTATGTAATCCACCTGCGGGTGGGGTCGGGCACGTGCAGCTGGGACAGCTGGTACTGCAGTAGAGCAGGTAGGATGGTGTGAAAAGCATAGCTGGGCCACAAACTGGACAGACAAGGGTACACTATCTATAGATAGATAGCGGTCCTATGAAGTTGAGAATAAAATCAACTTCCTAACTTCCACTTCTGACTGGTCTTTCCATTAGCAGCTACTGTTATGTCTGCTGCAAGACTCTGGCCGTTTCCAGTTGTATGATCTTCTCTTAGAGGAGGGCAAAGATTGATTTGCCCTTCTCTGTCAAATCATTGGCATCAAGCAGCACTGATAATCTCACACACACACACACACACACACACACACACACACACACACACACACGCTACCCCTTCCACAGGGGACTGCTGGTATATGACCCAATACCTACTGTGTGTGTGTGTGTGTGTGTGAGATCATGCAATCATTTTAAACATCCATCTCTGATATGTTTGATGTGTTTATTCACGTGTGTGTGTTATCATATGTCATGCTGGGATGTGTGTGCATCGGTCTCTCTGTGTGTGTGTGTGTGTGTGTGAGTGTGAGTGTGAGAGAGTGTGTGTGTGTAAAAACATGTCAGGTGTACTTAGCTCAGAGCCCAGTGATGAGTTCTCCACAGCGGCTGGAGGGGTTATGACCCCATTATACACAGGTCACAAGCACTGACTTCCAGTGTGGGTGTTTATGGGAGTGAAAGTCCTGGTGTAGTCTGATTGTGCACTGTATGAATTACTTTTTTGAATTTGTGTGGGTGTCTGTGTGTGTGAGTGTTGTAAATGCGAGAAAGAGACAGGTTAGAAATAGGTAATTTTGTTTAATTTAATTCATGTGTCAATTTTAAGCGCACTGGCAGATTTAACATTGTGTTCCCTTAAATTTCAAACACTGATGAAGGTAAAAGAGCAAATCAACAGAAGTGGCTAATCAACAGCTTTTGATGAACTCATTAACTGTGTTTTAATGCCAGAGTATATTGCGTCCAAACTAAATAAATGCAGAGAATCAAACTCATATCAAATCAAATATTTAATTTCACCCCACAGTACTCATTATGGCACAGTTAGTTTTACACCTGGTATACCCAAGTATTTATTCCTTTACTTTGCAAGAAATTAAGTTCCCATCCTTTGTCAAGTGAACTTGAATTTGGTACATAATCTAAAACAGATATGGGATATAACTGGTTTGTGTAGCTATAGCTGTATTATTGATTGCTTTTGCCATTTGGAGGACACAAGTAGAAAACTACACACCTCTGATATGTTACTGCCATGCGAAAAAAATAAAAAAGGAATCAGCAAACATCAATCTATTTACACAAACAGCAGACAACATTATCCTACACTATCCCCTTCATCCTGTTGGACTTCTATGTATACTTGATAAAATGTAGGTCATTTTATTTTGGAATAGGCTAACTCCAGAGAAACATATCTGGCACTTATAGCTGCTAGATGTTTGACTTTCTGCAGCTAGTTGCTAACTTTGGCCACATTTTACACTCGTCAGCTGGTTTAACAGAGCATTTTTGCTAAAAACAGCTGCCTGCTGTGTCACTATCACTATAAGCGGTCTGATCCATTGCTAAGATAAAATAAATGGAGCTTTAAACAGATGTAAGTTCATTTTAAGTCTATGTTTTCTAATTCTCTCACCTCTTTATAAACTGTCTAAAACATGTACCCCATTTATATGAATGAAGGGTCTCTGGTAAGTTGGTCATTACACGATCAAACGATATGCTGCCTTCAGCTTTCTGACACCAATGTTAGCACCCCCACCCCTGACACCACACGCTACATGTGTGTGGAACATGCTACACCTCTTCAATACACTGGTATGAACTTGTGAAAACACCAGAGACAGTCAACTGTCAAACAAAGTGCAGGCAAGTCAATCCCACTTAGTTTAAGTCATAATGAGTCAAATTCCACTGTGCAGAAACAAATCCTTCCCAAAACAACAAACAAAACAAACTTCATGCCACCAAAGGCTAAATGTTGCTGTGTTTCCTGGGACCTAGTCATATTACCTTATGTCCACCAGGGACCAAAACCTAGTAAATGTAGGTAAATTAAAAAAACACAATTACAAGGGTTTATTGCAAATAAATATAGCATCTCAACCAAGAATCCAGGCTAATTAAAATATACTAGGACTCTTATCACTTGGGGACTTGTACTTAGTAATCATCTCTCACCTGGGGGCCTGTTCAAGGGGACATTTGTGTTCAAGTTGCCGTCCTTTAAACACTTTCTTTTAAACAGGAGAGCAGACTTTTTGCCACTTCAGAGAATCATCACCACATAACTCACAAAAATGAGGAGAAGGCAGACGGGGGGGGGATGCCTTCAAACAGCTACAGATTAAATCTCTCTTCCTGACGGTTTCCTTCTTTCAAACTGTGTTGCATTATCACCATGCTGGGGAGTCAGTTATTGAACACCTGTCCAACAAAGTCCATTTTTTCAATCTCTCATCTAACATTGTACCTGGTATGACCAACTTCATAATTGATCCAACCGCAACCCTTTGAGCAATTATGTTGCATCTAGATCTCTAAAGCTATGTAGAGGAATTATTTATTTATTTATTTTTTTAAATCCCATTTTTGCTTTTTGTTAGCAGTTCCATAAAATCTTATTTCCATTTAGCAAGTCAGTCCTTTCATCTGATACTTCAGGGTGAAGACCACAGCTGTCACCTAGCCCTCTTCACTTTATATTCTTCTCTTAAAGTCAATGAACATGATTGTGGAAAGTAATTATCACAATAAAAGTGTATACAGTACAGCAAAATAACTCAGATCCTTGTGCAGTGTGAAAACTCAGTGCAACAACAAGTAAGGGAAAAGTAGCAGCAGGAGAACTTGTCCAAGCATATCCTTTTATAGCTAGCCAAAAACAATGATGCCAGTGGCCATATAATCTGGTAACAGTAACTATTTTCAGTATCCACTGTGTGAAAGGACCAAACCTGACAAAGCAGGTTCTCTTTCAGATGTCGCATTAGGCTAGTGCATCCTATTTAAAATTATGTATTTGGGATGGAGCAGATAACATGATTTTTCTAATTTCTCTTTAATTATACAAAGCGCTTTAAATTGCCTTGTTGCTAAAATGTGCTATATAAACAAAGTTGCCATGCCAACCAGAACAATTCAAATCAAGGAGCATGTGGTTTAGTGTACTCAAGAACTCACGCAAGAAACCTCGGGAAGCAGTTCAAGACACGAGTGAGCATTAATGCCAAAAGAATCAAAGCAAATATTTAGCAGGAATACATACCATGTGACATGAATCATTTTTAGGGACAATCTGGATGTTGTAGTCATAAATGTGATAATTTACTTCCTATACACATGGATGTAAGGACCAAAACACAGATGCAACCTTTTTTTTTTGGGGGGGGGGCAAATAAAGATTCAAAGTTTGGCTCAAAAACACGACAGAACGCTGGATGATTTAAATGGTCTCCCTTCACCAGTCAGCTCTCTCTGCTCATTTCACTCCCTGCTGAAGTGTCCCTCAGAAAGACAGTTTGACAGATTTCTCCTGGTTTGTAGAAACTGCTTTGTGGCGGACTCTGTAATTTGACTTCTCTGCGGGTTGAAACATTTAACTTATGAACTTATTTAATCTTTAGTGATGTGTTAAAAATGAATAACTTCCATATTGTGTTCTTTATTGTACTATATTTCCAACATTCAATACTAGTGAGGACATCCATAGGTTTGGGCGATACAGAGAAAATCAAATATCACAATATTCTTGACCAAAAACCTCGATGGGACATTGCAACGATATTGTATGCTTGACTACTGGTGCTTTGACAAAATGTTATTTACACAATGAGATTTTTGATAAATATTGTCCAGAAATGATTTAATGACTTAGTGAGTAAAGGGTAAATAATAGAACAGCTAGAGCTGGGTAAGTTCAGAAAATTAAAATTAAAAAAAAAATTACGATATATCCAAAATCTAAGACGATATCATATTGCGATATTGATACAACATTGATATATTGCCCAACCCTACATCCACACAGTTTCCTGTCTTTACAAATAACTATCATCTTAGGGTAGCATTGGATATCACACAAAGCTGCATTTACAAATACCATTAAGGGATAAAATTGATTTTTCATGCCTAGTAATTCAATTCTCCTGATGGTGTCTCCCAACGAAGGCCTTTTAAAAAACAAAAAACGCCTTGAAATGGATTTAATTCTGAATCTCTGGTTATGCTCACCCTGAAGGCTTGTTCTGGTTTAGGCTCAATAATATGTCTGTGCTCGTCTTTCTCCCTTACTTTGTTATTAACTTTCCATATTCATGTGACAATCACATATGGCCTATGACTTATAAAGCCAATATACATCACTTTGAATTATCAAGTGCCTCAAACTGTGAACTTTTCATTAAACATGTGTTAAATATTTCAGTTTGGTCTTTCCAGACTCCAACCACTGGAATGTGAGCGCTTCACCGGACATCTTTCAGCCAGCTGGAGGCTCTGGTCCTTTTAATCTGAAAGCATTCAGAGTTCCTCTCCAGGCACCCTGGACGGGTGAAATATTACACCCAATCTGGGACCATTCAACAACTGTGGGAACATCAGCAACTCTTCTTGAGAAAACTACATTTAACAGAGATATATTCCCCCAAAACAATAAATTAACAAAAAATCTAGCTTTTAAAACTATAAAACAGAAGCATAGCAAAACATTGTAACAACCAAAACCAGGACAACAACTAAGAACAACTCACATTTCAGTTGTTTGACAGTCAGATAAGAGAAATTACATTTTTTTAAATAGTTTGACTCTAGTGTATCAAATGAGAAGTGTGTGCATCCCAAACAAAAACCTTCATTCACACCCCTTTCTTGGACAGTTAGCTGTATTTATAGAGACTAATGTTGGTTAAGACTAGGTTTATATTGCCATATTTTACCATGTGATGAGCTGCCTTCACCCTGGCTGTTGTGTTTAAACATGTTTTAACCCTTTGTGACCCTGATTCACATTTTGTCTAAATAAATCTCAATTACACAGACCTAGTCTATATGTGGTGCACATCTAAATACATTTAAAATGAGTTTTTTTAATCTGCATGTCATCTTCATATATAGCTTTACATTCTGCCTGACAACTTGCTCTCACAGCAAAAGTAAATGTATCCCTTGTTATACAAAAAACTGTTGTCTTCTGCAAATCACTTTCTTCTTCAACTCAATAACCTTTTCATCAACAAGGAAATTAAGTTTTATTCTAAAATGAGATATCAAAATCAAAGAACTGACACTTAAAGAAACGGACTAGACTAATCTAAGATATTGAGATTTTTAAAGGGTATTCGGTAATGCAAGTGAATACTTACTTAGTGTAATGCAAGCATGCGAGTGTGAGTGACAGGACCCTGGATTATCTTCAATATATTGTAGATATACACATGAACTTTGGGTAATGTTGGCCATAATGGGAATGGAAGTGATGAATTCTCTGCATGCCATAACATTTTGAGATATGGAGGTGTCTATAAGATGATGACAGGTGGCTTACATTACTCATCTCAAAGTGCGCTTTCATATCACCTTCAAATCCAGTCTTGATCTTCAGGAGGAGAAATCCTTTGTTCTCTCTATGTGGAGTGAAAATGCAGTGTGTGTGTGTGTGTGTCCTGAACAGAAATAGAGAGTACAATTAAAACAGTGAGAAAGGGAGAGAACGAGAAACCAATTGGTGTCATGTACAGACTGGTAAAATGGAGAAGCATACCTTAGAGTGCCAGACAGGCAGAAAAACAGGCAACTGAGTGCACACACACACACACAAAATTATATTTACACAGACATCCCAGTGTAGACCATAATGTCATCGAGCCCTGTGCCATTTGCTGTGGTTCCTCAGTCTTGTACTGCCATCTAGTGTTGACAGCAGTTGAATCTTTGAAGTTTTGTATGGTGAAATATTTGTTAAAACTGAGAAACTTAGTACAAACTAACCACATCATAAAATGACCTATTTTATGAATAGTCCTAGGCAAACCCTAATAAAGAACAAGTGACACATTGGTAAGAGCTGCAATAGTCTGGACAGCTAACAAGGAAAATATGAGCTGGACGTTGGCATAAAATGCACTGTTTGTATGACCAGCAGAGGGACCAGATTCCTAAGTCAGAACCACAGTATGTTCAGTTTAATGCCAAGTAAAAAAAATATATAGAAAACGTTTCCCACAAAGAGTTGATCATGAACACTATTGTCGTGAAGTCAAAGCCTTAGGAAGGAGAAGTTATACTGTTGTATTTAGCAGTACAGCATGAGGCTGGCAGCATGGATGTGTGGAAGTCCATTGCCCATGATACAAATTACAATGTCGTGATTGGTTGTTGTTTGCACACCTTTTACTTTTACCTTCAAGTAAACTATGTTTGTATCTTGTCTTAAGGAATTTACAAAGAGTGTCTGCTTCCACTGTTAATTGCATTCTCCTTTGGCACATCACTACAACTTTATCCCAGGAGAACATCTAAATCCTCGGATTGTTTTACCCAAAAATGTTAAAATGTGAAGAATATCGGTCCATCCAAATAATGTCCATCTGCCCAAAGCGGCAAGTACAGCTAGAATTTAAGAGTATACTGCTCCTACTTGAAATGCTTGAATTACTTACCACGTGTAGTTTCTAGTTTTGTCATTGCCAAAATTAAAAATAAAATAAAATACTGTTGTTATCAAAATAATAAATTGTTATTTTGATTGTATATGAAGAAAATGTAACTTATTTAGCTTGCTAAATTTTGGATCTCTGAATGGACCAAAAACGAATCCAGTAGGCCTATTAATCTCTAGAGTTTACTTTTAAAGAGCCCCTAATTACTCCTTTTCACTATCATTTGTACTATTGGGGTCTCCTAGAATAGGTTAACATGCTTTGATGTTTAAAACACATTACCCATGTTTCTCATACTGCCCATTGCTGCAGTGCGTCCACAAGAAAGTCTGTCAGAGCTCTTGAGACACAGTGAAACTTCAAACCTTTGTCGTCTTTGTGAGACGTGTAACTGGTCAGTTGTTCAGTCTGACACACATACACTAGTGAGTTTCCTGTCATGGCATGCATGCATGCATGCTGGCAGGATGGTGGGTACAGTATGTCTGTGTGTATTTTCTGGAAGTAGCATGTGTGGACATGCTTCTCATTCCATCAATGACGGCTCTCAGCTGTCCTCCTGTCTGCCTCCCTGTCTCTAGCCTGTCCCTTAAACTGTCTGTCTTTCCTTGTAGCCCCACGCTGTCTGTCGTCATGCCCTCTGCTTCTCCATGTCACCGATATAAGATGCTATACTGGTGTCATTATCATAAGAAAAACTTCCACATGTATGAGAAATGATGACAGTGTGACTTGTGTATATTCAACACACACACAGAGACACACACACACACACACACACAGCTGTCTCCTGTGCCTTGAAGTGTGGTGAGAGGTTGGGGTGTTGTTGGGTGGGGGAGGTGGAGTGGAGAAACCAGAGCTCAGAGTTCACTTACTGGGCAATCCACCTTCCCAGTAGTCACTTTAACTCCAAAGTGAGTGCTACAGCTTTAGTGCATATGTCTGCTTCTGTGTGTAGTCAGTTAGTTTGAGGTTAGCTTGCGACCTGCTAACTGGTTAACGACACATTAAAAACGGATGCTGTAGATTTCAGGGCTGGGTTTGGTGGAGAAATGAACCTCTCTAAGGTCCAGATCTTTCTGGCATGGATTCTCGGTGTACTTGCCGGTAAGTCTTCCTGCGTGCGTGCATGTTAGTGTGTGCGTGCGTGCGTGTATGTGTAAGTGTGTGTGGGGGGGGGGGGGGGGGTCTTGATATTTCAACCTGCTTGGTTATGTTTTCAGAATCCAAATTATTACCAAGTAAGTTTTCACTTGCAAGGAATTTGCCTTGGTGTCTTAGATTAAAAAGTGAATATAGAAAGAGATTGCTGGGCTTGCTATGGCAGCAAAGGTCCTAAAATTGCAGAGGGACTGAAAATAGTTAGGTTTTCTTTAAATAACACTTAACTATGACTAAAATTACTAGTCTACATTTATTTTCTTAGTGTTTTCTATGTAAGTACGTATGTATGTATATGCATATTGCTAAATACATGCTCTCTGTAGAGAAAGTACTGATCTCTTCAGAGACTGGTGTGGAATTGCTCAGAAACAGGAGACAGCTTCATGACACGTGGCCTAGGAACCAAAAAAAGCTACAATACAGACTAGGGAATATGACTTAAATCCTCTAATCCAGTATATGTAGTTTTTATTTTCACAATATAGATATACCGTGCAGTACATTTTCTAGGGAAAAAAAACCTTAAGAAATATTTTATGGATGAAACAAAGAATCAATTAGGAATCTCTTGTTTTGGCTAATCCAGTGATTTACATCAAACAAAAACATAAAGTGTTTCATCACAATGATGCAAAAATCATAAATATACAATACTGCCATAAAAAGGACTTGTTCATTGATTTGCAACATTTCCCACAATGACCCAACAAAAGTAAAGACATTAAAAGGCACAGCTACCGAGGCGTAAATAATATTAGCAAGGGAAAAGAATCGTGATTTTTATCTTCTGCTATTCTGAACCGCATAATATATCATGATAATGCTTATCCATACATGCATACCTGAAGAAGCATCTTACAACTGAATCTTTGTATTTGTGCGTGTCACTTTCTGCGCAAAGCACTTCTAGAAGTAAGTGTTAGCATTTGTTCTCTTCAGCTACCCTGAAATAGGCGACTCAGCATTGTTAGCATTCCTTGCTGCATTCTTTTTTTTGTCCTCTTCAAGAGTGATTTATATTCATCACTGAAGAGGTATGGGTTCAGTGTCTTTGTTCAAGGACACTTGGACGGGATAAATGCCTGTTGATGCACACACTGTCTCTTGGGGGGTGGGGGGACGACTGGAACAGTCTAAAAACCAGGCCTACCCTGCATCTCCAAATAATGGATGACTTTACAGATGTGTACAGTGAGGGAAAAAAGTATTTGATCCCCTGCTGATTTTGTACATTTGTCCACTGACAAAGAAATGATCAGTCTATAATTTTAATGGTAGATTTATTTGAACAGTGAGAGACAGAACAACAACAAAATCCAGAAAAACGCATGTCAAAAATGTTATAAATTGATTTGCATTTTAAAGAGAGAAATGTGCATTTGACCGCTCTGCAAATCATGACTTAGTACTTGGTGGCAAAACCCTTGTTGGCAAACCCAGAGGTCAGACGTTTCTTGTAGTTTCCACCAGGTTTGCACACATCTCAGGAGGGATTCTGTCCCACTCCTCTTTGCAGATCTTCTCCAAGTCATTAAGGTTTTGGGGCTGACGTTTGGCAACTCGAACCTTCAGCTCCCTCCACAGATTTTCTATGGGATTAAGGTCTGGAGACTGGCTAGGCCACTCCAGGACCCTGATGTGCTTCTTCTTGAGCCACTCCTTTGTTTGCTGCGTTGAGATCATTGACAAGTTTGGAATATGATTGATTGATTGCTTCTGTGGAGAGGTGTCTTTTATACAGGTAACAAGCTGAGATTAAGAGCACTCCCTTTAAGAGTGTGCTCTTATGATTTTCTCTATCCTTTGAACACATGTTTGGCGCATTTACTGATCCCCGCAAACTACACGTTAATTAAATGCTCATACCCATGTATTTCTCAAACTCTGCTTGGAAAGAAAGACAGCAGTATTTACAGCAGAATGTGACTTGTTTATCTGGTAAGCAGCAAAAAGCAAAAACAAAGACACCCTAACTTAAATGACTGAAAACATCTACTTATCAAATTAAATGATCCACTCATACCTGCCGTGAAGCATTTTTACAGTATCTCAGAGAGAAAATGAAACCAAAACGCTTAAATGCAGGTTGCAATGGATGAATGAACTCTCCCTGATAGAGCAGTAGTATCAGTTTAACCTAAAATGGAGAGCTTTGATCAGGTCCTAGCTGAAGGGGTTTTACATTCTGTAACTGCTTTTGTTAGTGCTTTATAAAAACAAATGTTTTATGTTCATTTTTCAATGAAACATTGATTCGCTAATTTTTGTTCAGCGTTCATCTTTCACTTATTTATATAGTCAATCATTCAGTGCTGCACCAGCAAGATTACCAGTCTAGGAGTTTCAATAAGAATTTACTTTAATTTATCCTTTGCCATTCAGCGACTTGGGTACTTGCACATTTTATTAAACACACTGGTGACAAATTGATGTGGTGGCCAGATGGAGGTGGTGTGACAGGGTGAATGGATGCAGCCTTTAAGAAACCAGGTGGACATTATCGCATCACTGCAGATGTGCAATAACATGGTGCACAGTAAATCTTCTGAAGGTCTTTATTCCCGGATGCTACGCATCCACTTTGGAAAATATTTACTTGCTGGAGCTTGTTTGTCGGTGTATCAGAGATTCCAGCCTCAAACATGATTGTTATGTCTCATGTTAAATGAATGAAGATCTTTAGATAGTATTACTTTAAAAAAAGAAATAAAAAAACAAATTCACACTGTTTTGTAAGAGTAGCCGCCATATTTAGTTAATGGTTGCAGTATCTTATTTTTTATGCATTTTCAATCTTAATAAAGATCCAGTTAGATGTATTTATTTTTTTAAGGTTGTACTTCGTGAAGGTTGCCTA
This sequence comes from Etheostoma perlongum, assembly GCA_026937815.1. NCBI lineage: Eukaryota > Metazoa > Chordata > Actinopteri > Perciformes > Percidae > Etheostoma > Etheostoma perlongum. The sequence goes on along the minus strand of CM049387.1, from coordinate 26,025,314 downwards.
AGCATTTAACCCATGATTGGGTAGTCAAACATAGAACAGATCAGTCTCTTTAAACGATAGCTACATGAAGAGAAACCGCAGAAATGTTTCAGCTATACACAGGATCAACAAGAAAATTCAGTTTTTGAAACAATAACCAGTTTAGTGTTTGAGTAACAAATGTGAATGTCAGCACAGACGCAATGCAATGATCAGAGTAAGCAAACTAGTCATCTATAGCCAACCATATCCATTAAACCTCAATGGAATGAATGTAACAATTCATGCCTGTTCTCTAAAAACTTACAAAAGTGAATTAGGAAAGAAGAAAGATGAGGCAATTTTAATGGTAAGTGGCTAGTTCCTCATTTAAAGCCCTGCTCAAATGCATCGTAACAGTAGGACCAATTCACTCTACTCAACAGTATTTTCCCAGCCTGTCACAAGACATTTGGTCAAAAGCTTGCTTCACGCGCACAAAATACACTCAAATACAACTCAAAATAATCTCTGCACCCACACTTTTGTTCCTTTCAGCTAGAAAGTGGCAGAAAATTGAAATGGCCTGAAATTGGAGTTGAGAGTAGGCAATGATTGACAGATCCAAGTGGCTCCTCTGTCCCGCCTCCCCTCCCATCTATTTTTGTATGTGGCCAGATCAAAGCGTGTTAGCAGGACAACAGACAGGAGCAGGCAGTCAGTGACAAACAGCCAGGGAAATGGACATCAGTACTGTAAACAATAGGGTTGGTCTACTGACTCAGCATACAGCAATGACAGTGAAACATCACGATGGACGATGATATTGTTGTTCGGGGCGGGTGGGTTCATCTTGAGGGCTGCGCCTATAAAAGGTACTATGGTTTTCTGGTGCGTGATGTCCAGAAGCAGTACGCAATTACAACTATCCAAACCAATTATTTTGGGATTATAACAGGATATTAAACGTTGAATGTGTGTGTGTGTATAAACGTAGAGTGTGTGTGTGTGTGTGTGTGTGTGTGTGTGTATGTCTCCTCTTGCTCGCTAAATGAAACTAGATCCTAACCTGCTCCGTTCAGGCTGAGTGTGGATTGCCAAGACATTCCTAGAAATTATGTGCAAAGGATGTAACTTGTGTTGGTCTGGCAAGCAGCACTATGCTAATCTGCTGGGTCAAATTATAATAAAACTACACAATGTGTTTACTGTGATACATGAACAAAGGGGATGTGATAGTCCACTTGTAGCACCAAGTACAGCCTACTACAATAATAGTGCCAACACGTGGGCACGATAAAGACTCAAGTTGTTAGTTCTGTCTTGAGAGTGGTTACCAGTCTATTGGAGACTGAAGGGTAAATCCAATACTATTTGCCCATTGATGAAGGAAGAATCAGAACAGTATCTTAATGTATTATCTGCTAATCCTGATTGTAGACACACAATTGCAAATATTAAAAAATAAACTGCAGTCAGAAACTCTTAAATAATCACATTTGAGGGATGTATTCCATCCGTATGCATCTCGCATTATCACATTAACATCAAGTATCAGCTTCACAAATTCAGTATTGTTCAGGCTCTTATGTTCACACAACTAAAGTAAAACTTATGTATATTCCACACCAACGGTTCTGAAGTACTCATTGTATTGTTTGTAAAATAGTTCTAGGTTTCAACAACTGCCAACATCTAGTGTGCTGACTTCTTTTCATCATTTCGTCATTTAGCTGACACTTTTATCCAAAGCGACATTCAATTGCTATATATGTGAGAGGTTACACGCCTCTGGAGCAACTAGGGGTTAAGTGTCTCGCTCAGGAACACAGTGGTAAGTATGTAAGTTTGACGATGATAAATTAAACAGAATGGCCTGTTGAGATTATTTCAGCCATGAAGCAATCAAAATCAAGTCATACAGTACAGTTTCTTAATTCTGGTATTACAGTAACCCTCCCAGCCACACAAGACACAAACTTTAGCAGTATTAAAAAAAAAAAAAAAAGTGTAAAACTGCCAAAAGAAAATCTGGAACAAAGGCACATTTTCATAAAAGCTCCCCACACAGGTCAGTTGTACTACACATCAACAAGTTATTGCCAATGCAATGCCTCTTAAAAGCCAGTTGGTGGCAGACAGACTGACTGTGAGTAAGAATTATTATGATTGATTAATAAATTAATTAAGATATTTTCTATGTCTCCTGCTCATCAGTAACCAACAAGTGAAGCTGCTCTAGGATGCACTGGGCTGTAGTAGGCTATTTTTATGTTTAATATCCCATAGGCCAAGCATAATTTATGGGCTAAAGTCATGGTTTAAAAAAAAAAAAAAAATTAAAAATAAGGCCTATAAGTATGTTAGCCGTAAACGCCTTTTGTATGAAGAGGTGTTAAATGTAGGTTAACTGTTCTGAGCTCTAACTAAACCAGACTTAATGTCAAGTGGACTGGCCAGGGTTGGTTTTCCCAAACACCCCCTTAACCCTCAGATTAGGTTCTGCTCTAAGGATTTATACAGAAACCTACTTGATCGCAGTGCCTAGACAGTTAATGGGACATGCAGTGCGGAGGTTTGTCACTAATATGGCACGCCAGTCACTTGACTGCTGTTGCGGTAAATCTGTCTGCGTGTGCCTGTCCCTGTCCGTCTCTCTCATCTAATATTTCCTCGATCTTCCCGTCTTCCTACTTAAACTTTCGCAGTCACTCTGAAGGGTTTCAGGTTGCCGGTTGTAAGCCTGGGAAATGTTTGCTGTGTGAATCACAGTTAAAAGTAATGTGTTGGCCTCCTCCTGGCTTCAGCTGTGGTTTTAGTTCCAGTGTGAAAACATTTGGTTGGACATGGGCGTCAGCTGGGTATGGTAACATGTCATACTGTGTACCTCAGCCAAAGTGAGCCAAAAATAACATACGCTATGAATGTGTGAACCAGAGTTTGTGTACAGCACAAACATTGAAGAGTGCACATTATTGATTTAGATCAAAGTAAAGTTTGAAGGTTTTTAAATCATTCAGTCTGATCCCCAACCTCTCGATCCATACATTTAAAAGATGAGACGTACGTCACAAAATAAAGTCTGACAGAATTTTTTGTGTGTCCTAGGTCCAGTTTTCTGCTCAGAGGATGAGACTCGTCTGGTGAAAAACCTATTTACTGGTTACAACAAGGTGGTTCGTCCCGTTAACCACTTCAGCGAAGCCGTAGTGGTCACCGTGGGACTGCAGCTAATACAGCTCATCAGTGTGGTAAGACGGAGGGAAAGAGTTGATATTGTAAAAAGCGAAATAAATTGCTTTATGTAAGTGAATTCATTTATTCACAACACTATCACTCGAGGCTTTCAGGCTTCCTCTAAATAATGGTGTTAGTGAAGACCATCCATTACTCCATTTCTGCCTTTTAAATGAAGAAAGAAATTAAAGGCTGTCATACCAGTGTTTCCCATACAAAGGTTCTACTTGGGCGCACCGACCGAGTGGCTGTAAAAGTTTTAAACTACAACTCAGAGTTGTTTGAATGACAGAAATCTGCTCGGATGGTATCTAAAATGAGTGAAAAAGGACTTGTATGGTACTGACCAGCGTGTTTAGGATCCCCAAATCCCATATTAATACAAAACGAATAATGATCTAACCAACAAAATGAACAAGAATTAACTTTAGATAGTCCTAGTCTTATATGATTTAACAGGAATTAGAGGCAACAGATTAATAACATCTAACTTTTGGTTTGGCTCATAGTATTACAGGTATTTTATCTGCTGAACCGTTAAAATTTGGAAAAAGAAAAATGATTTCATTGACAAAGCACATCATGGCTACACCTTTGTCATTTATTTAAAATTTAATGATCAATTTCTTGTTGCAGCCTTAGTAACTACCATGAAATTATGTCAGATGCCGCATAGTGTCGCAATATTTTAATCTGTATCTTTAGGATCTTTTAGTTTAATTTGTTTTATTTCTTCATACATATTTTCTGTTAATGTTATGTAGTCATTGTTTTCACCTTTGAGTAGTTTTTAGTTGAACCCGTTACTAAACCCAGCCATGACACGCAGCGCTGTCACAACCTGCGCCACACATGTGGGAAACACCAACATCTGTAATTCTGGTTTCACTTTGCAGACTTGTACTCTCCAGCACAAACTGCTGTTTGAGTAACATATTTTACTACTATAAACCCTGTGTACTGCAGAATGAATATATATATATATATATATATATATATATATATACACATACATATATATATATATATATATATATATATATATATATATATATATATATATATATATATATATATATATATATATATATATATATATATATATATATATATATATACACATACATACACACATACATATATACACACACACATACACACACACACACACACACACTTTTTAAAGACCAAAATTTGGATAAATTTGCTAACTCATAGAAATGTTCCAATTGCATTACATAGTTTAAAACAAGGCAGCATTAGACAATATTTGATGAAAAATGGCTTATAGCCAGTCACGATTTAAGACCAGAAATATCAGCAGCATGCTTTCACTTCACAATTACTGTTAACTCAATGTTCCTCTGTTACTTGAAGTTAAATATGGGATTCATCAAACTAATTTAAAATTACATACAAAAATATATGGAAGCAGTCCTATTCAGAGAAAAAGCCACAGCCATCTACGTATGTCTCACAAAACTAGAGCTTTAATAGCAAATGCCACTGTCCTTGGTACTGAAATATAAAAGCCAGGTCTGAAAACCTTGTCGGACAAAGAACGGATGAAATTGTAAGCACTGGCCAAATTGTATGAAACACAAAATATTCTACATCACATGGCATCTGTTTTCAATTATCATTTACAATACACTCAAGCAACAAGGTTTATGTCACACACAGACAGAAATTCACACGCTTTTAGACCATGTGATGGCATGGCAACCACAATAATGCAAACATCATGCAAAACAAGGAATTTGGACACACGGTTAAGACCAAGGCTACTACTCACAGAAATCCAGAAACACTGTCAAAGTCATGAGAACACAATGCAACAGGGTTACAGAGGCCAAATTACAATAGGCTGGGCTCAGCAGCCACGCATGCCTCTGTGGGTTATGCCTCCCACACTTTAACATCAGGGTCATAGCAAGCATATTGTTTCAGTGATGGCACGGCAGCCGCAACAAACACACAAACACAATGCAAATAAAGATAAGATGCTCTTACTGTTTGTAGCTCTCCTTCTGGGTCCAGGCTGTAAAGAAGATGACCATGGCACTTCATAGTGTATGAAGTGAATAGAAGGGATGTAACAATGGATCTAGTCCATATAGCCTAGGCTAAATGTGTAAAGATTACACCCTTTAGATGGATGTATGCCTTTTGAAGGGTTTGCCTCCCATTTACACAGGGGTTAGAACACAAATCAGCTCAGTCATGGCACGGCAGCCACAAAACACCAACAGCACAATGGATATATTAATGAATTGCTCTACTTCTGTGTCCAGGCACTGGGTACACACAATTCACAATGTATAGGCATTTAAAACACCCACACACGTGTTTTCAGATATTCTGGCTAATTACAGCTCTGCTACACACCTACACAGTTATCAGCCAGACTAAAAACAACCTGTGTTCAGACTAAAGCCTTTAAATAATTCTTAAGACGGAAATAAAACTAAACTTAGCTTAATCTGTACATTAGTGAACCAAATGGTTTAAAGTTTTCCAATGAAGTGGGTGCATCAGTGAGATCAGAATCGCTTCAATTAATGTAAGCCTATTGAGGGGCATGCCACCCATACAGTGGTGCTCATAGGTTTACATGCCCATACTTAAGTTGACTAAAAAGAGGAATTAAAAAAATCATGTTTTGTAAATAGATCTTAATGCCTTAATTAAAAAAAAAGGGAAAATCCAACCTTTTAAAGACACCAATTTTCTTTGTGAATGAATAATGTAATGTAAATAAATAAATGATCTTCCTTAAAATACAGGGGGCATAAGTATACACACCCCTATGTTAAATTCCCATAGAGGCAGGCACATTTTTATTTTTAAAGGCCAGTTATTTCATGGATCAGGATACTATGCATCCTGATAAAGTTCCCTTGGCCTTTGGAATTAAAATAACACCCCCCCCCCCCATATCATCACATACTTTTCACCATACATAGAGATTGGCATGGTGTTATTTCAGTTAGACTAATAGCTGGTTTGATTTGCATTGAGAGATGATTTTATGGAAAGTTCCCCATGCCAATATCTATGTATGGTGAGGGGTAAGTGATGATATGGGGCTATTTTAAACATGGTCGTGTAAACTTATGAGCACCACTGTACTTTAGAACCAGGTTACGACAAGCACATCGTCTCAGTCACGGCACGGCGGCCAGAAAACACGTGAACCACAATGCTATACAAATAAGTCGCTCTCTTACTGTTGTAGCTCTCCTTCTGGGTCCTCAGCTTTACCAGTCTGTATAGATGGCTGCAACTCGCTTGTCAAGTTCTTCGACGACACTTCTTACTACTCCTGTATTTTCTTGTCTCCTTGTGTCGCAGTGTCCCTCTTTTCGATGAAACACTTCACTGCTGGGAGCGAAACCAGTCAATTTCCCCCGTTATCCTGCTGCTTTCATGTTAGCTAACCTTATTCACCGCAGAAAAGTGCGTGAAATCCTGGAAGCCTGTTCTTCCTCAGGTAGCGTTACAATGCCCTCCGAATAGCACAGGTGAAGCAAAGTATTAGCTAATTAGCTAAGTCTTCTCACAAGTTAGCCATTTTGGAGAATCACTCCACGGTAAATGCGATTACTTTTACAGGCGGTTTGGTTTATAAACTCATGCCGCGCCTGGTGAGCACCAAGGTGCTTTATTTCAGGTTTTTCTTCGAAAGGTAGACTTTTAAATGTGTGCTGTAGAAGATAATCAACACGCTTCGTGGTTGTGGCGGGTAAAGTTACCTAACCTCTGCCAGTGTCAGGTGCAAACTACCAGCCAATGAGGACAACAGCGAGGTAGTCGGCAAATAGCCAATCAAATAGCAAGTTTGTGCCTAGATGAGCATGCGCACTGTTGTTTTCCCACGCACCTGGCCCTTGACATTGCGAGCAAATGTAAATTAAAATAATAATAACTGTTCTATCCAATCACTGATTAACTGAGAATAATGATAAATAACAACCGAGGATGTGATGTGTTATACACATGATATGTTATGCTATATTAATTTCTAAATAGAAAAATTAAAAAAAGACTAAATAAAAATAAAAATATTAATTTCTAAAATCCACACTTTTGTCTGCTGCCAGCAGGTGGCGCAATGGTAAGGTGGTTGTGGCCATCTCAGAAAATGTTTTTCTTGGCTTTGACAATTTGGTGTAGAAATCTTTTTCAGCTGAAGTCACATTTCAGTTTGCTCAACAGTTAACATTTAATTGAGGGATTCAAGAGCATGCACTAAAATGGAGAGAAAACTTTGCCTCCATTTGTGCTTTTTATTGTTTTGTTCTAAACGTATCAAAATTACAGGAGTCCATAATAACACAAAATAAATGATTATATGCGTACAAATAAGATTGTGTCAATTGCTGTCTTTTTCTGTATCTCTCAGGATGAAGTTAACCAGATTGTGACCAGTAATGTCCGTCTCAGACAGGTAAATATGAATGTGTTGAATTCAGGACAACAAGAACAAAAATGCATGCTAACCATTTATTTAAAAATCCCAATAACAATAACTAGGTCACAAGATTTACACAAGAGGGTATATTGCAAATAACTCAGTTTAACAGCATTTGGAAATTAGGCCCTACAATTGAAGTAATAGAGAGAAAAGGTCCTCTCTGGTACTTCTAGTACAGTTATTCAAGATTCAAGATTGTGGTGTAGTAAAGCAATGCTTAGGTTTGCTCATAATTGTCAATGGTTTTACCAACAAAGGCAAGGGTGTCAGTGAGTTATCCAAATTTTCTTAGTTTTTAACAATTAATCTGCTGTAGAGTTTTTTTTTTAGAACAGAAGTAGACTAAATTATCTATATTTCCGGTTTTTCACCCCAGCAATGGCTAGATGTGAACCTGAAGTGGAGTCCAGATGAATATGGAGGCATCCGGAAGATCAGAGTCCCTTCAACCGACATATGGAAACCTGACCTGGTGCTATACAACAAGTAGATACACGCTCTTATATTCTCAAACACACGTTTACATTTAACACTCCTTCAACATCTCACTCCTCTCCTCTGTCCCTGTTCTGGTCTTCTACAGCGCTGATGGTGACTTTGCCATCATCCATGAAACTAAAGTACTGTTGGAGCACACTGGGATGATAACATGGAACCCTCCAGCCATCTTTAAGAGTTACTGTGAGATTATCGTCCTCCATTTCCCATTTGACCTGCAGAACTGTAGCATGAAACTGGGAACCTGGACATACGATGGACTGCTGGTCGTCATCAATCCAGTGAGTGGGACTTAGTGTCTGTTGTCCCAAAAATATACATCCTATCATTCATGTCATAACACCATAGTTCAACCCCAAATGCTCTTATCACTTTTGTAATATATTGTTGGGCATTATGTCCTACTCTTCTGTCTTTTAGGACAGCGACCGGCCTGACCTCAGTAACTTTATGGAGTCGGGTGAATGGGTGTTAAAGGACTACAGGAGCTGGAAACACTGGGTTTACTACACCTGCTGTCCTGACACACCTTACCTTGACATAACCTACCACTTCCTGATGCTGCGGCTGCCTCTCTATTTCATCGTCAACGTCATCATTCCCTGCATGCTGTTCTCTTTTCTCACTGGACTGGTCTTCTACCTGCCTACTGACTCCGGTACGTAGATCCCGGTGGGTTCTGAAGTGGGTAGAAACATTTTCAAAAAAATCTTTGATACTTCGATGGTGACTAAATAGAGTAGGTAAAACCATACCCTATTTTCACCAGTTGATAGTAACTCATTTCAAATGTACTTGGTCACATGTGGCACATATCAGATATGTATTATTGATGTGGAAATAGTGAAAAAGTCAAATATTTCTAGGCCCTTTTTGGGCCACTTTCTTATGGCCAATAATATCGGCCCGGCGATATATTGGTCGGGCTCTAAAATAAAACACAAGTTAGTGACAAGTTAATCTTTCGTCTGGAAAGCCCAAACTGGCCACCAGTTTCTTCTCTAAGAACTGTTTGAAAGTGTAAAAGTAGCCTGAATGTCTGTTTTTGTTTCCACCTCTCTGTCTCCAGGTGAAAAGATGACTCTGTCCATCTCTGTCCTGCTGTCTCTGACTGTCTTCCTGCTGGTTATTGTTGAGCTGATCCCTTCCACTTCCAGCGCTGTGCCTCTCATAGGGAAATACATGCTCTTCACAATGGTGTTTGTCATCGCCTCCATCATCATCACAGTCATCGTCATCAACACACATCACCGCTCGCCCAGCACGCACACCATGCCCGCCTGGATCCGCAAGGTTTACGTTTTGTTATTATCTACCTGCGATGCTTTAAAAAATGTTTAAAAATGAATGGATGAAAGGAATGTAATCAATACCTGCATCTGTTTGTCTCTCAGGTCTTTATCGAAACCATTCCCAACATGATGTTCTTCTCAACAATGAAGCGTCCCAGTCAGGAGATCCGGCAGAAGAGGTTGTTCCCTACTGACATGGACATCTCTGACATCTCAGGCAAGGCTACAACCAGTCTCGCATTGCCAGACCTTCCTCCACAGCGCTGCGAATGAGGGTCTGGCTAGTCTACACAACATTTCAGGATGGGCAAAAAACATGCTCTGGTTTATTGGCATGTCTTTCAACCAATCACAATCGTCTTGGGCGGCGCTAAGCTCCCGACAGAGCCACGGTGCTTGTTTTGGTGGAATGTGTGTACATTCAAAAGTAGTTTTAGTCGTGCAACAGAAAACCCGGATTGGACAGATAGTCTCGCTAGCTGTCTGGATTTACCCTGCAGAGATCTGAGGACCAGGTAACGAGGGCTGGGCAATATGGAAAAAATCAAAAACCTCGATATCGATACCACAACGATATTGTAGTTTTTACTATTGGTGCTTTCACAAAATATTTACACAATGAGATTTTTAATAAATAATGTGGATATAATGAATAAAGTGGGTAAAGGCAAATAATAGATGGTAAGTTCAGAAAAGGACATCACTTTACTGTAATGCCAGCTTTAAAACCAGGAAAAGTGCAGTATCTCTTTCTGTGCATCTCCACAACTACATCCTGTCTCTCCCCCGCAGGTAACCCCACCCCCACCAGTGTCACCTACCAGTCTCCCATCGCTAAAAACCCCGATGTCCGCAGCGCCATTGAAGGGGTGAAATACATTGCTGAGACCATGAAATCAGACGAGGAATCTAACAATGTAAGACAACGCCTGCATGGATAATGGACATAAATGTATGAACCTATAGTCTGTAAAATAATAAAACCATCCATGTTTATAAAAAAACTATATCTTCTGTACCTGCATCAAAGTTAGTAATGTATTATCATTAGTTGAATGTGCTATTGTTCCAGTAACAATAGCAAAGATTTAGTTACATTTCACAGTGACTTCCTGAATTCTTGTCACCATGAGTTTTTTTTTAACCTGTTTTCACTCTTTGTGCTGGACTAAGCTAACCAGCTGCTTTCTCTTGCTTCAGAGTTTGATCAATGTTCCATTCCCTCTGCCAATAAGCATATGTATCCTAACGTCAAACAAATATCCTGATAACTAGACAAACTGGGATGTTCACTGGTACTGGTAGACTTGAACCCAAAAGCACTTTATTATCTTCTTAACCCTCCTGTTGTCCTCGGGTCAAATGTGACCCCTTTAAAAAATGTCTATATCTGAAATATGGGTTTCTTTTTAACCAAATTACCACAAAAAATGGATTGGATTCCATACAACGCTCTTTTCAAATACAATTGATCACTTTCATTCCTGACTAAACTCATCTGTTCGTTCTTCTGATCTTAATTATTAGTCAAAATAATTCATAATTTCTGCTTTTTTAACTCAATCAAATATTAGGTATAAATCCATATAAATGAGGGTTATTGATCATGAATTCCAAAAAGTACTGTAAAACTAGTGGTAGTAAGGTGGAGTTTGTGAAAACTTAAAAAAAGTCTGAAAAAGGGACAAAAATCTTTGACTCGGGAGGACAACACAAGGGTTAATGTATCTTGTTAATGTATCTAATGTATCTTTATGTTTTAAAGCAAACTTTAAAACATAAAGAAGCAGACCAGACCAATACTGCCTTGTTTGGTCTCATTCCAGGCAGCAGAGGAGTGGAAGTTTGTTGCCATGGTTTTGGACCACATCCTGCTCTGTGTTTTCATGGCCGTGTGCATCATCGGGACGCTTGCCGTCTTTGCTGGGAGACTCATCGAGCTCAACATGCTGTAGAGGCGTGACCCGTGGAGGAGCACGTCTGTTGTCAGAGCAGTCGTCACACTTGGAGATGCATCAGAAACATGTTCATCTTTGGTTCAGGTTGTGTTTGCTCTCTTTCTCCCTCACACACGTACAAAGTTAGAGTTCATTTTCACCTTTGAATGTGCACGTTTGTATTTACTGAAATTGAAGAGAATGCAGTAGAGCTTGCCTCTTAAAGGCATGAGTCTTGTGATCTACATGGGTCATACTTGAAGTTATTCTTGTTTATTATTTGAGTTTTTGTACGGTGTTTCATTGCTGTGATTCACTATGGTGAGCGTATGTTATTACTCTCATGTAAAAGCCATAACAGTACAAATGTATTTGTTTTGCCTATTTTGGCAGCTTGTTTTAAAGGTTTGGGTCCGAGGATTTTCTTAAATGTTAAAACAGACTTTTAACATGAGATCACGTCCGCTGTGCTGAGGATCAACTGAGAATGGATGCTGTATAGCAAATACCTGCTCTATTAACATTCTCCATCCCATTATTGTACTGTAGGCCAGTCGAGGGCTTCGTTTAGAGTGATACATAGAAACGTGTTCAGTTTGTTCAAAACCGAGCTACAAATTCTACTTTATTTCAATCCAACTTTATTGCCAGTTGTAAAGACCGAGTCTGGTTGATGACACAGACTTGGTCTTTGAGTGCAGGCAAGATATATTCCTGCCTGGAAGATTGGTTGTTGTTTTTTTGCCCAACACTTGACTTGTAAACTTCTCATTTATATTTATGGGTTAAGGTTGTGAACTGTGTAAATATGGCTTAGTGGCAAGGTTTGCTTTGTCGCTGCATGTAAATTCCTTCTCTCTTCTCTGTTGAACAGTTTGTTAAGAGCTCATTAGTTTTTAATATTGTTTTGATAAAAGATCTTCAACCACACTGAAGGACTATGGTTGAAAATTGGTTTGAACTGCACTGCCTCTTTAAAGGAAATCTATTTTTCACTGAAACAGATGACCTGTTGTAGGTAGAGTTACTGGTAAATGGAGAGTCAACAAAGGCATGGAGTCTATAAAGTTTTATTAAAGCTATAGTGCGTAGTTTCTGTCGCCCCCATGAGGAATTCTAAGTAATGACAACAAGTGCCCCCACCCCTCCTACATGCAGTTGCTAGTAGCCAAGGAGGACACGGAGGATTAAAAAAAAACATGGACTCTTCAGAAGAGGTTCAGTCAAGTTTCTGTGCCGGAAAGTCACCGGACGACACAATCTTCTGAACACAGCCATACTGAGAACTACAGAGAGAGTTGTGTGGAGCTGATAGTCTTCATTAGCTTTGTAGCAACTAATTTGGCGATGGCTTCAATGTAACGTTGATTAATATCAAAAAGTTACGCACTAAAGCTTTAAGTTACCATACAGTAAAATGATTGTTTAAATAAAGAAGGTCAAATAATTTTTACTCCTTTCGGGAACATGGGATTTATGCTGATAAGAAGTGTGTTATGTGCAGCTTTAATTGTGCCATAGCAAATAAAATAAACAGTGACATAGCTAAGGAAGATTGTAACGCAATATCACAGCTGCAGTGTTGCTGCCTGTGTTAACAGCAACCAGCTGAAGGCAACTTGATTTATTTTGCAGCTGTGATTACATATGATAAAAGAACTTCCATTTAGTTTGGTTTAATTATACAATAAAGTTGTGCTGTCATATTGTGCTGATCTTTTTTTTTTTTTTTTATTTGCAGTTATGTAGATGTGTAGATAGCAGAGTTACCACGGAAACACTGGTACAAATACAGGTTTGTCCCTCATATTTAACAATATACAGCTGTGTTAATAACAATTGAAACTGTAGACAAATGTCAGAAGTGTGGACCGGCGGCCATTGTGTAGCAGGGCTGCGCGGAGAGTAAGAGGAGAGAGAATAGAGGAGAGATCCAAACACAGGCACGGCTTTACAGGAGAAATGGGTCATGTAACGCAAAATGAAACCATATCCATATAACAACATTGCAGCGGATGCGAGGACATTAGGTGCACTGGTGCGTCCTAGAGGAAAAAATCGCACCCTAGAGCCTGTGAGCTAACAGAAGCTAACTAGCACCGCCACCGACTAGCACTGCGGTGGCATGCTCACTGGTGTTGTCTGAATAACACAAACGGGGACAACATGTTGCGTTTACTGGTAAACTGGTAAACCTTGAGACCGATGTATAGACTGCCATCTGATGAATTTTCCTCCCCGTTACTCTGTCCTCTGTGACTGTCTACATCTTGAAACAAAGCTGTGTGATGCAGGGAACAACTGACTGGCTCATGAGCAGACAGGGGTTTACGGAGCGGTAGATGTGCTATGCAAAAATAAAAATAAATCGCTCGATCACGCAAATTTGATCGTGGGAAGTCAAAATCGTGATCGTGACTAAAATTCGATTAATTGTGCAGCCCTACTTTCTACCATTTTAATCTTAATTTATTGTTCTATCATAATGTATCGTATGTAAGGGAGCTATTACTTATCCTTCATAGCAGGCTAAAAATCCAATTTGATTGTGCACTTTGTAGGTTGCATGTCTTTGACAAACTTCTCACCAACCCGTTGCAGCAGCAAAACTATAATAATCTGTGAAGCGGACATGGACAGCATGTAAGTAACCACAACAACTCTTATGTTTGTTGTTGAAAAACTTTTATTAGGCGTGCCATGCGCCTACTTAATGACAACGAGCGTTGGCAGAAAGGTAACTGATAAATCTAGCAGAGAAAAACCAAAGTACAAACAGGTATTACACAAGTCAAGACGTGTTTTTAAAATATTAAATATAAGTGACAGCTTCATAATTTGAATCTTTACCACGTTTTCACCACCAGCAGGTATAAAGTGGGATTTAAGAGCATGTTAACACTGGAACCATTCAGCTAACCACAAGTCACTCAAAAATCATGTCAAGCTGTGGAGTCAGGCGGCTTTAAATTCATTACAAGGTCCCTCTTCATTATTCAACAAAGATTTATCTCATAGCTCGTTTGCTGCCATGTACAGACTCAGAAGGCTAGCCCAAACCTTTAAGGCCAACTTCTGCCAAATGATTCTGGGGTGTTGCAAGGTTTTGAGGAGGTCAACAACTAACTAGAAACACACACAGAATTAGTGTGAAAAGCAAAAACTAAAAACACATTAAATAGAATATAATGCGTCTGTGTACCCCTCAAGAATACTTTGCCCACATAGCCTGTGGGTGTTTCTAGGACCAGACCTGTACAACACAGGTGATACCACATATTTACATTTGCATAGACACTCACTATTACTTATGGTTCCATTTCATAACAAACTGAGAAGTTATTGTCAAAAACATGAGGTGCTGGTCAATTGAACCATGAACCTCCTACTTTGTATGTTGCTACAGTAGCTAGACTTAGGTCAGATTACACTGTAAACTGGTGAAAATAACTGCAGCAACCAAGGCACGCACTATGAGTGCCTACTGGGAGTGAACTTTTAAAAACACTTAAAATAAAAGTAAGCAAAACGAAGAAAACACACCAAAACATTTCAACAAATGCTACAGAACACAAACCAGGGCAATACTTTTAAGTGGTTGTTTCAGTACCAATGCAATTAAAGAATACATCTCGAAATGATTAAAACTAAACAGTGCAGCCATACTTGTACATAAATATGGCCAAATAAATACAAAGAGAAACTCAGTGCAAATCAAGTCTCAAAATACAGATAAAACAACTGTGAATTTGGCAAATTATATTCCTATTGGGAACGTTGATTGGCAATAACCAGATAGAGATAAATTGGCAGTTTTAGCTCCAGTCTGTTAAATTGTTTCACTTTCCAAACATTCAGTTTATTAAGAATCTGTTTCATTTTTAGTTTAACTCATCAACGTGGCGGCTCAGTGGTTAGCACTGCTGCTTCTCAGTAAGTAGGCACTGATGAGTACTGGGTTCGGTCCCCAGTAAGGACAGGGCCTTTCTGTGTGGTTATCCCCATGATCTCCTGCGTTGCAACTCCCTACTTTAAACAAAGACCTTCATAAACCCCAACAACTAGAATACATTGTAGAGGTTTACTTATTCCATACTACAATACATTCTAGGTTAGGAAATTAAGACCTGATGAGTCTGGCTGTTTCTATCTTGGGAGAGCGAATAAAGCAGCAGGGTTATATTGTTTTTCCACACATTCAAAATAGTCTACAAACATGCACCTCTGCTCAAAACACACATTTTCTCCTGCACCACTGATGGCTGATCTGAGTTCAGTTATTGGGTGCTGCACACATTGTTCTTGGTAACTCCAGTAATAAGTGGGACATTTAACATAATTAGTTGCTGACACAAGGTGGCCTATGAAAACGTTAGTTTGCATTTAACTTTGTCACCAACAAAGGAGAAACAAAAAGCATGAATGGTCAACAACAGTCAATGTATAGACTTGCAACAGCTGCATTCTCTGGTTAGTGCCATCTATTTTCTTGAAGATGTGAGTGCAGCTAATGAGGAGAACATTAGCTGTGTTTTCTGGATACACCTCTTGTCGGGGACAAGCTGCTCAAAGATTCTAAAATAAAACTTAAAGATTCAGCAGGAAAAAATGTGTCAGTGTTTGGTAAAATGTGGGTTTTGCAAATGTATCCAAACAAAATGTATTAGAGCTTGTTTGGGGGATTAAAAGCAGGAGATGAAGAAAGCTATAGCAGGACCTTGAAACTTAATACCATACTGTTAACACAGTTGATGTCCTGATTCACAACAGGTTTGTCTTAAGATGCACTTTGTTTGATTTAATGTTTTCTCACCAATCAACAAAACTATAGATAACATACTGTAATAAACAATGACATTTAGCAAATAATACAGGCACCCCAGACACTGAGTGGGGTCGGGGTCAGTGAAGGAATTAAGATTTCAGCATGTTTAGGTTTCTGCTACGCCTAAAGACAAACCATTTGTGAACCAGCAGTTCTATCTAAAATCACAACCTTTCATTAACAAATCATGCCTAAAATGATAGAATAGTGAAAAGTTAACTGTCAGTCACCACATACAGACACAGCCTATCAGCAGCCAACTGCTCTATCGAGAACAAGCCTTAAGATTTAAACTACAATCATCAACCTGACACATTCGCAGTCAGTCAAACTCAAAAGGCCATGATATGTTGGCACCATTTTAGGCAATAAAGTTGGACAATTGTATTATTACATTTGATCAAGATAATGCAGTTTGACCAAAGTTAATGTTTTTCATTAAGAATACACACCATTTACTACATCGCCTACATAATCTTCTCTATGTGGTTTGTCTTAGTCATTTAGACAAAAAATAAAAGTGTGATTGATGTAGTTTTTGGTTGCAAGGAAAACAATATTGTTAAATTATTGTTGGTGACAATCCTTGTTCACTTATATTGCTTAAAAATGCACCAGTCTATCATGGCCAATACCAACACCTTTAGTTAGGACCGAATGATCCGACAGCCCCGGCCCTCTTCTGGACTCACTGTAACTACGATGGCTGAGACTCTGTCTCACTGGGGGCGCTGTGACTCTGCTCTGATTCCACCTCTTCCTCCTTCTGAACCCCATCTTCTTCTTCCTCCTCCTGCTGCTGCTGCTGCTGCTCCACTGACTGGCTCTCACTCTCTACTTCTGTAGTGGGTCCATCATCTTCTACCAACTCTTTCTCATCTGAGAAGAAAGATATGCAAGTAAGACATGTATATAACTAGTACATGAATACACAGAACAATATGGAAGAGGGATAGTTTGCAATGCAACAAATGATTGGTTGTCAGGAATAATCATTGATGAATCAAAGAAAATTAGCACCATTCCCTTAGTTAGGGTGAACATAAGTTAAACAAGAGTTAGGAAAAGAAAAGATTGTGAGAGGCTTTACTAACATCCCTTAAAATCTCCCTTCTCCCATCCAACAACACGGCTTAAAAGAGGATAAAACTGTAAAATGTCTGTTCAACACAAAGAGCACCCATTTAATCATCCAAACCAACAGTAGAAGATCATATGATTATATTATAAATCATTACTTCTCAATGTATCGTAAATAAATATATGTAAAGTGTGCTAATAATATAATTATATTGGGCAGGATATTCCAGGACAAGACAGGTAATACAGCCCCGCTCTTTGGTGACCAATTAGAAAATCCATCTTAATATATTGTGCACTCAGTGAAGACCAGATCTGGGTGGAACAAGTGTATTTTTTATTTAAGGATTTGTTTAGCATTTTCTAAACAAATGTTAAGAATGAATCAGGACGATTCAGCCAATATGAAGTCAGTTATTCAGTCTCTGTGATTTTATAAACTTTGCAAGATGAATTTTAATTCTCTGAATAGGATGAAATGTATTTGGAAACACGGTTTGACCCAGGTCTGGTAAAGACATCCAGTAACTGCTTAAACCCATTGTTGCTTTAGTGTGATTAGAAGTAGCAAATTTGCATAGGCATTGGGCCTGCGTTCTACAATGTTATGGATTCTACAGCGAAGAAGAAGTTGGTCCATTCTGGGGTAATCAGTTTTAATTAAGCCAGGTCAGATAGTGCAGGGAGAGGAGGGGAACCTGGACTCTGAAGAGGTATGTTCTGAGGGTTCTTTGGACTCTGCTGGATCCGGAAACTGTGGACCAAATTCCGCGGAGCTGGAGCCTTGGCTAGGGGCAAGATCACACTGTCAAACCCACTAGCCACTATAACGCAACACTGTTAGTGTGATCACAGGTCTGACGAAGGAAATGTGCTGAGGAACGTCTATTTTCTCTGTTAAACTGTTCTGCTTGCCTTATTACTGCCGCACGCACAGTATCAATTTGTAAAAGGTTTTACTAATTAGCATTTAGGTAAGACATCCACTCTTTAACTGATAT
Source organism: Etheostoma perlongum (assembly GCA_026937815.1). NCBI lineage: Eukaryota > Metazoa > Chordata > Actinopteri > Perciformes > Percidae > Etheostoma > Etheostoma perlongum. Next base: position 26,007,009 of record CM049387.1, on the reverse strand, counting down.
GCCCTCGTATAGTAGTTCAAAAGAGAGCAAGCTAAAAATAATTCTTTCTGGTTTGCACCACCATCAGAAGAAAAAAAATGGTTGTGTGAACCGAGAAGAAACCATGTCAGGATTCAGTTTTTCAACTGATTTCATCTGGCAAAAATGAATAAGGATATTGAGAGATTATGTCATGCCAGTTGTATTTCTCAATTACAAAATTATAATTTTGTAGCAAAAAGGATGGCGGTATTTGAAGGTGGTGGTGGCTCACTTCTAATGACTCCTTACTATCAACTACAAAAGGTAAAAGTTGACATCATTCACGTTGGGAAAAGAATCAAACAAACTAATGAAAAAAGTCAACTAGAGCAATGTTCTAAGAAGCAATTATCACAGGTGGTTAGAACATGGAGTAAGTAACAATAACGTTGCACACAACAGTGTGAGTATGAGATTGTGTGTGTGTGTGTCCTCTCAGAAGTAGCACACTGTAACAAGACATTGACAATGTCTTAATGTCTCAAGTCTGAACAAATTACCTTCTTGTCTCAGATTCAGATGTTTATTCAGTCAAACAATGTTTAACTGCTCTTCCAGTGTGTATGAAGCAGGACAGATTCTAATTAGGACTTGCTATCATCAGCATTGCTCTCAACTTTAACACAACCCCCTTTATCTGTTTTCTCAATTCAGACCTGAGGAGACCTTGTCTTGTATTGTCTTGCCTGCTGCCTGTCTGTGTTTTTTGGTACCTCCAGAAGGGGGTGCACTCTCCTCTGTGTCTGTCCCAGAACGCGGCGTTGGTCCAGGGGAACGTGATTCTGCTCGCAGCCTCCTCTCGTAGCTGAACTCTGGAAGCCTGGGAGCCTGAGGGCGTGTCTTCCTGGCTGGATTCAGGAAGTAGCAATACGCACAACGGAACGCTGAGGGGGGTAGAGATAGAAAGAGGGAGGAAGAACGCAAACAATTGTATAATTTTATAAATATGGCAAAACCCATGTATTAAGATTCCATAATTCCAGATTGTATTATAATAACTTTCTGGAGTTTATGATCCTAAAAAAAAAAAATCGATTTACATTGTGTCTTGTCTTAAATGCAGTGATGCGTTTCTGTTCTTACCTAGATATTCAAACTCTTCTTTCAAAGCCATGCCATTATGGAGAAAAACACTGTTGGCAGATCAAAGCGTATCTATAGGAATGAAGGAGGAACAGAGGGAGGGGGAAGAGTTTGATATAATACATTTTTGATGTTCAGAGTATTCCAGTAGTTAATTAGTAGTAAAATTTAATTTCCATTAATTGGCCTCGTCTACATCAGTCAGTGATGACTGGTTTCCCAGAGGACTTTTCATAAGGACAATAAATGCTCCTGAAATTATAACAATGCTGGCAATGAGGCAACCAGGGGTGCAAAATGAACTGTCCACCTGCAAATGGCTGGTGAATGTTAAAAAATTTCCAGCCACTCAACAGAAAAGAGTGAAGCAAAGATTCCAGCTACTTGCACATTTAACCAGCATTTGGCTGGTGGGTGGTGCTAATTTTGTATTCTGGTTACAACTGCAGCTTTTTTCATTCTTAGTTTCTGGTGCAGCTAATACTAACTTTGCCAGCAGGAGGCGGCATCAATGTGTCTTCATCTACAGGATTAAACTACTATTGCCATTACTCCCCAATCCTATAGATAGTGCAGGTTGGTATGGGTAGAGGTGGTCAAACAATGACTAAACACCACTCCCTTGTGGGGAATCTGCAGACTGCTAAAAGAGAATGTGAGTAAGTTACAGGTTACTTCCACAAGGGGTTTTACATCTGACAAAAGGGTTGTTACCTGTTCTGGGGTCCATCCCCAACAAGGTATTCAATGACTCGGTCCACGGCTCCTCTGTCTTTGGGCAGAATGGGTCTTGCTAATGGGGGACCTGGTGGGTGCATGCCTTAAAAAACAGTCCACACAGATGGAAATGAAAACACAGAAAATAATGCATTGCTCTTTCTAAAAATTCTGCTAAAAAATATTTGCATTCATAGATTCATGGTTTTACATTTCAGTTCACAAACATTTTGCTGTGTTAAGCCTCAATACAATGTGCAGAAGTGGTGCCAGAATGAAGTACTTTGGTCTTAGAAGATCTAAACTTAGATTTTTTCATGCACACAGAAGCATTTTTGCCAAGATGCATTCAAAGACTTTGCAACCTACCTACTCCTGGTATTGGAGAGCAGGGGGTCCTGGGTACCGACCCCTGGAGGGCAGAGGCAGACAGAGCAGATCTCTCTGGCGGTCCTCCTGGAGCTAAGAGAGGGACAAATTCTGTTGGCACAGCAACATGGGATAAAGACACAGACACGTCTAAAAAAACTAATTCAAAAGCAACTGGGCTTGCCATTTACTTAGTACTATGCCAAAGAAAATCTGCATAGACAGTATTGTTTTGTATTATTCCTTGGTAAAAAAAGTGTGCAACTGACAAGCTCTCACTGTCTACTCACGATGATGTGCCGGGCATCAAAGACAATGCACTTTCAAACTGTGATACTTCATCATACTTAATCTACTTAATATACGCCCCCTTACCCACAGGTGTGCCTCCTGGTCCATATCGGGGCCCTGCTCCAGGTAGAGGAGTCATTGCCATTCCAGCAGGGGTGCCCATCATCGGCATGGGTCTCATTGCCACCCCTCTCTGTCGAATCTCTGCAAAGAGGAGAGGAATTAATCAAAGAATTTGGTCTTTTGCAGATGTAAGAATTTGCTGTGTCTATCCTTTAATCATTATATTCTAGTGGGAAGGAATCACTTTTTGTAGCTTGTCATCAACACCACTCAACAAACTGTAAACGTGATGATTTATCTTTCTATTGCATATTGATGTGTGTTATACCTTGGCCTGGCCTGGGAGTCATCTGAGGACGCACCGGAGTCGACTCCAGCTCCTACAACATAAAAGCAAACAAGACCAACAAAAGTCAAACAAAACAAAGATACAATAAAAGATAGAAACTAAACAAGCACAGAAATAAAGCAGCAACAACAAACGGTACTCACAGCTTTCTTTTTAGCTTCGGGATCAAAGCGTTCCAGGATGAGTTTGGCATTTTTGTACGTCTCTGTTTCCATCACTTCCTCCAGCTGAAAACACACGCAAGGGAAACATTCATTTTAACATGCACACTGTGTAAAACACAGAAGGAGCCCTGATGTAAAACAACTTGGCTAGAATGATTAATCTCGAAGTAGAAAACCCAAAATGTTGAGAAGAGACACAACATACGAAAAATAGAACAAGAAGTAGATGTTTTCTAAGTTGGAATTAGCCATTAATTAGGCCATTAGGAGGCAGATGAAATTAATGAGCAGCAATTCTCGTTTGAAGAGTCATCAAAAAATAGTAGTTTGCATGTTGGAAAAAAACAAACCGACATAGTTTTGCATTTCGAAGACAACAGTCATTCTGCCTCCCCCATTACATCCAAAGTCTTTAAACAAGTCCGTAAAAGACACATAAATGAAATGTAAACTGGACACTTACAATCTTTTTTTTGGAAGCCTTTAAATCTTCCAGTTTATCATCTAAAAAAAGAAGCAAGCAGAAATAACTTTAGTCACTTCACTTTAGATCATGATCCAATAAAATATACCATGTCAAACATATTTGGAAGTGGTGTGTACTCCGCATATTATTAAGCTAATGAGTTTGCTTTTTTTTAATATTATCAAGCTATATTTGTTTTTTTTTTTGGTGTGCAGTTTAAAATACCACAGTGATTGATTTCTGGTGTTTGGAACCCGACAGCGATGTTAGCCTTTATTGGGCAGTCTATAAAAATCAAAGCAGTTTCATATGTTACTATTTCATGTATGAGACAGCAGGATAGTTTACTATGCATGAGAGATAAGTATGACAATGATTACAGTGTGGTGAGTTTGAGTCCACGATGGGGAAATGGAGGTAATACAAATTCTGAAGGAATGCACAGTCAAAGTGTAATTTGGTACATCCTATAATCAACAAAAGCCTCAACAGGCATGTTGTGTGTTAGCTGGATGGACAAATGGATAGAGGGAGACTGATGGACAACTTACTGTTTCTCTCAGTGCGTTTGTAAAAGAGAAAGATCAACAACTTTCTGATGAGCCATACCCTGATGACGAGGAAGAAAAAGAGAAATCAGTAGAGAGATGTCGTTTTTCTTAATATAATCTGCAGACTCAAACTTGTCAACTAACATGAAAACACTTTGCACGCTGTACCGTTTATCAAATACATGAAAGAAAACCTGCATCCTACAGGGTATTAAAATATTTGAAGATGACACATCTAAGGTGCTTTGTACCAGATTAAAAATGACAAGGATATTGTAAAACAACATGAGCACTCACAGCACGGGGGTATATGAAGAAAGGCAGAGTCATGGCTAGTCTCGGCAACCATTGTTCAGGTAGGTAGAGACAGTACACGACCAGAGAGGTCAACAGATACAGGACTGACGAGTAGAGAAGCAACCGGCCAACCCAGAGCTGCAGACAGATACACCCAAACACATCAATGACAGAAAAGAAAGTACAATTCAAGAATTTCACAGCACATCTTGGATGTTTTGCCGGTCTCTACCTTTTGTAAACGTTGGTTTTTTGTTCTGAACTCCTCCAGCTCTTTAATCTCCTTCAAAGGAAAAAATGGAGGTTATATGTTATTTAAACAGTGCAAAGAATCTCAAATAATCAGATGTTAAGTCTAGAGTTCAACAACTGTGAATTAGCAGAAAATCAATTTCATTAACTTCATATTATGTTCTATTTGTTCTCGGATTTCATTTGGCATGCTAAAATATGAATTACCGTTTCAGGTTGATACAAGTGCATGCCACATGACATCTTCAATTAGAGTTTTTCATGAAGCAGAATTAATGACATTAGCTGGATCACTATGTTATGTAAAACGTGTAATTCCTGCCCCATGTTTAGTGTGATCATCCCATAATTCAATAAGACCCTTTTTTGAGACAGGCCCCAGTTGATTGTACTGTACATATTCATTATGAATAACTAAAATGCAGGGCATGCATTTTTCATTTGACTGCACTCATACATACATATACAGGGACACTGAGAAAGAGATGGCATACATTTTTGTGCTATAAGCATTGTGTGAGTGCAATTAAAAAGTTTTTTTTAAGTTTATTTAGTCAGTACCTTTTCATGGATCTCCAGCAGCTCAATTGTGGTTGGCTTTTTCTGGAAAGATAAGAAAGTCCAGTTGATCAGACAAATTAACACTGGGATCTGAGTGTTGCTCACAGCCAACATATTCAGAACGGAGCCCTTCGTCATTAAACAATCCTGTTGCTGTAAACAGATTTGTGACTTATCAAGGGGTCAGTTCCTGGTCCACGGACATATCTCGGCTGAGTGTAAATTTCACAATTCTCTACATTTGTACCTTTGTATATCCCTCTGTTTATATACTTCCTCCTCTCTTTCTGAAAATGTATGCTTTCAAAAACCATGGGTTGCACTTTCTATTCCTCACTCTCTTCTGCTGTCTCTCTGGCTAGCTCACACCCTGTCCCCTTGACTTCACTAGTACGTCTAAAAATAGTATCCTCATTTATTTTCATCTAGCTTGGGTGCAGGGTTCACTATGTCGTCAGCTAACCAGTGTTATTATAGTAAACCAAAACAAAAATAAGCAGTGAAAAATATGTTTAGTAAACGGAAGCTTAACAAAAAATAATTTAAAAAAAACAAAAACTCATTTAAATGTTAGTTATTTAGCTCTAATCATTTCAATCAAAAAAAAGGAGACAGTATGAATTTCCGTTAACTCTTGACACTAAACCACAGAAATAAAACAGACTTGACATGAGATGGCGCATGTGCCGTAACGGTTTTACATTGGACACTAACTCTTCCTTTTCTCTCATTCCCTTACCCTCCATCGGGATATTAGGCCTCCCATATCTGCAAATCACAGTAGTCTTCTCTTTGGTTCACTATGGAGCAGAAAGTTTCTGTTAGCACATAATCCTGGCAGTTACAGTCACACAATGTATGCTCCTGAAGTTAAATACCATGTTTAAGCTTGGCTATGACAACAGGATTTACAAGGCTGCCGATATAAAAACTGGAGACAAAGGTTGCCATTGTTGTGGATTTATTCATTGCTGTGGATTTACTCATTGTTGTTGTGGATTTACTGAATTATTTGCTGATGGCTCCTTATATAACTTAAATAATAGGCTACAACAAAGATGTAATTCATATTGAATAACATATTTTGTAATGTAGTCAAACCTGACAGTCTCTTTATTCTGCATGACCAATAAACGATGTTTGCATAGTTAGATATGACAAGGTCCACATGTGGCTGTTTTATCACAACAGGCATTTTAGCATGAAAGACAATAGTAAAACATGTGCAGTGTTTTTCATTATATGAGTTTACCAACAAGCAGAGAGAGAGAGAGAGAGAGAGAGAGAGAGAGAGAGAGAGAGAGAGAGAAGCAGAACGTTACATACTAGACATCATGCACTTACAATGAAATAGCGTTAGTGTGGCTTCCAAAGCTTTGATGTTCAATGAGATAATTGGCTTTGTTGATTTGCAATGGCAACATTTTCAGTAAATTACTTTAACTAAAAAATGCAGAGCTCTCCTTTCCTCATCTTTCTAAACTAAGGATGGTGAAAGACTTGGGGTTAGTTAATAGTCCCAGGGTGGTCACCAGACATATGAATGTAATGTTACAACGTTAACTTATTTTTTCTTTAAAGACCTCACATTTAAAACGTATAACGTTAGCTGTTAGCAGGCAAAGCAAGTGCATTACACTTTCACATAAGACAATTAAACCGTAAATGAATATAAATTCATGCTAGATGCTCCATCGAAACAATAACATTAGATATTTCACACCGCTGCTAGCAAGCAACAGGAACGTTACATAACCACCACTAAACCAGACAGAGAGACCGTTAACGTTAGCTGGAACTTGACAAAACCTTTGTGTGAGTTAAACAAGGTCGTACCTAAAGTGTAACTTAACGTTAGCTAGCTAGGTTAGCTATGTTAGCCGCTAGCTATGTTAATTGCTAGCTAGACCTAACGTTAGCTATCTATTGCAACAATAACAGACTAGCACCGTTACCAGCAACACAATGTCTTTGAGGTGGTTCATCAGGCCTTTAATTTAAATAAGTACTTACGTTAGATGGTGTTTAAGTGTTGCTGTTAAGCGGTAGTTTCGCTAGCGTAGGTCAAGTTACAGAAACTAGAAAACGACATTTCGCTGTTCCCTGACATCTCAACTGCCAAGCGTAAATTGGCGCGGCGTAAAAACATAACGGACGTAACACATGGATGACGTCACCCGGGAGTAGAGCTTGACTTGTTTCCCACAGTCCTTTTCGTTGTAGTCTTTTCTGGTCCTTTCGTTTTATTACACATCCATGAGTCCTTTGGTTAAGTCATTGGTTGAGTTTTTTGCAATGTGTTCAAGAGTTTAGACTAAGAGAAGGACTGCATTCAGAAACAACTTGACATACAGTATTTTTCAATTAAATCAACTAATTGATTATACCAGTGTTGTTTAATAGCCTTGTGGAATAGTAGTAGATTGGCGTGTCCAAAAATTGGAAAGTTAACCACCGTCACAAAATACTGGGGCCACACACACACACACACACATTCATGCCATTATCCAGAAACTAATTTAAAAAAAAAAATTAATATACAGGCTACATTTTCTAATAATAAATATTTAAAGTAAATCATGAAAAGCCAAACATCAAGGCCACACATTGCATCTCATTGAAAACCAAACATAAGATTTACACATTTTATTACAAATAATAGTGTCAGCCATCACAAAAGACGTGGAATATTACTAAGACAATAATCAAAAAGGATCCCTTGCACATATTAAGTAGCCTACACAGCATCATGCTTTTTGACGGCACGTAATCACAATGTAAGGCACGTTTTCGCCACTAGATGTCGCACACATTTCATTATTTCACGTTGGCCTTCATTATGCAATGCAACATCCAATGTGAGCTGATCAGCGTGACAGAGAATATATTTTTTTTACTGGGTTGTGACTGTGATGATAGGCTACAACATCTTTATCTTTTTTTAAATCCACACACTCTCTGTATATCTTTATCTGTATTTATATTTTTCCATTACAAGTGCTTACTTTTTCACTATTATTTATGGTCACAGGTGAATATAACTTATATTATGGTTACCTACTTTTGCTTTATTACTTTAATTACATATTTAATTTAATTTCAACGTCACTTACTTACACTGCAATATTGTTTTTTTGTAGGCTACTATGGCAACCGCACTTTACTTTACAATACCTTTATTTGACGCCACTTTACTTCAGTCTACCTGCTCAATGTCTACTGTTTGCCTGTTTTTCTTGTGTGTTTACTTGTTTGTTTGTTTGTTTGTTTTTTGCTCTTATTGTTGAGAATGCTACTGTAACAAAGGAATTTCCCCGCTGTGGGATGAATAAAGTATTATCTAATCTAATCTAATCTTAAATTAAATAATCTTGTCAAAAGGCATGCTACCATGTAGCCTATTTAAAATTGAATACAATCACTTCTAAAATATCTGCAATGCAGCCTAATAATTTCAACTAACCAAATGATGCATCATGAGGCACTGATGGCATCGTTTTGAGACCACACACCACCTATAAATGGTTCAGAATCTCAGACATACATTGACAAGAAGGAATTTTATTTATAATTTTCCTTTAATTGACTTTTTCTACTAAATAAATCTGGCCTGCTGAATGTCACATGCCAATACAAACTAGGGCTCAGCTCAGCATGGTAGAACATGTTGTGAAGAAAAGCCTGGAATCTCTCTCTCTCTCTCTCTCTGATATTCAGCAGCATTTTCTCAGCTCCCAGCTGAGCTGTTTCAGATTAGGCTGCAGTGTGCAGAGATTTGGCCTTCAGCTTTAATGCTTACAGCTTCCTCTGGAGTCTCAAGAGTTATGGGCCTAATAAAACGCTCTCTTTTTAACCCCCCTAATTTCCACACACACACACACACACACACACACACACACACACACACACACACACACACACACACACACACACACACACACACACACACGTTAAACTAATGTATTATGACTGAAGACTGATGATGAGTAATCTTGATGCGGATGTTATTTCCCTCTCATTAACCCGTAATGAATTAAATGCTCTGGATGTCACAAAGCACACACCCAGATACACACTAAGTGTGTTTGTGTGTGTAATGGATTTTGCTAAGTTATTGAACAGCAGCCACATACTCTTTAAGAAAAGTTGTTAATGAAAGAATAGACGTGAATAAATCTTTAAGTAATTTTGAACAACAGAGCAGCCAAGACTTTTAGACTATATGTTATTTAAAAAAAGCTTGTGAGCCTTAAGATAACCTCTTAATCTCGATTTAAAAAATCCTCGATTGTGGTAAATGGTATGATTTTAAAATCCATGGTTTGATATAATAGTGGTATTGATATTGCCTAAATTATCCACATCTATAGGACTAAAGTCTTTCCAGTGAGGATGAAAGGGCCGCATGCCACCATTTGCTGTCAGTTTCTCTTTATTGATTGAACATTTCGAGTGGACGGCACATGCTTCAAAGACAATTTACTTTGGGTGGTAAAACCATTTATTGCACTTGGCAGTCAGTGTGTGTCTGTCAGAACAAGGAGACACCTGCTTTTGGACAAATGTCCATGCCGACGCACAGAGATGTTGGGCTGGATTTGCTGCTGCTCGGCCTTTCCTCCGCCTAAGGTAAACCTCTCGGTTATTACAAGCAATCCCGTCTAAAAACGGGATTCTTTCATGTTTCTGTCCGTCTCTTCCTTTGCTCTCCTTAGTTTGCGTGTCCACCTTTCAGCGCACCAACTTTTTGACCTGCACGTTACAATACCCATCGCGTTTTAATGCACAAATTGTGTAGAAAAGTTAGATTCGTTTACTTACAATAAACAACTATTTTACTATGTAATAGGCTACACAGGAGCAAGCCCCAAACAAGGTTTAAGGAGGAAAATAACCCCGTAATTAGTGATTTTTTGACCTACGTATATTTACATTGAATTATGTTCACGTTAAGCCTATTTATTTACAAAATCGCGCGCAGTGATAGAGGTTAATTTAGGTCTATATTGATTTTTTTTATAGTCTATGCTTTTAAAAATATATATATTTGAATAGGTAAACGGTGAATTTCAGCCCTTCACAATAAATCGTCAATGTTGCTGTGAGATTTCAGGTCTCATAAAAACCCCTCACATCTCCTCATCATCGGCGGTCGCTCGAAGCGAGTAGGCCCAGACACGGTCCTCTGTGCTGGATCGGTCTTCAGATGTCTGTAGCGGCCATGATCCACATCCATGGTAAGTGCCTGAGCCTTTTAGCTCTCTCTCCCTCTCTTCTATCTGTCGCTCAATAGTGCTCCCATGGTGCTACATGTGATGTGTCTTTAGACTGGCCTTGATATTGTCCTTGAAGTGTATTCTTTGCCCTTCGGGCCCGGGGCCAGCTGACCTTCCTTCAGCTGGGAGCTAGGCTACATGGCCCGTTTGGAGGAGACGTGTTGGTCATGCGGCTGACATGCCGGTCTACCGGAGCTGGTATACGTTATTGTGGAGGTTGTGCTGGTCATGTGGCCCCTAGAGCGCTGATGTTGGTGCTTCTGTCTCCCCAGCTGATCCTCTGAATCTTTGGTCAGGGTCTTTGGTGGTGTTGCTCCAGGGCTCATAGGTGCCTGCTGTAGCTTGTAATGACATAGGACTGTATCACAACTGGAAATAGGGGTTTTACTATGAGCTTTATTCAGTCATTCATTCTGTTATATCTGCCGTCTGTCCTCATAACATGTGTAACAAAACATAAAAACACAAAGCTTGAAGAAAATAAAAAGCCTTTCTCCCCGTGGTTATATTTGCATTTAGGCTACTTTTGTTTTCCTGGTAAACACATTGTGTGCTCTATACAGTAGGATGTTAAACATTAGAGCAATTTAATAAGTTCAACATGGGTTGAAAGAGAGAACCCTTTTCATAAAAAAAACACTGTCCTGATTTGTTAAATTCTGATTTCTTCCTGTTGGAACACTTTCTTGCCCCTTTGAGCATTAGCCCATAAAGTAGCCTAGCTCGTCTTTTAATTAGAATATGCAATAAATGGGGAAATCCCCATACACCATTAGACCTCAGGGGTTTCTGTAGTTTCAGCCTATGGAATGTGATAACCTAAATATAATGCACATTTTTTTGTTTTACATTGTTTAGTATTCAATGACTTAAATGTTAAACAGAAATGTCCACTGGCTGCAACAGCCCTGCATTGCTGTAAGTTAACGTTAACTCACGCCATCCAAATGATGTAACCAACAAACCTCCTAGCTGAGAATCAGTTGGTGTGAAGAATGCATGTCAACGCTGAGTCACTTGTTCTGAGTATGTGGATTGGACAGCCCCCAACGTCTGAGATGTGTAGCAGCCCACCTGCCGACACCTGCTGAGGCCCCCAAGACAGCGTCATACACAGATTAAACATCAGCAGTCTCGCTAACCAACACATTGTTAAGCAAATAAGAACTTTTGGTATTTTTACAGCAGATGTGTCAGCCGTTATAAATAACTTGGCTTAGTTTGGTTCTTAAGTGTCCCAGTCAGGGGTGTTGGACTGGGGGGGGGAAACGGGGACTGAGTACCCAGGGTCCTCATGTTAGGAGGGCCCAAAAAGATGCTAGAATGAATAGCTGTGGATGTGGGGAGGGGCCCATAGAAAATGCCTTTCTACAGGGCCCAGCATTATGTGCTACGCCCCTGGTCCCAGTAACACATGACAGTGTGTGGATGACGGTAGCTGCCAAAATAACAAATTAAAATGCAAATCACTCAATAAATATATTAATGTGACATTAAATGTACCAAAAAAAATGTAATACCAAAAATTGTATTAAAAATAAATAAATGCATTCAATTTACAATGTAACATACATTGATATTTCTTTTTTAATTTGCTTCATTATTTATTTGCCTTTGCAACAATTTATCTATTTATTTACTTTCCTATTTATTTTCTCCTTTTATGTATTTATTTTTAAATTAAACTTTGAATAGTTTTGCATTTACTTTTATTCAGGCTATTTAAAATGTATTTTGAAATTGTAATTTTTTTAAATAATTTTTTTTAATGTATTTATTAAGTGACACGTGTTAAAAGTGTGAGAGTCAGCAACAGCAAGACCCTGAAAACTGAAGCAGCTGGATGGAATTCAGCCACCATTTTATCATTCACACCTGTGCTTTTTCCTGTGGACTCTCAAAATGTCTTGTGTGGACAAAAATACCCCTTGTTTGGCAAGGGAACACTATGTATAACTCAACTCTCATGCAAAAGTAACATACAAGCCAACAATTTGCATTATATGACACAAATGTTATCAAAAAGCCTCTCCAGGCCATGATTTTTATAATTAAGGCCTCTTCTTTCAACAGTCACAATAACAGAAAGGTAGTCCGCCAGTAAGCCAAGCCTCTGATGGCGTTCCCTCATTCTCTGTTTATTCTTCTTCTGTCTTCTCTCTCCAGAGCCTAAGTAATGAACTTGGGCTGATTATGTCCACAGGCTAGATGGTGTTAAGAGCCCAGCTCCACCAGCACAAAGCCTTTTGTTTTATTATTTTTTTTATTAATTTTGATTTAGGCAGTTAGGCCTGTTTTCAGCTTTGGTCTTGGAGTAGTTAAGTTCCTGTGGTCGTTTAAAGCCTGGGTTCATAGGCCTTTGGGTTGTTGGTTGGTCGTTGCCTTCCCTCTCTTAAGCAGACACAACTGTTTTTTCCTGGATTGGAAGTTTAAACTGGGGTTATTAAACAAAACAAAAAACTGGCATCTAATGGTCTTTACTTGAGCCTATGTGAGTGTGTGCGAAGCCTTAATTAACGACATTTAAGACATTATTTTGTGTCATATGCATCTTCAGCTGCACTTTCATGCAGGCTGATCAAAGGGCATGTCAGAACCCAACCTATGGTCTATATACAACAATAACACAAAAAACTCTGGGCTTTGAGTGTCAATAAACTTTCTTCAGAACCATAACACCGATGTGTTTCAGTGTGATGTCCTCATGATAAGTGAATGCATAAAAAAGAAAATGTCTTTCGATTAGACACATATTTACTGAGCAATTAATCGGAAAATCCCTTAACAACAAGGCTTTCCTTTTACAGAGCTTTTTGTAATATATTATATTTCATAAGGGAATGACCAAAATATAACCAGAGGACAACTTCTCAACTATTACTGTCACTGTTGATCAAACACATTGGGTGTGTTACTGCTGATACTAGTACTTCTAAAACAATACGAGTACTCTTACTAGCAGTAATTATCTATGGAGAGTGTCGGGTCGCCATGGGACGCGTACTGTACTGTATCTGCTGTAGCTGCAAAGATAAATCAATGAATTGATAAATGATCAACTATTAAATTAATCTGCTATTTTGATAATGGATTAATCGGTTTATCATTTGTTTAATTTACATTTCTCTAATCCCAGATTCTTAAATCTGAATATTTTCTAGTTTCTTCACTCCTCTATCACAATAAACTAAATATCTTTTAGACAAAACAAGACATTTGAGAACAGCATGTTGAACTTTGAAAAACATTGATCTACATTTTTCACCATTGTAGACTTTTATAGAACTAATGGATTTATCAAGAAAATAACAGACTGATTAATCAGCAATGAAAATAATCGTTGCAACCCTAATCTGCTACAACAGCTACTCCAGTTAACTACGACCACTGACCACTGTTACTAGGTTGTTATTATAAGTAATAATATTGATAAGTTATATTGATGAAACCTTTATTGTCCCTAGAGAAATTGGCGTTGCACAAAAAGTGCAAGAATATCACAGTGATGCTATTTTCCTTAATATATATACATTAGTTAGACCTATTTGTAAGTCTGAAGAAATACAGTAGTGTTTGAAAGCTTTTCCTCCAAACAGTAATTAGTGAGGCATTACGTAATGATCATGATGCAAAATCACCAGCAAAGTAAAAACTAATTGGTTAAGAAGAAAAACATTTCCTTTAATTAGTTTGCAAAATACTGAGCTGATAATGGAAGTTTATAACACACACACACACATACATATACACACACACATATACACACACATACATATATACATATATATACATATATATACATATATATATATACACATATATATATATATACATATATATATACATACATATATATATATATACATATATATACATATATATACACATATACATATATATATACACATATATATATATATACATACACATATACATATATATATACACATATATATATATATATATATATATATATATACATATATATATATATACACATATACACACACATATATACATATACATATATATATATATATATATACACATATACACACACATATATACATATACATATATATATATATATATATAAATATATAAAATTTGCAATATTTATTACAATGCTAAAAATCATTTTGATGTTTTGGGATGGAAAATTATAAATCTAAAGATGTTTAATGGTGTAGTGAAACATGGTTGTCAGCAAAATGTCAGATTAATAAAGCTATAAAAATCATTTAGGGTATTATTTTCTCCTCTTTAAACACATAATTTGACAGTTTTTAATCTACTGCGATGTCACTGTTAACAAAGTTTTTGTAGAATATATATATTTTGTAAATAAAATTGGGGATTGTTTCTGCTCTATAATATACTTATCAATCACTAAGCCACAATATTTCAGTACAAAAAAAAAGCAACACCCACAGACACCAATACACTTATATCCTACCGGAATGTGAATGTTTTCATTTACTGGACTCGGTCTGGGCACAGAGGACAGGATGGACGATCACAGAGGATAAACAACATTTAAAGGGCTCTAAAATACATTTAGCCCCAACTGCTTTCTTGTAGATGCTCAAAATGGGCTTTAAAGTCCAGCTTTTAGACTTGTTTGTGCTCCTTATTCAAAGAAATAGTATAGGCTACTTTGAACATTGCTCTTTGGTTTTACAAGTCAAAAATATCCAAGAAGTCTTATGACAATCAGTGTGCATGCATAATGGATGGTTTTCTCTGTGCTTAAAAATAGATCTGTTTATTATAGGCTACTAACATAACACTTAACTGCTTGTTTCACTGTTTGATTTCAATTTAAATGTCATCTCCTGGCGTTGTATTTATGTTTTATACAGAAAAGCCTTAACTAAAGTATTATTGTTGGCATAGTTTGTATATGCGTGTGTATGTATGTGTGGCTTGGGTTTGACATGGCCTGACAAGGAAAACGTGCAGCCCAGCCTTTTTAATTTTACCCAGCAGACCCAGTTTGGGCGGGATCAAGGTCAAAGACTGTTTTCCTCACTTACCATTGAGAGGTGGTTTCATTGGGGCTAATGCAGAGATGGGGAGATAGGCTTTTATAGGCTATACTATTTATGTTTCTTGTTTTACCTGTCAGGACTTAGGTCACAGAGCTAGGTTTAGGTTAATGTTTATAGGCCTATTGATTTAAGCCTAATTTCTACATTTAGGGTTAACCTACTAATTAGCTGTGCCCATGTGAAAATATAAATAAGGGTAGGCTACCTTTACCCTGTGTATGACTGCGTGCAGGTTTTGTCAGATAGTTTGTCAAACCACAGCCTGTTAGATTTGAGGGAATTATAATTGTCCATGTATTTACCGAGCTGTACCTATCTGTCAAAGTCTGACTTTGGCTCCATCACGTCACCGTTCTTAACGAAGAACGGCGCAGCTCTCCTGGACCATAGCACCGCTTCAGCGAGAAGACTGCCGCATTACCGGGGCTACTGCCACCACGAGCCGCGACCGCAGTATCCTCCTCCGTGGAAATGGAGTCTCCACCAGGCGAACCGTCCCATCACCTCTGCGCCGCCCTCCTGCCTCAGCTTGCCGGGGGAAGCGGGTTTTCACGAGTACCAGGGCTTACCATCCACGCCAGAGACGATATTCAACACCGGTAACGACTGCTTTCTGTACGGCGGAGCGGCTAACGGCACCCCAGGCTCTCGTTTTCACGCACAGTCGTTTCCCGGAGACCCGCGGGGTTTCCCCGGCAGACACACGGCCTTCAATCCGGACGCTCGACTTCTCTTCCCGGCAGGGCAAAACAGAGTCCTGCCGCAGGTTTTCGAGCAGATTCTCGACTATGCGGAAGAGGCAGTAGATCCGAGAGCCCAGATAAGGCCTACACCTGGGAGCCAACAGCCGAAAGAGACGAATCCGGCCGAGTGGACGAGCTGTCACACCGGGGAAAGCAGCAAGGTGAGGGAGGGGTCAGAGTCACCCCAGGCTGCGAAGGAGGACGAGGAGGATGCGCCGTTATCCAGCGGCAGTGCAGGAGACTACAGCCAAGGCCTGAGTAAGTGCAAGACATACAGACTAGCCTACTTCAATTTCAATGAGATAACTATTTAAATTTATTTAAAAACAAATAGGGCCTAGGCTAGATAAATAGGCTAGTTGAATTCCTAATTGACTAGGCTATTGGCTAGAGCCCCTTAAAAACCCTACAGCACTGGCGGTGTCTTGCAGATAACTTGCTATTTGATATCCTATATTTTTTTCATTAAACACATTAGCCTACATTAGCATTTCTACTCCTAAACTCCCTGAATGTTGTGAAATGCTAGGCCCAACGGGAGCAGCCATTTATAGACCTTTTGTTCAGGCAAAAGCCTAATAGTTAACTCTTTTTATTTATATATGTTGCTGTTGTGTAGACTGCTACTATGTCTTTACTCAATCTAATCTTTTTGCTGCTACTTATATTTACACTGTAGTCTACTTATTTATATCCGTGACACTGCTACAATAGAATATGTAATCCATTTGAAACAATCTTTTTAACCAAATCTTACTTGTAACCTAATCTTTACTTACTTAAGTTTTTATTTATTTCTCATATGTTACTTTATATACTTATTAACTCTTATTTTACTTTGAATTTGACTGTGAGCAACTCCAACTAAATCATTTCCCTGAGGGGATCAATAAAGTATTCTGATTCTGATTGATTAGAAAAGGTTTGTCTTTTCAAATTAAAGCTATTGGGATACAGGACTAAATATAATGTAACAATTAAATACAACAACACAAAACCTGCGCTAATAGCCTATAGTGTACTGCTTTAGCTTCTTTCTTCTCTACAACCTAAGGAATGTATTTAATGGCCCCAATATAGCCATGTAATGTCTCTAAAATGGAAGCCTGCATGCTGTGTTCAGCCTATAGCTATTTTAAAATTGTAGGCTTGCTATGTGATTATTTATCAAATGACATAATAAAAATAGTTCTAATTTTCTTTGTTGCCATTTGCACTCCCAACTGGCTGAAATAGTAAACAGTCATATATAGCCTTCTAACTTTGCATGTGGGCCTAAATAAGCACGTTTTGCCTGTGACTTACACATTTACAAATAAAAACAAATAACCTAATGTAAACACGTTGTAATAATCGACTCTGGCTCTGGTCGGTCAGTTCTTGAACTCACTGTTCCGACTTCGACCTTGACATTATCCTTAAATTAAAAGTTACAAATCTCAATGTTTTACATCAGATTTAGCTCGCCTCTTCCAAGCTACATGGAGTTAACCTAAACTTCTCACCCCTTTGTTTTAAATGTAACAAATGTAAATGTACTTTCTTTCATTTCACTTAGCAGTGTATAGGCTAAAAAAGGCTCTTCACAGGGGATCTGTGCTGCTTTAGTTACTTTCCCAATACATCCTGCGTCCTGAGATAGTCCTTTTGGCTAAACTCTTAAAATCTTACACATCATTCCATTAAGCTTTCAAAAAGCTTACCGGCCATTGGCAAAAAATGTATTGCAATAAAACAGAAGTCAGATCTCCCATTGCCAGTCGGATTATAGCTCTCAGAAGTGAAAAGTTGCATACATCTGGAAAAGATAACCTAATGACCAAGAAATAAGACTTTTTTATTATTATTTTTTATTAAAATATGTCAACCTTGTCTGTCCACATGGAGAATCTCCCATTTCATGTGATTGATTGTCTACATGGTCTCTCTTTTTTCACCACACTAGTGTTGTCAAAGACCATTCTATTGTGGTTAATGCAAACCTATATCTAATTTTTTCTCTTTGTTTTACTTATTCTCAAAAGTCTAGTTACATTTTAATTTGAATTGCTATGTCATAATTTATTTTATTGTATGTTAATATTTTTTTTGAGATGTACAGTGAGTGTTTTCCTGTCAATTCAATTCAATTTTCAATTTATTTATAGTATCAATTCACAACAAGAGTTATCTCAAGACACTTTACAGATAGAGTAGGTCTAGACCACACTCCACTGCCAATGCGTGGCTGTGTGGAATGTAACAAAGAAAAATCAAAATTTACAATTTGAAAATCAGTTCAAGGGCGCCCTGGTAGCTCACCTGGTGGGCGTGCGCCCCATATATTAAGGTTCAGTCTTTACTGCAGCAGACCGAGTTTGATTCCGACCTGTGGCCCTACTGCATGTCATCCCCCATCTCTCTCCCACTTTCCTGTCTGTCCTAGCCATTAAAGGAAAAAAAAAAATCAGTTACATTAAACTCAGACTGATTCAGACTGGTTGTCACTCATCTCTTTTGGATGTTAAAAGAGACAGGTGTCCTCTAAACATACATGTTGTATTACATTAGTAATGTTCTTCTATTACATTAGACACACTTAGATAAAAAAATAGCTTTTTTACTATACTGTGTAATAACTCTTTTCTCAAGGTGTATCACTGTCCCTCTCTCTCCAGCAGAGCCCTGTGTGAGGAGGAAGCGTTGTCCTTACTCCAAGCAGCAGCTCAGAGAGCTGGAGAGACAGTTTCTATTTAACGTATACATCAGCAAGGAAAGACGCGTGCAGCTGTCCCACCTTCTGCGCCTGACAGATCGGTGCGTGCATGTTGCAATATTTCTTTAATTCAATTTTGTAGGGCAGGACTAGACCCCAGTTCTAAATCACGGACTCATATATGAAGAGATTTGTAAAAATACAAGCTGTTTTTTGGGTCATAGAAGCACAGTTACACCTGGACAAAGGAACACTTCAAACGTTGGTAAATTAGAGCTAGAGTGATTGTTTCTCCACTCACCTAAGCTTCAGGCTGCAGAGAAGCACTCTGATCAAATACTCCATTCCCTGCATGGCTGGTGACTGGTGTCTTGTTCTTGTGGTTAGCAAAGTGTTATGGAATTAATAGAACCATTATAAAATTATAGTAACCATGAATACATTGGAAGGGAATTAATCACAGAAAATCAATCAGCAACTATTTTGAACACTACGTAACACTAACTTATTAACTTTAGTTTTACAGTTATTTTTGGACTGTATGGTCAATAAACCTCATTTTTAGGAAATTCTACCTAATGTTTGAGTGAGAAAAGCAGAAATTAGGAATTATTTAGAATAAAATTAAAGGAATGTTTGTTGATAATCAGACTGGAATATGTCTTTATAAAATAACTTTTACTCAATACTATTTCCAAACCACTTCAATTTTTCTTCAAATGCTATAAAATTGAATAAGACGCCACAAAATTAATGAAAGTAGAGATGTGTACTTGCCAAAGAGTGTTGTTTGGAATCCATCATGTTATTTTGGGTAATTAAAAAGAAATCGAGGAAAACCAGAGGGTTAAAAATGTCACATTGGGCTCTGGGAAATTTTGATGGGCGTTTTTTACAATTTTATGGCGTTAAACAGGAAAATAATTGGTAGATGACTTTATAATGAATAAAATTGTTTGTTGTGGCGTAACCAAATAAAAAAAAATGTTGGCGGTGTCCATCATGTAATTACATCGAGTATTCTGAATATTCTGTCTGATATGTTGCTTTTTATTTCAGTATAACTTACATCTCTGCTAGAACAGCAGCACAAACAAATCCAATTCTATTTATCTATTTTATCCTCTGCTGATTCAGACAGGTGAAAATCTGGTTCCAGAACAGAAGAATGAAAGAGAAGAAATTGAAAAGAGAGAGGCTGCTGTACAACACAGGATACCACCTGTTCTGATGGACGGATGAGGAAGAAAGAAGTAAGAGAGTCTTTATTTTAGTGTGAGGCGCAAACTGTGTGACAACTCTGCAAACACTGTCACAGCACTGTATCATTCCAACCCTGTAGCGAGGTTATAGAGACAAACATAAAGGTAAAACAAATAATAGATAACAAAATATAGGCTGGTCATTTTAAATTTAGGCCATGTCAATTTTAATTTCCAAGGCACAATACGTATAATGTGCCTTGAATAGTTTTTGAAGGAGACTTGCATTTTATATAATCTTTCAATCCATGAAATGAGCCCTTTACAACATGGAATAAGCACAGTACATCTGAATTAGCCAAAGGTTCTCTGTATGCGATCATCACAAAGACCAGGCTCCATTGTATTCAGATAAATAGATAAATCTAGTTCCTTACTGCCATCGAAGGAGAACCCCAAGGCTCAGGGTTAGCCCCCATGTTTTTCTAGAGTACAATCAAATCCTGAGCAGTCAAAAACACCAAAAACTAATGAATATTCTTCTGTCTGGCTCCTGATTTTATTGACTTTTCATCAAAGACATTCTTGCCTTATTTGAACCCAACTTCCTCATCTGAAGACATGTGGCCCACTGGGAAGAAATGAAACCTCTCTCTGCCTCATGTCCTATAAATATAAGGAATGAGCATATACATTCTTTATCCTTTCAAAAAACTAAATGTAGGGAAACATTAAATCCAGATGTACTAGCTCTTTATATGCTCAACTGTGGACGTCACATTTTTATTGTGTTTTGGTGTTTATGCGTGTAAATTGGTTAGTTTCTATCGATCTACCAATCTGTATCGATAGTCACAGTTTTTGGATTATAAATCCGCTTGCGGTCCATGTGAAATTTTTTACAATTAAAGGTAAAGACCAAATACCATGTAAATATAATCATTTTAAGCAAGCGAAGACAATCTAATTTTTTGTGTGATATCTGTGACATTTGGTATCGTTACCATTTTGCTTCTGTGTTTTCTGGCAAAATACTGTAAAGACAGACTGCATAAGAGAGCATTATGAGTGCAATCCTATTGGTTGGTTTACTTTGATGTGCTTTGTGATTAAATAATGAATGACAATCAATGATTTGTTCATGCCTATCTTCTACTTTTGTTCCAAGTGTGTGTCCTTGCATTTATTGTACCATTACCCAGTTTGGATTTCAATGTATGCATGCATTTTATGTCAGAACATGTACACTTGAAGACCAGGTATTAAAATATATCTCCAAGAGGAACTGTTTGTTGTTTGTTTTGAAAGGGCTTTGCGGGGCTTTCTCGGAGGGTGTAATCCTTAATTTGATTTAAAAAAAACTTGAGGTAAACTTTATGATATGATTTCATGAATTTTAAATCCATTTCTAATTTACAAAGAAATAAAACATTGTTAATTTGTGTGAAATTTAGCGGATTGGATTAGTCTGATTGTGGAATTATTAATAGACTTTTGAAATTATTGCCCGTTGGCATAAACCAGTTCAGACACTTTAAAAATGTGTTATAATATATCATATAAAATGTCTTGTAAAATAAGAAGAACATAGGTACACAAGACACATAAATAAGTTGCTTATTTTAGATGCTGGTTTGTAACAGCATTGTTTGAAGCAATTCACAGGATGTTGTCTGACTGCTTTACATAGTAAGTAAGTAATAAAAAGTAAATTAACATAGTTTGTGATCACATCTGCAACAAAAAAGTATACCCTGAAGCACAATTAAATAGGCTCACATTTTAGTTGGATGAGCCTAAATCGTAAACACAACCATAACTAAAAAGCGGGTTATTAAGGTAATTGCTGCCCAAGGTTGAACTAATATAAAATGTAATCGTCAAACTTTAAAAGATAAAATGTAAAAGTGGTATATTGTTTCTTTGTCATTTTTTGTTGTCATTCTTCTTTCCAATCTGGGGTCCCAACCAAGACTTTGAACAGTGAGTCCAAGGCTGCGCATGAACCTTGAACCGCAAAACAACTACAACACACCACACTGTCACAACCACCATTTCCTCAACCTAATGACTTTATTGGGGCAATACAGACGGTCTGCTGTCTCTTTCTTTCTTTCTTTGTCTCACACATTGCACTCAGTCTCTGTGTTTGTGCGTCGTGTGTGTGTGTGTGTGTGTGTGTGTTTGTGTGAGTACGGCTGTGCATGAGTGTGTATTTGTGTGTGACGTAAAAAGAAAGACAAGGAGATGAAAGGAGAGATTGTGTTTCTGGTTGGAAGTAAAGACATTCAACCTAATGACCTACAATAAACTCCACCATTAGAGCCTTTGTTTCTTTGACCAACACAGGCACGTTTTAAACTGATTTTCTATTTTCTTTTATTGCTAAGCCTCGGTTTAATCTTATTTTAAATTTTTTTACTGTCTGAAAGATATGGATAATGCATTGACAGTAATTGTAGACAAATAGAAAGTAAGCCTATCAGAACTTGTAATAGAAGCAGTAACAGAGGTATGTGTGTAGTTAAGCAAATAAAGAAGTTGTAGAGGCGTATTAGGGGTAAAATCAGCAGCAGTGATAGTAGTGGTATTTGTAGCGGCAGCATTACTGTTGAAAGGAGAAAAAGTGTAGCAGTATTGCAGTATTGGTAGTAGTTGAATTAAGGTTGGTATCAGTATTAATTTTAACAGCAGCAGTAGCAGCTTTTTGTAGCAATAATACCAGAATTGCTAATAGACATAAGAGTAATTATAGTAACAAAACAAAAAAAAGTAAATTATAGTAACAAAAACACAAAAACAAAGAGTAACAATTAACTCTTGGGGTAACTCCGATAAATGACAATTAAACACAGTTGTAATATAAATATGTCTTCATGGGTGAAGTAATAATTGTTGACAAATATTAATATTCAAGGACCCAAAATGTTTACATACCTTATAGCTCTTATATCTTATACTATATACTATGTTTTTATACGGGTTATAAATGCTAGGAGTTTCCAGTGAGTAGTAAGTAATGGTGATAGTGCTAGTAATAGCAACAAGAAAGTAGACATATAATGTAATAGACAAAGTGATGCTGCTAAAAATAATAACAATAGATGGAGTCAATACAATAGTACTAATAATGCTTCACTAACTCTCTAACTCACTAAATCTCTGAAACGGTTGGCATTTGCTTATGGCAATGCATTGTGGGCAATGTTGGCAGTATGTTTCCCTACCACTTACAGTCTGTCATATACTGTATGTATATGTCAGCCAGCAACAGAAGGTTGAGCTCGACTCCCCGTTGCATCACTAGAGCAGACATGAGGTTACTGCCATCTAGAGGATCTCGATATCTTTCAGCCTGAATCCTCCACGGTAGCCTACAGCCGAAATGAAATGATAAGTGATGACGTGTCTCTTTATTTTATTACTGAGACCAGATGAAAGAGCTTCTACTAATTTGATCAAGTGCTAAATACAAAAAAGTGTATGTATGAATGCATTAAAGTGCCCCGCTTGGTGAAATGTCTTATCTTGCATGATGCAGTTTGAGACTCCCTCCTATAGAGAGCTTGTCCTGCACAGTTTAACCTCATCCAGCCAGCAGATGGCGCTAGCGGTGCACAAGAGACAGCGATCAAGGTCTATGTTGGAAATGGATTTATTATGGTGAAAAGTGTGTCTTATAGCTCACGCCCCTGTCCTGCTTGTCAACCTCTTCTCTAGCCAATGGGATTTCACTTTCACACTCAAACAATGAAGAAAGTCTTCAAGGGGCCAAATATGAGTTTTTTAATGGCAACGTTTTCAGCTTCTTAAAACTTAATAATGTAGCTAAATAATGTATGCCTACATCTCAAGCAACCACCGACTCCTTTGACCAATAGATGGATTCATGTAGGCTACCTCCAGAATGTCAATTATAAAAAAAAAAAACAGCCCCCGCTTTTACCTTCGTGTCGATGCATTTTTCAGATCATCCAATGGGGTGTTAATGGTTTATTTATTCCAAGGCACACTCAATCCTTCAGTTTTTATGATGAAAATTCACACTCACCAAAATTTAGCAGCGACGGGCATTAACAACCCCAAACACCCATAAGACATCAAAATACTTCCGTGTATTCCATTTCCAACAGGCGATATAATTGTTACTTATTAGGTTGGTCAATCAATTATTCAGGAATTATTGAGTAGGATAAGTGAGTATGTAAGGAGATTAATATCCTGAATTACAAATGAATAATTAAAGAACAGGTAGGCCTAGCTGAAACGGGACGATTTAACGAGTGAAGCAGTCCACCGACACAAATCCAATAAAGATATTGCAGTAGGCCGACAAAAGAAAGTCCCCGTAGCGGAATCCATTAACTTCGAGGGAGAGGTTTCGTCTTATTAAAAAAAAAAAAAAAATGTTCATTGTAAAATCAAGATTAAGGGAAATACTTTTCGGGACAAAGAAAAACCAAAACCCACCTCTCCTCCTATAATTTGAGTCGACAAAGACGCGCTTTGTCACCAATTATGAATACAGAATAAGCGCTTATTTTATCGGCCTAATAAAAAGTGGTTTGACAGAGCACACACGCACACACACACACACACACACACACACACACACACACACACACACACACACACACACACACACGAGCCCTTGTAAACTGCTACTTTTTACTGTGCTTGTAAAACGGTGTTTCAAGTAGGGTACAGTTTTTAAAAAAAACCATGCTACATTTAGGCCCATCTGGCAGCAGACTAGAAGGCTTTCCAATACATTTTTGAGCACAAAAGAATTATTTGATTTATTTCCTATACTGGGTAAATACAGTCTAACCATGTGATCCACGTATAACCAATGGGCAGCCGAGAAGACGGTAAGGCTGGAAAAAAAAATACTACCATTTTAGGGGAGGATGTAAGCCACTATACCAGCCCATCTAACGTTTTACAGTCGCACTTAAGTGTCTTTTTATTGAAATAATAAAATAAACATGTCGCTAACGAATTATTATTCCATGATGGGGATCCAGACTGAGGAGCCGTACGGTGCACATTTCATCCCGGGAGGCTTGCAGGGTTCGACGGCCGGCTGCGCAAAGCCAGCCCGGAGAGCGGAGGATGAGGAGGGGACCCCCGGGTCACACATCCCAGATTTTCACATTTTTCGAACAAACACACGAGCTTAAACGGCTTTTCTCCCTGGGCAAACAACTCTACTTCATCTTCGCCCTCTTCTCCGCAGCTGCAGTCCACCCCCGGTCTTTTTCACCCACATCACCTCCTGAGCCACCACCACCCATACTACGGCCCGCAGACGCAGACCCACGCCGAACACCTCTCATCCGCGGCCGCTTCCGAGGGCAGGTTCGTCCGCTGTTGGGAGGGGGCGACTCCCACCTCGGAGACTTCTCTGTCACATGCGCCGGTCATTTTCCCCGGGTGTGTCCCCGCTCAGGGTGACCTTTCCAATGTGAGCCCGAGGTATGAGGCGGTTAAACCCGAGAGTTCACCGCCGCCACATGACAGCCCCGAAGATTCCAGCTTCGCCAGCCCGACTGAGGTGGTCCTCGAGCGGCTGGCACGGCAAAAGAGCTGGGAAGAAAACCGGAGCCCAAAAAAGTGGACGAGGAGAGAAAAGCTAAGCAACAGCTTGACCCGGGTAAAGACAGATAGAAACTACCAAACTCAGGGATATTTGTTAGCATTTAAGAAGTGGCAAAGGCTACACAGGTGTGTAGTTGTGAGTGTGTGAAACAGAGAGAGAATGTGGCCTAAGTAGCTTAAGTAAGTGTGTGTGACTTTTATAGCCCTATAAATGTCTTGTAAACAGTAAAATGTAAAACTTTATTGTCCATTAAAATAATTAAGGTGCTATTGCTGTTATTTAACAATTTGTCACTAAAGAGAAAACGCAGCCTTGCGCTGCGTTTCTCTGATTGGATTTGGATTTGATTTTTTTGATTGAAGTTATTCTATTTATTTTTCTTGCAGCTAATGCTCGAAGCGTAAAAGTATTCATATGAGTATTTATATATGCATATATAGGCTATTGTATAAGCATGTCTATCCAAAATGACCTTAATAATTTAAAAGCCCTTAATTGTTTGTAGCTTGCACAGGAGCAACTTCATAATGTGGCATTCCTCAAACGGCTACAAATATCCTTTATAACAATACTATTTTTTTAACTATAGACTCACAGAAGTATAGGCTTTTGAAAAAGTTTGAATTAGCTTAAACAAAAAGCACAGAGGAACACCACGTTAAGCAAAACAATATGACTGGGCTTCTATTAATAATAATATTAATAATTATAACAGGCCTACATTTTATTTGCAATTTTTATTTGCCATATCATTTTGTACATTGTAACTCTGCAAATGTTGGCTATTGGTTTAATGTCTAACTGTCCAACTGAGTAAAGTGCTATGACCTACTATTAGCTTTTTGTGTCAGAAATTAGGGTTAAAACATTTTTAATAGCCAGGGTTTATCTAAGAGTTCTATTATTGGGAAATAAAGGTTTTCAGGAGATCTGCCAACATCAGTGGAGGTATGAGTGTAGGACTACCAATCCAAAGCCAAAATACTTGTTGCTGTCTTGCTGGCTGTCTAATAACTATAATTTCACAGCACTCTCTGGCTGCTTTACTTTTTTTAAGTGGCCAATATAACATTTCAGATCATTCAAAGGTTCAAATATCCTAACTGCAGTTTAATAATTCTAAAAATGAGGCTCAGTTTGGCTTTTTACCAAAGCTGGCTGCACTTTCAAAGAGATTTAGACTTTATTGGGCACTCTGCTGTATTTAGTGCTGCTCGCTGTCCTTCCAAAAACGTTTTCATCCTAAATAAAGGTAGGCTATATGGTTATATCATAAACCACAAACAGCATTTTACATAATGTCACATTATGTAAAAATTATTAAAATGAAGGAAAGGTAAAACGAGGGCATACACAAACCAGATCCTCATAAACCTGAGTTACTGAGTAACGCTGTCTTTATTTACGCGGCTGTGTTTTGAGCATGTGGTATTGTTTCTTTTTCTAATGAGCCAAAAGTTGCAGGCTCATAAAATTTGTTCCTGAGAATATTTTCTCTGATATTTATGTCAGTCTTTGAACTTCTTCACACGCACACACACACACACACACACACACACACACACACACACACACACACACACACACACACACACACACACACACACACACAGAGCAAGTAAATATATGGTGTTTTAAAGTAAAAACCTATGCCACCTTGTTTCTTCTTCTACAGAAAATCCAGCAGCTAGTTGGATCTATGCCAAGTCCACCCGGAAGAAAAGGTGTCCATACACCAAACACCAGACCCTGGAGCTGGAGAAGGAGTTTCTGTACAACATGTACCTGACCAGGGACCGGCGCCTGGAGGTGGCAGGACTCTTAAATCTGACAGAGAGACAGGTCAAAATCTGGTTCCAGAACAGACGGATGAAGATGAAGAAGCTGATGATCCGGGAGAGGAGGAGTATGAATGAATGATGGATTTGGAGAAGAGGCCAGGGATGGGTTTTTTGTCTTTCTTTCAGAATAGGTGAGGAGGTGGAGATGTTATATCTGATGAAAGAAACGCAGCGCTCCAACATGCCCAACATCTTGAGCAGCTGTTACTAAGCAACGGAATGTAAAGCTATAACATGGCTGCCCTGGAAAACTGCAGTGGTGAAACTCTGCAGGGGAGACCAGGATGTGTTGTAACACTTTTACAAAAACTATTCCTTTCACTGTCTTTTCAACGTTAGATCTTCTGAAATCTGGTTCTTCCATCTGCACGCTAGTCAACCTGTAACCTGGGGTACTTGTAAATAATGCTTAGAATAAAAAAATCCATACATTGAATTTGAAAAAAACATAACTACTAGATGATATTCAAAGACTCGGCTCATTTTAAAACACATCTGTTTTTGATATGGCTGCAATCTCACATGTCCAAAACTAAAACTACTTGACACATACTTGACTTCACATAAATTGTCTGTGCTTTCTGCAAACATCTGAATTGCGTTTTATGATTTAATGCTAAAACTATATTGTCCTCATAAAAACTGCTTTCAGATAGCCAGACGTGACTATGCTACATCTGTTATGGCCTGAAATAGTCAGAGTTTTTACAATTTGAAATTAAAATAAAATACTTGTGGAACAAAACCCTAAACAAAGAAGCCTGACACTTAATCATAACCGTAATATTATGATAAGAGAGTGAGACAGAATCAGACGGATGCAGTTATTGATCCCTTTGTTAGCTATAATTTAGAAGGAGGAATCTGTTAATATTCTCGATTTAAATAACTGTAATTTGAAGTGATTTACTGTGGCTGGACCTACCCTCACAGAAATGTGAATCTATCAACGGCAACATTTCACCCAAGATAATAAAGGTGAAATTGCTGTTTTCACATGTAAAATATATGTAAATAACATTTAATGATCTTTACACATGTGAACTTTCTAAAAACATGTTGCTAAATTTGAATTTTGAACATGTGATGAGTTTTAAGTGTGATAAATTGTGCTCCTTTGCAAAGGAAAGACAGAAAAAGTGTCTTTTAAACTGAAACATCCAACGTTGTTTAGTGTGTAAATTAACAACTTAAGCATACAAGTTTTTCCTGCTATGCACACAAAAACAACAAGGTGAGATGTTATAAAACTGACTCGGGATGCTCTGCTGTATTGGCTGTAGCTTCAATACTGCTTTTACATTACCTGTTGTCACCATAGAAGACAAAACCCTGCAAATAGTTCAGATTTTCAGTATTTAGGAGCATTTTATCTCTCCAGGGCTAAAGATGTAGACAAATGTGTAGAGATCAACTGGCTGAGACACCCACAACCTTATAGATGATTACACAGCTTGTAATTGGAACACAGGAACAGAAAAGTATGTCAAGTTTGCAACAGTTTAACTATAACATAAACCAAGAAGCAAATTATGAAATGAATACAATAAATTAGCAGTAATATCAAAATACTTTGGAATGTATTTCAGGTGTGTCCAGGGGATGATGCTGTCAGAGAGGCAGACACAGGTTTTCAATCTGGCTGCTGATTGGATAAATTATCTGTGTTACAACCAACCCCAGTCTCCGCGAAAATAGTATCCAAAACTATTTTTAAGACTAAGCTTCCTTGTTATTTTTTTTAAGTTTTTTTTTTTTAACTGTGCATGTATAGCCGAATGGATGTATTTGTTGTTATTGTTGCTGTGTTGTATAAGTCTATCTGTTGTTAATGTGGGATATATGGAGATCATTCTCACACACACACACACACACACACACACACACACACACAGCTATCTAAGCTTTCTGTTACCTCCTGTAAGAATAAACAGCTACAGTTCATGTAAGACGTTTTATGTACAAACAACGCACAACCTATTTTTCATTTTTGAAGGTATACGATAACAAGTTAAAATATTAGAGGAATATTATAGGGATATCAGTAGGTCTACTTTAGTGGGGGTTTTCACGAGGACGAGATGGACTCCAAACCAAGCCATTCTCTCTGAGAGAAAGGGAAACACACCAGGCTATGTTAGCCTACTGCGCTGAGATCTGACTGGAGGCATGATGTGATGACACGAGGCCTCGATCTGCTCTGATTTAGCCTCAATATGCTGCTCGTGGGGATTTAAAAAAAAAAATTGAAATAAAAGATGGATGGCATCATCATTGTTAATTATGCGCCTCCCCTGTTGTTTTATTCTTCTTTTCAGTTCATCTTTGCTCTTTGATGCATCGGATTGCTCATTTTGCATCATAGTTTTTATTAAATATTTACAATAATAGGCTACTAGTTGTAGCTGTAGGTTGTAAATACGGTTTTATAACATTAAGTGGTTATGATTAATTAGGACCATAATGTAGTCTATGCAATCGTTTCGTTAGATTATTAGCTGTATTCAAATATATGAAATACATGTAGTTCAGTTGTATTGTTAGCCTTATTGCAATTTATAAATCTTGTATTAAATGCTTATATGTTTGTATGAAGTACAGAAACACATAAAAAAACTGCTTGTACTACGTGTGATGGGATTAGTTCTGTGAGACCAGCCTGGTAATAAATACATACGAATTACTTTTCGTAGCTAGACAGATATGGTTCCTGAGAGCAGCCTGGATTATTAGCTGTAATAAATCACAGCTGGATTGGTTGTTTTCTAATGTAAATGTGTTTGTATGAAATAAAAAAACACGCACAAACACTAATGCACCAAAATACTACTACTACTAAAACGAGTCGTGTTCTCATCGTGTTATCCTACATTATTATGGTATGACCCCAAAACTGCGCTCTCTCTTGGATGCCGGATTATAGCACAGTAATACGATTTATTATATATATATATTTGTAACTATTATTAGGCTATATTCTTCCAACGTCAAGGTGTTTCACTGCTCCAAAGTAGATGCAGTGAGTTTCAGTCCACAGAGACATTTCTGCCTCCTTGTTTTGTCAAAGTCAGCGCAGCGCCTCCTTCCCTCATTTATTGCGGCCATATAAAGCGCTCAGCTCATCCTACTGCAGGGTCATAAACCAACAGCATGCATTTGGAGAATAAACGTGACTTTCCCCCCAACTTAAGACACAGAGACCCGCATAGAGAGAGAGAGAGAGAGAGAGAGAGAGAGAGAGAGAGAGAGAGAGAGAGAGAGAGAGAGAGAAAGAGGCACCATAAAGTCATTTAAGTCAGACAGTCATCCTGACTATATATGGTTTTATTGGAATACCCTTTCCTGCCTTGGAGCCTCAACTGTCCTTCTAAATGTTAAAGTCATTGTCTGCAGATGAGACCAGACAGCCTCAGTCCCAGTTCTACAGACCGCAGGAGCACAACACCCAGGGCATTTTATTATACAGGGAATTAAAAGGGAAAACAAAGGCGGTGGTTATTTCTTGTTACGACTTCAGGCTAGTTGTATCGAAAATCTTTAACTAACTGTAGCCCTTTGATTTAAAGAAAAATTACTGGTATGGTTATAGGAAAATAACACTTCAGTGTAGCTGTCGAAGGCCAACAGCTTTAACGCCACAAATCGTCAACACCACTTTTTACTATCTAGGCTTAATGCATGACAGGATTTGAATTCAATTGGCATTTTCTTGCAGTAGAAAATGACCTTCTCGTGTCATTTTCTAACGTAAAACGGCAGTGCTTTTATTTGGGAGTTAGATGTTGATTGCGCGCTGATATCCAAAACTATTAAAGACAGACTAGACGAAAGCTGCAAACAAGAAAGCTTGAAAATACAAATATGGGCTAATTTGTAAAAAAAAAAAAAAAAAATAGATATCTCCATATTGATTTCTTTTCCTACATCATGTGTTGGCGCTCCAGATGTTGGCTTATCCATTTTAAGAATGGTCGTTACCTGTTTTTGCAAATGAACCCCTTCAAATTTCTGTTAACATTCCATAATAACTAAATAAAACATCTATAAAACTACACAATATCACTAGCGTGGAAATCCAGACCCAAATCCGAAAGATTAAATTCAAATTGTGCTCTCGCGAGATCTCTGGATTTAATATCATGCCTAACACACTGAAATACGCAAAAAACGACTGTTCAATAAAAGGCAAAAAAAGTAAATAAGAAAATAGATTCGCAAAAGACTTCCGATTAATGTAGGACTTAACAAACGGTGCCATAAAATAAAATGACCCTAACACCCGCATTAAATCAGCTACAGGGAATACTTATCGCTGCAGAAAGTAAATAGGACGGCAAGTAATGTTCAAAGGTTTGCTCCAACGTCTGCATGGAGATGAAGGTCCAGGGCACTCTTCTATGAAAACATGAATGTCTGCAATAACATGAAATGAATTCCCAATGACACCTAGTGTTAGACTTTTATAATAACAAGTGAGTTAGGCTGCATGAAAAATGATACTTTAGAAAAAGTATTCCTGCAGTGTGGTTTAGTCTCTGCATAGGCTACCAGCATGTGTATTCTTAGGAGGGAGATGGAACCTACCATGCAGCCTATGAATAATATTTGAATTGGTCTGAAATGATACAAACGTCGTTTCTTAGGGAGACAATAATAAGTGACAAGAAATCATTTCTTTCCCCAATAAACGTAACCTTGCCTGATTGTTGTCTGATGATTTAGGATTAAGACGTGTGTTTTTTAAAGATTCACATAATCAGAACACTACCATGTGTGTAGTGGCTGGCTGTGTCCGCTGGGTGGAGGTGTTGTTACATCTGAGCTGCAGGCCTCTCCACAGCGGTTCTATGGTGTAATGGTTAGCACTCTGGACTCTGAATCCAGCGATCTGAGTTCAAATCTCAGTAGAACCTGTGTTTTCATCTTCCTATATCAGACAGATGAGTGACACTGTCTACTATAACAGTGTAATTAAATCCATTTAGCATTAATACTCCATGACACCTATTTTCCGGCTGTAGGCTAGCCTACTTCCAGATAAAGACTATATCATGGCTACTTTCTGCTGCTGTGTTAAAAGCTTGAACCTCTCAGGAAATAGCCTAAAATGTCTAAAAATATTTTTTTGTGAAATCATTAAAGAAAGAAATCTGATTTGCACATATGGCACAATACAAGTAGGGAAAGCCCCATTCAGAGATATTGTGATTCTCATTGTGATCTTATTTCAATGTAGACAATGAAGTTACAATAAGAAACACATTCACAATAGTTACATATAAAACCATATAGATGCTGGTATCTGGGAGCATTACTGCAATCAGAGAGGTGATTATATACTTCCATCTTAGAAATAAAAACCTTCTCTGCAGTCACCTTAACCAGCACACTGATAAAATCAACATATGACGGGTTGACATATACTGTACCTTGCCAAACTGGATATATAAAAATGACTTCTTCTCTCATAGTATTTAAAAAATGACCCATTTCATGTATTTTCTTTAAGCTGAGAAAAGGGAAATTTCTCATGCTAATTTCTCAATTAGAAAAGCAGGAACATAATTAGCAAAGACCACTCTGTTTCAGCACTGATTGGCTTTGATATAAATTACTGAGTTTTCAAATTAATGATGGGATTCAAATGTTGCCAATACATTTTTCTGCTCGTGCTCTTCAGAGGCTATAAAAAGACAAATCATAAATCAACAAAAACAAAAACAAAAGAAGATATCTATTACCACCACCAAAACCAGATTTGGTCTTATGTAATATAACAATCCTTAAATATCAAAGAATTCCCAGAGTTTAACCTGCAGCAACAGTGTAAAAAAGCCAGCCATGCAGCATTACTGTGGTTTTAGACAGGTTATTCCAACTCAGATGTGTGTTTCTTCGGGAAGAGGTTCCAAATGCAGGAGGGACAAGTGTGCTTCAGGGGAGGGAAAACATGCATTTTAACATTTGATGGATATTTTGTTATTCTTTCTTCTCCCCAGTTTGAAGCCTTTTCTTATAATCATTCCTTCCACAGGCGATAAGACTCTGAGACATCACTACTGCACTAAGTGCAACTTAGCACAATAAGATTATCTACATATTTATTATTAGGCCTACTTGTTAAGCAGTTGCACATTTTGCCTTCCCAGCTTGTATATGTAAATATTTTTTCTTGTATTTTATCCTATTATTATTTCATGTATATTGTATGTATGTACTGTATATTGTATCCGAGTATTTCATTTATATTCATATTCTGTGCTGTGTGACTGATATTTTGCTCCAGTAACACTAGAATTTCCCATTTTGTTGGGATCTATCTATCTATCTATCTATCTATCTATCTATCTATCTATCTATCTATCTATCTATCTATCTATCTATCTATAAGATAGCCAACCTTAAACTAAAAGGGTAGACGTGCACAGGTGGATTGTGGTAGGCTGAGTTTAACAACCTAAAATAAAATGGCTGCCATTGTCTTGAAAATGGAGATGAGGGAGAAGCCAATGTTTTATGGCAGCTAATTTCATTTCTAGAAGATAGTGCAAAATACCATTTGGAACATAGTGACTAAATCAATATTTATTTTTTATTCAAAGTGTTGATTTTTTGCTCTGATAACTGATTTTATTTAAGTGTCTGGTAGGTTTGTATCCATTAAAATGCACTCAATCTAGCAGAAAGAATGCAGTATAGACATACGAGGGGATAGTCTTTCACCCTGTTCAGGAAGAAATGGAGTGATTTCTGACCTTTTTACAGAGGATGAAGCAGAAAGCTGAGGTGAGAGTAACGGATGCTGTTTATTAGCTATGCCAGAGGTAAAATGTCAAAGAAAAACTTCAAAAACATAAAAAACAGACCATTAATAACGGGTTGTATCAAAGGATTAGCCTACACCATTTACAGAATGAAGTTACTTTGGTAAAGGCGGTAGCCTATAAGGTTTTGATTTTCTTGACTTTGAGTTAGGTTTTCAGGCTAAATATCAGGCACAAATTACATTTAATATTTGTACATTTCAGCTAGAATTCCGACATGTTTTTTCTGTTGTAATCCACAAAATAGCCAATAAATGAAAATCAAATAGTATCGCAACACTGAATCATCAGAGGCC
Organism: Etheostoma perlongum; assembly: GCA_026937815.1. Lineage (NCBI taxonomy): Eukaryota > Metazoa > Chordata > Actinopteri > Perciformes > Percidae > Etheostoma > Etheostoma perlongum. The sequence goes on along the minus strand of CM049387.1, from coordinate 25,972,295 downwards.
TAAAAAATGACTGGAGGTGTTTAGGCCCTATTCACAAGGGTTCGTGTGTGTGTGTGTGTGTGTGTGTGTGTGTGTGTGTGTGTGTGTGTGTGTGTGTGTGTGTGTGTGTGTGTGTGTGTAGTCCGGGTTTCTGGATGTAGCCTATAAGTGTGTGTTTATTTTAAGATGCAGCTTTCTCTTGCTGCTTCACTTTCCAGCTGCCACAAATTCCCCTTTCTGTCTGCACGATTTACACACGCAGGCCATAAAGCCATTTTACGAGCCGACACCGCGCGCCATTGGCCCGTTAACGGTCATGTGTGCGCGTGCATGCGTATACCCTCACGGACAGCCTTCCCTTTACCTCGCGCGTTCTCGGTAGCCCAGAGCTGCTTCTTGGCACCCGCGCGCCTCCATGGACGGTTTCTCTCTACATTATATCTTTTATCTTTCTGCAATATTTATAACCAGATGTGTCTAATTTATTCGTTAAATGTTACATTTTAATGATAAAACTAATTCCCCTAAACACATCCGATATAAAATAACGTTGAATACCGAAAGGAAGAGCCTGACGCGTATGTAGATTTATGTTCAACCTTTTCTCTCCAGTTTCGACTGTCTTGTCCTACAAACTTCTCCCAACTCATTTCTGACTGAAATGTCGTTTCTTTTATTTCCTCTAAGTTTTTTATTTGTTTCCTACTTTGCTGTGTTGATCTCAGGATGCTGCAGAGGAAAATGGAGTCCAGCAGGCTGCTCACATCAGGTACCAACACTGAGCTTTGGCATCAGAAATACAGTTGTGGTGTGAAAAGAATAGATATCTATCATTGCTCCACTAGATGCATGTGTGTGGAGATCTGATACTGTAATTATTATGATCTCCTGCTGCTTGTTATTAATGTCTATGGATCAAGAGGCTTTATTTGTATGTTGCATTTCATACAGCAGGCGTTTAAAATGGTCTGCTAAATATTACAGAATATCTGAATTTGTATAATAAGTTGTACACTAGATACTATGTGTCTGCACAACTGATCAAACTAAAATAAGTTGCATGTGAACATAATCCCTATATGATTATATAGATTGCATATTTAGCAATACAAGGACTCCTGTCTAACTGTTCCTGTATTTCCAAATGCTCCCGCCAAGTCCTATCAGCCCCATCCTCTATGGGCCATTTGCATTTGGTTACAATCACCAGTCCTGATGCAGAAAATGGTGTATCTACAGTTAAGGGTGTATATGTCTGTGTACAAACCAACAGATACTTCACTGTGTTGAAATATATACAAGAAGGATATATCTAGATTACAAATTGTTTAAGGATGATGCTACAAGGAAAGTGAAGCCCTGAGTCTTCACTGTGGTCATAAGACAGACTTAAGCAATGTCATGTAAAATGCACATGCACGTTTTGGGCTATATTCATACATATGCAGGTGTCTATATATTGCTTATCACATAAAGTGGCGTTTTGTGTGTGGTTATGTCAAGGGATAATTAGTGTACTTGTTTTGTTTTCATTTTCAAACAGAAAAAGCTTTTAAAAAATGGGATTTTTGGTTCCACAAAGGATCATCTGCCCATCTGCACTAAACAGACAATCTGAAAGAAAATGTCTTCCTTTTACATTTTAGCATCTCCTCTTTGTCTGGCTATGTTTCTTGATACTAAATCATATAGGCCTCTGTGAAAGAAATGGAATTTCTCTTTTCTCCTCCTTAAAAAACATACTGGGACAGATGGACAGAACCAGACAGAAAGAGGCCTTTCCCCTGTGTTTTTGCTTTCATTGATATTCTTTTTTATGAGGGCAGCCAAAGTGTCAGAGAGACAAAGAGACAGTATTTTCTCTACTTTCGTGAATTTTAAATTTCTTTTTTTTTTCTCATGAGTGCAGCAGGCGGGAAGTGAGAGATAGAGAGAAACAAAGGCAGTATTTCACTGGTGCTGCTCAGTCAAGCTCAGCTGGCACTCAGTATTTACAACCTACTGCAATGCAGCAGGGAGTGTGCGTGTGTGTGTGTGTGTGTGTGTGTGTGTGTGTGTGTGTGTGTGTGTGTTTATGGGCCAATATGTGTGAGAGAAAGAAACAAAAGAAAGAGACAAAAGGAGACAGTGATGCAGAGAATGAGACAAACATTAGATTGAACCCAGAGACAGACAGAAAGACAAAGAGACGGACAGACAGAGCCTGAGATATAAACTACATAGAGATACATGCATTTGTGTGTCAGTAAATTACAAAAAATGCTTGTCTCTGTGTCCCTGCAGGATGGTGCAAAGACTTCATATGCAGCCGCACATTTGCAAAGAAAAAAAACAACGTGCAGGTTTGTCCTGAGAGGATGATTTCACTGCTTTTTCCTGAACAGTCCAGATAATTGATAGTGATCATTTTCATCTAAAGGACCTTTCTCTCACAGCTCGTCTTTGATGTTTTCCCATGGACATTTCACTTTTTTCTTCTTCTTTTTTTTCCAGAACTCAAGCAGCTGGAGCAGTTTATCTGAAGTGAAGCAGTTGATGCAGGTAACAAAAAAAAGAATATGGGCAAACAATAACTCAAAGCTATTTCATTATTTATCAACAATGATTCAAACTGGTAATGCATTTTGTAGCATATAGAAAGACTGTTTAACATATAGTTGAGTAATTTGCTGTTAGATTAAACACTAAGATTATAACAAATGTAGCTGTTTGAGATATGTTGTGTCACAAAGTAACATTTTTTTGTGGGCACGCCCACATACTTTTATCCTATTTAAAATCGTTGCTATTATTATTATGAGCCACCAGAGGGAGGTAACAGTACAGAATTAGATGATACACAGTGCAGTGGCACATACTGGGAAAGGAAACAAAAGACACAAACCTCCATTACAGCTGCACACTTCTCTTAATTTGTTACATGAACTTTAAAAAAAGGATGAGAGTTTTTCTTTTTAAACATGCATCATGAATGCAGATATTCATGAAACTAATTCTATTTTCAAGACATGCATCATGAATGCAGATCTTCATGAAACGAATTATTTTTTTAAGACATGCATCATGAATGCAGATTTTTGGATCAATCAGACGAATACCTGCTTAAAGCTCCTGGTACTGATGCTGCTACATCCTTATCCATCACTAACATCTTAATAAGTAACAGCCTACAACCAGCCTCCCTGGGCTTCCCACGGGCCGGAGCTGGCGCTGTTGTGTCTTTTAAACACTAGATGGCGCTACAGATTCAGGGCTGACGTTGGATCCAACAGCATCAGTAGTCAGTGTCCAGAATCGGCGATAACGTCACCATCTTCCCCTCACCCTCCGGTTCATTCAACCTGGAAGTCATGAGCATTCTCTTCTCCCAGTTACCTTGAATGCACCTCGAAGAGGGCGACTTCATCCGCTCTGCTGTCCCGGGACATTTTTGCTTGGCCTGGACCCGATTTTATGCTACAGCTGCTGGGAGGCGTTATTTGGCAGAACGCCAAGCCGGGGCGCTATAAATCAGGGATTCAAGTGGGCTGTGGTGTAAAACCGGCGCTGACACGTTGTTAATTAAAGTAAACGGATTCTCCACTGCACTTCTCCAACCACTGAACATCTTGTGCACTGTGTCGTAACCTCTGCACTATTAACAATGTAATCCAGTGGTACAGGCGGTTACGGTTGCTGAACATTGTTGGGGATATTTTCAAAAATTTACTGAAACGACACGAATAAAAATATATAGCCTAACAAAATAAATAAATAAATAAATAATAACCGATTTAGAAAAGATAATAAATTAATGTTTTTTTCCGCTGCACATGATTAGATAGACATGTGCGTTATTGAAATGAGTGTTATCTGAGTTATTGACAGATGTCTTTTCCAATTTTGTTTGTCATTCTGTTATTATTATTATTAGGCTACTGAGCCTTTTGTTTTTATCTTAAGTGGGTCTAATTTCAAGCAGGCCGTATTTATTTAAAAGATATTTCTATGTAACTTTTGGTTTAATGTATTGTTTTGACCCTTCAGCAGCCGCAGGGGTGCTGAGGACACACAACCACACACACAGACCCGCGGAGTGTTTTCACAGAGCCAGTTTATGGCTTTATTGCTACCCATTTACGGAAATCAAAGCAGGAAACAAATGCTCCAAACAGCATTCCAGGAACATCCGGAAAATGCAAACAGCGCTTAGTAGCTGCTTGTTTTGGAGGAAAGGACTGCAGTGGGGGTCTCAGCAAGGTGACAGCATGCAGACTCTGTTTTACGCACACGAAATATAATATCTAGCCTACGCACGGATTTTTAACACCATTCACAAATGTCCAACACAATTTCAAGGAACATGGGTTGCCTTTCAATATTATAGCAACAAAAGCCTTTATCACACCAAAGAAGGCAATTCAGGTCAAACACCAGAAACACAAAGATCACTTATTTTCTTTGGTATCTTAAAAAAGAGAGAAGAGAACCCGTATTCAGAAATAGGCTAAAATAGGATTGAAAAGAGGAAAAAATACATTGAAACCACTCAAACCACTTTCTGCAAGTTCAGAAGACCACACAACATAGGAGCCTATTGTTTTATCTCCAGCAGCACAACACAACCCCAGAGATTGAAGCAGGATTTTTTTTCCTTAAGCGCCATTATCGAGTAAAGTGGCTCTCTGTGCAGGGCCTAATAATTTATGAACCCGCGTGGGAGCAGCAAAAAAGAAAAGAAAAAAACAAGACGCTGAGCACGTGACGGTAATAAAGTGTGTTTTATTGCCGGCGGTTTGACAAGCCCCAAAATATAACTCAGAGAGAATAGCCGACAGGCGGCCAGATGGGATTGGTAGCCGATATTTGTCCGAAATCAACAGAATGCTCTTTGTGTCGCAGAGAGAAACTACGGAGACGGTTCCAATAATCAGCTTCGACGCGCTCCAACGGGATTCTGCAGAAACGAACATCGTGTTTTAGCGCGAGATTAGAACAGAACAAGTAAGTGGGGTTTTGTTTTCATATTTGACATAGATATGGAGTTATGACAGTAAGGGGTAGGGAGCAGATGGAGGAGGGGGGGTAGGAGCCCCCGAAGGCCCAAGTATGTGAGGGGGGGGGTCCAAAGATCCACCTGTAGTCAACATATAATCTAATTAACTCACTCCAGAGGTGATAGTTTGGCAGAAAGGGCACTCATATTCTCTCGGACATTCGGACATCTTATTCTAACCCTCTCAAGGCCTTGTTTGGCTGAAATTCAAGACGTGTCTCAGTGGTAAGACCAGAGATTGGTTCACATTAGATATTTTGTTGATGCTGTTTTTTTTATTTTTTTTATTCATTTTTAATCTTGAGCTTTTATAGTCAAATGATAATTTCAAATAATGCTGCTACATCAAAACAACTAAATACAAGATACAACTCTCAGGGAAGCGGGGGCATTACATCATTTTAATGCTGTTTTAAAATGCTTAAATATCCACACCTGAGGTCCTTCATTCAGTTTTCAAACGCGTTCTAAAATATTTAAATATAATTAGAAATATATATGTAATATTGTTGTGTGCCCTCACAGTGAAGAAAAGAGATTTATAGGTTTCTAAATATATCATGTCCTTGTGATCCTATTTGTTTAAACATATACAGTATATATTTTTAAAGTCAACAAGGTCTGTGTTTTCACACATTTTGTAGGAAGACCTGAGCATTAAACAGCATGTGTGTGTGTGTGTGTGTGTGTGTGTGTGTGTGTGTGTGTGTGTGCACAATTTCCGCAGCATGTGGGTTCTTGAGTGGGCAGTAAATAAATTACTTTCTGTTGCGGCAAAACCTTATTCCATATGTGGAGGATTATCAGGTTTAGGATTTTGACATCATGATCTCCCATTTATAGGACCACAAAGGCCAATAATAAAGATGATTGTAAATAAGGCTGAATGGTTAATATTCGCCATTGAAACGAAGCTTTGACCAAATTGTATCAGAAAGCACATTTTACATTTTGTTTATGTCTGCAGGCTGGATGATTGAAGGTTTGAACAACTTCAGAAACATAACCGTTAGACTGGAAGCAGGGAAAAAGGATTTCTTATTCTGCTCGCATTGGTGTGTGTGTGTGTGTGTGTGTGTCTGTGTGTGTGTGTGTGTAAACACAGTTTGAGTTATGTTAACATTTTACGACTATCTCTGGTCACACCAAGCCTCATAAAAACAGGAGCGAAAAGAAAACTATACACCTACACACACAGAACATTTTGGGGGACGTTGTTCCACGAGCGCGAGACTGGAAAAACACAGTGACATTAATCTTTGAAACACTTAACTAAATAAGGTTCAGGGTATAGGTATACATTAGTATACAGGCTCATTTTATCGTATATATTGTACACAAACAGCTTAGTGTTCTGTAGACTAATGTTAAAATATATCTTATTTTACCCAACCGATTGTATTTAATGTACAGTTTATTATTATGGCAGAAAACGGTAACCAACTGTATTTGGATATTCAGCAGCCTTCAGCAGGCTCTGTGATACCGACATCAAAAAGGTTTTTAAGTCCAGACTTTTTTTATTTGTAGTTTTCTAGCTTATATGATTTGTGCAATGTAGTCCACAATGTGTTGTCTTAATAAATAAATAATTCAACGTCTAATACTAACCTACTTCCTTACTCTATTATATTAATTTTACGATGATTAAATGTAGGCCTATATTAGTATATGAAACGAATTTTGATTATCATTTGTAGTGATGTTATTTTGTTAATCCCTTTTAATTTCAGAGCCATTACATTGATATGATTAAATTGTAATCAATTCACACGTGCGTAACGAAACGACCATTCTCATGCTGGCATAACATATTCTAAAATCCTGCAATCTTGACAATGCGGTCTGCATGCGTTTGCATGCGTTTGCATGTGTGTGTGTGTGTGTGTGTGTGTGTGTGTGTTTGTTGTGTCTTAATTTACAGTCCTAATGTGCGGCTACTACTTGTTCGCTGGTCAGTCCGAGACGGTGCATGTGTTCCCACCAGGGCTGGAGGTCAGTTAATGTCTAAACCGGGTTAAAGCTGCTCTCAGCTCGGCTTTGACCCGGCAGCGGGCCGGGGGCGGAGGGGTGAGCCGGCGGTCAGCCTGTCTAAGATGAAAAAGTGAAACGACCCCAAGAAAGAAAAGCCACATCTGAATGGCTTTATATCACAGACCCAACTCAGAATGAGAGGCGAATATAGTTGGAATATATACAAGAAATGGTCTAAAATGTGTGATAATCTGCTTTACTGAACCGTTTGTGGTTAGGCCGAGGCTATATGACCCGTTGAAATCAGAACTAAGGTATATAGCCTACATTAAAAAAAAATCTATAAAGTAGCCTAAATATTCAGGCCTACAGACATATAGCTACAGAAAGACATCATATTTGGCTATAGGCTAAAATACGTGAATAGAGAGCCATTTGTCCTAAAGTAGGCTATCAGTTGCTAGGCTACACGCTCACGTTAATCAATACGTTACCGATAATTGAAAATGGATAATTAAACGGCAGCTACAGGCTACATAAATTCATTAAAGTGTTAGATGTAGCCTAGCAGTAAATCATTTCATTCCTGATATCTGTTAAAATAAAATACGTGGACAATATTTATTTCTCACACTTTAACCCTTTAATTCCCAACTGCCTTTGCACAACAATAATGCATCCAGAGAGAGGGAGAGAGACCAGTGAAACAATGGGCTCGCGACTCCCGCAGGCCGCGTGAACTCTGGATGGTCCCCAGCTAGCGCGAGCCCCTGCCTGGCCCTGTCCAGCGCGAGGACTAATGAAACGGTGAACCAGCGGTCAACGCTTCTGATTGACCCTCTCGCGACCTGATGGCAGCTAGGCTACATTCTTAAAGAAGAATGCGCTTTCAAAAAGCGAAACACCACTCCGTTGTTGGTGTTGCCTCTAAAAGGAGTCCGCCAAAGTTCAGAGCTAGGGAACGCCACTCAAAAGGTGTAAGCTAATGATTCCAGTATTCAAACCCCTATTCAGCAGGAGAGTTTGGGCTGGAATCATTGTGAAAAATGAAAGTTTTAGGTCAAAGTCCTTTTTTTTAGCCAAGGCATGGATTAATAGTTCTAAACTGAACAGATGTTTAACCATTAGTACTTGTATCTGCAAATAGGTGCCCTGAACTCACCATTTTAAAATGTTAAGAAAGAATGTTTGGCTTTAAAACATCTTTTGCGTTTACTTTTCCTATGGTTTTATAATGAAACCGATCTTGTTTTGCATTGTATGGTTTGCTGATCTTCTCATTTCATGCAATCCAAGCTCTTTTGCAATGGTTCGGACCACAGCTTTCGCCAGCCCCTCACTCAATCGGCCGTGGGAATTTAGTAAATGTAAACAGCAAAAACGAGTCCCTGCCAGAGCTCAGGAAAATGCCCAAGGCAAGAACTGGAAACGAACAATCTCTGTGGCATCGAGACCAAAACTTACAGTTAACACACGCTCAGCACCTCATTTTGAGATGTAAATGCAAGTAAATGTCATCACTTCTAATAATATATTACCATGCGTGAATAAAGACATAAGGAATAGATGATGATGTTGCCTTTGAGCCTGGGTATTGATATATAGAGTGGGATAAAGATCAAATACATAATGTTATTTGTACCCTTAATTTAATATTTATCAAAGATAAACAGCATGCAAAGAGACAAGAACAACAATAACAACACCAACTATGTCTGTGATATCAGTCATATTGGTAAATGTGCAGATTGCCTAATTTAAACTTAATCATCCTTGGATATGTTTTGGTGCTTCCAGTGGCCAGCAGACGACAGATGTTGATTATAAAACATCTATAAGGGCTGGGGACCATCATAAATGTATTTCAGCTGCTTGTCCTCAGGGCCATGTTCTTTCAAATCTTTTTGACTGTCATTCATGTTTTAGTCCAATCTGAGGTCCAGGCCAAGTTGGTAAATTGCCATTAGCCACCATCTCAATGCTGGACACGTTTGCACTGCGGCTGCTAGCTTGTAAACAAGCTGGTGGCTTCTTACCAGCTTTGGCAAGTGACCAATTATTCTGTCCTCCAAACTAAGGTGGCTTGTGAAGTAGTGAAAAAGGTGGATTTACCAACTGCAGTGGCCTTGAAACCTTCCTGGTTGTTATCAAATGTCTAAAAGGATAAAAAAAAATGAAATACATATATATATACTGTATATATTTCTTGTTTTCACAAGGCTTGTTCAAACAAAATGAGGCCATCAGTAACAAACTGTATCTTAATGCATGTTTCTCTTCTATGGAAGCAAATCATTCATTTCCACTGTTTTTACAGGTCTATTTCTACACACTTATTCCTATCCAGTATACCTCAATGAAAGAGCTATCGGTGCTTAAATACCACTACGGTCACACATACTTAGAAATGCTCTTGCGAGAGTGTTCAAGTACCATTTTACTGTCATTAGATTACAAACATGGCTCCTTTTAAAAACAGATTAAAACAGGTTAATAAATAGAGCTCTATGAATAGATATATAAAACAGAATACATCCTTTCCAGTGGAATATTTGTCTGTACAACTATGTGATGTATTGCACTTGTAAATGAATAAATAGTATAGGACATTTGCATCGTATTGCACAGTTTAGTGGTGTTTGAACATCAGTACATGATTACAAAGTATTTCTGATACCTCTCTATAAATACAAAGATGTGAGACTGTGGCTGGGACAAACTCATCCACTGGTGTTTATTCTTTCATTGGCATTTCATTTGTTACACCATGTGCCATTACAATCAACCTATAGCTTCCTTTCCAGTGGAAAAGCAGCCACTTCTGCTAATTTACTTCTGTAAATCTCTCTTCCACTGAGCTACAAGACTTGTACATGCACATATCCCAACCCAATGTCCCCCGCGTCCACAATGCACTGTTGCAGGCGGTTCTCATGAATCATTGGTACATATCGCTACGAAGAGTAATGCAGTGTAATTTGTATGTATTCCACGTATTTATCACTGTATGCACCACAGTAACTGTTGGATGTACAAGACTGCTGTGGTCCGAGTAGGGAGGAGGTCGGTGCGGATGGTTGGGTCATAAAATACTGCGTTTTCAAGCAGGGGGAGCGGATTTTGTGTCCCGGGGAAAAAACCCGACGTTCACTCAGGAAACGTGTGTTCATATCTCTGGAGTATACTACCCATAGTCTTTTCTTTCTAATGTTAACTAGTAGTTTTGGTGCCCAAACTTAACCATCGTCACCACATGGTCATTTTGAAAGGACCGTCACCGTGCGATGCTCTGTACCCATCTTCCAGCCACCTTTTGTCGGCTAAACTCCACTGCATCAGCCTCTGAAACGACCGGCACCTCACAGTAACAAATACCCTGCTGAAACATTTTCTTGGCTAAATGTAACTGTAAACTCAACTCATGTCATGTGACTGGTCATCTATTTTCATAAGACATCACACAAATTTTTGTGCATAACTTTTCGTATATCATACAAACCTGTTCATGAGAATGCAGTCACTATTGAGGCTGCCAGTCGTCTAGATAACAGGCTTTCTTCTTTACTCTAATTGCACTTATTTATCAAAATTAATGTGGTGTACCTTAATGAGTTATTGATGTCAAAAAGCTACATGCTACAAGCCCCAATAATGGTTTCAATAAATTATACAATGACACTGACACATCATGTGCTACAGTGAAAACATGCACATCTTAAAAATGAAGGGATGTGTTGAATGATAAGTCACGGCAAATACAACTACAGAAATCTCCGTGGGAACATGTGAGTGTAAATCTCTGTCAGCAACAAAAAGAAGTCATCAGCAGTCAGCCGTGAAGTGAACCTTCGCCTATACATACCCTGTAGAACCGAATGTGTGTGGAGCTGCCTCAGTCACAGATTGGGTTCTAGGGGAGTCTATGGGTGATGACTAACCATCTATCAAATTCAAAGGAAGAGAAATAAAAAAACTGACTGTTAACGGTGCTTTTGCTTCTGTGGTCCTGCTCTCTTTCACACTCTAGTTCACACTTTCCCAAGGGCTGACAGCTGTCTAAGTAACTGCAATGAGGTGATGGGGAAGTACGGTCACGTCATCCTTTGCTATTTGCATCCAAACTGATTTGGATCAAATTGAGTGGGATGGTTTGCACATGCCAGGTTTACACAGGATAAGATCTGATTAAACCATTGGATCTAATTCCCTGGTAGCAATAATGTTCGCTCAGTTGAGTCTTGATTAAGAAATCGATTAGGTCACATTACAAAGCTTGAATATAGAAAAAAGTAAGCAACATGGTTTGCTTCCTCAATGATTTATGTATAAATAGCTGTAGTTAAGTATTTAGTCACTCTTTGTTTCATTTTTCAGTACACACACATCCACATTTACACAGCTGATGACATTGACTACACACCTAAAATCCCAAATTACCTTTCAGTTTATTTTCTTAAAATAAATAACTTAAATTCTTGGCATTTGCATTTCCAAATTGTTGTCGCTCACAGTTGCTTTATCTTGCTGCCATACATCTGATAACAAAACTTTAAATAATATATAAGTGGCTAAAAATCCTCCTTGTATTAGAGATCCTCTTTTCTAATTCAAGCAGTCAGATACAAAAGGCTTGAAATAGGTTTAATAACCTGTGTAGCTGTTGCTGATGCTACACACCTGTAACCCCATCAAGGAAAGGCTTAAAGCAACACTATGTAACTTTTCCTGTTTGATTTCCCTACAGGTTGGATGCGGAATCGTTCCATTATGTCTCATAGGAACTACTGATCCGCGACCGGATCTGGCAAACTTGCGTGGTGCTGTTATAGCCGGTAGAGAACTGCAAAGCGAATGCAGAAGTGCCGTTCACCCTGTTACGAGTTGAACTACTGAAATGCTTTTAGAAACATTATTTTAAGGTACAAAAAGTGCTCTAGTGTTGCTTGAACAGAAACGTAGTGTTGGCCAATCGGAGGAGGTTGTGCCTGACTCCCGCCTTTGGCTGAGTCTCTATCTAATCGGTCAGAGGGAGAACAGGAGATGGTTGTGAAGTTTAACGTTGGTAGTCCCCAGAGAAGAAGTTGGTCATTTCATGGTGAAGATTAGAACCCAAGTTAAAACGCAAGCAGTTAAAATAGCTGAATGTTAGAAAATTGTGTCAAATTGGTCGTTATTACTGTGACTTATAAAGGGTCAGGTTTAGTTCCATCATAGTGTTAATAGTGTCAAAAAACACTGACATTGTTGTTCAGTAGCTAACTCAGAGATTATTGGCTAATGAAATTACTGATTTAGAGGGGGTTAACACTTTTGCAAGCCACTGTATCCGCGTCACATTATCATTAGGGGCTGAGCCCCCCTAAAGGTCTAAACCTCGAATCGCCCCTGCAAGCTGTTAATGTGCACTGGCTTCCCATTGCAGCATTGCAAATGGTGCTTTGCTCAGTTGCATCTCAGTGGAAGTTAGTAAAGAGGAGTAAGGGACTCACTCATTACCTAGGTTTTAATGTTAAAAGGCTTTGTGCCTATGAAACAGAAGGATATTTTTCTTGACATATAAATGAGATTAAGCCACTTTATCTCCTATCTGGTAGCATATCAGTCATATGTGATTCATTATGAGCTTTTCTGAACAAATGACTCATTAAATGAGATAGATTAAGCTCCGATAATATTTAGTTAACATAGCCTACTGTACTCTGTCGGCCATACCAAAATCATCCTCCGCATCAGCTCCTTTAATGCCCAAGCAAAACCGTTTTCTTCCTCCTCTCTTCATTAGAGTTTTATTACAGGGTATATTAGGCAGAAGTAATACATCCCAGGGCTTATTAAGAGGTTTTGGCTGAACATCAGAGCTTCATCATCCTTAGAGGGCAGCTGCCGCCAAAGCAGAAATCCTCATGAAATCCTGAAGGCTATAAAACGGATTTATGGTTAACTTTTCACTGCAAAGATTATTTTTGTAGACCCGGGTGTTTGTGATTCAGCATTTTGGACATTTTTCATTTTAGAGAAAGACCAGATATTTACGCATGAGGTGCGCACAGAATACCAAACACCCTCCTGATTATTCGTGGGATGGCCTACATTTAGCATATTCTCACTTATCTCTTTCACGTTTTTGGTTTTTGGATTCAGCTTAATTCGCTTTCATTTTTCAGCCCTGTCGCATTACTCTCTCGTTCGGCTGACTTTCGCATCATTTTTTAAGCCAAGCAATGCTTTTAAAAGCCGAGTACGTGGTGGTGAACGGGACACCTCGGGCTGACCCCGGCCTAACAAAGCCAACTACTAGTCACTGTCTGGGAACCTTTTATCTCATTCTTTTATTGGAGACCTTCTGACCGGCCATGTTTTGTTGTCCGTCCTTTGACTCGCCACAAGGCCAAATATGGCCCCGCAGTCCCTCAATATGGGCGAGATTAATTTTTCAGCTCCGGCCATCTGTGTGGGGGTAAAAGTCAGTCAGCTAAAAGTCATAAATCTACAGTCCGTGCGTTTTCAATAGGTGCTGTGTGTGGGAGGGGGTGGGGAGTGCATGGCAGATAAAGACACACGATTAGATAGGCTAGATATATTAGATAGATAAAAAGATTAGATAAAAATAATATATAGATAGACAGATATATAGATAGATGAATAGATAGGCTAGATGATCGCTAGAGAATATTCTATGAAATTGATTTGAGTGATAATTAGGCTTATCTAATGGCAGATAACGTTATTTTTCCAGTCCACAAACATCTCTTCTTGACCATTTTTCCCCGCCAGCAAAACTTCATTAGTCCTACAATGAACATTTTTTTCCCTTCAAATTATCCCATTACGTCTGACATAAACAACCCCAAGTGTCCTCTCTCATTGGCTGGCCGCGGGGTCACGTGGCCCGCGCGGCCGTCCGTCTATTTGACAGCCGCAGGATGGCTTGATGCCAGAGGGGAAAAAGAGACAGAGAGAGGGGAGAGAAAGAAAAATTAGTATTCTCCTACTAGCCTCGCTATAAATCAATCATGGAGTCCTACGTGGTGAGCTGTAAATACGCTGAGCCGCAGTTCCCGCCTTGTGAAGAAGATTACAGTAATTTTAGTGACCAAGGGGGGTATTACAATAACCCCCAGGACAGTGGTAGTTATGGAAGGGGCTATCAGCCCGTGCAGCCCCCTCCGCCTCCATACACACCACAACAAACCGACTATCACTCTTTGCAGGGCCACCACCGGGAGGATGGAGAGGACCACTCGCAGCACCAAGGTACTCCCTTCCCCGGATACAGAGAGACAAATGCCACGGGTAAGGAGTCGAGGTTCTCCGTCGGTGACCTGCAGTGCCATGCCTGGATGACCTGTGCAAAGCCCGCTCAGGTGCAGAGGAAAACGGCCTGCCAGGGAAAAGACAAGCCGCCTATTGTTGTCTACCCGTGGATGAAGAAAGTGCACATCGCTCATGGTGAGATAGAAAGATAAAAATCTCATCTCGAATTCACACTCTCTCAGTTTCATTTCTGCATCATTTCAGTTTGTCTGATTCCTATGTTTACATTTTCTTGTCTGCTCTTAGGCTACTCTCACTTCTTTTTCTTTCTTTCTTTCTTTTTCCAGTGTTGTGTCCATTTGTGAGCATCGTTTTTGTTGTCGAGTTATTTATGATCTCAGTGAGAGTCAGGGAGAATTACAACCCCTATAAAGTTTTATGGCCCTGCCATTGTGTGTGTGTGTGTGTGTGTGTGTGTGTGTGTGTCTGTGTGTGTGTCTGTGTGTGTGTGTAGCGTGTGTGCAGCGTGTGCGTGCATATGTGTGTCTGCGTGTGCGTGTGTGTGTGTGTGTGTGTGTGTGTAATTGTTTGTCTCTGGTGTGCAACGCTGCGGTAAAAGTAAAATAAAAATGGGTTCTTCGACAAAACTAATTATGACCTAATGATAATAACTACAATCATGTTTCATTAAAATTTAAAAATAAATGCAAGTCTGCAGGCTAATTCAATTTCTTTTAGGTTAATATGCTATTATAGGCTCATCCTAATAAATGAAAATAGAATGAGTGAATCGAAATCAAAAGCATAGGCTGAATGTAATTTTTTTTTTCAACAGTTAATCCGAACCACATGGGCCCGGAGCCAAAGCGACTACGGACGGCCTACACACGCCAGCAGGTTCTGGAGCTCGAGAAGGAGTTCCATTTTAGCCGCTACCTCACGCGCCGCCGCCGGGTCGAGGTGGCCCACACGCTCTGCCTATCCGAGCGCCAGGTGAAGGTGTGGTTCCAGAACCGACGCATGCGCTGGAAGAAAGACAACAAGCTGCCGAACACCAAAGGAAGGAGCAAAAATAAGAAGGCAACGGACAACAATAACAACAGCAGCAGCAGCAGCGACAGTAGCGTGACGGCGGTGATAACTGTCTGAGAACAGAAGCAGCCATGTTAGCACCTTCACTCCAAATCTGATGTCTGACGGTGCTAAATTGATCCAGGGTGACTGAAACAATTTTAAACTGCTTTAAAAGTACAGGCTATCCATCTATAGCCCTAAATAAGGCTTTCAAATTCGTTAATGTATTTGCCTTACATTTGAACTTTGAAGTGTTTTTAATTATTTCTGTTGTGTAGCGGTTCCAATTTCAGTTTGATATTTCATTCATTAATTCATGTTTTGAGTCTTACATTTAGATAAACTTCAAGGTTGATGGTCTGACATCTCTCTGGGGAAATTAGGTAATTGTTCGGATATTAAGGGCGCATGCCTATTTGGATGGGCGGATTGTGTCTTTTGGAGAAAAAGAAAACAGGGTTTTATTTCTACAGGGTAAACTTTATACAGGGTTTTATAATAGCTACCTAAATTAGCCTAACTTATGAATATGCACATTACCAAAATGTTGTGTCCACAAACTGGCGCTTAACAGGGCAAAAGAATAAACAGAAGACCAGACACGACGAATTGCTCGGCGGCTGACTTGCAGAATAGTTGATGTTTTAGCTTTAATTTTGTACATAGAGGAGCAACCAAAAACAATACACATTTAGGATACGTAGCCATATCGAGCAGACTTTTTCACAAATTTAGGGGAACGTTTTGCATTTTTACACACGCGGAAATGGATAAACAAAGAATAAAAAAAAAAAAACAGCAGAATTGGATGTACAGGTTTTTGTAAATCCAACGTATTTTCTCAGGGTTACAGGGTTTTAACGAACATACCTTTCTGAAACGTTTGGTTGATTTAGCACCGAGAGGTTTAAAATAGGCTAATCCTCTATGAAACAGCATATTGTTGCATGTTCAAAGAATATTTTCTCTCTTTGATTCCAGTTTAATATGCTATTGATTTCCATTATAGCCTACGCCAGTACTTATTGTTTTTATTATTATTTAGAATAACCATTGTATTCTTTGTAGCAAGCGTCTGTCCTTTTGTATGTGTTAATCTTTGAAAAAAAGAACTCTTTGTGTATGAATTTTATATGTGGAAATGTTTTGATAAAATACTTCGATGATAAAAAAACATGTTTCAAACTTCGATTATTCACACACACACACACACACGTTTTAAGAATGAAACACGATAATTCATAATCTTCATCTTCAAACAGCCATGCATAAAAGACGCTCCTTTTACTGTTAATATATCAATACATGTGCATGTGTACATTGTTACTACAAACCCTATTGGAGCGATCATCTGTAACGGAGACGATCTTTGTCATACACGCGTAATTAAACGGAGCGTCAAGCCACTTGAGGTGAGCCAAGATAAATACCTAGTACGTGATAAATGTGAAGATTTCCCTCCACGAGGATTAAAAATGTTCACTGAATTATTCTGCGGATAGACGGTGATCCATAACGTTTACTCATTAGAGCGACAGTTGGTTTTAACGGCTCTGTCTTTAGCTAAGATCACAAGACTGTTTAGCCAAGAGAGCAGCCTATAAGGGCTTTAAACATCGTAGACATTGTAGCATTTAACATAGGCTATCAGTCATTATTAGCCAGTCGGAGGATCTAATGCAGTCTTCTGACTTGTATGCGCATTTTACGCATTGATTACGCACAGCGCAGGGCTACTTAGGGTCAAAGAAATTCTGTGTGTGTGTGTGTGTGTGTGTGTGTGTGTGTGTGTGTGTGTGTGTGTGTGTGTGTCGGGGGGGGAGAGGGGTTGTTGGTGATTAATTGGAGGCTTCCGGTCGAGACGCGGTAAAATGTGCAGGAAAAGGCACAACGCGGCAACATGGAATATATCACATGCTGGAGATCCTCCACCAAGTTGACCAGCCAACAGACGTCAAAATATTCACTCACAAACTAAAAGCTGTAGATAGTCTGCATGTCTGCAATTTTAGACAGCAGCAAAATGTAACTGACAGATACTTTACTTGTTTTGCTCCACTGTGGGACCTTCAGACCTGGCATCAATTCCATGTTGTGCATTTATTTGGTTTATCAGGCTATATTTTGTGATAACCTTTTATATAAGTTTCCAAAAAATGTAAAAAAAATAACAAAAACATATACGCCTATTAACAATATGTACATTTTATTTAAACTACAATGAACAAAAATAATGAAAAATAAATTTGACAACTCAGATTGCCAGTGTGCAAATAGGTTATAATTCCTCTGAATATATTTCAACTTGTATATATTGTACCATTAATTGTGTTCGTACTCTCTGTATTGTAAGCATCTCTTATTATATTTTGTAATGGCAGTAATGTATGCGTTTGCGCTGGGTGGACGTTATTCATGTAGGCTTGTGTATATCACACAAACCTTCGTCTCTGCAGTCTGACTGTGGTGAAGCAACAACGTCCCCGGCTGGTTGCACTACGTACTGCAGCCTGGAAGAGAAATAAACAAAGACCATGTAAAATAAGCTCCATCTTTCAGACTGACATGTTGTCTGTTATGAAAAACAAATACACCATTTAGATAGGCAACATAGACTATTTGTGATTTGTTATAGGCCCACAGTCCCCTGGATTAGGGAAACGTGGGATGTAATTAAGATGATTAACATTAATTGCATTAGTGTCCGGATTGATAATAAAATAACGTAATTATTCAAACAAACCAGCAATACCCACCACTGTTTGCAAAGCGGTGGTAGAGACTGGTTCAAAAAAGGTAAAAATTGCGGTGGCGTTGGACTGGACTCCATTATGGGGTGTTTTTTAAATCTGTATACATTGTCAACACACCACTGAGTGTTGAGAAATATTATTATGACATAGAATTGGATAGTACACACACAGCGACTGTAGCAAACAGTGGTCTCCAGCATAGACATATAAAGATATTATTATATTATTTATATGTCTATGGTCTCCAGCTCAGGCGTAAAGCGGAACTAAATCGTTGTTACATTTACTTCTCGGGACATTAATCGCGGGCGGACCAGTCGGTGACTGCACAACAAGTACTTGCCCTTAAACTTGCACGTAGTGGAATTGACCTTTTCTGTCATTATAGTCTATTATTATTTAGCGATACGGATATATCAACATCACAATGTCTCTTGCGGCAGAGGCTTTCGTGTCGCAGATGGCAGGTAACGTGTTGACTTTACACAGTGCTTCTGTTATTGACTGTTAAGATAGCTTCAGCCAGCTAACATCAGCTAACGTTGACAGCCATGTAGCTAGCTTGCATTAGTTAATTACATGGAAGTGGCCGTTGTCGTTTAACACAGCTGTTCAACCATTACTGCAAATGTCTGCTCTTGTCCACCGTTATCTGTTTATGTAGCAAAGACTAACGTTAGCTCGGTTAGCCTTGCTCCCGTACGAGACTGTAACGTTAACGATGCACTAACTAACGTTACGCGTCCTGTATGGCTAACCGAGTGTAGCACTTACTTCAGGAATATAATAATGCGAATAAAGTTGTTTATTGGATGAATGTGAAAAATACAAACCCAATGAAGGTCTAAGAATTTAAGCAGGAACAGTTCAGGGGAGTCCATAGACAGTAGAAGAAATGGACACACACACACACAGCGACGCCATAGACTTCGACGGAGGCCAGTGAAGGATATTAGAAGCACTTTTCCGGTGATGGCTGAGCGTTACTGCGCAGCCTCAAATGGAGCTTGGCGACGTAGATGTGACGTGAGCAACCTGTCTGAAAGTTGTAAGTCTTCTGGTAGCTGTGCCAAGAAAAATCTGTCATTCCGAATCTTGCTGAGACGGAGAGCGTAGGTATATGTTAGGAGGTAACATAGGCGCAGGGTAATTATTGCTAAAATGCTAGTTAACATTTTGTATTAAATTTAAACAGCTAATGTAAGTCGAAACAGCTTTTGTTTTACAAAAACCGCTGCTATGATGCCATAATGTGAGATACAAGGTAACAGAACCTTTTATACACTGTCGTGTTTCTTTAGTAATAAACAATGGGCAAAAATAGTCTTTAAACGCTTCAGATTCGCTGTCAAAGTCACGCCAAAATGAATGGGAGTCAATGGAATGCCAACGCAGGTGATGGGTTGTTAACCTAAGAGTCTCCTGGTGCTCGGCACAGGTGCGCTCAGTGCTGCCACTGGTGGCTGGAAGCTACACTGCAACAACAATGATTTAGAACAATAGGCTGTTGAAAAATTATTTTCCAGCTATCAGCTGCAGCAGTGCACTCCATTTGGGGTGAAAGGAAATAATGCACTCTTGGATTTTTACCATGGCTGTGTGAAGTTAAATCAAATTTGTCTGCTCTCCATTGGTGTAAATTGTGTTTTTGTAACTATATACATGCCTGGCCCCTTATAGCACCTTATAAGTGTGTGTGTTTGTGTGTTTTGACAGCTGCTGAGCCATGGCCTGAATCTGCCACACTGTACCAACCGCTGAAGGGTGAGTCAGTTTGTCTGAAATGAAGAAACAACACTCTGAATTGTTGCTATAGAGGCTCTTAGTCTAGTTGTTTACATTACGTTGGTGTTGTTTTTCCAGAGGATCAGATTTTGCTGTCGGACTGCGCCTCATCTCTTGCAGTTCAGGTGACGTTCTGTTCTGTTTGTGTGTTCTCAACAAATATATGTAGTATATTTTGCAGGGATTTTTGTTTCTGCATGGACGACACCTCATTGTGGATTTGTATGTAGTTTTATAGATGACTTAAAAGATTAATGGATCAGCAACACTTGAGCTTCAGCATTAATTGACCATAAAACACCAAATAGATACCCTGTGCACAGCAGTGCTTCTCTCCTGGGGGCCAGCTGGAGCAGGGTAAACAGCACACCAGGATACTAGGATCGACACATGTATCGACCCTTTCTTGTTTTTCTTCTGTACAGGCCTACCTCAGGATGTGCGGTCTACCAGTGCAGGTGGTTTGCAGAGCAAATGCTGAATACATGTCACCCTCCGGTTAGTACACATGCTGCTGCAGAGGTGAATTTACTCTTGCCATGCTGCGATTGTCAGCATGCAATCTTTGTGGTATTATCTATTCTTCTTCTTAGTGAAAAGTTGACAATAGTAACTTTGTATCTTCCGGTTTACAGCATTCAGGACATTTCCAAATCCAGTATCATGTATCCGCATACAACCAGAAGTTGAAACAGATCTTATACTTTATTTATTTTATTTGGTTCTTTACTAGCTGTGATATCACATAGGCTAAGATATCAAAATCTCTATACTGTAGCGGGTTAAAACATGGTTGGCTATTCAGCTTTTTTTTTTTTTTTTTTTTTTTTTGGAAGTTCAGTAATATAACCTCCCATATACCACTCAGTCTTTGTAGCCTGGTTTGTCCCACTATTTTATGTCCAGATTGTGAAGGTGAAACAGACTCATGGCCCGTCTCACTACTGAGCTCTTGGCCTTTTGGGTTTTGTGGTTATAGGCGCTGGGATTAGTGACTTGTAATGATTTGTTTACCGTCTGCCTTTTTCTGTGTGTCTCTGTAGGTAAGATTCCTTTTATCCATGTCGGGAACCAGGTGGTGTCAGAACTGGGGCCAATAGTGCAGTTCACCAAAGCTAAGGTGTGTAACACAGATACTGAAGTTGTTTAATCACAGCTTGTTTTACGTACAGAGACACGCTAAGAGATTGTATAACCTTAAGTTGTCATTGATGTCATTTTCTAGGAATATTACTCATGTTAGGAGATCACTTGTAGTTTCCTGAACTGCTTTATGTGTTCGTAAAATGAGAAGAAACATCTTTTTTGGGGTTCCCAGGGTAATTCTCTGAGCGAAGGCTTAGACGATATTCAGAGAGCTGAAATGAAAGCGTACATGGAGCTGGTCAACAACATGCTGCTTACTGCTGAGGTACACACATGCGTACACTCGCTGCCATGCAACAAAACATACACAGCCAAATTAATATACTGATATTTTTGTTGTTGTATTTATCAATATTACTGGATAATATCTTCTCATTCAAGTCTCCTCTCCTCCCTACAGTTGTACATCCAGTGGTGTGATGACTCTACAGCTGCTGAGGTGTGTATAATTGTCTTTAGATTAAAAAAAAAAAAAAATCATAAGCGGCAGTTATTATTCATTGCCTGATAATCACGTGTGTGTTTTGTGTAGATCTCACGTCCCAGATACAGCAGTCCTTACTCATGGCCTCTCAGTAACATCCTCGCCTATCAGAAGCAGTGGGAGGTTCGCAGGAAGATGAACGCCATCGGATGGGGAGGGAAAACCCTGGAGCAGGTAAGCAACCACACAACAATGCATTTCTAATGTTGTACATGCTTTACACTTGTTTAATTAAATTAAGGCTTTTGTAGTCACAAATAAAAACACAAATAGTATCTTGACATGATTAAAACACTATGTCCATCTGTGTTTCAAGGTTTATGAGGACGTGAGTCAGTGCTGCCAGGCTCTCTCCCAGAGGCTGGGGACTCAACCATACTTTTTTAATAAACAGTATGTATCTGTCTGTCTGTCGGCCAGTCATTTTTCTTTGTTAGTCATATAAACTAGATAACCGATCATGGCACACTGCCATGCAGATAATGCTCTTTAGCTGACCTTTTAGTGGCCAAAGCCATGAAGCATCTAACAGCTTTTTGGATAGCACCACCCGCTGGTGTAATATTGTAATTACCCCCAATTCTTTTTTTTTTTCTATATCTCCTTAAACTATGTATTAATGCCTTTAACCCTCATGTTGTCCTTGGGTCAAATTTGACCCGTTTTCAATTAATTATTGTTTTTGTCACAAAAAATGGGTCGTCAAAATAAGCGCAAAAATGTAAACATTAAAAATATCAAAAGACTTTGGGGACAAAAAAGCACCCACAACATTAAAAAAGTGAATGATAATAATGCTGGGGAAAAAGTGACCAAAATGGTTTTTTTTCATGGTTGACGGGAAGACAACACATGGGTTAAAACAATCATAATAATTCTGCCACTTTTTGTAATTGACTGAATGCCAATGTCAAGGCTTCTTTGAAACCTTCAATTCAGATTTCTCATCAAATGTCTTGATTGCTAGAAGCAAGGAAGTCACAGTAGAAGCAGAAATGCTATGGTGCACACTGGTACAGGTTTCAACTGTATACATTTTAAATATGTAAATAATGATCAGACTTAGCTTACCACATAACTAAAATGAACATCTTGAATTGAATGGTTCGTTTCAGCAGTAACTAACAAACTGTGTGTGTCTGTGTTGTAGACCTACGGAACTGGATGCGTTAGTGTTTGGTCACCTCTTCACCATACTGACCACCAGACTGACCAGCACTGAGCTGGCAGAGCGGATCAAGAGCTACAGCAACCTGTTGTCCTTCTGCAGACGCATCGAACAGACCTACTTTGAAGACAAGAGCTCCTGAAGGAATGAAAGCTCTCTGTATTATCTCATCTTGTACATTCGGCCCATCCTTCTCTCATTCCCTCACTGTAGCACTACAAAGCTAAAAACTGCTTATATTCACATATCCTTCCCTTCGTGATTCTTGCCTTCCTTCTCCCTGTACATAGTTGCATGCTGCTGATAGGAGTACAGAGGGACCAGTATTAGGATTAGTCCACTGCATATAGATACACAAAAGCACCCTAAACTCACAGTAAAGATAATTCTTAAGGGTATTGCTCAACCAGGTTTACCATCTAAAAAGATGTTTCCAAGTTAAACACAGAATATATAATGATGTTTTCACAAGAAAACGCTGTCTGATCTACACAACTCTTTTAGTTGAAGTGCTTCACAAAGCCACCAAATGAGTTTTCAACAAACCATGGAGCCTTTACATTTCCAGCATCATGGGATTTAAATGAGAATACGTATGACAGTAATGCAAGTCTTCACGGATCCCAGAAGGAGGTCAGAAGTCAGGGTTAGGTGCAGGTGATCTGACAGAGATTCAGTGTCAGGCTTATGGACACCTGAGTAGTATGGATGCTTCCAAAAACAGGACTAATTTATTTGCTCTTAAGTTTATTGATGCTCTCTGTTACACAGGGACTCTGTCTACTCTGACATGTATCATAGTACATTCACAAATACCAACAGACTCAGAGCGGTTGGATTTCACAGCTGTGTGACATGGCTGCCTTTCAGAAGGCAGACTGAAACTTGAACTGGGTTTGAGATTAAACGGCTTGTTTTTTTTCCTTCCAGGAACTTTAGAAGCTTGTAAGAAATGTGAGGCAGTGTTGGCATACTTGTTTTTCTTCTGTACAAAAAAGACATGAACATAATGACGAAGATGTGACTTAATCCTTAGTTTTTCCACCATTGTTTTCTTTGTGTGAATTGAAAGTGCCTACAGAATAAAAGTAATTAAATCAATTAACATAGTGAGTTTAGTGTTTTTTTGCCCCGATATAAAGCTTTGACTTGAGCGTGGAGTTTCATTTTTGTTTCATGTTTTGTTTATAATTTAAAAAAAATTACACCAAATGTAATGACACATATTGGTCTGTGCAATAATGTTATTGATAAATGTAAATAGAAACGTCAGAAGCATACTGTTATTAAATAACCCTTACTTAAAAGGCAACCACATGCTCCAGCAATGGTTTCATTTATCATTGAACTGTTGCTGAAACTTTCAGAAATATTTTACTTGTATGTACTTGTCACAAAAGGCTGCAAAATTAAAGACATGAAAAACATACCAAATAAGTTTTAACTAAAGAAAGAGCACAGTTTAAGTATATGGAGAAACCTCTTAAAGTCTATTTAGTCCTAATATGGGGAATAGGTTCACACACTCGACTGCATGTTTCTGCCTCCAGGTCTCAGACAAGCTCAATGGTAATGTCTGATCACCTCTGATTGCCCTCTAGTTGAGCAGTTTGTGTGTGTGCGTGTTTGTGTGTGTGTGTGTGACAAACGGAGCAGGGGTCTGTCTTCCAGGTTTCCTGTGAGGTCACAGTGTGACCTGTGAACTTCCGGGAGCTGTGACATCATGAGTGATGTCCTGCAGTAGCTGACCACTGCACAGTTAGAGGTCATCGGCCAGACAGCTGGCGGACAGACAGAGAGAAATAAACAGAGACGGAAAGACGCATCTCATTGAAGAAGTTTAGTTACGTCCACAACCATTTGTGGATATTAAGTTATAGATTCATTATGAATTTTGACTCTCAAAAACACTTATTCTTTAAAAACATGCTTGAAGATTTATCAGATTTTTCATATTGTGGAAAATTATGTGGAATCATGCTGAGATATTGTCAATGCAGCTACAATGTGTTTTGGTCTATGGAAGAAGTATTTAGATCTTCTACTTAAGTAAAAGCAGCAATACTACAGTGTCAAAATTATCTGTTACAAGTCCCACATTCAAAATCACATAATTATTGGCATAAAAATATACCTCAAGTACTGAAGTAAAATAACTTATTATGCAGATTTGCTAGTTATTGATATTACTAGATAATCAATAGTGATACATTCACGTGTTTATCATATTAATGTTGCAGTTGGTAAAGGTGGAGCTAATTTTAATCACAATTCATATACTGCTGGGTAGTTTAACCGGCAATTAATCATCATTTGTTAGTTAATTTATATTTATATTAAGTTATCAAATAACGGTGGAGTGAAAAGCACAATATTGGCTTCTAAAATGTAGTGGAGTAGAAGTATAAAGTAGCATAAAATGAATAAAAATATTCAAGTGAAGTGCAAGTACCTCACAATTGTACTCAAGTACAGTGCTTGAGTAAATGTACTTAGTTACATTCCACCATGTTGGTGTTAGGTCCTTACAATCAAGGTATGAGGGCTTCTTTCTAGAGTCTCTGATTTACACAACACAGCCCTACAAGACAAATCAACCAGAAAGACTCTTATGTTACACACTAATTCACAAATTCTCCTGGCTCCCACCAGCCAAGCTGGGGCATTTACACTTTTAGTTAAACCAATCAGATTCAGTTACTATGTCTTTCAGCCAATCATATTCATGCTGTCAATATTTAAACATGCTCACAATCCATCTTCCAGAATTCAGCATCATCTTCATTCATCTCCACAACCACCATTGTCTAGACTCCATCGAAAGAGGAGGGGGGGGGGGGGGGTCATCTAATTCTACTAACATGATGATGTCACAGTGGGGTCCAATCACCAAAGGATTTGCACTGCCCGATGTGAGTCAAGTGCAGATTTGAGTTGCGCATGCGTCACTTTGCGACAAGTAGCCTACAAGATGCTAACGAGAGACTTCTGTAATGTCAGTACAGAAAAAATTGACCTACTTAGCCAAGTTGGTTCACTGTTGGCTACAACAAAGGCTGTCAGTTGAATGGCGTTTTGAGCTAACGTTAGCAATCAAACAATCAGAGAGAAAACCTTTTTGAAATGATTTCCATCTTCTGTTATTGGTTGTAATGACAAAAGTTTATTTCAAGTATTTCACAAATTTCAGTATGATACGTTATGCCGTAAACCGTTTAAATCTGAGCATGCGCAACTCACATTGCTGCACTCGACCAGAGCCGGTCTGACCATAGACAGTGAAAGAAAGGGACCAACAGATCCCGTCGCTCTGGACCAGTGGTTCAAAAATGCAACCTGACATCAATTTAAATAACAACAGCCAATCAGAACGACTAGATATGTAACATTCAACCTTCAATAAGGTATTACAAACACTAACAGTAGCCAATCAGAAACAGTTAGCAATTTAACATTCAAATCTATTTTTCATTCAAATCTTAATCCATAATCCAATTGTTCCAACAGAAAACAAGATGGCACTCATCAAGGGGTAAAAACAGAAGGAAACAAGTTTACAACCTTTGGAAGTTAGTGAGAGCCCTGCTGTAATTATTTTTGCACAGAACTCTTAGGCTACTCAGCAATGATTTGACTGTCAAACTGATAATAGAAACCATAATTTGAATTACATTTCTGAATAACAGAGAAATGCAGGGAAATGTATTTTGTCCCCAACAAGGTGACATTAAAAAGCACATCTAGTTAAAAGAAATAAAGAATACACGACAGGACTTCACATGATAACATTTACAACTTGGATACATTTTTACATGTTTCAGTGGATCCTTACGGACTAATGGAATTTAAATCGACAAATATTCAGACTTCATGATGTTTCAAAGTTATTAAGCTGCCACTTTTTTCAGACTTAATCTGCCAGGGCAGTAATAGGATTTGTTTTTCCAGACTTAAAACATTGTTTAGAAATAAACAATGGACAACTAAAGTTTTTAAACGCTTCTGATGTAAAGTTATTTGCTGTCTAAGTGGCGCCAAAATGAATGGCAGTCAATGGAATACTCACGGCAGGAGAGGGCTTGCTAGCATTAAAATGGCGCCATATGAGCTACGCTTCGTGGCCCTTGGGTCTGGCTCGACTCTCATTGGGTATGGCACGTTATGTCATAAACCGTTTAAATCTGCGCATGCACAACTAAAATCTGCACTGGGGCAGTGACAGTCATTTTAATTCGTGCACTCGTTTATAAATAATTGTTTGATTTATTGAGTCTTGAAATGCCTTCACCCACAGCCCCTGACAAGAAAAACGAGGAGCCCACACATGATTTGTTTTTTTTTTGTATTCATTTCCAAAATAAATGAGAAACATTCAACTAAAGTCAAAATAATGTATGAGTATTTATTTACAACATTAGTGGACTGTGAGAATATTTTGTATGATGCAGAACTAGAGACGTGCAGTCCGACAATAGCTTAGCAGCCATATGGAGCAGCCTGTCTAACCAGGCGAGCAGGATCTCTCCCTGATTGCATCTCAGCTCTCCTGCAGGGAGAGACCACAGGCAGCAGGGAGGCCTGCAGACAGAGAGGACCACAGGCAGCAGGGAGGCCTGCACACAGAGAGGACCACAGGCAGCAGGGAGGCCTGCACACAGAGAGGACCACAGGCAGCAGGGAGGCCTGCACACAGAGAGGACCACAGGCAGCAGGGAGGCCTGCACACAGAGAGGACCACAGGCAGCAGGGAGGCCTGCACACAGAGAGGACCACAGGCAGCAGGGAGGCCTGCACACAGAGAGGACCACAGGAAGCAGGGAGGCCCTGCAGACAGAGAGGACCACAGGAAGCACGGAGGCCTGCAGACAGAGAGCCATGACAACTCATCCGGTTGTCCTCTGACCTTTTCTGTTATCTTAGTCATGCAGTTACTACATGTCCCTGCTTTCAGGAAAGACAGCAGCATCGCCCTTCATGTTCTCTCCAAACTATTATTTTGATAGACGTCCTTCTTTTATCAAGGCTAGATTACAGGTAAAGGTCCCGGGGCCTCAGACCATCAAGGGGACTGAAGATTGCAGGTTCAACATGTGGCGATTACTTTGAGGTATTTTTATTATATGCATTTGCTTCTTAATACTGTATCCATGATTTATAGATCATAAAAAACTGAAATGATTAGATTTTGTAGCAAAAACAGTATTATTACCTAACCTTTATAGGACTTTATTATTACAGTATGTAAAGGTGCATTTCACAAAAACACATTTGTACTTAATCAAGTTTACACGTAGTAATTACTAACACAAAAGCATAGAAATTGTGCTGGGCACTTATTGACTCAGCCTCAGCTTGTAATGACAGGCTCTTCTCCAGGAGGGGGCAGCATAGGGATAGGAATTGAACCTGGTGCTGCAGAGAGTTTATTGGCCTGCTGATTGAGGCAATAAAAAAATTGCACAAAAAAGCTAAAAATAATCAAACAAATCAACATGCATATACCGAACATTAATTTTTAAATTGCGTTGCAGTTTTGGGCAGATCTTACCTGACAAAATTTGTAAACAGTAACAGAAGCTGCGACAGTAAACTTTAAACTGTTGTTGTTTAAATTTATTTCATTATTTGCTTTATATGTCGGTTATTTTATGGGAGCAGCCTATGTAATGGGCAAATTGGCTTCTGCTCTGTTGCATTGCACCACTGACCGGCATGTAGCACAGGTTCCCAAAAAGAACAACGAAGAGTTCAAATGTTTGTAACTGAAGAGCCTGAATGCACTCACGTTTCAATTACTCATTAGTCATTGTTACGTAACAACATGTGCAAATTTGCTTTCTTTCCATTTGACAGTTCAGCCTTTTTCATTATACAGAAAAGGCTAAATTAAAATGTGTAAATAATTAGAATCAAAAGTAATAATACATAATAAATAAATAGTAACATTGAAATAATGCTATAATAAAATGAAATTGAATGTGTGATAAGAAAGACATAATACTTAATACTATTTCCAGCTATACATTCTTCATTAGCAGTTTCAGGTACGTGTTCAGAGAATGCATGTAGTCAATGAAAGATCCTTGTGAGAGGATGGTTGTGTGTGGGAGAAAGTGTCAGATTAAACAGTATGACTGAAGGTTGATAATTACACAGCTTGATTATCAAAGTGAGTTGTGATACATATCATTTGGACTTTCTGGGGGGAGTTTTGAGATTATTTATGTTTGCATTGTAATGTAGCTTATATTTTTTTAATTTGATATTAGGAATTCAATAAATCATCTCTGGTGCTGTGACCCAGTATATCTCTAATCTTGTTGACATTAACAGGATCAGCATGGTGTCTAGGGTGTCGACGCACAGGGACGGCTTAAGTGATTTGGAGGCCGCAGGCAGGCGGAGACTGAGCTGAGGCCCTGCTTACACACATGCACGCACGCACGCACGCACACATGCACGCACACATGCACGCACACACGCACAAGATTTAGGAGAATCCATTTTTACGTAACAAAATCTTTTTAACCTACAAAAAAAGTATTTCATCAAGGTTGAGCGGCTAACATGACACAATCTCCCACATTCACTGTGATTTACCACCACCCTGCCAAGGCTCGGCACGGTGACAGCACTGCAGGAAACCCTGCCCTTCTCAACCTCGCAATACACACTTGTGGCAAGAAAACAAGCAGGCAGCTTTCATTGAAAAAAGCCAAATGAGTCTTCTCGCTGAAGGGTTTTGAATGCTTGCTAAATGCCCTTTGCTCAGTTAGACAAAGACAACGAGGCAGGAATATGAATGCAAATTGAGCATCTTAAAGATGTCACACAGTTATAATTTTGTAAATCTAAAGCCAAGCACAACCGAGACTAAATGCCTTCATTAGAAAAATGACTGCATTATTCATTTGTTCCAACACTTCCAAAGTTATGTTTTCCAGACATGCAGCCTACTGTGATTGTGCGAATAATTACTGACTTGTATAATTAGCTACGGCAGAATCAGCATGATGTCGTTATAGTGTTGCAAAATCCTCTTAAGTTGTGTTCAAACTGAATGTGAGGCTAAATTAAATTTTTAGTTTTATATTATTTGCATATAAAGCTAATGGGCCAGTCCGCTGATTTTACACATGAAGTTCAGTTTATTTGTAATGAGGAGCGTAACTCATCCTGTGGAAGCTGTTATTACAATACATTATTAATGGAAATCTTAACCCATTCTAGGCACTAAAAGTCAGGTCACATACATGTACCGAAATTCATTCTCTGCATTTAACCCATCCTTTAAGGGAGCAGTGGGCAGCCATTTACAGCGCCCGGGGACCAACTCCAGATCTGAGAAGAGAATCTAGTACATGTTTTTGATGGTGGGGGAAACCAGAGCACCTGGAGGAAACCAACGCAAACATGGGGAGAACATACAAACTCTACACAGAAAGGCCCGGAACGACCTGGATTTGAACCCAGAACCTTCTTGCTGTGAGGTCACAGTGCTAATCATTGGGCCACCATGCTGCCGTTTCGTGTAAGTCCCCCAACTGTATGACAGGGCAACACTAAAGGCGTTTTTCCACTACGTGGTACCTCCTCTACTCTACTCGTCTTTCTTCCATTATGAAAAAAAGTCCCTGGTACTAGCTAACAGGTACTTTTTTGAGCATCATCTCCGTCGAAGTTCCAAGCGAGCAGAGGCGATACCAAAAGGTGACGTGAAAACCTGCAGACTACTGATTGGTCAGAGAGAATCGTCACTAATCGCTGCGTCATCATTGCTAGCAACAGACGGGGGTGTCCTGAACAAACCCGCTGTGTTTAAGTAGTTTAGCCAGCGGTGTTTTTCTTTGCTGCCTCCAGCTTCTTTTGAAACTAAATCCGACTTCTGGCTGTGGCGACAACCCCATGCTGAGAATCAAAAACAACACACCTTTGACGTTTTGTGTGTGAGTTGCGTTAGGTCACGGCAGTTTCCTGCAATGACAACCAGCCAACCAACTAATCTGCAATGGACAAAGGAGGACAGGTCACCGCGGCCGAGTCGAGCTGAGTCAAGCAGGTACCATGTAATGGAAAAACGGCATTAATCCGGAGTACCATTTTATTGTAAAACAAACAGCGTATTTACTCTGGGTGGATCAAACTGAGGCCTGGACATGTGTGATGCTAGTAGCTAACAGCAGCTAATTTTTCTACAGTCATTAAGGAAAGGAAAAAAAGGCTTTACCTTCTACCTGAATGCACCTTTGGGTGTCAGTAAAATATGCTAGTGACTTCAGAGAATGCAGTTCATGTCTCATCTCCTACAAACGTTTCTGGTAACCATGACAGCAAACAACCATAACCATACAGGTAAGGGAAGCAGACAAATTTGTACCAAAATAACAAAGCAGCGCACAATAGGAGCATGAACAGTGAGGAGAATGATACCACGCCAATGTGTTGGTTCTAAGCTTGCAGCAGGAGATTGCAAACAATCATCATCATCCAAACCGCCGAACTATAGTCCATCAAGGCATGTATGTTTGTGCTTGTGTGTGTGAACAGCCATTTGTACCTGTAAGCATGTGTTTCCTTCATCATGGACTTGTGTGTGCATGTGTAGGCACTCTATGGTTGTTAGGAAGTGGTTTTTTGTTTTGTTGTTGAGGCAATGTAGATTTGAGTGGAATAAAAAGATTAGCTGTGTGTTGATAATCCTCTCCTCTTCACACACACACACACACACACACACACACACACACACACACACACACACACACAGCTACTTCCCCCCTTCATGATTTCCATGTCTTTTCTAATGGGCCGTGTTGTTTCTCGTAGTCGTGTTCAGCCTCATCCTTCACAGTTTACGCTGATAAACTTGCTTTGCTGCAGCACACTTCATTTATATCTTTTAAAAACACAAGTCAGATTTGTCTCAGGAAAGGTTGCTGTTTACTCTAAAAGGCTTACACATTCAAAGGTTTCAGACTCTCATTTTCTCCTATTAAACTTACAGCGATTCACCGTTTAACATACAGATCACCTGGTGGTTTATTCTCACTCTGGGGTTGTAGGCGTCATCCATTTAGAATAAATACTAAATGTTCTCTACTCCCACACAAGTAGCTGTCAAGGAGTTCTTAGGCAAAGCATGTTAAAGGAACGTAAATCTCAGTGCTCTTAATGTGCATTCAGCTAGATAGGAATGTAGCAACTAATCAGGTGTAGGAAGGGGTTCATATGGATGCCTGAGAGGGAGAGAAAGAAAGACGGAGAGGGACAGAGAGAGAGATAGAGAGAGAAAGAGAGAGAGTGTGCAAGGTATACATTTTAATGTTTATTTAATAAAGTATAACAAGATTGGAAGCCATCCAGGCTGCACGTGCCAGCCCTCACTTACCTGAATATAAATGTGTCTGTTCAAATTAGATACAAAAAAGACAAACATGTTGGATCTAAGCCCAGACTCTGTGTTGGAAATAGCCATAACCATAGCTGAAGGGCTTCATTCCAAAACCCTCTAAATCCATTTTGTAAGTAAGCTGTTATCCGATGATTTCTGCCAGTACTTACAGAAGTATAATGTTACTGTTTTGTAAGTCAGTCAGTAACTCCAGGGATGATTTACGATGAGTTTTGTGGTCAAGACAAGCAATTATTTTGCTTGTTTCAAAGAAGAATCTTGTTGTCATTTAGAGTCAGTATGGCCCATTTACATCTGTCTGTGTGTAGTTTACAGTACAATCAGTGACTGAGCTGCAGGGTCATGCATGTAAACCAAGATGAAAGCATGCATTTAGCCAAATTCTAGGAAGAATGTACAAGAACATGTGGATGACTGGCAGAGGAGTGGATTATGCTGTATGAGTGGTTTTGATACTTTCTCCAGTGTTGAAGTTTGTTATGATTGGAATCCATTTTAACCACTGTCATCTAAAACTGATCCCAGGCAGGGTGGAGCATCATTTGAAATGAAACGGCAGTGTTTGAATTGTTGTAGTACTCTGTAAGTATGTAGAAACCTTTTCTATTTCTTCCCAACCTGTGTGCCATAAGTTAGGTCTGCATACCACCACAAATTGATGAATATTAAGAATGTTAGTTTCCTATCAGATTCAGAGCTTTTTTTTTTCTTCTTCCTTACAAGCTAAAAGAGGAGGCACACATGTGCTACTCTTCTCCCATTTTTTTGTGATGTGATGTGTGACTTTATTTATCCGCACAGAGAGAAACTACGATTTTGGAGAGACAAAATCTGCTACTCCTTTTAAAGTGTCTCTTAAAGTCATAGTGCGTAGTTTCTGTCTCCCCATGAGGAATTCTAAGTAATGACAACAAAACTGTCAGTGCATCCACATGATACAAGCCTTCCGTGATTGCGCATCACCCCCACCCTTCCTCCACGCAGTTTCAAGTAACCAAGGTAGACAGGATTAACAAACATGGACTGTTAAGAAGATTAATTCATTAATTAATTATCTTCTCTCAATGTTTTGTGCGCAAAAACGACACCAGTTTCTGAACATAGTCATACTGAGAACTACAGAGAGAGTTGCGTGGAGCTGATAGTCTTAATTAGCTTTGTAGCAGCTTATTTGGCAATGGCTTCAATGTAACAGACGTTCATTAACATCTAAAAAGTTACGCAATAAAGCTTTAAGTCTTTATGCTGTGCAGACACCTTTATAGTTCAAACGCTTCATTGATGTAACAATACAGATTGTGAGGAAAAATCAATTTTTCAAGATGATTTCCTGGTGGAGAACTCCTTTTGTAATGTTTAGTGATTGACAGAAAGCTCAGAGCAACTCGATGCATGTAAACACTCAACAGAAACTTGTGTGTTTACTATGGTGGTTTCTTTAACTCTGAAACTTGATTTTAATATTAAACAGCAACAGATGGCTTCTTCTGAAGGGAGGGAAAAAAGCCTTGATATGCTGAGTGTGTGCAGACAATAACAGCAGGAATGTGAAAAGGTAAACTACAGAAACTGCTCAAATAATGATAAGGAATTGTAGAATTAAAACCGGAGAGAAAGTCCACGTTTGTGTTATAAGTAACCGAGAGAAGAAAAAAAGGAGAAACACACGTTTTGATGGAGAGGGCGAGTCATGTGTAGCCACATGTTTTAAATGTCAGTTAGTGTTGTGTAGCTGTAATCTGAGGTGTGTTTCATTTCCTGAAGCTGTCACTCTTTCTCCAATGACCTCACTACTAGTGTGTGTGTGTATGTGTGTGTGTGTGGAGGCCCCTATATGACCATGGGGCTTAACTGGCCTCAGAGACCCCTGCACCATATAATCACACATACATATGTGCCTTGAAATTGAATGATCCTGTGAAACATAAAGAATGTGTGTGTGTGAGTCATACTACATGCATGTCTGTGCAGACTAAATACTGACATACATTGCTATTTTTACTGATTAGAGGTTGTTTATAATGAGACCTATTAACATCAGACCTTATGTTCTCTCTCACACACACACACCCCTCAATGGTCCATGTATAACTCAGATCCAGTCTGCATAAGGACAGAACAGAAAGTAAACATGAGTTTCTTTTCATTCACTTTTTTTGTTTTCATCTTTAGTCTCTTCTACTTGTTCACCTGAGACACAATGTCTCTCTCTCTCTCTCTCTCACACACACACACACACACACACACACACACACACACACACACACACACACACACACACACACACACAGTGTTGAATTAGCCTACTGTGATATCTTCATTGTGATAAGAAATTACCCATATCGGGTAGATTTCTACCATACTAGTTTACATCTTAATACATCAGACACTTTATCTGATCTTCTTAATTTCTAGTTTCTGGCTTTTGGATGCATGCACACAAATCTGAAAATTACAAAGGGATTACCCTGTATTTGGGAGGAAATAGACACTGTGCCTTTATGTTTCAGTGGTATGCATGTGCGTGTGCTGTGTGTGTTTTTCTTCATGTTATATGGCACAGCTGGAACAACATTGTGTGTGTGACACACAGAGAGAGAGAGAGAGAGAGAGAAAGAGTGATGTTTACTGGAATCATGAGAGCATAAAGTGAAAGTGTGTGTACTCGGGTGTGGACAAATGTGTTTCTCATGTACTTGTCATGAACATGTACGTTACAGTACACTGACGTCTGCATTTAGGTGGTCCTCTGCGTTACTTTTTATCCAACCTTCTCTTCTCCTCAATGCTTCTATCAGTGTTTCAAGCTAAAACTTTGCTGATGTACGTCATTTATGGTGGTGTGCATTTCTTATTTCCACACATAACTGGCCAAAATAATAATAATGTAATGTTATATTGAGATATAGCCAGTGCAGCTACACTAGAGTTTTACAGTTTTTTTTCTCAAAGAACAATTGTCGGGTTAAATGCCAGTGACTCAACATCAAAGAGCAGAGCTTTTTTCTAGAGCTGCTATTTTGCATGAACTCACGTAGGAAAAGTCGTGCTCCAGAGATCTGGATTAACTCATGTGCAAACGTTTGTTAGAAAATGGTCTACACCCAGTTGGCTGGACATCGTTAACTAAACCCGTATATTATGCAGAGAACTGGTTCGTAACCTGAACAGAAAACCAAACATTGGAGCTGCACACAAACCTTTAGGGATTTTGTCAACCTTAACTTTTAACAAATCTGGTAGGTACTGCACGGGCCTGAAAGTAGGACATAGAGGCCTGACCGATATATTGGCGGGCAGATATTATCGGCTGATATTAGGCATTTCTCGATCTATCAGTATTGGCATTTATAATGGCCGATTTAAAGAATCATTTATAATGACAAATAAATGATTCTGATAAATGAATATTTAAAAAATGGACTGTCAACCATGTTATGAGCGTTGGCGTTGCATAGTTTGTCCACCAGAGGACGCTCTACAACGTCCCTGTTGGCAACACTGATTTTTTTTTTTTCTTAATGTGTTTTTGTTCAAAGGACTTTAAGTTTCACATCTTAAGTTTGTATTTTTATACATTTAATTTATGACAACTTTAATATATTTTAATGGTTCTCTGTTCTTGTTATTTTAGTGAGAAATCATAAATAACTACAAATAACTAATGTTAGGAAAATCTGTTTATGTTTTGGTAATGCGTTTCTGGACTTAAAAAAAACAACTGTATATCTGCCAATATATCGGCATATCAGATTTTTAAATAACCAATTATTGTATCGGCCTTCATTGGTCGGGCTCTAGTAAAAAGAGCAGTTTACTTAATTCAGAGAAACGGTCAGCACAAGGTCAGCAGTCAGTGAAAGCCAACAAGTCCAAAAACAGAGTGGGAAGGTCATCAAATCCAAAAATCCTCATTAGGAAGGCATGTAAACATTGGACACAAAGGGTGAGAAACACAATAAACAATGTGAGCTGCTGGATTGGTATATATACTGTACTAGCTGGCTGACAGTGTACTTTTTCAGGTAAAAAGTAGTATAAACACTCTACTACTGAAAATTCGGTAACAAAACGTTGTTCTTTTTTCAATTCGGCGCAACGTTACTTTTCCAAGGCCCAGATTTGACAGCGAGATTGCCTTTTCAGCTGGACGCTCACAAGCTCCACACGATAGGCCTTACGTGACAGAGGCTGGTAGCAGAGCAATCATGGTAAGCGAGGAGCAGCCAGCGCTAACTTTTGAGAGTGTTTTAAGCTTTATGGTATTTTGCTGGATGGTGCTCTGGGCAGAGAGCTATGTGACACATGCTTTAACATTGCTGTTGGCCGTCCTACAAACAGAGCATGCCAAGTAGACACAAAGCTGTGAGAGATGGGCTCAAACAAGCAGCGGACCGTTGTGGATTCATGTCGGTCGCACAGACACGCAAGGATTTCCAGAAAAGAGGCTGCATGTGTCTACGACAATGCACGACCGATACAAGTTGATACAGACATTACATACACTAACACCGTGTAACGCTGATGACCTGCGCGCTGGACTCATTAATAATGAATCAGCCGTTACTCTGTGAATAGAGAATCCAGTCTGCAGTGTAGTTCAGACACTTCACTGATAAACCATAGGTTGGCTTTGGTCAAAGATAGTTGTTGTATAATTAACTTCAGTCTCTGCCAGAGATGCCTGCTTTAAAAAGTAACGAGTAACGTAAAAAGTTACTTTCTATAGGGGGTAACTAAGTAAAGTAACAGATTATTTTTTTAAGAAGTAACGAGTAAAGAGCAAACCCTTCTTTTTAAAAGTAACTTCCCCACACTGCTGGCTGATTGGGGGATTACTGCAAGCAGGTGATAAGAACTGGGAAAAGTGTTGGCTGGTGAGGGAGTACCAGTGCAGGGACAGAAAGGTATGAGAAATGGTAGACAGGATACAAAAATGGTCATCATAACCTTAAAACCGAGTTCTATCCCCCAAATAAATAGTTCCACTGGCAGAACATTTTGTTAGGAGGTAAGGTCCAGGTTCCCACAATGTGACTTTTGGGTTAACACATTTGTCTCCCTAGTATGATTACACACACACATACTACACAATAGTTGTGAAGAATTTTATTGATACATTGCATTTGCATCCTAACCTTTAGCAAAACCTAATTCTAATTCTAAACGTAAAAAATACCTTTAAAGAAGTGAGGGGGAAAAATCCTTGAGATAAAAAATTCAAAAAAGTCCTCACAAAGAAACAACACAAACAATAATTGACATTAAACAACTCCGGCTAGAAATAGATGTTAAAGAAAATGATGCTTGTGTCAAATTTTATACCAGACATTAAACACATTTATTTGTCGGCTGGTTTGAAATGATCCATGAAAGATCATTAAAACTGACATTGAACCAGCAATTATTGAATAAATTCTGTACTAATTGTGATGCCACATTAGAACATACAGTACTACTGACAGCAATACTTTCAACAGACTTTAAACAATCAACTATTACAGGCGTTCTTGCCAATGCTTTGTGGCTAATACTAGAAACTTCTCTCTCTCTCTCTCACACACACACACGCACACACACACAAAGTGGGCAGTGGTCTAGAAAAACCCAAATGATGCTAACTACCGAGATCCTCTTAATGATGCTAATGTCATTACTTCTATGGAAGATTAATAGGAGCTATTTATAGCTCATTAATCCATATTGAGTAGGACTGCAGATTAATTTGTAAATCACACATCAAATACAACAGCTGCCCCTGGCCACTGACTAAAGCCTTATCCCTCTGTGTGTGTGTGTGTGTGTTACTGCTAGTGCCCATGTGCACCAGATATCCCTACCTCCAGCTCTTGTTTCTCTCTCTCTGACTTTTTGTTTTTTTTGACTGTCTGCCTTCTCATCATGCCTGACTGATCGTCTCCCCTGCCCGATTAGCCTTTAGCCCAGAGTCACTAGCCCCGAGACACAGGGCCTCGGTGCTGAAATCCAATCCTTCCGCCTCTGTTGTGAGCCCCTTTGACAAAAATAGCGACTAGGTGAACTCGTCTTTAGGCTTTTATATGCTAAGTGAACGTTGCCTTTTGGCATTAGTGCTTCTCCTCGCTCTAGCAGCTCTGTTTCATTTGTTGCTAACCTTTATTTATGTGACCAATCAGCAATCAGGTTCTTTTTCAGCATCAACACTTTGTATTATGACAGAATGTACACGGTTGCAAACCTTTTGTGTCTGCATCTGCTAAAGAGTGAACAGAGTACTTTTAGTGCTGTACTTTCTATGGTTGGAGGATAAAGTGGGGGAATTTGGCATAACATACAAAGCTTTTTCTAATGTTATCTCACATCCTCTGGGTTTGTTTTATTTGACAGTAGAGAGGCAGACAGGAACCAAGGGGTAGAGAGAGGTATGACAAGCAAATATTCCCAGTTGGAAAGGAACTGCCACATTTACTTTATTATTGACATTGATTATTATTGATTCGATGTTGAATTAAAATGTCTGCAGGTCATCAGGTGCCTAAACACAGAAGCAACAACATTTGGATTAAAGGAAGCACCAGTACATTCAAGTGTTTTGTCAGAAAGATTAACATGGAAGATAAATGGTCCATTTCACAAACATGTGAAAGCACCTCTTATCACAAATGATCTTCCATGATGTTAATGTTGTGGAAAAAATGGAAATGTAACATAAATGCTGAGTAGAAAACCAAAGTCTGGGATTTATCTAATGGATCACTGACCTAAAAAATATTCATACCATACATATTGCGGGTATGCTTTGGGAGTAAAGTGCAGATGGGTTCTAGTATTTTGGCTGAAATATTACTAAAAAATGGGTGGCAAGAATTTGCTTTTGCCAAACTTACTTTCACTGTTTAACACACATTATCTTGAAAAGTCTGCAGGTCTCTGATTTGTTTAAAGGTTTAGGGTATGGGACATCTAACCTGCAGTATAAAGTATACTTAACAAAAAATAGAGCACACCACTACAGATTTTCAGAAATGTTCAAGTTGTATTATAAAAATATGCATATGATGTGATACACACTGTAGACTTGAATAAAAAAAAGCAGGAATTATCCTTTAACTCTAAAACCTCTTTACTCTTGTTGTTTTCTGAATCCCTTGTCTATAGATGATGAAAAACAGAGCGCAGGTCTTACGGCTCGTGCAGCACTTCATTATAATCCCATTCCTTTGGATGGGGAGGGGTTTTTGCGTGCTTGGACATTAGCTTTCTGGAAAACGCTGCTTATGGTGCAATAGAAGGAGGGGTGGAGGAAGATAGATGGGGTGAGTGGGAGCACGGATTCCAAATCCAGAGAGAGACATTGAGAGACAATTACAGAGACAGAGAGGGATTTCCCGTCCCTTTCCAGAAAATCTGACTGGTGTTCCTAATAACAAGCTTAAACCCACCCCCTTCACTCTTCTCTCCTTGTGGTGGATATGAGGGGAAGATCATCCCATGGCCCTTTAAACATACACTCTGCTCAGATTAACACACACACACACACACACACACACACACACACACACACACACACACACACACCAGATGCTGTTGTCGCCTGGGGTAAAGCCGATGTCAGCCCCCCCACCATCTCCTTTGTTTGTGACTGGACATCATTGTCTTCTACCTGCAGGCTTTTTCTGACCTTTTCATGGTGGTGGTGACTGAGGATGGTGACACTCTCTGCACAGGCCTTGAATTAATGCAGCAACATGGATAACAAAAAAAAAAAAAAACAACCTTTAATGCCATTTTTGGGAAGCATGACAACTACCTGAGAAACTTAAGGAAATGTAACCTGAGACTGTAAACCTGAAACCACAATATTAAAGGTGTACAGCATGCTAGTAGCTCTGGGAGACTGTACCTAGGCACGGTAAGGCTTTGGGCTAAATGCTAACATTAGAATGCTAACATGCGGACAGTGATAGTGCTAACATGCTGTTGTTTGGCAGGTATAATGCTAACCATGTTCACCATTTTAGTTTTGCTGTTAGAACTAAACAATGAATATCATTAATTAATTAGGGGCAATGGTAGCGTAATCTGTCAGGGCTTCGCTCGGGAACCAGAGGGTCGACGGTCCAAGTCCCCATACGGACGAAGTAGTGGACTGGCAGCTGAAGAAGTGCCAGTTTGCCTCCTGAGCAAGGCATGGAAGCCCCACACTGCGTCCATGGGTGTATAAAGAATAAGTAAGATACATTTCAACTGCTTACTACATGTACCTTGGATTGTGTGGACTGACAAATAAAGCTCTTTCTA
Source organism: Etheostoma perlongum (assembly GCA_026937815.1). NCBI lineage: Eukaryota > Metazoa > Chordata > Actinopteri > Perciformes > Percidae > Etheostoma > Etheostoma perlongum. The sequence continues at coordinate 25,931,954 of CM049387.1, read as the reverse complement.
GTTTGCCAATATTTAGTCATAAGCCAAAGAATTGAACAAATTGTGCTAGATAGAAAGATAATCAATTCATCATCAAAAACTATAATTTTCATGTTAACAGCATCAGCTGAAACACTGATTGTGTGTTTCGTGTAACTGCAAACAGAACAATGCAAAATCAAAATGTCAGAGGTAACCCGCCTAAGGTATTTAATTCTCTGCCATTTCCTGTTTGCTTTAGGAAAGGGAAACTCGAGTGGGGTGGGTGTTTCAGAGGTGACTCTTGACCTGTGCCAATCACTTGCTAAATACGCTTTGGGAACCACTAAGCCTACCCAATGTCAAAACCAAAGACCAAAAGGAAAAGAAAAAAATGCTACTGAAAATAATGGTAAAAGAAACAAAGCACAGAATTTAAGAACAAACCTACTTTCTTAATAAACCACATTGACTCTTGCCTAGGGTGAGCAGATGAGAATGGGTAAAATTTCAAAACTCTGCACCAAAATGATATATTATTTTTATTCAGGAATTCAACTCTCCGTCATTTAAACCCAAAAATACAAATAAAAAATCATTATGAAACAAATATAACAAACACAAAGTCTTGGTCTGTACAGTTGTGCTGTTATTTATATGTATTGTTGTATTGTATTTTTGCATTTTAGCTACGTGTTCATCGGCTCCCGGGACACCAGCCTGAGCCTCCATTTTAACAATGATTGAATGAAAAATAGCAATGCGTGTAATCAAAATTCACGCCTAGCCGACTCCGTAGGGCCTGCGTACTGTTGCAGCCAATGAGCAGCCAACAATTCAATCACCATGAACAGTTTTTAATGTTCTATCAGACTATAACTACTCAAGAGTCTGCTCTTGAAACTTTGATCTAATTTTCGGGACAATTAGGGCAGGATTCAGGATTCTGCTTGGATGTCGGGACTATCCTGAATTTTTCGGGACGTCTGGTCACCCTACTCTTGCCTGTAGTCAGTTTGGCCTAAATTCATTATTAAATAGACCTACATTGAAGGAGTGTGATGCTTTTTTAATCGTTGCATCAGCAACACGTTTTACTTCTAGAATCCAGCACAACTTGACAAGCACACATGAAAACAAGACGACCTTTCACCTCTCACACCTCTATCTGGTCGCACCCTTTGGACACAAATAGAATTGTGCCTGTTCGGTCAGCGTCGTGGCCAGAGTGCGTAGTTGTCATAACAGAACTCTGGTGTTGCTGATGGGACTCTCGGGTTGTTGATTTGCTGTTTTTCCACACACACAGCTGTTGTGAGGAGGAGGAAGGATTGCACAATTTTATTCATTATAAAGTCATCTAAAACTCTGTACAACTGGGGCCGTTCACAAGATATTAGTTCAGTTTTCTTCTTTCAGAATGCAGTAATCCCTGTGGTGCACCAGATACACATTTGAATATATTATTATACAAGATTCTGAGACAAAATTCACTGTCTCTAACCAAAGCTACAACTCTGACTGCTTCATACGCTTATGGCTGGTTTGTTATACATTTACAATTTCTTTTGTTCAACAAATTCCCCAGTGGATTGTCATGACTGCACAAATGCAAAGCCTCTTTAAAGTATAATAAAAGTATTAACTGTGGGGGGAGAAAGAGCAAAAAAGGAGATAGAGGTGAGGATTTGTGTAAAAGGGGAGGGAGAGGAAGAGGATTTGTAGCATGTAAAAGTTTGGCTTGAAAGCTGTATCAACCCTCTCCGTTCTTAGTGAATCTGTTCAGAGAATCAGATAATCTGTTTTGGGACAGAAAGTCCACATAATGGAGTCTCACTGCTGAATATCAAGAGAGAAAAGAGAGCAGAGGAGTTCAACAAACACACCCAGACACTCATGTGTGTGGGCAGTGTCCATCATTATTTATTAGTTTTGGAGAATCACTATACAATCCACGTGATCCACTGATACCAAAACAGTAAATTGAGCTGAGCTGAACAAATAATGGAAGGGTTAGCCAAAAGTAATATAGGTGAACATGAGAGTATACAATTAACTGAAATAAAAGTGTAAATCATGAAAGCTGAAGAGAATTTTTTACACAATCAGACAGTCTTAAGGAAAAACCCTCTCTACAGTCATGAGGCACAGAAAGTCAGGAAATGTGCATCTCGGCATGGCATAGCAGGAAAAGGTGTAACATAGGTGTAACTAATAACATTAATAACGGCTCTGTTCCATTATAGGGGGCAGGAAGCCATGTCAGTAGAGCTAATAGGATTAATGTAATACTGTAATTATTAAGACCTTATTTACATTATTTGAGCATCCTATACTGGAACAGAACACATCTACATCTATTGAAACTTGCCCTGATGATGGGGCTAGATGAAACATCAGGAGATAAAGTTTTATTACAGTTCCTCCTGAGGGGAACATGAGTGTATGTACTAGATTTCATGACAATCTTTCTAATAGTTGTTGAGGTATTTTATTATAAAAAAGTCAACCTAAATGGTGGCACTAGAGGAAAACTCAAGATTACAAAAGTCAGAAGGATTCATCCTCTGGGCAACATGAATTTCTGTAGAAAATGTCAATCCATCCAACAGCTGTTTTCAGTCTGGATCAAAGTGGTGGACTTCACAACAGATCACTAACTATGGCTAAAAAAATAAACATTAGGTGCAGAATTTAACAAATAGAGTGAAAAGAAGGATGGGATTGAGAGAGAAATGTACATCCGACTTCAGACAGATCAGAGATGTTCTTTTGATGATTTTGCAGTGTGAAACTGTGTGGAGCTTCCAAATCTACTGTCTGTGTAATCCTGTTGGGCCACCGGTCGGTCATGCATGGCTGGCTCGGTTCCTCTGGCTAAATTACATTACGGAATAACCTGTACATGAAAATATATTGAGAGAGTTTTTATTAGAGAAAGCTACCATCCACTTAATGGATTTTGGTTTTATCCATTAAGGTCTAGTCTTCTACTGTATTCTGTTGAATTCAATTCTGTTTCATCCTGTGCTATCAGGTGACTTGGAAGAGTGTGGGAATACAGTCACTGAAAGAGAAAACTCAGCATTTCTGGTTATATTCATCAAGTTCACTGAATAAAGAAGAGAAACTGCAAGCGATGTGAAACCAACATGTGGAGAGAGAGAAAGCGAGAGAGTAACAAGAGGGGTAATGCATGTCACATGGCCACTGAAGGACAAGGGAGAGAGACAGATAGAGAGAACGTGAGATAAGAAATTAGTTTTATATTCAGACAGCATTTTTTTTCTCACTTAATTTGTGTATTAGGGCCATTTCTTTTTTTATCACTTTCATGGTAATTTTATTTAATCATAAAATAATTATACTAGATCACATCTTAGTAATTCAATTCTAAATTTATACTAGTAACACTAAATTAATATTTGACTTAATACAAAGCAACAGCCGCCCCTGTATAATATAAAATTAAACTTTACTTACTAACTTCCTTACTATGACTGTGTATTACAGTGGCCCCCAAAGTTAAATCAACAAATGAGGTTTAATGGGAAAAATGGAAAAAGCCTCTGAGGGATCCCGCTCCCAGGACGGACAGACATTCAATAGATGCCACGAGTACTGTACAGTGACAATGTGCACCAAGCTGCTACAGAGAGAGCATTATAAGGTTAGTGGCAAAAAAGGAGCGAGAGAAATGTGCACGGATTTCCGATGCAGGAATCCATTAACTATGTGAGCTTGTAACATCTGATGGATATTGTATTTGCATGTTTTCCTCCTCTTTTCTAATGCTTCTGCCTTCCCAACATATCTGTGTAAGCTTGGTCTCCTCCAGCACTTTGCTTTAGGCAGCGTTCTTCTCACCTAGAATCAAGTGGAATGAATCACTTGCTCATTTTTCTCTTAGGAATCACCCACAATGGCCTACAGGAGAGTAAGTGTGAATACATGACAACTCGACAACGTGACTTGAGCAGGATGAAATGCCAAAAATCTGGGATTTTTTTGCTGCTGAGGAATTCTTCTACTGTGCAGGGTCACTGACTTCCTCCTATTGAAACAGTAGCAGCACATAATACACACACATACACAGAGCACTGTGAAACCCTGCGACCTCTGCCTTCCTGTTGAGTCAATGGAAACTTGTGACCTGTCCATAGCTGGACAACAATGATTTAAGCTCTACAGTGATGGAAGTACTTCGCTGTTCGCAGAAACAAGGATGACCAACTCTACTCAAGTGTTAAAGTTAGAATAGATCAGTTGAATATTGTTTTTATTTACACTCAGTCATAAAATTAGGTGAAGATGTGTGATCCACGGAGGATGAAGCTTCTCATTTTTAGAAATCCCACACTCTCACGCACACACACACACACACACACACACACATCCTCAGTGGAAATCTAACGTTGTGTGCTAAAGATAGCTGGAAGCCAGCTGACCAGTGTTTGAACATAAATGCCACAACAATGATATCACAAAGTGTTCAGGTCTGCGTCAGATGTGCGACCCATTTCCTTTTGTACACAGCGCAACAATGAAGTGACCTCACTTGTAACATCAAATTGTAATTTGAACAACCAAAGCTTCCAGCTAAGCTTTCAAGTAGTTTTTTTTTTTTCAATTAGTGGCCATGGATTGAGAGATGTTTGTCTGTCAGTGTGAAGTAACGCTTCAGAAACTCAACCAGCCTTACACGAAATCTGCTGTGGAAAGAAATGGTTCCCAGAAGAAAACTCCTGATGTTTTTAGAGATGACTTGCCCTTTCCTCCAGGTCCCCAAACTGGCCATTTTGTACAAAACAAAACAGTAAAGTGCAGATTGCAAGAAAACTACTGAGTACATTTATGCTCCCAAGAGGATAAACCCTTCTTGTTAGTAGCTACTATTACTGGGTCAAAACATCACATTTGCACACGAGATATCTAATATTCTTAAGAGACAGATGCCACAAAGTCACATTCAACTGATGTATTATGTGATATATACATATGTATACACATATATATACGTATATATGTATATACTGTATATATATCTATATACTGTATAGATATATATAAATATTAAAATAAGAATAATATTGTCCTTCACTATTTAGTTAATTCCAAAAATATTGGTGTAACTAGTGGAATAATAGTCATTATGATGTGTGCTTGGCTTTTAATTTGACAATGGCTATGCACAGATATCTGTATATCTATCTAAAATGCCTAGTAAAAGAGTATTCATGCCACGACTTGAATACTGTCCCCTGTGGACCCCCAGCATTGATTTGACCAGGAGAGCCAGATTGTTCTGTGCATAAAAAAAAGGCGAAGTGACTCATTTAGCCAAAGATATGACTGCTCATGGTGTTTAAACAACCCACCTTTGGAGGTGTAACACTCATCACAAGGATTATTCACTGGAAAGACCTGCCAGTTGATGAGATCTGGCAAACGGATGAATCAAAGTGCTAGAATTAGTCAAAGCAAGAAGTGACTAAAAATATAGTTTTGTATTTCAATTAAATCTATTTCTTTACTCGCATTTGGCTGGTGAAATAAGACTGAATGGGTGTGATATTTTGAAACCCAGAGGACCATCCAGGAGTATTTAGTGATTGTACCTGCATGTCAATTTGGTTGAATATATGCATGTTTGGGTGAAAAGTGGTTAGTTTCAGCCAGAGGGAGAGCACTGAGCTCGAAACACATTTTTATTCATTTTTATCCCCCTCCTTTGCTCTGTGCGCTTTTGTGGGCTTCAATCAATATTTTCTTCGCTCTTAGCAAACAAGAAACTTCCAATTTTCCTTTTTTGTTTCTCTTTCAGAGCCCCTTTTTTTCTAACCGTTTTTGACACGGGTGTGTTGATAGAAACCCTGAATAATAAGGTTCTGGTGGCATGTTAGCATGAGCTTGGGTGTGTGCTAGCATATCTCTGTGTGTTTGGCAGGAGGCAACAAGGGCAGTAGGAGCAGAGTGGGGTTTCATGATGAAATTCAGTGGCAATTTGAAGTCTCCAATCACTGAACCAGAAAGTGAGAAACATAGGGGAAAGGGAGAGAAGAGGAAAAATGGAAATAGATGGAAAGAGAGAGAGAAAGAAAGAAGGGTAAGAGATTGCAAGAAAGAGGCATAAAGTAAAGAGAGAGAAAGGTAGAGAGAGAATTAATGGCTTCATCATACAGTAAACTGAGAAACAACATGAAAGCATCGCCTCGGTCTATTTATCATAAAAAAACACTGTGTGTGTTTGTGTCTCTGATTACGCTGTTGCATCTCTTGCAAGCTTTTTGTGTGTGTTTATGTCTGTCAGTCTGTGTAATTACTCTCATTCCTCCCCTCACAACAGCTATAGCTGCAGGTTTTGCCAAGTTAACAATCAAGCTCTTGTGATAAACAACTCAGTCAGATTAGTTTGGCCTGCTCTGCACTCCGCATGCTTCTAGGGAGGGCATTTGAATCGCATGCAGAGGAGAAAAATACACTCATAAAGAAGGAAAAAAAACAAGAAAAGGCACACGGGAGGCGGTCCCAGAGTCTGGTTACTAGTTAGCACCGTTTGGCAAGAAGTGAGGAGAGGTTGCATCACCAGAGAGACAGAGAGAGGGAGATCACCTACTGAAAACATCAAAACGGTTTAACCTTGATGCTCTATGTATCGGTATCAAAGAAAACCTCACAGTATGGTGACCTTGGAAATGAAATTATTTACATTTAAGTTACAGTTTTAACACATTTCAAAGATGTTCTAATTAAGAGGGACATACAGGGAAAAGTGAACAACACGGCTCCTAGATAGTGGAAACTAAAATATTCCTGTGCCTGTAGACAAATGATTCAAAAGAGAATAAATAAGTTAAACAGTAAGTTAGAAGGGAGCGCACACAAAGCATCTCTGAATATAAAATGAGACAAAGCAATCATTGCGTTTCAAATTTGGGTGTGGATGATAAATAATACAATACTGTATCTGAAACAATGAAAACATACTTCATTTATATTGTTTTCTCTATACATCTAAAATGTCACAATGATGTAGAATTCCTCTAAAGATGCTCCATTTTCAAACCAAAAGAAAGGGAGGAATAACAAAAGGAGGCGTGCAGAGCATGTTTATGTCTCCCTTTCTGCCTCAGGCTGTTTAAACTGAACACATTTTTCTGTTTCTGCTCTGTGAGTTCATTTGAATTTCCGTCATTTTAACAGATAAAGTCTTTCTCTGTCACTTTTTTTCTGTATTTAAAGCTCATTCTTTTCACCTTGTTTGCTGAGCGAAGCCCGAAATTCAAACAAGGGGTAAAAAAACGCATGCCAGTTTCACGGTTTTGCATTTTAATGCTCTTTGCTGAAATGTGAGTTGGTTTTCTATTGCCTCATATTAGAAGTCAAGCATTACCGCCTTTGCCTGTAAACAAAGTGTTGAACTGCGCTGCTTACTGGTGCAGCTGTAAGATGCTGCAAGTGCCATGTAGAGAATTTTAAACATCTGTACATTGATAGTATATACAAATGCCACCATGGTGGATGGTTGATGATTGACATCTAACATCATTGTTTTTACTTGTGATTTTAAAACAAACTATGACCACATTTTCTATAAACTGTGGTTTTCTGTTACACATATGTTTTTATTAGGAAAAACTCTGAAAGGCACTGGTGTCTTATGGGAGTTGATATTGGAATCCAAGGAGGTGGCCATTCATTCTAAGAAAGATTACTCATACAGTACATATGCCGAACAAGATCATTTCTCCTCCTAATTGTGTTGGCAACTGGACACATAGCCAAATAGTGGGCCATACACTTTATGATGATTTTCAAAGCAAGATTTGACCTTTCCTGATTTAAAATGATTTATGCAGAGTAATAACTGACCATGTTTGTCATTCAAGGTGTGAAAATGACTCACTGCATCAAATCCACCTCTCTTAATACAGCCACCCTCTTTTCTCCATTTGCACCACAGTTTGTTTTGGTGTCACAAAGTCATCCTGCAGATTCACGTGTCTGTATTTCAGATCTGATTTGTTGGCACTGTTTGAGGGTGGGAGGTCAGTGAGGGATCACATCCTTGTAACTACTGCAGGTCAGTGGGATCTTGGATCTCCACTCATGTCATGACCTCTTGGGGTTTCTCAGCAGTGGCAGGTGAAGAGCAGTGGCAGACAACATTGTGTGTATCAGAGGAAGCACATCTGTTTCCTCCCCCCCGCCAAAAGGGGAGCTACACTGCTCAGGAAATTGGACAACCTGCTTCTTTAGCTGCAATTTGAGCAGCTCTTCTAACCTTTGTTAGCCAGTCAGCTAATTTATTTTTTCTTGTATTTAACAAGAAAGTCCCCTGTGTTTCAGTGTATCTTTTTTTAGACAGTCCTGGCAAACATACATGCTACGAACAACAGCTAAAACACACAGAGAAAACAGCGAAGTGACCATTTAATTAGATGGTATGGACTATTAAATAATGAAAAAATAGATCAAATGCCCCACTCTTCTGAACATCTTTCTTATCCAGCTTATATGTTTATATGTACCTGTCAGTTTGTGTTTATGTGAGTATATTTGCATGTCTTTATCTATGTATGCACTGTGGTTTGGTAAAAGTCTGTCTATGTGGTTCTGCATCTGCCCATATTTTTCTATATACTTTATGTACGAGCCTCTCCAGTCCTGCTATTTTCTCCAGTTTAATGTGAATGAGGATTGACTGTATTAAAAGCATTAACATGATCAAACCCTGAATCACTAATGGGGATGTTGTTGGGGAGGAGAGGCTTCGGCAGCACGCTGCATTATTTAGCATCCACTAGTTAGCATCCTCAAAGAAACACACCACCACACACACATACGTTTTTTCACACTTTTTGATGTATAAAATACTGAGGTGAGAGCAAGGCAAAGCACATAAACCACACAATCACAACATGTCTCCATAAAATACATATAGTACAGATTTCTTTTCACAATGTGCAAAGACACACATTTTACTCTCAGTCAGACCTCAGAAACACACGTCCAAAGACACACAGAGATACCCTCAGACGTCTCGTCATTGATTCAACCTCTGATAGGTTTTGGCCACAGAGTGGAGGGAGTGATGAAAGACAGGAGCAATAAGAGACAGGTGGGAGAGACAAGGAGAGAAGGGGGAGTGAAACGAGACGAGGCAGCAGGGAGGACAGTCAGTTTGGGAGAATTTTTGTAGGTCGTTTCGTATCTCTGGATTTCAATCTGGGTGTTGCATATTAATTGTGTGTGTGTGTGCACGCACGTGACTAACAGGGGAGTTTCCTCTATCCTTCAGCGCCTCTCTCCTTTTCTTAAACCCCCCTACTTTCTTCTTCTTCTCTATCTCCATTTTTCTCTCAAATGTTTCTAATAAAAGCTTAAAACTGCCTTTTAGACGGCAATGTGTAATACAAGCTGATTTTTAGCCATGGTAATGGAAGGGATGGCAAATCTCAAACTGTCAGTCCACCACTTTGGTCTAGACTTAAATATCTCAATTACTATTTGATGTATTGCCATGCAATTTTGAACGCTCATTCATGGTTCCCTGAGGGTGAACCCCGCTGATTTTGGTGATGCCCTACCCTTTCCTCTAGCTCCATCATGAGATTTGACGTTGTTGTGTTTTTTTGTTAAATGTCACAACAACTATTGAATGGCTTGCCATGACATTTCATATGCACATCCATTGTCACCTCTGGATACATTGTATTGGTTTACTTAAATTAACCTTGGCTTGCCATGACATTTCATATGCACATCCATTGTCACCTCTGGATACATTGTATTGGTTTAGCTGTTCTCTTAAATTAACCCTACATCTAGCGCCACCATCAAGTCAAATGTTTCCAATACAATTTTTCATCCCGCTAAAGCAGTAGCTTCTTTTCATTACTGTGAATTGATGCCTACTTCTCAAATTTTTACTGCAAACATTTTGATATGTCTTAGCATTTGAAGAAAAGGTGTTTATGTGCAAGCATGCTTGATACCAGGGCACTGGAAATAGATCATCTAAATGAAATGCAGCCATTGTCAATGTTATTAATTACACCTGTGTGCTATATGTCCAAAGAGCTGCTGTGAAAACGCTTAATCTGATTTAAACACAGCCTGATTTGGAAATCTTTGAGTTTACCTAAATCTATTTTTTTCCTTTATCATGACACCTCCTTTTTTAATGTATTTTTTTTGCCTTCTTTAAATGCTTGTGTTTAAAGAAGGCAAGGGTGTGTTGCATCAGGTACAGGTGGGATGATTCAATATGGTCTATAAATTCAGTTAGGTAAGAGTATGAAGGTTTATCAGAAACCCAAAACATTGCACAGCAATTTATAATGCTCAGCAATCATATTATCTTTATTAAACGTTTTAGATACATTGCATTGCTTTAGCCAGGTTCAACCAGACTCCTATGTTTTTCTTGGATTGTCAAAATTGTGTTTCAGAAAGTAAAAAAAAGTTGTGGTAACCTCAACTCTCTTCATTTGGACATTGATAAGGAATTCCCAGACAGTGTAAAAGTCCAGAAAATAGCTTTGCTATAGCATACTGAGGCCACTATATCTGAGCAGTTGAATCCATCACTCAGTAGGGACATGTGAAGGCAAAATCATGCCCTGCATCCATAAAATGTAGCAAACAAGAACACTGAATAAAGACGGGGTAACTAAATGGCCATTCAGTCTGAATATTAGGTCAGCAAAACACACGTTTACTTAGTTCCTGAAAATACAGGATTATAATATGGTAATAGTGAAATGGTAAATTTTAAATACTGTAAATGTTGATATTTGTTTTATACTGGTCCTTTGTTTCATCACCTTCCTCTTTTATTACCCCCAACCCCCTCTTTTCCTCTCTCTCTCTGTCTGTGTCACCCTGAGGCGGTATTTCACATTATCATGTTCATCAGTCATAGGAGCTCTGGTTAAATGCACCTCATACCTCTATGCAGACACGCAGACACACACACACACACACACACACACACACACACACACACACACAAAACAGACAAATATGGTGGAGGAAGGGTTGTGCTCTAAACACACACAATAGTGCACACATAGATCATGGTGGCATGTAGGGGTGTACATGTACACGCTTAAATATACACACACACACGCACACACACACACACACACACACACACACACACACACACACACACACACACACACACACACACACACAGAAACAGAAAGCTCATCCAGAGCTGAATAATGTTGACAGCGACCCTGCTATTTTTAAAGGGCACACTTCACAAGATATCATCTCCTCATCATTTGTCCTCAGGGATCTTTGTCTATTCACACACACACGCACGCACACACACATACAGTGTAAGCAAGCATTGTATAGTCACACAAAAGTATTCACACACATATGCACACAGTAGGGGTTAATGTCCCATCTCTCCAAATCTGTGTTGTAATAATTGAAGCTAGACTGAAACTGAAATTATGTTCTTTTTTAGCTGAGGTCACTTTGTTCACGATGACGCCAACATTTTTAGAGCGCAAAGTGCTCTGAATAATTCAGAATTTAGTTAATAGAACTAAAAACATCACATACTGTGTTAAATCAGCCAACAACATCAGAACATTTGGAATATTCCTGCTGTTATTTATAGACTTCGATTCAATAAATAAGACCAACCAGTGGACAGATATACTCTTACTTATAATAAACTGTACAAACGCAGGCAAACAGGAGCTGAATAACAACAGCAGAGACATGCTTTAGCTGCATTGTTAATCATTAGTTGAAACTATTCATTACATCATATTTGTTTTACAGGCTTTGGCAAATATACTTCAGCAAAACTATACTTACATGTGTCACTCCACTACAGCTTATCAGAAGCATAAGGAAGTAAGAACCAATGACTTTGGAGAGCTTTATAATTCACAGTGAACTTCCAGATTTAGCTGTCAGACAGCATAAGGGAAAGCAAATGCAAACACTAAATCAACTGCAACTCTGTTTGATCTGCTTGTACACCAGAGATCTTTCCCTCCTGTGGATGGTGCATCCTGGGCTAAAACATTTTAAAGGCATTTTGTTGATCTTTCAAGTCTTACAAGTATTGTTAGCTGGTTTCTGACTCTTTAGTGTGTTCTGTGCATTTTTAACTGAGACAAAATACAATGGTGCCACAGAGGAAATTGGAGCTCTCAACCAAGTCTATATAAGACTGATGTTGTTGATTGATTGATGGATTTTATTTGACCATTTAACCCTTGTGTTGTCCTGGGGTCATTTTGACCTCAAATTAAATATTTTGCCATCCAAATATATTTTTTATTCATCAAATGCTCTGAAAATAATGGTAGGCGTTTACTACTATGCTCTTAATGATAAAAATGCATTTGAAATAAATTTACTGTTTTACTGTTGTCCTCTGGGGTCAAAAAGACCCCGCAGCACAAAGTGGTTCAATGGAGCAAATAGTCCCGCTATACTGCTCGCCAAAACATCTTGGATCATGGATGTTTGATGTGTGGAGTCAAGCAATGGTTAAGACAACAACAAAACAACAGAACAGGTCTTTTCTCACAGGTGCTGGGTCATTTCTCAGTTTAGTCTGAGAGAGACAGGCAGCACAATGAGGAGGCAGAAGCTCTCCACTGCACAGGAGGCTTGTTAATATGAAAGAAAAGATAAATGAGGAGGACAATGCTGAACATAATGAGTGGAATCAATCAACTGTTGAGAAGGAAAAAAAATGATGAGGTGATCCAACATACAGACCAAAAATTGAAGATGAGTATGAATTGAAGGAAATTGGTTAACTTGATGATGAGGTAGAACCTAAAGCTGATATAGAAGAAGTATCAGAAGTGCAGCAGTGCATCTATTATGATGAAGATGAAGAATCAACTGATGAGAAAGAATCAGTGAGGAAGAGGAGCCAGCTAAGATAGAAGAATATTTCCAGTTAAATGATGAAACATTGGCGCCCAGATAGCTCAGTTGGTAGAGCGGGTGCCCATATATAGAGGTTTACTCCATGACGCAGCAGGCCCAGGTTTGACTCCGACCTGCGGCCCTTTGCTGCCTGTCATTCCCCCCTCTCTCCCCTTTCATGTTTCAGATGTCAATAAAGGCCTAAAAATGCCAAAAAATAATCTTAAACAAAATAAAAATGGACAAAACATTAATCTGGTCTTCCATCCCTCCCAGTGACGGACGATGCATGTTGACAGCAGAGAGAGAAACAAGTCACCATAGTCTCCCATTGATGAAATAGTACCACTTGACCTGTCTTAATTCAAATGAAAAAATAAAAAAAATGGTGTTAATGTGTTTGAATGAAGTTGATATTAAAGGCTTAATGCAGAATTAAGTGAAGTATCCACTAAATATTATTTAAATACAAGTTGTCAGGTTCAGGACACTTTAACTTACTAAATAAACAAGTAAAACCAGATGGGGTCAATTTGACCCCAGAAGACAACAGGTGTGATTATGGGCTGTAATTTAAAAAAAATTCAAATGATTCAAAAACAGCATCCTCACTAAACTTTGACATATACCACTCTGTGATAAGTCAAATAGTAAAAAATAATATTAGGTAAAAAATAATTCATTGTTTCATTTTATTTTTTACTCAAAAACAGGGTATACTTTTGTGTAAACAAGGTCTGTTGGCTCTAAATTCTAAAACAAAGGACTCTGCTGTTGTTATTCAGCATGCTTTAAATAACTGTCAAACCAGGTGGGGTCATTTTGACCCCAGAGGACAAAAGGTGTAAAGCATTCGGGAGGACATTACGAGGGTTAAATATAACTCTATGTCATACATTTAAAATACATAAATAGTAAGGAATGACACAATGAAGCCCAAAGACTTATTTCCATTGTGGAAAGCTGTTGCTTAGTCCCAATTGTTTGGACACTCGCAGCAAAAATCTGTGCGTAAGTTACTCTGCATTGTTTCTCTAATCATGATGGAGCTCACAGTCTTGCTTATGGAGGACTAGCTGAGAGTTTTTTTTCACACGTCCTCCAAATAACAAAATATCAGTTGTCTCTGCCTTCAAAAACATTACAAATCACTGTAAAATAAAGTTTTATGATGTAACAACTCTATGGGTAAGATTTTGTTAGGATAAGTTACAAAATACACATACATAGTTAGGGAAAGTTAACAGTTTGAGTTAAAGAGACTACCTTCCTCGGTTTAGGCGAGCTTCGTTGTCATGGTTACAATAGTACATACTTGGTTAAGGTTTGAGAACGATTGTGGGTTAGGGTTAGTCGTGAGCTAGTTTGATTTGTAGTTCCGTAATGGCGGCAGACATTCGGTCCGTTGTGGCAATGCTGTTGAATATCCAAAGGTTAAAGAACAAGAACAATCTTTGCTGAGTTTTGTTGGTGACCATGACGTTGTGGTCCTCCTCCCAACGGAGTTTGGGAAAAGTTTGATTTTCCAGCTCACTCAGTTGCCGACAACACAACCAAACGTTAGCGATTGGTTGTGGCAGATCCAGAGTGGCTCTGGGCAGAGTAGTCCAATAGTTTTAAACTTCAACAGAGTACCCGCCTTCAAGGAAGTTAACTCTTGTCAATGGAGAGTGGCCAGACTCTCTGGACATCTAAACAACTAAAAAAGCTTTTAAATGCACACGTTCCACCAAAACAAGTTCCTTCCGAGCCTATTTTACAGCAATACTGCAGCTTTTCTCCAGTGCTTAGCACCGCCCAAGACGATTGTGTTGGTTTAAAGAAATGCCAATAAACCAGAGCACGTTTACCTCCCATCCCCGAATGCTATATGGAGTAGCCAGACTCTCACGCTTTGGCGGAGGGTCTGGCAAAGCGAGACTAACACCAGCTAGACCCCCCTTTCTGAGTTTTATTGTGGGACAAAAAGTAAAGCCTTGTAGAAATCACTCTGAAAGTGGAAGCTAATAAGTCTTACTTGCTAGCTTTCATTTCCCGAGTGGAATATAAACGTTACGCATCAAGAGTACTCTAATCACATGCATGATATTGAATATTTCAAAACATCTGCTCAAATGCATACATTGAATTTGATATATAATCTTATTTTTGACACAAATGTACAACTGCTAAGGATGAGGTAAAACTAAAGAAACGCAGCTCTTCACTGGAAATGAATGATGCGTCTGATGCAACAACACAATGAGGAAATCTGTAAAAACCATTAAACCGTTTTGATCATTGTGCTGAAATTTACATAAAGCTTTCCTAACAGCCTTTTATATGATAGTGAGGCGATTAACAAATGTATTGCAGCATGACTAATGAATCATGACTGAAAATACAAGCTGAATTTATTCATTTATTCAGACACATTTAAATAGGATTTAAAATAAAACAAAGAATGAAATAGAATATAAAAAATAGATATAATAAAACAAGAGAGTAAGAAAGTACAGTGCAATAAAAGATATGAAATTTGATTTGTCAGTGGCAAACAGAAAAGTTTTAAACTGAAAAAAAGAGCTGAAAGTTGAAGCAGAGGTCAAGTTTTCTGGGAGTTTGTTCCAGATATTTGCTGCTTCTCTGTGTTTAGTTGTTACTCCGGGGAGAGTAAGCGGACCTGTCCCAGAGGACCTGAAAGGTCTGGATAGTTCCTAATGTAGAAGCAGATCAGAACCCCTGTTACATAACCAGTTATTTTCTTGTAATAATAGGTTTAACCTTGGAGTTATGAAGTAGCATCAAGACACGGCGAGTTCCTTTGTATACCACCTTTCAATGACAAGGGAATTCAAAGCTTCACATATGCAAAGTCTCACTTTTTTGATGTCATAATGAAGCTGGAGGTTTGTCTTTAGCCACTTGTGTTCAGCTTTTCTGCAATCTTTTTTTTTTTTCAATATTTGTGTAGCATTTCTCCATGGTGTTCTTCTTTTTCAAAAGAAGCAGAACTTCCACAAGACATCTGCTTGCATTGGAAAAGAAATTATTAAACAAAATAGCAGCACTCCTTCCTTACTACTTACCACTACTTAGCTTTGCTCATAAAACTAAAGTTAGAAGGTTGACTCAAAAATAACTGATGCCCTGCTTTGTTTGTTTAAGTTTAAGTTTTCAATCTGGTTATCTTTTTCAATAACAAAATAGTTTCTCCCTTCCTTTTAATTTGTGCATTTCATTTAGAATTAGCTTTTGATAACTTTCATTTGTGTGTTAAAGTTAATGTCCTCCTTTATACATAAAAAAGTGTAACGGAAAGCTACATGTTAGCGTGGTGCTTTGGATCAAATGATTTGCCAAGGACACATAGAGAATAGATGCCTCTTCTCATCATTTAAGGAACCACTTCAGTTTTTCAACCTTATATCTGCTTTTGTCATATTAACATGCCTTTATACTCCGGTGCACTACTTGCAACACTCTGTATTTTGATGGTAGGCTCTGTTAACCACCCAAAGTCCTTCACCTGATGATGCAATCATTGGCCAAACGGCAGCAAGAAAGACTCATTTTAGCCCCAAGACCTGTAATCATTCTCTTTACCAGATAAGTAAAAAGGGAGATAAGAGAATTAAGACTTTTAAACCAGGGAAGCTTTTCTTTTACTATTCCTCATCCTCTGACTGTCTGATCAGATAAAGGATTATGGGGAAAGAAAGATATGACAATAGTCACTAATTGTACTGGTGTATGTCAATGGGAAATTGATTGAGCGCTGCCGTCCTTTAACGTGTAGGTTGATCAGCATGTGTGTGTTTCTTTAAAACTCTTGTGATATTTAGGGATAATACCAATCAGGGATGCACCGAATCCAGGATTTGGCTTCAGATTTGGCCGAATATTGAGCTTTTTGACAAGGTTCAGTTTCTGCTGATACTTAGAATATATTTCCACCGAACCAAACCCTACGCTTGCACTAAGCGCGCTACGCTGGTCGACGTAATGGTGCCACTGTTGTTTGGTGGACCGTTCAATGCAGTAGGCTGTGAGAAAGTGTAAAGTGTTGTTTGGCAGTACTTTCAATCAAAAGAAGGTGATTCAAGTCAAATTACATGTTCAAATTGCAATGCCAATTTGTCTCGTGGTCAGGGTCGGAGTGGGGCCACTTTTCAGCCCGGGACTTTTAGGCCCACTTTATCCATGGTGAGGGAAACTGGATAAATGAAGCAAAGGGTCAGCTCTTACTATCCTGTAGTTTTTAATAATAATGGTTCAAGAAATAATGTAAAGGTTAAATAATAATTCACTTAAGTTGAGAAGTTAAAGGTTTCATGGCATAAAAATGTCCTTTTATGAGGTTTTTTAACATTAATATGCGTTCCCCCAGCCTACCAATGGTCCCCCAGTGGCTAGAAGTGGCAATAGATGTAAACCGAGCCCTGGGTATCCTGCTCTGCCTTTGAGAAAATGAAAGCTCAGATGGGCCGATCTGGAATCTTGCCCCTTATGAGGTCATACCTCCCCTTTCTCTGCTTTGCCTGCCCAGAGGATTTGTCCCACCCATGAGAGAGAGACATCATGGCTTTCAAACAAGCAAAGTGGCAGTTGGTCAAGGTCAAACCCTCAGCCTTCACCTTGCCTCCCCCCCTCCTGAAAAGCTACAGACTCAGAAATGGCACATACTAAGGAAAGCTCATTGTGGGACTAGCTCTAGTGGCTGTAGTTCTGCACCAAGGCTGGATTTTGGGAAAGAGACTTCAGATACAGTATTAGGGGACCACTAAGGTCTATATAAAAGAGACTTCAGATACAGTATTAGGGGACCACTAAGGTCTATATAAAAGAGACTTCAGATACAGTATTAGGGGACAACTAAGGTCTATATAAAAGCATCCAAAGAGCACCACGTCATGGGACCTTTAACAAAAAATATTCCACTAGTCCACAAGGATAGGTTGCTAAATTAACAAGAAGGAAAGAAAGAAAGAAGAAATAATTTGAAATGTATTCCACTCTTCCACCAAGAGGCATATTGAACTAATGTTTAGGCTAAAGTTCAATTTACAGTTAGATTGTGAATAGCACCAACAGCATCTACAGCATCAGTAGCCGCCTAAGCAGTGCACTGGTTTCATGTACTGTCATATACTCTTTTTTTCTTACATTAAATAACTTTAATTCATATTGTTTACTCTGGTATCCTCTCTACCTAACCCTTCAGTCATGGCCTCCGCATTGCAAATTTCGGGCTCATCTTTTGGGGGGATGGCTTATCTGCTGGCTTATCTGCTACTCAGAATCCACAAAAAAAATAATTAAGAGATCAGTTTACTGCATACACAGATCAAGCGTGAGTATTGTTATCAAAATTTTCATTGTATTATATGCATATATTGGGTGATACAAAAAGGCTATATTTTAATAAATGTAATATTTGGCTTGTAAATAGGTTGACAACGCAACAACGATATTAGCTGAATAATTATGTTGCTAATGCTAATCATTAGGCCTAGGCTACATCTCTCACACCATTGCCGCTGTTAAAACATTTGGGTATCAAACATCCAAAAGAATACAAGTTCTGGTGCTTGCAGATAACAGTTTGTGGAATGCTAAATGTTGCAATTACAAGGTAGCATGGAGGTAACATGTTGTGACCAAAGGGTAAAGCGGATGAAACATAAAACTGGCCTCAAGACCTAAGGACAACAGGCAACCGTTTGTTTCCAACCTCCAAAAAATGACTAGCCTAATGAAAGTCATTTCAGCACTGTGTTTGTGCTGCTTTTTAAACCAGTCCAACCAATTAACAAAGATGCTTTGGAGCCCATTCATAGCTGCAGTAGGTAGAAGTAACTACAATTTCCTGCCAGTTCTAAAGGGGTTTCAATTACGGTTAATGCTTTGTTACATCTTGCAGACATCAATAATACTACATCAATAATAATACAGAGCCTGTTGCCTTGTGCCTGTATACTGTTGTTTTTCTTGTGCACTTGCAGGTCACTGGCTGAGGTGCGGTTTGTTAATATTAAGTTCGCTGTGCATCTCCCTCTTTTATTGTGCCCAGTGTGCCGGTCATGACGTGTTGGGGGCTCGTCCGGGATTCCAACATGTTATGACCGGCTCACAGCAAAAGAGGGGGATGCACAACAAACTTAATACTAACATTCATTTATTAAATGAAAGTGCAAACATGAAGACAATGAGGTGTTAAAGTCAAGATCAGAGATATATGAATGTGTATGGCTGCAATAAACAAGGTGTGGTGCATGTTGTCAGTGTCTAACAAAGGTGAGCTCATACTGGTGCTGGCTGAAGGGATTGGGCAGGTGGTGTTAAGCAGACTGGGAGGTGCTCCCAGTTACGTTTGCACCTCAGCCACAGAGCTGCAAGTACAAAAGAAAAACAACAGTACACAGACACAAGGCAACAGGTGCCGTCAGAACTTTTAAAACTGTTTTTTGGGTGGCCCTTTAAAATCAGAAACTACTTTATGTATAGACAAAATAAGCTTGCGGGAAAGGACTTTAAATATTATTGTCTATAAAATAGCTCTGTCAATCAATCACTTTGATATGTGGGTTTTCAGAGCAGTGTAAACAGTGCTTTAACCCAATATCACCCACCTCTGTAGCAGTGCTTGCTGTGGTGATTTGGGTGTTCCATGTTTGTTTTTGTCAACTCTCTGAATATGCTTATAAAAAGTAAAAAGGCACTTCAGGTGTTAATGATGAAAGCGGCCTCTTTAGGCAGATATAGCACAGTTAAAAAAGATCTGGCATGGCTGACATTTTTCTCTCTCTCTCAGTCCTCTAGTCCTTGATGTTCGACTCCCAGCGGTCTTCTTCCAGTCAAACCACCAGTGTGGAATATCACCCCTTTTCCTTACATGTCATGAGCTGAGCGAGGAAGCAATTTTTTAGTGCCAAAGTGTTTTTTTCTCTAGGAAAGTAGGCCAAGAGCATGAGGATTTTTGAAAAGACAGAATGACATAGAGACACAGAGGAGGAGAGGAAAAGAGATGCGTAAAACAAGAAAGTTTCCATCATTTTTGTGACGTTTTGTTTGCTTTCTTGTGGGACAACCGTCACTCGCGTACACGTCAAAAGAAAACTGACAGCCGGCATGAGGACAAACTGTTTGTTATTTCCTCTGTTGTTCTTTTCTCTACATAAAGTACATAGGCTACATCCCCATCTCTGCCCAATTTAGTTTGATCACATTTAAAGGTGATTTAAAGGCATGTTTTTCAAAAATGATCAATACTTACAAAGCTGTTTATTTTAAGTAACATGTACATTACATATTACATACACAATACAAATGCAGATACATAAACCACACAGTAAGTTGAAAGTAGTAGATTAGAATAAAGGTGGTTGATAGATTTCAAAAAATATATTTCAGACACTTTCCTCCAGGCATTTCCTTTCTCTCTGGTGTGTAACATCTCAAAGTCACGAGTCTCTCTCTTATCCGTCTTTATTGACAGTCACAGATATGTGTGATCCACAGAAGATGAAGCTTCTCATTTTAGAAATCCCCACACACACACACACACACACACACACACACACACACACACACACACACACACAGTGAAATTAGATATTAGATTATAGATAGTTAGTTCTTATTTGTAAAAAACAAGACATTTAGAAAAGTGTAGTTCACCGGGGAAAAGAAAAAGGGGTTCTACAAATTATCCAAATTGTATTTGAATACAAACTAACACAGAAAGCAACTAAAAACACAAGTAAAAGAGTCGTAGAATGTTGCTGTAACATTGCAAGCAGATGCTCAGACAATACAGTGACGGTGTGTTGCTTCGGGTACCATAAGATGATAAAATACAACCCAAGAAGAATGGTTTTACTGAAAGGTCCATGGGTTTGAAGATGGGTTACCAAAGCATGTGACTTTGACACTGTACAATGCTTGTTGTGTCCCGTTACATTCCACTAGTCACCATTGATTTCTTTTAATCTTTCTTGGTTTAAGTTGGGGATTGTACCTGGTATCTTTTTGGTACCATCTTGGTCCAGCTTTCAAGTGTGCTGAGCTGATACTAGAAGGTGGAGTTAAAACACTACAGACCACTGATTGGGCAGTGCAGGTCCATTTCATTAGTGCGACACGGGACACCCTGCATAAACCCGCCAATTTTAAATAATCCGTCAACAGCGACTGCAGTTTTTTCATTTACTTGCTCCAGATTGAAAAAGGTGGCAGCTCGTATTGTACGCAGTTTACGATGAACTTCACTCTTCACTTTAAATCTAACTTCACTCGCTTCACTCCGTACGTTGGAAACACAGCATTAGTGGCTAAAACTGTTCCATAAAAGGACATTTGTAACAGTTTTGTGACAAAAAACCTTTTTGTCCTTCAGTATGTAGAACTTGTTGAAAAAAAAATTACATTTAGTATTAGAGAGATACTTTACATGAACAGCTACTGCAATAAAGGAAGAGGATTCAGAGCAAATGTTGATTTTTGTGATGTTGATGTTCGACAGTACTGCTCCCAGCTGTAATGAAAATATTGTATGTAAAGTGGAACTAAAACTGCAAATAACAAGAGAGCGAGCAAACAGAGTGAGAAAGAGCGGGATGGAAGTGAAAAAGAAAGACAGGACTGCTGTTGCCACGGGAGAGGTTTAATGTAAAAACACACAGCCGGCTTTCCTGTCCAATCCACCAAATTACTGACGACCAATTCCCCCCTGAAGAGAAGATGAGGGGGGTGAGTTAGATGGAGATTGTGTGTGTGTGTGTGTGTGTGGCGGGGCGTCCGACTCATCTCATTAACCGGCTTAGACAAGATCTCTCTGTCAGATACACTAAACACACACACTCACCCGCCGAAGTCAGCCCCGTGAAATATCTACTAGCCTCATGTGGGGAAATCTCGAAGGATTATCCCCAATAACCTGTTTAACTTAATCCTTATCTCACACACATGAATAATAAATCTCTCCCCCACTCTCCGTCTCTCTCTCTCTCTCTCTTTCTGAGAAAGACTGAGAAGTAACGCCTCTCCCACCTTATTCTCCCTCCCTTCTTTCTCTCTCACACACTCTCTCACTCCATCTGCTTCATGAACATGAGCCGGCAGCTTTATGTGCCTCTGCGAGCGTCTTTGAGCTGTTTTGACATATGCACTCCCTCTCTGCTTCTCTCTTTTTTTCCCTGTCTTTCCAACACTCCCATTCTTCTCCATACATCTCTCTCTCACTGTTTCCCCCTCCAGGACAGGAAAAGGAGCAGAAGCAGGGAGCACCAGCAAAGAAGACTGACCACAATAACAGGAAGAGGAAGTGGGCAGTGACCTGTATGAGAGGGGACTGTGGTCGGACAGCTGTGGTTCAACACTTTTGGCCGCTGGATGAGAAAACCACATCAGAGGCGGCAGGAGAAAAAAAAAAAAGAGCAAGAGTGCTTCAAAACCTGTTGGACTCCTGCGGAAAAACCTTGTGAACTCTGTTTTTTCCCCCTAAATTTGTTGGTCCAATAATGTTGGTCTTTGGAAATCCAACTCTGGAATTCATTCTCATTTAAGAGGAATCCACCAATACTTCATCTCAGACTTATCTTATTATCTGGTACACAGTCCAGACAAGGATTTGTACAGAAATCTGGTGAAAATCTAGCAGAGAGAGAAATCCCTGCCTGTACAACACCTGCTGCTCTCTTTCAACATCAACAAAACCAGAAGACGAAGAGAAGAGAGCGAGGAAAAGACGTAGTGAAGGGGGTTTTACTCCCTGTTGAGAATACGACCACCTACCAGCCACTATTTTCTACAACAACCTGCCGCATTAATAAAGTATAACACCTCTTGAAGAAGAGAGCACCCTGAATGATTTGAGCTTCATTTTGTACCAACGTAAAGGTCTGATCAACAGTTCTTGGCTTGGACCTTCAGTCTGTGTGGTAAGGCTTTTTTTATATCTCGGGTTGATAAACACTGAAAAGGAAATATTGATTACACAGGTGTGTGTGTGTGTGTGTGTGTGCATGTACCTTAGATAACTAAGTATTGTATGTGAGAAAGGTGCTGAACTAAAGACGATACAAATGAACAGATAGATGCATCCAGAGCTTTCCTGTTCAGCAAATGGGAGTGTGAATTACATTTCTTTCTGATTTTCTTTGGTTGCCCAAAAATGTAACCCAGATCCTTTGAAAAACGCTCCGGGCTACTTTCCCAGTCACACCAGGGTGAAATGCTCACGAATATTGGTCAAACTGTTGAAAAGAAGGTACCTAAAATAACTTGATATGATGGTAATAACCTTTTTAAATGACAGGCTGTCGGCCACCGTCACTGTTCACATGTGCTATGCCTATGATCTCGGACAGCTTGGTGTGGATTTGAATGCTGTAATTGAGCGCTGTTTCCCCCCAGAGGCTGGACTCTCATACCTGAAGACAGACGGCTGTGACCATTAAGGCGATACAGGATGATCTGTGGAAAGAGCAGTATTTCTTTTTTCAAAGAAAACTAAATCCACCAGGAGGTCTTCAGCTAATTATTTCAAGGAGTTTTACTGTAGAAAAACTTCAACTTCAACTTGATGTCAAGTTTGTGTGGCTATAAAGTATTAATGACACCATTTAATATTCCCAAAGCTGCAAAGCTCTTGTCAGTTGAGGGATGTCATTTGTCAGCTGTAGCTTTTCCTGCAGTACATCTTGTGTAATATATCACCCTTCAACAGTTTATGCCTAACAGTACTTGAAGGGATGGACAAAATAACAGGGACTCTCATTAAAAGCACTTATTTTTGTTGAGACGCTGGTTGAGAAGCTAATTCTGATGCTGTAGTTGGTGTAGTTGTCTTGGATTCCGATACAAGGTGAACTGTTTCTGTTATTTTGTCTACCCTGTGTGTGTGAGAAAAGCTCCTTAGTAGTGATGTTTTTTCTTTGTGGATCTGGATCCATGGCCCAGAGGGACAGAGGTGATTTGATTTGGTTGTTAGGTCGAAAGCCGTTGATGCAACTAAACCCAGTGGTCTAATTCCTGGAGGGGGAACTATCAGTGAAAATCCTTTGGGTGCCATCTGGGAGACTTCACCCACCCACCCGCGCTCACACACACACACACACACACACACACACACACACACACACACACACACACACCCCCACCCGCGCTCACACACACACACACACACACACACACACACACACACACACACACACACACTTCATGATTAGAGCCATTCATTCAGATAAATGTCAGAGTGGTTGACAAGCTGTCCAGCTGTGGCGAGGTTAGCTCAGCTGAAGTCGCTGATTACAACTGAAAGACCCAGTTACGGTTTTATTTTCTTTGACCTGTATTCTGCTTGTACATAATAAAACCACATTTCATCTTGAATCTTATTTTTAAGACTTTTTAATTTTCAATAGGGACATAAAATCCAAAAAATGTCTGACATCAGATATCACAGATAGCAGCACATTCAACAAGATAAAAATGCGCAAAAACATGTTACAGTGATAGGAAAATGGAATTAAACACACTAAAATGTATAGGGAAATTACAGTAATGTACTTAAAGGGTTGCCTGATTACTTCATAGCTCCAGCTCAGTTCAATATGGAGAATGTGAGGCTTTCAAATGCGGCAAACTGTCCTGATTGGACAGATGTTAAAACTTTTTCACCACTTGCAGTTGTGATGTGATGGTTAAAGATGGAGGCTGTAACAAAACAGACAATTGGCTTCAAATGTAAAATTTTTAAGAACATGAATTATGTGTTATATATTGTTTAGGTTCAGTATGTGCAGTTTGGAGAGGAACATTTTAGTCCCTTGTGGTTGGACTCCTTTTACATTTTCACTTCTAGGAGGTGCCATGGTTGGAAATGTAACCTTCAGCGGAGACAGGGGCTGACATCTGAGCCAAAACCAATGTGGATAACACGCTAGGCTCTAAATTATTTTCAGATGATTGTTGGTCATTACTGTCAGTTTTAAAGCTGACCCACATCATTCATAACAAGCTCGCTGTAGTAACATCTGATTTGTCTGATAGTGAAAGAAAATAGAATTAACTAGAAGGCACTTTAACACCAATCACAGCATGAATATACTCTGTGACATGACAGTGTCAGGGCACCGTGTGTGTGTGTGTGTGTGTAGTGTGTTTCCTGGTGGGACTTACTGGCAGACAGATTGTTAGAGGCTGCTCTGTGATTAAACCTGTTTTAATCTCAAACACACTACAGTATTTAGCAATTGAAAATCACAGATTTGAGGCTGTGAAATCACTTCCTGTACTACATACACACAAATAAACTTCTGATTTTATGGTGGCAGTAAGCCATACTGTGTCAAAGACATAATTTTGATTCAGATTTCGACAGTATGGAACACAACTTTTAGACTGGAGCTCCTCTAGAGCTCATACAGGCTGATACGCTCGAAAGAAATCATTATGTAGAGCCTTACTACTGTAGCCGCAGGCCAAAATACGTCCAATTTGACCCCAGGATGGCTCAATAGAACAGGTTCCTCAACTGGGGAGTATAAGCAAATGTCATGGCAGTCAGCCTGTTCCATTATGCAGCAGGCTCTTGTGTGCATAGTACAAATTTCCATGTAAGGGTGGTTCTAGAAAAAAGGTAATGTGATCAAAGTCAAAAGGGTTCATCCTCTGGGGACCACGAGTAGCCTTAACAAACTTCATGGCAATCCAGTCATTGTACTCTATTTAATCAGTAGCGAGAGATTTGTTTCTCATCAACAACATTTTCAAGACAATTGGAACCCATTTTCTATTTCAATTAAAGAAATGTCCATTTAAGAGTTGTTTTTTCTGTAAGTGGACTTAAAATTACAGATGCATCAATCAATTCATGCTTGTTGCACGGCTAGATGAGGCTTTACCCAAAATGCAGAGTTTGATGTTTATTTAAACAAAGACAAAAAAACAAGAGGATAGCAGGGAAAAAAACTAAAAACATACAAACAAGAAGTCCAAAAATCACGTAGGCCAGGAAGCCAGAAATGACCAGGCACACACAGTACACACTCAAAAACACAAAAACTAAAAGCAATACCTGACACCTTAGAACAGCAACACACGCAGCACACAGAACTAAATGAACCCACAAGACGCACAGGAAACACAGAGACAAAATACGCATGGTAATTAGGAAACAAGGGACAGGTGGCACGGCTGGGGAAACAGGTGAAACACATTAGGGCTGGGCAGAACAATCCAAAAAGGTAGTAATACAGGAAGTAAAACCAGATAAGACTTGGGGGAAAAAAGGGACTTCAAAATAAAACAGGAAACAGAACGCACAAAAACCTGACAAAGACAGACAAGACTTGGGGGAAAAAAGGGGAAAAGGGACTTCAAAATAAAACAGGAAACAGAACACACAAAAATATGACAATGAGGACCCCAATATATAGTTTTGTCTACAAAACTCTTATCGACTTGTTGTTTTCAAAATTTGATTTGTGCACAACACCAGACCAATTTAAGACAGAGGCAGCAGGTCTGCAGGCGCTTCTTGTACACTCAAACTCTTATTATTTTGGAGTCGGCTATTACCACTGGTCGGGGTTTGGATTAGGGAATGTCAGACGATAATGTGACACACTGGGCAGAGATGCCACCTATATTTGAATGTCATATATTTAAATCATTTAAGATAATAAGAAGATACATTGTTTATCTCACTTTCTGTAAAAGTTGTACTGGGAGCAGTAAAGAGAAAATCCTGTCTGTTAGTCAAGTTTATAGGTGCCACTCATCAGTGTCCAAGACACTCACAGATGAACGAAAGACACATACGTCCCTTGTCCCTGCTCAGATTTCATCATTGAGGACAGAGTTGAATTGTATTTCTTTGCATGAACTTCAACAACCCCTCAGCAACCCCCAGGATTATGAAGTCATGTTGACTCGTTTCTATGCTTTAGCCTTTGGTTGAGTGAAACTAGGTCAGACCTGTCTACCAGTCACAAAACATCCCAGAGAATGACAACTGTATCTCTGCGTCTGTCTGTTTCTGCTCCTTCTTTCTGCTAGTCAATCTCACGCACACTCCCTTGCCTGTGGGCAATGTACAGATGTAATTACAGATATTCCTGGTTGTTATTTATTCTTCATACCTCAGAAAGATACCTTTGATAAACAATGCCATAAATAACTTTGTATAATCCTGAAGTGAGATTTGCATGCATGGCACTCGCAGTTGAGAGGAAAATTAAAAAGGGGGTTATCTATATTTACAACTAACAGCATAAATAGATAATGACAGGTACAAACAACTGTATGAACAAAAATCTAAACTTTATGTATATGCTCATATTCCAGCCTGTGTCAATCTACTGCTTTACAAAAAGCTGCTAAATTGGTGTGTTTGTCCTCTACACCATCTTCTAAGGTGTTAAATCTGCTTTTAAAGGTGGGGTAAAAAGAGTAACGGGTGAGAAAAAAAGGTGATGAATAAAAAGAAAAAGGTGGAATGATAGACAGGACACAGAAATTGACTGTTTGAAAAACAAGATGTAGGTTTCACCTTAAGAGATTCAACCGGAGAGAAGAGGAGACATTTAAGAGGAAGGAAATGATTGTAAGAATGGGCAAGAAAGAACAAGTGGAAGGAAGACAGAAGGGTGATACAGCAAGACGCAGAGACACAGAGAAACTAACACCATGAATGAGAAGTGTGACACAGACAGAAACCAAGTGAGACAGCAGACCCAAGAGAGTGAAAGACAGACATGAAGTCAGCAGCAGCAGATGAATACCAGGAAGGGTGTGTCCACTCACTAATGATGACCCTCCATACAAGACCCTACAGCATTTCCCAGAAGGCATTGTGTTTATACTTCCTGTTGCTGATAAAAAGGGAAGGAGTAATACACCCCCCTCTGAAGACGGAAATGCAGTTTAAAAAAAAATCCTTTTTAGGAAAAATACCCCCAATGGATTTGTCATCACAGAAATAATTGTGTGTTTGTGTGTGTGTGTGTGTGTGTGTGTGATGGCGAGGAAAGTCTAGTTGTGTTTTAATCAAGCAAGTGTTCTTTGCATTTTTTTTCTTTAGTATCCCAGGACAGCTAAAGGTCCAATTTGTATTCAACTCGTATCCAATACAATTAATAATATAGCAACCTAAAAGTTCTGATTTGGAAATGTTAGTTTTGTTAACATTATGCTGTCGATACAATCTCAAATTTTCAGTGTCCAGTGGCGTTATGTAAAGTCAACACAGTTTAGTTGAGTTTTAGTGACTTATAGTTCGAACATCCCATGGATTTATTCAACAACCAACAACATGAACAGCAGTACAGCTAAAGACAAACAGACAGCAACGCTCCCTCAATAATTCATTTTAAAGTTCTGATCAAATCAACAACTGATGCATAAATGAGTTTGATATACCTCTCATCCTTTGTTATTCTTTTGGTTGACTCTTGCCACAACCTTTAAAGCTAGCAATCTTAAATACACCAAAATGGGTGTCAATGTGGACATAAAACGTTCACGCTCATGTTTAGTCAGTTAATCAAGCTCCAGTTGTTACAGTAAACGTAGTATTTATCCATTCCATGCATTCTTACATTATTCAGTGTTTCGTTATACTGTAAGTAACATACTCTGCTTGTTTGATTTTATTTTCCCTGAAAGTCATTTCAGGACTCTTGTTCTCATGTTTGTGGAAGCTGCGTGACAACATACATGTGCCGTGCACGGTGTGATTGCTTAGTTTGTCCACAACATGTTGAGAGGAAGGATACGGGGTGACGCTATGTAAAAGGCTAAGAGACAGGCCTAAGAGACTGCAGGACACACTCAGGAAACGTGCTTGGTCTTTAACAGTAGCCATGTCTCACTGTGAAGTGTGTCAAGATTAAGTGAAGAGTTTAATTAAAAATTAAATGTTAAATGTTTTTGAAAACATGTATGCACTGAACCAACCGAACAAAACTTAAAGCAGCGTGAGAGCCAAATTGAACTCGACTGAACTTGAGCAAACTACACTAATCAAAAGCAACACAAACAGAAGATATGTTCATGAAAGATATTTTCCTTTGAGGATGTACTAGTGCAGATTAAAGACCGTAAACTGAGCTTTCCGAGAAAATGATTTATCAGTTTTGATTATGTGAAATGTAATATTTTATTTATATAAGTTACAAAGGAAAAAAGCCTTCTTTTCATTGCCTTCCTCGTTTCTTAAATCTAATTTTCCTGTTGGAGGGATGGTTAAGACTTTTTCATTTTTACATTAATGGTGGATGGTAGAGGCGACTCAGCAACACATTCTCACTCCATCATAAAGCATTTCCTGGTCAGATGCCTTTGGCGTTTGTTTTGGCTTTCAACCAATTCTTGCTTGGTCGGGACTCTTGGCGGCACTTTTTGACACTCTGGGTCGGGACTGATTTAACTGACATGCGGCACAGGAACGGGACAGTTAGGATTAGGAAAAGATTGTGGGAGGGGTTACACAATGGGTTAGGGTCACTCTTAATACAATGTCATTTTACAGCGCAGCAGTGGAGCTACTGCAATGCCCGGAGCATCCCATCCAGATGCTAAAAGGTGTTTTTTTGCGCCGCAATCTGACGCTGAGAGCCACTAACCAAGCGACAGTATTTGACAAGTTGGTTGGACATAGACAAGTAACAAGGTTGCCAGTGCACTGGGGATGCACAGTGAATGGGAACAAAATCACTTGGCAGGCCCTTGTTCTCAGAGTCATGTCACAAATTCGAACGCACGCACGCACAGTCCTATTTTCTAATACACTCCTCAGATCTTCCTCAGATTTTTCCATCAAAATGGTTAAATAAAAGTTCACTTAAGACACCAAAGTACCTTACGCCGCTACTGTTCTAATTTGTATTTTAGGTTCAAGCTGGTGTTTCTGAAGTGTTTTATATGATAGTAGAAAAGATAGATGGGATGGCAAGATGTAAGACATGCATTAACATATTAGGAGAGAAGAGCGAACTGATAAATGGGATCAATTTGTTGAGATAATTAGGTGTATGCCAGAAGAATTGCTTTAAATCATGACACCCTAAATTGTTACTACTTATAAGATAGAAAAACATCAGTGCTTTAAGTTATTAAGCAAGAAGAAGTGTTAAGTGGACATGTTAATTGCATTAAAAGTCTAAATACTTTTGATTTAGTAGCTGCTTATTGGCACTACACATACATGCACACTTCTATTCAGTCCACGTTAAATTGCATTAAAAGATGATGCACTTCTGTTTAATTAATTTAGTCCTGAAAGGAAACTAAACAAAGAAAAACACAAGAGGAAAAATAAAACCCAAACAAAAGGATGTGAACTAAAGTCCAAAAAACACTGTTGAGTCTTTGTTTGAGCTGATTTGTGGGGAGCCGTGTGAAGAGGTCAGCGGAGGTCAGCAGAATGCGAGATTAGGCCATTAGAGGGAGAAGACTTTGTGCCGATATAATCCCCTCATCATAATCTCCCTCCATGCTGCTAATGGCTGGAAGACAATAAGATGCACTAATCTGTCTATTGGGATGGCACAGGGCTGCGCTGAGATATCTAGTGGAGTGCAGAGCACATATAGACTGAAATGTTTTGAAGATTATTTCCCTGGCATTTCTGCTTTACTAGATAGAGCCTAGTGGTGGGAGGAAGGGACCATGGGGAGACAGAGAGGCAGACAGAGAGGTTGAGATCGTAAGAAAGAATGAGAGGAACATCTAAAGTTTACTAGACTGATGGTGTTTGTGTGCCCTATACATTTTTATTTAGATTAAATAGTGCTAAGATGACTTGCAGGCAGGAACAAGTGATGCAAGTCAGTGAAACATCTTACTCGTTATCAGTCAAAAGCCATACATCAGATAAGCTGCCAGTTTGGTTTGGATTCTAAAGGTGATTTCCACCAATTTTCAGCTTTAATATAAGTTAGATTCAACTTGGTTTGAAACATACAGTATTTTTTGCTTGTCATTGTCGGGTTCCAAGATTATGTGAACAAATACAGTTTAGTAAATTTCTGTTGTGACATCACTTTTATTTTGATGTTGGTCAGTGGGTTGACCACGTCTGTCTAGATGGAAATATGTTAACAAGTATGAGGTGGATTGCCATGAAAGTTTGAACGTACATACATTGTGTTCTCCAGAGGATGAAACCTAATGACTTTGGTGATCCTCTGACTTTTCCTTTAGCGCCACCAGCATGTGGAAATTTATGATTTGGAGTGTTTGTCTCTGCAACAGTTGGATTGATTGCTATCTATCTATATATATATATATATATATATATACATATACATATATATATATATATACATATACATATACATATATATACACATACATATACATACATATACATATACATACATATATACATATACATACATATATATACATATACATATACATATATATATATATATATATATATATATATATATATATATATATATATATACATATATATATATATATATATATATATATATATATATATATATGTTGTGTTCTTTGTTCAAAATTCTATTTGTCCAATACTTTGGTTAATCTCTGTTTGGATTTCTTTATAGCTTCATAGAGTGGCTGTAGAGTGTTGGTCTTGTCTCTTTATTTCTCCACACGCCATTCAGACTAGAAATAGCCATAAAAACGGTCTGTGTAGGGGAAAGAGACAAAATACACTTTAAATCCATGTCATAAATCCATGAGTTTGAAGGATTATTTGATGCCAAAACACTGCACAGCGGTTTATAGTACGATAAGGACTTTACAACTAAATTCCTTCTCGATGATCTCAAGGTAAACAGTACAATTGGGAGTTTGTGTAATGAAGTACCAGGAATGTGTTGTTGCTTATTCGTTTTGGCCAACGCAGTGCCATCTGTAGCCAGATGACTCTGCATTACCCCATGGCAAACCAGATTAAAAGTTTTTTGCGGAACTAATGTCTGATTTGTAACACACTCGTATTTGACTGAAAATGAATGTGCAAAACTGAGTCATCCTTCTCTTGTAATCCTAGTTTTGAATCAAGAACTAGTGTGAGCAACAAAGCACAGTGTGTTGTACTCAAACTCTTTCTTTCCCCCACAATTTGATGGATTTGTGCTGTATTAAAGGAGAAAAGAAAAACCCATCAAAAATGTAAAATGTCAAACTCCCTTTATGGAATATGGTCTTTCTAATGGGTGATAAAGACATACACCCTAAGTGGTTTTAAAATCAGCTCCGTCTGTCTGTCTGTCTGTCTGTCTGTCTCTCTCTCTTTCTTTTTCTGTCTCTCTCTCATGCTAGACCAGTAGGTCAGGACCTAAAATGGGTCACAAGCCTATGTTTAATAGATCCCCATACGACCACATTAGTGATAGTCCTCAGCCCAGGTCCCATGATGAGAGGCTAAATGTTTCATTTGGGTCCCAAGCTGAAAAGGTTTAAGAGCCCTGGTCTTAAATGATAGCTAGACCTCTGGCTCAGCGGCAAACTGTAAGGGGACAGCGAGTCCTTGGCCTTCAATCTGAGTCTCACCCTGGCACAGTGAAGGGGTCTGTCCACAGCTGATAAGTGGTTTAAATGCAATCTCCTCTCTCTTCGTTTTTGCTCCTTCTCTCCTCTCACATTTCCTCTGCCTCCGCATCCTCACATCACTCCTATTCATTATTGTATGCCTCTCTACTCCCTCTTTTCCCCTCATCCCTCCCTCCTCTTGTCCATATCCCTTTCTGTCCTAGATGATGGCTTGGCTCCAGCTGAGGACTATGGGGCTTCTGGCCATCATGGTCTTTTCCGTCTCTCTCGCTGAAGATTCTGGCCTACCAGTGGTGGAAGCAGAGCAGCGAGGCCCTGTTGAGATTGTAAAAAAGGAGTCCCATCCTGTCCTGTCCAGGCAGAAGAGAGAGTGGATCTGGAACTCTCTCTACGTGGTTGAGGAGCAACCAGTATCCACCGCCTACAAGATAGGACAGGTACCTCAGAACTAAAACAAGAATCCTGGTCATGTTTCTGGTCTACTTCCTGTTTGGGCTAAGCTCTACAGTTTAGGCTTTAAACGTTCAGTAATCAACTTGTCATGGCAAATGTGTATTTCTGTCACATCCATTCAGTTTTAATGCTGTAGCATACCAAGAATCTGGGGCATTTACTTGTTGCTAACCAGCACTTTGATGAATATCTGAGTGATTTTGCTAGAATACTCAGTTTATTTGAAGATAATTTGCTTGAAGGTTGTTGATTTGAATCCTTACTCCAGCTGTGGAAAAAACTGAATGGTGACAACTACGAGACAGTCAACTGTATTATTTATTTTTTCTTTCACAGCTTAAGTCAAGCCAGAGAGTAGAGGTGAAGAACTTTAAAATAGAAGGTGAAGGAGCAAACACCATCTTCACTGTGGATCACAAAGGAGACCTGTTTGTCACCAAAACTCTGGACAGAGAGGAGAAGAACGCATACCATTTGACCGCCAGGATGTATGATGGGAACAACAAGTTGATAGAAGATTCTGGAGACTTTGTTGTCCAGGTGACGGATATCAATGACAACACCCCAGTTTTCCCCAAAACATTTAATGGATCCATTATGGAAAGGTCCACCATAGGTGAGTAGAGTTACTGTCAAAAAAGATCATCAGCAGGTGATAGCAGGTTAAAAAATGTATCACAGTTTTTATTTTTCAACGTGTGATAGAATAGGGAGAGGAGAGTCACATGAGGTTTATTTGTGCTCCATATTATGATGCTTTAAATCTGCTTTATGGGCACACAGCACTGTCTCTTTCGAGGAAAATATATTTATTTTGTCCGGGATTACATTTGTTTTTGATGTATCACAAATACTAATGAAAGTCTGCATTCATAGTCTGTGTAGGGAGGAGATCAGGGTGGATGGATGGGTCAAACAAACATGGGAAATTCATAAGGATTCGGCTGTTTGTGTCCCTTGTGAAAACAGAAGACAACGTTGACTTAGTTTAACTAACGTCACATATATAACTAATTAAGTTACGTAGAAAATGCCCTTATTTTCACCCAAAACATAATCTTTTCCAAAACCTAACCAAATTGTTCTGTTACGTTAACCACACCTTACAGCTTCACAACAAGCGCTTGTCACTGGTACAAGGATATGTAATTCAGGAGAAAATTCCTTTGAAATGTAGCTGAAAATGCAGTTTAAATCTATGGAAAAGTAATTCTTTAGGAGACAGGGAACAACATCATTGTATTCCAACCAGTCCAATATGATGCAGACTATGTCCCTAGACCATAAATGAAGCAAGTTTTAGCAGGATAATATTTCTATTGCAGCAAGTATGTATTTGACATTCACCATCCAGTGATAGTTTAGATTGAAAATAGACTGGACTGTGAAAGGTCTGGGGAAATTAATTAAACATAATGTCAACACCTGTCACAATCATTAGCTCAACCTTCTGTGCTAAAAGGCACATTGGTGACTTACATAACACAATCTTAGCACATAATCATAATGTATTAATCAGTTCAACAGCAATGATGCTCAATACAAGAACATTTGGGTTGGACATTTTTGCAAAACAGCACAATGACTTATTAATAATACATTTGTGTTCTTCATCTAGGAACTAAAGTGGTTGAGGTGAGAGCAACCGATGCTGATGACCCTACCACTGCTAATGGAGAGCTCAGGTACTCTTTGGTCCAAGATGTAGACCTGACAAAATTTGAAATCGACAGCATCACAGGTAGGTCCGCTTCACTGATGTCCAATATGATTGTTTTTGTGCATCATTGTCTTTTTCTTCCTTAACAAGTCAATGAAGGGGAGGTGCAGATGTACACGCTATTTTTACTTGAATATGAGTCAGAGCTGACCTCAAAGATAACACCCTTTATGTCTCTCTCTCTCACCGTCTCTCTGCAGGTGTGATCAGCTGCAAGACAAACACTCTGGACCGGGAAACCAAGAGTCAGTATGTGGTGGTGGTTAAAGCTCAGGACATGAGAGGAATGGCCACTGGCAGCACATCCACCACCTCTGTCACCATCACCATCACCGACACCAATGACAACATGGCTTCTTTCACCCGAAGTAGGGAATATTTTAGAAGAGAAGATTCGAATCAGTTGCTCTTGTGAAAACTTGCTCTTTTCAAATCAGGGTTATTTATATGATCATATTTACTGTAACTGTTATATTCACAGAAATGTCTGTTTTCTGCCTGCAGAGACATATGAACTGTACGTTCCAGAGGATCGCAAGTTGAATGAGAAGATAGGCACTCTGGAGTTGGAGGACAGAGATCAGATTCAGAACAAAGAGCCAATCTTCAACATTCTAAATGGAAACACCAACATTTTTAACATTGAACTCAGCCCGAACAAGGATGGAAACCTCATGCTCAAACAGGTAGGAGGCTCATGTAGCATGTGTAGCAAGTGAGGATGATATTATGTAAATCAGCTTATATTCCTTGTTTTTGGTAAGTCAAGTGGATTTTTTGCAATGTTTGCCATCTGCAATTTGTGATTAAGTTCTTTTTTTCCTTTTTGGTCTGACATTATTTGATAGTATTTTGCAGCAAAGAAAACACATTGCATGTGGTTGATCATTGGCATATATGAATCAATACACAACATTTGTATCTATAATTTCTATCTGGTTTGGTGACTTCTTTTTTTAAGTTAGTAGTTGGTCATCCTTGCAATCATACTACTACCTCTTGAAGTTGCTTTGTGTGTGCTTTTACTAGTTTTTACAATACTTTGATTTTAAGTCTTCTAGCAGTTACAGACTCAGATCAGTAATTATAGATTAGCATCATACAAAATTTTTTAATCTATTTCAACTTTTTTTGCTGAGCTAGTCCACAACTTCTCGTCATACCCTGGGCATCTCCAAAGTACCTTTAAGTAAAAATAACACGTTGGTAGCTAAGTTTTATGGTTAATCTGAAATTAAATGGAAGTGGTTTACAGTAAGAGGTGTTTCATACTCACTTTAATGTCCCAGCCCAGAATAGCACAAAACAGATTTACATGCCTGCATCACCAACATTATAAACATTGAAGAACTGAGCATAAGGATCAAGGCCACAGTGCTATGACTTCAAATATGCACGTTTTGACATTCTTGGTTATGACTCCCTACACACAGCCACCAATTAAATAAAAAATATTTATATTTTTGCGCGATAATGCTGTATACCACAGACTTCAAACCCTAAAGTGCTGCCCTCTTTCTGGTTAGGAGAGCCATTTATGTGTGCAGGAATTCTTGCAGGTTTACTCCACTGGATTCTGCTGTTCAGATAAAGTATTAAGGACATCATAGAGCTGAAAATGTATTCTAATGAAACGAGCTCTGTTATAGCTTGTAACGACACTGGAATCGAATTGCACCAAGGTCTTCTCTCTGCTTAACTCGCCCCTCAGCTCTGTAGCCCTTCTCATCTTTCTCACCGAGCTGTGTTTACACGTACTTTATAAGCCAGCTATCGGCCACACTGCGGTTAAGGTCTTATTGTGTTAAGCGGTTTACACATGCCTTTGATATCCTGCTACTGAGTATCCTTGTTACCATGAATAATCCAGTTAACACAATATTCCTGCCTACCTGTGGTGTCCCATCCACAGATAAAACAGTCCGCCAGAAACAACATTTAACTGAACAGTAGGCTGTTGCTAAGTAAGCAGTGCATGCTGCTATATTTGTTGACATGAAAGTGTATTCGTGACACTATAGTTTGTGCAGACGGTGAAAAAGTGAAAGGAATAAGGTATTTTCATGCACGGTAACATGTTTAACATGAAGGAAATAGATGCCACCTTACTGTGTTTCTTAAATCTGAAGTATGAGCATAACAAGGTTATTTCAGATGAGGGACATGTAGAGCCTTTTTACACCTGGCATCGACAGTGTGAATGCACTGAGGATGAAGATAGGGGATGCATTTTAGAATGTAAAAAATAAAGTGCAAATGCACTTTATTGCATCCTGAGTCTAAAAATAAGAGCAATACATGTGAGAATATATACACCTGAGGATGAATCCAAATACGGAGCACCTTAACCTGCTTTTAAAGGTGCCCTGCCACAAGTATTTCATGACTTTGTGGTAATGTCTGAAGTTCTACCATGGACTCTGTAACATTTTTATGTGGAAAAAATGCCTTGGTTACCTTGTTTCAAGCCATTCTAGTGTGGTATAGAAAACCTGCAAGAAGATTCAGCTTGATTTGTGCCAGTTCTCATTAATATTCAACGAGCTAAGCTGCTTGACTCTGATTGACTAACAGCCAGCAAATGAGAGCCTGGCTATCAGCATCCTTTACCCAGTGCAACTGGGAGAGCTCATGAATATTAATGAGCTCAATGACCATCTTTTGTAATTGGCCTGATTTCTCTGCTTATTTATTTTTCAGTGGCTAGAGCTGACAGAGGAGGTAGCATTTCATTTTCACATTCACAACATAAAACATGTGGACCTAACATATTTAAAAAAATGTGTTTTGTTTTGTGTGGCAGGGCACCTTTAAGTAAAAGAAAAGAGCAATTTAGGATTTCCAGTTTTAGCATCAATGGGCGTTCATTTTTGTCACCATAGGAACAAAATTTCTTGGCCAATCATTGCCAATGTAAGGTTGAGAAGAGCTCATAATAGGATGTGTTCAATATTAAATCAAATCCTGGTCTAATAAGTGTTTATTTTTTTACAACAGGCTCTGGACTACGAGACAACGAACAGCTACACTTTCACTGTCCAGGTGCGAGAAAACCTGCGTTTTCCCGCTGACAACGTTAACAGTGCTGTCACCACAGCCAAGGTAAATATCAGACAGGCCATCTGTAGACTCTAAGCCGCCCTCCAGTTGATGTTATCACCCAGCTTATCACTATTTTTCTGTTAAAACAGGAGAGAAGGCAAAGTAGTAGTTCTCAGTTACGATCAGTGCCAGAATAACATATGAAGTATGCATTGTTGAAAACAAAAACAAAGAAGTTCTGTCCAACAATTCTACTCCATTTAAATCTAACCAAATGTGCACAAATACAAGTCAATTATGTCTTTCAACTGTTCTGAATGAATATAAATTGACAGGTAAACATCAAGGTGCTGGATGTAGACGAGGCACCGGTCTTCTCCCAGCCCATCTACACTTTCACTGTGATTGAAGAACGTATTGTGAGCAACATAGGAACAGTCACAGCCAGAGATCCTGACAGAACCAACAAGAGCATACGGTACGATGCTGTGCAAACCTCTGAAAAGAAACAATTACTAACTACTAAATTACTATTTCTGCATAGTGGCTGTTACAACCATCTCTTGCTCGTTCTGTTTAGGTACTCCATCTTAGACAAGGACTGTCCTATTAGTATCAACCCGCTCACAGGTCAGCTGTCCACCCTGAGGATGCTAGACAGAGAGCTGGAGGCCACCCACATGTTTCAAGTAAAAGCACAGGAGGAGCCAAGTGGTACGTCTCACACACACACACACACACACACACACACACACACACACACACACACACACACAGTTTTGTTTAAAACAATAGAACATCAGATAATGAATTAAAACCATGTGTTTTCTCTAACAACGGTAATGTTACACATTAACAGGGAATTTTATAGATTCAACATATTGCCTCAACACCTGGTCGACCCACACGGGAAGGAGAGAGTAGGCAGGAAAATCACATCAGTGGCTCTCTTTGTTCACTTGCAGCTTGCAAACCAAACTATATATTTTTAGAACCAGCAATGAATGAAATACAGACATCTATTTTAGTGGCTTGTCAATGTTTAAGAAACACAACGGTCCCTTGAGCTTGGCAAGGTCCTCGATATATAGTACATGTACTGTACTAAAGATAGTTTCAAAATCGCAGTACAATGGTTCCACATTTAAAAAGATGAATATTTAAAACATTGGTGATGGAAAATAAGTGTAAAAGCTGCTTTAATGTGACAAAAAACAACAACCTGCCAAACAAAAAGCTCACAAATAGAAATCTTTTTTCAGGCACTTGACCTTAATCAGTTCAATCAAAGACAGAGATACACCACCATGATCAGTTTCATGGGTATCACTGTCAGATCTGCCCATTAACGTGAATGATAAACAAGTTGTGTGAACAGAGCTGAGACAAAGAAGTCAAGTAAACAAAAATACTACAAAAACTTTAAAGCGGAAAGTTTTGGAGACTTCTAATGTAGTTGGATTTTTATATATATTTCACATGTGATCTTTTCTGTGGGATGTATAAATAGTTTCAATAAAAAGAAGAAAAAAAGAAAATGGAGAGACCACCCCCCAAAAAAAACTAATGAAGGATTATTTCAAGTGTAATAGTTTTTCTTGTTGGCACACCTGTGTCCTAACAAGTTGATTTATTTTGCCTCCACGTTAAATGAGATTATATTACATCATAAGAGTTACTTGAAAGGATTTTTTTTTATCCTCTTACATACGTTTGCTCTGAAGAATCCCTGCAGGCAGCTCACTGAAATGTCTATTTCCATTTCTATGTCATCACACTGTGAGATTGTTAAGACTAAGTCAGTGCTACAAATGACGAAATAAGCCAATGCAACACACATCCATCATTACACTGCAGTTAATCACATGCTGTTATCTGTTCTCTGTAGGTTTGGAGTCATTTGTGAAAGTTAACATCATAGTTCAGGACATCAATGACAACAAGCCTGAACTGACTGTGGATGAGATCTTCGTATGTGAGAACGACCTCACTAATATGGTAAGAAAAAGACTATTTACAGCAGGTTTTCACTTAATTTGGATAATTCTACAAGAGTGATGTTCACAAAATATCTTTGTCTACAGACTACTGTATCAGCCTCAGATATGATAGTCACATGACAAAACATTGGGTTTAGACTTTTTTAATACCTGACCTTATTTGTTTTAAGTGCCTCACTAACATTTGTAACACTATCTGTTGATCTCGGCAAAAAAAAGGCGGTATTCATCACTGTCTTATGAAATTTTGTTAAAACACAACAACAAATTCATGCCAGGTCTACCTGCCATTCAAAGTACTGGCCTCCTCAGTTTGGTTTTTAGAGTCTTAAGATGCAGCAATGTGTTTCTCCTATTTCCACAGCATGAAAGATGCAACTAGAGTAGGTGGAAGTTAAAGAAAATAAATTTCATACATACTGTGTATCTATTAATCTAGTGAACTGTTAATTTTGTGTAAAAGGTTCAAACCCAGTCTCAAAGTCTAACCCCAATCTATACCTAACCTAATGTTTTATAACATGCCTATACGTAACAGTTAGCTGCATGATAAATTACCTCAAAATGTCATGTGAAATGTAATCTACACTCAATCTTTAAAAGATGGAGAAATGTAATAAGAATATATACAGTATGTCAACATTATGTAGCTAAAATTGCATTTAAGTTATTGTGCTAATTTCCCAAAGGATATACGGTATGTGCTGCAAAAATTTAGACTGCATTGGGTAAAAACAAGGTTTGTGTCCAGGATGGATTAATTGGATATTTTTGTCTTTCCTCAGGTAATTGGAACCTTGAGAGCCACAGATAAAGACGACCAGCCAGCTTCCTTCAGTTTCAGCCTAGCCAGTGAGAGCTCCAACTTCTCCATCAAAGACCATGGCAGTGAGTATTCGTGTGCACTGAGCATATATTTACCTTTATCTTCCTGCTTGTTGCTCTAAACGGTGCTCGCAAGAAGCGCTGGCCCTGGCACTTGTTGCTATGCAACGATTGAAAACTCCATTTGAGGCTCAGTGCTTTGTTGCTGAAAGTTGAAATTATTCTAACTTCGCAAAGCATGCTTTGGTTCTCACAGCCAGATGGGGGATTTAGAGAGCCTGTCTGGGACCATAAGTGCTGTCTGGAATGCACAACAGCAGCAAATATTGAAAATAATGAGAGCAAATGGCTGGTGGACTTGCAGATGAGTCTCTATGTATTCTAAACTCATCGCAGCTAAGGATGGTAAATTAACATGCCACACACAGTGCTACTGTGGTGCATTTTACAGTAAAATCATGGAGAAAAGTACAGGAGAAACTACACCAAGTGGCCTGAGAAAATGCATGTTTTGATGATTTTAATAATTGTAGGGCTTTTCAAAAATAGTCTAAAACAAAATAGAACTTTAATCAGCTTAAATGTAATCAGCTTAAATGTAATCCAACTTTATTGATCAAAGAAACACAGTCAGTCATCTGGGAACCACAAATGAGCCAATCCATCTGGTAGGTTGAAATATTACTAAATATCACTGAATAATAGAATTAAATAATTGATTTTGACATACTTGATGCAACTGATGAAAAGTCCGAGGATCAAAAAGTGATAGTAATCTTCTTGGCACCATGTATCTCTGCCAAGTTTCATGGCAATCCACTTAAAAAACACAATTATTTCAGTATGGACCAAAGCGGCGAATTGATGGACAGACAGCTGGACAGCTTTCCATATTTTCATAATTTCATATACTGTGGTACTAAGGGAGTTGCTATTACACCTCTCAATGTAGTTAGTTATATTTCAGTTGACCCACTTGTATTCTACTCTTTGCCACAGTAGCTGACTCCTTCTTACTCAACATAAAAAGAGAGCTTTTTGTTACCAAAAGCTGATTCTAAATTCAAAGCAGCATCTACAGTCAGTAATCCGGTGCCATTTGTGAGTTTAAATGTGTGGTATAAATGAAAATGTCAGCTTCAATAAACAGACTGTGAGATAGAGGATGGTGAAGTTCTATGGAGACATTTGCTTTGATCCAGACATTGATATTTAGGCTAAGGTTGGTGCTCTGTTACGTCAGATTTCCAAAGCCTATTTGGGTTATTCAGCTTAGGACACAAAAATGGCACAAGTAAAACAGTTTTCATCATTTTTGATCATCACATACACATATAAAACATGAAAGCCCGAGGAAAAGTGGTACCAACTGTTCTAGTCAAATATTAAAAGTCTCAATAGATGAAAGCCTTAGGTAGTCAGATGAAAGATGTAAGTGTTACTATTTAATTAAAGTGAAACTTCACATACTGAAAGACGATAAACAGACTTGAACTTGCCTCATTCAATTCTTCTCCGCTTGTGCCTAGAGGGGTTATAATTTATAATTTATACTCTTTATTGATCCCTCATGGGGAAATTACAATTTACACTCTGTTGTTATTACACACTACACACAGGCCTGAAATACACACACATGCTTAGGTTCTATGCATGCACTAATGGAGAGATGTCAGTGTGGGTGGGCTGCCAGCGCTGGACCAGCACCCTGAGCGGCTGGGGGGGGGTTCTGTGCCTTGCTCAAGAGCACCTTGGCAGTGCCCAGGAGACAAACTGGCATCTCTCCACTGAGCTACTGCCACCCCCTGACATGTTGAACTGATAAAGAAAAGGTAAGATGGAGGAGAGAAAAAGGAAAGACAGATGAGGCAGAGGTGGAAGAAAACATGAAAGGAGGCGAGAGGAAGGGATTGGGATTAAGGGAGGAAGGTAAAATTAAAGTGAGAGTGTGTAAAAATGAGGAGAGGAGGCAAATATAAAAAAGAGAACAATAAAAGAGGGACAAACAAGAGGATAACTACAGTTAGGGAAACAGAAGATAGATGATATGAATGAGTGGAGAGTGGAGTATAATGAAGACTAATTAGTAAGGAGAAAACAGGAAAATCAAAAACAGGAGGATGTGAAAGGAAGATAGAAGATGAGAAAAGGGGAGGAAAAGAAGAAAATAGGGTTAGGAGTACAAATGGGAGAAAACAAATGAGGGGAGAGGAAAAACTAGGCTGCAGTGAAAAGGAGTTAATGAAGGATTGAGGATAACGAGGAGACGAGGACATGATAAAAGCAGGAAAGAAACATCAACACCAGAAACATCAAATGTTTAAATGAAAACAAAAAAAAGGGTATGAGGAGTGCAGATGAGAAGAGGAATGTGAATACCAAGAACGAGGGGGAAAAGGATGAGATGAAAGAGACAGAAAGGACAAGAGAGGAGAGGAGGTGGATAGTTGTTTGATAAGTGGTTGTCAGTGTGAACCTCTGTTCTCCCCTGTGCCCCCCCCAAAAAAAACATCTGACAGCACCTCCCCTCACACCACTTAACACTGCTCACACACACACACACACACACACACACACACAACACAAGAGCTGCAAAGTGAAGGCTTTTAAAATATTTATCGACTACCAACTCGCAGAAAACAACGGTGCATTCATTACGGGACTGTGCAGCTACACTGATTCCAACAGTCAGTGTAGCTGCACAGTGAAGTGACAGCACTCGGTGTTAGAGTAAAACCAGACGGCTACACCAGGCTCACTGCATTAATACCAGGCAGACAAGAGAGAGGAGGAGGAAAGGTAAACAAAGAGATGAAGAGAGCGTAATGAGATGCAGGAAGAGAGAGATGGAGAGAACAAACAAAATATAGAGAGGACAGTGAGAAGTATACAGAAATCCGGAGGGACAGGGAAGAGATGAATTCAAACAAAGAAGGAGCAGGAGACGAGACAGAGAAGAGGGATGAGATGAAGGGAGGACAGAAGCTGTTTTCATCTTTTATTCAGTTTGTTGGGGATTCTTCTGTACCCATGTCCTCCCACACACACCTTCAGTGACTACATGTTAGACAACAATGGAAACTTGATCACATGAGGGGGTTGTATAAACTGTATTTAATGGGTCAGTTCACTTACATTAAGTAGAATGTTGCCATGCAAATAGTTTGAGAAGAGGATTTGAGATGTACATCTGGAAACTTTATTGGCATAGTATGACCAAGCTAAGGAGCTCGCTGACTGGTAGTTAGCAAACCTGCTAGCTTGTAAATGCAAATGGACTCTTCTTATATAGCTTTTTTAGAACCATTCACACACATTCATACACTGTGGCCGAGGTTGCTGTACAAAGTGCCACCTGCCCATCAGATAAACACTCACACACACACACACACATCTACACTCCGAAGGCGCAGCATTGGGGGCAGTGGTTCAGTGTCTTGCCCAAGGACACTTCGACATAGGACTGCAGGGATCAAACCCTCTACCTTTCAGTTGGCAAGTGGTCACTCTACAACTGAGCCACAGCCGCCCCATTGTGGCCATGATTTTGACTAACTAGTAATGTATTTGTCAGTACTGCATTTTTATGAATCCCATTTGTTTTCTCCCGTCCTGAGCAGTCCCCTAACCAAAGGCAACCCGTTCTCATTCATGTCAGTTAAACGTACGTCCCGACCCAGAGCGTCAAATAGTGACGCCAAGAAGGACTAGACACTAAAGGAGACTTTATGCGTCAGTAACAAACGCCAAAATATCTTGACCCTAACCATTCAAGGTCAATGCCTAATCTTGACCAACTTTACACATGCATAGAACAAATCGGGTTTCTGCTAGGCGTTAGCTCACCAGCTAGTCCCTGCCTTTTTTGAGAGGATGAACCACTTTCTGGCATGGCCTTTACACTGGAGGAAAAGGATTTTATTTGTGTGCTCAAAATATGTTAAAATAACAATGTATCCATTACGCTTCATATTGGTTTTCATTTGAACATTTTTGTTGTTGTTGTGAGAAAGTAGTTTTAATTATTTAAGTGAGTGAGGAAGGACTTTTTAATATACTGATAATAAGTTGCTTTTCCATTAATCATTAAAGAATTGTAAGACCTCTGAAGGGTGGAATCAGAGTTCATTTTAAAAATATCTCAGGTGGGATAAAATTCTTGAGCCAAATGATTTACTCACTCCTTTCACAAGACCGACATACTTTGTATTCAACATCCAATATGTGCAAATGTCAGCAACACCCAGGTTGTTTTTATTTAAGCTTGCCCTTAAACCAGAGATATACTGTAGGTTACTTTGTCTGGGAGTTAAACAGTGTGTGTCTAGGTATATTTAAGTTGGTTGCAAGGGTCTTTCCTGCCATTGTGTTTGCTGAAATTCCTCCATTGAAGGGATATTGTGGAGAAAGGCTGTCCCCATCATCTTAGCAGGAAACTTCAGCCTTCCGGATATTTAACTAATGGCTGTATTGTTGGTCAGGCCTGGAGAGGTGACGTTA
Organism: Etheostoma perlongum; assembly: GCA_026937815.1. Taxonomy (NCBI): domain Eukaryota; kingdom Metazoa; phylum Chordata; class Actinopteri; order Perciformes; family Percidae; genus Etheostoma; species Etheostoma perlongum. The sequence continues at coordinate 25,887,014 of CM049387.1, read as the reverse complement.
AACTCTGCTCAACATGTTCTGTTCTATACTTTTTTTTGTTTTTTTCTAAGCCCTTTTGGTGCTTTTGGACTTTAGCTCATTGTGTTTTTTTTCACCAAAAAAATCACCACATAACATTGAAATGATTAGGGTCTATATTGTCACAACATTGTCATCTGCAAGTAAGATAACAGTACGTTAATGCATGTATTTAAAAAGTTACAACATGTTTAGCCTCATATAGGGCTTGGTTTTAAGGTGCTGCCACTATTTATAAACCAACATGACTCAAATCCTAAATGCACCAAACTGACACATAATCACAAATGACCCACCTGCCTTTATGTAACAACTCTCTTCTTCTATCTTGTTTTATCTGCGGAACAGACGCTAGCTGTATAAATAGACTTTAAAGACTCCATGTACAGAGCAGTTGAACATTAGATCCGCTTTAGTGAGACAAAGTGATGACTCAGACAAATTAGATATGGAGCTTGGAAAAAAGGAAAGGTAAATTTGTGTAGAAGGTGAAGGTGGTTGTCATTTTGTACACTCACTGTGTGTATTTATATGCTTCTTTCTTAAGACAACACAGCAGACATCATGGTGAAACAGGGGCCATTCAGCCTGGATGACCCCAAGGATTACAGCATGGATGTGCGCATCAGCGATGGAGGGCGACCCATCCAGACCAGCATCACCAAACTGGCAATCAAGGTCTGTGTGTGTGTGGGTGGGAGTTGTAATGTACTAAACTGCTTAAGATTATTTCAGCACATTTTAATAACTGCACCAGATTTAATACTGAAAAAAACTGACAATATCATATCAAATGTAGTGTATATGGAGATGTACAGTAAATGAACAGTGCAAGATAAATCAATTCATTTCATTTCTGTTCTGTACTGATTGAGTGTTTGTCTTGCCTGTAGTCGTGTCGGTGTGATGCCAGGCGGATTCCTACACAGTGCAAAGCCGGTGCTCGGAGGATGGGAGTGAGTGTTCATGCCCTGATAGCCATTCTGCTCTGCATACTGACCATACTGGGTAAGTTTAAGTTTCTTTTTTTTCTTTCTCTTTCTTTCTCTCCTTTCCTACTCTCCATCTTTGGTGGAAACACTCGTCGCTGCACTGCACAGCACTTCTCAGAGATCATCTGTCAAGGTTTTCATCCGGCTGGAGATAATCCTTTTCTCTTGCTATTTCCTAGAATGCCTGAGGAACTTTTCTTTTCGGTGACCATCATTTCATCTTCAAGAGAAACTTTAAGGGGAAATCTAACAACTGTTCACATCAAAGTCTCTTTACAGGTGTTGAAGGGAGTAATACTGCGTATGTGAAGGGAAAAAAATGTTTTATGAAGCCGTTTTGGGGCTCCAGAGGGAGCAATGTTAAAGCTTATAATTGCCTCAAAAGAGCACCATGTCATAGGACCTTTAAGTTATAGTTGCCCAATTAAAAGTGTTTTAAGTATTATTTCCCGTTTATTGAGTGGGCGGACATTTTTTATTTAATCTCATGTCTAATTGGGGTTTGAGACCTCTGAGCTTGGACTGAATATGTATTTTTGTAGTTGGAAGAAAGAAGGCTATTGGAAGTAAACAAACAAGTTTAATTCAAACAGGTCAAATAAAATGTGGATCGATATTGGTATAAGTTTTATCAAACACTAATATGCGGCCATTGGTAAACTCATAGTTTGAATTAGTGATAGAGAGCCAAAAAAACAGACGTTTCTGAGAAAATGTTGCAAAAGTACCTTCCTAAACCCACAGAGAATTATTCTCTGAGAGGAATTCATGAAGATGGCTTTAACGTTGCAAGCAAAACGCCAGCACTGAGTGATTGGGGCATGTGCACAGATTCCCTTGCCCTTGCTTTGCGATAAATAAGGTTAGTGTTTTCGCGGGGAGCGTTCTCTCCTCCCTTTTGTTGTTGGTTTTATGAATAATGCAGCGACGGATGTGGGGAATAATGCCTGTGGTTGTGAGCTCAATATTCTCTTTGATACCTTCGCCCCCTGCTCCTTTTTTCTGGGGAAAAAGAGATACTTGTCATGTTGGATGAGAGGCACGTCAGAGATAGTTGGCCAAACAAGAGGGATCTAGGATCAAAAGTGCTGAGGAAGAAAGGCAAGAAGAACTTAAGATAGAGGGAAGAAGGAGGAGTGACAGATGGAATAAAAAAAACAAACTTATATCTAGACTTAGATATGGGAGGTGGGGAGGGGTGAAACTGCAGACAGACGAGAGGCAAGTGAGACAGGGAACTGATGTGGAATGCGACGGACTGAGTGACAGAGCGAGACAGAAAGGGGTTAGAGAAGAGAGATGCCGAAGAGAATTGTGGGAAAAGCAGCAGAAGAATAGGAGTGGTAATGAGGAGAGTTTATCAGCTCTTTAGGTGCCGTCTGCTTATCAAACACTGCCAAACACTCAACCTATTAACTATTAATACACTCCTTCACTATCGCGCCTTTTTCCCTCCGTTTTTTTCTTCATCTCTCTCTTCCTTTCCCTCTGGGTCTCTCTGTCTCTCTCTCTTTGCCTCCTTCTCTTCCCTTTTTGGTCTCTCTTTTTCTTTATCAAACACACCCAACGCAGGCCAGATTAACTATTTAATGCACTTGTCATTATCTGCCAGGGCCCAAAGTAATTTACCGCGTTCCCTTTTCACAGACGCATTTTCTCACAAGAAGTCTGGTTTGACACACGCAAAGAAATTTTTCTCAGTCATTTTTTTGTACAAAGAAAGGGCTTCTTATTCTTTTTTTGTCTCTTTCCTCTCCCCTCCAAGTCTGATATCTCCTGAGCTTATTAAACTGCAGAGCATATGTTGTAAAAGATTAATCTGTTGGTTTCCCAGGCAATCTTAAATTAGTCCCACTCACCCTCGACTAAAAGGCATGGCTAATGCTGCCCGTCCGCTGAGAAAAAAAAGAGGTTCATATCGGGACCGAGGCTCTGGGCCTATAATGTCAAATGTATCCTCCTTCTCCTCATCTGTCCTCATTCTTGATTTCCTTAGCCACAACTTCTCCCATTTCTTCCACTTCGTCCTTCCCTCAATCATTGAGGCTCTCCGTATTTGTTTCTCTTTTCCTTTAATTTTTTCTCTTCGTCTTTCTCCTGCTTCGTTGTTCCCATTCTCTTATTTAAATGGCGCCTGAAATCCAGGGTGTAAGCAAAAAAATCAAAAACTTTACTTTGTTTCTTTTACCCTGAACTTTCTAATCCTATTTCTTAACTTGGTCAGTACTTTTAGACAAAATAAATGTACAAATTACCAAAGGCATTGCCATCCATTGTTTGAACAAGGTTTACTGTCTTCACATAACCTGTAATTCTATATTGTATGCCCCTGTTAGTTTCTCTGGTGTTCCTTTGACTTTGTCTTTTGCTGCAATGTCACACTTTTCTTTAAGCTTTAAATTGATTGCTGGGCCTATTATAGCTAGCATTGGGGAAGTACGACTGATCCAACCAAGGAAGACAGAATTCCAGTGTGTTGACGACCAGGAGATAATTCAGACAGTCTGGTGTTCATGGGTTGCTGCCTGTCTTTCTCAATAACATTCATTTAAATATGTTTAACTGTTATCACTTTGACTGTTAATATGCACAGTGGGAGAAGGTTTTAAAGTTGAAAGTCCAACGTCACTTTATGTCTCACCTTCATGCAATATGACCATATACATCATTTATAACTGCCAACAGCTGACACATAAGTATGTCTATTGACAGGCTTCACTTTTACAGTACTAATACAAAGGTTGAGTTTTCTGACCTGACATGGTTAAGGTGTGGTTAGCTTTAGACACAGACTAACTTGATAAGGGTTAGGGAAACATGTTTTGGGTTAGAAACCAGTGTCGAACAGTGGTCTCCGTTGACCCGTCCCACTACCAAGACCTCCTTCCTCTGCAAACTTTGCAGCTGCTTGTCACTTCAACATGAGCAAATGTCGTTGGGCATTTACATTTTTTTAAAAACTCTTATCCTTCTATTCTTGTCTACTCTTTTACTTCCTTTCCTCTGTTTCCCCTCTTCACCCCCCTTTTCTCTCTTTCTCAATTGTTTATTTCTTGTCATTGTCATATGCCAGGTCCAACTTTACTTCCTTTTCCTTATTTTCTCATCCCCCTTCACTTTGTTTTCTCCAACTCATTTCCACTTTCCCTCTTGTATTCACTGAATCTCTCGGTTTCTAACGCTCCTCTCTTTTTTCTTCCCTTCTGTTTGTCTCCGGCTGAGTAGATTCATCTAAGGTTTTCATGCTCGAGGCGAACGTCTCAGACACCTAAAACCATCCGCTCCTCATTTACTCCCCGTATTTTTGTTCGGTTTTCTAGACTCAATCCCTCGTTAGTGTTCCACTTTCCCCACTTGTTCCTTGCCCCCATTTATTTTCATATTTCGGTTTTCCGGGCATCATTTTCTCTCATGTTGTCATATTCATAGAACGGTTGGTCCGCCAGGAAGGATGGCAAGACAACCTGTGTTTTACTGTGGATGTCTCTCTTTTGTTTTTGTTTTTTTTAACCAATATAACCTCATATCTGTTACAGCAGAGAAATTTTATATATGGCCCACATACATTTATCTATTTTCAATTTCAGTTATGCTCTAAAACACATTTTCCTCTGCTGCTTTCAGTCATAGTGATTCTGTTTGTGATGAGGAAGCGCTACCAGAAGGATTCACTGGCCAGTATGAAGAACAGCGGGGAGATTCACGAGCAGCTGGTCACGTACGATGAGGAGGGAGGAGGAGAGATGGACACTAATGGGTAAGTAGTAAAGGCTGAAATGTGCTGACACAGTTTATCAGTGTTCTCTTCTCCACACGTTCCCATTGTTTTTCTTTCTTGGACAAAATACTCAAAGTTTTTTTAACAGTCAACTACAGTATAATCAATAAATTAAATATCTGATGATGAAACAAGGAAGTGATTGGTTGTACAGTAGATCTAGATATTTTTCCCCTTCATATTTCTGTTCAAACTGAATGCAACTTGATAGTTGTATTTAAAAAAAAAATGTAATACAACAAATAAATTCATCTTATACCTTCCTGTATAAATGTTTTCTATACTGCATTAATGTTCCTTTGTATTGATGTTTTACATTTTATTATTTTGCTCTTTCAACTGCATACACTTTTATCAACTTTCCCCATTTGCAATATTTATTTTCTTTGCTGTATCTGTCAATTTGATGACCCAGTTTACCCGAAAGAAATCTTGAAAGTTTAATCCAATTCTAATCTTATCTATTTTAATAATATTAAACCCATACATAATCCCTAAATGCTATCCATAATATCTGCACCATACCATATGCTAGCAAAGGACATAATGGCTTGGGTAAAGTAGATAACATAAGCAGATTGCAGCAGGTAGAACAGAGTCAAGAATAGATAAGACAAGCAGTAGACATTATTATGACATTTCTCCTCTCATACTTTACTACAAATTCATGCTTGACTGAAGGCTTTCAGAATGACCTATGTTTGAAAAGATGAAATATTATACATCCTAGTTGTGAAATAGGATTGCATTTTATATCCTAGGTTATGTTTTTATTCCCTCTAATAGCACTTTTTCACTGTTGTGTTTTTTACTGTGTTTTTGACAATGGACATTACATGGTTGATTTGACTTTAACTCCCATGATCCCATTTTTAAATGAGGAGTTAACCAGCTCTTAGTTAGTTAACAAGTATTCATCTTTCTTTTAGCTACGATGTTTCAATCCTCACTTCCGCTTGCCACGATGGCTCCCTGCTCCGTCACCCGGACCACCACCCCCACCCCTCTCTCTATGCCATGGTTCAGAAGCCCCCCCACCACACACAACCCACCGCATGTAAGGGCGACATGGCCGTGATGATCGAGGTGAAGAAAGACGAGGCAGATCACGACAGAGACGGCTTCCCGTACGACACTCTGCACATCTATGGCTACGAGGGACCGGAGTCTTTAGCCGGAAGCCTCAGCTCGCTGCAAAGTTCTTCCACCAGTTCCAACTTGGATTACGACTTCCTGAACGACTGGGGGCCGAGGTTCAGGACCCTGGCCGAGCTGTACGGTGTGGATGCACCTGACTACTACCATCAATACTGATGGAAACCATCCGCTAATTAGCATATATAAAGCCAAAACACACATCAAAAACAGCCATAAAATACACTCACACACACATAGCCATAAGCATGCAGAAAAAAATACACATTCACACACTCATAGAACCAGGCTTTGATGCTGTCCATTTTGTTTCTAAGAGCTTCAGTGTAATTGTTTGTTTTTGATAACATGCTGCCCATTGCCTCTTCCTCCTCCGAGGAAATGTTGGAAAGATTTTTAAAGTAACCCCAGGACATGATGCCATTTACAATACGAAGGTGATAGCGTGAGGTTCACACTGCGAGGATGCTTTTTATTTCCGTCACAGTTTTGTGTTGTTTGGCGTTATAACGCTTTCATTTCACCTGAGAAGATCTGCAAGGCCAAACAGATGATGCTCCAAGGCAGGCCAATAAGAGTTTATCTTGGATAATTGATGGATTAATCAGGTCACTGCTGGCCATTGATGTTGCGCAGATATCCAAATTATTTGCCCTTTTGCATTTAATTCATGTTGTTGCTCCTTTACACAGCACCATTTTACATCCCCTTTTAACCATCAGTGACTTTTATGCAGATCAATATTTGCATCCTATCTTTTTTTTTTAAATGAGTTAATTCTAAGCACCTATATTCATCTACATACATGATGCATATTTCTAACTAAATTTGGAAAACTATAAATTGACCACAAAAACAATATTCTAAAACTATGCATTATTAAATTGGCTATACAAAATTACAATGATTGCAATTTTAATAAATGGAAGTTTTAAAGCTATAGTGTGTAGTTTCTGTCGCCCCCATGAGGAATTCCAAATAATGACAAAACTGTTGGTGCATCACCCTGATACCGCCTTCCGTGATCGTGCACGCGCCCCCACCCCTCCTCCACGCAGTTGCTAGTAGCCAAGGAGGACACGGAGGATAAAAAAAAAAAGAAAAAAAAAAGAGGTCATTTTGTTTACTCGAGTTTCTGCTCACGAAAGTCGCCGGACGACACACTGAGAAATACAGAGAGAGTTGTGTGGAGCTGATAATCTTAATTAGCCTTGTAACAACTCATTTGGCAATGGCTTCAATGTAACGGACGTTCATTAATATCAAAAAATTGCGCACTAAAGCTTTAAATATAATTTCCGTCCCACTGGGGATGCAAAATGGTGCATGTAAAAACAACTCCTTGATTCAAGATTTTTGCCACTGTTCTGTCTTACTCTTCTCTTTGGTATTAATGACCTGTGATCTCTTTGATCTTTGATGTTTTTTTTTAATATTTGACAAAAGGGCTGTAAACACGGCAAGAACAAGGTGATTTTATTTTTGAACTGAAGTTAATGATTTGATATGCAAATATGATCGCTTGAGGGGTTTGTTTAAACTGAATAACTGAGAAGGCCACAAGAGTTTTGACTCAAAGAGTTTTGAAGTGTTTGATCACAGCGAGATGCCAGTTGAGTTTGCTTTATCTGAAATACTAAAATAAGGTCATCTTTAGGGAAAGTTCTAGGCTGGAAAACTCACACCATTCATTGAGGTGTTTTGTGATATACGTTTCCCTTAATGCAATTTTGCAGTAATTCTTGACATAACATCAATTGTAATTAAAAGCTGCTCCAAAAGTTCCTGATATTGATCACTCTTGCAGATTTCCAATGTAGAAATCTTAAAAAAACTCCCCTTCCCTCTTTTTGTTTTCTGAAACCAACCATCTAATATGAATGAATCATGAGTCATTTTTTCTAGTTATCTTCTGCTCAGAGGAGAGAAAAGACAACAGACAGACAGACTGAAAGGAAATGGCACTGCTGCTGCTCAGACAGAATTACAGCGTGCTCCCAGGTTTTATTTGACAGAACCTATCATCACAGTTATTGTTGAGATGAAAGCTCAATTCTCAGAGGCCTCCTAGAACAAAAGTCATTCAGACAACTCCGGAAACACCAAGTGGTCAATTGGGCCGTTGTGAAGGCTCTGAGGTGGCTTAAATAACTTTAACCTTGCATCCTTTTTGGCTACTGTCATGTCACAAACTCTCCGATCTTGACCATTTTAAAATGATTTTAGCATATTTACAGACAATTATTTCTTGATAACACTGACTTTTTGTAGAATTGGGCTGCAATTTACTGGTTATTTTCTTGAATATATGCTGGCTTTCCTTGCGTATACATATGTATAAAAATGCAAAACCCAAAGTATTACATTTACAATTGTATAATAGAGAAAGAAAGCAGCAAATCTCAAATGTAAGAAACTGAAGCCTGCAAAATGTTTGGGGATATGGCTTAAGAAGTGAGGAAAATACTTATCGATTAGCAAAAAAACAGTTAATAGTAATTAATCTTGTTGGTTGACTAATTGTAGCTCTAGATCATTTTTGTAATTCACTTGGGTTGCCAGTTTGTTGGTGCCCATTAAATAAGAGTTCCCCTTTGTGGGTGTGCGGTCTATCCTTTGATAATGTAGGATATACTGTTTATCCGCTCTGTGAGTAATCAGCAAAGAACTATTCATCAGTGACTCAGTAGCATTTAAACAATAACTCCAGACATGTTGGCTTATAAAAATCAAAGGTAAAAGGTCACTCATTGTCAGAAGTGACAACTTACAAATCAGTTTGCTGTACTGGACGGTTGCCCGTTCTCTTTAACAGTTCAGTTGACAATGCAATACACAGATACGTTGGGCTAAAGACACCACCACGAGTACTCAAGACAGCCCCTTTGTTTGGTTTTTTAGTAATTTCATTCCAGTTTAGACAATATAGTTTATTTTTTCTCCTGTTTATTCTGTTTTGTTTGGACTTGAAGTTGTTTCTTTAAAACTCCGGCCTCCTTGGAATGCCATTTGATAAACGGAGAATACAATAGCTGGAAGCCCTCTCAATGCTTTCCTGTTGAGTTCATAGATACTCAGAGCAGCTCGACATCACTCTCAGTCTCTCTCTCTTTCTCCGGCTCCCCTTGTTTGCCACCGCGTATCTCTCCCTCACCGCCTCTCGCTCTCCGTCCTCTAATCAGCTAAACCAAACAGTGCAGTCAACTTCCTGTCCATCTGGGGGGTTGCTCCCGCCCCTTCCTGCCTGTGTTATCTCTCCCGCGAGGCAACACATTGTGCTCACTTCCCGTTAGCCCGGCCTGGGAAACAACCTTGGAGAGGAAAAGGGAGCGAGGCAAGGAGAAACATGGAAGAAACAAGAAAATGAAGAGAACAATGTAGAGCAGTAATGTTTTCCAGCTGAGCTGAAACACTTGAGAGCAACGGTGTGTGTGTGATTAAACGTTGAGACACATCACACATGCAAGTGATGTTAACATCCTGTTATCCCGGCATCTTTCTGAAGCAACCTGAAACGCAATGGTCATAAACAATAAAGATTACCCACTGTTGAATCTTTAAATTCATAATAGGCAACTCCTCACTTTGTGGCAAGAAAATCTTTTTTTCATCATTTATACGTTTTCAAAGTTTGCACTGATGACTACATTCAAAATTAAAAGTAGACCATTGTTTTTGGAAGAAAAAGAAATTAGAGACTTGAAAAATTGCAAAAGTCTCTTTTTACTATTGAAGACATTTCCACAATCCAAGATAAAGATGATAAAGCCATGTTTAACATCCATTGGACACTTTTCTTTTTGTTTTGAATTCATCCTTTATTCAACCCGAAATGTCCCATTGAGATACAATATTTCTTCTGGTCAAGATAGACAGCAAAATAAAAAGGTTTCACTAACAGGGTCGGAAACCAAACTGAAACACAACGGACACAAAACATACAGCTAAAAAGAATTATGGCGAATACTGACACCTATTACAAGCAATATTCTGTAAAAACTGACTTTAAAGTATTTTTAAACATGTCTAGAGAGGGTAAAAATTCCAAGTTAGTTAGTATGCCTCCTAGTTTATTCCCGAGCTTATTGGCCGTGAAATGAAAAGGCAGATCTGTTGGGTCAAAGAATGGAGACCCACATTGTGAATCTTTTTTTGCTTTTCTTCGTATGGTATTGCCATTATCAAAATTGCACTTATTATTTTTTTTTTTTAAATAACTGGGTATGTGAACAACAAAATGGGTGTTGTTGAAATCAGCACCTGTAGCAGAAAGAGGTGCTCCATTATACTTTGCTAAGAGCTATAAGTGTTGTGTGAGAACAGCTGAGACATTTGGAGAGGTAGATGGGTACATTTTCCAACAGTTTTGGCCAGCAGTGTTTTCACTTTCTAGTTCTGTTCCAAAAAAAAGGTCTAGGTCTAAAAGAGTAATTAATAGAAAATCAAACTCATCCAAAATATGAAGCATGTGGTCAGACAAGGACTATTGTTGCATTATTCCTTTACAAAAGTGTATTTGTAATAACTTGGAAATGTGTTTCTTACAGTTCAACGTGTTAAAGTGATTTCACAGTGATTTAAGGCTGTCATTGTCATGTACTAATTACCTCTGCCCGGGAGCTTGTTGGTTTGTTCATCTGTCAGCAGGAATATGGAAAATCCACTGGCCGGACTTTCATGAATCTTGGTGGAAGGGTATATCATGTGCAGCTCCAAATCACGGGGCAGATACACACGGTATTTTTTTTACTTTCGTTAACATTTCTAGTGTTTGTGCTGCATTCATGTGAATAATCAAAAACATGATTTCCCTCTGGGAAAATTCCCACTGCATAAACATTGCCTTAGCCGAAGTCTGCACTCTCTGAGTGCCCTACTAGTTTCTAATAATTTAAGGTCATCAGATATTGAAAACATGACTAAATTCATTAAGGGATTCCTGTTTTCTCTTTGCCATCATCATTGCGCATCTGCAAAATCCACTATGTAACGGTGATGCCATTTTGTCGGGTTATTTAAATCCTGATAAGTGCAATTTTGTTTTTATTTGTTGTCCATCCATGGTTGTGTGAGAGCGTCTGTCTCCTCTATCAAACAGTGAATCACGTTGGATCCAGACAGTGACAATGAGTCTCTCAGGTTGAGATCCAGGAAAAAAAATAAAGTTTTTCACCTTTTATGTCAAAAACAAACACCCTGTACTGTATGTATTCATATACTAGCTTCAAAAACCAGACCTTTAAGTGATTTAGCTTTCATCTGTGTATCCCATATGTTATTGAGGGAGTGTTCTTTTAGTGAAATGTACATAGAAAAAAAATGTGCCTAAGTGATTTTTCTCTGGTCTCACCTTGGTTTATTTTTAGCCTATCTTACTGTTTTAGAAGACGTTAAACTTGACACAATCTGTTTTTATTGCTGTAAAAAGTAACAATAGTTTTTTTTTTCTACAAATGAAAGATTTGTGAGTGACTGCCTGAGTGAATATTTGATTTACTGTTTGTGTGTCCACTTGTGTGTGTGTGTGTCTCTGTGTGTGTGCTTGTGATTGTGCACATGTACATACAAACAAATGGGTGTCAAACCAATAAAAGAAAGAGAAACCACATAGGAATAAATGTTTGTGTAAATACAGTAAGGGTATTCAAGGGAGCAACATGTGCCTTTATTCTTTAAAAAATAAATAAATACTGTAATTCATTTTTTGATTGCAACCACAACGTTTTATATATTGTTTTTATGGTGTACTGTATAGCAGCTACTTTTTATTACCTGACATTTTTGTAAGTGTAGAATTAAAATAAACACTCAAATCTGTTTTTGTTGTGTGTTTGGTGTGTTTTTAAGTTCTACCATGACTACAATATCAGTTTTATTTTTTTTATGAATCAAACCAAATATTAGACAGAAAGTGAACTTGTATTTATCGAAAAACAAAAATGTATCAAGGTTTTACTTTCACGGCCATGAGACCTGTATGAAGAAGGAAAGTTTTCTTTTTCCCCTTCATCAAGCTCAGGAGGACAACTACAGTATAAAGAAAAAGAGTAGGTGAAAAATTGTATATTTTAAAAGTAAAGATATTAATTTAAAAAAAACATTTGCTTCAGACTTGATATAAAAGTTCTCCTAATTTCTGGGCTTTGCATTTTTTAAGGATGGTGTGAAACAACAATAAGGGTTTTATGATAACAATCAACCTTTATGACCAAAAAAGGAGAAAGTGGAATTTGTTGATAATAACCCAACAATAAGTTGGGTCAGGTACATGATATGTAGCAGATTTTCACTAAGCAACTTTAAAGTTTGAGTGTTGACACTGATCTAAAAAACAACCAAAAATGTATATATTAGCAGCCAGTTTTTACAAAGTAAATGTGTTTTATATATAAGATTCCATGTGGTGAAGATCAGCTCTGTTCTTTTGTGTAAAATGATCCAATATGTCAAATGTTACACATTTTGAGGCGGTGTGAGGGAAAGCTCTGATCTCCTCCACCTTGATCTTTGACAAGCGAGTCAGAGGATATCCTCCTTTTTTCTTCTTTTTCAAACCAAGAGTAAATTCAATTCAGGTTCATGCTGTTTTTTTATTGTAGGGGACGGTGGATTGAGGGGTCGGACCTATGTAATCTTATCCATATGAGACATAAAGCCTTGATCTGACTGTGTGTACAAGATCACAGGGGGTAATAATGAGAGAGGGAAATGCCAACGTCTTGGGTTAACACCCTGCTGGGACTGCACACGTCTTATGAGCAACATCTGTTATTTTGTGATTTTGATCCATTGACACATCTTTATAATTGAACCAGGGGACTCATTACAGAAAAACATGTCTTAACTGCTTGTCCTAACTTACAGTTTTTTCTGAATGCTTAAGCGCTAATCGTGATTCTTGTAGCACAATTTCTAAAACTATTAATACGTATAGCAAAACCACTCACTGAGTTTGCAAAACTAAAAGCACAAACACTGCATTGCACTCAGTTTGCAATTTTGTAACACACATTTTGCTAAACTGTAGGCACAATTCACTGCACAACACTCTTTTTGCAGAACTTTAAACAACTCACTGCTTACACTCAATTACCAAATTTCCAACACACTCCTAGCAAAATTATACACATGTATGGCTATCATTAACACTATTTTGCCAACTGTCTGGCACACTTTCACATGTGAAAACTGTTTTAGATAATTAGTTCACTTTGCAATCAGCCTAAGCACTATAAATAAGCCACAGGTAAGCTGTCTGTGTGGAGTACAATGGATGGAGCAGTAAGAGTGAGAAGAGTGAGAATCAGAGGAGGCCGAGGGAGAGGACGTGGAGTTGAAGAAGCAAGAGGGTTAGAGGAAGTTAGAGGAAGAGGACAAGGAGGAGCAAGAAGAGGACGAGGAGGGGAAAGAGGAAGGGTAAGAAGAGCAAGAAATAGAATAACTGATGACATCAGAGCTACAATAGTGGACCATGTCATCAACCATGGGATGACCCTGAGGGAAGCTGGCCAACAGGTTCAGCCTAATTTGAGCCGGTACACTGTACCATACCATACATGCAAAAATACTGAAATTGTTACTTTACAGAATTGCTAGACGTCCAGATGTTGGGGGCAGAGGAAGAATGTTCACTCCAGAGCAAGAGACCCATATAGTGAACATGGTGATCGCCAATAATGCAATAAGACTGTACAAAATACAGCAGCGCATAATTGATAATGACACCATCTTTCAAAATATACACAGTGTAAGCATTTCTGCACTAAGTCGTGTACTTGCGCGCCACAGAATAAGAATGAAGCAAATTTACAGAGTTCCTTTCGAGAGAAACACAGAACGTGTAAAGCAACTGCGATATGACTATGTGCAGGTAAGCTATAATGTCATTGGTTCTGAATTTGGAAGTGCATACTGTAGTGCTGTGCATGGGCCTGATGTGATGCATTTGTTTTGTCTTGTCCAGAGAGTGATGGAACTAGAAGCAGATGCCATGGGACATGAGCTACTTTTTGTAGATGAGGCCGGTTTTAACCTCAGTAAAACCAGGAGACGTGGCAGGAACATTATTGGACACCGTGCCATCAATGTCCCAGGACAACGTGGTGGTAACATAACCATGTGTGCAGCTATAAGCCAAAATGGTGTTTTTCACCATCATGCAACCATAGGCCCATACAACACTGCACACATTATTGCATTCCTGGACACCTTACATGACATGCTCACTGTTCAGAGACCAGAGCATACCCGATATGTCATCATATGGGACAATGTTAGTTTCCATAGGGCTGCTTTGGTCCGCAACTGGTTTACAGACCACCCATTCTTCATGGTACTCAACCTCCCTCCATACTCTCCATTCTTAAATCCCATTGAGGAGTTCTTCTCTGCCTGGCGCTGGAAAGTGTACGACCGTCATCCTCATCAACAGGTAGCCCTTTTACAGGCAATGGAGGAGGCATGTGGAGATATTGACAAGGCATTATGTCACGCCTGGATACGGCATTCAAGGAGATATTTTCCCCGGTGCCTTGGACTGGAGGATATCGCTTGCGATGTGGACGGAAATTTTGTGGCTGGACCCAGAAAGACGACATGATGTAGGCTGATTGTTTTTTTGTTTTTTGTGAAATTACTATTTTGTGTTCTGACTTTGTCTTGGTTTTGATGAGTGTGAATAAACACCAATACTTGAAGTTTGGATCCTTGTATGTTTACATGACACTATGACAAAAGTATGACCTCAAATTGACATCTGTACACAGAGAAAGAGAAAGCCAGATGTGTTTTGTATTCATACCATCAGTGTGTAGTTGGCACATTGTGTGCTTAGTAGATGATGGCTTGTGTTTACTGTTTGATACGAAAACACCATTTTTACGAAGGTGTGAAGAGTTAATCTAGCTGTGTTCGCTTTTGCAAGAGAACTACAATGTTTTGATAATTGGGTGAAAGGTTTTCTTATTTGTGTGAAGAGTTTTGCAAAAATAGCCAATAGTTACAAAAAATGTGCTTAAGCAATCAGACAAAACTGTAACAAAAGATAGGAAAAAATAAAATTTTCCTAATACAGAAGCAATACCCAAACTCATGGCTGTGTCATATTATGTGTTTTGTAGAACATTTTATCACCCACTTTAGTGCAATATCATACTGCCAGACAATAAAATTATACATGAGTGTTGTCATGGCATGCACTTACAGTTGACTAAGGAGTTAAGGAGGAAAAAAAGGGAAACAGGCCTTAAATATCCAAAGTACACTTCCATCTCTCTGGTGCAGCTAGTTACTATGACGACGCACACAGACTTGTGCAAAAAAGGTAGTCTATATATCGAGAAGGTTTAATTTCCGGGATTGTTCTTGTGCTGCTGGAAATCCTGCCGGATGTCCCTCATTTTCAACCGGATGTTCTGAGCTCCGGTGGATTTATAAGGACTATGGATAACTCCTCAGATCTCTGCAGGGTTAATCCAGTTCTGTCCAATCTAAATTATCTTGCACGCCTAAAACAACTTTTGAATGAGCACATGTTCCACCAAAACAAGTTCCTTCCCGATTTTACAGCGGCACCTTTTTCCCCCATCCGGTGCTTAGTACCGCCCAAGACGATTGTGATTCGTTTAAAGAAATCCAAATAAATCAGGGCAAGTTTTTCTTAAATCCCAGTGTTAATCCCAGTGTTAAGCTAAGCAAATTGGAAATTTGAGTTGTACTTGGTTCCTTTGAAAGTTGAACAAGAGGAGGACTTGACGACCAGAATGCTGTGTGGACTAGCCAGACCCTCCTTTGCAGTGCTGTGGAGGGAGGTCCAGCAAAGCTAGACTACAAACGAGGAGACAGGTGGCTGTAATGACAAATTAAATAGAAGAGCATTTAAGAGATACAGTATTTTTTTTCTCCAAAAACTACTTTACCTTTGAGCATTGTAAGCAACCACAGTATATGCATTTAGATGACACTTTAAAGTAGTGTGTTGACATTCATAACATCCAAAACTTTACATGAAATATTTCTAAATAACAAACCAGCAGATTTCTGACTCATCGTCTCTCCATGGACAGTATAACTCTTAATGATTCCATGTACTCCACCATCCAACCCTTGATATTTTCTCATATTTCCTTTATGATAACACTCTAATACCGTCTAATCAGGAAAAGGAAATGCTTTTAAAAAGCTTTCACCAAGTCTTGTGCGCTGCACAGACACCAGATTCACTCTTTCATCAGTTATTCAGGCGAGCAGGATGGCTGGAAGATGACTGATGTCTGCAGGATGGTAGAGACTGAAAGGAGAGAGACGCTGGGCAAGAGGGGAGAGAGGCATACTTCCATCTCATCTTCCCACCTCACTCAACCTCAAGCTCAACTTTGGTCTACTTGTGGCGAGGATGGGGCAGGACCAGCTGGCGGCAACATGCTAAACATTGTGTTATGGTCAAACTACAAAACCAGACTATTTAACTGAGGCAGGCTTTATCCTTGAATATGATTACATGGATACTGCGAATGGATAATCCTTTGAAGCCTGATCAAAGAAAGACTGAATTTTGAAGTGGGCTGCAGAATGTGTTTAAATGCAAAAGGAGTTGATATGGATAGCTGTTTACATGACTAGAGCATGTAATCCAGTTAGAGAATACTCCACGTCTTGTCTCGAGCAGCTATGTTTCTGTCTGTTAGCATGAAAAAACAGCACAGATGGATGTGAGAGTAGCAGCTAACTTCGCACGTTGCAACAACAGGACTGTAATCTATTACACATACATGAGGGGAGTTTGTGTACTAGGCGTTATGATATGTGCAAGTTTTTCGGGGGTATTTTTTCCAACCTGCTATTCTCTTTTGATATCTCATTACCTAACTTTAACATAATCATAATCTTTTGTAATACAGGAATGTGAGTAAACTGGGGTCAAATTTAAAATTAAAAAAACCCTACATGTTTTCATCAGGGATGGACAGATTACTAGAATAGTATGCTCCAGTAAAGTTACTGGAGCATATTCACATAGGTTAAAAGTAAAATTACTTTGCTATCAATTTGCTTTGAATTATAAAATATGTCAGTTCAAATCAGTTTCTGTAAAAACCTTTTTAAAATTTAGGAAAAAAACAAAATCACACCGTGAACCCGTGAAAGGAGTCAGGAATCACCCTCATTGTTCTACTTTGTGTTGATGCTGCAGCCATAGAAATGTGATCAATTTTATGATGCCAAAAATGATAACCTCAATTAAAAGCTGTTTAAAGGGAACTCTGAAAGAAACAAAAATATTATTTTGTACACTAGATATCATTTAAGTGTAAAATATACAAACCTTAGACACAACTGTTTTTATTAACCATTTCAGTGAATGCAAAAATAATTTCATTTGATGCACATTTCTTGATCATTACACCTGGAGCACTTTGGGATCCTTGGAAACGTAATCTACAAGAAAGTCAGAATACATTTCAATGAGTTTAAACAAGAAGCCATGTTTCTAAAACAGACTGTATGTCTCTCTTTCCCGTTCAACACAAGGAATGTCTTCCATTGTCAGAGACACGCCAGTGTTTCTAAAACCTGCCAACTTGAGACCTTGCCCACATCTGTCGATCAAATCCCATAAATAAAAAACTCTGTCTCCATTGTTACAGCAGGAGGAGACAAACTGTTTTCTTTGGGTTGTCTGTGCAAATATTTCACTGTGGTTTAACACAAACATCTACTGACTAGACACTGTGGCACACACAGATTCTGGCCTGATGCTGTGTATCAGGATTTGCCATTGGGTCTCTTTTGTTAAATTTCCTCTGTTGGTCTGTAAAGCAGATGTGTTTTGTCTTTGTCCAAGCCAGAAATAAAGCTGTGGCATGTAGCTAAGAAGGTAGGACACGGCATTTCTAGATTTAGGGGTTTGGTTCCCTACGTGTAAGTCACGGTGGAGCAGGATTACTCAAATACACCCCCCCTCCCATATGGATGCCCACTGGAAACAGGCCTGGTTCTCATTTCTAGTTTAAAAAACACTGCAGTCAACCATCACAAAAGCAGAGCTGCATCAAACATTCCACTGACACGCTGACAACAGACCTGGGTTCAAAACAACCGCTATAAAAGCAGGGGCTGCTGCAGATGTAGACAGTGTTTAATGGAACCTGTTTTGGAAATAAAAGACATGCTGTGGTAACTAATCAGCTGGGAGATGTTGGCGTTTCGTGCTACAACGCTAAAGACTGATTTATCAGCTGCTGTAACGTAAAGGAAGACATACACCAAGGGTGATAAAAACAATGACTGCCAATGCTGTTTGACTAACGTCCTGTCTGTGAACGGTGAATACTTCACAACAATGTGAGGAGGAGGATATCCCCTTTCCCCATCCTCTCATCCTCTTTGATTGTCCCTTTTTCGAGTAGTAGTAATTTGCATCCATATCCAGTGTAAAGAGTCTTGGATAGTTTAGAACAACTAGTCTTGCTTTGCCAGACCCTACTCCAAAGCGCGCAGGAAGAGGGTCTGGCTCCTCCATACTGTATGACATTTGGGGATAGGAGGAAAACATGCTCTGGTTTATTGGCATTTCTTTAAACCAATCACAATTGTCATGGGCGGTGCTAAGAAACGGAAAAAAGCCACAGTGCCGCCACAAAATAGGCTCGGAAGGAACTTGTTTAGGTGGAATATGTGTACGTTTAAAAGTAGTTTTAGTCGTGCAACACAAAACTCAGATTGGACAGATAGTCTAGCTAGCTGTCTGGATTGCACAGATCTGAGAAAAAGATTAACCATAGTCAATGCCAACACAAAGGAAACCCAAGGCAACGGATATCGGGCTTAAATGAGTGAAATCTGGCAGATTTGCCAGCGGCAAATCACCATCTGTTTGATCTGATATCAGTGGTACCTCTTTGCACCATTGAGAAAAAAGGGAACACTTTGCAGAGAGTCTCCAAGGGTCCATGTGTGACGGTTCTGTTTGTTTTGAGCTTAACTTTTAATTGCTTAAATATTAATTACCATCTCTGATACTCATTTTGTGCATGGGAAATGAGAAAACTGATCATTTATTAATCACCAAAACGAGAAAACATCACAACCTAAAAGAAAAGCCAAAATGACAACTGGCTTAAAATTGGCAGTGCTCTGTCGCCACATTGTGGTTTAAAGCACTAAATACACCCTGGGTCATTTCCATTCATAAACGTTTTTGTCTGGTTTTGTGGCAAATTACAAAAATACACTGTGTAAATCTGTAAAAAATAAGTATATTGTAATTTATTAAAGAAAGCCGTCCTACAAAAAAATGTTCCCTGATTCCTACTCAAACATGTCAGAGCAGGAAATGCCTTTTTTATGCTTTTTCAAATGTTATAATTTAAATCAATCTGTATTGATGCAATACATGTTGGCCTTTTACAGCATGCTATACAGCTGGGATATAAAAGAACTCAAATCATATTGGTTAATTTCACATTTCATTCCAAGAAGGAAACAAATCTTAAGTATCAAAAGTAAAATTATTACATTTGAAGAATAGTCCCTAGTGTTATTCATGATGAAAAACAAAAAAGGTTTAAACTTGGGATCAATTGAAGCGCTGGTGTCCCTTTCTAAAGAACCAACACATTCTCACTCCCATCTCCTAAAATACAGACACTTGGTTGAGGTGCCTTTGTTGTTGTTATTGATGCTAAAAGTCTCCTTTTAGCGTCAATAACAACATTATTAATTTCTTTTTTTCCCCCTTTGACATATCCAAATATATATATCAAAATATCTGGTCTTTTATAAAGGGGAAATTTGTCCTCCAAGTATTATTGAGGTGAGTCAATGGAGTTTTTATAACTGAGGTTCAGGAACAAGAAAAGATGGTGCGTTTAACTCCATGTTGTGTGCGCAAACGCTCTTTTTATAACCACATGTTTACAGACAGGTCTCTGCTGATTGGGTATCACCTGTGACACAGCCAATAAACAAGAGAAAACATATCTCAAAGCCTGTTGCACACCATTCCAGACCATTCTGAGGAAAAATGTCGTTAAACCAGGAAACCGTGGCAAAACGGTGCACAGCATTTTGAGACTGAACGTGCCCCAGCTTTCTCTTCCCCTCTAATCCAAATCCCCTGCGTCTCACTAATTGACCCACCTGTGACTTATTTATAAATCACATGTTCAGACCTATATCTGTGTCTATCCCTCTCTCTGCGGATCATCTCAATTCCCTTGGATCCAAACCCTTTTCTTCTCCTCTCTTAGTAGGCTTCCATGGTAGCTCGGCGGTTAATGCTATCGCCTTACAACAACAAGATCCTGGACTTAAACCTTGGGTGATGATGAAGTTTGACTCTCATAGGCACCCTTTTTTCATCCCTCACCTCGGCCCTTTTAACCCTCTTGTAAACCCCAATCATCTCAACAGAAACACGCCTTCCAAAGAAAAACTACTTATATGAACAATGATGTGGTTTGGTTGGCTTATTGATGTTGGGTGATAAGGCCTGGCTCGCAGTCGGTGTTCTAGTTCATTCCAAAGGTGTTGGAAGGGTTTGAGCTTAAGGCTCTGTGCACGGCGGTTTTTCAACACCAAACTGTGACTTCTTTGTAGCTTTCTTTGTTTATGGGGCACTGTCTGATGTTGAATCAGGAGAGAGCCTTCCCCAAAGCAAAGGCAAAAACTCACTATTGCCTAAAATTTTAATGCTGATTGGGCCAAAACTATGTACAAAAAACAACAAAAGTACACACAAGTGTGTGGACAGGTGTGGACTTTAAAGCACCCATATTCTGCTCATTTTCAGGTTCATAAATTTTATTTTGAGGTTGTACCAGAATACGTTTACATGGTTTCATTGTCAAGAAACACCATATTTTTGTTGTACTGCACATTGCTGCAGAGTGTTTCCTGTTTTTCATCCCAGAGTGAGACATCTCACTTGTTTTAGCTACAGGTGAGACATCTTGTTTTAGCTACAGAGTGAGACATCTCACTTGTTTTTGAGACATCTCACAGAGTGAGACATCTCAATTGTTTTAGCTACAGAGTGAGACATCTCACTTGTTTTAGCTACAGAGTGAGACATCTCACTTCAATACTATCTTTGTTGGGAGTTGCACATGAGCAGTAGGTAAGATCCCATCAGCTAGATAACTTTCTCCAGCTTTGACTGAAGTCAGAAGACATTCAGAAACCCTCACTCAAAACAGCATGGATAGTTTTTTTTTTAACCAAGTTTGTGTGCATGTAGAAGCACCAGAGACACAAATAACACCCCAAATCCAAGAAAAAGTGATTTCTTCATAAGATGGGCACTTTAATATGTATATTTTAAGGGTGCACGTTGATTCTTTGTAAATAAAATACCTTATCATACCTATTTTTTTTATATGTGGTGTAATATTCAATATAACATACCCAATGCCATGTAGGCCTGTAACACTAAAACATCAACTTACCTACAATTTTTAAATAATATATTTACAGTTTAAAATATGTTTGATAAATCATGCATTTTATATACATGCATATTGTACCCACTTCATGTATTTTTGCATGAACAGGTGTGGTTCTTTAGGGGTGCACTTTGATTATGAGTATATAAAAGACCTTATCATATCTAACATATCTCACTATAATATTCACTATGACATCTCAAATGATACTTAAATGTAATCTATTACATCAGCCATTCAATATGTATTTCTTGTCACTAGTTGTATTTGTTTAAAATGTATACAGTAACACTTGTATGTAGACATTGTTCTGTATGTTGTCAATCCACAACAATCCATGTGGGGTTTTGCAGGGATTTTAATATAATTTTCACAGTTCAATAACATTGTGACTTGTAACTCTGTTGGGATTTATCATTGCACTCGTTTCTCAGGGAATCACGTTTTTTTTGTGTTTGGTGAGGCATTTCCTGGCTGGCTGTCTCATCATCGGAAGATGCCTGTCCTGAATGATGCGCTTCTCTCCCCTGGCATGACACAGTTACGGGGCTGCGGAGCCGAGCCGAGCCACGGGACGAGGCACGGGACAGAGACAGGACAGAGACAGGACAGAGTCAGACGAACATGATGAGGATGCGGGAAAGAAAGGCTGATAAGAGCTAAAATGGTGATGCCGCTATTGACAAAGGAATGTCCATAGAGAAAGAAGCCAAATAAATAAAAGATCTGCGGAGTTGGGGGTGGTGACAGTGCTGATGATGATAATGAGGAGGTTGTAAGCTAAGGACGGACCGCTCGGAGGAGGATGCTCGGACGATCGGAGCGCTTCTCTGCTCGGTGTTGATCATCGTGCGAGGAAATCTCGGGTATAACCGAGAGTTTAACGAAGCGCTATTCTGAGGAGGAGAGGCCAAGTCCCGAGAGAGAGAGAGAGAGAGAGAGAGAGAGAGAGAGAGAGAGAGAGAGAGAGAGAGAGAGAGAGAGAGAGAGAGAGAGAGAGGACTGGGTGATCGTTGTGTTGCTGCGGTTGTCAGTGATGTGAGGCGACATTAAGGAGCTGATGAAAGGACTTCTAGTTGTGCGTGGACACATTTCTACACCTTCTTTGCAGGTAAGCAGCTTCTAAAATCTTGCTTTCCATCTCTTTTTTACTGCATCTCTTTCCCCATCTCTATTAAAACTCTCTCTAGTCGTTA
Source organism: Etheostoma perlongum (assembly GCA_026937815.1). Lineage (NCBI taxonomy): Eukaryota > Metazoa > Chordata > Actinopteri > Perciformes > Percidae > Etheostoma > Etheostoma perlongum. Next base: position 25,864,432 of record CM049387.1, on the reverse strand, counting down.
TAAAACTAAAGATATATACAAGTGTAGCCTACATCCCTAACATAGGAAGTTATAGGGAGGTATGGTTGCAGTTGGTACTTAAGAGTGACTTTATACTGACATTATCCTCTTAGTATTTTTTTTACCTCCTATAGTATCACAATGCTATTATGTAATATTCCAGTAGGTGCAACAAGATATGAATATATAATTAAACACTTTAGGTGGCGTGTAATTACAGGCTACATTTACTCAAGTACAATTTTGAAGTATTTGTACATTTTATACAACTTCCACTCCACTAAATGATATTAATTAACTCCAATAAATGTATCTGACATCATTTCTGGTTACTTTTTAAACATCAGCAGCTCAATAATAACACGTTTTAACAGATTTACCTATCAAACTGTAAATAAAGTAGTTAAAATGACCTCCACCTTGACCTGCCACAACAATGCATGAAAATGCTGCTTACGCATTAATGCATCAGTATTAATAATCCAATACTTGATACTGACAAGAGCCAATCTGCTGATTACTGAGGTATTTTACCTTTTACAGATATTCTGAGTACATTTAGCAGACAATACTTTAGTATTGTTACTTAAGAAACTTAAGTATTTAACTTGTAAATGTGTACTTTTTTAGATTTCTGTACTACTGCTTTTACCTAAAGGATAATTAGATGTCTTCCACCACTGGAGCAACCTGAATAAATGAGTGTAGAAGCATGATGGATGCATATGCATACACGACATGAGGGGTCAGTGAATGCTTTGAAGAGTATTGAATGTCCTTTGCAGTCATCAGATCCCATTGCCTACAGGCAATATTTGATGGACAATCATGATGGATGTCAATATTAACACGAAGGAACACACAACTGTGTTTTACAGACACAGTATCCAACAAGAACTCCCTATGGCCTACATTGTGTTCTCCTCTAAGACTTTCACAATGGTACCGTTACAGGCAATTACTGTAAAGTAACATGAAGCAAATTTACTATTGGTATCTACAAACACACTGTGGGTCCCTACAGGGCTTTTGTAGGCGAGTTATAGTGATTTTTGGATCGCTCTCTCGCTCAGATTTCCTCCCAGGCTTCCCTCCTACACACTTAAACTCTCTTGTTTTAGCAGTGAAGTACAAAAGCCTTACAACCCTACAGTAACAGTACCAGTGCAGAGGAATGCAGGCCAAATGTTGTCATGCAGTAGGTCAATTTATCAGTGATCAGCATGCTTGTGTTATGTAAAAGATGTTTAGGCCTATAAAAGAGAGGAAATCCAAACAGGTGCAGGTGATGTAATGAAACCATTGGGGCCAAGATAAAAACAGAAACATGAACTGGATTGAAGAAACTAGATGGGAAAGATAAAATGCATAAGATAGCCACTAGGAAAAATATACAATTCCCCTGAAAGTGTGGTCATCTGTGTTGTGTTAAAAGCCACATTTCTAGTTTTAATACATGCAACTTTTTCCAGTGAGATCTGATGACAGCTTGATCTAAACAGGCTCACAGTATCAGGACTGCATGCAGTCTTAGTTCTCTGCTCCCCAGAGGATATCAAAGCCCTTCCATGTGTTATCTGGGTGGATTTCCCTCTCCACTCAACTATGAAGGTCGACACTACAAAAAGACACCTACAGATTTATTCAACATGTTTGACTCTTTAAATTGTAACAAATAATAACTAAGGTGGCACTTGGAGAGGCCATGCCCTATCTCGCAATGTTACAGAAAGTGAAAAAAACTATTTGTGTATCTGCCCCGTGAGTCGAATCTGCTTCAAAAGTGAATGGGTTCTGACAAACCAACCTCTCTGCGGAGGTACAAAAAGCTAAGAGTGGATACGTGAAACTCAGGCTGGATATACAGTATGAAGCTTAAACTGGATATTTGGGATCTTTAGTGCAGATTATATCTGTCAATGGAAACAGTGTACTGTAAGGATGTAGCAGGCATAACATTAACATTCAACAAAATGTGTGTATACACTAAATAAATAGTGTTGTGTTTACATTTAAATAACTTAAGGAGGATAAAGCAACAGCCATGCTCTCTAAGAAATTCTAGGTAGAAAAATACGCAGGATGTGACTAAATGAAAAAAGATATAATATCCAAAATGTTTGTAATTTTGCAGAGCCACTTCTAAGTTCACCATTGCACTGTACTTATTGTAGCTGTGCACACGTACTGTAAATGCAACTGACAATAGAAATGGACATACAGTATAAAGTGGGTCCACATCATTTCACTTCCAAATATATTGGTTTCCTTGGCAACTTGTTTAAACTTGTACTGATCACCTCGTCTGCTCTGTTGCATAGCCGGGCCCCCACATCTCACTGAGCTTAGCTGCGGAGTAAAATGATTTTAACACTGAGAGTCATCATAACCAAAACCATAAGAAAAGATTGAGATTGTTAAAAAAATTACTGGTTTTGTAAAAAAACAAAACAATCCAACACATTTAGTTACTCAAACGTACCTTAAATACAGTAAAGACAAATTGCATGATAAAGGCTTGTACTGAGCGATGAGCAGTGATGGAAGAAGTATTCAGATTGTTTACCCAAGTAAAAGCACTAATACCACACTACAAACACTACAAAAGTAGAAGTCCTGCATTTAAAACGTTATCATCGGGAAAATGGTTTTGAAGTAGTAAAAGTACTCGTAAAGTAATGCAGAATAATTGTTAAATTTTAGTTCTTTTAAATAAACCCTGAAGACCTTTTTGTTTTTAATGTTGTCTTTCTTTATATAATTGTTCATTTCTAATACTGCCCTGTTACTTTTATTCTCATATTTGTTCTGTTTTTAATTTTTCAATTGATTTTAACTGCTCTTTAATGTTTTATGTAAAACCCTTTGAATTGCCCTGTTGCTTAAAAGTGCTTTTCAAATAAAGCTGCCTTGTCTAGACTTGTAGGCCTATATATTGTTGGCTAGTTTAATGTACAATAAAACATATTTTACAAACTTTGCGTTTTGTGTTCAAAAGTTTTAATTTGTTAAGTAACTAATGACGAAAGCTGTCAGATCAATGTAGAGCAGCAAAAAGTACAATATTTCCCTCTAAAATGTAGTAGAGTAGAAGTAAAAAAAGGGCATAAAAAGTAAATCAAATCTGTAGCGTACTTGAGTTAATGTACTTAGTTCCATTCCACCGCTGGTGATGAGCACTCTCACTGAACCTCTGACCTCTCACTGTGGGGTCGACTCTGTGACCCGGCTGTCATGGGAGTTGAACCCACCGGCTTTTAGCAATAGCGCGGATGCTCTATAACTGCTGGTCCTGCCTGCACAGCTACAATCACCAGTCAGTGTGAAATTGGTGTCGTCGCCGGGACTGACATGTTGAATGGATGACAGGGCTGTGTGGGCCAAATAGACTGTCAGAGAGAGCTGTGAGGAGATGGATGACATGGGGGAGAGAGGGGCAAAGAGAGAGAAACGACAGAGAGAGAGGAAATACCAGAAAGAAAGATGAAGAAATGATAGAGTGCTGCTGGGGCCACAGGCAATACCTGACTCCCTCAGTTTCTCCATCTGTGACTGGTCCTGTCCCCTACGCTCTCCTTCTTTTCTCCGGAGTATTACAAGCTCTGCACAGTATCTAAAGCAGTTTTGCTAGCAGCACATGTGTAACAGCTCAGAAATGTGTTACTGTTTTGTTGCAACTTGACAAGTTACTTATAAAAAAATGTCCTGGTTTTTTTATAGCATACTTTCCCATTTCATCACATCTGTCCAACAAATGATGACTCATTGGTCAAAATGGTCATTTTGTCATCTCATGACAAAATGACCTTTACAGTTAAGCTTTGATGAAGTTTAGGCAACAAAAACTACTTGGTAATGGCCAAGTCACCAGGATAAAAGAAACAAAAAGAAAAAATTAACTATTTGTACAAAAATGGGGGTGTAAACTGCATTCTGGCCAATTCATATTGTTTAGCAATGTCAGGCTGCTTCTGCCTTTGCTTCTTAGAGAGAACTGTAATACACTCATCCGTTTGTCATCATGTATGTGCAGTCTGATCCGGAAATGTTTTGCATGCAGAGAAGTAGCAGTTCCTGTCATTGCATGTGAAAATTGTATGACCAGTATTTACTCTGCTCTCCCTGTCCAGTTAGGATTTTTAGCTTTTCATCTTCTAACAAACTCCCTCTAAGGACATTCATTTGCAATTTTGAGCAATTGGCGGTAGCAGTGCAAGTCTGTAGAGAGATGACATCATTCCCATTTTGAAACTGCAGTCAAGTCTATAAAAATGTGAATCCTTTAGAACACACCATCTCTTAGTCTTCCTGGAAATGCATTACATTCTGCAGTAAGATGTATTGTTCTGCATGTTAGAGGGTTTTTTTAAATGTCATATGTCTTTGCAGCTGTCATGTGGTGTCCAGTTTGCTTTTTGGTTTTGTCTTCATCATTTGTCCACACCTCTCCATCATAACATCTATTGCCCAGATGTTTATAAGTGATTTGCTTTGATAAACCAAACATCAGATAAGAAAAGGTATCAATGAAGCAAAGTTTAAAATCAAAAAAAAAAAAAAAAAAATGAATCTAAGACTGAAAGTATTTTTTTATCATACCATTACAAAATAACAAACATAAGGAGTCAAACCCCTGAGAGACCAGAAACAGTGACATTAATGTATTTTCTGTTTATTACCGCTCATTTAGCTTACTGTTATTTAGAAGAGGTCATGTTGTGTTTTCTTTTCTCATTTACTCCTCATGTTGTAGCTGTTCCTCTATAGCTTCAGCTCTTCCTGCAACACGCAGTCAGGTTGGAGTTGACACAAATCCTTTGAGTTATGTTTTTTTCTCTCCTTCACTCAGCGGGCAGGGACAGTTATGTAACTACAAAGCAGAATGCATCGTAGGTTCACATGAGTCACACACACACTCACACATAGACACAAACACACACACACACACAGACACAAACACACACACACACACACACAGGAAGTAAGGGATTAGACCTTACACAGCATTCATGATTTATCAGAATAAGAGGAAGTGCAGCGTTACATCTCCTCGCCATGACTCAACATATGATGAAGTTTTTCACAACCTAACCCTTAGAATAAGTTTAATTAACCCAATCTTAGAGGCAGCTACCTATGTATACAATGTCTTAACGTCTATTTAAAGACCCACGTGTGCATTTGTTCCATGGCAAAGGAGATTATCTCTAATAAGACACTTTCAAATGTATTTATATAGTGTTAGAATTAACTAACTTCGTGTTCGTTGAATCTCTGAGGAAGGAGGCTGAGGGTCAAATTGGAAGGTTATCACAAAGATTTATTAAACAAAAATGATAAGTCAAGGCACAAGAATTACGCTGCAGCGGGCTGAAACAGTTGCTCTACCCGAAAGTTTCACATCTGTTTTTCGCCCCGAAATCTCGTCTCCCCCCCACCTATATTCCTTCTACTCCAGGGGCGGTTCTCTTCCACCTTGTGAGTAAAGTCCCTCCTTATTGGCTCTTTGTTGCCATGGTCACAAGTAGGACAAGTCTGGTTGGTTTTCTTCGCTGTCCAATTAGGAAGGACATGCCCTAACTTCGTCCATTTGGGGTCGTTTTCCCACACAGATCAAACGGTAATTATCATGTTAGTGAGAAGATCTAACATAATACAGTGAATCAGCATTCCAATGTCTTAGCCTAGTCTTGAGACACCAGGTGGTTGGAGACAGATGGTTACTTCCCTTTTGTGAAGCAATTACAATGAACAGTATCTGTCTATATGTTAATAGTCTTTTGTTCCAAACCATAAGGACAGAGACAGAGAGGAAGGAGAGAGGGGGTAGGTGAGGACACAAAAGGGTCCTCTTGATCTTCCTTTCTTTAGGACAAACAATGGTACGCCCACACCTCACAAATACAGAATTAGATCCCATCTTTTCAACCCAACTGCAGCATACATCTTTAATACATTATAACATGTATTATTACATAGTGATGAAACATTTAAGCTTTATTTTATTCAACAGTCCCTCCTTTTTCACACCTTACTTGGTGTGAAACCTACTATAGACAAAATAAAGTCTTGTACACAAACATACAAATTATTAATAGGAAAAAATGTAAACAATAATGACAAAAGTAAAGAATACTTCATGGTAGATGGCTAACTCAGGATGTAGACAATTATACAAAAGATTCATTTCCTTCTTCGACCTCGTTATCTGACTCCTCAACTTCTATCCAAGGTGCTTTTCTTAGCAGAAACTGTCCCTCCTTTTCCTTAGTTTAAGGCTGTGGTTATGAGCCTATTTGCTAAAGTTCTAATGCAGGGAATGCAACAACATCCACATAACACACATTATTGCTATTGACATGTTGATGCTGTGGAAGAAAACTTTGTACTCTCCAAACATGTAGTTGGAGATTTCAAATGGTGTCTCTACACGACTGTTCTCAGCAAACTCTTCACTTAAAGTGGTGAGTCCTTGTAATGCCCGTGTGACTGAGCCATCTGGTGCCGTGTTATTGGGAATATTTGTGCAGCATGTAGTTTTGAAACTTTTTCAGACTCCTCTCTTTTCCGCCAATATGTCAAGAGCAATTCTATTTTGATATGTCATCAGGGTGGTTTTGTCTAACTGTTCATGTAGGCTTCTCACAGCATCTCTGGAGTAATTGACAAAGCGTTGTTGATTGTAGGCCAGAGGAAAATAGATTCTAAACCTGCCAAAATTTGATTCCTTGCTTTGAATTCATCAGAAACCCCTCGAGGTACCCCTAAACTGTCAATCTATATTGTTGAAAACAATGTCTTGAATTACATAAACACAAAAATACAACAGAAAATGTAAACATCAGCTGCAAAAGTTGTAAGAAACAAACATGATTTTACAAACAATTCATTTTCTTTGACTCTGACCTCATCTGACTCCTTATCTTGTAAAAAATGTTATTTTCTTTGACTCAACTGTAGCTGCCATGGCTGATTCTACTCAGTGATTAGTGACTAACTTTAGAAACAAAAAACAAACAAATCAGAAGATATTAAAAGTCTTTGACCAGGTGAAAAAACAATGGGAACTTAAATCATTTAACAGGAAGGAGAACAACAACAACAAAAATCTAAGGAAGGAAAAAATAAAAATCTTTAAATCTCTAAATCAAATAGCATGTCAACACAAACACATATAATCTGCACACGCAACCTTACACCTAATCTCAATTTTGTAATGCAATCAGATGGTTTGAAATCTCTCTTAATGGCAAATCTGGGAAATTATTCTGAAGTCCAGATTTTTGAAAGTTCTTGTTCACTGTCGTCTAATCTGGAAACAAAATCTCTGGGGACAAAATATCAGACTGTTGCTGGTTTATTATTAGGCTGCAGTATGTCACTGCAGCAAGCCATGGCGCTTTTCCCATTTCCGCTTGGCCGCTGCTGTAATGAAGGATTGGCTGAATTCGGATTCTTTACCGGTTGGATGGAAGGTGTCTGAATGCACCCTCCTTATATCAACACCCTCCTTTTCCCTCCTTTTCTGAAACATCATTTGTTTCAGAAACATCCAGACGGAAAGATGATGGCGCTATGCTTAGTGTGGCCCTGAGTGGAACTCATCACCTCCTTTTCTGACACCTGGTGTGGATGTCATCGCAGATCTAACTGGGGAAACATGGGAATGGAGTAGCTGGGTGTGCCTCTACTCCAGCACCTGAGGATGATTTGGTCAGCAGAAGTCAGCATCAGGAAGAAGACTCCAGTCTCTCTCCTCTATGCTGGCAGTGTCAGGAGCCACCGCAGGAAATCAGCAACAGCGACGCTCCATGCTCTCCGTCCGTGTCTGGTCAGATCTTTGTTGGTCCCCTGCTGGGCTGTTGATCTCATGCTGTGTGGGGTGTCCTTCACTGCAGCACTGGTAGTCCTAGTCAACAGCACCCAGAATGAACTTGTTCCACCTGGATCTGGATTTCTTGAACAGCTGAAACCATCAGGGCGGACCAGTTTCTGCTTTCACCTGTGAATAAATGGTTTTGACAGACTTTTTGCTTTTCAAAAGTCATATTAGTGTTTCATTCTGGGAGGAAATAACTGTGATATGAGTTTGTCTTTGATCTGTCCATTAATTTCTCATGGAGGGAGAAATGTTTTCCTTGGTCTCTGTGTTTTCCAAAATCCTTAACACAATGGGCAAAAAACTTCAGTCCAAAACACAAAAAAAATATAAAATTACCCGTCCAAAAATCATCAGTCCATTGAAAATATACTTACATACCATCAATCACATATATTCAAAGAATAAAAACCACTGCAATTTTCCACTATAAAATTCCCAAAATCTCTCAAGATGGTTGGGCTGTTGATTGATTCTTTCTATTGAAATTTCAAAATTTTTGACAAATTGCTATTTTTGAGCAAATTAATGTCATTATTAGTCTTGCATCACGTTTTTGTGCTACAACACTCTTTGAAGAAGATTGTTTTAACATTCTGTGTGGCCAGCACAGAAGTTAAGCAAATCTTACATTTTTCCTTTTTTATAAACTGTTTTACAAACTAGGGAGAAAAAATAAACATCAAACCAAAGAAAAAAACAGCAGAAAATTTACTGTCTTGACTAAAAACGTGCGATTCCACCTCTACAGAAAATCAAAAGTTTGAGTGAAAGAAAATAAATAAAATAAACTTAAATCATGGGAAACAAAGTTCAGAATGAATATAAATGCAATGAACGCAAAAATGTTGAAAACCTCTTATTTATCATTTCAAGTCAAAAAACAATCCAATTGAGTCAAAATTCCAAATATGCATTATCCATTTAAAACCCTAATAAGCTATAATTCCTCTCTGGCACATTTTCTTCTAATGTCCAGTTGCTTAAGGCAGTTCAATTTATTTTCCCACCACTTTTCAGTTGACCTTACTGGAATGCTTAATTTGACTTGTAATGAGCTTTATCAATTCATTCAGACACAATATTACTCATAACACCAAACCAAAAGAATAAAAGAAACAGATGAATCCAAAATAAAAATGCACTTATCAATTACAAACATTTGAGGACATCACACGATGCTAAATGTCACCATGATTCTTTGATGACCGTGACGATTCACCATGAAGACTGTCTGAGTAGATATGCATTGCTTTGTCTGCATCAAGGTGTGAAAACGAGGTGTGAAAACCCCCTGTCCCTCCTTTTCAGTCCTTCATTAACACAGGAGACAATAAGTGAGGTTTTGAAAGAGCGAATTAACTCTTCATCAGGGAACAGGAAATAGGATTTTAAAGTTAAACAAGAGTAAGGTATTCACAATCTTTGTCCATATAGGACAACACCAAACATGAAATAGAAGATGTAATCAAATGAAACTAATTATTTTAAATGTTCAATGTTTGACACATTTTCATACATTTTCAACTGCCAGCTGCTCATTATGCATTTTCTTGAGGAACTCCAATTACTCTTTACAATGTCCCACATCAACTATTCACACTTTTACAGCAGTTCCTCACAACACATCGAGCCAGCCATTCTGTGAATCATTTCAATATGGACACATTCATAAAGGTAATCTCATCAGAAATTGAACTTGAAGCTCAGTTTCAGCTTATTCAACAAATAATTCTTCTTAAAAATGTAGAGGTAATCTATTGGGGTGTTTAAAAGTAACATTTTCTAAAACAGATGAGGCCTTTTCCTTTTTGACTTTGTAGCCTGCGTTGGCGAGGAGCATCAGTAAATCTGTTGTACCTTTTAGACAAGCTTGTGTTGTTGGGCTTGCCAACAATAAGTCATCAACATATTCAAATCAGGACAGTTCTTTGTTCTAATCTTCCCTCAATGCTTGGTTGAAAGACCCTGGGCTGTGTTTCTATCCTTGTGGCATGCGGTTGTAGGTATACTGCTGTCCTTTGTAGGTGCAGGCAGAAGAATGCATTTGATAGATCAATGACACTGAAATGGGTGGGATTCAGATTCTGTAAAGTAACATAGTGATCTGTGACGGGAATGTTTTCAGTAGTGGTAGCTAGGTTGATTTGTCATCATGCTTCTCCCTCTTCCTCCTCTTGTATTTAATGATCCTCTTCCTCTCTGTGAGCCATAAGGCATGGGGCTGGTGGACCCGCAGAAGGGCAGTCTTTGACCCAGTGTGTTAGTTCTCCACACTTGTAGCATCCGTTGAATCGTGGTCTGTTTCTACTGCGTCCCTCTTAGGGGTGGTCCTTGGTATTGTATGGGGTATTGTTGTGGCACGGCTTCTACTGGGGGTCTTCATGGCTGCAGCTACAGCCTTTGCAACTGCATCTTGTATGTCTCCTGCAACTGATCTCATTATCATTTGTTTTCCAAGTTTATTTTTCTTCTTTTTAGTTTTCTGTCTGTACTTTGGTTCTGTGCTGGCTTCAATTTTTTCAAAGATCTTGTTCTTCCAGTCCTCTGTATTTTTGTATGGGGATGGCTGTAGGGGCTGTCTGTCTATCATTTTGCTCATAGTCTGTCCCTGATTTTAATTTATTTCATTATTATTTTTAAAATAAAAACAATTAAAGTACAAATCTAAGAGTGAAAGAGGTAAAAATGAATGAAAACAGAAATAAACAAATTGTGAAGTAAAGCTATTGGGGTGTTTCTAAAAATGAAAATCTAACCTATGTGTGGGTATTATTAAAAATAGTACTATGTGGAAAAAATGAAATAAATAAGAACCCAGGAATTTTAACAAGGCTTTCCAGGTTAAGAAGTGGAAAGGAAATAAAAACACTAATTTATGTAAGTAACTTTGTTCTTGATGACTCTTGCCTCTGTAATTTTATCCAATTTGATTTTGTAATGCTCACAAGGATAAAGATTATACGTAAAAAAATGCAATCAAGGTGATTCACTTAGGCCCTTTCCTTCTCTGCTACACAATATCAAAATGTAACTGATACAAAGTGTTTTCCCCTCCCCTTTGCCACAGAGTAAAACTCAAAGTTCTGTTTGTTTCCAACTTAATTCACCTCTTAAGGAGCCAAGCTTCTACCATTTCTGGCGGACACTCATGAGGGGTGAATGTTTTCTTTCAACTAGAACTTTCTCTGTTTTTTTTTTCAGTTAAAAAATAAAAAATCCACCCAACAATCCCCGGACACTACAGGATAGGCGTCAATGAACGCTTTTTCCTGCTTAAAATCACACTGCTTAGAACATTCACGCTCCCAATTCAACAAACATACAATAAATTATGTACAGTCAATATCAGCACAGCTGGAGCCGCCTTCTGCAAGCCCGGTAACACAGCTACAGTTTATCACCAAACGCACATCCCACCACCACATAAATGTATTTACATTAAGCGTCTCTGTACAATTCCTAAGTGTATCTTTTACACAATTTGACTATATTTATCAAATCATTTCCTATTCTTACTATGGTCACGAGGAAATAACTGAGGGACCCCTCATGGTTCTCAGCCCAGCCGCCGCATAGGTGAGCGCTCCAGGCCAGATCCCTCACAGTAGACTGGCTTTAAGAGACTTTGTTTTTCCTCCGTGCCCCACAGAGACTAAAACTCTGTCGCCGTCTGGTCTTTTATTTAAAATTTATCACGGTTCTAACCTGGTCCTCTTTCATGAACATTTTACAAATTTTTCTTGTGACCCCGGTCGACTCCTTTCACGAACACATAAATCTTAAATTTAACAGGTCCAACTAGGTCGGCTCTATTCCGATCACATAAACCAAACGTTTATACAAGTTCACCCGGTCGACTCTTTTCACGATCACTTTAAATTTAAGATTTAACAGAATTCACCGGCCGACTTAACGGACTTCTAAATCAGTGCACATGACTCAAACGCTCATATCCTCTGGTCTCTCTCCCCTTTGAAGCTTCACACATAAATACAGACAGTTTGACAAACAAACAATTGCTTTGACTTATCACTTTCAATTGGCTACTTTCAATTGAGTATTACTTTTAAATTACTTTTCCATTTCTAACAGACTTACGAGTTGATGGTTGCTGAGTCTCTCATGCCTAATATTTCCTACATAAACTATGCCAAGTTATGATGAAACAGGTCTGGCTTACCTTTTTAATTCATGGGCCCGCATGAGAGATTCAGCACCACCGACTCCAGTCTTTGAGTTTTCTCCGTCCTTTTCTCAGAGATATCACGTCAGGGTCACCAATTGTTAGAATTAACTAACTTCGTGTTCGTTGAATCTCTGAGGAAGGAGGCTGAGGGTCAAATTGGAAGGTTATCACAAAGATTTATTAAACAAAAATGATAAGTCAAGGCACAAGAATTACGCTGCAGCGGGCTGAAACAGTTGCTCTACCCGAAAGTTTCACATCTGTTTTTCGCCCCGAAATCTCGTCTCCCCCCCACCTATATTCCTTCTACTCCAGGGGCGGTTCTCTTCCACCTTGTGAGTAAAGTCCCTCCTTATTGGCTCTTTGTTGCCATGGTCACAAGTAGGACAAGTCTGGTTGGTTTTCTTCGCTGTCCAATTAGGAAGGACATGCCCTAACTTCGTCCATTTGGGGTCGTTTTCCCACACAGATCAAACGGTAATTATCATGTTAGTGAGAAGATCTAACATAATACAGTGAATCAGCATTCCAATGTCTTAGCCTAGTCTTGAGACACCAGGTGGTTGGAGACAGATGGTTACTTCCCTTTTGTGAAGCAATTACAATGAACAGTATCTGTCTATATGTTAATAGTCTTTTGTTCCAAACCATAAGGACAGAGACAGAGAGGAAGGAGAGAGGGGGTAGGTGAGGACACAAAAGGGTCCTCTTGATCTTCCTTTCTTTAGGACAAACAATGGTACGCCCACACCTCACAAATACAGAATTAGATCCCATCTTTTCAACCCAACTGCAGCATACATCTTTAATACATTATAACATGTATTATTACATAGTGATGAAACATTTAAGCTTTATTTTATTCAACAGTAGCGCTTTTCTAGTCTTAACAACTACTCAAAGCGCTTTTACATCATACAGGAACCATTCACACACATTCATACACTGTGGCCGAGGCTGCCGTACAAGGTGCCACCTGCTCATCACATTTACACTCCGATGCGCAGCGCAACTCGGGGTTTAGTGTCTTGCCCTCGACATGGGACTACAGGGCCAGGGATTGAACCACCAACCTTCCAGTTGGCAATAGAAAACATGAAAAAAAACTCCACAAAAAAGCCTTAGTAAAAAAATTAAAGAAGCCACAGAAATTTAGCACAGCCGCAACAGGAGTTGTGTGTGAAGAATGTCAAGAACATGAACAGGAAGTTGTAAAAGATAGCCTTCACCTCTTCGGGGTACGATCAGAGGACAGGACAGCATAGAAGATGTCAGGGAAGACAACTTGATAGTAGAAGGGTTGTTAAACTCCGCTCATAAACTGCACAACCACTTTCCTGCATCATAGAAACTACAAGTTTAGCTGTGGTAAAAAACAACAGGAATATACCGATTTTATTTAACATTATATTTTTTTAAATTTATTTTTCCCATCATGAGTTTTTTTTTCACGATGTGTTCTACCTCCCTGTAGTATTTGCGTATGTGTGTGTGTTTCAGGTATTGATTGGAACATTTGAACCCTGTGGCCATGTTCCGGAAAGAGCAATGAGAACACGAACACGAACACACACACACACACATATACACACACACACACACACACACACACACACACACACACACCCCCGGGCTTTATAAAGAGCCAAGCATGGAGGTTGTAACTGCACATCAGTTTCTCCTCCCTTCCTCTCTCTCTCTCAGTAAAGCAACACATCTTTTCTCACTCTCTTCATATATTTCTCATTCATTCTCCATCTACCTGCCTGCTGTTTGTTTTATTTCCCTGCTCTCTTTAGGCCTGCTTCACACATCGTCTTCTCACTAGTGTGGATCTCACTCTCTTTCTCTCTGTCTTTGTTGGTACACATATAGCAGCACTGTGTGGTAGAGACCAGTTGAAGTGGGCTTCCTGCCTGTTGAGATGTGCCAATAGGAAACACTGTGAACAGGGGTTCATGCTGATGAAATTGATCTGCTCAGGTATGGAACAAGACTTCCTTCTTTTTTCATGTTGTTTTGACAGCTTAATTTGTCTCCTGGTATTACATGTGTTATTTGTTCTGTAGATACTAAGAGGGAAGTACAAAGCGTGATGTTTTACATTGTAATCTCCTGTGTGGTGAGAAAAAGCTTTATCTGGGAATCGTGTGGAAAACAAAAATACAATATAGCAAAAAAGAATGATATGTATACTTTGTATATCCGTAATTTAATATTAAAATGTAATATCGGATGAAACCTGATCTTTATAATGAAAGTGCAACGTTTGAAATGTATATAAATGTTAAGGAGCATACAGTACAGTGTGAAAAGGGGAGTACCTATCTATACTCTGATACTCTACATTTAAACTAAATGTACTAATGTTTTTGGGGGTAACATGTAAAAGCAGTTAGAGTAGATGTCCTGTAACGATAAACCAACATTCCAAAAACAGAAGTGACTTACAAATAGAAATGCAATAAAGGTAAGAGAGGTTGAAGGATTCAACACTTTAAACTCAAACTGTTATATCAATTATATATATTGTCAATATAGACTATATTACATGTGGAATATTAGCCCACCATGCACTACACTGACATGGATATAACACTTGGATTGGATTGTTATTTTCTTGATTATTCAATCTGTGTATTGGACAGTCTGAAAATATGCAGAAAATGCATACAGAACATGTAATTCAAATTGTTACATGAAAGATGAACTAATATCAGTAAATATGGGTATCTGGCAGTATCGGGAACAAAACAAATACATCATTGGCTTTTAAAATCACATACTGCATCAGTCAACCTTTACATTTTAGATAATATACTGTAGATTGTGTTCAACATTTGTTAGTCAGCAGTTAAAAGGAAATCTGAAAATATAATGGTCAACAAAAATCCACGTTGTGTCGTGTGTGCTTCCACAGCATCATTTGATTGGTTGTTGCGGGTATGCTTTGTTTATTTTTAGCTGGATTACAGGTTGAGCTTTTAAACTCCCGAGAACAAGGTAGACATATTTATGGAAGCTTTCCATCTCAATAAAAGATGAATCGCTGTCTTACGTACCAACTCCC
Organism: Etheostoma perlongum; assembly: GCA_026937815.1. Lineage (NCBI taxonomy): Eukaryota > Metazoa > Chordata > Actinopteri > Perciformes > Percidae > Etheostoma > Etheostoma perlongum. Next base: position 25,849,294 of record CM049387.1, on the reverse strand, counting down.
GACTACACTGGAGGCAGGGAAGATACGGAAGGAGGGAGGAACAGATGGACGGATGCATGACTTTTATGAATGTGTTTTTCGTGGCACGGTTGCCCTCCCAAAAAAACTCAGTCCTACTGTACTTCCTCTTCCTCGCTACAATGCATCTCCCAGACTTCTTCCGTATCTGACTCTCAGTCCTTTTGACACCCTCTTTATATCTCTTTTTCTCCATCTCCCACTTTTTACGCCTCCCTCCTCTCATTCTCTCCTTTCAACTCTTTTCCATTTCCCTTCCCCTCTCTGATCTATTATTCACAACCCTCTCTGACTCTCTCTCCCTCTCCTGACACCTGAAATCCCTCTGTCCGCTCCAGGGCATTTAGACCTCCACCAACAGTGCTTCCCTCCTAGGAAAAGAAATAGCATGATGAATGAAAGAACAGAGCAAAGAGGCAGATAAAACAGCGTTGGGATAGGGCGGGGCTCTATAGATATGTCCAGATATTCCGCCATGTGGCTTATTGTATAGGTTGACATTTTACAAAGTTCCATGTAATCCTTTAAAAAGGATGATTCCCTTGTCCAACCATGTAAGACTCAGCTAGGACAACATGTTACACCATAGCGGAAATATTTTAAAACACCTGAGACGGATCTATGACTTTGTTGTGTTTTTAAAAAAAAAAAAAAAAACTAAATTTACTCTTTAGGTGTGTCACTTTGTTGAACATAAGCAGATTAAAAATGTTTCAGAAGTTTTCTTTTGTTGCTTTTTTATATAGCTGCTTTTAATTATATTACCTTAAATTAACAGAAACAAATCTTACATACTTAACTTAAGACAGGAGCAGAGGAAGGGACAGTTTTAAAGTTTGACATCAACAAAATGATTGGCTTACAGAGGCTGTGCAAAATGTGATTGGTTGAACTTAAAAGTGGGAATGCCCTCAGTCAGCTGATTGAGTTGGAAGTAGAAGAAGAGCAAGTAGTAGAGTAGAAGAGCAAGATTAAAAAAGGTATGCATGAATATAGTCTTGGTGTCAGTCAGGTGGGTCATTTTAAAGAGCACAAAAACGTATTATGTGTGATATTGAGGTTTGAGGAGTTATTGAAATGTAAAAAAACAGGGGGAAGAGAACAAGAAAGTGATCCCTTACTGTAGGCTAATGGAATCTTGCATTAAGTTATTTTCCTTTAAATGTGTTTTTCATAGTGATGTCCAGGGTGAAACCAGAGACAGGGCTTTTCTTTCAGAGAAAGACTTTACAGTGTCTCAGTGTGTTTTTTCTAACATCTTGAGCTCCATAACACATTAATACTTCCAATGCCACTCAAACCCAAAATATTGATTATGCTGGTAACCACCAGTAGAATGACATGATTGCAGCCCCACCTGAAGCAAGGTTGTATTAAAAAAAAAAAAAAAAAAAAAATCACTCAACTTTTCCCAGAAAAAGAAGGGTTATATAAACTGGCCCACCTTCGGGTGCTTTTGCAGTGTGTAAGAAAGGCGGACACGTACCACATGGCAGCTGTTTCTGCCCGAGGGTGGCTGCAGCTGTGCCCCAGAGAAGGGTATGCAGTCCCAACTGCCAGCATAAACATCCACATCTGTCTTCATATTTGGAAGACAGGGAAAGTCACTCAGTAAATGTATAAAAAAAAACATCGTCATAACCTTGAACAAAGAAAGATGTGTCAATGTCATAAAAAGTCAAATAAATATGAGTATTTGCGTGCATGCCATGTCATGCATACACTATCTGAAAGGGCCTGTGGGTGTTGGTGTGTGTGAGTCGGTGCTCATAACCCACCCTATCACATGACTGCAAAAGATAAAGGCTAAACACAATCTACATATTAGAGCACTGACATGTGCGTGCATCAGATGAGGGCACATCTGAAATGGATTCTCCTTCTGTTCCCCCTCACTGCACACATCTTCGATCCATCTATCAGAGCTGCGCCACAATGCCTCGCCTTCCCGCCACCGAGCCATCAATCAACACATTCCCATGCTTTATGGAAATTGGAGGAAAAACTTCATTTAACAGCATTTTACATTCTATATTTCCACCTATCTTTCTTTGTCCATCCATCCATCCATCTGTCCGTGCTCTAGTCCAATCAAGTCACAGAGGAAGGTCATTTATTTAAATCTATTTAAATGGATATGAGGCACGTGTGTATGCAGGGAGATTTCACGGCCCAGCAGGTCAGCAAATACCAAGGCTGTTCCACCTCACTAACCCCCCCATCAGGGCCCATGGAGAATTAATACACACCACAGGTGGTCAAGTTTGTGTGTGTGCGCGCGCCTGTGTAAGAGATAGGGAAAGAAGCATCCATCCATCTAGCTAAAAAAAACACCTGAAGAATCAGAGTAGAGGGATGATGAAGCATGGGTGACATAAAAAGAGGAAGGGTGAAATATAGATGTAACAAGGAAAGCAGTGGACAGGAGCAAAGGACAGTATTGGAAGTGAAATAGGTGTCAGTGGGGAACTCAACATTATTCTTGAGGGGAAGTAGGGGAAAGGAGAGGAGCAGAGAGGGGAATTGAGGGAGGTGGCTTGGAACGTTTGAAAGAATAAGGAAAGGGGGAGAGTGGGAGGGAGGAGAGAGGAAGGAGAAATGAAGGGTAAATGTCTTTCCTAATGTCTTTAGTGCCAGTATTGACTAACCCTGGCTCCCTTTGACTTCAGCAGCACACTTGCTGCATCCTCCTCTTCAGTTCATTAATTCTGTCATTTGGAAATGGACGTATTGGCACGGCTGTTCAATGTCACCATGGATGGATATGTAGAGTATCAACCATAAAAGGAACATACTGCTTTAGCTTATTTACAAAACTGTATTTAATACTTACATACAGTATTTCCAAAGCATACCACAGGTACTATATTTAGATTGATAAATGTGTTTTCAATCCTTGAAGGTAGCTCTAGCTTTATTTTAAAAATCAAGTTGCAGAGAACTGAAATTTCCTTTTAGATATCTTGTTTTTTTAAGTTTTTTGTTGTTGTGTAATAGTACAGTTAAAAGGACAGCCTTTGTGGTATATTCAAGCACTGGTGGGAAGCTTATTTTGTTTCGAGGTCTGCTGCCAATAGGAGTTGCAACCTACTATTTTGTAACATGACCAAATTTGGAGGACAATAAGACAACATTAAAGCTCTCTGAGCTTTCCACAGTTTTTCATAATGAGCTGTTGCACCTCAGGATTTACTTTCATGTAGGAGACCAGTAACTAAGTAAGTAAAAATGTTGGCATTGGTTGTAAAAAGACTTTTTGGCATTAAACACATAATTTGGGTCTTGCATTAAATTATCAACATTAAAAAGGGATACTTCACTGATTAGCATTAAGCTTTGCATCAGTAGAAACCCAGTAGTATTTTCAAATGACCGTGTCCCAATGAGACTAGATTTCTTTGTATTGTGGGTCTGGAATAAAGCCTCTGATGATGCAAAAATCGTCATTTAGCGTCATCGGAGGCATTTTTGCCCAGAGGCTGTAGACTACAGTTTATATTCAGCGTTTACATCTTTTTTAAGCTCCAACGTGACAAATGTGTTAGCTGAACTTTATGGGAGCCTATAATATGTATGCACTAAAGCTTGTTTTGCATGTCGTTTTTATAGAATGTTCTTTTTTATACATTTTAAATGTGTAACACGGTGAAACATTTTGTGTATACGGTTGAAATGACAAAACAGTTGACTTGACTGCCTCAGACTTGCCTCAGTTGACTTGACTGTCTATGTTCAACGTCTATGTCTGTAACAAATAGGCGCGGTTTGGGAGTGGACTCGCATGGAAGCAAAGCAAGTGCATTCTGGGATTTGTTGTCTTTCATCCGCATGAGTCAAAAATACATTTTCTGGCTTTTCTCGTTCTAGAAGGCACCAATATCTACTACATAAATGACCCTATTGAAATATATATTCATCTTTCCAGCTGTGAAATATCCCTTTAAACAATATCAAGGTTTCCTTGGGTGGTGACTGTTGGCACACTTGCTCCGAGGTAGGTTGATTGACCTATAAGGATGGCTAATTCTCAACAATAAAGGGCCATCCACACCAAGAACAATAACTATATCCATAACTATAATAATGACGTGAGCATCCACACTGCACGTTCTGCAAACAGCTACAGTACGTCAAGCTTGCACTGCATGCGCCAGATGAAAATACATAATACACAACAGACGTTGCAACGTAAGATTACAGAAATGTCTTTACTTATATCCTACTTATTCGTAACTTTAGGTACATTTTATGAACCAGCTCCTGGGGCACCGACACCGCTGCCTTCTCCAGGCAACACAGAGCTCCAGAGAGCTGGGGATCAGAACAGATCTGTGCAGAGCACTGGAACAAAAACACAGACAGTATGACAATAAGATCCAGAACACAAGATTCACACTCAGTGCTCTCTGTAACATGAGTAATACTTTAAAAGTACCGTTTAAAAATACAAAGAGGTTAAGGGTCATAGCCCCACCGAGTGTTATAATCACATCACTCCACTAACCATCTGGGTGAAACAAATCTCTCCGCCTTGTGTCTCTCCGCGGCATCATGTTGTAAATTCAGATGTACAGTATTTTGATTGGCTGTCCGTTTTTCTATCGTTCATTAAATCACTATAAAAGTAATCCCAACAATATTGTTCCCACTGTCGTCATTATTGGTGTGGACTGCCCTTTAGGCTGTGCCAAGCTAACTGACCTGACTCGGAACAGGTGTGTCAATCTCTGCATATTAAGGGAATATTTGCAGCTGGTGCACAGGTGACTCCTCCATTTCCATAGTGATTATAAAGTAAAAATAAAAGTGATTATAAGATTTTGATGAATTATGTCAAGCTAGTTTCAAAATTGTGGATTTTCATACTAAACAGAAGTGATTGCCTGGAGATAAATCAAGACTAAAAGACATGTATAGAAACTAAAAGTGTGCATACAGTTTGGTACAGTAGGTTCTTTTGATGAATGGCACATCAATGGATGGAAGTGGAAGAAATAACATAACTTAAATATTTAATCAGCTCTAAAATCGGATTAAATTGAAAAGAAATGGATGGACAGATTAAGAATAGAGAGGACAGATGGATGCATTTTTACAAATCAAAGGAAAGAATGAATATACAAAGGAAAGACAATAAAATGAGCAATCCATAACTGTTTGTGTCACGAGGAAAAAAAACAGAGGGGCGTGTGCCGTTTTAACATGATTAAATATCGCTTCTTCCTTCCCTATCCACCTCTCTTATCATCTCCTCTGCCTCTCCACCTTTTTTCCCCCGTTGTTTTCTCCTACACAGCACTTCCGAAAGGGAGGGTGAAAGAGGGAGAGAGAGAGGGATGAGCAAAAGGCCAAAAGCCACACAGGGAATCATACACAAAAAGACAAAGGAAGAAAGAGTCAGACAACATGAGACGCAGAGGGAGAGAAAGCATCAGAGATGTCTGTCTGAAATAGGGCTTTTGTGATATGATGGTATGGCTATTTTGGCGTTTATTCGTTGGACTGTTGCCACTGAGCCACTGGCACTCACTGGATTGGGTGTAATCCTCCTTCAGAGCCAGGCAGACCAGAACAGATAGAAACACTTTTAGGCAGATTGTCTGCAGAAACAGACGCATTTTCAACATATATCCCTCTGAGACCCTGTATGTGGGGGATCCTGCAGATTTTGTTTGTTACTATACAAATTGACAGACCACAATTCACTGATTTGAAAGAGACACCATACATGTTCAGTTTAGTTTATTTTGAACAAGATACTGTACTAGACACAAAAGTATTTCACTATGAAAAAAGAAAAAGCAAGAATAAGCAAATAAATAAATACTCTTATAAAAATAGTCTTGTCGGAAAGAGTAGGAGAAAGCAAAATGCTTTTTGGGTCCTACCCTTTTTGAAATGTGCATAACCGTTATCCAAGTGTTTTCAGTCTATCGTACCATACAACCCTATAACAGAAAACATCTTCTGAATCCCAAAACATTTGCCAATTTATCAATGGATCAAGTTACTATTTCATAATTTTCATTGACTAAACAATATATTTTGTATATTTAAAAGAAATAAAACTTAGCAAAATGTTTTCCTATCTTTCAGAATTGTTTCTGAAGCTGCTCTAAGATGGATTTTTGCCATGTTGTCTCATGTGAATCTGTTGTGTAGGTTTGCTGAGGTTGAACTTGCCCAGTTGGGCATGTGGCTGCCTGTCAAACTCTCAGTGGACACCTCTGCCTCTACGTCTTTCATCTTTGAAATGTCAAAACAATTTCACAGCTTTTAACTGTCTAGTCAGGCCAGACATGTGATAATGCCGTAAGAGAGATTATTGTGTAACAGGAAAGGAATAAGGCAATTGTCATAAAGGTTGTTTGTAACACGAGAAACATGACAACACAGCGCAGACAGCATGCATACTAATGAATACGGTTGTTTTTTGATTGTGCCGTCTTCCACAATGCAACGTATGAAGAAAATAGAAAAGCTATACACAAAACAGGGAACAATGTGTGTGTTGGTGAAACAGCTCCAAAAACAAGTACCAAATCTCAAGAAAATTATTTTAAAAAGTTTAAAATCACAGTTGGACTGATGTAACACACATTGTATAATTTCTTGTTAGCATGAAATAGTAAAACAGTACACTGTGATTATTAGTATGTAGAACATACTGTGTAGGGTTAGTATGTAGTGTGGATTTGAGACACAGCGTAAGTCATTTCACCTTGTCTTCTAACTAAAGCCTTTGTATATATGCTGGTGTTTATCCCACCATGCATTTAGGAGAAGGTCTGCCTTTTCAAGTAGCGCAGAAAAGGTTAAAAACAGACGTAGTGGCTCTCACTTATGAAACGTGCGTATAACCTAAAACAGGCGTACGCCGATTCCTACACAAAGCAAGGCATTTATCAATTTGAGCATGAGCGTAGACTTTGAAAAAAAAATCCACATCTGGTCTGCAGATCGGGGGTGGGGACCCTATATACGGCAGAAAAAACTCTGCAACATTGTTTTAGCCTGTGGGGTTTTGCACAACATAAATCAACACATCTTAAATCTCGTTGCACAGGTACTGCACTTGTGTATAATGGCAATAAAGGCATTCTATCTAACATCGCACAAGAAAACAGGGTTCCATAAATGTAGTGATGGAGCCAGATGACCCGATGCCCAGAGAGCAGTGTCCAGCACAGCCCCAACTGGAGGCTATAACAAGGAGACAGGAGATTACTCCTCACTTTTAAATGGTGTAGTGTTATGTTTGACAATGGCATTCAATACAGGAAACATGACGATGCACAACATTTTTATTTATTCTTCAGGTTTTCTTTTGTCAAGTGAAGAATTTCTTTCTGCCATTGACCGACATATTTCGGCTTGTTAACGAATCAAAATTACGTGACCATTTCACAAACTGCCATGAGACCGGGTTGACTAAAAGACACTGCATAACTTCTGCTACTGTGTGTTTATATAAATATAGGGACACTTACATGTAGGCCTAAGATATTGCAACGCCTGTTTATTACTATTAGGACTATAGCATATGTCAAGGATGTATAAATGAAATAAACTTCAGCTGGAGTCGAACGTTTCATGAATCCCACGTGACACCTGTCGTAAGATGGTAAGCTGGTTTCTACGTTAGGTTGATAAATGTGATGCTACTCAAGTCTGGAGTTACTGCCTTCTGCCTTCTTGTCAGTTGTTTCGGCTGAGAAAACAGGGTGTAGCAAGGTGAACCGAGATGAAAGGACAAGCAAGTCCACTTCAGCTGAATGTGACGGGCTGAGACAGCTGTCAATCAGGATGAAACATGTCCAAGAGAAAAGACAGACAGGAGGTGGCAGTGTAAACAGTTTCCACAGCTTTCATAGTGTTATTGCAGACAGGTGCAAGAAACCGCCCTTTGTCTTACAGTTTCTGAAACATTTAAAACCATAAAAATAAAATTTGCTACTTCAAATATTGTACATATAGAAAATGTATACAATATATTCAGATTTATTAGCCCAGCTGTTCTCTGTGAGGTGAGACAAAGGAGAGGAACAGGGGACAGGTGTTGTGTTGTGAGTTGTTTCGAGGTGAGATGGCAACATTGTCCCCAAATACATCTGAGCCACACACTCTCTAGTGAAATAAGTAATCACAGTTTATTCCCTGAATTTCAGCAGATGGCCTCAGTGGAAATGGTCAAGTGGGTACATGTATGTTTACACACAGCTTACTGTGTGTGTACTGTTTGTGTGTGTAGTTATGCACACACACACACACACACACACACACACACACACACACACACACTTTGTGTGTAAATGTGTGACTGCAAAGTCTTGATTAACCAATCATAGCTGGATTTACAGTGCTCCGAGACCATTTCTGGTTGAATCTATGAGGCTCAATCCAATCACCATCATACCAATCAGCATTGATGTTTCATGGGCATTGACCAATCATAGCTTAATCTGCAGAGTTTATTGATCAATCACAGCTGTCTTTACAGAGATTGCTGACCAATCACTGAAGGATATACTGCAGTCATTCCCAGGATTTATTTTCAGTTTGGTTTGCCACTGCGTTTCTGTGATTTATAGTTGCATTGTTTTAGGCACCATTTATTAATACAAGTTTTTCTGTAACTCGGTGCATTGACACAATCAGACCCATTAAACTAGCCCGGCTTTCAATGCGCTTGCTCAATAAAATATTATTCTCCATATTTAATATAGAGGTAGCTCTGTGACATGTTTAGAGTAGCTGAGCACAAACTCTGGAAGTAGGGGGAAATTGCCAGGCTAGATTTCTGCCTGAGGTGACTTTTAACTACTGCAGAGTTGTCTCATTTGTAACGTGGGTTGAGCCAATTTACCTGAGTATATAACATATATACAAAAATAAAATAAAAAAATGTAACATACTCCTCAGACCCACAAAAATGTGTAAAGTTGCACTACTTTGGACTGTCTTTGACTCTGAATAAATTCCTGAATTCCCAAATTTAAGGACGTTTCAAAATTCCACACATGCATGCAAAGCACAGCCAGGCAACAAGTGCAAACATTGCTTGATGCTACTTACACGCAGGCTATTTATCTTATCAAGTGAGACGTATCCAGGCATAAATATATACATAGGTACATACAAAGGTTTTTTTTGTGGAGAGTTTTCATATGCTGAACAGATTGTAAAGCCCCTTGAGGCAAAATTTGTGATCTGTAATACTGGATTGTTTACAGAATAAATCACATAATACAGTACAAGCAAGAAAGCAGAATCTTATCACTCAAATTAGAGACGGAAGCCTCCTTCCTCTTCAATTCATGAGTGTTAACGTCACCAGAATTAGAGAGTCAGCAGTTGCTTTATGGAGATAAACAATCTGAATAAGCAACCACAACAACAAAAACAACAAGGGATGGTGGGAGCTGAATGAGAGAGGAAAGGGGTGGATGATTAAATGAGAGGAAGGCAGGAATGTGGGCCAGCAGGGTGTGATAATCTGTCTCTCTGCCATCTATCCCACATGGGGGAGAGAGAGAGAGAGATTGAGTGGATGTATGATGTATTGTGACCCATATTCATACACACAGTGATATTTTGTGACCCACATACTACCTCATCTAAACACACATCCCAATTTAATACTAATATGCGTGGGTGAGTTAGCGTGTGTGTCACATTAGGAATGTATGCACCATTGTACCTGAGAACACCACTGCAATATTGACTACTACATGAATGCAGTCCACGTTACAGTGGTATTATTTTCTAGTCGACCACTCCAACACCAAACACATTTATAGTGGCCTCCATATGGCCTCGGCCACCATAAATGTGTTTCTGATTGGTAGACGACCGCTCTACCCCGAGCCACAGTCGCCCAATGACGTCCGAAATACCACCCTCTCTTCACCTTTTCTTTGCACAGTGTGACACAAGTACAGTGTAATTTTCCCTACATTAAAAGGTCAGTGAGATGTGTTTAATATCTGGATCAAATCCAACGCCTTAACCACATGGGACATCACAGCTAGCTGATAATGATGATGACTACATTGTGGATGGAGGCCAGTATATTATACATACTAGACAACCTGGCAGCTCAGTGGAGGACACTGAATATTCTTTATTTATTCACTGACTGTGAGAACTGTTTATTTACAGCGGGCGGGTTTAAAAACTTTTGAATGCAATTGTTTACTCAGTGTAATAAATAAATGTGAAAACAACTAAGTATTCTATTATGAATATCAGTAAATACCTGCTATTTGTAACTCTAGGCTATACAGCCATGGATGGACTATGAGAAAATGGTCCCCTAGACACAGACATTTAAAACTCCTACATTGGCAGCCGGATTTTGTGGTCTTTTTTTTGTCTCTTTGTAGTCTTTCTGCATCTCTTTGATTCACATTTTGGTCGCATGGCATCTCTTGTCATTTTGTCTGTTTTTGTGGTAGCTTTCTGTCTCATTTCGTCTCATTTTGCATATTGTGGTTTGTTGTTGTGATTGACTTGCCAACAAGAAATGTTCAGTCGCATCATACTGGGGACCTGGGCTTGTACTGGGAAGACCTGCGTAGAAATTAATCATAAATTAATCATGATGCTTATAAGCCAACAACCAATCACCAGGGGGGTACCAAGGGGGGCACTCACATTTCAGACGGGTCCTCTGCCCCTGGGTAAAATATATATCATCTCAGTACAGTATAAGCCCCTCCCTCTAGAAATAAAATAGTTCCTGAATATCTAACAGCAAAATACTTTATGACTATGATCATGAATGCAATCTTTAAAACCGAAAGGGAAAAGAGAAAATATATACAGTGAGCTCCATTTGTAGTTGTTGTATTAAAGATGTTGTGCTTTGCTCACATTTACAAATTTTGTAATTGCTGTCAATATACTGTATGCAACTTTAATGCCGGGAGTCAGCAAAGTGTGTGGCTGGTCTCGCCTTCTCCAGTGTCACTCTGTTCATACCACTGCAACTGTCACTCATCTTGATAAGTTGTCAACCTTGAAACAGCAAGGAACCAATGTGTGTAAAACTTCCACAGGCCTTGCTGAAACAACCAGGTCCTGTAAATATGTCTGAGGTTTACCTTGCTAAAGGCCCCTGATTTTACTTTATGCTTTGCAATATTATTGTTGCTATGACTCCTTTGTGATGTTGCTGGCCACATACAGTATATAGCCACAACCAGCACTGCTGGCCAGTCCACAGTAAATTATTGAATACATACTAATACATACTTAATAGTCCATTCACTTTAAATTAATACTGTCTTCTTGCACAGCTATTTCATTACACCCTAAAATCAATCACATACTTAAGTAGATGTTAAAGGCAGGAATTACAGAGCAGCCTATAGAGGCATTTTCATACATGGAATACTTAACATAGCTGCTTTATCTGTTAAAGTATTGGCTTATTGTCATTCAGGCATGTAATTGCATGTACATTTTCTTATGTTTTCAGACATGACAGGACAAATATGGAGAGAGATACAATGCTTGCACAATACTTAGCACCTACAGAAAAGGTTAAAATGGAACTCGTTTAATTCCTACTTGCTCACATGCTGTGACAAATCTATATCATTGATCACATAAATAACACAGTCTGTCTTCCTCACAAGTGCCCGACCAACGTCCTGTTCCAATATGGAGAGGAAGTATACCAGACCTGAACTGAGCAAACACAGATCTGGTGGTTATGTGCATTGCAAAAAAAAAGGAATGAGTTAACTCAATGCACAAGACGAAGTCAATTCTATTCATGTGCAATTAATCATAAGAGCCAGTTTAACTTCCAAGAGCCACTGCTCCAGACTCCAAACTCCTTCAGACTCTCGTTCAGCGTGCACCTCGTGAGCCAAGGAACGAGTCATTTATGAGCACTCACCCACTATCAGCTATGGACTCTAACGAGTAACTCCAACAAGTGTTAGGATATTAATATTGGTGATTTCAAGAAATGTAAATGGACTGTTCTTATATAGCACTTTTCTAGTCTTTGCTACTACTCATAGCAATTTTACATTACAGTACAGCAACCATTCACACATTCATCACACTGTGGCCGAGGCTGCCGTACAAGGTGTCACCTGCTCTTCACACGCATTTCCACTCCAGCAGCATCGGGAGCAACTCAGGGTTCAGTGTCTCAACATGGGACTGCAGGGCCAGGGGTCAAACCACCAACTTTCCAATTGGCAGGCAACCGCTCTACCCATGAGTCACAACAGTAGTGGGCAGGAGGGAATAAAATATCAACTAAGGCGGAGCAGGGGCTGCCCTAGCAAGGATGCCGACAGAACGGAGCCAATTATGCTACGGAGCGGTTCCATAGGTAGTTGTCATCTTTCAAACGTTCAACTATGCAAAGTCGGCGGTGATGATGAAGAGATGACATTCTTTTCAGTTTCCTTCTGTTGGGATTTTAAACTCCGGTGGATTTGTGAGGACTATGGTTAACTCCTCCTCAGATCTCTGCAGGGTAAATCCAGACAGCTAGCTAGACTATCTGTCCAATCTTAGCTTTCTGTTGCACGACTAAAACAACTTTTGAATGTACACATGTGCCACCAAAACAAGGCTATTGGCTCTGTCAGGAGCTTAGCGCCGCCACAGACGATTGTGATTGTTTTTTTATAGAAATACCAATAGATCAGAACATGTTTCTCTCCCATCCTATTTTTAAGAGTAGGTGAGCCAAAAGAGTCGTTCATGACTCGGGTCGCTAACGATGGGGGGACGACACAAACAGGGTTACGTTCTGGTGACGAGTACAGGTGTACTCCAGGACCCAGAGACATTACTGTTGGGTGTGGTTAAATACTGATTTTCAGCCTGGCTTTCTCTTAAAAGCAGAAGAGAATATTTCAACCAACATTGGTGTGAGGGTTTTTACTGTGTGTTTGGGTCCTCGTCTTTTTTTCCTTCTAGTTTCTTTGCTCCAGTGGTAATGCAACATGAAGGTTTAATGGGCAATATCCTCCCATCTCCAAACATGAAAGCCCTCCTGGCATCGGTTCAATACAACAACAGGAAGGATCAGAGAGAGTAAAGGAAGGGGAACAGCAAGACATCAGTGAAAGACAGAGGAAGAGAAAGACGGGAGGATGTGCGTTTGACAGAGAGTCATGTCTTTTTTTCAGCCCCCTGTTGTCCTTTGACCAGGCTGTAGGAAGGTTGTAGCTTTCTGGCACAAGTGAGGAGATAGTATCTGTCATTTTATGTCACAGCCACAACTACATCTGTTGCAAATATACAGTAAATGCCTTGCATATTTTACCTGAAAACCTTCTAAAACCCCAGCTTTGGTGTATAACATTTTAGCTAATGTTATAATTAGTACAACTTTGCAAAATGGTGGTATTTAGGAAAACTCTAATTTTCTCTTCATCATTCAAACCATGAGTGTGCAGTAGTTCCTTCCTCCTTATCCCTGCATATTCAATTGAAACCGTCATGGTTTTACAAGAGACTTTCTGAAAGGGATATTTTTAGTGTTAGAACAGCTCATGTGACAGAAAAGGAGGGACAACATTGTTTCTGCAGGCAGTGGAATATCACTGGCATCCTGAGGGGTACTCGGATACTGGAGGCTGCTGCTGAACACGCACTTTAAAAAACATTAAAGTATTGAGGAGTTTATTCTCATAAACACACTCATTACCGGAAGAACATTCATGGATTTAATTGTTTGTTCTTATTGAGCTATTATTTGATCATTATTGACAACTTAAACATTTAACAGATGGTATTATTCAGAGCAACTTACAAAATAGTAAGGGTGAGCAAGACAAGACCCTTTACATTTATTTTTTTTAAGTTAAGAAAAAAACCTGAAAAAATAAAAGACAAAATGAAAAAAAACTCTTCTCCTGGAAGCTCACAGCATCTCTTACAACCACCAATAAGTAATCTAAACTACGTCTTATTTTTTAGTTGTAATGTCTAAGTATGATATTGTAATGGGAGAAAAAAAACTCCAGCTGAGAGGTTCATTAGTGCCTGTGTTGGCTGATGCAAATCCAGCTTGGGCCCAGTTCAGTGGGCCCAAGCTGAGTTTTTTTCTCTTCTTCAGAAAACCAGCAGTGTCCTGCGCTGCAGTAGTGCACACATTAAATCATCTCAAGTCTACCAAACAATGAAGAACATTTGGCGCATGTAAAGACGTTCACTGCCAACTTTCCATACTTGAATGCAGAGATAAATCCGCTCCACACAGCATTTTTTTGATTCATGGCCTTCTGTCCAGCTTATTGCGATTAGCAAAGAAACAATGTGTGGTATACAAAAGTTCTTGGCCTCATGACAGACAAAACAAACCAGCCAACTAGTCCTACAGGCCAACCAGTCACTGAGCCTGGGCCTGGAATCAAACATATTCACACAAAAAAATGAAACTTCAGAAATACAGTACACCAGCAGTAAGGAATCCCTCTATCATCATTAATTCATATGTGGTGCGAGTAGACAGTCCTGAGGACAACGAAAGGTACAGAAATCAAATGGTAATCTGTTGAGGACACCAACTGTCAGGTGCCAAGAAGAGAGAAACAACTAAAAAGGTGCTGATCAGGAATATAAGGTGAAACAAAGTGTTATGGTAAAGAAAGGTAATAATTCAGCTTCTCTAACTGTATCGTGGAGCAACAATTAAACATATCACATATTTAAATCTTAAAAATGATGCACCAGTAAGAATCTTATGTGTGCCCATAGCATAGTCAAATGTCTCTTTTATAATCATAATTAAAAAAAAAAAATTCCAAGACACCAGATATCTTTTAAGAAGTCCCTCAGTGTAAAATAGTTTTGTTGCAGTAACATTGCTCGGGGCCCTCAGAGTCCACCACAAGATAAAGAGTCTAGAAATGAAACACTGCACTATTGGGTGCCAACCTGCCCTCTCTTCATGACTTATACTCTTCCAGAGTCAGGAAACGGGCAGAAAACATCACAGCAGACCCATCTCACCCTAGATACAACCTGTTCCAGCTTCTTCTACTATTTATCCCAGCATCCTTAGCACTATGCTCCACATTTAAATACCTTTTATTGCACTCATTGCCTCTATCTTGTTTCTGTTTAGAGTATGTATACATTAGTGTGTGTATATATTGTTTGGTTGTTTTGTATGTGTAAGCGCATTGTGAGCAACAATGCTCCAAAGAAAAAATTCTTGTATGTGTCCTCATACCCGGCAAATAAAGCTGAATCTGATTCTGAAGACATCTTGTCTTTAAAAAAATAAAAAATAAAAAAAATATCAGGTTTTCCTTTTTTCAGGAATGAATGCATTGTAACATTTTGAGAAATGACTGCATGCTGTGGCGGAGAGGTTTTCAATATCACTTTGGCTGATTGCCTTAGAAATCCAGCTGTGTGGTCAGACATGTGCAATGATGTTAATGCATCCTAATGAGCATCCCTGGCCTGCATCGATACAGACCGTTATGTGCAACCGGCTTGATTAGCCTTTAGTGTCAAATGTGATAAATGTTTTCAATGAGCTAATTAGTGGTCCACTAGATTTGGTCTACTTTAAAACAACCTTCATTAACAAACAGACATTCAATGAGCGACTTCTTATCTTTTTATATAAATATTTGTTTTGCACCATAATTTGCATACAGTAAAAAAAACAAACACGTTGACATCTCTATTGTTTTTAAAGCATGATTTTGGGTTAAGGACAAGGTTATAGTTTGTGCTTTCTGTAAAATCAGGATCCACAGCATGTTACTGTATATTACAGTTGGGTAATAAATAAACAAAAAGCAAAATATGAAAGGCAACCTTAATGTTGGCAAGAATTACAAAATAGTATACAAATCTTACTCACTGCTTAATTGACTAAAGGTCCATAAGGCAGTCCCCAATTGTAACAATTAGTTGTAGTTTGAAGGTATGGTTTAGACATTATATCCTAATAAAGACCAAATTCAGCCTAATATGTAAATACAAACCAAAGCTGGCATGAATTGGAATATAAATGTGGCGCCAATGTTTTTAGTTCTACAGTCTTTTTTTTTTACACATATGGCTAACAGTTTATATTGTTTTCATTTCTACTATGCAGATCATTCTTAATGACTAGACCAGTGTCCAAACAGAGCCTGAAGAGTGTCCTGACCCTAAAGAAGAAGCTATAGAAGTCCAGAAGGAATGTGTGTGTGTGTGTATGTGGGAGGCTTGCAGTTCAGCTGTCAACTATCAAAAGAGAAAAGTCTGTAGTGGTTTGTTGGGTTGCTCTGAATTTTCCACGACTACTGAAGCGCTGCATAAAGGAATACAGAGATGGAAGGATGAAGGGTTAAAAGAAAAAAATGTAAAACTGGTAGAGGGAGGATGACTGAAAGAGGACAGGGCAGATGATAGTTGGGTGGATTAATGATAATAGCTTTGTAGATTTTTAAATTTTAGACCTTTGTTAGAATTTTTAAGGCCCTGTGGCAACCCTGTTCTTTCATTTTTATCCCTCACTGAAAATCAACGTTGATGCTGCTGTTGCTAAAGTTGAGATTGTTTGTCGTACTTTATTGAGCGTCCGGCCCGGAAAAGAACTCTTTCTACATCCATGTCCATGGTTGTAGAAGTCAGCCAGTGCTATAGTATGTTTGATATTGAAGAGAAGGTGGTTGTAACTCAGAATGACAAGCTGTCAGATTGAATCTGAGTGGTTGCTTGATGCTTCTGTATAATGTATGCAGCTAATGTACAAAGTGTAGCAGCGTACGCAGCAGCAGTCAATATCACAGGCTCTTAACCTTTATAGCTCATGACACCCAAAAATAAATGACTGCTAGTGACTCTCCAATCTGCATGGACACACACACACCCACACCCACAAACACCCACAAACACACACACCCACACACCTCTTAAATAGCTTTGTCTTCCCTTGTTCGTTTGTCTCTCTTGATTGAATATTGCAGGACAACTACCAGATGTAACTTTTAATGCCAAAACATACATTCCTCAACAAGGAAAGCTAAGGCGGTGCCAAGCGCTCTACGGACCCACGGCACCTCTGCAAAATAGCCGCAGGAAGGGACTTGTTTTGGTGGAACGTGTATGTTCAAAAGTTGTTTTAGTCGTGCGTGAATGAAATCCGGCGGAATTTCCATCGGCAACGGAGCAATCCCAGAAGTGGAACGTCAAGGACGTAGACCAGCAGAAATGCAATCTCAGAACCCATCAGCCATCACCAGACACCCATTTAGCTTCTTTTTAAAAGTGTTTTTATCTGCATTTATATGCAGAAATCTGTTAATAGAGATTAGCCAAAATGTGGTGTGGACAAACATTCTACCGGTTAATTTCCGTTCCTATTTTCACCTACGGCCAAAATGGGTTTCCTCAGGAGAGTGATTGGCGTCTCTCTCAGAGATAGTGGAAGAAGCTCAGTCACATGTGACAGATTATATCTCTGGCCTAGGAATGCCTTGGTATCCCCCAGTCAGAGCTGGTTAAAGTGGCTTGACAAAGGGAAGTTTGGGTTCCCCTGCTGGAGCTACTGCCCCCGCCAACCGACCCCGGATAAGCAGATGGCAATGGATGGATGGATGGATGAATGGTTGTCTGGACCTAAAGCACCTACAAAAGATATCAACTGGGACTTTTAAACAAAAAATGACCTACGCACGGAAGAGGAAGTCTTGGTATGGATATCCACCGGCTACACCGAAACCCACAAAATATTGGCCGTTCCCTCCAGAGGCTGAACATCAGACTAATATTTGATATAGACTAATAATTGATTATTTTTAATTGATTTTTCAAAGAACTATACTATATAGTGGCTTGCATAAGTTTACACACCCATGCTAAACTTGGATCTCCATCATCTCATGTCATGACCTTGGCAGCTGCAATCACCTCATGGCACACTGTAAGTCTGCTTTCATTATCTTGGGGATGAAGTCAAAATGCAACTGTAGTTATGCTCACAGCCAGTAAAAACAACTTGTTACTGTGAAAATACAAACGCAAAACAATGAAAACTTTAACCTCATGCCCATTTAAAGGCAGTAAACAAGCCCCAGAGGCTCAGCTCAGGGCTGGTGCCAACATCGGGATAATGAACTGGCTTTCTGTGGCAAACTTGAGTATACAGTGTGGGAGGTGGGTGTGTGTTGAACTGTAAGCATTAGTGACAAGCTGTCAAAGTGAGTTACTGCTCTTGCTGTTTCATTATATTTATGAACATATACCATATACTCCCCTACACACAGCAGTAGCCAAATGGTGTAGATGTCATTGTGTGTTTCTCATACAGAAGACCTGCAAGCACAAGGCCTGAGTTGAAGTGCTTTGAGCAAAGACACTGACTCACTAACAAGTAGAAGCCAATGTAAAAAGGCCTCGGGATGCAGTATCACGATTAGCTGCTACATGCTAGCTTTAAAAAAAAAAAAAATGTCTTTGTTGAAGTAAATTTACAACAGCTCATTACCAGTAGCTTCTCAATATGTGTTTTTGGGTAACGATCTGGTATCTCATCAAATACACTCACCAAGATGGTGGCAAGCAATAAACCAAAAAATCCATTGAGGCTCATTAGTATAATGCCACAGGCCGTATTGTATGTCAATGATTTCCAACGCCCCTCCCAGCTTTATACTGTAGGTGCCGTTCTGTCAATCACCTTGGTTACCTTTGTTGCATAATAACTACATCGACGATGTGCTACACTATAGTCCACAAAAGATTTATGCCATTTTCTAGTGTTGGATGTCTTAAGATTTATAGGTTTCTTGTTAACATGCTTCACTGTTTATTTACACAGATTTATTTCATGGGGCATGTAGGGTTAATTTTTTTACGCTCAGAGACTCATAGTAGACACCCACACCCACACACCCACACACAATTTCTCTCCTTTTTCTCTCTGCAGCTGGGTCCTGTTCCCTCAGGGTTTTGAAATATAACACTATCACCATTTCTCTCTCCCTCTCTCTCTCTCTATCTCCAAATCATTGTGTGGCCGCCTCCTCTCTCTACCATCACTCCACTCATTGTGTCACTCCTCTGTCTTAAATCACACTGAAGTGGAGGGAACAAATGATATTTGCTGGCCAGTTTTGCTGGTGGCCTTACAGGACAGTGAGTTCATACAGCCACACTAAGAAAAAGTTAGTAGCCGTAAGAAAATAGCATTAAGGTTAAATCATGCTTGAAATGTGACTGGCTGATATCTTCTTATAGCAGTTTGCAGTTTCCAAAATACTTTATTTAAAAACAACAAATGTGAGCTTCATGGTGGCGCTAGAAGAAAAAGTCAAAGGTCCCTCAAAGTCAATAGAATTCATCCTCTGGGGAACATGAATTACTACAACATTTCGTGATTATCTGGTAAGCATCTGATAAGATATTTCAATCTGGACCAAAGTGGTGGACTGACTGACATCGCCATCCTTAGAGCCTGATTAGCAAAGCTACCAAAATTATTATGAGTTTGTCTGTTGCGTGCGTGTCTGTTGCGTGTGTGCGTGCGTGTCTTAGTGTTACAAAGGGAGTGAGGTCTATGTGAATTTGAATCTATAAAATTATGGATTTCCTTCTGAGTTCTCTTTGGAGAGGACAGGAAAAATATATGTGGAGGTCATGAGGAAGACATGAGAAGCAAAATGAAGACAAATCATGTTAGGAGAGCGAGTAAGAGGAGACAAAGAAGTGTGTGATAGAGGAGACGTTACTGAGAAAGGAGAGAGGTCTGCTGGGAATCGTTTGGGGTGAGAGAACATTTTCCTCTTCTCGGGAATCTGTGTGAAACCAATTTACTGTAGACAACAGAATTACAGACGCAGACGTTCTCGGGGGGAAAGAAACGAGAATTGAGCAATAGAGAAGCACTGAAAGACTGAAATGAAAATAATATTGGGTATGATTTGATTGTTTCTCCTGCTTTATATTCAGAGCAGTGATAGACAAAAAGAGAGACATGTCTTCAAACTTAAAGGACGTAGTCTCCCTTTGGGTTAGTCAGCGGCCAAAAGGACCCCGGTTTTGTCACACTTTTGTTGCCTCCCCCCCCATGTATTTACATTGGTGTATTTAAAATGTCTTGATATTTCGCAATTTCTTGATACCCGTGTGTTTTTTAGCATTCCAATTCATTGTGTAAATGCTAACCATCTTTTTAATTGTGCTTACCAACTTTTTTTTATTCTTATTATTTTTTTGCACTATGAGGCTCAGGCAGATGCTTCACTGTCTTGTTGTTTTATCCAATGACAATAAAGAGACTTGAATTCTCCAAGAAAATTATGGTCAAACTGGATCTATAGTGTCTTAGTTATTAAGACAGATCAATACATACAATAATTAGTTCAACTGTGTTACATAAAGTACATTACTGAAAATCAAAGGCAGATTTTGATCATTGTACCTCCATTTATTTCTTGTTTTGCTGTAATGCAGCATCAAGAACCTTGTCTGTTCGTAGCAGTGAGTTCTTAATTTTAGTTCTTACTGCAAATTCATTGACAACACTTGAATGCAGTGGATGCATTGCACATTTTAGGAAAACCAGTTGCACATACATGATACATACATGCAATAAATGAAGGAATGATGTAGCTTCTCTGCACTTTGAGGATATAAGTGTACAACTGTGGTTACACTGCAGGCATCCGTGAAGCCCGCAGAAACCCAAATAAGTCCAAATTAAATGTAGAAATATGTCTTTGCTCCACGCCCTCTAGAACCCTACTAGAAGGGTTGTCTGATCTAACTACAATTGACACGGCAAGTAAATCATGGCAACAAAAGGACTCAAATGCAGACAAACGCATACACAAGGCCAGGCATAAAAAATGAATAATAATAATTGACAATCTGGCAGGAAGAGTGAAATTGAGTTATACTGCAGGGATGAGAGGAAAGTAACAGGTGAGCAGGTGAATGTGAGTTATCTGTCGGATGAATGGAGAACATGGAGGCGGCTGGGGTAGTGAGGATGTGGCTGAAGGGAGGGACAAACACGACTTAACTTTTTGCAATGTTAATGATGCACCTTCTGACAAACAACGTCACAAACAATAGACCTATACAGTAGAGGGCATTTCTGTAAAAACAGCATGGGAAACAGCTGTGATGTGAATGAAGACAGACGGTTCCAGAGTGATTGGCAGTGACACAGATAAAGAAGTAGACAGACACACAGGGAGAGGGGAGGCAGGCAGAGCACACAGACAGATAAGACATTAAACAGAAGTGGAAAGAAACAGGATCATTCTGTAATCTAATGCTGATGGTGAAGTGTGTGTGTGTGTGTGTGTGTGTGTTCGCTCTAGCTCTAATTATCTGTCACACACTGAAATGGAATAAGTCCTGAGGGAAAGAGAGCAAGGAAGACGTGCAAAGAGAAGAAGAAGCAGAGAAAAGACGGAGGGGGTACGGATTGTGCAGGGCAAGACAGCAGTTATGTAACGCAACCTCCTGCTGTACTACTGTCATAAGGCCAGACAGACAGACGGATGGATGGTTCATTTGTTTATTAATGTGTTCGATTTGTATTGATTTATCTATGGAGTCACTTCATGTCCTCCATAAATGCCAGGGCATTAAAGGTCCCATGACATGGTGTTTCTTGGATGCTTTTATATAGACCTTAGTGGTCCCCTAATTCGGTATCTAAAAGTCTCTTTCCCGAAATTCAGCCGTGGTGCAGAATTACAGCCACTAGAGCCAGTCCCACAATGAGCTTTCCTCATGAGTGCAATTTCTGTGTCTGAAGCTATTGAGGAGGAAGAGGGTGCGGGGGGTGGGGTCTCTCTCTTTCTCTGGGCGGGCAAAGCAGAGAAATGTGACGTAACCTTGCTCCTTATGACCTCATAACCTGTTTTCAAAAGAGATTCGAGGAATTTCAAAAAGCGAACGAACATCAACGTAGCACCAAACGATCTCGTTACACTTTGCTCTGGGACAGATTTGGCTGTAACTAAACAGAAAGCTGAATTTGTTCTGAATATTTTGATGTTAAACACATGGGGATCTGTTTTATGCACATACCTTAAAATAGTAAATTTAAGGAGATATGTGAAAATGCCCTTAGACCTTTGACTTATGAACGTCAATGTTCACACACAGAGAAACAAACAAACAAACAACACACACACACACACACACACACACACACACACACAATCTTAACCTACTAACTAACCTCGTCTAACCCTGACCTCCATCTCTCTCCCAGCAGTGAGCTCCAACCAGAGCCATGGGGAGTACCCAGACTGCCGGAGTGAGAGGGAGTCGGGAGGGGAGGCGTCTCTCCTGGTGTCTCCGCTGGTGGTGGCGGGGATCGTTATAGGTCTGGTCCTTTTCCTCTCCTGCATCACCATCATCGTCGGCAGCCTGCGCAAAGACAGTCGACTCCGAAACCCACACCTCCGAGCTAGCTACGGTCAGTCTGCATCTGAAATTTTGACTTTCCAACTAACTGACTGCGATGGAGCATTGAGGGGTCTAAGGTCGTAGATGATATAGTAACACACTTGAAGTCTATAAATTAACAACAAAATGAAGTAATTAGCAAAATGATCTGTTAGGTCTGTTGTAAAAGACATTTAAGGCCCATATATTTAGGTTCTTTCTTATGTTTGGGCTTCAAATAACTGATATAATACCCCTACACATTTTTCTTGGTCATGTTAGTCTGAAATTTCCTACACACCTACGTATCTTCAGCCACATAACTTGCTTCCAAAATCTTCCGTAGGTTTTCAATTATATATTTTAAGACAGTAAGCGAATATTAAACTATAAATGCTGCCAGAAAAACAACAACTAATGACCTAATCCATTTATTGTCTGTTGAATTGTCTTGAGAATACAGTACATACATGAAAGATGTGCAAAAATCGCATCCATCATATCAGTTATTGCACTGCTAATGGATGTATTTACTAAAAGGATAAAACTAGGTAAAGGGGGTAGGACCTGATAAGTTTATTTATTTTCTTCCTACTGCTTTTTGAACATGAACTACTTACATCATTTTGGAAGATTGTGCTGAGAATTACTTGACCTTATTTATCTGTCATTTTAATTATACATATTTTTTAATTTTTTTACATGTTCAAAATAAACAACTACTACTACTACTACTACTACAACATGATTAATTCTCCATTGAAATGTGGCTTCAGCTTAATGTCTGTCTCTGCAGGTCTGGATGGTTTTTCCTATGGAGGTTCAGTAGGAGAACTGAGATCTACCTGTTTAGAAGACTTTCCTCCTGGTTTAGACTTTGATTCATACAGAGAGACTCTGTCACAGGTCAACAACCTGTACCCCGACTCACCGCCACGGTAAGTACTAGAATAATGGTTTCATTCATGTACTCAGACACAAAATCCTGTTTAAATGTTTGACATCTGTTCGCTTTCTTACAGAGACTTAAATGAGCAAGCCATTACTACTACTAACTGTATGGGACATACTGAGTAGAACAACTGCTTGGTGATTTTAAACCCTTTTCAGGGGGGCTCAACAATAAATTTAATCTCATCCCCTCTAAAAATAACAAAAACAACCAATTTTAGTGCTTCATGTTAGTGCAAGAGTTTTTGAAATTGTCAGTTAGTGACAGAGGACAAACAATTACAGGTTCAAAGGGCTTGAAATAGGTTTAATATCCTGTGTCTCTGTGGCCAACGCTACGCGCCTGTAACCCAGTCAAGGAAACAGAAACGTAGTGTTGGCCAATCGGAGGAGGTTGTGCCAGACTCCCGCCTTTGGCTGAGTCTCTATCTAGTCGGTCAGAGGGAGAACAGGAGATGGTTTTGAAGTTTAACGTTGGTAGTCCCCAGAGAAGAAGTTGGTCATTTAATGTCGCAGATTAGAACCAAAGTTGAAACATAAGAAACTAAAATTGCTGAATGTTAGAACATCGTGTCAAATTGGTCGTTACTGTGACTTATAAAAGGGTCAGGTTTAGTTCCATCATAGTAGTGTCAAAAAACGTTAGCTGACATTGTTGTTCAGGAGCTAGCTCGGCTAGCGGATTATCGGCTAATGTAATTAATGATTTAGCCCGGGGGGTTAACTCCACATCACATACATAGAGACAGGCATGGGATACTTTCCATAAAATCATCTCTCAATGCAATTAAACCAGCTATTACGTTAACTGAAATAAATGCCAATGCCACCATGTCAATCTCTATATATGGTGAAGGGTATGTCATGATATGGGGTTAGTTTAATTCTAAAGGCCAAGAGAACTTTATCAGGATGCATAGTATCCTGATCCATGAAATAACTGGCCTTTAAAAATAAAAATGTGCCTGCCTCTATGGGAATTTAACATAGGGGTGTATACTTATGCCCCCAGTTTTTTGAATTAAGGCATTAAGATCAATTTCCAAAAAGGAGTTTTTTTTATTCCTCTTTTTAATCAACTTTCTCAAGCCACTGTACATCATTTTAACCTCATAGTCTACTCCTAACCCTAAGTGGTTTTACCCTGCATGCTATACAATGATACTAAGAGGTCCTGACTAAGCATGTTTAAACAATGAAGCCAAACGCATACACAAAAGGTCCTGACCATGCGTCAGTTTTTGACGTGATGTGTTGAAGTCTTTGGATTAAGATAAGTTGCAAACTGATGGCCATAGCTTCATATTTAGCGTGAGAAATAGAGATATGAGAAAAAACTAAACTAGTTTCAGTTTAGTTTATTTTGAACATGTTGAAAATAAAATAAAAAATAACAGATAAATAACATTTCAGCAAAATCTTACTGTAAATGATTCAAATAATGATTAAAATCCCAGTGTTCAAAAAGGAGTTTTCTGATCCTACCCCCTGTTTCTATGTATATACTTTAGTTAAATACAAAACAATTTGTATGCTTCACATATTTATATATGTATACACTTACAGTATATCTAACTACCTACACGCATATACACATGCATACACAGACACACATGTACACATTAATTCTTTTCCATCTATCTACTTCCTTCTTTCTACAGTAAACCGAATAATAACCCATCCAAACTAGACATGGTAAATTAGCCCAGGAACCACACGGTCAGTACACGATACAATCACCTCAAGTCTTTTTCATATCCATTCAAGGTATTCATTTTAAATGGTCTCTGGAAATTGCTCATTGTTGTACATGATTATATCTCTTAACTGCAGCCGTTCTAGATCCAGTTACACTTGTCGTTTCCGTACATACATTTTTACTTCATGTGAGCAAAAATATTCAGAAAAATAATTTAAATCAAAAGAACATATCAAGACTGGGCTGTTCTCAACCACCACTAGCTACAGTGCATTTAAACAAGCAAGTAGACCATTCCTCCTTTTGCCAATTAGCCTGTGTCAAATGTCAAAGCTAAAACATAACTGACCATTTAGCCCGTGTCCCCCACTGTTCTGTCCACTTGGCTTGACCCCTCTTGGTGGTAATTCATTTATTAGGGAGCACTGCTACCTTTGGTGCCCTTTGTGAGGCTGCAGAAATGAGCATTTGTGCGTGCATGTGTGCGTGCATGTGTGTGTGCGTGTGTGTGAGTGCGCGTGCGCCTGAGTGTCTGTTTGTGTACAAGAGAGAGAATGAGAGAAAGAAAGAGCTTGCTAAAGGCCAATGTCATGGTGTTTTTGATCTAAATGTCAGCTGGTCTAATTGGCAACTTTAATAATTCACATACATCCCTCCCCTGCAGTGTGTGTGTGTGTGTGTGTGTGTGTTTCATCTTCTCCTTCCTCTGCCTTAGAAACATTCACTCACTTAACCCAAATTAATTGATCTGAGGCTGGATAGCATCTTGTCTATTCTATTTGTTCATTTAAAAAGAGTTCATTACCAACGTCCCGGTCACCAGCTGCAACATTTCAAATAAAATAAAGTAAATTCCTAATTGAGGAAAAGTTCTAATACTGATACCCTTAATTTTCTTCGTCATAGAAACACAGCATTCTTCTGGTTAATTTAAGAAAACAATAGGTTTATATTATGCCCCACAATTTTGATTATTTCTACTTAGTTTATGAGAAACCGTTTTTCTATCAATGTATAGCAGATGACTAAATGCCATGACACTCCCATAGCATTTAGCATGATAGCCTTAGTTATTACTCTTATGGTGAATAAGCTATCAAACGTGCACGTTTTGTGCTTCATCAGCACAAAAGGTAACAAAACACTGTGCATTAATTGATGAATTCCTCTGATATTGAGCCACAATCTGAAAAGGAATCAATTACAGTTGATTGTTTAATCAGGTCTCTACAAAGCATGATCTTTAGATTTAACTCCCGGTTAGCGGTGGCCTGATTTATCTGCCAGAACAAATAATGAACTCGTAGATCACTGGATCCCAGGTTATATTAGTCGTGCATTCTCAGAATTTTAAGCTTGAATGTTATTTCTGACTGAAAGTTTGCCTAAACTCAGGTTTCCATCCAAATGTAGTAAACATTTGGACTGAATTTCCTAAAAATTGGTAAAAGAATTTTTTCTAATTTGTAATGTAATACAACTACTGTCATAGAGTTGGTGGTGCTAAGCACTGTAGAAGAAGAGAGTCCAGCAAGAGCCAATCAAACCTAAAATGGAAGATTAGTAGAAAATGTGATGAAAATATGGCGTTCATGTTTATTACTGATTCCTTAATCATAGAACCAGACATTTCTTACTACAGTTGCTCAGTTGGTTAGTTAGTAAGTTATTTTTCTCATTATTTATTAATGCCAAGTTTTGTTATCATCCTATCCATCCTAGCACTCCAACTGCCAGTTACCTGTCAACTGCGTCTATGCAGAAACTGAACAAGCCTGGAACGGATATTGATTTTTGTTAATTTCTATTTTTTTACATCAAATATGTTTTTAGTCAATTGTTTTTGATGATTATTTTTTTAGTTTATTTTATTATTTCAAGACCATGCAAATTGATGAACACGTACAGCAGTACATGAAAAAAATGCAACATTGTAGCCCAAGGGCTCCATCTGAAGTCTATTAGGCCGGTTGGAGTTACAATTTAAAAAAAAAAAAAAAAAAAGATAAATGATATACAATAGTATAATTTGGCATATTAAACAAGACAAAACAGAGAAAAAAGGAAAAAGGAAAACAGGACAATTCATCAGTATGCTCTACTTGGCTAATTCCGTACAGCATACAGGTGGTTGCACGATTCTTCAATCTCAAGTCATCATAGGTACACACAGAACACATTCTTTAAGGCCCCAATGGATTCAACACAGTGTTGTAAATTTTACATGTGTATCTGAGAATATGGGCTTGTTGCGGCCGTGCATACACCTGCACAGATATATCGGCAGTAGCCGGTTGTTAGCGACCAGGTGGAAAATATTAACATATCGCCCAACCCTAGGTTGCACATTCATCATGTTGAATCTGAGGCTGAAGGTCTGGCCTGGTTGTACTCTGGGGACTGAACCCAAAGCTCCTTTCATGTTTTTGTAGCTATCTTGTAACACAGACAAAGTGTATTATCATGAAAGATACATCATCTGTGGGAGGGGGAGGGGGCATTACAACTGGTCAGCAGCAGGCTTTAGGTTTGCTGTTCTGTTTAAATGAGGCTTGGTGTTGCAGGGTCTTAATGTGGGCCAAGAAAATGTTCCCATGTATTATTACAGCTCCCACAAGATGTTTGATGAATCCATTGGTGATAATGTTTAGGAAAAATCACGAACCTGCTAATTAGCAGTACGGGACAGAAACTGTAACACAGTGTTTGTCCTCACTTCAACTTAAGCAGCAGGAACTTGAAAGTAACACTAAACACAGCATCATGAAAGGAAATGAAAAGAAAGGGAAGCTAGCTAGCTACGTCAGTGCTCTGGCGAGAAACCAGAGCGTTCTGGACAGCCTGTGTGAGAGCCGGACTTTCTGGCCTGGACGATGGGACAGCTGCCCACCCGTACAAGCGCCCGCGCACACACACACACACACACACACTACAATTCACTTTTATTGTTTTTGATATGTTCCAGTCTTCAAAAATGGCAAGAAGGAGGCTGCACACACGCACAAGGATCGCCACATGACTGCAACTACCTGTTTGTTGACAGGGTGCTAAACAATGACTTGTCAGCATTATAAGCAAAATATGCGAGTGTGTGTCACAGATGGTTGAGGGAAACTCAGATCAACAGCTCACCTACAGAGACTGTGAACGTTACGCTTCCGACACACACACACACACACACACACACACACACACACACACACACACACACACACACACACACACACACACACACACACACACACACACACACACACACACACACACACACACACACACACACACACACACACAGAGAGAGAAGTCACACTTACGGATCAGCACGTTACCTGTGGAGACTGAAAGCTTCTGCTTCCTCTCAGGGAAAAGCTTGGCAAGCTTTGGCACACATACAGACACACATTGTGTTCCATGATAATATCGGAGAGCAAGTAAAGGTAAACTGCTGCACAAAGTTTTGAAAACTGTTGACAGCTGGTGGGTTTTCACTGCTAAATTTTGGTTAGATTATCGTCAATAAGCTGTAAATACAACACTGACATATTATGGCCTTATAAAGTTATCATGAACAGGAGACACAGAGCACTATTAACATTAATTAGGGCCCAATCACCAACAGCTGCGAAGGCCCTATTGAAACGGAAGGAATTATTATTCGTTCTTTTGGCTCAATACTCAAAAACTCACCAAATTTGACTGTTGCATCATGCCTGGTGAAAATGTATGTATTTAAAGGTTTTCGGGAATAGGTGCACAGAAATGGCTTGCCTCTACAGTATGTTTAACGTAGACTGATGAAACTTGGTACACACATGAAGCATGTCAAGATGTACAACAAAACATCATTGGAGCCATATCATAAACCCAACAGGAAGTCCGCCATTTACATTTGAAAGTTAGAAATTAACATGTACTTTAACAAACTCCTCTACAGATTTCATCCGATCAACTTCAAATTTGGTCTGTGTCATCTTAAGACCTTAGAAATGAAAGGTTATTAAAAGAAAACCTTTTCGTCATAGGACATCATAGACAGTTAAAGAAGTGGACCAACAGATCCCGTTACTCTGGACGGAGACCAGTGAAGGATATTAGAAGCTCTTTTCCAGTGATGGCTAGGCGTTACTGCACAGCCTCCAACTGAGCTTGACGACGCAGTCGTGACCTGAGCAGAGACGGAGAGTGTAGGTACAGTATATGCTAAGAGATAACATAGGCACAGGCTAATTATTGCTAACTAAAATGCTAGTTAACATTAGTAATTAAACCTAAACTGTCCAAAGTCCAAACTGTCTGCAAGTTTCTCCTGACAATACAGTGATTTGTTGACTACGCGACAGTAAGTCGCTAGCCTATTTTTACAAAAACGTCTGCTACGGAGCCATAATGTCAGTTCATCAGATTGACTTCAAATTTGGTCTGCTTCATCTAAAGACCTTAACGATGAATAGTTGTTGTAACTTTGGTGTATAGTGTCCAATTTGGCCAAAGTGACAAGAGTCCAGGCCTGAGGACATTAGTAGGCAAAAATTTACTTTTGGTCATAGCGTCCCCCACTGGCAACAGGGCATCTGATGAATAAAGTCCCATATTTAGTCTTGTTTTAGCATTTTCTGTCTTTACCAACTTCTGAGGGAAATATCTCACCGTTTAGCTGCTAAATTCCCCTTTATGTTCACCAGCTAGTCTCTAACATTGTCTGTCTGTCATTTTGTGCTTATTTGGTGGATTACCAGTACATCACATGTTGCAATGCTTAGGCAGGGGTGTTTCAGTTTGCAGCAGCCATGCCTGACACACACACACACACACACACACACACACACACGAAAAGTATCTATAAAAAAAAAATTCTACAAATAAATTACCTGTTCAGCAGCCTCATTGACTGATGGCACCAGAGATGTCAAGAATAATTAGCTTGTTGCATGTTGCAATAGTCAGTGTCACTAACAACAGCAGGCAGGCAGAGTGTTTCCAGGTCAGGATGTCTCACAGCAATTTGAACACTGAGTCAATGAACAGTGAAAGCTGAGCAGAAATGATATCAGACAGAAAGGATGAAGACTTGGACGTAACAGAGTGAAAGTGTAAGACAGAGAGAGAGAGAGAGAAGGTGAGAGCAGCAATGGTAGCTCAATGATTGAATCTCAGGAACAAATGAACAAATGTACCATTTTGTTCTGTCATCTTGTAGGATGACAGTAATTTTACCACAGACATGTAATGTCAAGAGATGCAGAGAAGGCAACACATGATTACTGACAGGAGACACATGACCTAATGTGATCTGATAAATCCTAATCTGTTCAAATGTTCACGTACAACATTCTTTGAAATGTTAAGTCTGTAACCGTGGGCTTCATCTTGTGTATGCTGATAAATCAGATGAGCTTTGGCATGATCCACATAATACATACACATACACACACACACACACCTCTGAATCCAGCATCTATAGGTTTCTCTAACTCCACAGGCAAGTACCTCACAGTGGTAACGAGCTGAGACATGCCAGCTACACGCACACACACACACACACAGACCATATGCTTTGTGCTGTAGCTAGAGTTGTCAGGTGTCCAGCTCCGTAGAGCGTCACAACCAATGCATGAAAACATGCCAGAGGTCCTCCCTTTGACCTGTGTGTATTTGATTTATACACATAAAGTATTTGGTTGAGGAAAGATTGTGGTCATTGTCAAAAGAAACCAACACTGGCTGAAAAGCATGCCTGTCTCCTATATGATTATGTCATAGTGAATTGTTTTCCAAATTACATTGTGTTGACAAATGTAATCGCTGCCTGGATTATTTTCAGATTCTTTTTTTGTGTAAGGAGTCGCAGAGAGGTGGTCGGGGTGGATGCTTCGGCATACAGGACTTTTGACAGTCCAGGGGTCACACCCAAAACTCCTGTCTGTGGTTAGGTATAGGCTAGACTTGCTTTGGCAGACCTTCCTCTACAGCGCTGCGGAGGAGGGTCTGGCTAGTCCACACAGTATTCCACGCTGGGAGAAAAAATGTGCTGTGGTTTATTGCCATTTCTTTAAACCAATCACAATCGTCTTGGGCAGCGCTAAGCACCAGACAGAGCAACTGTGCTATTGCAAAATAGTCTTGGTAAGGAACATGTGTACGTTCAAAATTGTTTTAGTTGTTCAGAAAACAGAAAACTCAGATTGGACAGATAGTCTAGCTAGCTGTCTGGATTTATCCTGCAGAGATCTGAGGAGCAGGTAACCATAGTCCTCACAAATCCACCAGAGTTTAAAATTCCAACACAAAGAAAGCAGAAGGTAATGCACATCCAGGCGAAAAGAGCAACATCAACGTCGTATAGACTGCGTATGCAACAAAAGTTGAGAAATACAGAGAGAGTTTTGTGGAGATGATAGTCTTAATTTGTTTGTATCAACTTATTTGACAATGGCTTGAATGTAACGGACATTCATTAATATCAAAAAGTTACGTGCCAAAGCTTTAATAGAAAATGTAATCCCGAAGGCATCATGTTTCCTTCAAAGCGTATTTGCTGTTGCATATTAATTGTATATTCTGTAAATATATACAGTAAGATTGAGGAAAAGAGATGCCAACAGCAGCGTCCTTAAGATGTTTTGCAGCACTACACAGTACCAATGTCACATCACTTCCACCTTTGCTTCAGACAGATTCATTTTCCTGGTGAAGTCTTGCTAAAAGAGACTAAAATAACCTACATAGCTTTAGACTTGGTGGGTAATTTATAGGACCATGAGAAACTAAACAAAATAGTTGTAATAAAGCTTTATTAAAACAACTTCAAAGACTTTATTTTGATTTACAATGTTGGGGTAGTAGGGGGAAGTATATCCACTTCAACAAAAAAAAAAATCCAGCAATGCAACCTTTGTCAAGACATTCAAGAATAGGGTTTTGAATCTATTTATCTAAAATAATTTCCCAGGAGAGCAGCGTCAGACTGCAACTGAGCAATAACATCCTTAACTGACTAACTCTTTAACAACGATTATGTTAAGTGTCATTTCACAGGTTGGGTCTGGATCTCAAAGAGAGAACAGGCAGCAGACAAAGACAGACTGAAAAATAAACAGACGCAGTTGTGTAACTCACGCCGCTTGTCTCAGAGGAGACAAATTGTTTTACTCAGTCACACCTAGCAAACAAACACACACACGTTAGCAGAACACACACGTGTAAAACCCCATACTCATTTAGTGTGAGGTTTCTGCAAACACACACACACACAGCGCAGGGGAGCTTGTAACTCCTGAAAGACAAAAGAAAAGGATTTCCAGTGTGTTACAACACCTCAGAAACACCCAGCACATGCTTTCCCCTGTCTCCAATTTTCACCTCAACATGCCTCGGCATGAATGGTCAACGTTCGTTTTCCCAAGGCAAAAAAAGATATTTTATGTAAAATGTTTATAAACTGAAGTTAACCATAATCCTTTGCCTGTGTGAGGGTGTAAGGGAATATGTGTTAAGAAAAATACATAAAGTGTCTTAGACAAAGACACCACTGCAGTAAAAAAATAAAATAAAATAAAAGAGAGTGAGATGACAAACAGTGGACATTCAGACTGAGCCTCGTTATCAGATCGGGGCTAAAATACCTCTCTCACACACAAAACGCAAACATTGAGCAGGAAACCACAGACACTGGTGAAGGAGACAAAGAAAGTGCAAAAAGAAAGAAAGATGATAGAAAGAAAGAGTGCAAAGTAAAAACACACGCTTGCAGCACTGTGGTACCAGGCTGATAGAGTTAACCACTGTGCTGATTGAATTATACTGATTTACTGCTTCCTATGCTACCATCACACACACACACACACACACACACACACACACACACACACTATGTTCCATTCTTCAAAACGGCAAGAAGGAGGCTGCAGCCTTTATCAGTTCTTGCATGGTTATACACATGTTGATGGTGAAACGTAGCATTTTAACATCAGATTTTTAAAGGTTTGTATGGATACTTGATACCTATCCATTAGACAGCCCTTGGTTCTCCATCTTCACCACAACTAAACTCATTTTTGTTTTCATCTCCATAGTTACGATGAGTGTGTTGCCCCAGGTTCGACTCAGATCTACCTACCTACAGATGACCCGCCCCCTTACTCCCTATTGGACCCCTGTCAGAGAGGGGCAGAGCAGGAGGAGCAGCCTAACTACACCAGTCTGGATCCTTCTCCAAACTACGGCGAGACCTCGGCCAGTGCTGCCTGGTTCTCCCCCTCCCACTACCCGCTGGAATCACAGGAGCAGGAACAACAACACGTTGCATCTATCTCCTTCCCGCTGGAGGCGGCGCCGCCTTATGAGTCAGTGTTGGCCGAGCAGGGACAGCCCCTCCCTCTCATGCCATGCGACCTTTATAAACACCAATCAGAGAGGGAGGATGATGGCAATTCCCGGCAGCCAGGGGCGAACCAGATCTTGTAGGACAATTAATTTGTTTCTTTCACTTGCGCCTTTGGTTGTCCCCGGTTGAATTAAACAAACACTTGTGATGTGGGCACAAAATGGCTGTTAGGAGCAGCTGTGACACCAAACAATGGACACTAATGAGATTTTCCACACAGTTGCTAACACCGACACCTGTAATAAGGCTGACAATGAGCATCTCAGTGGACTGAAATCAAGCCCGGGACTCCAGTTTTTAACAATTTAACTGCAGTTTTTTTCTGGACTACGTAAAAACTCACCAATTGCGCTGTATTGTAAAGTTTCTGGAGAGACAGCTTCTCTTACACAAAGGATTGTCGCCCCACTGATGCTCCCTTTGACAAAGACTCTTCTCCATTAACACCTTTGTCTTGTTTAGGTTTTGCCATATATTGACCGTTTTATCTCCCTTTCTTCAACCAGGACTAATTATGAAGAGTCATGTTTGGAGTTTAGACCGCTACAAAATGCTAACTTCTTCTCATCACACTGTAGAGGTCGACAAGCCGACTTTGCCTGTAGAAGAAAGACTGCAAACAATATCCATGTGGTGTTTAGTAGAATAGTTTAAGGTATACACAAGCACACAGAGTACTCCCCCCTCCCATCTCGTTTGGTATGATCCCCACC
The DNA here is from genome assembly GCA_026937815.1 of Etheostoma perlongum. NCBI lineage: Eukaryota > Metazoa > Chordata > Actinopteri > Perciformes > Percidae > Etheostoma > Etheostoma perlongum. Next base: position 25,815,135 of record CM049387.1, on the reverse strand, counting down.
TTCCAGTCTATTTAAATGACGTTTTGGACAAGAGTATAATCCCCACTGAGTTGTGTACGACATCCTTAACCACCAGAGCACCACTGCTGATCTGCAGTCTCTGTAGTGTGCAAACATTTAGAGCAGTGTGTTGTTCTGTAGCTTCCAGTGTGGTGGTAGTATCCTTGTGGTTAGAAGAACGATTTTGTGATGAAATGGTTGTGAACATAAAATCCAATCTAATTAGGAAACTATACCTGGCATTATCAACACTCAGTTGTGTCATACTGTTTTCAAGTTATAAGTCACCATGATGATGTTGTGTAGGTCATTGTTAAATATTTGCAGCATAGCCTACATCTATCATCACCAGAATGAGAACCACTATTGTACAAATTGCCATACGTCTTTCTATATATACACACTGTATATTAATATACTATTCTGTAACTGGACCCCAGCAGCAAAATGTAGCCCAGAGCCCGCCTCCTGACAAGGTCGGGGTTGATGCATCAGAGAAGTTACACATTAAACTGTAGACCATAACAAACTGTTTACTGGAGAGATGGATGCTTCTGCCTTTGTCCATTTGTCACACGTTCATGAAGGGAAGCACTTGGCTTGAGCGATCACAGAGGACGTCATCATACCTAAATAACAGAAAAGGTTGATTGCCAACAACTTCCAAAACGACGTATACAGTACGGCCATCCTATTTAACGCCATGATACGGCCACATAGTGAGCAATACATAGTGACTTAACAGACATGACTTGTTTCAATGATTTTATTTTTAGATTGCCACTTTAATTGAAGAGTTTGAGTTTCCTAACCCTAACTATACCTTAACCATGATTTAGTTTAATTTTGTGTATAATAAGTGAGTGCATAAATGTATACCATCTTGAAAAATAATCAGAATCCAGGCTTCATTAAGTGTGGCCATGTGGAAATATCAGTAAATTGCAAGAGACAATTTCTCACGTTGAGCACATAAATGCGTGTCGTTTTTTCTTTAAGTGAAACTTCCACAAGACCACCAACAAAACCCCTAAAGTCCAACGTCATCACGCATTCAGAACATTTAAAGGGGCCGCGATCCCTAAACAGTCATAATTACATGAAGTGACTAAGGACATTAAATTGCATGCATAACATATTATCTTTAACACTGCATGAAGAACCATGCTAAGAACAAAGTGCTGCATTTATAATCAACAGTGTGTACAACCACACTTAACAACAAAAGGTGAATTGTGTATGTCACATTTACTAAAGCCATAACAAAAGGAAACCAGCTCTTTGCTGCTGTGCCTGAGAGCTGAATACCTCCCCTATGGCCACCAGAGACCCTTTCACATCACCTCAAAGCTCTTTATATGTTCTATCATTTCCCACATTCTGACAAAGACAGAAGCAATGGAGCGTGTCTGAATATTAGCTGTGTGTTAGTTCTCCTGGAGACAACACATCGCCATGTATCACCAGTTATTGATGCAGGAAGTCATCTGAAGCTGAGCTTCAATAACAATGCAAATGTTAATCATAATTTTAGAATAATGTCTACATTCTTTTGTTCCTTCATTTAGAAAAAAAAAGGTCCTTGTGTGGCATTGTCTTGTGTTAAAATACGTGCCTAATAGGCCTCAGACTGTTAGCTTGAACATTGTAGCCATAAAATGATAATCTCAATGCAACTAAGCCAGCGCTTTGCACTGTTGCATGTTTTTTAATATGAGGTACAGGTTACTGATGTGGTATGAAAGATCTTCTCATTAATTGACTCCCTAAATAAATTGTTAGGTAGACTGTGATGACAGATTTTATTGAGTGAAACAAATGAGACATCTTAACTAACTAACTAATTTGCTCATTCCACATTCTGAGTTTAGTGTCCCAGCATTGCTTTTAGCAGTTGAGCCATTCAGAGTCTTGAGTACGTGAACACAACTGTTAACTACTGGATCAGTCACTCTTTAACCACCATCTCCAATCTGATTCTGTTTTAAAATTTCTCTCTATCCATGTTTACCTCTTTGTCTGTTTCTTGCTCACATTTGATTTCTCCCTGCAAGATTCAGAGAATATCAATTAAAAAGAAGAAGCTATTTTTATGTGCAGTACCCTTTACTTTTAATTCATTCAGTTCAAAACAAGAAAACCCTGTAATTGATCTGCTACTAATGAATTGCTCATTTTCAGTATCTCACACTGTAACCTTTAAATACATAAAGACCTATTTAAAAAATGATTGGCTGGGAAAGAAATGTAGTAATGAATTGTAAAAGCGAGTGTATTAGAGTAGTAGATTTATCGTCCAAGTAGAATTCAGCTGGTGACCAAGTAATTTGATCTGTTTACGCATGTTATCTTATTATACAAGACGTGAAAGACGTTAATGGACTTCCCTTGTAACTTGTGCAGACAGGCTGTATGACAACAGGAGAATGCATTAATAGAACAATAACAAAATCCTGTGAAAGCATGTCTCCGCATGATGCTGCTCAGCGCCATGGAGCCTTGTAGCCGGCAACTGTAAGTGGCGTCATGTGACCAGCTGCCAGTCGCTTGGTGTAGGATATCATACGCATTGGGGCAGGTGCATACATTTTTGTACTATATCATATGAATCCATGAGAACACATTGCATGATGACACAGACAATAAACCAACAGAACTAGCTATTTGGAAAACTATTATACAATTCAAAGTAACCAAAAGGAGAGTAATTAATGCATCTAAAACATGTAAGAGTAGGGGTGTGCTGTATAAATAAACTTGACTTGAATAGGGTTATTCCAAAAAAAGGACAGAGGAAATGCTGCAGTATCAAGATGTCGGTTTTACTGTAAAAACTGCTCCTGATAATGTTTTTCAAGTACAACCAAAACCTTTTTTGGAGTAACTTTGCTCTTATATTTAAAGTAAGAGACACATCAATTAATAAACTAGGGATTAACTACAAATGGCAAAAGGAGGCTTTCCACTTCCACTGACATTAATGCATCTTTTAAAATATATTTTACATTTTTTCCAAAAGAGTGTTTCACTTATATTTTATGCTTAACTGCAGAAATGTGATCATGAAATAATACACATATATACAGTAGGTAAATTAATTCTGGCTACTCTCCCACCTTGTTCTTCTGTTGCCCAGAATAAATAAATAAATATATACACATATATACACATACATACATACATATATATACATACACACACATACTGTCTATACACATATACACACACACCTCTACTATGTATGTATATATATATATATATATATATATATATATATATATATATATATATATATATATATATATATATATATACACACACACACACACACACACACACACACACACACATATATATATATACACATATACAGTATATATACACACACACACACACTATATATACACACACACACACTATATATACATACTGTACATATATATACATACATACATATATATATATACATATATATATATATATATATATATATATACACACACACACACACACATACTGTATATATGTGTATATACAAACATACAAAACAAAGACAGTTGAATCCCAGAAAATATAAATACAGTATATATATATATATATATATATATATATATAATAGGACGGTAACATGTAAAGATAATCAGGGTTGTCAGTATTATAGTACTTGTTCATTACTGAGAACTAACATAGAAGTGGTCTTCAGATCGCTCCGGTGTAGCACATTTGTTTGTGCATCATTACTTTTCCTCAGCTAGGAAAGCACTATGGTGTGTGTGCATTCTCTGTAAGTAAATGCTATGTAAATGTATTACATGTTTATCACTTCCCATCTCTCCTCTCTCTTTCTTCGTCTGTCAAGACAACAGACTTCATGTACAGTATATATTAGGAACACATATTAGGTCAATAATGTTTCTTTATGTTCTGTATTAGAGATTTTATTAAATATTTTCTTCTGTAGAGAAGAATGAATAAATCTGAACTCTTATATGAATCTGAGTGGCTGGTTTAAAGCAAACAATGTGTGAAACAACTGGAGCAACAATTCCTCCAAACCATACGATATATTTGTGATCTATTGTGGTGATCATGTGGGACGTCAGCCATTGGTTTGTGGAGATCTGCGAATTGAGACGAAATGAACGATCGTTTGAGAATGTGCTGCCTGATCTCCGCCACCAGTGGAGTCAACCATTTAGCTCCGCCCACTTTTAGCCCAACCTCGATATGTGTACTGCAGTCAGGTGCAATTGGACTTCAGTACGCAGACACGATTATCTTGTTGGGTTTCAGAAAAGAAGAACGGGAAAGGACACATCACACGCCAGGACACAATCCACGGTCTCTGGGGGGGGGCGGGACAACAATGGGATGGTTGTGTGTAGGAAAAGAACGGGGGAAATGAAACGCCTCACGTGGGACACGATCCACGGCCTCCAGGGTGAAAGTTCTGTGCCATATTATGGACTCAGACACACATTCTTCCTCTTCCAGTTGCTATTGGGCAAGTGTACTGAGTCCAACATTTAGCTCCACCCACATTGTGTCACTCCTCGATCTGCATATTGCAGTCAGGGCTTACTCCTGCAGTCAGGTACAATTGCCCAAACAGGCCTCTTTATGTGGAATTAGGCGTTCTTACTTTGTCAATTTACTTTCTGCTTTGCTCCTGTAATATGTACAGTAGGCCACTAGAGGGTGCCACCACTATGAACGTACATATGAGTCATAATTGTTGCTTTAATAAACAACTTACGGCAGCTTTTTTTTTTCCTTCAGTGAATCACTCAACTGGAGACACAACACACTGACGTTCATCTGCATGCAGCACTGTTAACACACTGTTTACTTATTTTATATACTGATTCTGTGATGTCTCCATCTAGAGGCAGAGGTAATACAATAATAATCAAGCAATGCAAACTGACACTTTTTTGTAATCATGATTTTTAAAAACCATTAGAAAACTTAAATCTTAAATTCCTTTTTGTTTGGCTACACGTCCTGCATCATTTACCTTATGTGGATGTAAAACCCCTCAAATAAAAACTTTTAAGCAATGTACCTTCTTAATCATTGTTTCAGTTCAGAGTCAATTTTTACACAATGAAAATGCGTATTAATGCTTTTATGACTATGGTGTGTCTCTGACACAATCAATTCAGTTAAGCCACATAGCGTGTCACTGTGGGGAGGAGCCATTTACCACGCTCTACTAGTAAGTGATTTAAAAAAAAAAATCCTTTTTTCTAAAACTGGACCGGTTGGATTGTGAAGATGCTTTAGACACAGACACGCCCAGCCTGAGGCCTGCTGGTCTGGTAGTTACAGTAAGACACTCACAACAGACACGTAGAGCCATAAACTGTTCCCTTACAGACTGCTGCTGCTGAGTTTGACGGCAGAGGTGAGTTATTTAAAATATATCTTCAGGCTTTTACTAACAATTAGAAAGGATAATTAATATTTATCGTAAAAAGGCAGAGGATTACACTAACACTGAGTGTTCTTGTTTAGAAAATGAATGCTCGGATTGTGTTCCTGCTCTTTGCTGTTGTTGCTGTGCTTCAAGCGATGCCAACTGTTCCCAATGAGGACCAAAAAGGTATCCCTGTGAATCTACCCGTGTTACTTAATTTGAGGAGCACAAACCAAAAAACGTTGTGAATTTGCATTGACATCACCTGTGTTCCAACTTTACAGTTATTCCAGAGGATGTGGCCATACAGGAAATCATGGAGGCTGATTTTGTGTGGCCAGACAACAACAACAACAACAACGATATCTCCGAGGACATGAAAGGTAACATCTTCAGCAATGCCATTATTTCACTTTCATGTTACTATCTAAACATCATACAAACATTTACATGTCACAAAAGATTTTGTTCAGACACATTCGCTCCATGTATATGTGCTACTGCTGCACACCTGATATTGTGCAATAGATTGAGGTTCTTTTGCTACTGGTTTAATGTGGGAATATTTTCAGGTGCTTCCACAAGGTCTTTACTTTTGATATATTTAAATATTATGCTCATTTTCAGGTTCGTAACTGTATTTAGGAGGTTGTACCAGAATAGGCTTACATGGTTTCCTTTTTCAAAAAACACCATATTTAAAAAATAGATATATGTAAGATTAATTTTTGGGCTAAACTTTGATCTATCTAAACTATGATCCAAAACAAAGCTGCTTGAGCTGGTAACCTATGGCTTTGACTCAGCCGACTACCTAGACTGGAGCAAGACGTTTCAGAGTGGTAAGTTATTTAAATCTTAAAACATTTGTCTTTCATACGTAACATTTTAATTCTGCACTGTCCCCTGGACTTGGCGATACAACTATCTGACCTCTTCAGACATCCACTCTTACTAGCTGAGGACATGCCACACTAGCAGCTAGGAGAGCATTATAGCTTATGTTACAAAGCAATGCGCATTTGTCACGGAAGTAAAGGCTGGACTACAATAGAGCAATTTTGTTTTGGGGTGGGCATTAAGCTTTTTCACATTTAAAATCTGCACAAAAAAAGATATATAACAAAATCAAGGAAAGGGAAAAAGCATAATATGAGCACTTAAAAATAAAAAAGGTTGGACGTTAGAATGAAGCCTACTAAAATATTATACTCAATTAAAAGTGCTGTTTTTTTTTTTAAAGTGCCCATATTATGAAAAAAAAATAAATCACTTTTTTTCCGGTGTCTATGGTCCTTCCACACGCATACAAATTTGGGAAAAAAAACTATCTATGCTGTTTTGAGTGAGATACCGGTTTCTGTAGGCTCTGTGCCTTCAGTCTCCGGGTGAGCTGTTCAACATCTCCCAAAAAAGATAGTATAGAAGTGAGATGTCACACTCTGTAGCTAAAACAGAGACCCAAACACACAGGGTGAAAAGAGGATCAGCAGCAATGTGAAGTACAACAAAAATATGGTGTTTTTTGAAAATAAAACTATGTAAACCTATTCTGGTACAACCTCAAAATACAATTATGAACCTGAAAATGAGCATATGGGCAGTTAAAGAATTGTTACTTAAGTACAAGTAAAATAACTTTGATAAAAATGTACTTAGATAAAAGAATAAAATAAGGAAACTTCACTGCGTTATAGTAGGCTAGGCTACAGAGGTGGAGGGAGAGTAAAGAAAAACTTGTAGGATGATGTTGTTATGATTAATACATTTTCTATGAAAGGCACTTTGCAGCCTGTGCACACAACTGATTATCAATGTAACAACCACCTTCACCAGCATAGTCACACCAAACTAAAAATGTGACAAGTCAGACAATTAAACAATACACAATAAATAAATTGACACCACGGCGGGTGCAGCAAGCATTATAGCGCTTCTTAGAGAAAGAACTTTAAAGCCGCAAACACAATGCATTACAGCAAAAAGAGAGCTGCACAGTGTTCACACACCACAAAGCGCACACATTTAATTTCTGCTCTGGAGAGAGTTAGAACAATCAAAGTGTGTTGTCGTACTCACTTGTCCGAATGTTCCCTGTGAGTCTTGAGCACCACAAAGTCCTCCACAATCTGCTCCAGGTTCAACTTCTCTGCTTGTTCATTGACAGTGTACGACATAACCAGTCCACTCAGCCTCTTTGGCCCAGGATAACCAGTCCACTCAGCCTCTTTGGCCCAGGATAACCAGTCCACTCAGCCTCTTTGGCCCAGGATAACCAGTCCACTCAGCCTCTTTGGCCCAGGATAACCAGTCCACTCAGCCTCTTTGGCCCAGGATAACCAGTCCACTCAGCCTCTTTGGCCCAGGATAACCAGTCCACTCAGCCTCTTTGGCCCAGGATAACCAGTCCACTCAGCCTCTTTGGCCCAGGATAACCAGTCCACTCAGCCTCTTTGGCCCAGTATAACCAGTCCACTCAGCCCCTTTGGCCCAGGATAACCAGTCCACTCAGCCTCTTTGGCCCAGTATAACCAGTCCACTCAGCATCTTTGGCCCAGGATAACCAGTCCACTCAGCCTCTTTGGCCCAGTATAACCAGTCCATTCAGCCTCTCTGTCCCAGATAACAGTTTTCTTGGTGCTCTGGTCTCAAAACATCTCAGCAAAGGACTACACTTCAAAAATAATTGCTAGCTGAAGAACACTGGCATATTTACAGACATATTGATTAATGTGTGTTGTCCTCATAAAATAAAATAAATGAGAAAGGCCTCACAATCCTTAATGAAGGTAAAAGTTCATCCATGCACACAGAAATCACAGCTGGAGGATCCATTTCTTCTTCTTCTTCTTCTTCTTCTTCTTCTTTTATTTAATGGTGGCCTACAGACCAAGTTTTAGATGTATGCCACCAAAATGGAGAAGCCACCATGAGCATGTTAGCATTTAGCATGTTAGCTAGACCCAGGGTGCACCTGGTGGTGACGCATCATCGCAGGTGGGCTTGATTTGGTTCACTTAGCGTGCCAGCCGGGTGGTGCATTAAATCAGTGCTCAATTAAAGGTAGATTCAGCCATTGTAAATTATGTCAATGTACAATAACGCTAACCTTATCATAATGACATGGTCCTTTGTTTTACTCCATTGTTGTATTTAAGTAAAAAAGTAAAATTACATTCTTTAAAAATACTACTAAGTAGCCTACACAAAAAACAACAGTACATGATATTTGTTACTTCCACCCATAGACTGTGTATTAATGGACAGTGCATGTGTGACTACACGCTACAGTACGTTACACACTTTAACTGGCAATCACATCATAGCCACGCCCTAAAGACCCCCTGCTTTAATCTCGATTTTAAAATTACCGAGACTATAATTAAAAAAAATGAACATAATTCTATATTGCAGAAGACTTAGCGATTGAGACCATAAACTTGTTATGAAAATGTTTACTAATAAATCAAGTGAGAAGTGGGTCACTTTCTCATAGATTTCTACAGAAACCAACCTCCTTTTGCAACCGCACGTGTCACACCCTGCTGGAATTCAGATAGAAAGCAGGTTTAAGGCACTTCCGCATTTGTAGCACTTCGCTGAAAAGCCATTGCATAGATTGAATAAGTAAAAATAGAAAAGCATTGGCAGGAAAATGCAGCCTATCTAATGTATCAGAAATGTACAAATGGTACGTACTCATGCAGTGAAATGGCCCTTGATAGTACAGCATATCTAATCAAAAACACACACACACACACACACACACACACACACGTGTGTATATATATATACTGTTGTTATAGTATATTATTACTATTATTATTAATCCACAATTCCACTAATTCTCACAGAGTTGTTGTTGTTGTAGCTGATCTTTGCATGTAAAAAATACATGTCCAGTAAATTCCTTTTACAGTACTGTAGGCTCATGATATGTATTCATATCATGTTTATGGAACTAGAATCTGCTCAGTGTCTCCACAGCAGAGTTTCCAGCTGACTCGAGAAAGTTTTGTGGTTGTCTACGGTTCCTTGTAAATACTATTTGTACAAAATGTTTTAAATTTATATTGCAGGAAAGACGGTCATCCATTAGAGGAAAGGGGAGCAAACTGTTTGAGCCAAAAGATGATGAATAAATAAACACTGAAATAAAAAAAACATGCCTTTGTCTTTATTTTGTTTTATATTCGCATTTTAAGAAGATAAAGTATGTGATTCAGTTTTAGGGAAAAGCTTTTTTAGGAGATAAAAAAGATTAAAAGGAGGCAATATGGACCCGTAAAAGTCTGATAGTTTATTGTATCACTATATAAATAGCTAGATGAATAAAAATAGGGCCCCAAAAAATATGGGTGTTTTTTTAATGCATATACAATTTACCAGACCATATGGACACCAACTACCATTGCAGTGGTTACATATAAATTACACTGCAACAAACTTTGCCTCCTGTACAAATACAATCCAAAGGACATGTTACTAAAAAGATGCCATACATAATTCAATGACTAATACAACTTGAAATTGACCTTGTTTTCAGTCTCACCTAAATCCCAAGACAAAGACTTTCACTTCAGGGAAACCACACATGAGTTATATGAGTATGTTGTCCAGTCTTGTCTTACTTGTTGTACCTAATGTTTTTGGAGATTTGTTTCACTTTATTGCCCTTCCACAGAAAAGAAAATATGGGCCTAAATACATACACATAGAAATGTATGAAACAAAACCATTAAAAAAACATGAAGGTACAGAGGCTGGAGAAATTAACTACTTTGCAAAAACGGGTTGCCATTTGATTACTATATATATAAAATTTGCAAATAATTGAGTGGTGCATAAGAAGTTTCCTGAGCTATAAATAGCCTATTACCACTGCATAATATATATTAACACATTGATATCACCATATCGCCATCTAGTGGTCATTACGTGTAAGTGCATGTTTAGAGCCCTCACAAACAGCAGCTGAAGAAGACCTACTCACAAAGTTCAGTTAAATCAGCTAAACCTGTTCACTATCGTCTTTTGAGGCACTTTTTTTGAAGATATTAAAGTTACAGGAGAAAATTACAATAAACGAGGAGGAAACGAGGTAAAACGGGCTGTGTGGGAGGGTTACACAAATGTTAACATTTGTCCCTCGACATTAAGAGAGTTGTAAGAGAGTCAGCGGCTGCCATGTGATCCGTCTGCCGGTGCCAGCCAGAATGTCACCCGTCATTTGTTGCATGTTGCCCGGTAAGCGACACCCCCCCTTCCTCGGTGTCGTCCAACTGAACTGCAACACGTCGACTTTGTTTCAACAGGGGTTCTTCTTCCCGTTGTTTTTAAATTCAGATTTTGAAGTTCGCCGGTGAACGGTGAACAGGGTAGCCTCAGCAGGGAGCAACATGCGCTCCTTAGCGGGACTGGCTGCCATAGTGGCGGCGGCAAGTGTCTTCCTCTACCTGCTGTCGACTCATCTTCCCCCGGGACCGAAGCACGCCCAGCCGGACTCAGAGGGGGAGGAACACGGGGTCAAGGAGTACAGGTAGGGGCTATGGAAATATACAATTTACCAAACAATATTTTTTTATGTTAAATTATTCCTACTGTAATTCTGTTGGGGACTATCTAAATTTAGATCAGGTCTATTTGAATTTCTCAAAATATTACAAAGTGTATTATCCATTTTTTTTTTACATATTGCCACAATTATATTTCCAGTCCAAAGAAGTACTGTGCAATATAAATGCTTATAGGAAGGGGTTAGGAATTGTTACAGCAGTAATTATATCATATCTGCCCATGTTTTGGGGTATTGCAGTGACTCAGTGGTTGACCTTCTGTAGGCCTATAGAGTGTACTTGTTCTCCTGTATCAATGTGGGGTTCCCCTTTATTACAGCAAGGTGAAGAACATTAACTGGCTTTAAAACTAAATTTCCCACAGCAAGGATCCTGGAACTTTTTCCAGTCTCTGTGTCTCTGCCCCAGTATAATGAATCTGTTTATGACCTGTCATCACAGATTATGTGGCCTTAATGTGGAACTTTAAAAAGATAAACATTATGAAGCAGAAAGTTATGCTTTTGGTAATTAATTAATTACCCTTTAATCATCTTGTAACATCTCATATTTACCTTGAAATGGTCCAGAAACAACTAATGACCCATCAATCAATCAATCTAAATTGATGTAGCCATGATACATTTCAACTTAATGACATTATTAGCCAAGTCAAGAAAACAAGTACTGGTATGTTTGAAAAAGAAAAAGTATTTTGGCCAACATCTTTTGGAGCAATAAAAACAAAGAAAACAAAACCACTTTACAGCAACCAGCAGGTATAAGAGTAAAAACACATATCATACAATAGAAAGAGTGAACATAGAAAACAGTAAAATCAGAAAAGGTTACAAAGAAACAGAAGAATGAAATTGTCACACCACTGCTACGTACTAAAAGCCAGACTAAACAGATACGTTTCAAGTTTGGACATAAAAAAAACTACATCTGTAATAGTGCGAATATCAGGGGGTAACTTGTTCCAGAGTCTCGGGACAGCAACTGCAAAAGATCGCCCCACTGTTTATGCCTGGACCTTGGGACTTCTAAAACTCGCTAATTTGAAGAATGCAATGACCGGTTGTGCTCCTGCAAAGTTCAAATTTCAGACAAATACTCTGGGACCATTTAAAGCCTTGAAAACAAACAATAAAATCTATTCTAAAACGCACAGGGAGCCAATGTAGAGTGTAGAGAATGAGAGTGATATGTGTACGTCTAGATGTATTTATGTATGTATCACCATCAACGGTGTTTACCTTCCTCTTTCCCAGTGCGTGCTGGCCTGGGATAGGATCCCTGTAAGTAAAGGCAATCAATGAAGGAATAAATAACCTCTCCAAATACCAGTCAGCTTTATTTAATGTTGTCTGTTGTCTGTATTTTTATAGAATATTTTCTATGTGGAAATAGGGAACATATATATGTCATCAGATCTGTGTCACAAATGATGACAATAATATCGGTCAGTAAAGTACTCAAATATTAAATGTGTTTGATATTCACGTCTTCTCTCCTTTCTTTCTCTCTCCTCTCAGTACATGTCGGACTGATAGCATTACTCAGAATGTGTGTGTGAGTGTGTAATTGGTATGTTGCAATGTGCTAGATAGTCAAGTTTGAGGTTGTCTAGGGATGATAGAATAACGCCGACCAAGAAAGTCTGAAGCCAAGTACATCGCATGAGTACACCCAACAAAGATGTATTGGCATCCTGTCTGCCCAGTCGTGTGTGTGTGTGTGTGTGTGTGTGTGTGTGTGTGTGTGTTGATGTAGCCATGATACATGGCAACTTAATGACTTAAGTACATTATTCGCCAAATCAATAAAACAACTACCGGTATGTTTGATAATGAAAAAGTATTTTGGCCAACATCTTTTAGCTTAAAAGCAACAAAAACAGAAGAAAACAAAACCAAATACAGAATAAAAGAAACTTTAAAAATACATTAAATTAATGTGAGCACAAAATACAAGTTTACACAGGGTGGGCCCTAAATCAAATGCTGCCGAGTCAATTTAAAAAAGACTGTGAAGCAGCAAAATAAAAGACAAGAAATGAACACTACATATTAAATCAGGAGCATATTGCAGGTTATAAAAATTATTTTCAACACATTTTTTATGAAATGTTAGTTAATGCCATGAAAGGACCTAAAAAATGCATACATTTTGTAATCACTGAGAGTTTCATACTGCTTTTAAAGCCAAAATAATTACCGGTAGTGAGATGTCAGAAAATTGAATAATCAATAATTGTTAATGTCATTTACTGTATTAAGCAAACATGCTAAATATTCATGGGTTCCAGCTTCTGATATGTGAGGATTTGCAGCCTTTTCTGTTTTATATATCTGTAAATATCTCTATTAACCTGCTAGTTTAAAACATTAGACTGTTAGTTTGAAACACTAAAAATATAATTTGGGCTCTGGGAAATTGTGAATTTTTCACTACTTTATGAGTCAGTGAGTCAGTATCAGTGTTGCCAACAGGGACGTTGTAGAGCGTCCTCTGGTGGACAAACTATGCATCGCCAAGACTCATGACATGGTTGACTGTCCATTTTTATTAAATTTTTTGAATATTCATTTATCAGAATAATTTATTTGTCATTATAAATGATTCTGATGAATGAATATTTAAAACAATAACAAAAAAAATGATCGGCCATTATAAATGCTGATACCGGGAAATGCCTAATATCGACCGGCCAATAATATCAGTTGGCCGATATATCGGTCAGGCTCTAATATCACCCTTAGTTACTTTAAAAAGTCTCTCACCATTAAACCTGATACAACCCAGCTTCATATAAAACCCCCTCTCTGTATATGAATATGTGTGTGTCTGTTTCTCTGGGGTTAGCTGTAAGCAAAATTAAAAGTGCCCACGATGACACATTTCCCTCCTTAAATACTGTACATACATCCATTCAGCTTCACGTTCCTGAGCGCCTGCGCATCATCAACCTGCTAACTAATCCCAGAACAGAATATTTAGCCACTGACCAATAGAAACAACTAATGCTGAATGTCAGAGCAGGTGGTGGAGGAAGGCGGCATCTTGGGTTTCAAAGGTGGGGGGGTGGGGGATTTTGGTGTGTGTGTGTGTGTGTGTGTGTGTGTGTTTTGAGAAGTGTCTTTCTACCCTCCGCTTGAGTCTACAGGCAGTGACACTATTTTTGTCCCTCAATCAAATATATCCTGTTACCCTCCCACTCACTCCTCCCTTCTACCTTCTTTCTAATGTGATCTTTCCTCTTCTTTTTCTATGAAGGGTAATAAAAACCTGTAGCATGTTTTGTTGTATGAAGCTTATATTTGTTTCACTCAAAGTGAAAACAGACATTTCTCTTACAACTAGTGGTATCTTGTCGTGCAAATCTTTGTTTTCTTTGGAATTATTTTCCACCAAAGAAATAGTTCCTAGAAAAACTGTCTTTGAGATCTGTGGGTTATTAACTGGGTCATTTAAATGTTTCTCAACAAATGCAAATTTTCTGCTGCATGATGAAAGGTAGAGCTCGACCAATAATTAAGATGATATTAGCTTATTGCAGATATAATTTATGTGTATTTGTCCATACGTCTGTCGAAAAGTAACAAGAAATTGCCAAACTATTATAAAAACTATAATAAAAATAATAAACTAATGGCTCTTTATCAAGATAATTTCTTTACATTATGTATTATTTATGTATGTAATATGTTTTCCAAATATGTACGTGTATGTAAGTATCGGATCTAAAAAAAATAAATAGATAAAGCAGGTTGGAAAGAGGCTGAACAAAAAGTACATTATAAGACTTCACAAAATACTGTAGCTAATGGACATGAGACATCACAGACTGGTGTGTAAGGGCTTCTTAAGGCTAAAGGAAGGTTGTGTTGTGTAAAGTTGTGTCTTTCCATCCAGCCTGAAGTTCCCGTCGGACCTGGATGAGCTGCGGGAGCTCGCTGAGATGCTCAAGTTTTATAAAAGAGAACATCACGGCTACGTTCTGCTGCTGTTCTGCAGCGCCTACCTCTACAAACAGTCCTTCGCCATACCTGGCTCCTCCTTTCTGGTGAGACATACTGAACATTCTTACACAGACATTACATTAAGAGATGACCATTTCAGATGATCTCTGTCTTAACATGTCATATTGCTTATTGATTTCTGAAGAAAATATTGATGGCATATTTAGGCAATGCATTCCATTCATTCTCCAGAATGAATGCCATTTGCCATTGCCATCTGCCCCACTCTTGTTTCCAAATACTAACACTCATTTCACACGTGAATTTTAACACAGGGAGGAATGATGCACAGTGTTTGTTTGACACAAATGACTGTAATCCATCTATCTATCCATCCATCTCTCCCTCCTTCAGAACATGCTAGCTGGTGCAATATTTGGACCCTGGGAGGGCCTGGTGTTGGCCTGCCTGCTCACCACTGTTGGCTCCACATTCTGCTTCCTGCTCTCCTCTGCGTTTGGAAAGCAGCACGTGGTTCAGTTCTTCCCGGAGAAGGTGGCCCAGCTGCAGCGGAAGGTAGGCGTCTTGATCCAGTTATTAACAAGAATGACAGTGTACAGCCATGTGGGTATGGATGGGTCTCAAGACTCAGTTTTATTAAGGACCTGGTTCCAAATTTCGTAAAACCCAAAAATCAATAAGGTCTGAGCTTATCCATACTGCTATAGAGACTATTGGATCATATAACATGTCTAAAATAGATACTTGCGTGAACCAGAAACATGATTCTGACTGTGGGCCGCCTAATCAGCTCGTTAAAACAAAAACGGCATCAGACACAGAAGAACTCAAACAGTCTCAGATTCACAGTTGTTTGCAATAAAAGCAATAATAAGTTAATTTAAGAATTTGTCGTCTTTCCACCAAATTAGAGCCCGATCGATATATCGACTGGCCAATAATAATTAATTATTTTATTTTTTTAAATATTCATTCATCAGAATCATTTATAAAATATTCTGATGAATGAACATTTAAAAAATTAAAACGGACTGTCAACCATTTTTATGAGCGTTGGTGTTGCATAGTTTGTCCACTAGAGGGCATTCTACAACGTCCCTGTTGGCAACACAGATTTTTTTTTTTGTTAATGTGTTTTTATTCAAAGGACTTTAAGTTTCAGATCTCAAATTTATATTTTTCTTTCGTCTACTCTCCTTATTTTCTCACCTTGTTTGTCCTTTTCTCTTACTTCTTCCCATCTCTTTTTCCTCTGTCTGTCAGGTGGAGGATAATCGTAGCAGTTTGTTCTTCTTCCTCCTTTTCCTTCGTTTCTTTCCTATGACTCCTAACTGGTTCCTTAACATCACCTGTCCCATCCTCAACATCTCTATGCCCATTTTCTTCTTCTCTGTATTCATAGGTGAGACTACACACACGTTAAAAAACACACACCCAACACAAACGGCCAAAAACACTGATGACTCAGCCGCTGCTTTCTCCTCCAGGTTTGATCCCGTACAACTTCATCTGTGTTCGCACGGGCTCCATCCTCTCAGAGATCTCCTCTCTGGATGATATCTTCTCCTGGGGGACGCTGGTCCAGCTCCTGGCCATCGCTCTCATGGCTCTCCTCCCTGGAGCGCTGATCAAACAGTACAGCAAAGCTCACCTTGACGTGGGCGGCATGGACTGTAACGGATCCAGCCAGGCTGATACCAGGCAGGACCGGAAGAGACGATGATTCTGGGATAAATGGGGACTCATAGGGTTTAGGATTGAAAAACCTTTCTCCACTGGTAGGCCTGTGACCTGTTGTCCACTTTAGCCTTGTGATTTCTGTAAGGTCCCAACAAAGGCTCATCATACTTGCAGTATGATCTGTTCTGAAAGTGTCTGCAGGTCATGTGACCCCAGGCTTTAAGACTACAGTTTCCCAAAGATCTCTCAATGCCAATATATAGAGCGAGAGTTTTAGGGAAATTTTCTGAGATGGGTCCTAAAATTCCGTAGATTCACAATAAAACAAGGTCTTAAAAGTTGAGTTAGTTGGGCACTAAAAGTGTCCAATAGTTCACATCCTAGGAACAAATTCTGTGATGATTAGTGATATAGTGATACAGTAAGCTTTAAAAATAATGAAATTATTTTGGTCGTCTTGACCTCGTATTTTTTGGTGTTTAAAAAAACTGGGGAATGATCCCAAAACGAACACTTGATTATTTTTTGAATTTCTCCGAACTACAGTATATCTTCAATTTCTGTGAATTGTTGAGATGATGTGGAAAGGTAATAATGTCTCACTGACATAATATGCCTATGATGCAATAACATGATAGATAGATAGATAGATATATAGATTGATACATAGATAGATAGATAGATAGATAGATAGATAGATAGATAGATAGATAGATAGATAGATAGCACTTTATTGTGTGCGTAGACTCTGAAAGTTGTCTTTCAGTACAATCTCCAACAAATACAACACAGCAACCTAAAGACAAAAAGCTAAAACATATAGGCATCATTACAAACAAATAAATAAAACATGAATAGATAATTAATATGAAGAGGGCCCTGTGATGCAAGAGTGGTCTTAAATATCCAACAATATATAGATGAAAGTGGGGAGAACTATCACTTCCTCCTGTGTTGATTCAGCAGAAATATTGACAGAGGAACAAATGAGGGTTTCTATTTGTTCTTTCTGCAGTCTGGGACCCTATAGCGCCTCCCGGAAGGCAGGAGTTGGTGCTCCCCACGCAGCACATGGTTGGAGTCCAGGGAGATTTTGTCAGCCCGTCTGACAGTGTGCAGTCAGACGTTGTTTTGCACTTCTTTCTCGGTCGACCGTGTTGTAAATTCGGACCTTCTGTCCAGTGCGTTGCCATTGTACCAAGATATTACTAGAGCTTTAAAAGTAATTTGCTCTCTGTAAAAATATAAGAGCTGACCCTGCTGTAGAGAAATCTGTTGTGATGGCTTAAACACACTGATACAATTTGGAGTTTGGAGATCAGACAAATAACCAGCTAGACAATAATGTCTTTTCTCACATATGTTTACTCAGTGACTCGGTATACAGCTGTTATAGTTCCAGGAATTGCATGGAAAACACATTTTAGCACATTTGGACTTTTTAATGTCTCACGATTGAGTGTGTCTCTGTCTTCTCCTTAACTTACACACGTCTTAATGTAGTTCTGCGCACATCAGGTGTGATCTTCTTAACAAAACTAAATTGCTAACATACTGTAATTTGGGCACATGGCTTTTACTGTAGGCGCCTGTGGAGGTCTACTAACAGATAAGGCTAGTTGCCTTGCTCAAAAGCACCTAGACATCACCTGAAGGAGTTTACTAGTTCTTTTCTTCACTAGACTCAGACTGCAGGGTTTTACAGTGTAGATGCTATATGGATGCCAGTGGAAGCTGGCATACATACATATATTTTTAACTTAACTTATTTTTGAATTTACAAAATTCAAAATAAGTTACTCTTTAATAGCATATAATTTGGAGTCTGTCATGAGAAGATTACACCTTGTGCTCCTGTGAATATGTGGCATTTAGTGGGATGTTGCACTTTACGTCTGTGCCTGTCGGTGCAACTGATTTACTGTTTAAGTTTGGAATTGTACTATTTATTTATTCTTAAATCAGTATTTTGCTGAGCAGAGAATTTATAGAGAATGGTCTTAAGTTGCAGCTTCTTATAAAAAAAAAAAAATTAAGCACAAGGGACAACTTACTAGTTTCCTCGGAATTCTGGTGTGACTGTGTCACTGTCTAAGTATGCCTGTTCACGCCTGCCATTAGGCATTAGATAAACAGTTTGAAACTAATGTCTTTTTACAGATCTACATCATCTAGTACCCGCTGAACAGCACAAACCATTGAAGATAGAAAAAAAGGCAAGCTTTATAAAAAGACACTTTAAAAATACAGCACTGCGCCATCAGTGTCTGATGTACTAAACAATATTTTAACTTATAACAATTGAATGCTACATTTCTAATGTTTAGTCACTTAATCCATTCATAATTATAGTGTATAATTGTAGGAATTACGCATAGCTGATTTTTTTTAAATTAAGAGTAATAGAAAAGTTCTTACATAACCCCTGCAGTACTCCAAAGTAGAAACACTGATTTAGAGGTATTTCATGATTTACCTAATTTCAAGGTGATTTTTTGTTAAAATGTATAGTATTTTGGATAGTGATTATTATACTGCAGCCTGTTTTTACAGTTATGTACTGGAGTCACGTTTTTATCCTTCAGTATAGCTGCTTTCTGCAAAAACAATAAAAAGGTTCTTGCTCTGTGAGCGTGGTGGTTCATCTGTTGATTGACAATGTCAAAAAGATCGAAAGTGCCAAAAAAAAATCTATTCAATTTTTTTTAATCAGCAGGCTTGTGAATATTTTGGAATTTGAAAAAAGAAATACTTAAAAACGTTTTTGGTTTTTGAAATGTTGCTTCTAGTGTTAAAGGGCTACACATGGGTCTCGTCAATGTTGTTCTCCTTTTCTTTGACCAAAAGTAAAGAAAAAACTACGCCAATCTTTTTTACGGGAGGCACACTCCTTTTTTAATCCAACATGTCATGCACAATGCAGTTTTTCGTGGAATGTGTTAACATGTAATACAATCTGTAATGTCTATTTACAGTTGCATCTTTCCGTTTTGGATTTAAATCAAAATCAGTGATTGCTTGTGTAGTGAGTAATGCTGCATTCCAGGCCACCCGTAACTTGTGTGTTCACAACCTTCTACCCGTGAAAGTGCCCTGGAACGGCAGTCAAACCCGTAACTTACTACTCGTGAACTCTGGCACTCACTGATGTGAGTCGAATGCAGATTTGAGTTGCGCACGCATCACTTTGCAACAAGTAGCCTACAAGATGCTAACAAGAGACTTCTGTAATGTCAATACAGTAAAAATGGACCTACTTAATAAAGTTCATTCACTGCTGGCTACAAGTTAGCATCAACCACAGCAAAGGCTGTCAGTTGAATCGTGTTTTGAGCTAACGTTAGCAATCAAACAACCATAGATAAAACGTTTTTGAAAGGATTCCCATCTTCTGTTATTGTTTGTAATGAGAAAGGTTTATTTCACGGATTTTAAAAATTTCAGGGTTAGGGTTACACGTTATGCCGTAAACCATTTAAATCTGAGCACGCACAACTCACATCTGCACTCAACCAGAGCCGGTCTGACTCGACTCTTATCGGGTATGACACATTATGCCGTAAACTGTTTAAATCTGAACATGCATGACTCAAATCTGCACAGGACTTACATCGGGGAGTGACAAACTTTTACAAGATAGTTGTACTCCCAGTTACAGTTTTGATGTCACACACACAAACAACAATGGCTCTACAGATGCTGTGAGAAATAGTATAAATAAGCAACGTAGAATAATTCCGCACATTGTACTCAAAACAATACACAAAAGATTTTGTATTACTACAGGTTATGTTTATTAAATGAAGCCCACAATATGTCGCCGACTAGAATTCGCTAGTATCAGCTAGCGGTAGCTAACGTCAACTTTAGGTAGAAGGGTTTGTGATGACTTTGCCTGGAACGTTACCAAGTTGTGAGTCGTGTCTTGAAGTTGTAATTTACAGGATAAAAACTGTCTGGAAAGCAGCATAAGTCAAACGTAGGGTTTTGGATGCATACATTACTTTATTTGTGACTGCATTGTCACACAGTCAGTGACCCTGATTGATTTACAGCAACACACTTACAACATCCAGTTAAACTAAACTTGTTTAGAAACAACACACTACCATGTTACAGTCTCTCTCAGTACTTTAGTACACGCACATCACATAGAAACTGACATTTCTGTTCATGCACACAAACACACACACACCTTCACATTGGCACAGGCAGGCACTCAACTCCTGATGGACCTGATGTGAATTACATGAAGTTAAATGTGGTGTCAGTTTCACAGAAGACACACAGATAGAAATATATGCACATAGTTTCTCTCTTTGTTGGAGATTATGCTTAAACTGAAAAGTTCAGAGATTTTGTTCGGCTCTCACTAGACAAGGCAACAAAAATATCAGATCACAGCATCAGTTTGACATTAGTGCGTTTTTTTTTTCTTCCTGCTGATGTGTGCATATATCCCACTATCCCTCTATCTTCTACAACCCTGCCAACACACTGTTTACTTCATGTTATATCACAAATCAGCAGCAACATAACAGTAAAATAGTAGTCGGAGTGTTGGTGGTGCTGCCAAACAATCTGTAAACAGTTTAATAGTGGTTATGACTTGCAGCCTATACTCATAATATTTAAGTAAGTTTTGCGTACAAGACAAGTTATTTTAGGACTTTAAATATATCAGTCTTTTCAAAGTGAACAAGATAAAATAAAAAAAATTCAAATGGACATGTTTTAGATAAAGGGCTCTGGTGAATTTCAAATTTTTCTCTCTCAACGTGTTTTAAGAAACTTAACAGGTTTATTTGGGATCAGTCTCCTTAAAAACAAAAAACAAATCATGTCTGATTTCTTCACACAGACAAATTTACCTATAAGGCTGAATGATTCCATTTAGTGGCAGGACCCCAATCAGTCCCAAACTAATTTTCAAGTTTCAAAACGGACCGCGGCAACAAGATTACACAATAGAAGATAACAAACATCTTCCGCAGCATCATCACAAGACAAATATCCAGTGAGTTCCATATTATATGAAAAAATGTGAAGAATGTTCAGTTAGTGCAAAAGGTTCAGTGCTAAGTAGACGTCTGTACTGCTCCGAGTCATGCAAATAGTCAACGTAGACCAGAGTGGTTCAAAGACACAACGTGCAAAAATATCAAATACTCAAATAACAGGCAGATTCTAAGTGATTTTATGTCATCTGAACGAAAACATGAAGAACGCCATTGGCTTTCAGTGAACAGCCTTGCAGCTCATCGGCAAACACAACAGTACTATCAGTTTTACTGGTCTGCTCACCACTTGCAAGCAAATGCCACATGAATAATATGATAACAGGCTGATGGATGGCAACCGGTCCTTAAAAGCATGTTTATTACTTTTTAAATCTCAAGATGACTAAAATCCAAAAAGCTAAGCAAAGTCACCTCAGTTGAGAGCAGTGGACAATATTTTAACCAAAAAGTTTATAAAAAAACAAATTAAAATAAGGCAAGAAGACATGGTCCGGAGCCAGGAGAAGTACACAGTACAAGTAATGGCAACACTGTCGGTGCGCCCACATGATACAAGCCTTCCGTGATCATGCACACGCCTCCACCCCTGTTCCATGCAGTTGTTAATATGCAAAGACGACACAGAGGATTAAAAATACATGATGGACTCTTCAGAAGAGGTAATTATTAGTGCTATCAAATGATTCAAATGTTTAATCGCAATTAATCGCACATTTTTATGTGAGATTTATATATTTATTTATGCGCAAATTATTTTTTATTGAAAACAACATCGGCATGTAGCTTACTGTAGTGTTCAATTTCACACGTAACATTCTTACTTGGAGCCAACAACCACTCACACAGTGTAACAGTGTCCATCAATAAAATGGTGAAAACAATACTTTGACGGGGGAAGAATTGGCATCAGCTGTGTGCTTGGCCTTCAAGTGGTATTTCAGACTGGATGTGCAAAACACACAGATCACTTCTTGTCAATGGAACATTTGGCAACTTTTGATAAGTAAACTTTCCGTTCAGAATCTTATTGGCATCCATTTCGGCGTCTCGCACTCGTCATCCACTCAAAACGTAACATTACTACTCTTTGGCCGGCTCGCAAGCCCAAACAAGTGTGTGCGGCGTGCCTGCTGTTGTGTTTCCGGTCTAGCTAGATCCGGTGTGGTGTTTTTCTAATGTTCCTAGTTAAAATGGGTTTGTGTTAACGCCGTTAATAACACGTTTGACTGACAGCACTAGTAATTATCTTTACTGAAGCTTATGTGCTATAAAATCACCGTACGCCATAATCTTCTGAACATAGTCAAACTGAGATATAGAGAGAGTTTTGTGGAGCTGATTAGCTTTGTTACTAGCTTTGTAGCAACTCATTTGGCAATGGCTTGAATGTAACAGACGTTCATTAATATCAAAAAGTTACTTAGCACTAGGGCTTTAAAGTTTTAATCACAATGTTGCCAAAGCATCACCATCTTCTTTCATGTGTATAATGGTTCTCATGTTACCAGTCATTATTACCTTCATTTTTTTTCAACGAACCCCACATGAAGCCTCTGGAATCAGATTCTTTCAAATTTTGGTGACAGGGTGAAGTCAATGTGGACAAGCAGGCGGCAACCACCGTAAATAGCCTGAGACACCTGTCAATCAAAGCAAACACACCTTCAAATATACCACTTCCTCCACCTATCTACTCACTTCCTCTCACATGATCTGGGACCATGCCTCCCCTCTCCCCCTCTCTCTCTTGTGTGAAGTGGTACAGCAGGGAGGGTTCATCCCTGAAGCTGTGCTGGCCCGTCAGGTGAGCTAACATTCCTCCCTGCTGAAGTCGAACGGCGTACAGTCGGGCCTCGGCTCGTCCTGCACACAGGCCTCGCTTAACCAGCCAGTCCACCAAGTCACTGCCCCAAAACACATTATCATAATGGGACTGGGGATGTGGATGGAGATGAGGTGGACTTGAAGCAAGACCATGCTGGTGTAGGTGATGGGGATTAGCTGGGTCATGAGCTCGGTTAGACCGGAGCTGGGGAAGCTGCTCTTCTGGAATATCAGAGCTGGAAAAATATGCTGGGTTTTTATTCTCTGGCTCAAGCCGAGGTCGGGTAGGAAGCAAACACTGGCCGCAGGATTCAGCTGAATCAATCTGGTGCAGATGCTGCGGCTCGTAGTCTAGTTGCTCCTGAAGATCCCGATGCAGGTGTAGGTACTGGGGCTTATGGGAGGGGGAATGTCTCAAGGCGCCATTCTCCTGCTGCAGTCCTTCTTCTTCTCCAAACCTGTCATTATCAGAGGAAGGATTCACCTGTTGAAGCGCTCACACTCTCTCCTGAGCCACTTTGGTATGAGAAGAAAGAAAAGGGAAAAATGGCAGGCAAAGGGAAGCAGGGAGAAATGAAATGAATGAAATATGAGGGGAAGAAAGTAAAGGACAAGAATTAATAAAGATAAGAAAGGAATAGTGGAAATAATTGAATGTGTTAGAATAAAGGAAAAGCACCCAAGATCAACAGCATCCAGAAACAATGTTTTTTAGTTTGTAGAAATTATATGTTCAACAATTAAAACATTTTAACGATTCACATTTCTTACTGCTAAAAAGTAAACAAGGGAAACAAACAAAATAGTTAATAGCTAATTTAGCTATTTTCTGTACTTGAGAATTAGACCATTACTATTTCTAGAGTTGTGTGGCAGTAACAGCTGTCACCGCTAATGCTTCTTGAAAATATTTATATATCTATTTATAAAATGAAGCATGTACTGCAAACCATGGTGCAAGGCACAACATCAGTTACTACAGCAAAACAAATCAGCCAATAGAAATCATGCAAAGAGGATGCAGAGAAAAATATATATATATAAAATAATAATAACAGTAATAATGTGGAAATGAACAGAATTCATCTGGCAGCACAGCCAAGCAGCTCAGATCCAAAAGAAAACAAAATCAAAGCTGGAATAAAATCTCCACATGTATATAACTCAGCTGCATTTCCCCTTTAACATGAAAATAAAACAACAAGCAGAAGATGTACAGAAAGAAGGAATTTCATGTTGAACAAATATTTACATGTGCTCTCCAAAGAGAAGACAAAACGTATTACATGACACAGAAGACACAAACCCGTACTCGTACCTGCGCGTGTGCACTATGTCTTGTACACACTGGTCTTTGTGGTAGCGGACAAACTGGGTACAGGTGAGTCTGACCTCCTCTGGTACACCGGAGGGACTCAAATCCTCACTGTCCCTGCCCTGCCACAGCCCCAGCAACCTGACACAGACACAAACATTGTTCTAGTTCAGTGTTTCTCATTTGATCTCAAATAAATCTACAAAACATTATTAATGAAATAGATAATCTGCTGAAGTCTCCCTCACCTCTTCTTGAAGGGCAGGATGATGAGGTGTCTGTCCAGACCAAAGATCCCAAAGGACAGGAAACCCTGGGACAAAGAATCAGAAGAATAACAGTTACTGTTAGGGATGGCCGATTTGGAGAAAATCAAATATCACGATATTCTTAACCGAATACCAATATAATATATTGTAGGGCTGACAACTGGGGCTTTAACAAATGTTATTTATATAATGTCATGTTTGATAAATAATCATCAGAAATGTTGATTTGATTACTAAGTGGGTACAGGCAAATAATATAACAGCTAGAACAGTCTGGTAAGTTTAGAAAAAAATGTCATCACTTTACTCTAATGCAGCCTTTAAAACCAGTATAGGACAACACTTATTACGCCATATTATGATATCCAAAATCTAAGACAATATCTAGTCTCATATTACCATATTGATATAATATCGAAATACTGCCCAGCCCTAGTTACTCAGACATATTATTTCTGCACTTGTAACAGTTAATCTTAACACATTTAACACACACACACTACACTCAGTGGTACCTGTCCATAGTTTGCCACGGCACAGAAGAACTGTAGTTCGAGGTAAAGTCTTCCTGGATCTTTGTTGAACAGCCACCACAGACAGCTGGACAGGTTCTGTTCATACATGTACATACAGAGACATTCACCAATCAGACATTTATCTTAACAGTACTGAGCTCAGCTTACCATATTTAGTTCATACAAGTCAGCAAGATAAAATAAAAGTATTTTTTAACTCCAAAAACACATTGTCCCTCCATCAGTATTAACGTGCTTCCAGTATCTGGATAGTGTCTATGACCCCATTTTCACCTGGCATTAACATCCGTCCTGCGTGATCAGATCACAAGTGGACAGTACTAAGTACAGGTGAAAAAACTCTCAGGACACATTAAGATTGGACTGCAAAAAGCGCAATATGAATTTAAACTGAGTGTTTAATTCATAAGAGTGATGCCAATGTCTATAAACTCACTCACTCAAACAATCTGTCAGAGCGACAAACAGGCGGGCTGCCACTTGACGTGTCTCCGATGGCACGGCTATGCACCCAAATATGACGCAATAGGAGACGACCAAGCGTGTGTTATATGACGTGTAAGTGGAAATACATATGCTAGCCTATTCAGGTTCACAGAAACCACTGAGTGAAACGTGCGTTTTGGATGTTATTATCATATCCTGTTAGTGGGGTGACAGTGTTTTTGTCCTACAAAACCCCAATTCCAATGTTTGTCCAAAGTTAGGACGTTGTGTAAAATTTAACTAAAATCAGAATACAATGACTTGCAAATCCTTTCTAAACGATATTCAATAAAATACACAAAGACAAGATATTTAATGGTCAAACTGACTTTTGTTGCAAATATTCACTCATTTTAGATTTGATGCCTGCAACACGTTCCAAAAAAGCTGGGACAGGGGCAACAAAAGATCAGGAAAGTTGAGGAATGTTCGGACCACTCCACAGGTGGAACAGGTTAATTGGTCATGATTGGGTATAAAAGGAGCATCCCAAAAGGCCAAGTTGTTCACAACCAAGGATGGGGTGAGGTTCAAAACAACTGCGTGAGCAAATAGTGCAAGAGTTTTAGAATGTTTCTCAGCGTATAATGCAAATAATTTAGGGATTTCCTCATCTACAGTCCATAATATTATCAAAAGATTTAGAGAATCTGGAGAAATGTCTGCATGTAAGCGACAAGGCGAAAAGCCAACATTGAGTGTCTGTGACCTTTGATCCCTCAGGTGGCACTGCATTAAAAACCAACATCATTATTTAAAGGATATTACCATGTGGGCTGCTGAAAGTTAAAACTGTACCATGCAAAGCAAAAGCCATGTATCAACAACACTCAGAAATGCGCCAGTTTCTCTGCACCCAAGCTAATCTGAGATGGACTGATGTAAAGTGGAAAAGTGTGCTGGGGTCAGATCAGGTCATATCCTCCGGGCCAAAGAGGAAGAGGACCATCCAGATTTTTATCAGCGCTAAGTTCCAAAGCCATCATCTGTGATGTATGGGGTTGTGTTAGTGCTCATGGCATGGGTAACTTGCACATGTGAAGGCACCATTAATGCTGAAAGGTATATACAGGTTTTGGAACAACATATGCTGCCATCCAAGCAAAGTCTTTTTCAGGAATGTCCTTATTATTTTCAGCAAGACAAGGCTAAGCCACATTCTACACGTGTGCGGGTACTAGACTGGACTGCGGGCCTAGCTCCAATTGAAAATGTATGGCGCAAGTATAAAGTGCAAAATACGACGAAGACTCCAGACGCATTTGAAGACAAATCTTACAGACAGGTAAAAAACACAGGTACAGCTTATCACTCAGATCGGAATTAAATACCAGGCTAGAACAAGCCCTATGTGTGAGTTTGTCTGACTCCTTTGTACTTCCTGCTAACTGGACGGATGCTTATCCTCACCGCTAGCAGGCTGATAAAGAGAAGCAGACAGAGAAGAACATGTCGGACTGTCTGTGTATCATCAGTGGTTTGAAGCCCAGGTGGCGGCAGGTTCAGTGGCTGCTCAGTGGAGGAAGACCCCTGCTGCCCATCACACAGCGTCCCAATGTGGCCTGGAGAGGAAAAGAAATATAACTTTCAAAAAATTCCAGGGTGATTGGAGATTTTTTTCGCTAGAACTAAATGCCTTTATATCCCAGTGCTCACACTAACAAAGGCGAGGATGCCAATTCTAATTTAAGACTATAAAATTAATCTCAATTTTCTTTTTATTATACAGACTATTGCTGGTGTCTTGCTTTGGTTTCTGTGTTAGCTTGACTTGATTTAGAAACATTACTGAATTGAATGTAGGATATCGCTACCAACAGGTCATGCAAACAAAATGACACAATCTACATTCAATAGATGGAAAATTAAATAATTAAATTTGTGTTTGTTACTTGTGCTGTTTGTGTGCTCCCTTTGCGTAGAGGCTATCATGTCAGGTATGGGCTGGAGAGGAGAGAAACTGTGGAGATCTGGCAACACAACAAAGACAGTACAAATAATTATATGTACATCAGATGGTTAGTATGGTATGGTTTAAGTTAAGACCTCATTTCAACTGTGCTTATATTTCTCTACTGAAACCCTGTCACTATTTTAATAAAGTTGGCTTACAATCAGTCCAGATTGTTGTTTTCAGGCAAATGTTATTGGGATTTCATCTGTATCAACAGAGATTAGTGCTACCTGAGTTGATGCTGCAGGCAGGGGAATTTGCCATCTGCGGCTGTGACTGTTGTTGTGAATCCTCCAGGCCACAAGGGGCCCTCAGCTCATCATTGATGCCTGTTACTGCAGCTCTGTTCAGGGCCTGATAGCCGGTCTGCTCCCTGTCCCCCTGGCTGAGGCCCATCAGAGATATTGCACCAAGCACCAGGCAGACTGCAAGCAC
The DNA here is from genome assembly GCA_026937815.1 of Etheostoma perlongum. Classification (NCBI taxonomy): domain Eukaryota; kingdom Metazoa; phylum Chordata; class Actinopteri; order Perciformes; family Percidae; genus Etheostoma; species Etheostoma perlongum. The sequence goes on along the minus strand of CM049387.1, from coordinate 25,786,655 downwards.
CACTGCTGTGCTGATTATCTGGAGGAAGAGGGAACAGAGTATGAATGCAAATTACTGGACTACTTGATTTGAGTTTTACATTTGATTTATAGAACATTCCTAATTATAAGTAAAAGTAGAGATCTCCTTGACAGATTTAAATGGAAGCTAAACAGACTCGAGCAGAGCAGAATAAAGAGAAGCCAGTCGAAAATACATTATGTAAATCTAACAACTAAATAGAATAGCAGCTGATGTTTTTCTGACCTGAGCTCTACCGTAGAAGAAGGCAGAGTCTATAGTATCAGTCCTCTCTCCTGATATCAGAAGACCTCCAACCATCAGGAAGGGAACCCTACATGAGCGCACGCACACAAGCACACGCACACACACACACACTTGTTTTTACAGTTTTTATGCATGTGTTAATATATGCAATCCCCATCTAGTAATTTAACTGTGGCAAAGTCAATTTTGTTTTTAAATTGATTTTGGATGCAGACATGTTGCTTTTCATAGTAACTTCAAAAATGTTTTCAAAGAAAATCTTGAGGTGTTTGGGTGTGCTGACCTACCCCCAACCCAAAATCATGAATATTCCTGGTCGGAGTCTCAGCAGATCATTTCTGTTAGTCAGAGCCAGACAGAGAGGGATTAATCCTAAAAAAAAAATAAACACAGGACAAAACACTTACATGCAAGCACCAGTGTGTTTGTAATTTTAGTATTGAGTCAAATGTAAATGTAGTCAACTTGATGGAAACTTATGTGTTCTTTACAGCTCACAAATGCACACACTTACCTGTCCAAATGTAGGTGCTGTACAGAGACCCATAGAGCAGAGTGAAGGTGAGAATCTTGCTGAGCAGATTATCCTCTTGTTTCACCAAGAAGTTCCACAAGATCATACTGACACACACTAAAAACTAGAGTAAAGTAGGTAAAGGTAGAAAAGGAAATGGAATATGAGGAGCCAATGTAAAAACATTAAATAAACAATAAATAAACATTTAAATGAAGAGAGATGCACATGCTCTACAACACTCACAATCAATAAGATGTTTTAAGCTTGAGATCACTCGAGTTGTGACTGACCTGAGCCAGGAAAAGGTTTAATGCAAAAAGGTGAGGTAGTTTCTTAAATTTCCTGCTTAGCAACATCACCACTATAGTCCATACCTGAGAGAAGACACATGATCATACAAATTGTATTTCTGAATTTGGGAAATCAGTGTTGAATTATTTATCATGTGACCCACACACATCAGTAACAACTTGCTGCCCTTTAACTCTAACTTAAACTACTGAAAAATAGTTGTTTCTGTTTTCATTCTTAATCATATTCTCCAAGATATGCCTGGACACGTACTTACCAGTGCTACGAGGCTGACAATGCTGATGTTGAAGCTAACGTTTTCAAGTTCTTTCACCAGGGGGGTCGGGTCCATTAGAGGGATTGTTAATAACCAGGCCGATACGTACATGATCGGTGCAGACAGAAATGTACTGATTACCATACCCGATGTCACCTAAAGAGAGGACAAAGACAAAAACAAAACCCACTAAAATAGATAAAATGACCTTCAGAGGATTCAAAAATGTATCTGGTGCTTTTTAATTCAAAGAAATAAACATTTTCTACTCTTACACCTTTTTCCAGATGAAACTAATGACTATATAAATTCTAATAATATATATTAAAATATCGCTAATACAGTTAAAGGACCAATGTGTAGGAATTTCTCCCATCTAGATGTGAGATCATATGTTGCAATCAACTCTCTCGCACCATGCAGTTCCAAGTACGTATTACAGCAAAGAAGAAGACTTCTGTTTGTGAAATTTGGATTTTGAACACGTGTGGTCCACCATGTTTCTGTCTTCAAACTGGCCGTGGCCGGGAAGCGACCCTTTAGAAGATTAGCAGCATCTGTGAGTTTATCACGTGACAGTGAAAACGCGAAAGGCGGAGCATTATATTCTATATGTCCCTTACAGGCTAACGTATTTCAAGATGATGCATGAATGTGGAGCGTCTACCCCAGTCCATGCGAATGGAAATGTAAAATTTCAAGCCAATAGGAATACTTAGAATTGATGCTGGTGGTAAATATTCATGAAAAAGTGCAACACCAATTTTGACGGGCCTTTAAGTAAACAAAAATATTAGTTGGCAATTAGCAAACAAAGCTATCTTGTGTTTCTACTACACAATTCCCAAACTTAAAAACCTAACTTCTCTTAATTTATAAAAGGGTTCTGAAGTCCATTTTGACAGTGCTTATTTTCCTCATTTAATAAATTGAATGTTGAATTGAAGGCACCAATAAAAGGCACCAATTAAAAAATGAAGTAAAGTTCACTACTTTTCTAGAAAAAAAATTTTAACTAACAAAAAATCTCTGAGTGTATTTCGCAGTATGTCACATCCTTGCGCGAAGAGGGTTCTGATGTCCAGGTTGACAGTGCTTATTTTTCTAATGGGAAAATACCACAAAATCTTATTCATTTACAATTACATGTAACTGGAGCAGAAGAATGTGACTGGGTGGTGTCCTGGCATGGGGAATGAATACTGAGTATTGTAGACTAAGTTGAAGCTGTTAAATAGCAGACTACTAGCAAATAATTGTAATTTTCTTGGCTTGTTTATATGGGACAGTGTTCCTTTAATGGCTTATTCTGATTCATGTGACCTGACCAGGAGATAGGTATTTGCCATGACGATGCATTGTTTCTAAGTCAAAACGCTTCCAGCCATGCTTCAAAGCTTAAAACTATGTTTTTAAGTGTGCATTACACAAAGAGTGCTTGAATTGTCTCTTAATCTCTTCTATTTTATTATATAGTTTTAAATATTGTATTGTAGTTTCAGTATTGTATAAACTAGTAGGATTACTACATCAATGGTACTTACCACCTCTAGTTCGATGTTGTAGTGTGCAGCATAGATGGCCACACTAGGTGCGGTTGGAAAGACTCCATATAGGAAAGCAAAGTTAGACAAACTAGTGTGGTTGGCACTCGTGCTGTTCACTCCTACATCAAGAAGATCCACCATGTCTTTACAGACCAGCGGCATCACCAGGCTGGAGAGAGGAGGTAGAGAGACAGAATCTATAAAACTTAATTGAAGACCAGTTCCTACAGTCCTAGTTAATGAAGATAACACAGGGACGTATGAAATCCTTAATACAGCCCTGCCAAAAATACTTCCCTTGAGAAGCTTATAATTTTCTCCTTTTGTTGACTACGTGTCACGGAGGAGGTATATAAAATCTATGGTCACTATTTTAAAAAACTAAATATGTAGTTATATACAGTAGGGTTGCACAATATGAGGAAAATATGCAATATGCGAGAATGTTGTTGAATATCGCGATAAGGCTATTACTTGCAATAAACAGATATTAAAGTGTACCAATTTTGCATTTCTGCTGCTTTATTCTGCTAAAAAACAACAAATTGCTTTTTGAATTTAAAACAATGAAAGGAAATCATTTCCAACTTTCTTTTATTGAATAAGTTGAACATTGAATTGAATATAAAAAGGCACCAATTAAAAAATGAAGGAAAGTTTTTTTTAACTCTGAGCGTATTTCACGATATGTCACACAGTTTTTATTGTGCCAGTTGATATCGCAATGATGATAAAAAAAAATACATTGTGCAGCATACAGTATGCTGCAAGTAAGGCCACCCCTACATTGTATCACACAGCATCCCAGTTTGCTTACAGTTTGGCTGTGATGAGGAGAATCAAGGCAACTCCAGTGTCTCTGGTTAGTTTTCTAAGCTGGCCGACCTGCCACAGAAACAGAGGTTATTTAACTCTTACTACATCCTTAATGTTTACACATGGCTCAAACAATAAATTATACTTAGCTAAAAAACTGAATTCTGTGGTCAATCAAAATGAAATATGATTAACCTAAATGTACAGTAAGGCTTAAAACAAGACTGAACAAAACAGAAAGAAAACTACCATAGTGAGGCCGAGGTAAAACAATGCTGCCCCTCCAAAAGAGTTAGCCAAGCCATCTATGAACTGTGATAGCACAGCAGGGATCTGCTGGCCCAGGGCAAAGTGGGAGAGGATTCCTACTATCACCATGAAGACTATTGGGTTCTTCAACACCTGCGAGGTGACAGAATGAGGGTTAAATAAAATAACTTTGTTAAGTGTTCCGTTCATCAAACCAGGAAAACATTATTATAACATCTAAAGGGCATAAAAGGTGTTGTACACATGCTATGGTTTGTTATTCTCAAAAACTCGGATATACAATACCTGTAAGACAACAACTCCCAGGATGCCAAGTGTGCTGTGTGAATGGCTGGCCTGCTTCCACTTCTGCACCTCGCAAAGAGCGAAGCCGATGGGATTGAGGAGCATGAGGGAGACCGGGGCAACTAGATAGATGTACTGGAGGTACTCTGGATATGTGCTCCGATACAAAGCATCAACTAATAATACAGAGAGAGAGAGAGGATGCATGCTCTTTGTGTCTTAAATACAACATTTCTCATCACTGACATTTGTGTTTAGTGTTTTCTGTCCGCCTCACCTATGGGGTATCCTAAGGCAAAGTCATTGCTCTGAGTAGCAAAGATGGCATACAAGCCAGCCTTGCTGTATCTGCATTCTGGACTGGCCACCATCAGAGTCAGCACGCATACCAGCACAAACACAGTCACCTACACACAGGATGGAAACACCAGTCGGGTCATGCTGTTAGGTTCTTAAAGGATCTTCTCAAACCACCATGATATAAAATAGAAAGTACATACACAAAAAAGTTTTACCACACACACACAGACGCACTGACACCAACCTTAGCGACCAGGACACTCCAGAAAAACGCCCAGATGACGTCTCCAAAGTCCAACAGCACCATGTTTTTAAAGAGCAGAGCTGGAAGCGCAAACTTAGACACAAAGTTCCCCAAACCCTTCGCCTGGCTCTGTGTGATGATATCTGCCCTACAGGTAGAAATGTACGAAGTAGCCATAAACATACATAAAAGCCATATACTTATACATATGTTCATTGAGTATCTCAAAAATTCCTGCATGCAGCAGAACCAAAATATGCTGGCTGCATACATGTAAAACTGAAGGAGTCTTTATGTAACTCAGACATTTGACTGGGGGCTCCTTTTTATTTTCACACTATGAGCAATGCCATTTTAGGGGGTCAACTGAAGCCAGCCACCCACCCACACACCCACACCCATCAATTCAAATGGGTCATTAACAAGTGTGTAACTGTTCTTGCACAGCCCTACCTGCCAGCTATGTAGCCACACAATATGATGCCAAAGCACTCAAGGAGAGCTGGGAAAAGCTTGTCAATGGACATGTGGGGCCCCATAGCAGAACCTGTGAGGGTATTGTGGGATATGTTCTTCCCATGGATCAGTACATAGCTGTTGGTGGTCTCCATGGTGATGATGGGATTGGGGTCAGAGTGGTGAGATGATGGCTAGGGAGTATCAGCACTCTGGAGGATAGAAAGGGTGGAAAAACAATCAGTTGCAGGAGTAGGTGAAAACAGGCAAGATTAGAACTGGCTCCCTGTTGGATTTAGAATTAATTTTAAGATTGTATTGATCACTTAACGCTCCTCTGGGTCTGGCTCCAAGATATATAGCAGAGATGTTGACCCCAGATGAGCCAGTGCACAGCTTTAGATCCTCAGATGGGGCCCTATTGGCCACTCCAATATTTGCCATCAGGACCGCTTTACTTTGGAATGACCTCCCTGAGAAGAGAAGGCTTGCAGAATCAGTGAACTCTTTTATATCACTTTACAAAACTCATTGTTGGTCTCTTTTTCTTTTTTATTGCTCTTTATTTATATGTGTTTATTTTATTTCAAGGTTTTTCCTGCATGGAGGAATTTGGTGCCCCCCAAAGAAAAATCACCAGAACCAAATTGACAAGAATTGAGAATAATAATAGCAATACAAATCGTCTCTGAAGGTGTTTATGAGCAATTTACCAAACAACCGTTGAATAAGCAGAACATAAACTAGAATATAAGAGCTAATTAGTTTTATTGCAGAGTCAGGCTGTACCGGACTCTCCTGGTGATTTATTTCAATATTAATATTTTTTTAACCAGTTTTGTTAATTAGGGTATTATTTCCTCAAGCATAATGTACATTTTTGATTATCAAATTGTCAGAAATAACAGGACAATGCATAGATTTCTGTTAAATAAGGTAACACAGACTCATTGCTCACTTACTGAATGTGGCACGATTATGCTCACTGCCCCCCCAAAAGGCCAATCCTAAAACAGGAAAAACTGTTTGATAGCTTTTAGGCCATAATTTGATTGGATAGCTTAGACATGAAAGGGGAGAGAGAGGTGGAATGACATGCAGCAGGTCAGAATTGAACCTGCAGCTGCTGTGGCAAGGACTGAGCCTCTGTACATAGGGTGCACACTCATATTTTCATTTATTTGTTTTTGTCTCTGTACCATGTCTTCTTGTTTTTATTTATCAAAATTTTGTTTGGCTATTATTTGGCCCCACTTATAAGCTTTCTGTTGTTATATTGACCTCTGGAAATCCTTCTTTTGCCTTGTTTTGTCTGTCACATTGTCAACATTTTTATTATGTTTTATTAATAATACCATAGAAATATACAGTCTAATAATAGAGAGCAGAGCAACTGAAGGTTTAAGTTGTAATGTCCAAAAATAAGACGGATTATTGAAATATTTAAAGGGGAAGGAACAAAAAGAAGAAAAGGAGGTTGTTATTCACGCAGGGGGCCCCTAACTGCTAGCTAGCTAGTTACGCCCCTGTGCATGAGCGTACCGTTAGCTAAAGCACATTCAAAGCAACACGCTTAACTCAATGACAGCTGATTTCTACTATCTAACGACACTGTAACAAAGTTAAATGAATGTTATGGCACGTTAAACAGCCTAAGACTCGGACTGCTTTCCATGACAACACCATTGTCACTGCCAGAGGAACGTTAGCTCTGGCAAGCTGCATGCTAAAAACATCGGTGGACATAACAGGAGGGCGCGGAAAGCTATTCTTGAACATCTGGCATTAATATATAATTAGATATGACTTGCTTAGAAATGGTGTGCTCACCTCTGTTAGAAGACCATCTCTGCTCACAAATGCACAACATTTATTTGTCTTGCTGTTTAAACAAGACAGTGTTTTGCCGTTTAGAGGGAGAAGCTCTGCTCCAGTGCTACTGAATCTACCCAGAATGGCAACGCCCTAGACAAATGAGTGACAGGCAATTTGGCCAATCATCGCGGAGATACTTTGAGCTTTTTCACTTTGTAAATCTATAATATGCACAAAAAGATATATAACACAATAAAGAAAAGGGAAAAGCCAAAAAGGATTATATGAGCACTTTAAAGAAATAAAGAAAATGTGAAAAAGGTTTTAACCACTCAGCCATCACAGCTACCTTTACCAAATTCTCATCAATAATCCACCCAAAATCCAAATAGATCTGAATTACCTTTGTCTGAACTTTACTTATTGACATGTAGTTCTAAACCAGTACATCAGCCAGGAGATGCCAAGAATGACAATGACAAAATAATGTTTTTATAACGGCTAAACAACAGTGTGCATAACTGGAGCCACATGTGGAAAACTCTAACCACAGTCTCCACAGCAGCAGTTAATGTGGACAAGTTAGTTTGTTATTCATTGCTTGAAAACAGTTTTCAAAAGTCTACACACTTATCAACCGTCACAACTCTGTGGCTTTACAGCACTTTGTTCAAATGCTAACACACTGCTGTCTAAACTGTTAACCACACATTCAAAACAGATTGGATTTCAGCCTGGGGCACATCACACACTGCTGATTGCAATTTTAGATAAAAGCCTAAACATGTGTGTATTGATGTACAGTATACTTGTTAGTGAATACATATGGCACTGTATATATAGGAAAAGATCTGAAAGGCTTTTTTTGAAAGGTTACAAGTTTTCATCAACATCACATTGGATGTCCTCTCTTGCCATGTACCTGGGGAAAAACCTTCAGAAATGCCTTATCCATCCCTGGTAGACCTCTGGACTCATGTCCCCACATCCAGCACTCATAGTTTCCAATAGCAACAATTGGTCATGTGGGTGGTGATCATACACTTTCCACCTCCAGGCAGAAAAAAGCTCTTCTTTTGGGTTGAGGAAGTGGGGATATGGAGGCAGGTACAACACCATACATCTACAATGTGCTGTAAACCACTGTGACTGCTGCAGAGTGAAAAGCCACAATATCGCAGACTATCACAAAATAACTTAGGGGTTTAAGTTTCCCCTTCTTCTGCTGGCACTAGCTCAGCGTAGAGCGGTTCTAGGAATGCTACAAGTCTTTCTATGTTGTATGGGCCAATGAGTGGTGTGTTGAGAAGCAAACCATCATTGGCCCTTACTGCCACATGGTGGCTTCAGTTGTGACCACTGTTGATTAGCAGTCAAAAAAATCCCTGTAATACCTAAAAACAACAATGTCACAATATGATTGGAATGACTAGTGAAAGTTTTACAAATACAGGAGTTGAGCAGTTGAGACTGAGTACACGAGTGAGCTCCCAGCAGATTGTTGCACCCTCAGTGTAAGTAATGCTACCGCAGGTCCTTTATTCCAGCAGCAGTCAGACTCTTCAGTACCAGCTAGCAGTACATTATAATGTACTGCTAGCAGTTCTCCTACATGAACCACCTTTGACAATAATCTGTACTATGCACATTTATATATTCATTACTCTGTCACCTCCTACTGTGCAATATGTCATTTCTATTCATCTGCACCTTACTCATCTGTATATCTGTGTATATATACTGTCCGTTTATAGTGTACACATTACTATTAAATTATTATTAACTCTAATTCTACTTTTTCTTTATCTTTTAATACTTTTTGTATATTTTTCCTATGTCTATTTAATGTGTATTTGTATTATTCTGATGTATGTGAATTCTTTTTCCAGCTGCTGTAACAAGCAAATTTCCCCAGTGTGAGATTATTAAAGTCTATCTTATCTTAAGCTATATCATATGATATAACATGATACCATGTTCTATATATCATGACACACTGTTACATTGATGTATTGTCCAGCTTTATTGCACAAACATGTATATTATGCTTTTTTTATCTGATAATACATAATAAATCACCGTATCTGCTTGCTGGTGATCTTTTGTGCACAACTATCTGTATCGTCCTATAAAAGTACATTTCACCCCAGGCAAAGCACATAAAGAATTTTATTTATTGATGTGAATAGGTATACTTCCATATGATTGTCTTTAAGAAAATATTTCTTTAACCAACACATGATGGTCAAACACATGAATAATACATCACTCATACAAAAGACCATTCAGAGCAGTGCTGGGTAAAGCAAACAACTAAAAAATAATACTGCACAGTTCTGAAACATAACTTAAAATATTACAGTCCTTCAATACCACTTGATCCAGATACATACATGCCCTTCATAGTAAGTCAATGCAACTTTAACAAAAGAGCAAAATCAGAATCACTTATATTGTAAACCAATGCTGCCGTAACACCACACAACGTCCTTTAAAAAAATCTCAATCAAAAACATTAAGTGCATGCTCATGTTAAAACTTAACAATCAAATGAAAAGTACCGTTCAGTGGTTCCAACAGAAACAAAAAGATGTAACTATAAATAATTTAAAGGCACGTGTGGCTTTGGCAAATTAAACACGTGCATTTCCCCTGATGTTTTATGCAGCCATGGCAACAGGTTGTGGCCATTTTTAGTTTGGTTCCATGTCTTTCTATGTGTCGATGTTATAATCAAGACACTTTGCTATTCTAAGTATTCTTAATTTAGTGGCAATCAAGTTGCTGCATTGCTTCGGTTTTTACATTACTTATCAGCAGAGGTGATCCAATCTATCTTAACAGACATACATACATAATTTAAGGCACAAAAGGCTAATTCCCTTAACTCTTTTTAAGCAGCCTGAAGATAAAATCCTGAATAGAAAAAAGGCACAAGGGAAACACTGAGGCAAAAGGAGACAAACAGCTTGTCAACACAGTCTAGTTGGTTGGTAGCCCTGCACTGTTACCCGGGGACTCCAATGTTGACAATAATATTGCAATAACATGATCATTTACCTTTATCTAATGTCTGTGCTGTGTAAACAGGCTGGGGAAGTCACACATGCTACATGCTGGTTTATTTGTCAAGTAAGAGTGTGTATTCTCTTCTAAATGTGTAGCTGGTTGGTAAAATATATTATCTAGCAAGCAATCTAGGGAATGTATCAACCACTATAAGCAACGGATGAAAAGGTTAGTTAATGGAATAAAGTCAATGTGGATCAAGGTTCATGGAAATATTGTTGTTCATAAGTGAACTCTGTCTCACAGCAATCAGGTCAAAAGAGGCCCAGCAAAAAAGTGTTTATTTATTATTTTTTTACAGCCACAGCATGGCTGTAAAACACATTTTTCTCTGAACAGAGTGTGCTGGAGTATAAACAGGTTTTGGTCTTTCAACGCGGCCATTCTGCTGCTACATAGGCACATAATGTAAACTCCACTTTGTGAGTTTGTATTTTCACTTGGTCAACCATACTTCAGGTCCATTTTACATTTTGCAGTCCACAGATGCCACAGGTAAAAGCACAAAGAGCGCAACCGAGAGAGAGAAAGATGGAGGAAGGTAGGGGAACAGCAAAAGTAATTCTAGGGGTTGGGTTTGCTGCCACCTCTTCTTCACCTGGGTATAGGAGGAAGAGGCGGAGCTCCTCTCTCCTTTTTACCAGGTCCTGGAAAGAAGGAAAGACATAGAGGAGTTAATATTTTCCTTAGCGTTCCAGAGTAGATTCAATGATCTTCCACCGGGTGGCACTGTGTCCCAGTCCACTGGGACTGTAGCTGTATTTACCATAGACAGTACTTTTACATTTGGTTGTGTTTATTAAGTAATTTAAACCTGCATATTTCAGAATAATGTGTTTGTCTTTGTTGCTATAGTAGTGTCTCTGTGTGAGCTTATGTGTTGTTGATGCGATCTAGTGTGTGTCTATGCACTTTTACCTGTGTCTAATGTATATGATGCTTGTTATGTTTTTCTCATGCCATCAACATGCCAGTTGTCATGATCTGGAATAGTGGTTGTGTCATTGTATTTGTCTATGCCTATTTATTTCTTGTTTTGTGTGTGTGTATTGTATTGTTTGTAGCGTATCTATTGTTTTAAGCCATCAACCTGCTAGGGACTGCACATGTATTAGTATACTGTACATGTTGGACTTTGTACTTATGTTGATTAATGTGCGTTGTCTCTTTTAAATAAAGAAATCTAGAAAAAAATAATTAAAAATGTTACTTGAGAAAACTCAGTGTCTGTTGTCAAGCTGAAATCCGGGTTCTGTTTTTTCGTTCCTGGCAAACAAGTTGGAGATATGAGATACAAGTTTTGTGTGTGTGTGTGTGTGTGTGTGTGTGTGTGTGTGTGTGTGTGTCGGTCTGACCTCTGCTGTCAGTCTTTCCAATCTTGCTGGGGTAGGTCTTCTGGAAGGGCACATAGGGCTCAGGTGGAGGAAGGTCTGACACTGGATGGAAAGTGAACCTACTCTCCCACTCATCTGTTAATTTAAAGAAATTAAGGTCAGAGGGTCCGTCTCCACCAAACTGAAATGAAACTCATAATACAAGCACTCAGCCCATCATATTTCTCACATTAAACAGGATTGTTCTGATTTTGACAATGCAAAAGACAGATTAGCAACATAATGAGAATGGTTATACTCAGGAGTCAGCAGGTGCAGGGCAATTTGAAGAGAACTTAATACAATAATGAAAATTAAGTAAGATAAACTAAAATTGTTCTTTTTCTGCCTATATCAGTCCCAAATTTATCAAAATGAGAAGTGGTACCTGATTTCAACCAAAGTTTCAACTTGTATTACTAAATTTACAGATTTCAGTCAGTAATTTCCAAGTTTGACACCCAGAACAACAAAAAAAATGTTTGTTTTAAAGCACTGCAACGTCACCATATTTTGTGACTTCAGGAAACGATTATACCTGTCAGATTTTTCTGGAGCAAGACTTTTAGGACCCATTGTCACTTCTTGTCCGTACTGCCTTCCAAATCAAACTTACTCCCTTGCTTCAATGGGATAAAAACAACACAACAGGAAGTCACTGGGTTTCTCTGCCATAGCTGAACACATTGGTACTCATGTGGTAAAAACAACACTGAGGGCAACGGATTTCTCTTCTAGAGACTGGGACAGAACAGTCTATGAAAACATCATTCAATCCTCTTACAAGGCATAGAGTGTTATTTTCATACAAAGTTACCACCAGAAACATGGATTTATATATTAGACCCCTGTTTTGTTCAATTATATGTTTTTTCTTTTCTTAAATGTACTTTATATGTATTTTTGCTGTATTCTCCTCCTCCTCCTCTATGTCACACAGTCATACAGTATTTACAAGGCATTTTTGTCCCACAAATGACATTGTGTAAATGTGTACTCTTCATTCCCCCCACAAATGCTATATTATTTTACTCACCGTGTATCTGGTTGTGGTGAGAGTTTTGGAAGCCGTTACCCATGGGTGGTGGAGGAGGAGGGGCCCCTCCAATACCTGGCCTGTCTGGAGGGAGGGGAGGTCTACCACCGGGTCCTCCTCGAGGGGGCTCCGGGCCTGGCCGACCAACAGGAGAAGGAGCTGGTGACGACCTCACACTGCCCCCTCCCACACTTCGACCTGAGGGAGGAGGGGGAGGAAGAGGCCCTTTGGAGATAGAAATAAAAATGGACATGTTATCATTTAAATTACCTCCTACCTCCTAGATCCTGCATTCTCGTCATATGAAAATCTTTTTCATATGGGTTGTATGCAGCGGTAACCAGTAGTTCAATTAATCAATGAAGGATGTTCACCTGTGCGTGTGGAGGACGGGTTCCTTCCAAGAGCTGGCGGTCTCTCGTTTGGTGGAGGTGGGAGAGGTCCTGTCCGACCAGGTGGTGGAGCTGGACCCAGGCTAGCAAGAGAAACAGAACTTTGTGCTATACAATATTTGTGGTAAAAAAAGAATACGAAAAAAGAATATCACTACAGAAAGAGCCACTCATAGCACAGTTGCTTTTGAAATGTCATTACAGCTTTGAAGAACAAACTGCAATATTTGAAATGAAATATACCGAATGAAATTTGAGGTGGAACATAGTACCTCACCTGCCTCAACTCCACAATGGGCAGCTGCCCCCAAAAATCTAATATACCTGTGTCCAAACAACTTTGGTTTTTCACAAAGGGCACTGTTCTTCTTTTTTAGAGAAGCTACAAGAACAAGTTTGCATAATGTGTTAACTGCAGCGACACATAAGAGCTACTGAATGATCTATGCAAACTCTGACACAGCCGCCAACAAAGATCTGGCTATCAAGAACATTCAGCATTTGATGCCTGATGGGAAATGCTGCATACACGCCTGGCTTTAATGCAACTCATCTCTTAACGGCAGAAGCAAATACAACTTTACCCGTACCTGTTGAGTGATAGGTTCCTTTGGGGCAGACGAGGGGTGTCATCCCCTCCAGCTGGGGAGGGCGGGAGAGGAGGGGGGCCCGGTCGGCCTGGCGGGAGAGGAGGCGCACCCCCACCCACTGAGGGACGAGGGTTAGGGGAGGAAGGCTTGGAGTTGACAGAGGGAGGAAGAGGGGGCATGTCGCGGGGCATAGATGGCCGACGACCCCCCAGAGGAGCTGGTGGTGGGGGGGGCCGGTCATCAGGAAGTGGAGGCCTCCCACCAGGAGTGGGCGGTAAGGAGGGTCGGCTGCTGTTTGGGGGTGGAGGAGCAGGTGCAGAGAATCCTGGTCTTGGCCCAGTTGTGGAGCCTCCTGGTGGGGGAGGGAGAGTTCCATGCCTCCCTGGTGAAAAACTCGGAGGGGGAGGTCCGGAAGCTGGGCTGGGCCTGGGTCCTCCAGGAAGTGACGGTGGAGGTGGGCCCCCACGAGGCTGGAAGCCCTGGTTTGGTCGAGGTGTGTTGGGTACAGGAGGAGGGGGGCCTCCTGGAGTGTCTTGTCTGGATGAGAAACTTGGCCGACCCTTGGGAAGATCAGGGACGTTGCTACGGACAGCAGCAGGGGCCCCTGGGAGTTTAGGGGGGCCAGCGGAGCCTCCACCACCACCGAAGGGGGTGGGCCCAGAAGAGCGGCCTCCTGGTGGGAACACCGGTCCTCTGCTGGGTCCTGAGTCTGGAGGAGAGAAAAGTTATATTTTAAACATGTCATTAACTGTGTGCTTTCTGTGTTGTTCATCATTATTATTATTATCCACCCATTCATTAGCTATACCTACTTATCATTGAGGGTCACAAAGTGGGGATGGAGCCATTAGAGGCAGGGTACACCCTGGACAGGTCGCCAGTCAATCACAGGGTTGACACACAGAGACAGATAACCATTCACACCTATAAGCCATTTAGAGTCACCAATTAACCTAACCTGCACAACCAATCTTTGGACTGTGGAAGGAAACTGGAGCACCTGGTGGAAACCCACGCAGGCACAAAGACAAAACTAATTTTTAAGGATTTTTTCTTTACCATTTTTACCACTGTTTGTTGCAGATCTCAGTTTTGGCATCCCTCCTGCAAACAGGCCTCCTAAACCAGCAGGGGCCCCACCACCTCCTCCTCCACCTCCGCCTCCTCCTCCACTGCCGCCTCCACCGCCGCCTCCTTTGGGTTCTAAGGGAATGAACAAAAATGTTGAATGAACTGTTCATTTACAGGATACATTTTCTACGTTTAATATATTCTGTCTTGCTGCACATTTGGATAAAGATGTGATTTGGGTATCCAGGCCAGTGGGGTGCATTAATCATTGTGTCCCACTAGTCCTTTAACCATCCCTCCATGAATGTTTTTTCCAGTAAACTATTGTCTGTGTCTGGAGTTGTACTGTGTCATTGTGACTTGTTGTTTTACTTCCCTGCTGTTTTTTTAATATTAGCCATATGACTAAGTAAGTGTGACCAACCTGGCTACAAACTTAACTTTCCGTCTCAGTAAAGACAGCAGTAATGAGTGCTGTTAAAGAGGTCTTGACTTACGGTCCAGTAAAGGTCCACTGCGGTCATTGGTAACAGCTTTTTTTAATTTGGCGCCTTTAGAGATGTCAGACAACAGAGCGTTCCTTCCAAGCTGTTCTGAACGTTTCAGATTTGGCTTCTCTGTGTTGGCCTGAAACACAAACACACATAGACAGTCACTATGACAGCGTAGAGTTGCAGAAAACACCCAGAAATAGGGAAACATATAATTACTTTTTTGATCTTTCTCTGTTCAATCAATTTACATTCTAATAGGGTTAGGGATGACAGAGTGCATTGGTAAAACTGTGAATGAAAGACAAAAGGAAGAGAGTGGAAAGTTGCTCATAATATGCTAATTTTCAGGTTCATAATTGTATTTAGATGTTATATCAGAATAGTTTTACATGATTTAATTTTCAAAAAACGCACGTTGTACTGCACATTGCTGCAGCTCCTCTTTTCAACCTGTGTGTTGAGCTCCCCGTTTTAGCTACAGAGTGAGGCATCACATTTCTATTTCACACATGCGCAGTAGCTAGGTAAGGACTACTAGCCAGTCAGAAGCAGAGTATGAGGGCATGCCAAACTAGCAGCTAGGTGGGCAATGTAATGTGTGTTACAAAGTGACGCACGTTTGTCACAAAAGTAAAGGCTGGACTACAATAAACCTGTTTGGAGCGGTTTGTGAACAGTGTTTTCTGTTGGACATGGTAAGTCCCTTTGGGGTGGACTTTGGGCTTTTTCACTTTGTAAACCTATAACATGCGCACAAAACGATATATAACACAATAAACAAAAGGAAAAAAGCCAAAAAGCATAATATGAGCACTTTAAGATCACACTGTCAAAACAGGTAAAGACATGTGATGAGATGATCCACAAGGTGTCTCTACTGAGCAGGGTCAAGAGGACAACATCTGTCTGGGGGTGGAAAGACAGACAGACAGACAGACAGAAAGCTAGGATGACTTACAACAGCAAAGGTGGGAGGAGGTGGAGGCCCTGGGGGTGGTGGGGGAGGAGGGCCTGGCATCTTCCTCTCTCCACGTTACTCTTTTTGCACTGGATGCCGCACCCTGGAGGAAACACACACACACACACACACACACACACACACACACACACACACTTAAAATAGAGCAATTGAAATTAGAAATTTATATTGTTTTGGCAGATGCAGTGCTGACTGGGGTCCTTGTTGAGACAGTTCCAGGGTGTCCCAATAAACCAAAAGTTTACTGTTATCTCCCACCTACAGTACAGACAGACAACACAAATATTGTCAGATGGACATTTCTCATGCAAAACCTGCAGTGGTTCTAACGCTGTGTAGTGTGCAACTCATATTTAGTTAATTCCACTAAATATGTTACTGCCAAAGTTCTTGAAGCCGCATTTCCTTGTGAGATGAATCTCATTGTGTGTAAGTGACCATGAAATACAAAGTTGACACATTTTGTTCACAGGAAGCAGTGGTAATACTTGTTCATTTCACTTCCTTAAATACATGTTGGCTGTTTTAAAAAACAAAACTCCCACAAAGCAGCCAGACCAGACTCTGTCTCTCCTTCCACCCTGAAGCCCTGTGCTGATCAGCTGTCTCCAGTGTTCACAGACACCTCACTTAACACCTCACTGTAGACAGGCCACGTACCAGCCTGCCTCAAGTCCTCCACCATCATCCCGAGTCCCAAAAGAAAACAAGGATCACAGGATTGAATGACCCGTCGCCCTTACCTCTGGTTATTAAGTCTTTTGAGCGTCTTGTTTTGTCACACCTTCCAACCCTCACCGACCCACTCCTGGACCCCCTGAAATTGACCTACAAATCCAACAGGTCTGTAGACGACGCAGTCAACACGGCCTGTTTGTAGACTTCAGCTCTGCCTTCAACACCATCCTCCCGACCCTTCTGCAGGACAAGCTCTCCCAGCTGCATGTGCCTGACTCCACTTGCAGGTGAATCACACACTTCCTGTCTGACAGGAAGCAGCGTGTGAAGTATGGGAAACACGTCTCTGACTCTATGGCCATAAGCGCCAGTTCTCTAGACTCTGCCGGCTGCCGGTTGGTCACACTTCTTGTGCAGAGAAAATATAGAGCAAACTCCCCAGACCAATGCTCAATCTCAAATCTATTGAGCTTGGCTTGGTCTGGTGATAGCCAGACTACCGGTTCCCCTCAAGGTTGCGCCCTATCCCCTCTGTTCTTCTCCTTGTACACCAACAGCTGCACCTCCAGTCACCAGTCAGTCAACCTCCTGAAGTTTGTGGACAACACCAGCCTGCATTGGACTCATCTCTGGTGGTGATGAGTCCACCTGGGTGACCCCAAAGTCAACACTGTGGACAGTCGACACTGTGAGTCATTCCGCTTCATGGGCTCAATCATCTTTCTTTCATTTAATTTATTTTATTTATAAAAGACAACATTTCTGTAAATGTGCCAGTGTTAGCCAGATGGCTAATTTTCAACTGTAGTCCTTTGGCAAGATGTTTTGAGACCAAAACAACAGAAAACAGCAAGACATTAGTACAGGGTAAAAAGTACAGACAGAAGTCAAAGGGGAGCAGAACATCAGCTCCCTCATCATTAAAAAAGCACAGAGGATGCACAGGGGAAATCAATGCAGCATTATTTTCAATATTTTTGGTGGCAATACTGTACCGATACACAGACGCCAAGTATCGATCATTTACTATATGTGTTGGTCAGTCTGCTTGACAATCTTATTTTGCAGCAATAAAATTGAGGTGAAATGAATAAACAGAGAAATGTATCTTTTTAGATAAAACAGATGTTGACAATGTTTCCTTTTGGGGACATCATTTGAAATTGGGAAAAATTTGAGGTGGGAAAAAGGTAATGAATTGCAATATATATATATATCGCAGAATATTGCAATATGTTTAAAATACCAATAACATTGTATTGTAACATAAATATCAGGATGTTATTGTATCGGCAGACCTCATTTTATTCACTGACCCCGTTCTATCTTTGGGGACAAGAACTAACTGCACTAAGATCACAGAGGTTAGTTCATGTAAAATTCCATGTAATGTTTATGAAGCATTTTAAAAACTCTCTCACACACACACACACACACACACACACAAAATCCTCTAGGGGCCTCTTACTTCCTGTATGCTGCTGACAAACAGGAAGTTGCCACGCTGCTCCAGCACCGCAGTCATCCGGCTGCCAGGATGATAATACCTCTACATCTGAGCTGCGCATCATTTTGACATCATCCTCCTCCCTCTCACTTTCTTTCTCTCAACCGTGCATCACCCCCGCCACCCCCCCCGTTCTCCTTCACCCTTCATTTGTTTATCGCCTTTCTATTCCTTCCTCCTTGTGCTAGCTCTTTTCATCTATTTAAAGAATCCATTTTGTAGTTTTGTGTACACCGTCTAGGCATTCATCCTTGCATCCCCTATCAGCCGCCTTTTCTCAGCCTCTGCCAGTTTCCATCTGTGACCTTTCATTGTCATCTAATCTCAACTGTTCCCGCAACAACCCAGCTAAAAACATACCTCTTCACTGTGGCTTATGGAGTTTAATCTCTCCTGGCCACACACCTTCACCTCTTAACCCCCCCCCTTATTTGTTAAGCGTCCTTGGGTTTGTGAAAGGCGCTATAAAAGTCAAAGTTATTATTATTATTATTATTAACAACAAACTGACGTTGAGATTTTGTCTCTTTTTCTTCTTCATTTGTTTCTAGTTTCCACTGCTTACAACATGCTGTATTCACCTCTACTGCTATACTCCAAAGTGTAGGCTTTTTGTATCAGAACATTAAACATTAGCATGTTAGCATTGTTATTGTCAGCATGTTGTCTTGCTATTGATTTAGTTCAAGGCACTGCTGTGCACACAGAGCCACAAGCATGGCTTTAAGTAGTAGTCTTAAAAGGTGCCAATATAACCCATATATAACCCATATATAATATTTTTAGCTGAAATTCTGTATAGTATATATAAATGTGAACTTATGTAGATGTCAATGTGAACTTATGTGATGCTGCTGACAAAAAATAAGTAATTTAATAATACATGGGCCCTGTAATTAAAACCCAGAGTATTGAAATATTATAATTCAAGTAAACATAAGCATACTCTACAAGATATAATATGAGAAGCTGCCTAGGCCAGAATTGAACACTTGCACATTCATATATACTGGTACTAAACACTTGCACATGCATATATACTGGTACTAAACACTTGCACATTCATATATACTGGTACCAAACACTTGCGCAAACAAAGATACTGTATATACTTCACTTTGGCATACATATAAACCTCACTTGCGCATACATGGATGCTTCACTTGCGCATACATATATATTTTACTTGCACATGCATGCATAACATGTGTGAGTATGTACAGTATGTATGTATGTGTGCATAAGTATGTGTGGATGTGTATGTGGTCAGTGGTTGGGGTGGATGATGGATCACATAAACAGTACTTTCACTTTCACTCATGAAGTCGGGGTACAAATACAGTTCAAAACCAAATGTCAATATGCAGACCTACTGACATATTAATTACTTTACTTTTGTAACAAACATACTGATTTATCCCATGGTTTTTACATCTAATTTTTCTCCTTGACTACTATTGTTTTCCACAGCTGCTGCAATGGATTTATTGATTACTTAAAAACATCACATAAAAAACATACTGGTACTTATTTATCCCGACTTTGTGACGTTAACTTGAAGTTTCTACAACAAGGTGGCACACCAACCGCCAATAAAATAAATTAAGAGGTTGAGACAGGTGAGGGAAAATGCATTATGGCAGTCAATAATGCTCATGTAAAGCAGTCTCTTTGCTTGCTTATAACTCCTTCTGTAATAAATACATTGTAACAACTATGGAAAACAACAGTAGTCGAGTATCAAAAACTGGCAGATGTAAAGGCTGAGATGAAGTTGGGAAAAATAAGTATGTTTGTCTTGAAAGTTAAGTAAGCAATCAATAAGTCAGTAGGTCAGCAAATTGAAGTTTGGTTTTGGACTGGACTTGAACCCTGACCTCATGAGTGAAAAGTTCTGTGTTCATGCACTCCACCATCCTCCCCAACCACTGACCCCATTAGGGAGTGTGCAAAGAAATTGATTCATATTTACCGATTCAAAATTGATTCATAGAATTCCAAAAATGTATTCATATATTTTTTTTCATTTTGTAATGGCGTTTATACTATCACATGGGAAAAGTAAGTACATGTACTGTACATACTCTGAATCATTTTTTAAATTGAGAATCATTTTTGAATCAAAAATTGATTTTGAATCGAATTGTGAGCCTAAAAATCAATATTGAATCGTACACCCCTAGACTTTATGCACATACATCCTTATCAATACATATATACATACATACATACATACATACATACTCACACATCGTATGCAAGTAAGTAAAGTACACAAGTAAAGTGCACAAGTCAAGTATATAGTATGCATGTGAAAAGTGAAGTATATATGTATGAGCAATTGTATGTGCAAGTAAAGAATATATGTACTGTATGTGCAAGTATTCAATTTTGGTCTAGGCAGCTTCTCATAATAATAATAATGAATGGTTTGATGCCTACTCAACAGGCATCAAACCATTCATATACACATCTTAAATTAACCTCAATTCTCATTCTCGTCACAATTTTATGTATGGAGCAGAGAAAAGTAGCCAGTTATTTTCATTTGTCAATCAGCAAGTATTACTCTTGTAACGACAATCACTAAGACACAATCCATCAATATTTTTTAAGTCATATTTCATTTAAGGCAAATGAAACAAACCTTGGTCGGGGTGAGGTTTTGGCTAATTAAGATAAACATAACTGAACAGGAAAATGTCACTCACAACAGAGAAGTTCTCCACAAAAGCGTGCTGTTGAAGCTGCGCCGGCAGATTTTAAGATATAAAGCCAAATCCACATGTGCATATTTCCACTGTGCTGACAACTACAGCAATTTCTATTTGGCCTCCTCCATGACTGAACCCTCTGTGGCAGGAACTTTTATCTCCATCAATTTATGCAGTGGGTACTCTATTGCATGTTATATTGACTATATTGAAAATATAATCTTAAAGGGTAGTTGACTCATCATGAGGGCTGAGACTGAAAACTGTCAAGTCTTCCTTTAGTCTATGAGGAAGTTGGTTTGAATATAATTGAGTTGCTTTCACAGTTTTGATCAGGATATAGAGAGCAGAACATCGACTCATTTCCTGCAGCAGTAATGAAATGACACTGACACAACTGCAGATGTAAGATCAGTAATGGAAACACCCCTCCTAGCTGACAGTTGTCTCCCTCGGAAACACAATTTGTACAATGTTCTTCAAAAACAATCAAAGTTAATGACTAAAAAACTGCATTTGGCTAAAATTTCTCTCTCTCTCTCTCTCTCTAAAAATACATCTGTGCTGTCAAAGCATAAGAACAAACATACATACATATAAACAACAACAAGGAGTAAATACAAGTGAACAGGATAATTATATAAACTATATAATATATAACATAATGGTAGCTGAGCATTCACAATGACCCATTTGACAGACAAAGAGACAGTTTGAGGGGGAGAAAGAGAAGGCAATATGAGGATGTGAATCCTTTGAAGAGACCATCATCACACACACACACACACACACACACACACACACACACACACACACACACACACAAACCACATGTTTTAGATTAAAATGGTCATAAAAAGGCTTCTTCATCCTGCCACTATACCTGCTGTGCTCCTCAACCTCATTACAGTTACTGGACACGCACGCAAGCTCACACTCACACACTTGACATTTTGGAGGCTATTTTGAGTAAAATATCACAGTTTCAGTATTACAGCTTGTTAGTGGCAACACCATTTTCTACGTTTCTCCGTCATTGTTGGCTTATTGAGGAACGCTGACAGTAAATCCAAATTGGCGTGTTTACACTGGCAAAATGCTCACTTAATGACAAAAGCCATATTTCATATTGACTTAGGTTGCTGCAGCGTGTGGTGGGAAAAGCCTTGTTTATGCCCAATATCATCCCTCCACCAGGTTAGAGAGCACCAGGTTTTAGATTACTGTGCAAAACTGGGTTACAGAGATATTTAAGACGGTCTGACTTTCAGGAGTGTGTGAAAAAAAAAATTCATAGGTAAAATTATAAAGTAAACATTCAAAATCAGCAGCTGAAGCGTAACTATAAAAAATGATCTTAGGAAAGTAGCTTGGAATAACAAAAAAAATATTCAGTGGTTCAATGTAGAAACATGTTGTGGTTTTTACAGGGGTGATATAAGGTGGTAGTGGGTATATCATTAATTGGAAAACCTAACATCACTTTTGACTCAACTCCACCCAAGCTCTCAGACAGCTCAATAATTAACGTTAAGGTTCTGGAAACAAAACTAATCAAACCCACCTTGTGTAATTCAACAATTGACAACAGTTAAATCCAATATATCTATGCCTGTCTCGCTGGAGATTATCAAGAAAAGTTCATAGTGCTGCTCGTTATTACAAAGTCCCAAATCTGAGTTGATTGCAAACATGAAATAGTGCTTAAAGGTAATTTTAGCGATTCTGAATGTAGCCCAGTGTAGCAATAAATGTGTTGGCTGTGCAGGAACAGTGCTGAGTAGCTAAGCTAACATCCTGTGGTGTGTTCACATGCTGAAACTCTCATACGCACACGCGGTTCTATTGCTGTTGTTTTAGACTCTGATTCAGCAGGTTAATTTTACCCTTCTTCAAAAAAAGAAGTTAATGCTGAATACATTTTGTAATGGAACGATCCCAGATGAGTGTCTTCTGTAGAAAAGCCCTTGTGTATTTGTTTTATTACATAACTGGGGGATTTATTTTTGAAAAGGATTGTGTGTGTGTGTGTGTGTGTGTGTATGTACACACACACACACACACACACACACACACACACACACACACACACACACACACACACACACACACACATTCTCTCACATCTACAGCAGTCAGATTCACTGTGTTCACTCGGAAGGAATCACTGCACATGGGTAGGCACTGGTACTTATATTTTGAGCATGTTTAGAGGCTAAAAACACATTTAAAACGTGCCGTGTTTAAGCCTGTTGGGTGCTAACTCTAACAGGAAGATAACACAGTGTAGGCAGCACCGATTGTTTAGTTTTTCTCTCTACTGATAGCACTCCACATTTACAAACAACAGAGCTACGTGATGGAATCAACCGGAATTCTCCTTTAAGTGTCTTACTCAGGTACACATTGGTTAATGTATTGCAGTGGAAATTAAACCCAGATCTTCCACACAAAAGGTATAGGTCATATCTACTGCGCCATCACCACCCATATCACCACCCATGTATTTTTTCTTGATATATGTGCTGTGTGACCAGATGCGACTTAAGTATGTTTTAATATGGTTTCAGCAGACTATAAGAGGTTCCTGCACATATTTATTACAGATGCTTCTACAAGTTATCAGATCTCCAGCCCTGGCAGATCCAATCACTGAACAACATTTCATTTAACCACCTTCCATACTTCATCCTGGTTTCCCTTAAAGGCATAAACTG
This sequence comes from Etheostoma perlongum, assembly GCA_026937815.1. NCBI lineage: Eukaryota > Metazoa > Chordata > Actinopteri > Perciformes > Percidae > Etheostoma > Etheostoma perlongum. Next base: position 25,762,950 of record CM049387.1, on the reverse strand, counting down.
TCTCCCTCTAAACAACACAACAATGCTGATCTTCAAGATGGAAATGTTGATTAACATCTATGGAGCGGGGCGTTAGTTAAGAACAGTCTCAAAGGACTGATAATCAGGGTTCAAAATGTACTTTTCATCCACCAGCCAAATGGCTAGTGAATGTTGAAATGTTACCAACCACTCAATAGATGACCATTACTGTACCTTTGGCAGTTAAGGGAAGCACATCTACCAGCCACTTGCATATTTCACCAGCATTTGGCTGGTGGATAATGCCTATTCTGAACCCTGCTTATAATTTATCACCAGACCTCACCATAATCACACTTTTATTTAGCTTGACAGACTGATTCTCATGATGTTTATGAACAGGACACCATGCTCTGTAATGGAATAGTAGGCTTGAATAGGCTAAGCAATATTCCCATTTCTCCCCTCAGAACAGAGTTGATTGAGCTAGTAAGTGTATTGTGTCTGGTCTGAGTAAAGTTTCCCACTCCATACTCAGTTCAAACTTTTTTAGCATTTGAAAAAAACAACAACCGAATGCATCATAAAAATAGCTGCAGATACATTTTCCTTCAATCAACTAAATGAAATTACCCTTTCAGCCTTACCCAGAGGAAACTTGGTTTTAAACAAAGCTGGGCTGTAGTCCTCTAATACACAGCAGCAATACATCAGCGGTCTTTAACACATAATTTCATCATAACCACATTGCAAAGGGGAAAATAATTGTTTTTGGTTACCAGAAGACACCTCTGTAAAATGTTTTTGTTCTACTTCTACAACATGGTAAAAAAAACAATCTCTCAGTGGCAAAAAAAACCCAAATATACTTACTCAATCTGTGTCCATAGAAGAATGAGCAGTACGTTCAGAAGACAATAGAAGAAGCACCTTAGTTCATTCCTCATAAAAATGCAAAATTTGAAGAGCAGCCACATACAGCTGAAAACAGAAAAAAGCAGAAGATTAGCATTATCTAAAAAATCTTCAGTGCCGAGTACAACTTCTTGATTCCTCTTCCTCTAAACTCACATTCAGAGAAGTTCCACTTCAACACACACAAACCTTATATACAGCACACGCCACTTCCTCTTTTTCAGTTCCCCACCTGGGGAGGCTATACAAGATGGAGAAATAATCCACCCATGCCAGATAGATATCATTATTGATTGGAGTAGCAGTCAAACAAAATATATGCCCAGAATGGTGTGTACTAGGCTGAACAATGCCCTGAATTATATCTGCTTATAATTAATAAAAAAAGCTTTACTTTTACATTGTTCTTTTATTTTGTTAGATTAACAGCACATATTTACATACATTGTATTTACTTACAATAGAAATACAATATACAATATATACAAAATAGGTGTAATCAGTGCAAATGCATTAAATCAAACAACTGACTGGAAACTTCCTTGTTGTTTTATTCATTATTATAAATAACACTAATGCAATGCAATGTTATCATGTCAAATTCATAGACATTCTTCTCAAAAATGTAATTAGATTATTATTATTATTTTTTTGGGACATTTTGACATTGAATTACTATACACGTGAGATAAGCGACGCATCACTTAGTCAAACGTCAGAGGGGTCTGTGGTCATGATCACACACTGAGCTACACTGGGGAGGAGGAAAGAAAAAGAGAGCCCATAATGTTGAAAGGATGAGACATCAGAGCAAATAAGTGTTTTTTTTCTTTTTTACCATGAGAAACTGTGACCTTTGATTATCATTTCACAAATGTGAATGAAAACATGCACACACTGACGACCACAATGGAGAAATAAAAGATAAATAGAAAGAGGCAGTGGTGGGTACTGAAGGAGAGGATACGGTGGCAAGATGGGGAGGAAATGAGGGGATAGATTAGAGGGGAATCAGGCAAAAAAATCACAGAAGCAAATGGGTGTGTGCAAGTGTTTCAGTTTTACATACTTCTAAATTGCATTGGTTTCTATTCAAATTTCTCATTAAGTTGGAATTCATTGACGTCAGAAAGTAGATTTCCTTGCATGCATTCTGAAACATATTAGACATGAGAAGGCCTTCAAACATCAGGTTACAAGAAATAATGAACTTCATAAAAAGGATGAAAGCAGTCCCCTCTGGTTTATTGAGAGAAAATAAAGAACAGCTTATATATAACTGAAAGTGAATTGATCCTAGCCCCTAAAGCTGCTGGACGAAAGGGTTAGCATAGCTCCGCAGCAGCCACTTCCTGTGTTCTCAGTGTCACATTTCCTGCCTCGCAACACAGTCAGCAGCGGCCTGCCAACCCACCATCGGCTGCACTTCAATACTCTCTCTTGTCTCCTTTTTTTAGCCAACGGCAGCACCAGTGCTGCGTCTTAAAGAGGCACCTTGGCTTTCTCCCCTGTACTCAGCTGTTTTTCTTTACCAGGCTCTAGGCTCCAGGGAGGGAGAAAAACGTGTCTGAGCTAGTACTTCAGTTAACCATAAAAAGGGCCAGTGTTCCCCACAGAGGCCATTAAAATTGGCTACTGCATCAAGAAAAACATGCTCACACTGTTAAATCAGCACCTGGCCTCGGCACAAAACAAATGTGAACCAGGAACTTAATGTAAGCTACAAGAGACTTTTGAGTCATTGCACATACTGGAACTGATACTGGTAAAAATGACTGAGAATGAAATTAACAAAAGCCAATCATAGTTTCCCAGACCCCTAAAAAAAAACGGTAAAAAAATAAAACCCACTGACATTTATTTTTCAGAAATCAGTTGTTTCCAAAATCACGGCACTTAGCCTACCATTATTGTATTGTTAAAAATATAGAATGAGACAGCCAAAATGTCAAATCTTCAATCGAGGGTCCTATCTTGCACCCGTCGCAGTGTCTTTTCTAGTTTAAGACCGAAGCAGTTGTCAATTTCCCGTCCAGCGCCCAAGTCGTTTAAATAGCAAATGCACCTGCACCCATCTTTGCACCCATGGGCGTGCTGGTTTTACAGGGAGGTGTGTTCAGGTGAATTCTTGGCATATTGCTATGTTGAGGCAGTGGGAAGTGATCACGCCATTAACCAACAAAAACCTGGTCTAAAGTCAATAGCGCAGCATTTCACTATTATTTTATCAACACATACAGTATGTAAAATGCACCTAGGCTTGTGCACAGTGTGCGCATACTATGCCTGTTTTACACACACACACACACACACACACACACACACACACACACACACACACATTACAAATTAAAACATGACGGTGCAAATCCACCACCGGCCTTTTTTCTGCCGTCAAACTAGCAAAAGTGGATTCGTACATGCCCTAAACGCACCTGCGCCATGCGCTATACGTCAATAAGATAAGAAGACCACAATCACAACTTCACACTTTGATTTTTGTATGGAAAAAACAGACAAGCTATGACTAATAATTAGTGAGCTTTAAAAGGTGCTGAAAGGCGTTTTTTGTTACATTTTGACAAAGCCATGCTAGTTGCTTCCCCTGTTTACAGTCTTTGTGTTAAGCTAACCGTCTGCTGGCTACAGCTTCATTAACGGACAGATATGAGAGCGGAATTTTTTTTTTTAATGTAACTCCATGCCAGAAAGCAGAGGCAAAAATTTTCTAAAATATCAAACTACTTTTTTAACACAAGTATGACATCACAATCACAACAAAAGCAGACATGGACAGGTACACATAAGGTTGTTGACTGAAATGTTAAAGCATTGGTTATTTGCAAACCCTGAATCATTATGTAATGTGGACAGGGCAAAAATGTCAAATATCATTCCATCTCAGGCTTTTATTTCACCTGACAGGATTGTCGGGTTGTGTCTCAATATTTTCAATACTTCCTCTTTGTTATCCATTGACATCAGCACCATTAGTCCCTGTGTCTCAACAAACTATGGAGTAATGTCATCGGCTTTCAGGGTTTCTTGGCATTTTCTCATCTTACTACTCCACATCATAAACACAGATCTAAAAGGGCAACATTCATTAGATTCATTATCCTAAACAACTCCAAAAAGGAGACTAAAGACAGGAGAGGAGAACTGATATGTCACCCATCCTTTCATCATGTCATAGTCACATGAACATTAGTTCAGCTCGCCTGCAGGCTAGTCAGTCACTTAAGATGCTTTGTGATCACACATCCCACCACATATGACTCATATACTGTAGGCCAAAGCAGACATTCAACAACGTGTCCTTTAAGTGCTTGGACTGTGTGAAAACTAACTCTGAAACATACAAAAAAGTTGAATTAAAATGCCAAGAAACAGTCATTTTACTGTGATAATACAGTGAGGAAAATAAGTATTTGAACATCCTGCTATTTTGCAAGTTCTCCCACTTAGAAATCATGGAGGGGTCTGAAATTGTCATAGTAGGTGCATGTCCACTGTGAGAGACATAATCTAAAAAAAAATATCCTGAAATCACAATGTATGATTTTTTAACTATTTATTTGTATGATGCAGCTGCAAATGAGTATTTGAACACCTGTCTATCAGCTACAATTCTGACCCTCAAAGACCTGTTAGTCTGCCTTCAAAATGTCCACCTCCACTCCATTTATTATCCTAAATTAGATTCACCTGTTTGAGGTTGTTAGCTGCATAAAGACACCGGTCCATCCCATACAATCAGTAAGAATCCAACTACTAACATGGCCAAGACCAAAGAGCTGTCCAAAGACACTAGAGACAAAATTGTACACCTCCACAAGGCTGGAAAGGGCTATGGGGAAATTACCAAGCAGCTTGGTGAAAAAAGGTCCACTGTTGGAGCAATCATTAGAAAATGGAAGAAGCTAAACATGACAGTCAATCTCCCTCGGACTGGGGCTCCATGCAAGATCTCACCCCGTGGGGTCTCAATGATCCTAAGAAAGGTGAGAAATCAGCCCAGAACTACACGGGAGGAGCTGGTCAATGACCTGAAAAGAGCTGGGACCACCGTTACCAAGGTTACTGTTGGTAATACACTAAGACGTCATGGTTTGAAATCATGCATGGCACGGAAGGTTCCCCTGCTTAAACCAGCACATGTCAAGGCCCGTCTTAAGTTTGCCAATGACCATTTGGATGATCCAGAGGAGTCATGGGAGAAAGTCATGTGGTCAGATGAGACCAAAATAGAACTTTTTGGTCATAATTCCACTAACCGTGTTTGGAGGAAGAAGAATGATGAGTACCATCCCAAGAACACCATCCCTACTGTGAAGCATGGGGGTGGCAGCATCATGCTTTGGGGGTGTTTTTCTGCACATGGGACAGGGCAAATGCACTGTATTAAGGAGAGGATGACTGGGGCCATGTATTGCGGGATTTTGGGGAACAACCTCCTTCCCTCAGTTAGAGCATTGAAGATGGGTCGAGGCTGGGTCTTCCAACATCACAATGACCCGAAGCACACAGCCAGGAGAACCAAGGAGTGGCTCTGGAAGAAGCAGATCAAGGTTCTGGCGTGGCCTAGCCAGTCTCCAGACCTAAACCCAATAGAGAATCTTTGGAGGGAGCTCAAACTCCGTGTTTCTCAGCGACAGCCCATAAACCTGACTGATCTAGAGAAGATCTGTGTGGAGGAGTGGGCCAAAATCCCTTCTGCAGTGTGTGCAAACCTGGTGAAAAACTACAGGAAACGTTTGACCTCTGGAATTGCAAACAAAGGCTATTGTACCAAATATTAACATTGATTTTCTCAGGTGTTCAAATACTTATTTGCAACTGTATCATACAAATAAATAGTTATAAAATCATACATTGTGATTTCTAGATTTATTTTTTTAGATTATGTCTCTCCCAGTGGACATGCACCTACGATGACAATTTCAGACCCCTCCATGATTTCTAAGTGGGAGAACTTGCAAAATAGCAGGATGTTCAAATACTTATTTTCCTCACTGTATATCAGCTTCCCTCTGACTGTGCTTACAGCTTTTTAACTGAGAATTAATTTGACTATATTCACTATAGTCATTTTACTTGTCTATTTACAAGATATATAATTCAAAGGATGGGGCAAAATTAATAAGACATAGTTATATAATATGGTAACTTAACCTTCTTTTTTAGTTTCTGAAAGTTTCACCAAGTCAAATTTAAGACTTAAGACCTTTTTAACATCATTATAAATAAAAAAAAAAAATTTTTTTTAGCACATCAGCTAAGCCGTTACTTCAGTTATTTCAATCTAAGTATTGCTAAACTTACACTTCCCCATAGCTGAAGAATAAAATCTGTTTTATTTCTGTGGTACGATCCCAAAGAGACTCAATAACATGAACGCTGATTGGCTGCAATATAAGTTGCATGTTGGTCTCATCTGTAGTTGTAATACAGCAAAATTATATTTGCACTAGTGAAAGAAAGAACTACAACACCACGGAATAAATTAAAAAGAGAGCATTTGAGGTGGCATTACATTGACGTAGGAAAATTAAGACCTGCTTAAAATTATTCAAAATCTAGAACACAATACTTCAGCAAATGTTAGGCCTAACATGTTAAAATTCTTCATTTTTGAAAGACTTTTTAAGACCCCATGGAAACCCTGTTTTTACATGTTTACTTGTGTAGTTTAAATGCAGTGGTGATCATATGCAAATGAGCAAAAACACCATCCTTTTGGTATGCATATATTTTTAAATGTAACTCCAATAGCATTTTATACCACTTTCAGACATAATGGCCACATTCACCATTTGTGTTTAAATTATGGCTGTGGCTGTTGGTGACTTTGACCTGTTGCATTCACAACACATGAGGCACATGGTCATGAGTTTCAGTGTTGGATGGACAGAGAGATGTCAGGATCACATGCTTTACACAGGAAACAAAGAGGGAGCACAGTGTTGCATTATGTTTCTACTACTACCCACGTGCGCTAAACAAATGCACATGCTATCCTCTGACCGCAAAACATGCTTTAGTAGTGTTGCAAATCTCTTTACATGTTACCTGTTCATCTTTGAATGCATAGTAGGAAACTATGAATTAAATTCAAGAGAAGACACAAAATATTAGGGCTGCAACTAACGATTATTAAACGAGAAGTAGAAAATATTCACATTTAATAAGATGGAATCAAAGATTTTTTAAAAACTTTTTAATAAAAACTGATTAATTGAATAGTTGACAGCTAATTGCTTGATCGATTAATCTCTGCAGCTGTGCAGGATATATTTGAATAAACTAAAGAGCGGGGAGACGTGGCTGAGATTCACCCAGCCCCCTCACTTCCTAACCAACACAGGGTTCGTCCCACCGAGCTCCCGAGGAATGCCATGAACGCACAGCTTCAATGAAGCAAAACTAGTTCTGTGACAAAGCCCATAAAGAGAAAACATAACCAGAGGCAACATGATCACGTAAACAAGGCTCTCCTTTGCGGTACAATGTCCAAAACTTCAAAGTTTTTTTCTTTTCTTTCCATGAAACCCTAATGAGATCCAAGAACAGAATCTGCAGAGAGCTGCTGCTGGGCGGCAGCCAGCAGGAACCAGCTCAGTCCAAAATATGAAGAAACACACGCAGACCACAAGTCTATACATAATTCCTTATTAGTGCATGTTATTCCTCTATAAGAGCTTGATAAGGTGAACTCACAGCACAGGATGTAGAGAAATATAAGACAATTTCATAACTGGTTGAGAACTTCTTGTACGTAAATACTGTAGTTGTCCACTTCCGTGTTTTGGTGCAGTTGATTCTTTATCTATTACGTTTGAAATTTTTCACATATAAAAGACATTTTTACCATAAATTGGTGCGTAAAAATGTATCAAGATGCAAGAAAGTTATTAATGGTTAGTATTTCCTGGAGAGAGATCCTCAAACCCAATGCTTAATTTGTCTTCCCCAATGGCACATATGAGGACGTCAAAATTAGTTGCTAACTTCTTGTGGGAAAAAATGTAGTGACTAAAGTGATGTTAATGGTAGTAGTTGGGAGTGACAGTATCCTGTCCCAGTCCTCCTGGTTCCTCATGTCACAATGAACTTAAGAAACTAAAGCCCAAACCTCTCCAGATGAGCAGGCCAGGACCCCACTTAGCAATAAAAACATCATCTTCTAGTGGTTGTTGGTGCTGCTGAACTAGGTTCAGTGAGACCTCCGGAGAATTATGGCAGTACACAACAACATCTTTGTTCATTTTTAAAGGGACATTCTCTTTAATTGAACAAACCATATTAGCATTTGTAAACACAAAACATAGTGACAAACTGAACACTTAACACGAATGTCAATATAGGGAAGTTTGGGGTCCCCTGGTGGAGCTGCTCCCCCCGTGACCTGATTCCGGATAAGCGGACGAAGATGGATGGATGGGATGGTCAATATAGTCAGACCCTTCTCAGTCAAAACTTCACTTAAGCCTATTTATGACTACCAAACACAGAGTTAATTTTAGTCATCATGATTCTTCTGTTTATTCTATCTGCTATGTAAGAAGATGATTGGACAGGCCTCTGAAGAGGAAAGAAGTTGCATTATTCTGTTGCCCATTTTAGGGTCATATTGGCATGTGTACACTCTGAATTCCTCCATTCAAAGCAAGCAGTTGTCTATAAACTAAATGTTTATAGAAGTAGCTCAGCCTTAAAGTGTGAGTCTATGTAAGCGCATGGACTGAGAGTGAGTGCTCAGAGTCAAATAGCATTCTGTCAAACAGGTTGGGAACACACACACACAAAGAAATGACTATTTCTTAAATTTCTGACAACAATTATTAATGATGTGAATGAAATGTCCAGTTGAAGTCAAGAGCATGTTAGTGTGTGTGTGTACCCATCAGTGGTCCCTACTCCCTACAAAGCTCTATGAAAAGAAAACCAAAATATGTGAAAACATTACAATCTGTTCTCCAGCTATTTCTCTACTCTCTCCTTTTGGAAAAAAACACAACTCAAAACACATGCCTTATGTCCATCTTGACAACATGTGACAAGCTACATCCTCACATCAGAGTAACCTAGTTTATGATTTATAGATAAAATATATATATATATTTTTAAAAACTGCTAATACAAGACTCACATTGACCATCATTTGTGGGTGGAAGAAAGAACAAACCTTGGCATGTTGCCAAAACCCCTGCCAGAGCCCTGTACCAGTTTGCAAGACGTTTTGTAACCGACTAAATGCCTCTTTTAGACGGCGAAGTTAACAGTTCGTCTCAATTCGTTCGCCATCACAGCTGGACTCGGTCCCAGCTGCTTTCTGGAAGATGACAACTTCTTTTTGCTTGCAAACCTACGGTTTGCCACGGTTTCCGCTTCCCTGAAGCTATTTCCCACACACGCACACAAACCCAAAACTTAGACAAAACAGCAGATAACGTTTGCTTGACGTACCTCTGTAAGTATGAAATGCCGTGCACGGCTAATATTCTTCCATCGATCGTGACTATGTTGCGGTTGGTGTTGATGAGCTCTGTGCAGCCAATCCTGAAGTCTGCTGCAGAGGACTGGCAGGCAGACAGACCGGCCAGCTAAACTGGTCTCATCCAGAGCCGTACATACACGGGGTTGGGATAAGGCTCCATGTCAGGAAATAATGTTGAAGTCAGATGTACGAAGCATATTAGTTAACGGTCTATGGTACGAAGACATCCTGAGTAATGTAAATCTCAATGGAAAACGGTTTTCTCCATACAGCAGACAATTAGTTGAGTTATGTTAGCTAACAGTAGGCTATAGGCTATAATTGCTAACAGCTAGCTAGCAAGTTAAAAAGTAGTCTGCCTTTCTTTGGTAGATGAAGCCATTTATATATAAAACAACAAAACTGTTATATCTACGAGTGAAACTAACTTTGTATATGCCTAATATTGTAACAAATGGATAAATATGTATCAAATTAATTTAGGGTTTATTTTTATTATAACCTTAGCTATTTATGTAGTTTTTAGAAGCTCTTTGCATAGCAACAGATCAGACGATTTTTTTTACATGTTGCTAAGCAACAGTATTATCTAACGTTATCGCCAGAACTTGCCCCCCTGAAAACAACTCAATCTTAGCTAACAAGCATCTATAATGTGTCCCTGTCCAGCCCTAATCATCACCACCTCCCATTCCAGATAGCTAAATGTACTGCTGTAATAAAAAAGTAGGCTACAGATTATTGAAGGTATATTATATATTGTATGTAAGCTAAGTATAAGTATCCTGTATTTTGTGTTGCTTGTCAGTACCATACATTTTCAAAAGGTTCACTCGTTGCCGCCCTCAGCTGGCTTCTTGTTCCTCTTCACCCTCTGACGACATGTTTGGTTGACTTAACCCCGTGTGTGCATGGCTCTGGCTTCGGCTAATGCAGCTGTGCCGGCTGGGTCTCTTATCCGGGGTTTTAGCAGTGATGCAATGTTTCCAGATGTGGAACATGAAAAAACAAAAAAAGAAAGTCTAACCTAAAAAACTACATTTTTTCCCAACTAAAAATATGTATATATTTATAATTGGGTTACAAATTTATGTATTTATGCCCAAAATCACTAAACTAGTGCATTTGGACAAGAGTGGCCCCAAATAGCTTCCAGACATGTGGGATTACATAACCATCTTGTATTTCCTAAAATAAAGGCTACATAATGAACACGTGCCAGTGTTTTTATTGTGAGCTATCATACTTCATATTAAAATTATATTCATTTGGCAGACAATTAAGTCCAAAATGACTTACATTAGTGCATTTAACCTCAATAGGAACAAGAGCTAAATATTAAATATGTTTACCTATAATTTGTTAAGAGTGCTAGGCTGTGAGTAAACCTTCTGAGTAAAAGTGACATTTTAGAGTGATTGATCACTTTCACTATCTCCTATTGTGGGTATAACTTAGATACACAACCTGCTACGTTATCACAGTAATGAATGATTTGTGGCACTAATACTTTCTCCATTTACGTAGGCTAAGATCTTAATGAGCTTGTCTGGTTGAATAAGATTAAAAGACAGCCTAACTGCTTGGTGAAGTGGGAGTGGGTGGATAAGCATGTTGGACAACTGTGCTGTGGTTTGTTGTGCCAGATTGCCTCCTCAGATCTGATGGACAGAGACCTCTCATTATCTGCCCCCTCCACTGAATTTGCAAGGACAGGATAAGAGTGCCTCCTGCTGGATGAATGCAAACCTTAAAATAAGCTAACAGGTTACTGTGTTAGTCTGATTTTTCTCAATACCACCACTCTACAGCCTTGAAAGTCCTCTCTGACAGGGTCTACTTCTTTGAACTGATTGCACTAATATGTTAGAAATTTGTCTAAATTCTTTTTAAGCTGTGAACTTTGCATGTAATTTTGTACAACAGTGTACTGTGGTATGACAATAAAGAAATCTTGAATCTTGAACAGCTCTGGGCCTGTGCAATAAATACACATATATATATATATATATATATATATATATATATATATATATATATATATATATATATATATATATATATATATTTATGGGCCTTATATAAATTGTCTGCATTCAGATTTTCAATTTATGTGTCTCCAGAAGACGTGTGCATTGCAATACATTTATTCAATAAGGTATTCAAAACCAACAAATCGAATGACATATTTTTTTTGTATTTATTGAAGAAATACATCTTGAAAAACACACATATATCTTCATTAAATTTTAATTTCTGATCTGTACATTTGTAATAAAACGTCAAAAGCATTAATATAGTATACAGGTTGTGTGTTAGAATACACCGTTAATATTAAACAGGAATTATACTTTATTACATGATGGGCAGAGTTTCTCAACTTTTTCCAAATGTATGAGCCCTACATTCCCAGATGGAAGTATAATGTCTCTACTTTGTCAAATTATTGTGCTCAATGAGTAACAGTTTTTATTACTCACAACAAATTCAGGAATTGTGTTTTCCTGTAATTTTCTCCAGGAAACCTTTGAACAGGCCGTATAAACTCTGTATGATACCGACTGTTTTTCTGCATCAGTGTCCACCATCTGCACTTATACCCATCTGGATTAGTGATGGGTGGGTAGAGAGCTTGGCAGATACATCTCAGTTGTCAAAGACAGAGTCAAAAAGGATTGGCTGCTCAGTGGCCGAAAGCAAGAAGACGGCAAAGTTGATTGGCTGCTCAGATGTCCCTGGGGGTCAGGCACTGGTTGACCACCTCCAGCAGCGAGGAGTTCTCCAGAGCTGCTGCAACTCTCTCTTTGTCTGCCAGCTGTTTGTTCACTGCCCAATATAAACATTTACATAACACACAAAACATTTACATAACACACAATCAAGCCCTTACACTTAATAATGAGCAATAACTACAGCTTTATGACTAGTAGACAATACAGTCTAATATACCATCATGCCTGCTGTCTATTTACCTGCTTCCTCTGAGGCGTGAGACCCGGGAGTGATATGGACATCAATCTGAGCAAAAACAGAAAAACACATGTTCATATTAACTAACACTCAATCAAAGAGCTGATGTTAAATGTGCACATGTGCGCGCACGCTCGCACACACACACACACACACACACACTTACTTTGAACCTGTCTGGGAGGGATCGTAGCAGCTTTACTTTGATTGACAGACCAATGAGTGTTGCCATGCTGCAGTGGGGAATGGTGGGCGTGAACTCAATACCCACAGTGCTCTCTGCATCATTAACCTAACAAAAAGACAAACAGATAGACCAACATACTGAATGAAATGAGTCTGTCTACAAAATGTCTTGTCACCCGTTAGCGATGAATGGTGATTTGCAGTGACGAAGGCTGTGCACTGTGAAAGTTGGTTTACTTGTTTGCTTGTTTTTAAGAAAATAACTTATTTTGTAAGTGCAGTTAAAGGCACTGTAAAGCCAGGTCAATTAAAGACAGAAAGATGGAGTAAAGGGATGAATGGTGGTCAACTTTAACTTTTTAGTCACTAAATTAGAATATGGTAAACCCATTACACACTATCTTGGTTTTTTCCATTCACCCCCTTTAGTATACCTAAAGAAACTCACCAAAAAACACAAATAAAGGTGTGTACCTTCACTCGGACTTGCTCCACGACATTGAGTTCCTCCAGAGAAAGAGGATGCTCTGGGTCGTTGATGGATCTGATCAGATGTAACTTGAGTTAAAGAATTTAAATAACACAATAAAAACACAAGTTCTGCCTCTGCGTGCTGCAATGTAGTCATTATGTTATTATGGTAATAATATTATATAGTGCTTTTTTTGTTAAAACACAATTTATGTAATTGTACTTCAAATAACCTAAACTCACAAAGTAATGAAGGGCACAAGTGAATAAAGAAATGTTTTTCACTTTTTTGATGGTAAATTAAAAGGTTCCCTGCCACACGTATCTCATTACTTTGTGGTAATGTCTGAAGTTCTACCGTTGATTTTTATGTGGAAAAATGCCTTGGTTACCTTGTTTAAAGTCATTCTAGTGTGGTTTAGAATGCCTGCAGGAAGACTTAATTAAGACTCATTAATATTCAACAAGCTAAGTTGCTTGACTCTGATTGGCAAACAGCTAGCCAATGAAAGCCTGGCTATGAGCAGTAATGAGCTCAGGAAACGTGACATCAGACTGACCAGCTTTGTAATTGACCTGATTTCTCCTCTTATTTATTTTCCAGTGGCTAGAGCTGACAGAGGAGGTAGCAGTTCATCTTCACATTCACGACATAACACACACACATATGGACACATAATTTCTTTCAACTAACACAAAAAATCTATTGCGATATGTCGCAGCCTTTTGCGATATGTATATTGTGCCAGTTAATATTGTAATGATGATTAAAAAAAAAAGTGCAGCCCTTCTACTAATAATAATAATAATGTATGTTTTATTAATCCTGCAAGGGGGAATTACTATGTTTTCACTCTGTAGTTTTTACACACAGGCCTGAATTACACATTAGGAATTATAGGCACCCTGGGGAGTTGGGGGTTCGGTAACGAAGATAAACTGTCACCTCTCCAGCTACCAGTCCACCCCCATAATTTGGTCCGTATGGGGACTTGAACCAGCGACCCTCCAGTTCCCAACTCAACTCCCTACTGACCGAGCTGCTGCCACCAACCTTACTGTATATGATGGAGTAAAAAATATGCAGCAATAAAAATGCACTTTAATAGAGCAGTAATATTATACCAGAAAGATCAGATGTAATAACATTTTACTGCACAATTAATGCTTTTCATACTTTAGGTGAGTAACTTTAGGCTACATTTTGCTGATGATACCTAGCATATACCATAGACTGTAGCTACATATTTTTTTTTTACTTAATTAAGATTTAAAATGCAGGACTTTTACTTGTAATATTAGGGGAGTATTTCCAGTGTGGTGTTTGTACTTTTACTTAAGTAACGTTAGCGTAAGTACTCCCACCACTGACACTACATTTCTTTACGTTAGCTACGTCGTCTAAAAATGATGCAACAGCTAGTAATGCCATAAAAGAAAATAATTGTGACTTGTGTCCACACTAACAGTCAAATAGCAGTTTAACAAGCACACATAGCAAGGTCAGGTGTCAAACCTGAAGTTACAAACAGGATATCGAATATTTCTCTGTCGTCGATGGGGTCATGGACGTCTTCATTCTCGTCCGTCGCGGTCAGCAGCCTCTCTCCCCGGACCGCTCAAAAATCACAGGGTTTGCGTTCTCCAAACTAGTTCCCCCAGACATTTTTAGATGTTAATATAGTCCACGTTAAGCTAAAAAGCCTCTTGATGTGAACCAGTGGCGCAAGCTGGGTGCAACACAACAAACTACACTAACCATAGGATGCTTCCTGAAACAACGGAACACGATAGAGTCCAAAAGAGCTAGAGAGAAAGTCTTAAAGGGACAGTCACCCAACAAGCCCCTCATCTAAATAGATAGGTAGTTACCTTGCGCAGTGGTGGAAGTACTCAGATCCTGTCCTAAATTCAGTATTACTTAAAACATGTCAAAGTATTATCGGCAAAATGTAATTCAAATACCAAATGTAAACGTAGGCCTACCCTTTACACAGAATAGCTAATTTCATAGAGGTAATATAGTGTGAAACTGTGGAATATTCATTTTTATTACTAACAAATACATTTTGGAGCATTTTAATGTGGAGTGTACAGTACTGTACAGTAAATGCACTGATTACATTCCACCACTGGCCATGCATATGTACAAGAAGTGGAGGACCTTTTACAAAACTGAACAAGATGGATTATTGTGTGAAATAGTGTCCTCCTTATATTTAGGAGTGTATATTTTTTGAGCTGTGTACTATGTGCTTGTTTTTGAAACATAATTTTTCTTTTCCTTTTTTTCCAAATGCCTTTCAGTGTTTTAATGTTTCAGTTGCCTTAAAAATGTGATGTCTTGTTAGAACACCTGCTTGTGGCTGGTTGTGACTTCCTGTTTTTTCCTGCAGATGGCAGAAACTGCTCATTTTAACTCTCACCAGCAAAACCATTTCAAGTTTCTGGCCTGCAATATACTGACAATAACTAGCTCCCACAAGTTGTAGTTAAAAACAACAACATTTATTTACAGGTAAAGGCTGTGCTGTGATTAATTTAGCCTCAACATCATAGCACTTTGTGATGAAAATGTTCAGTGTTTTCTAAAAAAACAAATAACTTAACCTGGAGTAACTTTATAGTTTAAAGAACCTTGCAAGCATCTACAGTATGATGTCACATATACCACAGTATTCCTGAATGTTTAGACATTCAGGAATTCAGAATAAGTATCTTAAAATATTGTTCTTTTGTTTGCTACAGAGACAAGATCATCACCAGCAGCGCATGCGGCCGTATCCGAAGTGCTGATTTCATCAAGACAGAATCTTAATGAGCGGCTGATGTCAGTGGAAATGCAGGAAAGACGGTCGATATGAAAGACTTCATCTCAACGGGTTCACCTTTTGAAAAAATGCAATATAATGAGGTTGCATATGGCTGTTGACATCTACATGCCACTTTGCAGCGGAGGGGAAAAGGGCAAAATACCTTCCTAATTGTGGCAATCTGGACTAGCAACCTTAAGATTTGCAAATGTTTTTTGACACCATTCTCTCTGACAATAACTAATTTCGCTAACCATATTACATTTGTTTAAGGAAGAATAGTGTGTGGTCATTATTTCTCTTGGTTCTTTGAATGATTGCAGTAATTAATAATGTGCAGCAAACACACTGTGGCCAGAATAGCAGGTGATCACATCAAATAGTTATTTGACAAAGACAGAATCTTGATAAGCTCCTGATATAAAAAGCAGACAACTGATCAATAAAATAATCAAAACCACATCACACATACAGTGAGTGTAAAAGTATTTGATCTCCTGTTGATTTTGCACGTTTGCCCACTGACAAAGAAATGACCAGTCTATAATTTTAATGGTAGATTTATTTGAACAGTGAGAGACTGAATAACGACAAGAAATTCCAGTAAAACGCATGTCAAAAATGTTATAGATTTGCAGAAATATTTCTGGCTCCCAGGTGTCTTTTACACAGGCAACAAGCTGAGATTAGGAGCACGCTCTTAAAGGGAGTTCTCTTAATCTCAGTTTGTTACCTTTATAAAAGACACCTGTCCACAGAAGCAATCAATCAATCATATTCCAAACTCTCCACCTTGGCCAAGACCAAAGAGCTCTCCAAGGATGTCAGGGACAAGATTGTAGACCTACACAAGTCTAGAAGGGGCTACAAGACCATTTCCAAGCAGCTTGGTGAGAAGGTGACAACATTTGGTGCGATTATTTTCAAATGGAAGAAACACAAAAGAACTGTCAATCTCCCTTGGCCTGGGACTCCATGCAAGATCTCACCTCGTGGAGATGCAATGATCATGAGAACAGTGAGAAATCAGCCCAAAACTACACGGGAGGATCTTGTCAATGATCTCAAGGCAGCTTGGACCAAAGTCACCAAGAAAACAATTGGTAACACACTACGCTGTGAAGGACTGGAATCCTGCAGCGCCCACAAGGTCCCCCTGCTCAAGAAAGCACACATACATGTCTGTCTGAAGTTTGCCAATGAACATCTGAATGATTCAGAGGACAACTGGGTGAAAGTGTTGTGGTCAGATGAGACCAAAATTGAGGTCTTTGGAATCAACTTAACTTGCTGTGTTTAGAGGAGGAGGAATGCTGCCTATGACCCAAGCACACCATCCCCAGTGGGTCGTGGATGGGTATTCCAGCATGACAATGACCCAAAACACACGGCCATGGCAACAAAGGAGTGGCTCAAGAAGAAGCACATCAGGGTCCTGGGGTGGCTTAGCCAGTCTCCAGACCATAATCCCATAAAAGATCTGTGGAGGGAGCTGAAGGTTTGAGTTGCAAGATCTGCAAAGAGGAGTGGGACAGAATCCCTCCTGAGATGTGTGCAAACCTGGTGGAAACTACAAGAAACGTCTGACCTCTGGGTTTGCCAACAAGGGTTTTGTCACAAAGTACTAAGTCATGTTTTGCAAAGAGGTCAAATACATATTTCCCTCATTAAAATGCAAATCAATTTATAACATTTTTGACATGTGTTTTTTCTGGATTTTGTTGTTGTTCTGTCTCTCACTGTTCAAATAAATCTACCATTAAAATTATAGACTGATCATTTCTTTGTCAGTGAGCAAATGTACAAAATCAGCAGGGGATCAAATACTTTTTCCCTCACTGTATGTTAGATTTTTTTTAAATTACTATAACTTTATGAAGAACTCTATAGCCTAAATCAGATGTGGTAAGACCTGATCCTAAAACTGTAAGCATTTTGGGGTGAATTTGAAGCAAGATGTTTCCATGCTGCAGAAACAAACCACAAACAAGAGAGTGAAAGACCTCAGATTAATGGTGAACACAACCAGAATAACAAATAAGAGTGTGCTGCTGCAGGCTGTCGAGCGTTCGGATGAGCTTGTCATAGTTTGACATTGCGTCCTGTAGAAAAACAATACAATATCCAGTTTGAATTCAAAACTTTTGGGAAAAAATACAAAATACACACAAATACACAGCTGCAGGGCATTATATTTACATAGTTCCATATTTATTTAGAACCAGATCGTAATCTTCAACAACTGCTGCTGCTGGGCCCAGAGCAGTACACCTGATGTGCATATAATGAGACTGTGAAGCAGTTGGCAACCAGTATACACCTTGTAATATAAATAAATTGCATGCAAAAGGGCAGCAATATATGAAATAGTAAGGATTTATTCACAAAGATCAGACTGGTCGATTGAGTTAAGATCAGTATGCTTTAAAACGGCTGTACATGTTTAAATGTATGTGTGGTTATATATGTGTGGTTAGACAACACATTGTATGTTTCAGACAACCTGGCCTTCAGACTTATCTAATCCAAGTTAGATCACATGAAAATAAATTCAAATTGCAAAACCTAAAATGGTAACCAGCCTGCAGTCACACCAGAGGTCAAGCACAGGTGCTTCATTGTCCGTGGACTAAAATAAAAAATTGAAACCCAGAACCTAGTCTCACTTTGCCAGACCGTCACTGCAAAAAAGGTGTGTCTAAAAACAAGATAAAAATACTAAATCTGAGGGAAAAGGTACTCAACACAAGTGAAATTATCACTCCATGCTGTAAGATAATTACACTTGACAAGTTTGCTTGATTTAAGATTTTAGTGTAAAGTTGAACACTACATAAGAAATTCACTCTTAAAACAAGATAAATTATCTAACACTTCCAATCCAAGTTTTTTTTTTATCTTGGTAAGAACCAAATAATTTGCATTGTTCTTCCACAGCCCTGGCTAGGAGGGGTCTGGCTAGTCAACACAGCAATCCTGGATGGGAGAAAAAGTTATCCTATTTGTTGACATTTCTTTAAGCCAATAACAATCGTCTTCGGTGGAGCTAAGTGCCGAGCGGAGCCACGGTGCCGCTGCAAAATAGCCTTGGGAAGGAACTTGTTTTGGTGGAACGTGTACGTTGTTTTAGTTGTGCAACAGAAAACTCAGGTCGTCTAGCCAGAGCCATATGTCTAGCTAGCTGTCTGGATTTACCCAACAGAGATCTGAGGAGCAGTTAACCATAGTCTGCATAAATCGACAACATTACAACACAAATATAGCGGAAGGTAATGGGACATCTGAAAACGGACATCCAAGAAGAGTGACATCCCGCAAAATTTCCAGCAGACCGAGAGCAATCCCAGAACCTGACTCCGGCAGATCATTTGCCCCCCAAGTGCTCTCTAAATGCCCCTTTGATCAGAAAAAGGGCCTTTCTGGTAGGCCCAAATTCTCATCTGATCATCCCAGAAGTCTTATGTTATTCAGAAGCACACTTTGTACTCACTAACCAGTGGGGTATTTGGAATTCTTTGTTACTCTTCCCATGTTTTGCAGAACACACCAGTGATTTTGTTGCCCTTCAAAGCTCTGTTCACAATCATGGTCCTTAAGAACTGCACATTTTTGGACCTTGAGTAAATTTTTTCCTGTTTTGATGATCAGAGTGAAAGAGCTTTGGTTCATGTTGTTATGTGACCAACCTGTAGGCTGTCAGCTGTTTAATAATGAATAAAGTAAGATATTTCAAACTGACAGGTTTTGATTATTTTAGATTTGCTACCAGGTGTATAATTAAGCCCACAGAGACTACACCATGGCATTTTGAACACCATGGCATTTGGCCAGTCGAGAAGTACATTATACATAATAAGTATTATATTATTGCTGTTCCATAGAGAGCTTCTGTGTTTTCTTAGGTGAGATGCTGTCCATCATTTATGATGTACTGAATTAAATTTACAATTGCAAGTTCAAAGTTAGAGGCTGTTTGCATGTACATGGTTATTTTGAAAACCGGAGACATTTCCATTCATTTGTGCCCTTCGTTTACACGCAAATGGAGAATTTGCCTCTGAAAACAATTCTTTCTAAAAACGTCCAGACTGGAGATATTGGAAAACTTTGTTTGTACATTTGCATGCAAACTAAGACAAATGGAGGTTTGGGAAGCTGAGGAAGTGAGGAAAAGAAGAGAGAGGAAGTGGTTAGTTGCTGTTGTTGTTATTTTCGGGATTCTGATTGGCTAACATGGGCTTGAGCTTCTCGTTACACTGCCACCTACAGGTTTGGCATGCTCCTGACGGCATATATACAAAGTGCGTGTAAATAAACACTTTTCTGAATGCTGACAGCTGTGCACAATGTTATTTTTGAAAACGGAGAGGTTGAAATGTCCGATTATGAAAATAGCCGACCACGTTTAAACAAGGTCTTAAACTGATGGCTGCAAAATTCAAACCAAATCAAAACATTTATGTTTTTTCAAAGCAAGGGATACCAGCTGAACAGTGGCAGCGCAGTTTAGAATATATAGAGAGAGTCTTTATTGTCCCATAGGGATAATCGTTTCTACACATCTTCTTATTATCTTCTTAACACATATGAAGACACATAAAACATGTAACACATATACAAAGAGACTCCCGCATAGACACATCAAATGTGATGTTGTATATAAAAAAGTTCGGTAAGTGTTAACTCACAGCTACTGTCCATCATTTGTGGTTCACTATATTAAACTATTTATTTGCAAGGTCAGGTCAAAGTCTGTCTCACAAAACACAAAGAAAATGCTCAATGAGGGGGTGTCCACTCCCAACAAACTCTCAAACTCTCAAACTCTCCTCTTATGAAAATA
Source organism: Etheostoma perlongum (assembly GCA_026937815.1). Taxonomy (NCBI): domain Eukaryota; kingdom Metazoa; phylum Chordata; class Actinopteri; order Perciformes; family Percidae; genus Etheostoma; species Etheostoma perlongum. The sequence continues at coordinate 25,742,291 of CM049387.1, read as the reverse complement.
TAGTGACATTAGGTCACATCTTTCTCACTTGAAGAGGAATGTATTAAAATATAAACTGCAGCCAACATTTCTGACGACTCACTATTCAGTCAATGAAGAGAATGTGGCAGTTGTCTTTGCAAAATTGAGCATATCAGAAACCTTTACATTTTACATTTGGTCATTGTTTCATATTAACGTGCACATTCAGAAACACTGCATTAAACAAGAAGAGACAGCAGAGGATGACTTACTTTTACAAACAAATTAGAGTTTCTAGTTCAATAAAATTTGAGAAAAAACACCAAATACATAACATTTGTCATGCAAGTTTGGGAGATAATATTCTTTCACTTTACTTGCCAGTTGATACATCCTCTTGTGAACCTGATGTTAGTGTATTGTTGTATTTGTTCAAAGAAACAAGGAAAACTATTAATATTTACTAAATTATATATAGAACAGTCCATGCATGAAGCTGTTATATGGAAGTTATAAACACAGTTCTCACATTTGTAATGTTGATGACATTAACCTCAGGCATATTTTCTCCCCATAGAAACAACCATTTGAATAATTATTTATAACATTTAGTCTTTCAAAGGTATAATTTAGTAAGTATGATTTGTAACTGTATCTTTACAATTTTTAGTGCCTTATTTAACTTCATCCAGCGTGTTTTTTCACTGCCGTGTAACTGTTTTTTATGTGGTGTTTTAGTGATGTGAGCTCAGCTCTGTAGTGCTGGTGCGATGGGACTGTGCAGCGGGATGGGGTTTCCCCCCTGAGCCAGTGTTAATTAATGATGCCATTATTTTTCTTCAGGTGAGGAGCAGCAGCATCTGCAGGGAGACACAGAGAGTAACAGTAACAGAGAGATGTGAAAACAGGGGGGGGGGGAGAGACAAGTTTGCTTGTTTGAACACTTGTCATCTATCATGATGGTTGGGGGTCATCATCATCACTCACTCTCCTTCTGGCAGCGCTTCATGTCAAGAGATCTGATAATGAGACCCACTTCACTTCAGTCGCTGAGAAAATCAGCTTCAATTCAGAAACACTGAGAGGAGGTCAGCTTCAGCTTAGCTACGCAAAGAAATAAACTCCACTTCTGAAACATGTAAATGTACTGTATTTACATAGCACTTTTCTAGTCTTCTACTACTACAAATACCACAAAGCGCTTTAATGTTAAGCTCTTACTTTAGGAATTCTCTCATTTTTTCTGCTATACATCTATAAAATAAACATGACTCATCAACTTTTACATAGTTGGTTGCCAAAAATGCCCACATTTTACCCTCAAGCCAAAAATATAGGGTGGTTAAAAGTAAAAGGAAACCGAATTACAAAAAGAAATGGATTTCACATTGTCTATTGTATGCAGGTAGAACTGAAACATGAAAATGAATGCCGTTTTTGTAATATCATCACCTGTAAGATAGTACAGGAACCATTCACACTTATCATACACTGTGGCCAAGTCTGCCATACAAGGTGCCACCTGCCCATCAGATAAACATTCACACACATTCACACTCCGATCCAGTTTGGGGTTCAGTGTCTTGCCCAAAGACATTTTGACATGCAGGGCCAGGGATAAACCCACCAACCTACCGATTGGTAGGCAACTGTTCTACCACCTGAGCTACGGCGCCGGGGGAGGAAAACACAAAGGGAGTCACATTAAGCTGAGTTGAGGGGATTTATACATTCAGTAAAGCTCTCCGGTGTTCAGAAATACAACTGCAAATTTGTTGAATGACCTGGAAACCTGAAGTCAACATAAATGCCCTGGACCTTATGGCTATTTCATTACCTTTCATTCTCATTCACTATCTTCAGCAGTGGTGGGGCTCTCAGGAGCTCCCTGTCTATTTGAATCTCTGCTTGAGTTTTTCCTTCTGCTGACATCCTAATACTGAGAAGGTGAGCTTGTGTTCTGTCAAAGCTTTGTATAACTGAGACATCTCGTCCTTGGACATCTGAAGTTTCAACACAAATAAGAGCCTCTGGTGTATTTTTTTTAAAGAAGAGACCTGGAACTATGATGTATGTGGGCATGTGTGCAATTGATGGATGAATGTATGTGTTGTCTATTTAACTGTTGTTTTGTTGCTGTGGTTGTGGTGTAGACACTGTGATGTCCAATGCAAATTTCCCACTGGGGCAATATATCTGAACTCTTCTAGCATTTTATTCAAATTTGTAAATTTCTACTTGCTCCACTTCCTGTCTATAATGACACACAACGTTATATGACTCACATCTCTGTTGCAGTCTCTCACAGTCTGCTTGTGTTTCTTTAAGTCTCATTTAGCTCCACAGAGACCAGACCTGAGTCGTACAGGCAGCTTCACAAAACACCACACCCACCAAGGTGGTATGGAGCTCGACACTAACCAACATATGGGGCTCTCTGCCAGCTGATTGGTGTCTCTGTTTTCACAGCTTCACTCTCACTTTATTTAATGACAGTCACACTATAGACTCTGCCCCCCCCAGCTATCTGTATGAGTTCCTTGCGGTGTTTTCCTTGCTATTCGTTGTCTTCCGGATGATGCTGAGGGGAAATGAGCCTTCACAAAGGGGGGAGCAACATGACAGCTCCCTGATAGCAACATTAAATAGCTTATTGCCACAGATCTCTGCTTTCTAGCAGTGGCAACATTATCCATCAATCAAACACACACACATGCATGCACGGACGCACGCGCACACACACACACACACACACACACACACACACACACACACACACACACACACACACACACACACACACAAAAACAACAAACACTCTGGCAGGGATTGTAGCAGCTTTAGATTTAGCTGAAATACACTATCAATATAATATAACACTGCCAATGCGGAATGCTCATGGAAGAAAATCAGATCATTGACTTAGCTAGTATGCTTTTCCGTGTTTCTGTCATATCCATAATGTAACAATGTTTGAATATGGATGGATGTTCATATTACATAAACATGACCAAAGCTTGAAAAAATGAGGTAAACATAACTTATTTTAAAAGAAATCCCTCAGTCTGGATTTTTTGATAGATGGATGGATAAATGGATGGAGAGAAAGAGAAAGAGAGAGAGAGAGAGAGAGAGAGAGAGAGAGAGAGAGAGAGAGAGAGAGAAAGGACAGGGGACATCAAATAGAAATTAAAGAAAAACTGTCCTGTAGTGCAATAAATGTAGTAAATGTACTTCCCCCCACTGCTAACACAACACTGCACTGCTAAAATATGATTAAAAGTCAACAGGTCCTCTTTTTACTCTTTTCACTTTTAGTAATTCTGCGGTGATGTTTTGCAAATTTAAAGAAGTTCAGCAGAAAAACCTTAAAGGGATATTTCACAGTTGTTAAGATGAATATATCTTTAAATTAGGTCACTTATGTAGAAGAAATGTGAATTTATTTTAGAAATTGGTTCCCTCTAGGCTGAGAAAAGCCAGAAAATGTGTTTTTGGATCATGTAGATGAAAGACACCAAATCCCAGAATGCACTTGCTTTGCTGCTCTACGAGTCCACTCACTTGAGGCACTCAATTCAACTGTGTTTTATTGTCATTTCAACCATATACACGATAACAACGTGTTACCGTGGCTCAAGTGGTGATACACATTTAAAATATATAAAAACGGCATTTAGTGCTACATTATAGTCTCCGTAAAGTTCAGCTAACGCAATGGTAGCAATAGTGCTTGGTGGGCTGTAAAAACCGAGTATGAACACAGCCGTTAATATGTGTGGCATGTAGAATGGTCGGCATTCAACAGTCACAAACTCCACCAGCAGTTAGCATTAGTTGGATAAAAGCACCCCATTATCACGGTGCAATGGTGGACTCAAATGCACGACTCAGACGGGGAATCACAGGTAAGTTTATTGTTTAGAGAACAATCTCTTTTGTTGGATGTAGTCCAGTTTGTTGTCTAATGATCGGGCGACACCGCAGGCTGAGGTCAAGTATTCCGTCTGTAATCAAGTTTCCTGCATATTCTCCGATCTATAACAATGTATCCCGGTGTTATACATGTGCGGTAATTTGTATTCACATAATTGTTGTAAAAGTTTGCTGCTGAAAAGAAGAGCTGTAGCTTAGCTCCAAGATGGCTGACACTCAACCCGCTTCAGGTAAAGAGTCCAACCCCCAGGCAGGTTGAAAACATAAGGAACTAGCTGGCTTGTAGTCTACAGTCTCTGGGCAAAAATGCCTCCGATAAAGCTAAATGACGATTTTTGCGTCATTTGAGGGATTTTTTCTAGACACACAATACAGAGAAATCTAGTCATAGGGGGACAAGATGGAGGGAAGCATGGTCATTCGAAAAATACTACAGTTTCTACTGATACAAAGCTTAATGCTAACTGGTGAAGTATCCCTTTAACAATAGGCAGCGTGATCTGCTTGACATAAAAATAAACTTCTGAAGAGAGAACAAAAGCTTTTCCATCCTGTTTGGTCCGCCTAGCCAAGTCCAGAACCCATAATTGCTCATTAAATTCTCCGCACAATCTGCAAAGCTTAGTCTGATCACAGTTCTGAAGTTTGGTGTGGGCTGAGCTCTTGGAGGTCGTACATTTACAGACACAACTGTTTGAGTTAATGTCGGAATTCAAGCTGGCAAGAACAGAGGTTGAGTTGGTTTTATCTTCCTAATATATGGAAATATTTCAGATGTTGAAGAGATAGATCAATGCTTTGTCTTTTTACACCATTTGCCTTGTTCCCTTGTGTTTTCTCAGACTGACTGCTTAACATTTCGACTGCTCTTGTGTGTGGGCTTTACAAAACAGAAAATATCTGCTTTTGGGAGATTGCACAACGGATCCTTCTTAGTCTTCCTGCAGTTACATTTCAGGATTTTACTTTGACAAGACCTTTGATTTCTCTTTCTGCAGGGCATTTGCTAGTTTTATATTTTGAAATCTCTTTAAAAGACCTTTAAAAACAGCCAGGCGGGAAACAGCCATGGCTCTGAGGATTTATATAAAAAAAAAGAAAAAACAGTCAGAGCTCCCGGTGTGACGGTGGTGAAAGAGAGTGAATTTTGAGGACTTTAGTTGAAACCCTGATTCGAGCAACACATTCAGACTCTAAAGCCACCATTGTGTGTGAATATGGCATATTTCAAATATCCTCTTGCAGATTTTTGTTTGAAAAGGTAGAATGAAGAAAAAGACTGAACAGCATGTTGTGAGTTGCCTGGTGTCTGTTGAATTTTCGAATATAGTAGAGAAACAACAGAGAGAGATGATGAAAAACAGGCTGACAGGCGACCAGACATACACGCCTGCTTACTCAGCAGCCAGCCAGTGAAGCTCAGGACAGCTGAAGGTGGTGGTTGTTTTTCTCTATTTCAATCAAGTTTATGTGATAAAGACATGATGGATGTACCTGCTGTGTGAGGGAGAAACAGAGAGAGAGGGCTTCAGTATTAAAGGATCATTGGGGCAGAGAAGGTACAGACAGTGACACATGAGGGTGTAGAGGTAGACGGATTTCATATTGATTCAACCAAACACAAAAATAAACCAAATGTATAAACACCAGAATCCAACCTGTATTTCAATCTGGAGAGACTTTGTTTGCAGATCTTTAAAGGTTTATTTGTACTTATACATAATATGAAATGTTTAGAGTCTTAGGAGATTAGATATTTTTTTAAATGGGTAGAAAACCAAGACATTTCCCCCCACATGGAGTCTAGACACTGGTGGTGGTGTGAAGGAGCCTGAAGACCGGATCAAGGAGCCCGCGGAAGCGGTCTTCCGGAGGAGGACCCAGGGTGCCGTGGGTGATGATGACTGGAGGTGGAAGGGGAGGAGGAGGGTTGCACTCTATGCCTAAAATGACAACTGGCAGCAGCAGAGAGAAGAACAGATTTAAAGCAGGGATGTCATGCTATGATTGGCTTGTGAAATTCATGGCTGCTTCTGATTGGTTTAACAGAAAGTGAACGCCTCAAAACCGCAAAACTACTCCTAAAGGTGGAGGAAGTTAAGGAGTCTTCCTGAAAGAATTTACCCTGAGCTTCATGTGTTTATTGTAAATCCACGTGTGATTTTGTCATCTCATAATGATTCACTTGTGACTCATCAGATTATTAATGACCTCATATCTGGTTGAAAATGTCACAGCCCAACAACCAACCTCTTTTTTTAATCATACAATAAGCTTTGAGAATGATCTTTTAGTTATTGATGACTCAGACACCTCCTCCGTAATCCTACTGATCCTTCAAAACTGCTGATCAAAGCTTCTTATCACACTTTCTCCACGTCTCGGCCTGGATTGGCTCATCGGGATCACCCGGAGAATTCCCTGCTGACCGGTCAGTTTTTTTGTCGCGAGCGCCGGCTTTCCGTCATGGTTCTTAGTTGAAACATATAGTTGATGTATATCAATGATGCTGTACCCTAGACTGTCTGCACTCGCAGCCCACTCTTTTTATTTATTTATTTATTCTTGCAGCCCTCTGTTCTCTAACCTGCAGCCCAATACAATATGAAGCTAGAACAGGGACAGTAACCTGTGGTATTCAAACAAAATCTGACATTGAAACAACAAATATTGGCACTGAAAAATGTTCAACTGAAATATAAAACACAAGCTTTAAAAAGTTATAATCTCACAATCTTATTATATGATTTCAATTTGACGATTTTTTGCATTATGATTTTCAATTTCAATCGACATTTTTTTCTCGTGTGTTTCTTCAGTGAGTTTTTTATGTTGTCAGGATTTTTACAATGTCCCTGGTTTTCAGTTTCAACTTCCTGTCACCCTTTTGGTGTAGGGAGGAGGGGCCTGAGGGGAGGGACAAAGAGGGAGTGGTTGACATCTAATTTGCATACCATTTGCATACTGGCGAGAGACAGCACCTCCACAGGTATCCTCACAGATGTGTTATGACTTCCACAAGTTCACCTGCAACCTCCAAATCTCAGATAAGTCTGTTTATCTCCATTTTGTCACATAGAAGTGGGCTGGTTTGGTGTTAACTTTCAATGTAAGCTGTGATATTTTGGCAGAGGTTAGCTGAACAAGCACTGATGCTAGGTAATACCACATCAGCCAGCCCACTTGGGGGTTTAATGTGATATTAATAGTGCACTCATTGAGTTTTGGTAATTATCTTGTAGGGTAGAGCGCTTGTACCGTGATGTGTCAGTCTTTAAGAGGATTGCCTACTATATCGCTCCAACACTCTGCATTTATTTTGTACTGTTGGGATTTAAAATGTTATATGTGCTTAAACATTGTGGGTGATTTGCATTATACATTCAAGCTAAAAGGTAAAAGCATTATTTCAACATAAATGAAGACATGGTGGTCATGCATTAAGTTTGTTGTTTGTTGCATTAAGTGGTTTTGCAATACTTTTGTTTTATAATATAAGATGTTCTGGTACATTTTGTTATAACCAGCTCTACAAATGTGTCAGAAGTTGAATTGATGATGTTAGAGACACCCTGTCTCTGGTTTCAGTCCCCTTTATGGCCCAACTGCTCTTTTGTTTTGCAAGTCTTGAGGGTCATAAACCCTCAGTCACATCCCAACTAAAAGATAAGGAATAAGCACAAGACCCCACCCTTTGTGAGATAATACAGGGGGTCTGAGAGCCAGAGAGTCAGACAAATTTGGGGGAGAGCCGTGTTAGGTTGACTCTGTATTTGTCTCTAGGATATCCTATGTAATAAATGGATTCACATTTCAACATCTGAGATTTTGACTACTAAATGAATGAACCCTGAGAATGGAGCAGGATTTTGCTCCAACAGTACCCACTATATATTTGTACCGCGTCTCTAGAGGGACCTTGACACTTTCTCAGACTTCTCCGGGACTCTGTGCAGCTAAACATTTTCAATTGAACCTTTTTAAAATTTTGTTTTGGATATTTATTATGTAAATTAAAAGCACACTTATCTCTTTCCCGTAGCTCCTGAGCAGCAGTCACTAGTCCAGTTTGCTGCTAACAGTGAAGAGCCAAGCAGCAGCCATGAGCTCATAACTCCAGAGTGGGCAGATAGGGTTGCTCATTAAGTGAATACTGTATTATAAGTACTAGAATTAATATTAATGAAGAGTATGGTGTAGACCTGCTCTGGGCTGGAGTGAGACTCTTTTGGAGCCCTGGAGTTTCATGCCTTACACTGTCCCACTTTACTTCACTACTGACTATATTAAAATAATGTAATTAAAACCTTAGTACATACTGTAAGTCTACAGCGCACTGTTCTCTACAGCCTTTGTAATTCAGTGTATTTTTGTAAAATATAATTTCCAAATTCAGTGCAAACACAGCACAAGTGTTGCTTCACAATGTCGATTTATAAGAAAAGTTAACAACATCTTTACAACAACACAATGATGTTCAACAATATAAGAATCTGTCAGACATCCAAACCATTTGTTACGTCACTTCACTTGATGAAGATCACCTGATGGACTCATGCAGATGGAGAATGTGACGTAGTTTTGTTTGCTCTGTAAAGTTAAAATGACTCGCCGCTACAAAATGCTGTATTTACTTTAAGATTATTGATTATCTACTTTTTCTGTGCAAATTGGTCTTTAACCATCTTACATATTACATAAGAAATACAAGAGCACACAAGCAGTATTCAAATGCATTTACTATGGCAGCCTTAAGACACAGCATCACTTTGTTGTTTCCAAACTGCCAGCTGAAAACAACCCTCTTGCCAAATAAATCATTGGTGCTTCTGCATGTGTGTGTGTGTGTGTGTGTGTGTGTGTGTGTTGTTTTGCGCTGTAGTGCATCCTTGTGCAGATGGGCCTCATGATGTTGTATTGCTCATTACTATTACAATAACAATCATTGGTGCATTCTCATGATGTGATTTAACACAACAGGGATTCCACATACACAAAACCTATAAAAGTTTTACAAATAGCCTACTATTTCAACCCCCCATAGTTCACCCCCCATCAGCCTGTCTTCACAGAGAAGAATCATAAAGTGAGTGCACTCTACATTCCCTGCAGCAGCAGCAGCAGCAGCAGCAGTATGTTTGTCATTTGTCTGATATCCAGCATGGTTAATCAGACAAAAAGGCTGTCTCACAATATCAATTCTAAACAGGATTTGAGTATGTAATGCATTCACATTGTAAAAAATAAATAAAATAAGTGTATTCAAAAAGCACAGCATGCAGAGATTTGTTTGGTTTTAGAGTGTGCTGTTGATGTTCACTATGGCGCCACAGTCCAGTCCAGTCCAGTCCAGTCCAGTCCAGTCCAGTTCAGTTCAGTTCAGATCTCCACGCCATCACAAGAGGAAATTTGCAGAACTGTGAAAAAAGCCACCACAGCAGCATAAAACAAACAAACAATTAAAAGACAATAAAACAGTGAGACATGAGAGAGAGAGGGCATTTGAATACAAAATGCAACAGAATCATTGCACAACGGAAACATTTGCACACAGTTGCGAAAAAATCGAAATTAATTGCAAATGTTAACAAAACAGCTTAATAAAAAGAAATTTGGAAAAAATGTGCATGTGTTTGTTTAGTGTAACATGGCATACTTTGGCGCACCTATTGCATTATTTCCTGTTAGTATACAACAGTAAAGTGACAGATTTCTTGCATACTAAAAGGGTTTCAAACCAAACCAAAAACAATATTATATTATATTGTTCATTATTATTTTACAGAACTTGGACACAGCGGAGTAAGAGCACCACCAACAGAAACTCATTCATCAAAAGGACCATGTAGCTGCAACAAATATCAGCCAATAAAAATACACATTATATTGTATAGTAGAACAGTAGAGCATCAGCAGTAATGTATTACAGTAACACAGGTGCATCTGCTCTTCTGTAAAACCACAATGGTTCTGAAATGTAAATGCTCTGGTTTTAACAGCTTGGTAATGACCAGCAGCTGTGTGTGTCTCTATCTCTGCCAGACCAACACTTCCCATCCTGTCATCAGAGCAGATTGGGTCTCTGTTGACCTTTTACTCTAATTATGTTCTGTCAGTAAGACCTGTCTGCGACTTCCAGCCTGATTCATATTTGGCTCTACAGAAGGAACTGGCTGCTGAATTAAGTCTGCAGTGATGGGTGTTTTTAATCAAGACTGCTACAGCAATGATAGATGGTAGAGAGCTAAGACTGTTACTAACTCCACAAAGAAAGTAAAATCTATCTATCTATCTATATATCTATCTATCGATCTATCTATCTATCGGTTTTAAAATGAAATAAAAATGAACCTTTCTTGCGAGCCTCCAGTTGTCCAGGTCGGAGGAAACTTCCAGCTGAGTGCTGACCTATTTTACTCTGAAATGAGACACCGTTAGAAGAGGCTGTTTTCAGGATACGCTGATGCCTCTGTGTAATCTATGGGGGTTCCAGGGTTTAGCGCCTTGAAGCTTGGTAGAGGAGAGGCAGAGGAGAGAAGTAACAGGCCAGCACACAGGGGTTTAGAGCAAAATCACCCCGGTGTGATGCTATAATTTGCTTTGAAAATAAAACTAAATGGCATTTCATGGAATAAAAGCAAATCAAGTGATTACAATTTTCAAAAGGAGAATAGAAAGCGTAAAAGTAGTCGTAATAATTGTACATATTTGAGTAATACATGGATATATTGAGAAGTGAATTGGTCTGGGGTTTCAGTTGATTTATAGTGTGTCAGCATTTCAAAAGAAGAGAACTCAGCTGGAATGTGTGATTGATGATAAAGTGTCACTTTACAGTGATATTGTACAAATCGTGATCTGGGGAGTTTGAGTTGGAGGCTTTCACTGTTAAAAAGTACTATTCATGTACAGCACAGTTCCTTGCATTTCTGCATTAATTACTGTAATGGCTAATTCTAATTACTGTAATCAAGTCAAGAGAAAGGCGTTATATATTTCACAGCTGTGAATGACAATATCAAGAATCAGCCATTAACACACTACAGATGCAATCACATTTCAGTAAAGATAAAATGATATGAAAATGAAAGAGGCAAAAATGATGCGTCAGTGTTAAAGGTGCTCTAAGTGATGTCACGCGTTTGTTTAGGCTACAACATTTTTTGTCACATACAGAACACATCTCCTCACTATCCGCTAGCTGCTTGTCTCCTGAACACACTGTAAAAAATCTCTGTAGACAGCGCAGGGTCTACAAACGCCAACAAAAACCATCTACTCCAACCTGCACCACAAACCGTAACAAACAGCCTATAACCGACAAGAAGGACTTGGTTGAGTCATGAACGAGCATTGTGGAAGTAGCCTACGTGCTAACGCTGCTGCAGTGATTGCTCAACCAACTCCTTTTGTTGGTTATAGGCTGGAACACTGTTTGTCATGGTTTGTGGTGCAGGTTGGCACAGTTTGTTTTTGCTGCCGTTTGTGGAGCTTGGGCTGTCTACAGAGATCCCGGTTTTTACAGTATGTTCAGGGTACAAGCCAACAAAAAGCGTAACATTACTTAGAGCACCTTTACTTGCAGCAATAACTTTAAAGGGGTGATAGAATGGTAATATAGAGAATTTCACCCTGTTCCTTAAGTTCTTCTAATGTAACATTGGTTGGGCTGAAAATTGCCCAAATGCTTTTTTTATGGGTCCTGATGCTCCCCTGTTTATGGGTCTGGATTAAAACGAGAGGTTTTCTGCCTTATATGGTCTGCTCATGGAAATTTAGATGAGCTGTGCCCTGATTGGTGAGCGAAGCAAATACACAAAGTGGAGACAAGACACTGCAATGTTTTACATTGTTCCTTGTGCTATTTCAGTACTAAATGTACTTCTGATACTTTTTTATGCGAGAAATAAACTATGTAAAGGTCAAATAGGGCGTGTGATGCGTCAGTGCAGTAGTGTTGGAGTAGTCACCACTCTCTACTTCCAGCTACTGCCACCGGACAGCCCTTTGTTTTCAGGGGTGGAAAGAGGAGTCGAGTGTGTCACCTCCTCCGCCGGTACATAGCCTCTCCACTGCCAAGACCTCGTACACGCCTCCCTGTGGCACACATGGTAACTGGTCCCTTGTGGTTCCAGGCTAAGTTGTACAGGATCTCGGAGCAGCAGTGGGGCCCAGAGACGCGGCATGCAGGCCCATCGGCGAGTGGAAACGCCCTGATGCCCGTCAACCACTGTCCCAGTTACCTTACATTCTCCATTACATCCATACACCTTCATTCATCACTGATACTGACAATCCCACCTCATCGTGCTCTTGTTTGCATCATTATTCAATAAATGTCACTTTATTATTGTTACTTTGCTGTGCATCTCCATCTTTTGTTGTGGCCTGTGAGGCGGTCGTAACAAGTTGGGGGCCCGTTTGCCGTGAGCATAAAACCAGGACCTTGTTTGTGGTTTTCTTTAATTGATCCTAGTTAGTTGCGATTGAGGTAATTTGGTTTAGTTAAACTAGTCTATTGTTGTTTAAATGTTAAGTTGCACTACAGTCATGTGTAATATAGTTTGATGTATACATCAGGGAAACGCAAACGCTCATTTGCATCCTAAACCCCCAAAATATAAATTGGCTCAAATTATTTTACATGTTAATTATAATGTACTAAATATAGGTTTTTGTCTGGAGGTACATGTTGGTCATCCAAAGAAAACATTTAACCCTCCTGTTGTCCTCGGGGTCAAATTTGACCCATTTTCAAAAAGGTTTTGAAATCAGAAATTTGGGTTTCCTTTAACCAAATTGTAAAAAGAAAACGTGGATGGTTCCATACAACGCTCCTCACAAGTTAAATAATTGATCAGTTCACTATTATTGTTTTAATTTCATAGAATTTTAAGAAGAAAAAAAAGATTAAAGAACACTGAAAAAAGTGACAGAAATGTAGTGAAAAACAACAAAAAAGTCAGAAAAAAGTCGATAAAGTCAACTTACTGTTCACTTTTTAAACCTACATAAAAATGTTAGCCAGTCTAACTCAACTTACACAAAAGGGCTTTTGTGATTTTTGTGTTAGTTGATGGTACCAGTTGATTTTGCACAGACAAACATGTATTTGTACTTGATTATACTAGTTATGCATTCCCTGCTCTTTAACCTTAACTCTAGCCTGTTCTACCTCCTTCGCATCGACTGAATCTGCATACACATGTGCCCTTACAGTAATTTACAGCTTCTAATTAATCAACACTGATATTCTGAGAGTTTGGAGTTTCATTTTTTATTTTATAAATGTGATTATCATGGAATAAAAAAATTGAATAAAAACTATTGATTTTCTATCAATAAAACTGGTTTGAGTGGATTGAATGCAACGTAAAATCTATGAACTTTCCATACATTCTACAAAATGAAATCTTTATTTGTGTACTTAAACAATGCCGCATGACTTCCCCCTGTTACACTACAGGTATTACTGTAACTCTTAACCCTCTTTTGTTTTCAGATGGCATTCACTGCAAAAGTGATGAGTTCCAATAAATTGTTAGGTCTCAGGGGGAGATCTCTATTAAGATAGGCCTGATGACTGCAGGCTAAAGAGCTGAGCAGCCTCTCTCCAGCCAATAATGGGAAGCAATTCAAACCAGAAACAGGACTGGGAGGAAGACGAGCACTAGCTGAATAAAACCCCTGGGAAGCTGTTTTGCTTGAGAGAGCACTAATCTGTATTTATGTGCTCGTTTGTCCCAATATGGACTAACAAAGGGCAGGACATTTTGTTTTATTTTACTTCACCCGTTTACAGAGAGGGATGACTCTGCATGCATCCTCTCACAGTGCAGAGAAGATCAGGAGAATGTTAAAGTAAGTAAGTATTTTTAGACTTTTTTCATTAGACAGAAAGCAATGTGTTGTCTGTCTCAGGCAGCAGCAACAAAAGGCTAATTGTAATAAACAAAGAAGGACCTGGGTGCTCAGCATGAACAGAAGCGTTCATCATACTAGATAGATGATTACTGAATGTGTTTCTAATAAACTTCAACTCTTCAGGTTAATCCTGCACTACTAGAACAAAATACTACCTCTGTGCCAGTGTAGGCACTAACAAGACTGAACATTATTCTTCCATTGGTGAAAACAACTTGGTTGGGTGGGTTACATTTGTTAAGCATCATCAGCAGTGGTTGCCTTAACATTGCTTATCCTGCTTGAGACAATGCATTCTCATGAACGCGGCATGCATGCTACAGGGACAGGCCCTTAGAGAATGAGAATGGAGTCGAGGAAGGAGTAGGTTACAGTAGGTTTACAGTCAGACAGGCATCCTCTTCCTGTAGGTTTCCCGAGACAGAAACTCGTAAATTTGTTTGCATTTATTTCAGTAAACTGTTTGGCTTCCTGTGATCTGAGTTGGCAATCACACGACGAGGAAACAGGACTTTCACCAATTAGATCAGAGTTTGTGTCCCATTTCACAATAAAAGTGGACAGTGAGTAATTCTTTTTTTTACTTTATAGAACAAACAGAGCTTTGTCACATTCTGCGTCATGTGTGTAACCTGGAGTGAAGTAAAGTCTGTTTATTTATTAAAAAAAATATATTGAGGCATTTTTAGGCCTTTATTTGTATAGGACAGCCAGTCGAACCATGAACGCCGTGCGTGAGCTATGTTACAGGTTACTGGTTGCATGGCGTTTGGGGTTTGACTGGTCATGACTGTTTTCCCAAGATGGCGCCTGCTTGAATACACAAATGGTAATGTCTTTATAATCTATCTTTTTCATAAACTGTCTGTAAACTTACAAAGTTCTCAATGCTTCGGTTTACATGTAGGGACCCTCATTATGCTACCATGGAAGTGTGGTGCTATTTTGAGCCTTGTTAGTGGTATAGAAATAGCAATTTCTTTTTACTTCCTCCATGCCCTGACTACTAGCATAATAAGGTAATCAGCGGTTTGCACTAGCTTGTTTCAAGCTAGAGATACATTCGATTAGCATAAAAACACATCCCAGAGAACAGTCGACTCAGTACGCATGTTTTATTAACCCCTAGATTAATTTTGAGCTGGAATTCTCAACTAACTAAGTAGTTTTGGTGTCTAAACGTTAACAAAATGCAACACAACTTTAACAATGTATATAGAATACCCTCCTGTGTATTGTATTGTATTTCATACCACATCTAGGGTGATAATTTATGAAACGCTCCACATGTGTGTTGTATTAAACAGAAGGAATAAACAACATATATCATTGTATTGTTTGGAGGATTTGTTGGGTAGTTTATTCAGTACACCACAAATATTAGCCTTATTAATCAGAGCCTAAGTATGTAGTAATAATCCTGCCAGGGTTCAACTATGGGAGGAAAACAGTGATAAAATCCCAGTGGATTTAGCTCTTAAATGTGAACCAGCACTCTTATATCTTTCTCAGTCACCCTCCCTCCCCTGACATACCCTGACCTCTGCAGTCTGCAGTATACATCCCAGTGCATAGAAGTGTTTTTTTCGCCCATCTCTGATATTTTTCTAAGGTATTTCAAAATACTTTTTTTTCCCATTTTATCTTTCCTCTCAGTGGACATTTCTCACTGTACATCTACTCCTTGTGGGAGGTGTCACAGAGGTCACATCACAGATTTTGTGGTAACAATCATTTTTCTCTCTGTGTGAGCTGTGTGTGACATGTGGTCAGTTGAATGTGTCCATGATTTCATTTGAACGACCTGTGAAGAGGCAGTGGGCCTGCATTTCTGTTGATTCTGTTGGCAGTCGAGCTTCCGGACACTGGGCTGCATCCAGAGAGGAGATCTAGTAGGCCGTAGAAATGACAATGTTGGGATTGTCATTTCAGTTTGAGCTGCCATATTTGCAGACCAAATAAAAGATAGCATCCAACTGTTTTGCTAAGAATTCCCTCTTTTGTTGGTTTTTGAGAGCGGCTGCCGTACAATCCCAGATGCCTTTAAAGCATCCTGTGTTAACTCCCGTATTCTGGAAATGTTTCAAAGCCTTTGCAAGGTTTTTATCTTTGAAACTTTCATTCCCTCCCTGAAGGTACAAACACTATAGACTCGTTTTCAAGCTTAAAGCAAAACCACCCTGAGGATCAACACAAATCATCCTTACTCTCACTTTATATCAGCCGGTTTTGCTTGTTTTGTCTCTTTCTTGTCTTTTTCTTTCATATTTTCAACAAACTGCAAAGTGCCCTACTGTCATTTATAGCCTCTTATCCTCTTATATCTATTCTCAGATGAGTTTCCTCTAACTTAGCATCAGTGAGATGATCAGGATGTGACCCAGGGTGGTGAGTACATGTGTGAGACATGTTTACAAATCATAGGTTGCCGTCTGCCCTGGCGAAGATATCTGACTTATATATATATATATATATATATATATATATATATATATATATATATATTCTCTGCATATAGCTCAAAGCATTATCCTACATATTTCCAATGTGAACATGTAACCGATTTTGTACCTACACTTTCTTTTACACTTTAATCTTTTGTTACACAGATATAAAACAGCTCCATGCTGATGATTTAAAACATTAATGAAATCACAAAACATTACAAAGTTAATGTCCACGTTGTGTATTTTCCTCGAGACAGAAATCATTTCTGGCATGGCTGGACAGATGAACCCTTCTTACATCTGAATGGGCAAACACACAACCCGCTGAACTAGTCCTTTTTCCAAATGTCATAGATTCTGTTCTGTGAAACACTCATTTTTTTTACACATTGGATGAATTTGAGACTGCATGCTTGCACACATGCATTTCACGTTACTTGAAAGGATCATCCTGTCTGATGTGGTGTATTATGAGCTTCCTCTCCTTTATTGTTTGGCTGAGAAAGTCATCCAGACTATCTAGCAGGACCAGGTGAAGCTGAGATGGACGTGCATCGAATTACAATCTTACGTCCCAGCCATTCAAGATGTTGAACAGGAGGTTCCTTAGTGTTGAACACTTTCGTAGGCTCATATGAATTTTCTCAACACCCGGAGCAAAGGTGCCAATTTTCGGTGACATTTTGGCTTGATGAGTGACGGGGGAATGGCATGTTCCTGAGTTAATGAGATTTATCCAGAAAGGCCAATCTGTTGATCAAATGCCATTTCTTCCCCATTTTAAATTAAATCATTTAGTTGCCAGAACGGCAGAACAGGCTAAACAAGAGGATAAAACTCCAATCCCACGTTACACCATTAAATCGATTACTTGAACCTTTCAGGAACAAGGGTTATTCATTGTATAGCTACCGTAAATAGCTGTTTCCGCTAGGAGCTGCAAACACAAGAGCTGACAACATGAGGTAAGAGGCACAGGGACGTATGCATCCCATTACCTTGAGCGAGCCTGACAAATGACACATGCAACAGGTAACAGACAGCTGCAACAGGAACATCTTGTGAACAGGAAAAAAAGGACAAATCCATCAACGTCAAACATTATTTTCCATCCGGAGTGATGGTTTTGATTTGTGGGCAAATTTGAAGGGAAAAAGTTTGTTTTAAAACCGTGCAGTAAGCATGGATTTTTGTGTTAAAACCCAGCGAAATTTTTTGGAAAGTGAAAGTTTTTTAAGCCACCTCCACATTTAAATGTTGCAATGATGTTACATAAAAGAAGTCAGATATGGGGCACCTGGGTAGCTCACCTGGGAGAGCAGGTGCCATTATCCAATATAGAGGTTTACTCCTCGATGCAGCGGCCGAGTGTTAGACTCCGCCCTGCCGCCCTTTGCTGGGTGTCAATCCCCCCTGTCCCATTTCATGTCTTCAGCTGTCCTGTCAAATAAAGGCCTAAAAATGCCCAAAATAATCTTAAAAAAGAAGTGAGGTATTCATATCCTCTTGCTGTGTTTCACAAAACCTTTAACAAAGGTGTCTAAACATCTTTTCACCTGTAATGATACGAACTAAAAGTCCCGTGGATCTTATGTTACTTAAATGTGTGCAGACCCATTTAAAGTGGGGATTACAGTTTTTTACTTCAAAACTACACACCTTTTTAAAACTGTCTCCTTTTTTCAAAACTCTATACCAAATTCCCCAAACTGCACACACAAAAAGATATTGCCTCACATTTTCTTCAAAATGCTGTAAACACATGACAAAATGAAGCATCAAACGGCAAACACTTTTTTCATAATCATTCTTAGATATACCATGTACACACTGTTGTTCTAAATGAAATAAATAGCTATTTTGTCTTTAATAGGCTTATATTTACAATGTTTGTGCTTTGCAGAGTTGCTATCTACAGGTGAAATATGATTCTGAACTATGTATCAAAACCGATGCAGAAGGTATCTGCAACAGGACTTCCGTTAACCTCTTACATAAAGTATAAATCCTGCTTTAGGCATTTATCTTTGGTTGTTAGGAGGCTAGGAAATTGTTTATGTCAATAAGGGTCTCTGCAAGTACAGTAGTTACAGTTTTAACGATTGCTATGACAATTTTTTCAATACTTTTAATAATTTGTTTTCTACCACAACACTGCAAACATGTCTCAAAATCAAATAATTCTTCCAAAACACTAACACATGTTCTCTCCCAACAGGAACATTTAGTCAGTCATAGCCCAATGTCATAAAAACACTAATATCTGGTGGAATTACAGAAACTGCATTATTTGATATGTGTCAAGTCGGCCCTTTTACAATAGATGATAGTATTTTGTATTGACCATAGACTGTGTTTTACACTGCAGTTTCTCTTGAAGCCTCTCTTCATTTTTGTTTTGTTGGGTTTAGTAAATGCTGCATTTTGTTTAGTTTGCTGCAGAAATTCAATAAAAAAATGAAAGAGCCATCTCAGAGTAGCTTTATAGAATTTGAGTTGCGCAAGCGTCACTTAGCGACAAGAAACCTACAAGATGCTAACGAGAGATTTCTGTAATGTCAATACAGAAAAAATTGACCTACTTACAAGTTAGCATCAAACGTAACAAAGGCTGTCACTGGAATGGTGTTTTGAGCTAACGTTAGCAATCAAACAATATATATCATAGATAGCTAAAACCTTTTTGAAATGATTTCCATCTTCTGTTATTGTTTGTAATGAGAAAAGTTTATTTCATGGATTTCACAAATTTCAGTATGACACGTTATGCCGTAAAGCGTTTAAATCTGAGCATGCGCAACTCAAATCTGCACTCGACTTACATCGGACAGAAACAGAATTATGAAGCTTTATGAAAAAAGGGAAACAGAGACAGAATTGTCCTGGTACTGGTCTTCCTTCCTTCCTTCAGCTGTGATGGATCTATTTGCATAACTTTAATCAACTGCTCCTCTCATTTACAGTAACAATAGAATAAAATGCAGGGGATATATTTGTGTTTCAATTTACAATATGAACAGCTGTTCACTCTGACTTTAGCCTAAGATAGGTTTAGAACAGTATATTATCTGTTCTGACATACAGTGTGGAAGCATTTGCAAATTTGTCAGTAAAAAAAACATTGATTTGGTCTTGGTTGAGCTTGTGTGTAAAAGAAGTTCAAGCATTTTACATTTTGTGTTAACTGTATGCATTTTGTGTCAAAGCAACAAGAAGTGTGTTAATTGTACAGCCTACACAGACAGATGTTGTATTAACTGTGTTAAGAGTTTAGGAAAGTTGTTAAAAGTATTGAAAAAGTCATAGCAATTGTAAAAAACTGTAACTGGTTGTGAGTGATGGTACCTGTGTATGAGATTGTGGGGTTTATTTATCCATGTGTGAGCTGTATTTGAGTTTTCCGCCATCATAATCAGTGTGTGTGTGTGTGTGTGTGTGTGTGTGTGTGTGTGTGTGTGTGTGTGTGTGTGTTACCCCCTGATGGCAGACGGTAATCCTTTCACTCTATTACCAACAGGCTTGAAGGTTCACTGGTCTCCACCAAGGATAAATGCTAATCAGATATTAGAGCAGATTAGCATGTAAGCGTCAAGAATCTGTTTTCACACATTTCATATTTTCCAAAAACTAACACTGTGGGCTATATACGTATTTACCATCCCTAAACCTCAAACTTGTAGAAGGTCAGCAAGTGAAGCTGAACGGACTATGGTCAGTTTTACTTTTGTTTTCAGCTTTCTGTCATATTCAAGTACAACCCGCATGTGTGTATAAACTAAATGCAATGTTTAAAGAAATTTATAAATAAACTGGGAAAGAAAGGCTAAATGTAAATTTAAAAGCATAAATAATCACTGATCTCGGATAATGACTACTTCCTCTCGTGAGCTAATGTCAAAAACATAAAAATGTACATATTTCTTGCATGAGATTCAACAAAAAATGTATCTACTGTACAGCACATCCTCATGATGACTTTCTTTTAAGTATTGTTTTGCTTCCCAAGGAATTGGGGTTGTGATTTATTGGAGAGTAGAACCTAAACACTAAAAACGTATGGGACTGAATTAATATCACAAATCTCCACAGCATCTGTTACTTTGTGTGTGTCAATGTGTGTGTGTGTCTGAGGTTGAGGATGTGTAGTGCTTTTGTACCTTCGCAGACACTTGTTCACATGTCAGCGGTGTTTCTGCATCCTCTGGTGATTATTTCGACAAGTTCCCCACCTCCAGTCATCAGTCTCAACAAGTTCCAGGAAAGAGCAGATGTGTTTTCTCCATAATCATTGCACTATCAACCCCGTCTCTCTCTCTCTCTGTTTCTCTAGTTTTTAATTAATAACTGTGTGTGTGTGTGTGTGTGTGTGTGTGTGTGTGTGTGTGTGTGTGTGTGTGTGTGTGTGTGTGTGTGTGTGTGTGTGTGTGTGTGTGTGTGTGTGTGTGTGAAGACAGGGCAGTTTGATTGCACACATTTCTGTGAGATTTCCGTAACAGCCCACTATCCACCAGTTATTGATCATCAGGGTGTTTACCATCGTTTTGCTTTATAGAAAACAAAAACATGACAAATGGTGGAGGTGAGTTGTCTGCTGAGAAAAAAGAATCTGCAAATTGGTAATGTGTTTTCTTTTCTTTGGAAGTAAAGGCATATATTATACTTGCTCCCCTTTACAAATCTGTGTTCAGATAATAAAGTCTCTGAAAACACAACAGGCCCTGGCAATCACTGCCGCCAGAATCAGTCTGGGAAATCACTGAGCAGTCAATCAACAGCACCAATCACAGGCAAGGTGAGATTAATCAGGCTGGAAAAAATCAATTTGCTTCAATGTAAGGCATGTTAGCAGCTTTGAGGATAGGCAGCGCTGCTGAAGTGAAGCTATTTTAGAACAGATTGGTTTAGGACTGATTAGCTGGTTCTGCTTTACCACACTGCTGCTGCCAAGCAGAGCACTCCAGGCAGCCTGGGCTGCTTTTAATGCTGTGTGTGTGTGTGTGTGTGTGTGTGTGTGTGTGTGTGTGTGTGTGTGTGTGTGTGTGTGTGTGTGTGTGTGTGTGTGTGTGTGTGTGTGTGTGCGTGCGAGTGTGTGTGTGTGAGTGAGTGTGCGTGAGTGAATGTGTGTAATTTAGCTAAAGCTCATTTATTTTTGAATAATAAAATGTGATTTGAAAAAATTGTCAATGCAAAAATATGGGGGAAACTCAGGTTATAAGAACAATATTTGCATTGCCTTTATTTGTACCATTTAGTGATTTTACTCTTTTAGGGACTGATTAGCAGTGCATTCAGCAAATCTTATGGACTGATTTCCATCATTTTCATCAATGCATATTTAGAGTTGTTCTCACCACAAAAGGATCCCTTTATAAACAATGGAACAATGCATTAAGAAACAACAGCAACAAAACAGCTTTTTGTGAGAGAACAAGAATAAAAAAAAAAGTCTAATAATGTGGGCATTTTAAATAAGTACTAAATTAAAATGATGATTCTCAGTTGCAGAGTAAGTTATACACCTATGTATTGTTTATGTGCATTCAATGAAGCTATTTACATTAGCATTTAGCTCATGCCTAAGTACAGCCTCACTGAGCTGATAGTGTGTAATTAAGAAAATTAATTAAGAGATCAACTGTAGACCTTGTCCACACAAAAATGTTTTTTTTTTTTAACATAGTTTTTTCTTTGCACTTTGGCCTTTTGTTCACACACATGTCCACATACATACTCACTCACTCACTCAGCACTGTAAGCTTTTGGAAAACTCTGGCTAGGGTTAAGACATGTTGTTTGTGAAGTGTCTTTGTGACAGTACAACAGTTTTGGGCTTGTAATGTCAAAGTGTGCGCCCTCATCTCACACACAAATCACAATGTTATCTCACAAAGGCAACATTTCTTGCAATGGCAGACGCGGCCAAAATGGAGCTGGGCTGGAACAGCTTGTCGTAAAGCTTCTGATTGGTTTGCACTACTGGGGTTATATTGCCACCTGTTGGCTTGGCATCCTGTTAAAAGTGCTTAAATTGGGATTTTGTGTTAAATTTGAATGGAGATTTTTCTAAACAGTGCATGTGTGGATGGGATTAGTACGTGAAGACTTGGCTAATTGTACATACAACTGTATTCAAGCCTGATTCAATTGAATGGTTGTAGGAAATTATTAGTTCACAAAAACAAAACAAAAAGCAGAAAAAGAGTTTGAGAAGTTAAACGTTCACCGTCCATCTCTCTGTGTCGCCTGGGTGATGCAGATGATCAGAGGAACATCCGAAACTGATGATAATGAGACATAAGATGGGCACGCTGAAGCAGGAAAAGATATGGAGTCTTAAAAGTGAACTTGTTCATGACGCATTTCAGAAGCACTTTCATGCATCGTCTCTAATAGAACATGGAGTTTCATCCTCGTACATCCTGTTCTGGAAACAGTCACTGACAAACAATTCTTCTACACTTTCTAACACAGAACCACAATCTCACCTCGGAGTCCTCACGGCTGCCTCCTCTGCTCCTCGCGGGCTTTAAATCCTTTTTTAATAAAATGCACCTTCATCAGTGGGATTTAAGCAGAAACATCCTCGGGATGGAATAGCTTCCATTCAGATAGTTCAGGCTTAGTGCAGAGTACAAAGCTTCTTCATGCCTTTGTGACTTTAAGCTGCTCAGAATAAAGAATTAATAATTACTTCTAAGGGCCCTGTTAAAGGTTTTCAATGACCCAGAGCACAATAACCTTTT
Organism: Etheostoma perlongum; assembly: GCA_026937815.1. Taxonomy (NCBI): domain Eukaryota; kingdom Metazoa; phylum Chordata; class Actinopteri; order Perciformes; family Percidae; genus Etheostoma; species Etheostoma perlongum. The sequence goes on along the minus strand of CM049387.1, from coordinate 25,719,280 downwards.
ATAGAGTAACTGTTCAGGCCGAGGGCTCGATGATAAGACAAAACCTGGCACTTCTGCAAAGTACAGGATGCTATATTAGAGGGCCTGGTGAACTATAATTTGGGAAATTAACAGCCGCTAATGAAGCCACAGTGGCACTTAAATACCGAATAATATACACAGTGTTTCAACGGATCACCAAACAGGAGCGTGTGGAGTTCCCAAAGTGCAACAACAAGGTCCTCTATTAAACTCCAGCAGATTCCTCACGGAGAAAATCCAACCCAGTTTTTATTTAAGATTCAGCAAAATGAATGCTATTTGCATGCTTTGTTTCTCCAGCATGTACTATATCTTATTGATTGTGCATGCAGTCTTCCCATCTTTAGATTCTGCTCATTATCTCCAGTTAAAATTATGAAAAGTATGAAAAGAAAAAACAACATTCTCAGCAAATTGTTTTGCCCTCAACAGTAATTTGTAACATGACACATTACTTTTAATTACTGATTAGATTCAATAGAAATGTAAACTAAATAAATGTGTCTATGTTTTTGCATGCACAAGTTGTTTTTAATTGTATTGGATATTCTAACATTATCTGGTTCTGGGACATCAACAACACAGAACTCTTCAAAAACTTTGTGGTCAGTTTATTTTGATCAGAAACAGATATCACTTGCTGTAACCCTCTGTATATAAGATGAAGTATATAAAAACAATATGCAAGTAATTTGTTTTTAAGTTGATGTCCTTCCACAACACTTTAATGCAAGCTTTTGTTTACAGTGACTAGATGACAGCAGAGGATGCCAAAATGTGCTCATGCAGGACGCAGCAGCCGGAGCGCTGTCAGGCTGATGTTTTGTAAACAAAGTCACCACAGCTGCTCCATTCAGGTCAACGTTCCCTCTGTAACTGCATGCACACATTTAAAAAAAATAATGAGAAGATTTAACAGAAATCAAGATGTCGGTCATTTTACACCAATCGTGACCTTATGCTGTTATTGTAGGAGCATCATCATAATGAGGTGGGACTGGATAATTATTTTGCATATAAGCATCCTAATTTCCTCTTGAGCCTCAGAGACAAAGACCCTCCTGAGGCTGTGGAAGGAGGCTGAGCAGAGAGGATGTTTATCTCGACCACTGATCAAACGGATAAAATAATATTTTTGGGATGTTGAACATCAAGTTTTTGCCAAAGTTTCTAAATGTGCCATTTTAACACCAATATGTGGGTTGTGATAGATTGGTGCAATTACTGTAAACAAGTCCACCATGGTTTAGTATTTCTGTATAAATATCTCTATTCTCTCCTGGAACTAGGGTGTTACCTCCAGATTGCAACTGCAGCTCTCTTCTTGTTCTGTTATATGAATAACGCAACTCATTTCATGTCAACAAAGCAGAACACAGTGTGCAGGTCTTTTAGACGCATCCCAGTAGCACCTTTCCGCCTGTTGCTATTTCTTCAGAGGTAAATGGGAAGCTGGCGTGCTGAATTTGCAGCACCTTTCAGTGCTCAAAGACTATTCATCATCACATTAAATTATTTGTTCTTATATTATATCCTGTCTGTTGTTAATTTCATATATATTCTGTATGGGTGCAGTGTGTCTGATACTTTGCTGCTGCAATCTATCTATCTATCTATCTATCTACCTTATTGCTAACAAAATAGTATCAGCATCAAATGTGTTCTAAGGCTGAGTTTGTAAAGACAAGCTGAAGGCTGCAGAAATTGTATGCCCCCGAAAAGCGACAGGCTTTTGTCAACATGAGCCTAATGAGAAACTGTCAAATTGCTGGAGTGGTTTAACTGAGATCAAATTGGACTGTATGTGACCCATTAACTAAAATGAGTTTCCAACAAAACAAAGTTCTTGCCAGACCCAGTGTATGAGCACATCATCTAGCCTGAACTTGAAACAGAAGCAATCAAAACAGGCACAATGTGGACGCTCTGGCTCTTTTGATCACATTTATATGCTGAGTTTTCTGAAAGAAAAGGAAAAGTTAAATAGAACTGGGAATCCTTATTTTTAACAACAAGGAACCAGCCAAAGGGCGAGCTCTCCTCACAACCAGATGGCTGCTCTTCACACACTGCTAGCCAAACACACAGAGACAGACAAGGGCAAATTGTCAAGCAACCAGGCTGACTCTTAGACAATTAGGATGGTTTAGGTTTGTACAGTATGTGTGTACTTCATGTGTGTGGAAGAGTGTGCAAGCCTATGTGTGTCATTGTCTTAATTCATACTGTATGGAACCTGGCTCTCAGCCACTACACAAATGCTAAGCTGGAAAGATGCAACAGGGAACCCGTTCCAATGCATATATAATTGAATTGAATATGAAATATTGAATATAATGAGGAAACCAAGCCAGCACTGAAAAGAGAGTCTCTCTTTGGGCTGTCCAGTTAGTTCAAGGATGAGCGATGCATATTTTCATGCTGCAAAAATTTCAATAACTTATTATCCTGACCTGGAGAGAAGTGTTTTTCTTTTTCTCCCTGCAATAACTGTTTCTTCCCCCTCTTCCGCTCAGCAGCACACCTGGCTGTTAATATTCACGCTGAGTACTGCACCAATGTTTCTTATGCATACTTGTCCTGGTATTTCAGTGCATTTTATTTGGCTTCATTTCATCAAACATACTGTATATTTGGTAGCGTTGTCATTTAACACTCAAATTACTGGTCGCAGGTGTTTGGAGGCTTTCCCAGCATGCACTGGTACATAGGTTGCCAGCCTATCGTAGGATACAACCAGGTAATGTGAAAGAATAACATTATTATGGCATGAGTCTCGTCTGCACTTCCAAGATGATTAGTACACAATACTGAATGGCCAAAGAAAACCAAGAGAAATGTGATTTGCAAATGTTACAAAACAATTTTTAGTTATAATAATTCAAGAAACCCTGAATGTTTGGTTTTCATCAACCATCTCAACTACAACTCTACAGCCATACATGGGAATTTATTTTAACTTCACGTATTGAATAACTTCATGATTCACGTAATGTGAAAAAGAGTGAGAAGATCAATTTAAACTGTTCTAACTACGTGTGATATTACTGTTATCACCTCCAACAGTGGAAGCCACACATTCCTTGTCTTTAACACTCTACACCTGCACACTGATAAGGTCTGATATAAGATGATGTAGACATAATATTAAATATCTCATGGCTCATGACACATTTACAATTCATCCAGAGGGGGCCATGTATGTCTGAACCAAATTATATAATAATCCATCTAATAGTTGTCAACCTCATGTCAAGTCATAATAATTAATCTTCTAAGGAACATGAATGTATGTACAAAATGTCATGGCAATCTATATAACAGTCTGCACCAAAGTGTGGTCCCGACAGAACAACTGACACAAAGCCGTGATGCTAACACGGCTAAAAAGATTGCAATCTAATTTAATTAAAGATATCTCCCCAAATCAGCACCAATGAAAGCCACAATCTGTGCTACAAACCAGACTTGCATTATGTGGTGATTGCACGGAATGTGTGAAAAGTCTGTGTACCATGGAAACAATGCCAATGTGAAGTTAATGAGAAGATGACGTAGCATTAGGAGTGACTATGGTAGCTAGTAGTATAAAAAGCCCAAAAATCCACGTAAGGAGGTTGGTTTGGCTGGTAGGTAGGTCAAACAGAGGACTTTTCCCCGGGAGACAGGGCGTTGAGTCTTGCATATAATGTCTCCTGAAGTCGCTTTCTTCTTTTCCTAAACCCATCCGTACCGTTCTTCTTCACAGACCCGTAAGCCCACTCACGACCATCTATGTTTATTTCACAGAAGTCTTCCGTGGGCCCATCACAGAATTCTCTGCGATTCCTTGAAACTGCCACAGATTTTAAGTTGAGGGGCCGTGCTCATTTCACGGAATTCTGTTAGACAAAAGTATATCACAACCACCAAATACTACTCAAAATGCAAGAATGGACCTTCATACTTATCCTATTGCGTGTTTATATTGTAATGAAGGTCTTTTCATGCATCGTGTAACTTGGTGTTGGTGATTTTGCCAAGAGTGAGAAGATCAACTTAAACTGTTCTATGTGTGATTTTTACAACGTCTGCATGCTTCGGACGTCAGACAGACACTGTTATCACCTCCAACAGTTTAAAGCCACACATCTGAACACTAATAAGGTCCGATACAACCAACGCAGCCCCACAGTTGGCAATCATCTGACTGTGCAGTGCAGTTTATTCATCCATGTTGACTCACAGATAGTATTGCTGACACTGTTGACACTGTCCTGATACAAGTGGAAGCACAGCTGCTTCTTAATGAGACAAAATAAGCTCTCCCCACATCCTTCTTACGGTAAAGTGTAGCATTGCTTTTAACACATTTCCTACGCATTTTCATTCCTCCTGCCACCTGAGATTTGTGTGTTGGTGTGTGTCTGTGTGTGTGTGCGTGTGTGTGTTACAAAATGAGGGAGCAGAAAGATAATACACTGAGTGAAACAGTGAGACAGATGGAAAACAGAGAAAGCAGGACAGTGAAAGAGAGGAAAAATACAACAAGACACAGAGCATATGGAGGACCACGTGGAAAGAAATGCTGCATAGCTCTGCTCCCTCTCATTGTCGTATTTCATGCCTATGCTCCTCTTAACACCTCAACAGTTATCAATCATTAATTAAACGGCATCAGATCTCCAGGGCTCAGTGAGGTAGAGAGACAGCAACCATCAAACACAATCAGCCAGCTGCTCCCAGTGTGATCATAGTAGAATAAGGAAATGATTATATCATGATTATCATTTTTTGTTTGTTTTAATGCCTTGTTTATTTGAGTTTTTTCTTTTTTTGGGGGGTGGGGGGTCCTCCCCCAGGGAAGTTTTGAGCATCAACGACTTCATTTTCAGTATTTGGATACACTTTAATGCACCAATTTATACAATACACCTGATATAAACAGTTCACATCACCTGGAAAACTGAAACCAAGCAACACAACTCGTCACACATACATACACCCAAAACAGGCTCAGTGCAGCCAAACACTATGATCAATCCTCACTGAGATAACACACACTGTCACTCAGAACACACTGAGAGTAAAAACGCCAATACAGAAATTACAAACTTTCTCATCTCTACAGTTTGCTCTACAATTGGAGTGACTTCACCCTACTCAATAGTTTATTCAAAGGAAAGATAAAGATTTTATAATACACCAATTTGCTTCAATATAGTATTTTGTCTCTTGTAATTTTTGGAATTACTGGGAAAAACCAAGCCTACATAACAGTTGCAAAGAATAGTGCTTCTCTCCAGCACTAGTTTTCTTCATCACGTTGGATGTCTGCATCATCTCTAAATACAAATGAATGTGGTGTTTCCATTGCTTTCATCTCCATTACTTTCTGAAAAACAGTAAGAACGCAGTTTTACTCTTGTAAAGATATAGTTCTTCTTTTTTTTTTTCTTATATATTTTTTGTTTAAATAAAAACAAATCAAAAAAGTCCAAAAGATTCAGCCACGGGCCAGTGGAGGACAAAAGCAGGGAGTCCCGAACCCTATACTGTACTTGTACAAAGCATTCCCACTGCTGTGGTGTCTTTCAAGAAGACACTGAACATCTTTCAGCTCCAGTGGTGCTGTTCTCCTGCTGACCGTGACCTTTTAAACATCCCCGGTGAAGGACAAGTTTAAAGACATATCTTGCACAGGGAGGTATAAAGAACATTAATATGATTAAAGCGACTCCATGCAACTCTTTGCCTTGAACCACTGAATGCGTGACTCCAGTTCAGTCCAGCTAACATCCCTCCTGTCAATCATCTTGATGAGCTGTCTGCCTTGAAACCACATCAGGCCTGAAGCTGAAGTGACAAGCAGCAAAAAGCAACAAAGGAGCTGAAGAAATTAGTGCAGATACGGAGCACATATGGAAGCAAGTCAGGCAATGTTTTGACATTGTTCAGTCTGACTGGGTAATTTTAGCAGCATTGTGATTCAGCACAGTCTCATCATAGTTGGCCTTTGCTGGCCATATTTCACAGTACGATTCTGTTAACTTCCATTTCATAGTCCATTAATGGAGCAGTGCAGGGCTGCTCCGACTACTGAATGGTCTGAAGTGTGTGTCAGTGTGTACAGTATGTGTATGTGTAGCGGTTGTGTACTCTCTTGCGTTGTGTTGCGCTCTTTGTTGGGTATCACAGCCGGTTATTCTGGTAAATAGCAGGTACTGCAGGACTGTTTGAGGAATAAGATGATGACAAACTTCACAATCACAGATTCCTTTGAACAAACAATACAAACTAAATCACGATGGGGAATGGCAACTCGTTTGCCGGCTTGATAAAAAGTGTAAGTTTTGTTTTTAAAATGTAATCAAAGCGCTTGGCTTTGATTGTGCAGAGCAGCCAAAATGACACAGTCTCTGTTTCCACAGTCATAAACAGAATACTAAATGGCAGCGAAGAGCAGCTGCACTCTGAACGTCAAAAGGCTTTGAAGAACATTTAGAGGGGTTATTTTTTCCACCGATTGCAAAACCAGAAGGAAATCCAAGAAACCTCCTTCTTATCCTTTGTGATGGTGCAATAATTTAAAAATCAACCTGCATTTGAAGCTTGCTTGTCAGATTGTCAACCAGAGTAAATATTATTTTCATTCTACTCTACATGTACAAAGTTTTGTTATCACGTCTACCAGACCTAACCCTTTTTGGGCAATTCTCCTTCTGTGTTGTGTTCAAGGACAGCCTGACATTTTCATAAATTTGTCAACTGCCAACAATAACAATGTAAGATACTACCAAACCCAAATGATTCCTTTCATGACTTTCATGCGTGTGTATTATTTATTTTCTAAATTTCACTATACCAAAAATACTAAGCAAGCATCAATTTTCTGTAAAAATATATTTTATTCTGAACCAAAATCAAAAAACACTAAATTGGGTAATTATTCCAAAACGTTGTGTATGCTTTAGATAAGTCTCAGCAGTAGGCCTATGCATTGTTTGTAGTTAAGGGTCTAAAACACCCACTATGGTTCCTTAAAGAACCTGTAATGAAGCTGGGAATTTTTGTGAGTGTGTGAGATCTTCCAAAATGAAGGACAACAACTTGGAGGCGATCCAAGCCTCCCTTTCCTATTTCCCTTATCAGTGTTTGCAAGCGGCAAACTGAAATGCAACAAATAATAAATTTACAAAGGGACAGGAATACATGAGACAGGCTGCTCGCTGCATGGCTCGGACTGAATGCAGTCCTTTCATCTGCCGGGCTTTGTCACCACTTCTTGATTATCATTAAATGGACATGAAGGAGCCAATTTTAGCTGTTTGTTGATGATTTGATACTTCAATGTCAACACCAAATTTCAGTCATTTGTGTTTGTCTCTTGTTTCCTAAGTGTTTCAAGTACATGTTGCTTTTTGGCAGAACAGTTCAACATAAGAGAAAACAAATTAAAGGACATGACTACATACACACACACACACACACACACACACACACGCACATGCAAAAAGCAATAAGGCAAACTGGGAATAGGCTATTCCATTTGGAATTGATCTGCAGCTTCACCGAGCGTTTCTCACATTTTCATAATGTGAAAACAAATTTAACATCAAAATCAAAATAAATATTCACATAAAAATACGGATTTTAAACGCTTCCGTGGAGAGTTTCCAGTCCAAACATGGACTCTACGCACCAAAACCACAATCCAACCACTCAAAAACTCTTGTCACTGTCTCTATCCAACCACAATAAAGTTTCCATTATGACTTCTTTCCTCCTTGTCTCCGCAGACAAAAGGAAAAGTTAAGTTGTCTGATCAATCGTCCTCTTCTTCCAAAGAGACACAGAGAGAGACAGAGATAGAGACAGCCAGCTAGAATTAATTTCAGTGCAGATAAAAAATTGCTCACATGATGACCTTCAGTGCAACTGTCGGCAAAAAACATCAGTGTGAAGTACAACACTGCCATATGTGTTTTTAAATTCAAGACACGGAACAAAATACTGAGCAGTGCAGTATAATGAAAGAATGAAAGAATAGAGGCAGGTGAAGGTTTGGATATTGTGGAGTTTTACACTTATCTTTCCTGCAGGCAGATATAAAATCTCATTAATTAAGTTTGGCAGTGTTTGGATGTGTTCACACATAAAGATCTGCCTTGACTGCTTCAGTTTAAATTACAGTAACATCCAGTCCCAAAAAGAAAGAAAAAAGATAACATAACCAAACAATAGGCGTTTAATTTAGCTGACAAAAGGTGACTGTGAGCCGGGTACAGAGCACTGTGAGGCAGAGATGTAGACTGGGGACTTGGACTTGCGACTTGACAAAAAAAGAAATGACCTGGGACTGGACTTGACTTGAGGCATGATGACTCGGATGACTTGGGTGTTTTCATATGTTTGAATGTTAGCTGTTAAATATAAAATAATATCATTTAATGTTGTTGTGTTTCTAACTATCAAGTATGCTGAACCAGAGCAAACTGTGAATCATGATTAGACATCACTGGTAAGTGATTGTCATGATTGGATGACTGGTTGTCAGTCAGACTCCTTGTTATGGCAACATGTAACATGAATAATCCTGATGAAGCCTCATTAGTTGGACCAGACCTACACAATGGCTGCATCTGCGCCACGAGTAATCGCTTTCATTGACCAAGTTGTAGAATGCTGAGGTCTATACGATTTTTTGGGAGTTGTTTTGAGGCCATTATTTCATAAGACAGATGAAGAAAGGGGAGAGAGAGGGGGAATGACATTCAGCAAAGGGTGCATGCTCTACCAGCTGAGCTGCCCAGGCGCAGATAATTTCACTGTTTTAAAAGTGATTGGGAGGAAATATGAAATAAATAAGTAATACTTTGTTGTTTTGATTCTTCATTTCACTGAATATCCATAATTAAAATACAGATTCAATGCATTCTCATACTTTTTGTACTAGTTGTACAAACTAGGTAATCATTTTATTAGATGGGCTACTGATACCTAGTCTTTTCTCCTCATAAAGACCTTATACAGGTAATAGGGCTTTATCTTGGGTGTAAAAAAAAGTTATTTGGAACATGACTTGCATAAACTAAGGACTTGACTTGATTTGACTTGACATAAACTGTGACTTGACTTGATTAAAAAGAATAACTCGAGACTTGCTAGAGACTAATGGAACCAAATGATTTGGTACTAACTTGGGACTTGAGCAAAGAGGACTTGGTCACAACGCTGCTGTGAGGTCCTGGCTATTAGCCAATCACCCAGAACTTGCTCTACAACATGGAGCTACGTCTGTGACTATAACACCAAGCTGGACATACGTCTGTAACTATAACCCCATGCTGGACATACGTCTGTAACTATAACCCCAAGCTGGACATACGTCTGTAACTATAACACCAAGCTGGACATACATCTGTAACTATAACCCCAAGCTGGACATACGTCTGTAACTATAACCCCAAGCTGGACATACGTCTGTAACTATAACCCCAAGCTGGACATACGTCTGTAACTATAACACCAAGCTGGACATACGTCTGTAACTATAACCCCAAGCTGGAGATACAGCTTTGACTATAACACCAAGCTGGACATACGTCTGTAACTATAACACCAAGCTGGAGATACAGCTTTGACTATAACACCAAGCTGGATATACATCTGTGACTATAACACAGCTGCAATGTATTTAATACATAATCTAATTTGTGAGAGTGTGAGAGAGACATTAACATTTCATTTCATTGCTGCATCTTAGTTGCAGCTCTTGTTCAACTGTGTCTGAGTTTGCTAAAAGTTCATTAATGAGTTGTATTATTTTACAGGCGATGTCTGTAAGTATTCTAACCAACACAAACACATCATTATCTCACTGCCTTCAGGTACAGCAACAGAGGATCAACAGCATTAACTATTAGCAGTCTAAACATACAGTCAGTGGTGATTGGGATTATACACAAACTGAAATGAGTTCCTATAGCTGCCAAGAAGTCTGTGGTCTGAAGCTGTCTGAGCAGTGGGAAACTGTAGGTGTATAACCACTATGTTATTATATCTGACCCTAATGAAATAGCGCTTTGATAATGCCTAATTAAAAAAAAACAACCTTTTCATAGAACATGAAAAACTGAAGCAGACATAGTACAAAATGCCAACATGATGTCACTATTTGGCATTGCAGTGTGTGTCTTGTATTTCAACTGATAAGCTTCTGAATATATAGTATTGTATATTGGGAAAGTAGATGAGCAATAATAGCAAAGTGGTCAAAAGAGCGATGGATAGAAGGAAGAAGAAAAGGGGAGGAAAAGAGGCATAATGAAGAACAATATCGACGTCAGACTTTCTTGCTCACTTCTTGTCCGTCCTGTTTGTGGTTTATAACACTAACTTTGGACAACTTTTAATACATTATTTCTTCCTTATTCTTCTCTTTTCCTGTCTTCTTCTCTTCTCAATCTTTGTGTTCCACTCTTTCCTCTCTACTGTCTACTTCTCTTCTCGATCTTCATGTTTCACTCTGTCCTCTTTACTTTGCTGTCAGCACTCTTTAGCCGATTGTGTGCCTTCGTGGTTTGAAACAAGTAATACCCCATTAACCCTGTGAACCTGAAGCCACTGATGCACAAAGAGCTCCATTACCATCCTGTATAGTTGTTAGGCTTTGCATTAATTCTTCACCTCCATACTCCATACCACAATAAACTGCCAGCAGCAGACATTTCAAACAGCCGAGTGATTAAATGGGCACATCTTTAAGTGATTGAGATGGATCTGGTTGCAGAGGACACATTCAGAGCTCTATAACGCCAGGCTCGGAGGCAGAAGTATGCTTCAAGAAGCTGTGCAGCTTTTTAGAGGATCAACATGCAGAAAACTTGAAATGTGTTGACTGAGAGGAAGCAATTTAAAGGGTTTAATCTAGTACTTCATTTAAACAGTACGGCTGAGCATCTGTTTGGCAATTTTACCCTCATATCTTGTCATTTACAGTTATATGGGAGTTACAGTTTATTATCACAACCTGATAAAGGTTATGAACACAAAGCCCTGCTATGGTTTATTTTCCATTTGAGAAGATATCACTTTTGCTCAGATTAACGCTGCTCCTGTCAGCAGAAGAGGAAACGGACTGAGACAAAACAGGTGCTGGTGACAGACAAGAAGGACATTGAGGAAACAACCCAGAAACAGAAAGCGACAACAAAGGATTGAGGCAGACAGAGAGGGAAAATCGTCAGGCTGGATATGGATGGTGACTGGGTTGGAGAGCGGGAGGTTATCTTTGTCTCTGTTATAAATATGCTGTTCACAGTCTCCTGAGCCGGGCGGCAGAGATACGTGCTTTATGGAGAAATCTGTAGAGCATCTGCAGACAGATCTTCACCGCCTTCATGAATTTGTTGCAGCAACTCACAGAGAAATAAAAAAGCAAGCAGGCAGTGATGTGGCATATTGATGGTGCTGCTGTATCAGACAATGAGAAGGAAAGGAAAAGAAATCTTTGGGGTCAGATTCATCGAATGATTGCAAAACCACTGCAGAGGTCAGAGGTCACCACTGTGGCTGATTTACCGACTGAATGGAATGCTGTTCACAGAGATACAGGTCAGACAGAGCGATATCAATCTTTAAACCAATTTCATTGGTGTTTGTGGAAAATGATCACATCTGGTCGACAATATGTTAACAAGAATGTGGCGCTGACATATGACAGCAGAGTAAAGAGAAAATAACAGTTTGTTATTGCCAGAGATGGGTAGAGTAGCCAAGAATTGTTCTCAAGTAAAAGTACTGTTATTTCAGATTAATATGACTCAAGTAAAAGTAAAAACTAGTCATCCTAATAATTACTTGAATAAGAGTAAAAAAGTGCTTGGTGAAAAAAATACTCAAGTACTGAATAACTGTTGAGTAACGTCTGATTTATTTTTTAACACAAGCATTCAATAAGAGAGACAAAAATACAAAATAATCATCTTTAGGCAAATTATAGTTCATCCAATCAATAAAATAAATTAAAATGAATTTATTAATGACAAAATAGCTTAAATAAAGAGACTTATCACATCACATTTGGATGGATATATAGGAAATGTTCAAAACATATGCAACGTAAAAGACAAACATCCACAGCAAAAAAGAACAAGCTGAATGTTTTTGAATGCTGAACTGTCAGTTTGTTTTTGTCGACACAGAAGACACCGCATAATGTAGCTGATATTTCGCACTTTTACTAAGGTAAACATGCTTTCAATATGAGTCCAGGGGGGTTCCTCCTCGTATGCATTGCCGACGATTGATTCTGCCATGCTAACCCGTCGCTGAGATTAAATATGGTCGCGTGGGTTTCTTCTTCCCAAAATCTACATTTGATTCTGCCATTTTTGTTTTGCTATGACTGTAAATTGTCACGTGAGTTTCTTCTTCACAAATTCTGACATTTTTGTTTAAATGTAACTCTGGTTATGGCCCTTGAGCTGGACTGTGAGTATGAGAAAGTTTTAACCAGTCTGGATTTCCCTGGCTCAAAGGTAGACTTTCAAATTTTAAATATATGTGCTTGTAAAACAGCAAATCAGTCGCATATATATCATGCAGTCTTTGATTACATTTTGTCAGCACATTTAACTCAATGTCAATTTGTGCAAAAAACAATACAAAACAAAAAGATTTGCAAAATAAAAGACGTTGTATCTCTTTTTAACTGAAAAACTAATGCATTACATTTTCAGTTTCTATAACATACACAACTTGAATGCAACCCTAAATAGTTAGCCTGAAAAGCCTGACCCACATCGAGATATTGGGTATGGAAACCCACCATTGGCAGGCATCAATCCGAGGTGCGGGACTAATGGTTGACTTTCAAATTCCCTCTGCACACAGTTGGATAGCGCTACAACCAACCAGAGCAACACTAGTTGTATTAAACTTTTGACGTGTCTGGTCGGAAAAAACTCTGAACACATCATCCTTTTTAAGAATGACTTCAGTGCTTAACTCTAAGTCTAAAGCCGATTTGTAGGGCACTTAATCATGTTTTCTGGTGTTTCCTACCACCAAACCTCCTCGTTATGTCAGCATCTGATTTGGCTTTATAAAGATAGTCATCTCTCTGCACAGAGAGACGACAGCTCATATCAAAGATGGATGTATTTTAGTTAAATCCAATTCAGTCATACCTTTCCATTTTTCATTTTAATAATGCAGTTCACCTGAAACAAAATCTAAAGCAGATTAACAAGTGAAATTATATACTCAAAGCTTGAAACGGCACTTTAGTCATCATATCACGCTTAATCACTAAAGATTATTTTGGGTTATTTAAAGCAGGGTGACTCATCTAATTTCATTATGAGCAAAAAGGGACACTGAGTGCTTTTTGTATGGTTGTGTATGTGGTGTGGCCCATGTTGTTCAGTAATCTGTGTTCTGACAGCAGATTTACCCTCTGACTCTCCCCCTGTTATGGCCAAAAGCAACATTTTCTTCCAGCTGAGCGACTCCTGTCAGTCACTGCCGACAGGTCAGCGCTGCTTCCAGATCGTTAAGGCTCTGGGGCGTCCCAGCGGGAAGATCTGCACCTAATATCATGCTTCACAGCCCTTTCAGTACCCCGCAGCACAGTGAAAAAAGCTCAGCTCAGCCTAAACACTCCCAGAACACCAAAGGACACACATTCATTCACCCCGCTGCCCACCAAGGTCAAAGCCACCAAGATGAAATCAGCTTTTAGAATCAAGTCAAGAAGTTTTGTTGAGTTGATGTCACAAACTGTCACAGTCCACTGTTGTTCAAGGCATTAGTGGGCATGTTTAGCTGGTTTTGCGTCCAGTTTTACCTAGACTTTATGGACAACGTTTCATTTCCGTGATTGTTCAGGTCCGGAAATTCTGCCGGATGTCCCTCATTTTCAGCCGGATTTTCATCACTTTCGCTTTCTTTGTGTTGGCATACTAAACTTTGGTTGATATGACAAAATGGTTAACTGCTCCACAGATCTCTGCATCCAGACAGCGAGCTAGACTACCTGTCCAATCAGAGTTTTAAGTTGCATGACTTAAACAACCCAACAAGTTCCTTCCTGAGGCTGTTTTGCAAAGGCACAATCACAGAGTCCGGTGCTTAGCGCCGTCAAGACGATTGAGAAATGCCAATGAACCAGAGCAACAGCGCTGAGGAGGAAAGTCTAGCAATACGAGACCACACACAGACACAAGACGAGACACAATACTGTTCAGTTTATTAAAGAGATGATACACAGGATCATTTTGATGAGACTTAGTTGTATACACAGTCTGTTGTTGTCACAGTCTGCCTCTCCTACCTCCCCAAACTCGCTTGTTTGAGATCGGTCAGATTGACAGATTTTGATCGCCTTCTCGCTGAGCGCATTGCATGATGGTCAGGGATTATGTCTGACTTCCTTTGAAGATTTTTTTACATTAAAAGATGCTGTTTGCCTGATCCCAGTGGACAGAGAGTTGCAAAGTTTGGGAACTTTAACTAAATGAGGAGTAAATAAATCAGGGATTTCTTTGAGCAAGGCCGTTCAATGCTTGAAAACCGCAGAGATACAGAGCAGCATCAGCTGAAAAAGAAGCCACAGCTTCAATCTCCAGGGATTCACTGTTTTGAAGAAATTTACCCAACCCCCAAGTCTGCTGTCTGATTTTGTAACCTAAAATGCGTTCAAGCATTTTACTTTCATTTTCAAGGTAGGTTGAGGGAGAAACTAAACTACAACACTAACTTCTACAATACACTGAACTTTACAAATGAAGGATTCTTGTAATATCTATGTTCAGAGTTTTTTCTAAAGTTAGAGAACGGGAGACTTTCATTGATGTGTTTAAACATTATTCATGAGGCGATAGTATCCAAGGTAACTGTGTGGAGGTCAGCACAAAGAAAACAACCATTTCTTGGTCAATAATGGAAAACTGGAGTCGATAATGGAAACGAAGCAACTTCAGTGAAACGAGCAGCACCACACAGAGCTGCACAGAATCCTGAGCTCTTTATGTAGAGTAGGTTTTGTTTAAAATGGTCCTGCTTCTAAACTGCGTGAGGATGCAAAATGAGAAATGCTTCAGGCGACCCAATAAAGAGAGCATAGAATCCTTGCAAGCAAGTCAGTCTATATGTTGCAGGATAATCTTTCATTTAATCACATGTAGTGTACTGTATATCCACAATGTTCCACTTATCGGCCGGATGTCCGATACATTCAGCTTTCTT
The DNA here is from genome assembly GCA_026937815.1 of Etheostoma perlongum. Taxonomy (NCBI): domain Eukaryota; kingdom Metazoa; phylum Chordata; class Actinopteri; order Perciformes; family Percidae; genus Etheostoma; species Etheostoma perlongum. The sequence goes on along the minus strand of CM049387.1, from coordinate 25,704,028 downwards.
TGTGTTGTCATGAGGACTATGGTTACCTGCTCCTCAGATCTCTGCAGGGTAAATCCAGACAGCTAGCTAGACTATCTGTCCAATCTGAGTTTTCTGTTTCATGGCTAAAACAACATATATGTTCCACCAAAACAAGTTTCTTCGTGAGGCTATTTTGCAGATGCACTGTGGCACCGTCCGTCGCTTATTGCCGCCCAAGACGATTGTGATTGGTTTAAAGAAATGCCAATAAACCAGAGCACGTTTTTCTCCCATCCTGGAATGCTGTGTGGACTTGCCAGACCCTCCTCCACAGCACTACTGTACTGAGCATCTAATTTGTTTGTAACAGAGTTGATCATCCTCATTATCATCATCAATGTATTATCATTAAAAACAGTAGCAGAAAAATTAATAAAAAAAATCACGACTCAAATTCAAACAGTTTTTCACAAAAGCTGTCATCTCTCTTTTTATTTTTCTAGTACAATAGCACTTTAAACTGCCCACTGGCTTGGCAGAAATATGTTTCACCACTCTAAATTCACTAACATTGTCTATGCAGAAAACAATAACTAACCCCGGCACTACTCAACCAGTACACTGCTTTCATATCAGAGCTCTAGCTCGGTCGGCATTGTGTAGAGAGAATATAGTTCCGCACACATTGCTGCTCAAAATGAATGAATTATGAATTACATGACATGAAAGAAACACCCAGTAGTTCTGTCTCTTGATAATTTGAGCTTGTTCTCTCCTATGATTCTCTCCCTCTGTCTCTCTTCAGGTCCATTTTTTAGGAACAGTAAATGAAATTTTTACAAATGTCAATAAACATCAATAACATGAAATGTCATGTCCTTTATGACCATGTAGAATCTGACCCACGTTCAGCCTGGATGGGAGGATGTAAATGTGCTGTATTTATTTAGCACTTTTCTAGTCTTAACGACTACTCAAAGTGCTTTTACATCATACAGAGGCTGCCGTACAAGGTGCCACCTGCTCAGCAGATAAACACTCACACACATTCACACTCCGATGCGCAGCATGCGGGGGCAACTCAGGGGTTCAGTGTCTTGCCCAAGGACACTTTGACATGGGACTGCAGGGCCAGGGATTGAACCACCAACCTTCCAATTGGCAGGCAACCGCTCTACCACTGAGCCACAGCCAGCCCAAGGAGGGTTTCATCCTGCAGGTTCTGCAGGATAGTATTAATGGAACCAGTAGAGTATGATCTTGATTTGTTCTAATGAAAGAAGAGAGATGTGCCTGTAGCCCAAATTAAAAATTGACAATTTGCAGCCAACAGCAGAATTACTGTCTCTCACAACTAAAACCAGACATAGGCTTTGTTTCAGACCCTCGTGACCGACAAAATGCTTCTACATTTACAAGGGATAGAGAGGAAATTCTTTAAATTTGTTTTTTTCCCTCATTTCGTCAAGTTTAAAAATTCCCTCCTCACCTCTTAAATAAACTCTAAGAGTCTTTTGTGTTTTGGCCAAACAGCTTGCTGGCCAAAGCCAAAATCCCCACACAGCTCGCAGCAGGTGCTGTGAATATAAAGTAGAGTGGGAGTGCATCAGTCATTGGCAGGCTTCATTTGGTATGCAAAATAAAAATGAGTTATACAAAACAAGACCTGGCAGTAGGCTGCGGAGGGACTTAAATACAGCTGCAAAGCAAAGTGACAAAGTCCAAGCAATTTACCATAAAAAACCACAATGTCAAAGAAAAGTCAGTTGTTTCATATAAAACAAGTCAAATGAGTTAAGCAGCTGTTTAAGTTTTCCCTGGTGTATTTCAATTTAAAATAAACAGTAAAAACAAATGCTAAGGCAACACAAGATACATTATTAAAGACATTTAAAACTCCTGCAGAAGTCTGTTGTGTACCCAAATCTATATTGAGATTCTCAATCTCACAGTGTTTTGGATCAATCCCTTTAGGATCTTACAGATACTTTTTTTGTGACTGTGACCCAAAATGACTGAATTCATAGTGGATTTTCCACAACATTGCACGTAATTGAAGAACAATTTCAAAAATCGGTAGGCAGCTGTAAAAAAATGTGCTTTAAGAACTTCTATGTAATTATATCATGTCATATACTCCAGTATGTGCAAAAATTAATGTAGGGCTCTCAGGATGGGATGGGCACAGTGAGCACACTAACATGTCCTTCTGTGCAGTTAGCTAGCCAGGGCGTTGAACGTGTGTCTATAAAGTTGATCTTCCAGCTTGACCATTTTTGTGGAAAACCTGCAGTAAAAGAGAAGAAATTACAATATCTCTATATTTTATTGGTGTTATAGCAACATTGGGAATTGTGGGAATATGTAATGTAGTTTTAAGCGCGTCTGTCACTACATAAGTGCACCAGACATCACTCCTGTCAAATGCATCTTCAATGTCTACAGCCATGTCAGCTGCTTTGTGAAGTTGTACTAAGGCACAGTGTTGCTTTGAGCTACATGCTGACATCAGCATCATAAAGGTCAGGGGAGGAGTTATTACAATTCATCCTTCGGAAAACATGAATGTTTGTACCAAATTTTATGGCAATTAAAGTCATAGTGCGTAGTTTCTGTCACCCCCCCATGAGGAATTCTAAGTAATGACAACAAAACTGTGGGCACGTCCACATGATACAAGCCTTTCATGATTGCGCATTGCCCTCACCCCTCCTCCACGCAGTTGCTGGTAGCTAAGGAGGACACAAAGCATTAAAAAACATGATTGAGTTTCTGCTCGTGAAAGTCACCGGACGACACAATGTTCTGAACACAGCCATACTGAGAAAAACAGAGAGAGTTGAGTGGAGCTGATAGTCTTAATTAGCTTTGTAGCAACTCATTCGGCAATGGCTTCAATGTAACAGATGTTCATTAATATCAAAAAAGTACGCACTGAAGCTTTAATGCAATATTTGTTGAGATATTTCAATAAAAAACACAAAATGGAAAAGTCAGAGGGTCACCAATTCCATTAGTATTCATCCTCTGGGGACTAAGAATGTCGGTACCAAATTGAATGGCTAATAATCCAATAGTTATTGAGGCATTTCATGTGTTGGACCGACCGAGTTACCAACAAACAGACTGACACTGCCAATACCATGGTTTCAGTTCCACATCAGTATTTAGACCATGACTTATTTAATGACACAAAGAATTAGTTGCAAATACTGATTGCATCTTTTAAATCCAAATATTTACTGCCACCTTGGATTATAATCTACAGTAACATTGACAATGTTTATTCCCTTTGACAAAGTTATCTGAGTAGAAACCTTTTTGAAATGTTAACAATATCCAAATGTAGGCACAAAATGAGATAAAAGACATGATTAACATACCATTCGCTCAGTATCACTTTTCTCACACAGATGCACAAAACACATGTTTCTATCTGCTTCTCTGTGTCTCGCTTTCTAAAATGTTTAAAACAAAGATTCCAGTTCCAGTACGACGCAGGCAGCATTGGTTGGTATCTCTGCTCCCTCTCCACACACCATCCTGCCTTATTTACATGCTCTGTGTGGGTCATCACAGAAGATAAAAAAAGCACAGTCACGTGATCCAGGAATAGTAATATTAACTGTGACAATACTGATAAAGACTGCAGCATAATCTCTTTCTTCACTCTGCAGAACTGACATATTTACACAGTTCTGGGTGTGAAAACCCAATTTGGGCAGAGAAATTACTTTTCTCACCTTGCTATTGTGGTGGTTTTCAAATGACAGATAATTATTATCACTAGAGAGGGATTGTGTCAGATTTACAAAAAAAAAATATCCTTTTTAACATATAATCAGTCCTGTCATCCATGTCTTTTTATTTAATCACAAAGGCTGGAAGTGGTGACAAAAAAACTTTCATAAAGTTTCTCTAAAAATTCAGACTTTATCAAAGCACCAGCAAAGGGTGAAATTCACCTCTTACTGCGCTGCCAAGCAAATGCTAGGTGTTCCTGTGCTATTTGCTATTTAAATGAGGTAACATGCAACATTTGGCGTACAACTGGCCCCTTTTTATGCAAAACCTTGAAGCTAAAGCAGTCACAAAGATAACACACAGTTATAGTGATATTAGCATCTTCAGAGAGTGGATTTGTAACTGAAGCGCATTGATAAGGCTTTAAATCATACTTTCTTCTTATACAGTCTGAAGTATACTCAGCACTCTGAAACGGTTTTTCTCCGACACATAAAATCTCTGCCTGACGTTTTGAGTCTCGAAGGTAAATTCCCTCCCCAAGAGGTTCCTAATACTTTAGGGAGACCAGCACAGACTTGATCGCCAAGACTTCATTGTGTTGAATAGCGTACCTTCCTGGGAAAATAGCGACTGATAGGTAACAGGATGTCAGTCTTCTGCTGATCCCTGCAGAAGCACAGCTCCAATATGACTCACAGATCCATCTGTTTTCAAGATAACATCATTTTCCATCAAAATCTGGATTCTAGACACATTTGGCTGGATTGATCGTCCAGCATGCAGAGTGCAGGTGCTCCAGGACTTCCTTTGGGTGTCCTACATGCTCCTCCCAGATGGCGCTGTATACAACAGTATCTTCAAGATATGCACATACTAAATCAGAAAGCTGGCAGAGTATCTGGTCCATCAGCCTTTGAAAGATTGTGGGGGAACTGTGCAGCCCAAATGGAAAAACCAATGAAACAAAACCAGAATAGAATGTTTCTTATGATGTTCAATGTTTCTCAACATTCTCATGAATGTTTCTCCCGTCTCTGAAAGTTTCAAGTCGGTTTGACCTTTAAGAAGTGTGCTCTGCTGCACCTGTTACCACACCCGACTTGTGACATCTACAGCACAGCAGCATGGTGAGAAGTGAAACCACTGGATGTCAGCAAAAACAGGATTTTCAAAAGGTGTTAAGATACTCTTTAAATATGCTGTACTTTCCACTTGGACCGAGGTATAGAAGAACCATTTTCATGGTTTATTATTCGAGTCAACTTTAAAGGACTTGTAAAATAACACTCTTGATGAATGGTTGTGTTCCCATATTGTATCCAGTTTTCGAAGATTACTTGTTTGCTCACTGTAAATGCATATTGCTTATGCGCTTTGACAGTGTCTTAGCCTGTTTAAGTTTTCTGTTAGTAATCATTGCCATGCCAGTGTTTTAATCAGATCATTGGCCTGGTCGGGTCTTAAAAATATAGATTTTAATGTCAGTGTTACCTGAACAAAAAAAAAAAAGAAAAAAAAGAAAAACAGCCATTTTCACTAGATCTATTTCCCAGGAAGGGGTGAAATATAAACTGATAAAACCTCTAATTAGTCATTGAATAGTCATTTTAATTCCTGTATCCTCTCTCAGTGGGATACTTTTAATTGATTTGCAGTGACTGAGGCATTGTTCTGGGGATCTTTTCCGTAACCAGCTGACCTGAACTGCTGCATTACATGATGACAAACAGCCTGTGAGCAGCAGCCCGGAGCCTAATGGGACACAAGACGACTCTTTCCCAAACATTGTTGGAGCAGAATAGAGTAGCCTGCAGTGGATTTTCTGCTGAAGGACTTTGGCAGAGCGCAGGGTCTTCCAAGTCTTTTTAATGACTTAAGTACCTTTCACTGGAGCTATGACAATAGTGAAAGCTCTCTCTCTCTCTCTCTCCCTGTGTCTCTCTCTCCCTCACTCTCTCCGTTCCTCTCACTCTGCAGAGTGCAGCCGAACAGAAAGTAGCCTCTCGCCTCCGCTGTCATCGCCGTGGTGCCTGGCGGATATTGCTGAGCTCTGCAGACGCAAAAGTGCAACATTTAGCAGGGATCTGGAAAGTGTGAGAGTGTGAAGGAGAAGTGGAGTAAAGAGGCAAAGCAGACTGTCTCCCTCCGTCACCCGCTGGGCTTTTCTGGAGCATCCTTCCACTTCATCATGGATCTCTGGAGTAAAAAAGTCTGTGGAATTATTACGCTGGTCACCCTGATACTTTTCACCTCACACGGGGCAACAAGAGGAGGTGAGTGCAGTGAGATTGTTTATATTGGGTGACAGTAAAGATCATTATACATTCATGTCAAATGTTTGAAAAATTGTTTGTTGGAGTTATTAACTTCATACAGGTATTTCTCCCTCTTTGTAAAAACTTAGTTTTTGATTGTGCATGTTGTGAATTAATTGCAAATGAGTCTTTCTGAAAGGCATCTGCATGTAGGGATTTCTAAAGTGCACAGCAATATCTTTTTATTGATTTCTTTTCATACATTTTATGCACGTATTCCCATGCACCGCTCTTCAATAGGGCAGTGGGTGTCAGTGTATAAATCATGTAGGTGCAGAAGATGAAAGAGAAGCACTTTCCTCTCTCTCAGCATATTAAACAGCTGCCCTTGAGCAAGGCACTCAAGCCTCACCCACTCCAGTGGACAGGCTATATAGGTCCGTGGTCACACTTTGAAGTAAGGCTGCATGAATGTGAATCAGAGCATCATTCTTATTAGAGGAGGGTTTTGTAATTGAATTATTCATGATTTATTTCTTCTCAGAGGGTTTGATGTTACGGATCTAAATGCATTCAGTGTAATTTATAGAGTCGAAAATGACCAGGAAGAGGAGAATGACAGCTGTTTCTACCATACCATTGTTAAAAGCAAACTTTAGACCCAAACTATTTTTTCATGTTATCTTCATCTTTTTGATCAACTTGATTTTTGTGGTAGGATATTTCACGTGCCCATAGGAAGTTCAAAATACTAATAAAAAAATAATCTCCCCTTTTCCAGTTTCAAACCATTTCATATTTGTGTCTTATTTCTCTTTACAGACTATTAGTTGTGATTTGGCACAGCATGGAATACAAGCTGTATGACTAAAATCTGAGTTGTTGCGATTTTGAAAAAAAAGTAAAACTGTCTGAAAAAGCATGAGACATAAAAGTGCACAGCATAATGTATGATCTATTTGGGATCCAGATCATACACTGTGCTGATGAAAATGTCACCAGAGAGATCATTACATCATTACATACAGTAGGAGCTAGTTGCAACACTGACAATATAACAATTATACTAACACAGTCTAATAAAGCGGGTGTCAAAGGCTACATCCTTACCTGATGTTGTATTAGAATGTATTCTGAGTCATAAAAAAAATCAAACACCATTAAAGTGTTCAGTGTGGGCAGAGTGGGGACAGATTGATAAATGGTAAATATTAACACGTCAGGTTTATATTCCCACTGACAGACAAAAGCTTCTGGCAAGAGACACCATGCCATTATGGGCTTCGAAAGAGTAAAATAAAAAGGAGATAAAGAGATTTATTTTCCTTGAAGGAAATGGGTTAGACTCAGCAGAGTGATGTTATCAGAAACCATAACCAAAAAAAACAGAAAATGTGACAGCCCCTCTTAAATCAATAAGTACTGCTTGAAACCCATTTTAACTTTTCTCAGAGTGCAAACATGCAGTACATCATCCACTTTATAATCTCCGATGCCCAGACCTCACTCCACATTTTATTTGACTTTGCGTTAATGCTGACCCAGTGCTACCGGCAAGGTTTAACTCGAGCTATTTGTCAGAGTGAACAAAGGAGGTAAAACCGTCGTGGTAGGGCAGATGTTTCTGTTTCTGCAGCCAGGCACAGAAGCCCTGCTCAGCTCAGCACTGAAGCAGCTGTGGACTAATTTAGGAAAGGCAGTGGGTGGAGTCGCCAGAGAAACCATTCTGTGACATGATGTTGGAGCTCTCTGATGGCTGACAAGTCTACTATGAGCAGCACTGTTTTCTTCATAAAGAAACAAGAGGTCCAACAGAGACCACCACACACCACCAACGCTGCTCTAAATATTTCAGTTCAACAAAAGAAAATGTTTAGAAGTGATAACTCTGGATCCAGATTTGCATCAAATTAACCCTCGGAGGTCCGAGGGCGTTTGTAGATATCTTTTTAAATTCATCTTTTAAGGGTATTTATGTATAATTGTATCCCCATGTGTTTCACATCAAAAGGCTCAGCACAAACTCAGCATTCTGTAACGTGCGGGCCATATCTTTGTCAGATCAATGTGTAAAGAGATCATTTGGCCGTAAAGCTGAGAAGTGGATGTTCCATTTTTGAAATTTCTCAAATCTTTTGTGAAAACAAACCTTCACTCAATCGTTTTGGTGCTTGAAATGATTTTACAAAAGTCTTGGGTTTAGACAAGCAGTGTATTATATGAACAAAATAGTAAATAAATATCTAAAATTAATTGCAATGCGTCTTTTGTCCTGTTGTTAAGCAGTCAAACATGCTTATTGATGGGTAGCAACAAAGAGTTTTGGACATTATGTAAATCCTGTTAGGGTATACTCTACCTAGTTACCTGATATTGGATACATAAGCACCTCACAATTTACACTAACATTCAGTGCCATTGCGGGAAGTATTGTGCCCTGTGAGCATCTGACTTTCATGTGTCCCGTCACAGACATTAAATTAACTTTAGCTTTTATATAATCATAACCACAAACATCCCTGACCTTAACCGTAGTTATACAGATTTTGTAGAATGCAAATTGCTATGAAACAGAAAAACCTTAAATATACTCTACCATAAAACTGTTGTGTGTAACGTTTTGATATTAAAGGTGTTCTAAGTAATGTTGGGTGATGTCACTTCTTGTTGATGTTAGAAGTATTGTCAAACAAAACAGAGGCTAGCTCACCCCTCCCTCCTCCTCATCCCGTCCCCTTCCCCGCCCTTCCGCGCACTACCCCACGCACTAACCCCACCCCCAAATTCCTCTTGTCGGTTATTGGCTGGAACACTGTTTATGATTAGTGGTGCAGGTTGGCGCAGTTTGTTATTTCGTTGCCATTTGTGGAGCCTGGGCTGTCTACAGAGGCCGCGTTTTGTTTTTTAATATTGTGTTCAGGGGACAGGCAGCTCAGATAATGAGGAGATGATAGCTGTGTGTGTTCAAAGCCTAAAATAAGATAAGTGAACTAACAGGACTGTACTTAAATCCATCCTTCCATCCATCCATCTTCATCTTATCCGGTATCCGGTCGCAAGGGCAGCAGCTCCAGTAGGGGACCCCAAACTTCCCTTTCCCGAGCCACATCAACTAGCTCTGACTGGGGGATCCCGAGGCGTTCCCAGGCCAGGTTGGAGATATAGTCCCTCCACATTGTCCTGGGTCTTCCCCGAGGCCTTCTCCCAGCTGGACCTGCCTGGAACACCTCCCTAGGGAGGCGCCCAGGAAGCATCCTCACCAGATGCCCGAACCACCTCAACTGGCTCCTTTTGACTCGAATGAGCAGCGGCTCTACTCCGAGCTCCTCTCGGATGACTGAACTTCTCACCCTCTCTCTAAGGGAAACACCAGCCCCCCTCCTGAGGAAACCCATTTCGGCTGCTTGTACCCTGGATCTTGTTCTTTCAGTCATGACCCAGCCTTCATGACCATAGGTGAGGGTAGGAACAAAAACTGACCCGTAGATCGAGAGCTTTGCCTTCTGGCTCAGCTCCCTTTTTGTCACAACGGTGCGATAAATAGAATGTAATACCGCACCAGCTGCTCCGATTCTCCGACCAATCTCACGCTCCATGGTCCCCTCACTTGCGAACAAGACCCCAAGGTTTTTAACTGTTTTAAATGTTGTTTTTACCTGGTTTTATATATTTAGTCTAGGTATTGATTGTTGTCTTTTACTGTTGCCAAGCAAGTAAACTAGCCAGCAAGTGCTGGCTGTTTTTTAAAAGTTTTCCTTTAGGAATTATGACTAATAAATTAATCTAATCTGAAAGTAAAGGTGCAGTAGGTAAGCCTACAGCCATCTTTGCTGAAACTGACCCTATGTTCCAGTAGAACTACATGAAGCAAGTAATTTAAAAGAAAACCACCTACAGCTTGTAGTGCGATTTGCAAAAATCCACTGCTCCCAGATGCACCAATCAGGACCAGGGGGGTGTCTAACTGCATGTCAATCACTGGTCATCAATCAATCAATCAACCAATCAATCAATCAATCAATCAATCAATCAATCAATCAATCAATCAACCAATCAATCCATGTGTCATCTTCTCCTGATAAAGCAGCAGCTCAATCCCCACCTTTGACTGCTGCCTTCAAGTGAATCCTAAGTGTAGCAGAGCTCAGTTGCATTTTAGTGGTGGTATTTGTCCAAGCTCAGGAAATAAATGCATAAAAATGCTCTTTAATGAATTTATGGTTATGGAACAGCAGAGCTTAAGCAACTACTGAGCAAGAAACCCAGCAGAAACTCTGAGCGGAGCAGGTGGATGAAGGAGAGGTATACTGTGTGTGTGTGTAAACATCTGTGAAGGTAACCCATGGGTGTGTGGTCCACTAAGTGTAGAATATTTATGTGATAATAGCATGTTTGGACATCCTCTTCTTCTGTAGTCTTCAAAATGAAGTGTTCTTCGTCTCCTCTTCTAAAAAAGACTGTCCTCCCCCTGGAAAACAGCCAGGTAAGAGATGGAACTACGTCACGTTATGTGTCACGTGTGTAACCGGAAGTGAAGTAGCATAACAGATGCATTGATTTAAACCAAAACCGTATTACCGGTCGTATTTCCTGCCATAGCTAGGGTCGCTAGTTAATAAAATGCTAATGTGGGTTGTTTTAGAGGGTAGGAATAAACAACCTTTATTGTTTAATGATTTGGAGGACTTTTTGGCTTGTTGACACATACTAGTTTTTTGCACATGCTATATAAAGGTGCACAATTTTCCACACAATTGATCCCTAACAAATTATGTGAGCCTAGCAAGTCCAGCTGAAAGCTTGTCTCCTCCAATTATCTGCACAATTCTCACTCAATGCATAAGCATAAGTAATGAGAAGCGCTCCCTACTGCTGACATTCAGAGAGAGCTTTTTACGAGGCAAAGTGTGCTTCTAGGCTGCTTTTTGTTATAAAGAAAATTCTAACTTTACACACTCAAAAAAGAACGCAAGATCATTTTTATTCTGTCCGTGGTTGCATAAGTCCTCCATTGGATTTTTATCTCTTCTCTCAGCGGATTTGGAGTCAGTGGAGTGTGTGTTCTAATCGCAGCGTAATGACAGATAATAGCGCTGCACTCCTAACTTGTGTGTGCGCACACATATATCTGTGTGCTTGGGTTTGCACATGTTTCTGTGTGAGTGTGTGCATACTGAGATAAGAAGCAAATAGCCACGTGTTAATATAATGGAGTGTTATGGAATACTAAGCAGCACTGTTGCGTGTGTGTGTGTGCGTGTGTGTGTGCACATAATGCCTATAGTGTGCTTGTGTGTGCACATGTTGTATTCAGATAACTCACCACTCACAGTCACCAATTGCCAAGTAGAGAGGTTCTCATGTTAAAACTAATGTGTCAGTTGGTGCTGCATCCAAACCAAGAAGAGGCAGAGGGGGTGTTGAATTATGTCATGTCAGAGTTAGCTGGTTTGTCCACATTGGAGTTGAAAATGTTTGACTGATGATGGATGCTGGGCTGTACATTCTGGTGGTTTTGGGTTTTCAGCTAGAGACTATATGATAAATGAAATGAATGGTTAGATGTATTGTTTACATTATTTTTGCTGTCCATCACAATGATTGGATGGGCAGCTGTCGCTGTCAACACCTTCTCACTCCCAACACGTCAAATAACAAAGCTTAGTCAGGTGCCCTACATGTTTACAGTTCATACCCTACATGTAGCCACATGCTAACGTCAGGGAAACCTGTAATCTTGGTTGCAGATATTATTTGTTTTTGCCAATTTCTGATTACTTTCCTGCTGGAGCATGTCCGGTTGTGTAGTTTTTGGTTTAGAATTGGTGATTTGTATGGCAGAAATGGTGCAGACTTGAATATTTCATGATGAATAACATCAGTAAATGTGTCCTGTTGTGTTGCTCCTGACTCAGATTTATTTATTTGAATAAACATTATGTGAATGGAGCTGAAGGAAAATGTCTCCATGCTGCCCATTTCAAACAGAATATCAGCATTTAAAATATGTTCCTCTCAATTGAGCTTGTGCTAGATGTCTAGCACAAGCTCAATTGAGAGGAAATTTGTAATTATGATAAACTTTGTGTTGTGCATTTCCCTGCAAAGCCCCACTGTACTGATTCATGGGATGCTTGAGTTTATGACAACGGAGATGAGAAAAGTGAGAGAAGGCTGAGCAGGAGCCCCCTCTTGTATTTCCACTTTAGTGTCATTCATGAAAATATGCGTCCAGAGAGGGCGCGCTCTGATCAAGTAAACCTATAATAGTCAGTCAGGAATCTAGTTTTATTAACCCAGGGAGAAGTAGTGATTTGCATTTGGCAACAAAGGACACACCTGCTTTTATTCAACCATGACATACAAGACTTAACCTCTGCTTTCATCTTACACATCACACTACACTATTATGTTTCAGTAGATTTACCACTAAATTATTATGGAAATACAATAAGCATGGAAACTAAATGCACACTCCCTGCTGTTAGGGTTGGTGCGGGGAATTGGTGGATTTGTCAGGTTAAAGGAGGTTTGGACCCAAGTGCAGTAAGGCAAGGAGAATGCAGCAGAAGAAAAGAATACACATTTAATCCAAACAAAAAGAGTCTTACAAAACAGGTAAGCAGCAGTTATGTAAATCCAGAGACAAGGGAACCACGGCAGCAAGGACCACAAATGAGACCTGACACACAAAACACTACAACGATCTGACAACAGACAAGGGGACCACAAAGACTAAATACAGAGGGAAACGAGGTAACACAACAAAACAGAAAATCCAGACTGTCAAAATAAAGCAAGAAACAGAGCAGACACTCACGGGACGACACAAGACAGGAACTACAACTAGACAAGACAAGGGAGCAAACATCGACTATGACATGAAACAGTAAACAGAGTAATAAATAAAGGAACAGAACATAAAAGACAAGACATGACACCAAACCATAACACCTGCATTACTGCATTACTTTAAATACTAAGTTACTCCTCTAGTAAATTAGTATTCACATCAAATAAAACAATAAAACATTGACACCATTTGGCAAAGCACACTGGGTAATAAGAAATTCAACACGTGAACTGGTTGCTAGGGACTCGTCACTAGGCTTCCTCAGTCATTGTATATCAGCATAGGTAAAGCTGCCAAAGCTGAACATTATCCAAAACTCCATTTCTCAGACGAGCATCAATTTGGGAGCTTGCTTAAAAAGGCTCTTGTTTGCACAATTTCAAAGGATATTTGAGTCAGATATGGCTGCAGCCTGGAGACCTCCCGTCTAATGCCCTCCTGCTTTGACTTTCAAAATAAAAGCTTGCGTCTGGTCTATGTCATCATATGTTGGTGTTTTTGATGTTTTTTTAACTAAACAGTATGGAAATTTTGCTAATGAATACAATTATGTTTTCAGCAGATGACAACACGATGGAACTAGCAAAGCAGCTTTGTGTTTTTATGTGTAGGCAAGATTTATTCAGTTTGGAAAATCGTCTCTGGCTGACTAAACAAGGAGGGACCCATCTGCTAGCGATGGGGGCTGAGACTGAGAGCTACATGGAGCTACATGGAAAAATATACACCAAACAAGCCACTTTGAAATTTTGTTGTTTTTATGAATACAAAAGTTGGATGACCCTCCCCTCAACAAAGAATTAAAAGACATGACACTCCCCTATTTTCCTCTGGTGGTTCATTCCATAAATACAGAACGGTCCCTAAGTGATAAAACTGAGGCCTGTAGTCCAAGGCCGATTCTATCAGACCTTTAGGGGGGTATCATTCTTTGAAAAATATTAAAATAAAAATACATAAATGATTATAGAGTGATTTCTTTTCCAGGATCTGTACTGTACCAAACAAAGATGTTTTTCTTTAGTCTGTAGGATACCATTTGTAGGCTGGGACTTCTCTGCAGTACCACCATACTGAATTCAGAATGGTTTGACGCATATTTTGCCTTATTGCAATTTGGATATTGCATTGGTGCATATGGCATATTGTGATAGTCTATATCCACGATCTTCTACTTCCGGGATTGTTCAGTTACTGACAGAATTTCTGCCGGATGACACCCTTTCCGGACGGATTTTCGTTACTTTTTGCTTTTTTTGTGTGGGAATTCTAAACTCCGGGGGATTTCGGAAAACTATGGTTAACTGCTCCTCAGATCTCTGCAGGGTAAATCCAGACAGCTAGCTAGACTATCTGTCCAATCTGAGTTTTCTGTTGAACAACTAAAACAACTTTTGAACGTACACATGTTCCACCAAAACAAGTTCCATTTGCGGCACTGTGGCTCGATCTGGCACTTAGCGCCACCCATGACAATTGTGATTGATTTAAAGAAATGCCAATAAACCAGAGCACATTTCTTCCCCATCATGGAATGCTGTATGGACTAGCCAGACCCTCTTCCACAGCTCTATTGAGATAGGATTGGCAAAGCAAGACTAATTTTGCAACTAACAGAGCCAACATGGTATATATTATTTGGTAGATGCCATAATCTGCTTCTGAGGAGTCCTGGGCATAATATAACAAACCATCTACATACCGTGTCCATATTCCTTTAGACTGTAAGCTGCCATCTGTTCCCTCTTACGCTGCAGGCTGCCCACAAGGGATAAGATGCAGTGTCTTGTTTAATAGGGCGCAGACAAAATATTATAGGTATTAGAGACTGTGGCTGACATTGAACACCCCAGGACAAAGCTGAGTCAAAGCCAAAACTTTAAGATGCAGAGATGAGGTATCTTGTGAACAATTTAATGACTCAGTTAATGAGATGGAAGAGACGGCACAGAATGAGAAAAGCACTCCTGCAGTTCCGCCAGTATTTCTGAAATATTCACCTCCTTTTTATGGCACTTCAGGTCAGGGTGCGTTGCAGAACAGCAGCCCTGCTGTTACGCTGGGTGACAGAACTGACTCAAACGCAAGGCTCCAAAAATAGAAGAAATAGAAAAGGGAAGTGGGGAGGCAAACGCCGAGGACAGGGAAGCAGCAGAGGGGGAGACGCTGGAACTGGAGAGCATGGGAAGCAAGGAGAGGCTGGTTGGGAGCGGAGACGGAGGCAGGCAGCAGAGTGCCTTGGGAGGGAGTCCGGAGTGGTGAAGCCAGCTGACCGGAGATGACAGACGGAATTGGAGGTGATTACTGCAGAGGAAAAATTACAACACAAGGACAAGGAAAACACAAGAGTTTTACCAGAGTGACTGGAGCAACAATCAACCAAGATGGTCTGTAGAGCCAGGGTTGAAATACTGATCTTGATTGTAGATGGGAGGCAGGTGTGAGCGGCGGGAGAAGCAGCTTCAATGACAAAATCTACAGGTCACAGTTGAGAAAACGCTTACCTGCTGTGACCCCAAGAGACTGATGATATTGATGTATTTTGTTTATTTATATATTCATCACAACTCATATTGTTTTTGTTGTGATTCTCATCCTTCTCTGCATCATGCAAACAAAGTGCACTTAGGAGAAAACACCAGAAGATTGCTTGCAATGATCATGAAATCTGTCAAAGCTAATGCACTCACTCAGATGATTAAGGATCAAAGGATCCCCTCTCATATTGCAATATTGAAAAGTGTATATGTCAATCTATGTAACAATGATGACAAACCATACTCTGTTTTACAGACTTTCTGGGTTGCTGGATTCTGGGTTGCTTCCTATTTCTAGAAAAGCCCCCTCCATTGCATCCATGTCAATTTCTCACTGCTTCACAGAGGTAAATGTTGTGAAATATGAATTTTATATATACAGTGGGTACGGAAAGTATTCAGACCCCTTTAAATTTTTCACTCTTTGTTTCATTGCAGCCTTTTTCCAAAAATCAAAAATGTTCATTTTATTTCTCAGTAATGTACACTCAGCAACCCATCTTGACAGAAAAAAACAGAAATTTAGAAATTTTTGCATATTTATTAAAAAACAAAAACTGAAATATCACATGGTCATATGTATTCAGACCCTTTGCCGTGACCCTCATATGTAACTCAGGTGCTGTCTATTTCTTCTGATCATCCTTGAGATGGTTCTACACCTTCATTGGAGTCCAGCTGTGTTTGATTATACTGATTGGACTTGATTAGGAAAGCCACACACCTGTCTATATAAGACCTTACAGCTCACAGTGCATGTCAGAGCAAATGACAATCATGAGGTCAAAGGAACTGCCTGAAGAGCTCAGAGACAGAATTGTGGCAAGGCACAGATCTGGTCAAGGTTACAAAAAAATTTCTGCTGCACTTAAGGTTCCTAAGAGCACAGTGGCCTCCATAATCCTCAAATGGAAGACGTTTGGGACGACCAGAACCCTTCCTAGAGCTGGCCGTCCGGCCAAACTGAGCTATCGGGGAGAAGAGCCTTGGTGAGAGAGGCAAAGAAGAACCCAATGGTCACTGTGGCTAAGCTCCAGAGATGCAGTCCGGAGATGGGAGAAAGTTGTAGTAAGTCAACCATCACTGCAGCAATCCACCAGTCGGGGCTTTATGGCAGAGTGGCCCGAAGGAAGCCTCTCCTCAGTGCAAGACACATGAAAGCCCGCATGGAGTTTGCTAAAAAACACCTGAAGGACTCCAAGATGGTGATAAATAAAATCCTCTGGTCTGATGAGACCAAGATAGAACTTTTGGCCTTAATTCTAAGCGGTATGTGTGGAGAAAACCAGGCACTGCTCATCACCTGTCAATACAGTCTCAACAGTGAAGCATGGTGGTGGCAGCATCATGCTGTGGGGGTGTTTTTCAGCTGCAGGGACAGGGCGACTGGTTGCAATCGAGGGAAAGATGAATGCGGCCAAGTACAGGGATATCCTGGACGAAAACCTTTTCCAGAGTGCTCTGGACCTCAGACTGGGCGAAGGTTTACCTTCCAACAAGACAATGACCCTAAGCACACCGCTAAAATAACGAAGGAGTGGCTTCACAACAACTCTGTGGCTGTTCTTGAATGGCCCAGCCAGAGCCCTGACTTAAACCCAATTGAGCATCTCTGGAGAGACCTGAAAATGACTGTCCACCAACGTTTACCATCCAACCTGACAGAACTGGAGAGGATCTGCAAGGAGGAATGGCAGAGGATACCCAAATCCAGATGTGAGAAACTTGTTGCATCTTTCCCAAAACGACTCATGGCTGTATTAGATCAAAAGGGTGCTTCTACTAAATACTGAACAAAGGGTCTGAATACTTATGACCATGTGATATTTCAGTTTTTGTTTTTTAATAAATATGCAAAAATTTCTAAATTTCTGTTTTTTTCTGTCAAGATGGGTTGCTGAGTGTACATTACTGAGAAATAAAATGAACTTTTTTGATTTTTGGAAAAAGGCTGCAATGAAACAAAGAGTGAAAAATTTAAAGGGGTCTGAATACTTTCCGTACCCACTGTATATATATAAGTTATTAAGACATCAAGATTTTTCTTAAAGTAGTTTTATCATTTGTAATCAATATTCACACACATTCTCACATTCTCACTCCCATCGCATCAAAAAGTGACGCTTTGTCAGGTGCTTGTAGAGTTTTTTTACTGATGAAAAAGGTCTCTTTTAGTGTCATACATAGACGGTCTTGGTCGGGACTCTAAGCATCAGAAAGGGACAGTTTTTTTTCTTTTCAGGTTTAGGAAAAGATCTTGGGTGGGGTCAGAAAATGTACGTACGTCAGTGACACACGGGACTAGAACAGGACACGAACCCCAGTCCAATAGTCCCACCTGCCTTCTTATGCAGACTTTCTGTCTTTTTATACTCTTTTTTTTATACTCTTAATACTACGTCATCTTACAGCGCGGTTGAGCTGTTGCTACGCCTGGTGCGTTCAATACAGACACTAAAGGGTGATTTTTGTGCCGGTATCTGACACAGAGAGCCACTGACCCAGCGTCAGTATTTGACAAGTTGGGAGTGACAGCTGGTTACAATTTATCATAAACTATTTCAATGCAAACAGTCACTTTCAGGGTGTATACTAGTTGTACAACACTTTTTATTTGGTTGGATATCAGTGAAGCAGATTTACATTTTTAAGAAAATGTTCCCATATTGGTGCAGAGGACCCTGGACTTTGAAATAGACCAACTAAGGGTGTAAATTAGAGCCAGCAGGGTGACGATTAGGAGTCTTTCCAACACAGAGAAAGTCTGTGTTCAGCCCGTGTGTGTGACACTGAATGCCTGCCAACTCCAGAAGTGCTGATCATTAGCATAGTCTGCACACTGTTCTACCTGTGAAATACTGCCTCGGAATCAATAGTGTAACAAAGGAGAAGGAGATGTTGATTATCAGTGCAGAACCTATCAACAGGCGATTGTGTTTTAGCGTTTCCTCGGGCAAGAGCCTGTAACACAAAGCCATAATAAAGTGTGACTGCAGCATCGGCCATGTGTCGCTGACCTTCCACACTGCTGTCTTTGATGTTTATGTATAATTTAGGTACTGCAGTACCGGTAAAGGCTTAATGAGTGCACATTGTGTGCATTGTACAATTACTGGATGGTACAGACTCAGTGGTATAGTCTATGTGATATGCAGGTATGCACAGTAAACCCACTAAGAAAACTCTAGGGTTTCTATATACCCACTTGAAAATGCCAAATGACCCACAACAACATACTTTCCATTATGATTTTGATATGTTTTAAATTGTCATCTGTGTTTTTTTCTTCACTTACGCTAATTAAAGGTATTTCCACCATAAATTGGTGCATAAAAGTATATCCAAATATAGGAAATTAAGTTGATGCTCAAAACTTTCCTGGGGGAAGACACCCAGACCCCCCATTATAATATGTCCTCCCCCTCCCCCACCAGCAGATTCTGGCAAATATACAGTACAGTATTAGACTATATCACTTTACAGACTCCATGTGGCCTCAACAGCATGGGTATAGAGGTGCTGTGCTCACCATACTGTGGGTTTCACTTGAGCATTGCGTTCTGCATTCTGTTGATGCAATGCAGCGTTGCATGGTTTTATGTCAGATTATTATTTATGCAGAGAACCGTTTTCACTGCATTTAAAAAGTGACATTTTGAATGCAAAATGTGTGTAAAGCAGAAAATGTTTTTAGACTTTTGGAGACTTGAGAAGAGGTTTTGCTCTCTGTGTGTCATTTTAAATAATTGTGCTATGCATGTCATTTTAGTGTGTTAGCAATTGGAAAAAAAAGTGCAACTCGTAGCTAACAGCTATTTTGAAGACATATGAAGTTGGATTCAGTGTTTTCATGATTTTTTTTCAGTTACTACCAATAAGCTCTTCCACAATACCACTAATGATTTGATTGTTTTGTTCCTTTTTATTCCAACACCACTCCACTGGAAACATCTTAAACTGCTTTGTTCAAGGGCACACAGGTCAGTAGTATTGTTTCCGCCAGGTCAACAATTAAAGGTCCCACGGCATGAAAATTTCACTTTATGAGGTATTTTAACATGAATATGAGTTCCCCCAACCTACCTATGGTCCCCCAGTGGCTAGAAATGGCGATAGGTGTTAACCGAGCTCTGGGTATCTCAGGTGGGCCAATCTGGAATCTTGCTCCTTATGACCTCATAAGGAGCAAGGTGACATCCTCTTTCTCTGCTTTGACTGCCCAGAGGATTTGGCCCGCCCATAAGAGAGAGACATCCTGGCTTTCAAACGAGCAAAGTGGCAGTTGGTCGAGGCCACACCCCCACCCTCCACCTTGCCCCCCCTCTCCTCCTCAAAAACTACAGACAGAGATACGACACATACTAAGGAAAGCTCATTGTAGGACTTGCTCTAGTGGCTGTAATTCTGCACCAAGGTTGAATTTCAGGAACAAGACTTCAGATACAGTATTAGGGGACCACTATGGTCTATGTAAAAGCATCCAAAGAGCACCATGTCATGGGACCTTTAAAGTCTGTTAATTCCTCTTCACAATTCCCTAACCTTTCCAACACTGCTGCCATGGGAGTTTCAGTTTTCCATCTGAAGATGAGATGAAAGTTAAACCTGGCGAATTGAGAGTAAAAAGGATCTGCAGCAGCGTACCGCTCTTCTGATAATATAAAGAATAGAAGAATCTGTAAAGTATGCGTTGATGTCAGAAAACAGCAGGAAAAGTGTTTCTGAAGCAACACAAAGTAAATGGTTTTACGAAAAGCTTAAATGTAAGTGCTGCTTCAAAAAAGGAGAGGAAGTGAAGTTCTGTTGAAGCGAGTACTCTTGGCATGCTGCAACAAACTAAGTAAGTCTATAAACTAAGGTGGTTGAACAGAAATTGTGCTACTTGATTTTTTTTCAATGACTTTGTACTGAATAAGATGTAAGAAAGGCAGTGAGTACACTTTGGACATGCATCAGTGACCACAAGAGCAGCACCAACAGGAAAGACTTCCCGGTTGCTTACATTTTCCTGTATGGAGCACGCAGCCTGGAAATTCTCCACGATACAGGGAAGAGACTACAAACCCTTTCTGCTCAGAGTAGGAACCCAACGGATTTTTAATCTGTGTGGCACATATCAAGAGGGACATAATGAGTTTGTGACCAGGGAAAAGAACATTTCTAAAATCTGCAAATAATTTGTTCTATGTTCTCGATGCACTTCTGTTAAATTATTTAGTTTTGGATTAATTTTTTAATTAATTTTCAACTTTTTGCAAGCAAGGAGCACTTTATGTATGTTTCCATGAGGGTTTGGGTTCCCATAGTCTGTTTCCTCAAAAGTGCCATAGAATGTCTTTCATTTCGGCCGCATGTCCGGTGCCTTTGGCTTTCTTATTTTTGGCATTCTGAACTCTGGTGTATTTAGGAGGAATATGGTTAACTGCTCCTTAGATCTCTGCAGGGTAAATCCAGACAGATAGCTAGATTATCTTTCCAATCTGAGTTTTTTCAACTTTTGAACTTACACAAGTTCCACCCAAACAACTTACTTCCAGAGGCAATTTTGCAGAGGCGCCGTTGCTCCGTGCGGCACTTAGCCCCGCCCAATAACATTGTGAAAGAACTGGTTTAAAGAAATGGCAATAAACCGGAGCACGTTTTTCTTCCATTCCGGAATGCTGTGTGGACTAACCAGACCCTCCTTCGCAGCGCTGTGGAGGAAGGTCTGGCAATGCGAGACTAGGGTTCCTATAATGCTATCCAACACCACTTTCAGCCTAAAAAATGGATACACTGATGCATGATTCAACCAAACAACAACACTTCAACATAAGTGTGACATTCACAAAATGTATGATCACATTTTACTTCACAAAACGTCCTTAATGTGGTGCTTCTGCAGTGGATCAGTCTGTAAGTGTTTGTGATGTGTGTCCGCACCTTGCACTGTATATTTTACACAAACATTATACTGAGCTACTGAATGACATTTTCTGACTGGATAAGCTTCCGAAGGCTATAGAGTCACAAAAAACACCAGTGTGCCAGGTGTGTTTATGACTGTCAGAAGGAGGGCTGGAAACGTTGTTTTTCAGCCTCTAGGCCGAAGATATGCTGATCCTCACAGCTCACTAGCTGTTTGACGGACAGGCTCTGCTCCAAAAAGAGAGGCATGCTGGGAGGAAGCCAGACAGGTCAGAGCAGAGCAGAAAAGTAGTACAGCCCCACAAACCACACCATGTCAAATAAATTCCCCTCCTCTTCAGCCAACTGATGTCTCAAAATCCTCTGTCAAAATGGTGTGTGGTTCTCTTGATCCTTTCTTAAATAAATAATTAGTACTCACATCTCAAGTTGATACACTGCTACCACTTCTATATTTAAAAAATAATTCAACTTAACATATGAATACACAGCACAACGTCAACATATTCTCCTGTGATTAGTTTTAAGGAGTGGGAGGAAAAATCCACTTATTTTCACACATGTCAGTGCTTACTCAGCTTGCATTATCTTAATTTGTTTTGTTTTAATATGTATTAGGCTATTAATATTATTATTTCTAAGAGTAGATGACTGCAATATCTGGACATTTATCAGGCTCTTTCTCTGAGCACAGGAGGAGGCCTTCCAGGCACTCAGAATGTCACTCTGGATAAAAAATTACGTCTAAATACCAACAATGTAAAATGTGATTTAAATGTACATTTAATGCACTAGTTATGCTGCTCTCTCGCTCTCTTTCTCATATTACCCTTATATTACATTTAAACTTTGATGAGTGTATCATGTGGCAGGGAAAAGGCTTACATTTCATTACTGTATACATTGCTTATGTTGTACTTATTTAATATTGAAATAGAAAAATTCCCTTGTTCAAATTCTTAGAACAAATGTTAATATATATTAAATGGAAGGAAAAGCATGCTTGGCTCTGGAAACTGTGGATTGAGGTTGTATGGGTATGGTTAGCAAAAAGCTCATTTATTTGGAGGATTATGGTTCATGTTTGAGGGCCTCAATGTGATTACTGTGCTCAGAAATGCATGGCTTAATGAATCATCATTGTGAGTGATGCACACCGAGCAGCACTGAATGATAAGTGTCCAGGAGCCTTAAAGAGCTGTGAACCTGTAAATCTCCTGATCGCTGTTATTGAAGTGGAGAAAGATGCTCATCAGCTTGATTTAATCATAAATGTTGCAGGTACTGTGCTATTTCAGTAATGTGGTAAAGTGCATGCTATGGATGGAGAGAGAGGTGCATGTGAATATACCAGGTGAAGCTAAATCTGCTAAATAAAAAATGATTGAACACGTGTCCTGGAAGTGCAGGGTAGTACCAGCCACGAGAGGTTCAAAGTGCTCTCAAACCCACAAAGCATTGAATGTGAGAACTGACGAGGTGGGACAGATTCCCAATATCTCTGTTTAGGCCAGGGGCTACGGAGCAAACACTTCTCTAGCAACCAGAACACTCAGTCCTCTGTGTGTGCCTCTGAAATCCATCTTCTGACTGTAAATGTGAATGGTGGTTTATACTTCAAATACCTCAAGTAAGAGAAACAATATAGCACTGGCAGACCTTCCTCCACAGCTCTTCGGAGGAGGGTCTGGCTAGTCCACACAGCATTTTGGGATGGGAGAAAAATGTGCTCTAGTTTTTTTTGGCATTTCTTTAAACCAATCACAATCCACTCGGGTGGCAATATGCAACGAACTCGATGACGGTGCCTCTGCAAAATAGTCTTTATGAAGGAACTTGTTTTGGTGGAACATGTGTACGTTCAAAGGTTGTTTTAGTCATGCAACAGATAACAGATAGATTGGACAGATAGTCTAGCTAGCTGTCGGGATTTAACATTTCAGTTTCTGACTCACTTATATAAACCTGAGACTTACAAAGACATTGAGTAATGATCCAAAGAATGACATATATATTCTTTAGTACAAAGGGGTGTCCATTAGGCCTGGGGCTCTGCAGTATGCTCCTATCACTCTAAAAGCTAACACCCTAGTCTCTGTGTCAGAGATTTTAAGACTTTGTTTGGGTCCATTAATCTTTTTCCTTCACACATCCTCTGACCAACACTAACTCTACTGCCATCCACATCTCATCTCTTTTTGCAATATAATTGATGTTTAATTTGAGTGCATCATCTGTCTCTTTATTTGCGGTTCATGACAAAACAAATGTTGGTTCTTTGGTGATTTAAGTTTACTGGAACAAATTGTGTAAATTTCAAAAAATATACTGTATATATATATATATATATATATATAAATAAATAAATATACTTTCAAGATCTCACATTCTTTACTTAAATAAGCGATGTGAGCATGTTAAACTTTGGTCATATTTACATGAAGAGATTGTACCTCTGTTATGTGTGCCCAGTTCATTCGGTCCTTACTGAATTTAGTCTTGCATTCAGTGTCTGCAACAGTTCATTTGATTTAAAATGAAAGGTGACTATACAATTCAAAAGCCAAAGAATGGGAGATGACTTTGATACCAGTTCCTAAATGATTTTTCAATACCAATTTTATATAAAAAAAAGAAATTACATTACATTACATTACGGCACAAATCTTTTTATTCAATTTTTTAGCTCCTACTACATGGGCTACATCTCAGTGCGTAACATAGAGTTTCCCCTGCATGTCTCTACAACGTGTAAAGATTAACAGCCAATCACAAACATTATTAGATCTTGGTAGAAGCATGCTGGATGCTTATTGGCTCACTGACGCTTAAGATATTTACTTCTTAGGTATTGATATTGGGCATTGAATGACGGGACATTTTTCGATGGTTGATATTAAGGAGACAATTTGGTTGGTGCCTAAACAGTATTGCATTTGGTACCCAGCCCTACTCATGTTATTACAACAAGTTTAATTTTATTTTTACACTTGGAATGCCACGTGGCTACTTTTGCTTATGATTCACTTCTTTACTTTTTCACAGTGTCAAAGTCATTAGGGTTGTCCATGCTGTGCACACTCTCAAATACCAGCAAGTAGGAGTGTGACGGGATGCTCAGCTCACGAGATGAGAGGAGACACGAGATTGGGTTCCTGACATTGAGACAAGATTTTAACACTATTTCACAGACAGCTACAATGAAGAAATAAGAAAAATAGTCCTTTATTCAATCAAAAGCCCCAAAATGAAAAGCGAGCACTGAAAGGTTTAACCACAATCCCAGATGTTTTGTACTTGAATTTGTCATTGTATCACATTAGACAGTAGACAGAGAGAACTAAAGCTTATTTTACTATTGTTTCACATTGATTACATTCTAAAGCACAAATAAATTACATCAAACACTCAACAGATGATTTTTGTGAAGATAGATGCTCTATTCGCCTCTGCATTTTATTAATGGCAGCACTGAACAAGGAAGTAGACTACTCTAGAATCGATTTATAACTATTATAGGATGACGGGAGAACATTTGTCTTTGTTTAATGTCATTATAAGTAAAGATAGGTTTTCGGATCTCGTCACACCTCAACCAGCAAGTATTTCTTAGTTAAACAACAAATAGGTATGAGACATTTTTAATCCTTCATACATTTCTGAATGAATAAAGTTTAAACTCATGATCATCCTAATGGTTACGTGCATGGCTAAGGTATTGTAAGAGATTATGCAGCATCGTGCAAACAACACAACAAGGACCAGAAGCCTGTTAATAGCAAAGTCCCATGAAAGAGAGACCAAAGTCAAACCTTCTGTGTAAGTTCTCTTAACAGGCAGGAATCCAATATCAAAGCAGTGAGGCCAAGTGTGATTAAATCTTGACTAAAAAAAGTAACGACAGCTCAAGATCCTTCATTAATATAATCTCCCCAGGAGATATCTCTGTTCTTGGAGATATTTGCCTCTCAGCGATAGAGGAAACATACATTAACAGAGGCTGAAGGCTCCACCAGAAGTTTGCAGTGCCGTGTATTGCAAGAAAAATTCAACTAATTTAAATAACTAGATCAAACATCAATGCTCATAAATGAAACTAAACTGCAAGAATGAGCTGACCACAACATTTTTCCTTTAATTTAATTTAAAATGAATACATACAGAATGTACTTTCAGGTGCAAGGGTTAAAGTGCATGCACTCGTGTCTATAAGTTAGTTAAAAATCAGGTAAATGTGTGTTTTGTTACACTCAGCGTTACCAATATTATAAAATCTCAATATGGTACAAAAATGTATAGATAAAAAAGTGTCTGCTCTGTCAGGCAGTTAGGAAACAATGCATTAGTTATCCAGCAGGGTCTCATTGTAGTCAAAAGTTTACTTCACTTGGCATTCTAATTGTGAGACCACTGAGGTTTCAAGGAAGGACCACAGCGCTCAGTGGTCAGCGGTTTCTTGTTTCCTGTATATTCTGTCACGCTATTAAACCGTCTGTTCCTTCTGTTCTGTGTTTCACAGAGGTGTGTCACAGTCCGCTGGTATCCAATCTACTGCCATCGTCCTTCAGAAGCTCCTCACAGTTGTCGGGCAGCCATGGACCGGGCTTTGCTAAGCTGAACCGGAGAGAAGGTTAGTAACGGTAACTATTGCAAACCATCATCATGGGTGGCTGATGTTTTTTGCTTAATAAATAAGTGTAGGGGTGTTGAAATTAATCACGGCATCGATGCACCGCGATGCGGACCTGGACGATACCGCATCGATGCAGTGACAGACCATAATCCATTATAGCCTATTGATGCTGCTTGTTGATTTTCCTTTTGCTGCCTTTTTTTTTCTCCCTTTTGTCTGTTGTCGGCTGTAATTAGTCTCCGCTAATTCAGGAAGTTTCTTTTTAAAGAGAAGATACAATCAGAGGGATTTTGGGGCGCCCATATTGAGGAGGTGATGCATCGTGATATTGATTTGAATTGACAGGATAATAATCAAATTGAATCATGAGACCAGTGAATATTCACACCCCTAGTGGTTAGCATATGGTGGAGGGCTCTCTTCATACTGTTGGACTGAGAAATGTTCAATCAATTTGTTTGGTTTCAAGTCAGACCAAAATCCACCAGGGGAAGTCTACTCGCTTGGTTTGGCCAAAATCGGAAAGGGACAGGAAATAGCGATTGTAGGATTGTAAACACAAACTGCATGGGCTAGCAAGGCTAGCAGGCTAACAACAGCAGTCCACTCCTCTTCTCTACTGGCTTCATTATTTGCCATGCGTTTTAAAACAAAAATATAAACAAACAATATTTCCTGTATGAAAGCTCCCATGTGTCTGCTGGATGTGTCTGGTACAGGTGGTTAGCCATTAGCAGGCAATAATCCAAATTAATAGCAGTGTTGTGTTTCTGTGTTTGTTGTGGAGTCATTTCCCCCCTCAAAAAGATGCGTCTGTGTGTTAATTTTTTATTTTTGTATAACTTACAGATTGTCTTTTCCAACTTCACCTTCATATTTTTGAATATAGTTACACACTTCACTGGTCCAGACTGAAGTTGTGCACATGCATAAAACACACCTTGGTGCTAATTTGGTTTTAATAGAATATAGACTACTGAAGTTGAAGTTTTTCTAGATGAAGGTAAATTAAGGATTAGTAGGCCATTATAATATTTGATGTTACTGTTCATAAGAAACACCAGGCGTTCCCTCAGGCTATGTCCACTCGGCCACAGTGTGATCTTTCAACTGTTCCATCTCTCCCTCAGCTTTTCTCCCCATATTCACATGTAAAATTTAGCAGTTTATCATCAATAAATTATCGCTGCAATCTTGTCCTCTTTTCTTCTCAGTCTTTTTTCATTTATTTTTTACCGTCAGAGTGTAGAAACACTGACGGTTGGGCAGATAAAATAAGCTGTGAAAGGAAGCTCCCCTCTGTTTCTGTTCAGATGTGTTACAGCAGCACTGCTCACCTAATGATTCACTCCACTGCAGGACACACAGCACACACCATCAAAGACAAGGCTCAGTTGGATTCACACAAACTGACGGACGCCTCATTAGGTGCATGATGGACAAACAGACAGACAGATGAAGCCCAACACAGAACAGTGGTCATTGCCTCCTTTCTGCTCGGTTTTCAGGTACATGTGTTGCAGGTGTAAATCATACACTTTGCTAAAGGTTGGCTTTTGTCACCAGAGGAATTGACATAAAAGTCAAAAGAAAAAGTGCTGATACAAGGGCTTTCAGAAAACACCTCTGTTTTGACGTTTTCTTTTAGAAAAATGTTGGTTGACATACCCACCAGAGACGCGAATCCAACAGAAATGCTATGATGTCTTTGTCTTCGAGGATCTGAATGATTTTCACCACCTGGGAGACTGCAGGAAGCACAGCCTGCGGGTTGCTGTTTCCTTGGTGTGTTTGATGGCAAAAGCTGTGAGCAAACACACATGCTGCGTTTCTTCACTTCAGTCACCCTGCTCTGTCTGTTCAGCGTTTGATCTGTGTTAACAAGGATCTGATGCTTCTCAAGGAAGATCAGATGCTTCTGAATGGCAAAACATAAGTTAGTTTATCTGCACGGAAGAAAAAGAGGGAAGCAAAGAGACAAAAGTAATGACACAAGACGGAAACTAAAAGGAAAGAGAGTGGCTTTTTTGTATTTTGCCCAAACAAAGAAATTAAAGATGCTGGAAAATGAAAACACACGTTTTATAATCTCCCTGCATCATTTAAACATTAGTCTATGTCCACGCCGTTGCACTTCGGGGACTGTTCAGTGTTTCACCTTCCACTTCCTTTTGTATTGGCATTTGCAAATGCACCACTGCGCCGTTCAGTGCTTAGCGCAGCCCAAGATGATTGGGATTGGTTTAAAGAAATGCCAATAATCGGTCTGGCAATGCGAGACTATTTGAACTTTAACCCGGCGGTTGGTAAAACACTATTGATTCATGCATAGATGCCATTGTGTACACACAGTCTCAACAGATAAAAAAATTACATATTTTAACAGATGCATATATATATGATATTTAAAGCCAATCAAACCACACCAACTTCTCTGACACGTGATGAGCTTTAAGAGCAACCACAGAGTTTTCAGTATCTGCATCATAGGTTTAGCTCATTAGCTCTTGTAATTCCTTTTCAATGATTTTCTGCTAACAATAACACCGTGCAGGTTACAGTGCCTCATTGATTCTCTGCCAGAGATTTGAATTGAATCAGAGTAAAGAACTAAATGAAACTGATCAATAAATCTAATTCAGTTTTGAATGCAGCAACATACGCTAACAAAATGCATTGATGTGAAAATGAAAACTGCTATAATTCCAGACTCCCAGCTGTTCTCTGTAGAAATCGCAGGATGAATTAACACCCCCTGGTTGTTCTCGCCTCCTCCAGCTGTTGCTAACCCTCCTCATCCTCTAAAGTCATTCTCTAAGGAGCTGCCTCATTTAGAGTTAATTTACCAGTAAAATGAGTAGAACCTCTTGGAGGAAACACACAGTCCTGTTTAAGAGAAACACTGAGCATGTTCTGCTTCCTCCAAACACTCGCCCATATTATGAAAAAAAAACACTTTTTCTGGTATTCGGGGTGTTATTTTGTGTCTCTGGTGCTTCCACATGCATAGAAACTTAGAAAAAACAATCCATGCTGTTCTGAGTGAGATACGGGTTTTTGAATGTCCTCTGCTTTCAGTTTCCGGGTGATCTGTTCAACATCTCCACGGCTTTCTACGTAACTAGCCAAGATGAGGTGGCTAACTGTAGCACATGCTAGCTCATTCTCAATGGCAAAACACTGCTACAACACACACTAGTTCACCATAATCTACAAAAGAACCACTTCCATGTCCCTGTTCTGCAGGTATTCCACAAGTCCTCCTCATTTAGAAGTCTCCCAGCTAGTACTGTACTGTACAGTACTGTACTGACCAAAGTCATGACAAAGAGTTATATCTAGCTGATGTGATCTTACTTGCACACACAATGTGCAATACAACAAAAATATGGTGTTGTTTGAAAATGAAACCATGTAAACTTATTCTGGTACAACCTCAAAATTAAATTATGAGCCTGAAAATAAGCATAATATGGGCGCTGTAACCTTTGGACTAACCCATTAACAAACGTGGTAAAGAATGCAAAGTTCCACTTGATCAATCCTATTGAAAGCTTGTAAAATACAACATACATCTTTTCCCCATTACGATAGATTTGTTTAAAAGGAAAGGAATGGGCTTAAAGTGACACATAGACTGCACCATCCGAATAATGTGAGAACTTCTATAATTGCATAACAATTGTGATCATATAGCCTTTAAATTGAATTAAAATACCATTCATCAAAATTGCTGCCTCGGCTCCAGCACTTCAGTATTTATTAAATGGCATTCAAAAACATTAAATCTTGTTATTTTGAGAAAATTGCAGGCTTTTCAAAGGGACATAAATTAGATGAAACTACACAAAGCACTGAAAGCAAAGAGTGAGTCATTTGTACAAATAAAAAGTGTCACAACCTGTGCATTACAAGTGTCTACGAAGTAAACAAATACTATCAAGCTTACTGTTGTACATGTTGTTCTTATTGTCTATGAATATATACTTGATCGATCAAATCCTTACCGATTAACAACTGCACGCAAAATTATATTTTTCAAGCACTTACTGAAAAGTTTAAAGAGTGTTATTCAAATGAAATCTGTTGCTTGTGGCGAAGCGTGTTGCAGCATGGCTTTTTTTATGCCTCTTCTGCAACAGATGATATCCAGACATGATATCCAAGACATCTCATACCAGCTTCTATCTGTTCAAAATGTACAGAGGGAATTTCATCACATTTCATTTTATTCCGGGCAGACAGATACTTGGGTACAACTTTGTAATTGACTACTATAGTAAGTCATCCTTATCTGGAAAAGCAAAGCCAGTGTGAGTCTGATTCTTCTAATGTGCTTCCTGGAGGAAATTTTGAGACTTCTTAGAAGAAGATTCAAAAGTAAGTAAGTGAGCAAAAAATGATCTTCCTTTAATTTTCTCTAAAGGGTTTTTTTGCACAACCTCTAACTCTACTGATAGCAAGTGGCTCAATTTGCATAACGCCCAGACTCAAAAAGTTTCTCTTTTTCTCATAACTTTCTTTACAAGGAACTGTAGCACAGAGACGCTGTAGAGACAAAGGGATGACACTGATATGGTCTGTGGTTGTCATTATTAATTAGAGATTTGTCTTCAAAGTCACCCACAAGTGAGCAGACATATTTTTCAAATATGAAGAAAGTTATAGCTCCTCTAATGTAAGGGTAAATTATGGCTTGTCATGACTGATTGGTATTATAATCATACAAAAGTTTTAGATTGACTGTTTCATATACCCTTTGTGAGGACCATTTCTGGAAAGTGGGAAACATTTTGTCCCTAACTTATGTCTTCATAAGACTGTTTTTGGGTTAATGCTTTCATGTGTAACTTTTTGATATAAATAAACGCCTGTTACATTCAAGCATTTCTCTGTATTTCTCAGTATTGCTACGTTCAGAAGATTGTGTCATCATGCAACTTTCGCGTGCAGAAAATCGAGAGCCCAGCATGTTTTTTTAATCATCCGTGTCCTTCTTGGCTACTAGCAACTGCGCGGAGGAGGGGTCGGGGTGCTGTGCGATCCCAGAGATGTCCCAGAGATGCCCCAGGGATAAGATGGTTGGGGTTAGGCATTCAATTAGAAATGGTTAACAACCAGAGGACCCCAAGTTGGGTTGGAATCAAGGAAAGACAATTGTAAAATACACCAGGTACAGGAATAAATGAAGAATGCTGATCACCCTCAGATAAGGGTCTAGGGAATGCACTACGTCATAATAATAATAATAATAATAATAATAAACTTTATTTCTTATAGCACTTTTCTAACAGGGTTACAAAATGCTTTCCAGGAAAACAGCTGATACAAACCAAGAACAACACAACCAACAACAATGAAGTAAAATACAAAAATACAGAGGCCTCATAAACTACTGAAAAATACTTGAAAAAAGACACTCAAAGCACTTATATATATATATATATATATATATATATATATATATATATATATATATATATATATATATACATATATATATATAGTCACTTTGGTATGACTCAACACACACACACACACACACACACACACACACTCACACACACACACACACACACACCTCTTGGTATATTAATGATCTAATGTGACTCCATTTTGTGGTTCTCTGCCTTGGTTCTCAGACTATATATAGATGTTCCATGAATTACTGTAACCACGTTAGTATAAGGCTGTTACCATAAATGTCTTGGCTGCATCTTATATTGTGCACAGAACAGTCCTTAAGACACAGATTAAACTCTTTTGACTGTTCCAAAATAAACATCAAAGAAATAAGTTGCTAAACCATTTACGCTCAGGGCTTTTAAATTATGGGGAAGCTTGTGTCTAAAATAAAGTAAGTACGATGTGTCTTATTTTATGAAAACAACTAAAAAGTCTGAACATTTTTTGTTGTTATTAATGCAGTGATAGTATTGTTAGGATCCAGCCACGTAGATCTTTCAACATTTTATTCTCCTCTTAACTAACTTTCTTTTGAAAAGTAAGCATACTGTATTAATGCCCTTATCAGTGTTCAGACTGTTTTAAAGGACCCAAATCTGTTTTCCATGTAGAGAAATAAAAGTCAGCACTTATTACTTTGGATGATACAAATCATGTGTTTCTTTCTCCTTCCAGGAGCTGGAGGTTGGTCTCCTCTGAGTTCAGACAGATATCAGTGGTTGGAGGTCGACCTGGGTGGGCGTACGCAAATCACTGCTGTTGCTACGCAGGGCCGCTATGGCAGCTCTGATTGGCTGACAACCTACCTGCTGATGTTCAGCGACACGGGACACAACTGGAAACAGCATCGACAGGAAGACAGTATAGGGGTGAGTGCATTGTAATAAAACTATAACGACAGCTGCAAAAGGTAATGCAATAAACAGTTGTAGAACTGACTCAGTGTTCAGAGGAAAGTGAGTCTGCAACTACAGAGTTAAAACAGAACCAGCAGAGACAAAAGGCCTTTTTTCACCTCAGAAGTTTTGACAAGTCACAGAAGGAAAAACATTTACAATGGATCTGTTACAAGTGTCCCAGTGAGCCACGACAGCAGGCAAACATTCACAACAGCAGAACCCTGAAACCAAAACCAGACATCACTGATTTTATTCATTTAACCCTTAGAGAACTGACGTTTTGCCGGCATGAGATCATTGTTTACAGGATCCTGTTTAAATTTATCTAAAATAAAAACAGTTAGACCAGTCATTCTTTTTTGCAGCAGCAGGTAGCTAAGACTTTGATGTCATTACATTACATGTAGCGCCAAACTGACACTGATTCTATTGTAGACGAAAGCATCAAAACGCTTTTACAGTTTTTTTTCGACTGCTAAACGACAGTGGTCATAACTTAATTCAGTTAATGGCGTAAGCCACGTGCAAAACTCCAACCATTGCTGGTTGGAAACTGATCTGCTTGTGCGTAAAGTGAAAGTGCGTGACCAGATCACATCATAATACTATTTCATGTTGTAATTGTATTGTATTTTTATTTTTAATCTTTTGCATGTTTGTGTGCTTCTGCGCGTCACTGTTTTTGTGTAACCCGCTGCCTCAAGATATGCCATGCACCTGCATCATCTATACGTAAATACAAATAAATGTGGTGTCTCATTATTTCCACCTCCATTACTTTGTGTAAAACAGTAAGTGCACAGATTTACAGGAGTAAAGCTAGTGCTTTTCACATTTTTAATAGCTGTGTATATAACCTGTGAGATCTTACCTGGACATATTGGGATCGTTGCTCTTGGTTCTCTCGAAGCGTATTGTATAATTTTTTAATTCTTCCTTTCCAAAAAGTCTTTCTGAGCTTTTCCTATATATATATATATATATATATATATATATATATACAGTATGACACATGTTCACAGACAAGTTAAACGAGACACCTCCTTATGCTTTCAGTTGTAATTGCAATCAGCAGTGTGTGATTTGCACCAGACTGAACTCCAATCTGTTTTGAATGTGTGGTTAACAGTTTTAGCATTTGAACAAAGTGCTGTAAATCCACAGTGTTGTGCCCATTGTGGTTAAAGAGTCATGGGATAAGTGTGTAGAGTGTTGAAAACTGTGTTCAAGCAATGAAAAACTAACTAGAGTTTGTTTCACATGAACTGCTGCTGTGGAGACTGGAGTTAGAGTTTTGCACGTGTCTCCACTTGTGCCAACTGTTGTTTAGCATAGAAAAAAACATTTTTCTAAAAACTTTATGTAAAGACTCCTTGGACAAGACACTGAACCCCAAATCTGGATGGTTGGCCAGCACCTTGCCAGGTGCGTCACCTCCTCAATATTATTATTAATTGCTACATATGGTTTTTGTCAACAAATTCAAGCAGTCAGGTGTTCTGCTCTTAAAAATGCCCTTTCCTGAATGTAGCGGCGTCTGAACACAGCAGAGAACAGAAAAAAAGGCAAAAAAATAACTGCGACTGGAAAATCAACAAACACCATCAGTAGGCCATAATCGATTGTGGTCTGTCACAGCATTGATGCACAAACGTCCACGTCCAAGTCGTGATGCACGATGCAGTGATTCATTTCAACATCCCTAGTGTGTGTGTGAGTGTGTTAATGTGTGAATGAGAGACAAAATTTTAAAGCACTTTGAATGAAAGTGCTTTATAAATGCAGTCCATTTAAAGAAGGTAACTTTTAAACTACGCCATTGAAAGAGCTGCACCAAATACCAGTGCTGAGCACCACCTTTCCAGGAGTGTGCTGTTCATTTCCAGCCATCATTAGTCTTTCTCTTTTCTAAATGATGAGTTAGAGTTATCAGATGGGCCAACTAAACCCTGTGAACTATGAAAATATTGGGGTCACAGCATTGCATTAGAGCAGCACAATTAATTGAAAACAGTCTGCCACTGTGGAGAATGCCTGGCCATAAATGAAAGCTGTATGTCAAGGAAATCTCGCCAGTTTATTGAAATTTCCCATATCTAAAGGAATTAGCATCTCATTTATTTTTTACAATTTCTTTTTTAAATGTTCACCTTTGTCTCGCTCTTACTCACTTCTAATCACATTACACTTTAGTAGGTAGAGGCAGTTGAGCATTACCTTGAAGCTCCAGTACAGAACAGACAATTCTTCCAATTACAGTGATGCTGTGACGAACAGCTTCAATTTAAAAGGTGATGGGAGGTAAGGCTCTCACAGCGAGGGTAAAACTAATGTCGGGCTAAGACTCCTTCAATGAAGGAACAGAAAAGCTTTTTCGCGGCTTAAAAGCTTGTTGATTTCACACTCAGCATAAATCAGGATAAATCCACAGCGTGTCTCAAAAAGTCCTTCCAAAGCCCCACATATTAGTCAGCCAAGTTTATTGTTGCTTTTGGGGAAGTCGACTGCTGAGCTGATTCATCAGTCACAATTCCTCCAGGACCTCCCTTTCATTTTAAGCTTTGGGGCCAGATTTTGTGAGGCTGAGTAATGCTCTCTAATTTTCCCCTTCCTCTCTCATCTTTCTCTCCTTTTTCTCTCTTCACATCCCCTGCAAAGGTGTGAAAGAGCAGATGCTGCTGGGAATATGTACTCTGCTAATCAGGGCATGTAGCATTAACACCCCAAATGTTAATGAAGGAACTTAAAACATGCGAGTTCCTCTTCTACTAGAGTCTCAGATCTACTTACCATTTACATGTTCTCTGTTTAAAGAGTCAATTCTTCATTTGACATGATGAATACAACTTACAGCTGCTAAGTCCTATATAATCTTATAAACAGATATGTGCATATACATGCAGAATATGTAGGTTATGGGTCAAGATTGTGGTATTGAAGTATTTAGTTTTCAATTTGTAGTCCAAATAGTATTGACGTTTGAGCAGGCTTTGGTTGCATGGACTGTAAACAATGACGGGAGAATAGAAGAAGAAGTCTTGGCCCAGAGAGCAGCTGGCTTGGAACCCCTGAAATATTGTCCGTTGCCCCCTAGAGGCTAAATTACGGTCAGACCGACAGCCGATGGGTTCGAGATTAGTTCAAACACAACATATACATATGTTAAAAAGGAAGTGTACATGGGACTGAATGCAATAGTAACCTGTATTATGTACAATGTTTTACTTTTTTGTTTTTCTTTTTGTTCTATCTTTGTCTATTCTTTTGTAGTCTCAGTTGTAGTTAGAGGCGCTCAGATAGAAAAAGAGGTAAAATACAGTATTTCTGTGCACTGATCACAGTTTAGCAACATTTGAATCAATGCAAGGAGGCATATCCATTGACAATGCATCTGAGTTTGTCTATTAGATAGTTTGAATGATGTACAATTGGGTTCAAATTTATATGTCTTCTATTTTGATAAGATTTGTGACTTTCTGACATCGCCTCTGTTTTGCTCACAAATCCCATTTTACCAGAGCCTTTTGTGGACTTTTTCCTCTCAGATATTTCAGCAAATCATTTTACTTTCCTTATTTCTGTCTCCATTTGAAGGATTCCCTACCTGTACTTGGATCATATTTAAAAAATGCCTCAATGCCTCAACTAAATTAGAAGCTGTTCTCTCAACGTCAGTTGTGGAGGTCAGCCCTCTGTTTTCTGTCAGGCTCGGCTGTTTTAGGCTGTGTTCACACTTGGTTTACTCTTTTAAGCTGCCAGCATCTGTTTTACATTAATATCCTAGTATAAACTAGTATAAAACTTCAAAAAGGTTGTGAGCCCTTTTTCCAACGACAACGGCGACTTTTTTTCTGCAGCTCATGGCGTCTTTTTGAAGTTAAGTTAAACTTTTATGGAACAAAATCGCCCTACGTGAACATTTTTGTTGACAGCCGACCAATGACATGCGGAGTAGACAGATCTGCCATTTTCATAACAACAACAAAAAAAGGAGTGGCAGCACAGCGAGTTATCTGATACGACCAGGTTCTCCCTGTACAGGGAATTGACTTTGTTGTATCTAACATTAGTAGCACTACTC
Source organism: Etheostoma perlongum (assembly GCA_026937815.1). Classification (NCBI taxonomy): domain Eukaryota; kingdom Metazoa; phylum Chordata; class Actinopteri; order Perciformes; family Percidae; genus Etheostoma; species Etheostoma perlongum. The sequence continues at coordinate 25,667,689 of CM049387.1, read as the reverse complement.
TCTCTTTCTGTTCTTTCTCTAGCTCGCTACATCGCTTTGTTTTATCTAACGTTAGCATCACTCCACATAGCGCTCTAGGAAACTGTAGTAGTAGCTGTAGCAACAAAACGCTCTCGGCTGCTTTTTGGAACCAAAACGCTGCCTCTATTTTTTTTCTTTTTTTTACTACAAAAGTGCCCTTGTCGACTTTTTCTTGTCAAAAAGATGCCAATTGTGAACATAGCCCAAGGCTGTGAGATCAGTGTAACACAGAACTTCAGTAACCTATATGGTTCAGATGCTGAGAATGTACAGAGGAAATGTAACCACAGCACAGAGTGATGCAAATATGCAAATGCTGCAAATGCTTTTGAGAACTCACACTATCTATGCAATACATGTTTCCTTCCTCTAAGGAAATGTTAACTTTCCGCCCAATTCAAGATTCCAAGGACTTTTCAGATGGGTTCATTTGAAGGACATCATCACTCACTAAGCAGTAAACCAACCTGCAGACATGTACAGACTTTACTGTAACGGTGCAAAAAATTCTGCAGCTGACAGTAATTGTAGGTTGAGTTTACAGTATTTGCATATATATTAAAAAACAAATAAAGTGATCAGGGGACGCATAGACTTTAGTTTTTAAGTGACACTCTGAAATGGCAAGGGCCGAGATGAAAAATCAAAACAAAAATCAGAAGTGGTAATTCAGGAGCAGACACTGAGTCACAAAGAGATCAAGATTCAGACAGGAGAACAATCAAAGTGTTATTTTTCTTACAAAGACTATTTTACTTCTTTGTCATTGTCAAAAGAAGCATGAAAAGAAAAAGAAAAGTAGAATAAAAGTGGAGAAAATGTTCATGGTTTATAATGAAAGTTGATAAAAAGACTACTTTTAGCTTAAAAGGGTTAAACAAAATCTGGAAAGAATGTGCTTGGATCGCAGAGTTTAATACATGTTATTCTCCAAGGACCAAGTGTTTACCAAAGGCGACTAAAACATATAAAACTACAGCTAATGCTTCACAAATCTAATTTTCTACCTGATTGAGAATCCATTTACCAGAACGTGACCCTATCTCCACTTTATTCCCTTCATTAAGAGAAAAATCCAACGTTTCACTACTCACAGAAGCCTTGGGGATTACACTTTAACTTTAATAAAAGAGATTAAAGATTGTGTTCACTTATTTAGCCGTAAACCTAACTACAATTAACATCCAGAGGGAGGAATTTCAAAGGTACATTTGTGATGTCGCAAAAGATGGACAGATGTATTGATGGACAACCAGAAAATTTGCTAATTTGTTGTTGTCACTATTTTTTTTTTTCAGGCTTTTCCAGGTAACAGTAACGCAGACAGTGTGGTCCAGCACAAGCTCCAGCATCAAGTGATCGCCCGCTTCACGTCCGACTGATCCCCCCTGGACTGGAACCCCAATGGTCGGATTGGACTCAGACTTGAGACCTATGGATGTCCTTACGGTCAGTTTGGGCTTTTCTTGTATCCTCAACTTACAGATATGAACTAAAAATATGAAAAATAGTAACTGCTCTTACTCCTACTGTCCTTTATTTTATTAATACCATAAGGTATGACTTACACTATTTAAAAAAATCTACGTGAATCAGATTGTTTTTTGTTTTATAGTTATCTAGTTCATCCAAGAGTAAAAACTTTTTTTTGCAATGTTTTTTTGTTGTTTGTTTATGTTTTTCAAACTTTCAGCTTGTCGAATTTCAGGTGCAAATTAAAGACGTACCTATAAAGATGGTTGGAAACACACCTTATATGTAGTAACCATAGGACTACGATATTTAGACGGCACTAATCGGTGATGAGGAGCAGTTAGGAAGCAGGCAGCAGAGCAGGCTTGATTAGAAATGAGCCACGGGGGTGACAAACAACGGGAGCCTTTGGGTGCTTTTCATGTTGCTTATTTAATAGCTCCTCGACTCCTCGGTCCTCGGCTAAACCGGATGTTGTTCTGTCCCATCCTCGGTGAAGGCCGTCTTAAAGCTATTATTTCTGGCCTGAGGAGTGAGCAACAAGGAGGGATCATCGAGGAGCTAATGCCGAGGACACACAAGAGCAGCCTTCCCGGAAGTCATGCAGCTGAAAACCATTGCTACCACGCCCATGCAGCCGACGTATTCACGTAACGCTTCAGAAGACATGATGTCTCATCCCTCTAAAACACATTTACTCTGTTCCTTTCTCCTCCCGTGATTTCCTCACGTCTCTCCCGTGCCTCCTCGGTGGGAGGGACTAAGACGTGATGAAGGGAGGCAAATAGAGGAGTCAAGGAGGTAATTTAAGCAGCATGAGAAGCACAGCAGCTCTGGCCATCATAATAATTGAAGGCCTCTTCCTGTGTCTGCTGTTTGGCAGAAAAAGTTTCACTATGCCACTAGATGCAGGCAGAAGTAATTTGTCTGTAAGAAGGAAAGCCAGTGTGAAGAGTTAATCAGCGCTTCTTTGCCCCCACACAGGATTACCACACACTTGTCATGCAAATCCATCTATGTAGTTAAAGAAAGAAAAAAACCTGATCCAACCCTGTGGACAAAGGCAATGAAAAATGAGAAAACCACACACTGCACCGGTGAAAGAGGGACACTGAACCTTGTGACATTATTAAAATATAAAATGACATACCTAATATCAAAACATGAGGGTTTAAAACAACTCAATGCATGAAACATTATTATTAAAAAAGAGTTTTTTTTTAACCCTGGTACAAGAATGAATTATCTTTAATAGAGTGTGGTTGGTAAAAGAAAGCAAAGTTGGTCTAGTCTGATTTATTGGTTGCTTTCAGCTAGAATAAATGGACTTTAATTAGTTAATTTTGAGAATGCAGGCAACACTTCCTTGTTTCATCCAAAAGGGAAAGAGGAAGAGAAAAAACATTGATGCTTTGACTTTTGAATAATTTAGATTTAGTTTGTTAAAAATGTGCTTCTGGAAATTGTTATTGTTAGGGAATCACGTAAGCATGAAAACAGGATCATGTTAGAGTAAAGGCAAAGAAACAATTAAAATGTAGTCTCGCTTTGCCAGACCTTCCTTGACAGCGCTGTGGAGGAGGGTCTGGCTAGTCCACACAGCAATTCGGGATGGGAGAAAAACGTGCAGGGATTTCCGGTGGCAACGGAGGGTTGTGGATATAGACTAACAAAAATGTGACTGGTGACTGTTTTGAGAGTCTCGAACACTTTAGTGCTGTACTTTCTCAAAATGAAGACATTTTCCCATTGTCAACTTTGTGTGTATGCAAGGATTGTGTTACTAGGCATAATATGTATTGTTGGAAGTCCTCTAATGTGTGGTTTTGATTTTCAGACTCAGATGTGGTGAGCCTTGATGGCCGAAGCAGCCTTCTCTACAGGTTGAGTCCCAGGCCAAAACACATGACCAAAGAAAGCATCTCTCTAATATTTAAAACCCTGAAGAACTCTGGGATACTCCTTCACGCAGCGGGACAGAGCGAGCACAGCCTCACCCTAGAGTTAGAGAAAGGAAAGCTTCTCCTGCTCCTCCGAAAAGGTACAACTCTGAAATCCTCCAACACACGAGGTAGCCAGGTGTTTTCTGTTGGTCCGACTGTTTTGTAATAAACAAGCTAAGTAAACGATATGTTGTCACGTGGGTTCTGCTTTAAAGAATAATAATAATAATAATAATAATAATAATAATAATGTATACTTTGTTAAAAAATGGAATTTACACAGTTTTCACTCTGTTGTTATTACACTATACACACTGGCCTGAATTACACACACATGCTAGGTACCTGAACATGCACTAATGAAGAGATGTCAGAGTGAGGTGCCTTGCTCAAGAGCACCTTGGTAGTGCCCAGGAGGGGAAATGGCACCTCTCCAGCTACCAGTCCACCACCATACTTTAGTTCGTTTGGGGACTTGAACTGGCGGTTCCCCACCCAACTCCATACAGACTGAGCTACCGCCACCCCAATATATAGATATTATAGATAATAGAAGAATTGGAATTGGAAGCTTGCATCTTCAAGAAGTGGGGGGGTGCACTTACCTACTTTGTTTACTTTGTATTTTTTCCGTTTTTGTAAATTTCAAAAGGAATTATGTAAGAACCAAAATTAGTGAAACATCGTCAAATTTAGATTTGACTTAAATATAAAAATAAACAAAAAGGATAAAAAAACAGACAGACAGCAGCATTTAAAATTGATGATAATTTATTCAGTATAAGTTGATCAAATTGCATATGGGTTACAATTTACTAAATCACCATACGTGGAAATGTGAGTAGTTACTGAAAACTAAGTAGGAACAACCACCTAATTAATCAGCCATTAGTGAGAAGTTCACATAAACACCCTTCATTTAAGGACTTTATTGTAGACTATATTTAATTAGAGTGTACGGTGAACTACTAAAGGATATTATTGAATCATTCAACAATGATCATTTCATAAGCACCTGTGAATTCAAAGCTGACCCTGGGATTAGCTCTGAACCAGGCAAAGAGCAGCACAAACAAGTAATCACTAACTCATTACTAAATATGTAATACACACCCAAGTGTACAATAGAAAATAAACAGAACATTGACAGAAAATAGACTGAGGGGGGGAAATTTGCATTCTGTTTTTTGCTTTATACAAACTGCCACAAAAAGCGCAGTAACATTGAAGCTAAAACAAATGAAAACAAAGGTTCCTAAATTGTTTCTTATGGGTTGTAACCCATTGTCGCTATCTTTGAAGACATCATCTCTTTCTGCTTTTGCTGCTACACAGAAAGTCATGTCATGGGTTTCTGAGGTGTTGGAAGCACCACTTTATGATTAGCTTCTGAATTTCTTTTGTCTCTGCCTGTAACTTCTTTCTTGCATACTAATGGATTTTGGGGTTTGTCAGTGCCAAGTTTGGTTATTCCTCAATCTCTGTTCACTGTTTAGGGCAGGGGCGTTTTGCATCAAGCGAGGAGTTGGTTTTTCATGATCACACCCATAAAACAATCAACTGAATTAGGAAAAAAATGTTGACAAAAAAAAACATGTTTGTCAGGCACTGAGAGAAACTGCCATGCTTCTATGATGACGAGTGCGATTTGAACATTACCCAAAGTCTGTCGCTTTAGCTCCCCCAACGCTCTCCTTCCGCAGCCTTGCCTTCCTGGAAGGCACTGTACAGTAAACGTACGGTTGGTGGCGGTTAGGTCATGGTTAGGTTAGGTTGTGCCTTGAAGTCAACAGTTGCAGCGCCTCCTGAAGGAGGACGCGTGGGGGCTTTAAACACCATCGAGCAAGGCTGTCAGTGACTAAGATAAGTCAGAGAGTTTTCTGGCAGTCAAGGACCATGATGAGCCAATGTTTTTTCTTCAAAAATTCTAACAGGTAAAGAGATAGATAGATAGATAGATAGATAGATAGATAGATAGATAAATAAATACAGAAGTCAGGGACTGCATTATTTTATTTCATTTTGAACATGCATACATAATTAAAACATGTACTTTTGGGTGTTCATTCTTTTTCTCACACTTACCTCAGAGAAGTCAACTACAGCGCTGCATCCCAGGAGCAGTTTTCTTGGTTCTATGGCACTAAATGTCATCCCATGCCTTTCTAATTGCAGCACATTGTGCACCTTGAAACTTTAAAATAGTTTTCAGAGATAATTACCTAATTTCAACCTTTACCTGCACTAAATCCTGATCAGAGTAGCGGTCTGGCCCCCACTGTAACACATCATTATGAGTTTGTTCCCTGTGTGCCCCAAGCGGCTTTCAGCAGCACTCTAAATTATGAGCCATTTAGTTCAATTCTTGGGTTTTGCCCCAGAGCTTGTCCAAACAGTTTCAATAAAACACATCGGCTATTAAAATGTATGCGCCTCTCTCCAAAGCATCTCATATCCTTGCCGCTATGCATTCCTGAAAATGTCAGGCCATAGCCCTAAACTCACTGGCTTCATGTAATTAAGATCAGCTTTTTTTCTGCCACTGGAATACTTTCTGAGAGGAAATACAGCACAAGGAATCAATAAGTTCACTGATCTCGGATTTTGGATGATGAAGGAAAACGGGATACAACTTGTGGTTTGTTTTCTGTGATGCAAGAAATAGCTTGCTCACAGTAGATATAAATGATGAATTCCTTGCACTGTAGGTTGTGGACATTTCATGTAAAGCTCAATTGCTAATCACTTTAAACTACATTTAAGATCCAAACTAATTTGTCATAGGGAAATGTTT